>CM039675.1:480579042-482979042 GCA_022496015.1 Hordeum marinum
ACACCATGGTAGTTCTACTGAAAAGAGCGTCAATTCGGGTTAGTTCCATTCAAATCATGCAAATTAGAGTCCAAAACAAGAGAAAAGGTGTTAGGAAAACTAGATACGTTGGATACGTATCAACTCCCACAAGCTTAAACCCTTGCTTGTCCTCAAGCAATTCAGTTGACAAACTCAAAGTGAGAAAGAAAAACTTTTACGAACTCTTTTGTTCTTGTTTACATATACATGCTTAAGTAGCACCCAGGTTTTCTGCAAAGATTATGACTAACCATGTCAACAATAACTCTTAAAGATTATATTAACTCATATCAATGACACAAGCAACTAGCGAGCAATAATAAAATATCTCAAGTGCAAACATTTTGTCAAAACAATCATGATATAATATGACGATATTGGTATCTAGCTAGTCCTTTCTGAGACCGCAAAACATAAATGCAGAGAACCTCCAAAATTCAAGCAACGACTAAACATTGTAATTCATGGTAGAAAGGATCCAATCATGATGCAGCCAACATTCACTATACACAATGCATGAGGATGACAATAGTGCTGTCAGATCTGGCACTTATTTTAGAAGGTGATGACTCAACATTAAAGTAAATGGATAGTCCCTTCGCAAAGGGAAGCATGGATTTTCAGAGGTGCCAAAGCTTAAGGATTTAAATAATAGATAAGTATAATTTTGAGAGGTACACCCTTCCTATCAATGTTATGACCAAGAGCTATCAATATCTTCCATGTTATACAAATCAGTGGCGGTTCCCAAGCGACAGAAGTAAAGGTTTACTCCCCCTCCACCAAAAAACACACTCCATGACAAGCTGAATCCACGGGTACCGTCCAAACCAACAACATTCCTGGGGGAGTTATGTTTAATTATTTGCATTGATTTTGGGACTGGGAATCCCTATTACAGCCCTTCTCGTGCAAGGATGAGTGAATAAACACTCATCATAAGATTAACCCGCTTAACATGGATGATACTGACCACCCCATGTTGCTCCATGAGCGGTCTAGGCACACAAAACATATGTTCATTTGAAATTTTTAGAGATGGCACATGCAAATTTACTTGGAACGACAGGGTAATACCACATGTAGGTTAGTATGGTGGACTCATCTGGAATAACTTTGGTTTAAGGATTTTGATGTAAAAGCAGAATTCCCACTTAGTACAGGTGAAGGCTCGCAAATAGATTGAGAAGCGGCCAACTAGAGAGCGAATACAGTCATAAACATGCATTACGAATAATAAACATTGAATGCTATCATGAGTAGGATATGGACACCATGAACATAAATATCATGAAGGCTATGTTGATTTTGATTCAACTACATGTGTGAACATGTGCCAAGTCTAGCCACTTGAAACATTCAGAGGAGGATACCATACCATCATACTACATCACAACCATTTTAATGCATGTTGACATCCAAGATAAATCATTATCTACTCCTAGATACTTGACCATGGCATGAATCACTATAATCTATAATTGTCATTGCAAGCATGTTCAATCATAATATGCTGAATCATGGATACCAGGTTAAACATATTTACAAAAACTAGAACAAGTTGAGCTCATACCCGATTTTCTCTACCATAGTCAATTCATCATATGTCGTCATTATTGCCTTTCACTTGTACAACTGAATGATATGAAAATAATAATAGTGCAAGAGTGTCGTGGACTAAGCTGGAATCTGGAAACATTTTATTGAAGAGGAGAAGAGGAGGTAATATAGGCTCTTTGTTAGATAAACAATAATTCATATGGGAGCCACTCAAAATTTTCATCATGGTCTTCTCCTTGGTATGACTCAATAAAAGAAAGAGAATTTCAAAGAAACAAACTATTTTTTTTGAGTTTTGAGTTTTTTTGAAGAAAGCAAAATAAGAGAAGGAAAACAAAAAAGAGGAAAACTATTTACATGGGAGAACTCCCAACAAGCAAAAGAAGAAATGAGAAATCTTTTTGGGTTTTCTTTAAATACTACAACTAACTAAACTGAAAAAGAAAAATCGAAAAGAAACAGGACGTATTTTTGGATTTCTCAAAGTTTTTCAAACACACAAGAAGAAAGCAAGAAAAATAAATCTAACATGGATAGTACAATGAAAAAGTATGAACACCGACAACTGAAATGAATATATGTGAACATGAATGTAATGTCGGTGGAAATACGTACTCCCCCAAGCTTAGGCTTTTGGCCTAGCTTGGTAATCACCATCCGTGGCCTGGATAATGGCCTGAGTGATAGCCTACCGAGGCTCTTGGTGCAACCACCTTAGCCCTCTTGGAAGTTTCGACCTCTGCATTGTACGCGCGGGCCTTGCTCTGGAACACGTAGTATCTTCTCTTGCTATTAAAGTCAAAGAGAGCAGGAGCAGGTAATACAATAGGCACAAAAGGACCGTTATCAAACCTAGGGTTGTAAGTATAATTATTAACTGTGCCCGTCAGGAATGTATGGTGTTTCATGGCATCAAAGTCTAAGTACTGGTTAGGTAAGATAGGATCATTAGGCCAAGGGGACACTCCCAACCTCGCAACGAGGTGAGAGGCATAAATCTCTCCATAGAAGTTACCATTAGAAGCATTGATAGTTAGTCTACGTGCAATAATTGCTCCTAAGTTGTAGTCTTTAATTCCAGTTAAAGCAGTATGTATAAGATTCAAATCATGGGCACACAGTCTGCTACAATCATGCTTGCTCACAATGCGTTTACCATTAAAGGGTGCAAGGTACTGAATAGAAGGAAAATGGATGCTCTTTATTCTGCCTTGTGTCACCCCTTTAATTTCACCAGAACAAAGTTTTCTCAATAGAGACTCACACTCATATTTTGTTGGTTCGTCTAATGAACCACAATATGGAATTTTGCACGCATCATAGAATTCTTCTAAAGGCATGGTGAAATGTGTTGAAAATATGCCCTACAGGCAATAATAAAATGGTTATTATTATATTTCCTTGTACATGATAATTGTCTATTGTTCATGCTATAATTGTATTAACCGGAACCGTAATACATGTGTGAATACATAGACCACACCATGTCCCTAGTGAGCCTCTAGTTGACTAGATCGTTGATCAATAGATGGTCATGGTTTCCTGGCCATGGACATTGGATGTCGTTGATAACGGGATCACATCATTAGGAGAATGATGTGATGGACAAGACCCAATCCTAAGCATAGCACAAGATCGTGTAGTTCGTCTGCTAGAGCTTTTCTAATGTCAAGTATCATTTCCTTAGACCATGAGATTGTACAACTCCCGGATACCGTAGGAATGCTTTGGGTATATCAAACGTCACAACGTAACTAGGTGACTATAAAGGTGCACTACAGGTATCTCCGAAAGTGTTTGTTGGGTTGGCACGAATTGAGACTAGGATTTGCCACTCCGTGTGATGGAGAGGTATCTCTGGGCCCACTCGGTAATACATCATCATAATGAGCTCAATGTGACTAAGGAGTTAGTCATGGGATCATGTGTTACGGAACGAGTAAAGAGACTTGCCGATAACGAGATTGAACAAGGTATAGGGATACCGACGATCAAATCTCGGGCAAGTAACATACCGATGGACAAAGGGAATTGTATACGGGATTAATTGTAATCCCCGACATCGTGGTTCATCCGAAGAGATCATCGTGGAACATGTGGGAGAAAATATGGGTATCCAGATCCCGCTATTGGTTATTGGCCGGAGAGGTGTCTTGGTCATCACTGCATGGTTCCCGAATTCGTAGGGTCTACACACTTAAGGTACGGTGACGCTAGAGTTGTAATGGGAATTGTATGTAGTTACCAAAAGATGTTAGGAGTCCCGGATGAGATCCCATACGTCACGAAGAGTTACGGAATGGTCCGGAGGTGAATATTTATATATGGGAAGTCCAGTTTCAGTCACTGGAAAGGTTTCAGGGTTTATCGGTATTGTACCGGGACCATCGAAGGGGTTCCGGGGGTCCACTTCGAGGGTCCACCTACCCCGAAGGGACTAATGGGCTGAAGTTGCGTGGGAACTAGCCCCTTAGTGGGCTGGTGCTCCCCCCAAGGGCCCATGGCGCCTAGGGTTGGAAACCCTAGGAGGTGGGGGCGCCTCCCACCTAACTTGGGAGGCAAGTTTCCCACTGGCCACCGCCCCCCCTCTAGATGGATCCAGGGGGACGGCCACCTCTCCCCTTCACCCTATAAATAGTGGGGGGTGGGAGGGCAGCCGCACCCTTCCCCTGGCGCATCCCTCACACTTCCTACACCTCCTCCTCCTCCGTAGCGCTTAGCGAAGCTCTGCCGGAGAACCGCAAGCTCCACCGCCTCCACGCCGTCGTGCCGCCGGAGCTCTCCCTCAACTTCTCCTCCCCGCTTGCTGGATCAAGAAGGAGGAGACGTCCCCGGGGTGTACGTGTGTTGAACACGGAGGCGCTGTCCGTTCGGCGCTTGGATCGGATCTTCTGCAATTTGAATCACCGCGAGTACGACTCCATCAACCGCGTTCTTGTAACGCTTCCGCTTAGCGATCTTCAAGGGTATGAAGATGCACTCCCTCTCTATCATTGCTAGTATCTCCTAGATTGATCTTGGTGACACGTAGGATTTTTTTTTGAATTGTTACTACGTTCCCCAACAGTGGCATCATGAGCTAGGTCTATGCTTAGATTCTATGCACGAGTAGAACACAAGTAGTTGTGGGCGATGATTTGGTCAATTTTCTTGCCGTTACTAGTCTTATCTTGATTCGGCGGCATTGTGGGATGAAGTGGCCCGGACCGACTTTACACGCATGCTTATGTGAGACAGGTTCCACCGCCTGACATGCACTTGTTGCATAAGGTGGCTAGCGGGTGTCTGTCTCTCCCACTTTAGTCGGATCGGATTCGATGAAAAGGGTCCTTATGAAGGGTAAATAGCAATTGGCATATCACAGTTGTGGCTTTTGAGTAGGTAAGAAACGTTCTTTCTAGAAACCCATAGCAGCCACGTAAAACTTGCAACAACAGTTAGAGGACGTCTAACTTTTTTTGCGGGGTATGCTATGTGATGTGATATGGCCAAAAGGATGTGATGAAATATATGTGATGTATGAGATTGATCATGTTCTTGTAATAGGAATCACGACTTGCATGTCGATGAGTATGACAACCGACAGGAGCCATAGGAGTTGTCTTAACTTATTGTATGACTTGTGTATCAATCAAAAACGCCATGTAGTTACTTTACTTTATTGATAACCGTTAGCCATAATAGTAGAAGTAATAGTTGGCGAAACAACTTCATGAAGACACGATTATGGAGATCATGGTGTCATGCCGGTGACAATGGTGATCATGCCGCGCCCCGAAGATGGAGATCAAAGGCGCAAGATGATATTGGCCATATCATGTCACTTTAAGATTTGTTTATCATGTTCTTACATTTTATTTGCTTAGAACGACGATAGCATAAATAAGATGATCCCTCACTAAAATTTCAAGAAATATGTTCCCCCTAAGTGTGCACCATTGTGAAGGATCGTTGTTTCGAAGCACCACGTGATGATCAGGTGTAATAGATTCTAACGTTCGCATACAACAGGTGTAAGCTAGATTTACATAGCAAAACACTTAGGTTAACTTGACGATCCTAGCATGTACAGACATGGGCTCGGAACATGAGAGACCGAAAGGTCAAACATGAGTCGTATATTAGATGCGATCAACATGGAGATGTTCACCGTTGATGACTAGTCCGTCTCACGTGATGATCAGACACGGCCTAGTCGATGTGGATCATGTATCACTTAGATGACTAGAGGGATGTCTATCTGAGTGATAGTTCATTAAATAATTGATTAGATGAACTTAATTATCATGAACTTAGTCTAAAATTGTCTTTGCAATCTATCTTGTAGATCCAATGGCCCACACTAATGCTGCCCTCAAGTTCAACACGTTCATAGAGAAAACCAAGCTGAAAGACGATCGAAGCAACTATACGGACTGGGTCTGTAACTTGAGGATCATCTTCATAGCTTCCAAGAAATTATATATCCTTGATGCACCGCTAGGTGACGCACCCATTTTCCCAGCAACTCAGGACGTTATGAACGCCTGGCAGTCAAGTACTGATGATTACTCCCTGGTTCAGTGCGGCATGCTTTACAGCTTAGAACCGGGGCTTCAAAAGCGTTTTGAGCAACATGGAGCATATGAGATGTTCCAAGAGCTGAGAATGGTTTTCCAAGATCATGCCTGGGTCGAGAGATATGAAGTCTCCGACAAGTTCTTCAGTTGTAAGATGGAGGAAAATAGTTTTGTCAGTGAGCACATACTCAAAATGTCTGGGTTGCACAACCGCTTGTCTCAGGTAGGATTAATCTTCCCGATGACTCAGTTATTGACAGAATCCTCCAGTCGCTTCCACCTAGCTACAAGAGCTTTGTGATGAACTACAATATGCAAGGGATGGAGAAGTCCATTCATGAGTTATATTTGATGCTGAAATCAGCGGAGGTGGAAATCAAAAAGGAACATCAAGTGTTGATGGTGAATAAGACCACTAGTTTCAAGAAAGGTAAGGGTAACAAGAACTTCAAGAAGGACGACAAAGCAGTTGCCGCACCAGGTAAATTAGTTGCTGGGAGGAAGCCCAAGAATGGACCCAAGGTTGAGACTGAGTCCTTTTATTGCAAGGGAACCGGTCACTAGAAGTGGAACTGCCCCAAGTACTTAGCAGATCAGAAGGCCGACAACATCAAAGGTATATATGATATACATATTATTGATGTGTACCTTACCAGCGCTCATAGTAGGTCCTGGGTATTTGATACCGGTGCAATTGCTCACATTTGTAACTCAAAACAGGAGCTGCGGAATAAGCGGAGACTGGCAAAGGATGAGGTGACGATGCGCGTCGGGAATGGTTCCAAGGTCGATGTGATCGCCATCGGCACGCTACCTCTACATATACCTTCGGGATTAGTTTTAAACCTCAATAATTGTTATTTAGTACCAGCTTTGAGCATGAACATTGTATCTGGATCTCGTTTGATGCAAGATGGCTACTCATTTAAATCCGAGAATAATGGTTGTTCCATTTATATGAGAGATATGTTTTATGGTCATGCCCCGCTGGTCAATGGTTTATTTTTATTGAATCTCGAACGTGATGTTACACATATTCATAGTATGAATACAAAGATGTAAGGTTGATAATGATAGTCCCACATACTTGTGGCACTGCCGCCTTGGTCATATTGGTGTCAAACACATGAAGAAACTCCATGCAGATGGACTTTTGCAGTCTCTTGATCATGAATCATTTGACAAGTGCGAACCATGCCTCATGGACAAGATGACTGAGACTTCGTTCTCCAGAACAATGGAGCGAGGAACCAGCTTGTTGGAAATAATACATATCGATGTATGTGGACCGATGAGCATTGAGGCTCGCGGTGGCTATCGTTATGTTCTCACCCTCACCGATGACGAGACCTTTGAAAAGTTCAAGGAATTTCAGAGTGAGGTAGAGAATCAACGTATCAAGAAAATAAAGTTCTTATGATCTGGTCATGGAGGAGAATATCTGAGTCACGAGTTTGGCACGCATTTAAGGAAATGTGGAATTTTTTCACAACTCATGCCGCCTGGCACACCTCAGCGTAATGGTGTGTCCGAACATCGTAATCGCACTCTATTAGATATGGTGTGATCTATGATGTCTCTTACTGACTTACCGCTATCATTTTGGGGATATGCATTAGAGACTACCGCATTCACTTTAAATAGGGCACCATCTAAATTCGTTGAGACGACACCGTATGAATTATGGTTTGGGAAGAAACCTAAGTTGTTGTTTCTGAAAGTTTGGGGTCTCGAACCGGAAAGTAGCGCAATGCAGGAGAATGTTTCTGTGGTGCCTGCACCGACTAGATAGGAAGTTAATGATCATGATCATGAAACTTCTGATCAAGTTACTACTAAACTTTGTAGGTCCACGAGGACACGTTCCACACCAGAGTGGTACGGCAATCCTATCCTGGAAATCATGTTATTAGACAATGGTGAACCCTCGAGCTATGAAGAAGCCATGGCAGACCCAAATTCCAACAAATGTCTTCAAGCCATGAAATCTGAGGTAGGATCCATGTATGAGAACAAAGTATGGACGTTGGTGGACTTGCCCGATGATCGGAAAGACATAGAAAATAAATGTATCTTTAAGAAGAAGACTGACGTGGATGGTAAAGTGACCATCTATAAGGCTCGGCTTGTCGCTAAGGGTTATTGACAAGTTCAAGGAGTTGACTATGATGAGACCTTCTCACCCGTAGCGATGCTGAAGTTTGTCCGAATCATGCTAGCAGTTGCCACATTTTATGATTATGAGATCTGGAAAATGGACGTCAAAACGGCATTCCTTAACGGTTTCCTTAAGTAAGAATTGTATATGATGTAGCCGGAAGGTTTTGTCGATCCTAAGAATGCTGATAAGGTATGCAAGCTCCAGCGCTCCATCTATGGGCTAGTGCAAGCATCTCGGAGTTGGACCATTCGCTTTGATGCGGTAATCAAAGCATTTGGGTTTATATAGACTTATAGAGAAGCTTGTATTTACAAGAAAGTGAGTGGGAGCTCTATAGCATTTCTCATTTTACATGTGGATGACATATTGTTGATGGGAAATGATATAGAACTTTTGGAAAGTGTAAAGGCCTACTTGAATAAGTGTTTTTCAATGAAGGACCTTGGAGAAGATGCTTACATATTAGGCATCAAGATCTATAGAGATAGATCGAGACGCCTCATTGGTCTTTCACAAAGCACATATCTTGACAAGATATTGAAGAAGTTCAATATGGATCAGTCCAAGAAGGGTTTCTTGCCTGTATTGCAAGGTGTGAGATTGAGCACAGCTCAATGCCCAACCTCGGCAGAAGATAGAGAAAAGATGAGTGTCATCCCCTATGCCTCAGCCATAGGCTCTATTATGTATGCCATGTTGCATACCAAACCTGATGCAAACTTTGCCATAAGTTTGGTAGGGAGGTACCAAAGTGATCCCGAAATGGAGCACTGGACAGCGGTCAAGAATGTCCTTAAGTACCTGAAAAGGACTAAGGATATGTTTCTCGTTTATGAATGTGTGGAAGAGCTCGTCGTAAAGAGTTACGTCGATGCTAGCTTCGACACAGATCCGGATAACTACAACTCACAAACGAGATACATGTATATTTTGAATGGTGGGGAAGTCAGGTGGTGCAGTTGCAAGCAAAGCATCGTGGCGGCATCTACATATGAAGCAGAGTACATAGCTTCTTCGAAAGCAGCGCATGAAGGAGTCTGGATGAAGGAGTTCATCACCAACCTAGTAGTGATTCCCAATGCGTCGGGCCCAGTGACTCTCTTCTGTGACAACACTGGAGCTATTGCCATTGCCAAGGAGCCCAAGTTTCACAGCAAGACGAAGCACATCAAGCGTCGCTTCAACTCCATTCCTGGTTACATTCATGATGGAGATATAGATATTTGTAAAGTACATACGGATCTAATTGTCGCAGATCCGTTGACTAAACCTCTTTCACGAGCGAAACATGATCAGCACCAAAACTCTATGGGTGTTCGATTCATCACGATGTAACTAGATTATTGACTCTAGTGCAAGTGGGAGACTGTTGGAAATATGCCCTAGAGGCAATAATAAAATGGTTATTATTATATTTCCTTGTTCATGATAATTGTCTATTGTTCATGCTATAATTGTATTAACCGGAAACCATAATACATGTGTGAATACATAGACCGCACCATGTCCCTAGTGAGCCTCTAGTTGACTAGCTCGTTGATCAATAGATGGTCATGGTTTCCTGGCCATGGACATTGGATGTCATTGGTAACAGGATCACATCATTAGGAGAATGATATGATGGACAAGACCCAATCCTAAGCATAGCACAAGATCATGTAGTTCATCTGCTAGAGATTTTCTAATGTCAAGTATTTCCTTAGACCATGAGATTGTGCAACTCCCGGATACTGTAGGAATGCTTTGGGTGTATCTAACGTCACAACGTAACTGGGTGACTATAAAGGTGCACTACAGGTATCTCCAAAAGTGTTTGTTGGGTTGGCACGAATCGAGACTGGGATTTGTCACTCCGTGTGACGGAGAGGTATCTCTGGTACCACTCGGTAATACATCATCATAATGAGCTCAATGTGACTTGTCGGTAATGAGATTGAACAAGGTATAGGGATAGCGACGATCGAATCTCGGGCAAGTAACATACTGATGGACAAAGGGAATTGTATACGGGATTAATTGAATCCTCGACATCATGGTTCATCTGATGAGATTATCATGGAACATGTGGGAGACAATATGGGTATCCAGATCCCTCTATAGGTTATTGGCCGAAGAGGTGTCTCGGTCATGACTGCATGGTTCCCGAACCCGTAGGGTCTACACACTTAAGGTTCAGTGATGCTAGAGTTGTAATGGGAATTGTATGTGGTTACCGAAAGTTGTTCGGAGTCCCGGATGAGATCCCGGACGTCACGAGGAGTCCCAAAATGGTCCATAGGTGAAGATTTATATATGGGAAGTCCAGTTTCAGTCACCGGAAAGGTTTCGGGGTTTATCGGTATTGTACGGGGACCACTGAAGGGGTTCCGGGAGTCCACCGGGATGGTCCACCTTCCCCGAAGGGCCTAATTGGCTGAAGTTGCATGGGAACCATCCCCTTAGTGGGTTTGTGCGCCCCCCAAGGGTCCATGGCGCCTAGGGTTGGAAACCCTAGGGGGTGGGGGCGCCTCCCACCTAACTTGTGAGGCAAGTTTCCCCCTGGCCGCCCACCTCTCCCCTTCCCCCTATAAATAGTGGGGGGTGGGAGGGCAGCCGCACCGTTCCCTGGCGCATCCCTCCCCCCTTCCTACACCTCCTCCTCCTCCGTAGCGCTTACCTAAGCTTTGTCGGAGAACCCTAAGCTCCACCGCCACCGCGTCGTCGTGCTGCCGGAGCTCTCCCTCAACTTCTCCTCCCCCCTTGCTGGATCAAGAGGGAGGAGATGTCCCTGGGATGTACATGTGTTGAACACGGAGGCACCGTCCGTTCGGTGCTTGGATCGGATCTTCCGCGATTTGAATCGCCACGAGTACGACTCCATCAACCACATTCTTGTAATGCTTCCGCTTAGCGATCTTCAAGGGTATGAATATTCACTCCCTATCTCTCGTTGCTAGCATCTCCTAGATTGATCTTGGTGACACGTAGGAATTTTTTTGAATTGTTACTATGTTCCCCAACAAAAGCATTATTATAAAGACTAAATAAACTCTGGACTCACGAGAGAAATATTTAAATTTCTTAGTAAATGTATCTGTGAGAGTGAGGTGTTGAGTGCACTTATCTTCGATGAAGGGAGCCAGATCAGCATTGTGCAGGTACCGCTCAAATTCTTCATTAATACCTACACCTTCCATGAAGTTGTCACACGGTGAGAGGTATGATTTGGTTCAACATAAGATAGTCATGCAAAACTTTCACTTGATGATGACCCCGAGGATCTTCTCCTCAAAGAACTCCTGAAGAATTGCATTTTATTTGCGAACAATTTCTTTAAAAAAATTGACACAAAAATTTGTTAACAAAACTTGAAAAGATTGATAGCAACTACTCCTAGGGATGCATAGAGACCATATCAAGCATTCAAACCACTTAAAGTTCTAAGAATTGAACATGCCAGCTCATCTACAGCAGCACCAAGAGTAGCTAATTATTCTACAAATAAACCACTAAATCAAAACTAATTGGAGCAATGGGGGAGTTACATACCGAGAAGCAATCCCCTAAAACAGTTTTGGAAATAGAGCTTTGAGCAAAGAGATCGAAATCCACGGGTTCTTGAGCAAGAACATGAGGGAGAGAGCAATGGTGAATTTTTTCATGAGTTAGGAGATGACATGGGCTAAAGGGATAAGTGAGGGTACCCACCAGGGGCCCACCCTCTACCAGGCCGCGCCAGGGGGGTCTGGCATGCCCTGGTGGAGCGTGGCCACCTCGTGCACCACCTTTGGTATTATTTGGTCCACAAATTCAGAAATAAATAGAAAAAACTCATGTTAAATTTTCAGGACATTCTGAGGACTTCTATTTTTGGGCCATTTTTATTGCATGGAAAAATTCAGAAAACAGAATGAACATGGCATTTTATTTTATTTAACTAAGATAAACAAAAAGCAAAAGGTAGATACAAAGAGTTGTGTCCACTGAATTCATCAACTTCATACTTCTCAAAAATGATTCATTAATAAGGTTGATCAAGTCTTATTAACAACCACTTTCGATTAGCATGAAACCGAAGAACTTTCGTAAAACACTAGGTTACTTCAATGGGGATATGCATGTCCCCAACCAAAAGAATATCATATTTCTTTTTGACAGTGGGTAGAGGTAATTGAAAGCTTCCAATAATGAATGTCGGAGAATTTTCAATAACTTTCACACCATTCACTTGGAATTGCTTCTTTAGAAAGTGCACTATATGCTCATTGCCATTGATATGGAAAGTGACCTTGCTTTTATTGCAATCAGTAACAGCCCCTGCAGTATTCAAAAAGGGTCTACCAAGGATAATCGACATGTTGTCGTCCTCGGGCATCTCAAGAATAACAAAGTCCGTTAAGATAGTAACATTTGCAACAACAATGGGTACATCCTCACAAATACCAATAGGTATGGCAGTTGATTTTTCAGCCATTTGTAATGATATTTCAGTAGGTGTGAGTTTATTCAAATTAAGTCTTTTATATATAGAGAAAGGCATAACACTAACACGAGCTCCTAAATCACACAAAGCAGTTTTGACATAATTTCTTTTAATGGAGCAAGGTATAGTTGGTATTCCAGGATCTCGAAGTTTCTTAGGTAGTCCATCCTTAAAAGAATAATTAGCAAGCATGGTGGAGATTTCAACTTTGGGTATCTTTCTTTTATTAGTGATGATGTCTTTCATGTATGTAGTTAAGGAGGCATCTTTAAGATATCCGTTAAGCGGGTACACAAAAAAACTTGCCTGATCATTTCAGCAAAGCGTTCAAATTATTCATCATCCTTTTTCTTAGATGGTTTAGGTGGAAAAGGCATGGGGTTTTGAACCCATGGTTCTCTTTCTTTACCATGTTTCTAGCCACAAAGTCTTTTTTATCGTATCTTTTACTTTTAGGTTGTGGGTTATCAAGATCAACAACAAGTTCTATTTCTACATCATTGTCTGGTCCTTTGTTGTCACTAGGTTGAGTATGCTCATGAACATCATTATCCTTATCATTACCACTAGCTGAATGTTCATTACCAGACTGAGTATCAACATTAGAAATAGAGACATCATTACTATCATGAGGTTTTTCTATCTCAAGTTCACTAGATGCATGCAAAGTCCTATCATTTTTCTTTTTCTTCTTATAGTAAGAGTATTGTACAATATCTTAGCATCACCCTTTAATGAGAACAGAAATAATTTGAGAATGTAATAGTAGCATATCTTCTCATCATGAGCAAATAGGGTGGCTATATCATTTACCTTAGTAAGATGTGCTACCATAGTTTCAGTTTCATAGCCATGAAAAGGATCAGATTCGACCAAAGTAATTAACTCTGGGTCGACAGAGAATTCATAATCCTTATCGGTAACAAAAATAGGTGAAGTAGCAAACTTAGGATCATATTTCATTTTAGCATTCAAAGTCTTTTCTTTATACTTGCATAGTAGTTTCTTACCACCATTTCTATCCTTACAAGCAAGAATCTCTCTAGCTATTTCTCCATCCAAAGCATAACCTTCAGGTATCTTGGGCATTTCAAATCTAGGAGAGCTAGGCCTATTAGGTGTTTCATTGTCATCAGTTTCAAAGATCTCATCAGTTTCATCAGTTTCAATGATTTCATTCTCTTCAGCTCTAGCAATTTGTTCATCAAGAAATTCACCTAGTGGCACATTATCATCAAGCATGGTACTAGTATCATCATAAGCATCATTCATAGCAGAAGTAGCATCATCAATATCAGGATTAATGGCATGTGGTGGTGGTGCAAACTTATTCATAACAAAAGGTGAATCAAGTGTAGAGCTAGATAGCAGTTCCTTACCTCCCCTCGTAGTAGAGGGAAAAATGTTGGTTTTAGCATCCTTCAGATTCTTCATAGTGGTAAGTTTATATAAATCCCAAAATAGCTATGTTCCCCGGCAATGGCGCCAGAAAAAGGTCTTGATAACCCACAAGTATAGGGGATCACACCAGTTTTCGAGGGTAAAGTATTCATCCCAAATTTATAGATTCGACACAAGGGGAGCCAAAGAATATTTTAGAGTATTAGCAGTTGAGTTGTCAATTCAACCACACCTGGAGATAAATATCTGCAGCAAATTGATCAGTAGCATAGTAATATGATAGTTTGGTAGTAGTAGTAATAGTAACAATAGCGATAACACTAGCAGTAATAGTTTTGTAGCAAGTGCAATAGTAACAGCGGTAGTAGTAACTTAGCAAGAATAATAAGTGGAAAGATTGTAACATCCCAAAAATTTCATTTTGGAATGTTATGAAATATAGCTATGCATCATCATCATCATTGCTTGAATGTATGGAATTGTTGAAATGCTTCTTCTGACTTTCTGAAAGCCCCTTTCTACTTCCTATATCTTGCTTTCACCTATTTGTAAACCTTGGAAAAAAAGTTCAAAATAAGAGGGGAGTAACATGACACTCCACACCAGGGTCATCTTGGTGAAATATTTGAACAATAAGAACCAGGGGGTCTTTTGAAAAATATTTGCAAAAGGTTTTAAAACCAAATAGGCAATTTCTGAAAATATTATTTTTTTCAAAGTATTCAAATGACAGAGAAAACATGTTCATTGAATAGCATTAATTCTCCTAATCATTTTGATATATATATTGCCTATATTTGGAAATGTGTTGAATGCTTTTAAAGAGGTTTTACTGCCCTGGATTTAAAAAAGGTAACGAATTTGTATTTAAACGGGCCGGCCCACGGGCATTTACTCGCGAATTCATTACGAGCCGGCCGACCAACTCGCAATCGCCGCCCTCCCTCTCTCTGACAACGGACCCCACCCCGACCGCCCGCTGACCCCACGCGTTCATCTCTCAACTCGCGCCTGAACCCTCGCCGACGACCTCTCTCCTCGCGGATCTCCCTCCCCTTCCTTCTCTCGCTCTGCCTCGCCCCTATATAAGAGCGGCCCCCCTCCGCACTACATCCCCCCCTGAACCCCTCTCTTCCCCCTAGCCAGAGCGCTGCATCGAGCTCGACGGAGTTCCTCGACCATCGAACCTCCCCGAGCACCTGGTCGTCGACTCCCTCGCCTTCAGCTTCGTCCGACACCACCACTCGACTCCGGACGATCACCACCGTCGCCTGGACCTCTCCGACGACCTCCTCGACCACCGGAGACCTCCCCGGTGACCTCACCGCTTCGGACTCCCCGGAGAACCTCCTCGCCGGTGACCCCCTCCTTCACTGTGAGCCTCCATCTCCTCTCAACCCTCTGATATGGATCCTACGATCCAGATTAGATCGTTTGAAACGGGGAACCGTTTTCCTCTAGAGATCGGCCACCGTTCGCTAGTCCCCGCGCGCCTGTGCTAGCAGCCAATCACCGCTTGCCACGTAGCCTCGACCATCCGTTAGTTTTATTTTCTATTTCTATTTTGTTTTTAGTTAACAGAAGGTTTTCTGATTTTGTTTTGCTTATATCTTTTAAACTATTTAGTGTTTTTAGTTGATTCTTTTTGCATTAGTTCACATTTTTGTTGTAGTTTATGTCAGTATGTTTAGATTTCAAATTTGAGCTACAATTTTGAATCTAATCAAATTTGCTCAAACTACTCAAATCTGAATAACTAGAGTTTAAAAATAGATTTTTATATGAATCTTTTTGCTACTGCTTGGTATTAGTTAGGACTATCATCATGTTTAGTTTGAGGATTTTTAGGATGTATTTGTTTAGTGTTTTAGCTATAAACAGATTCTGCCTAGTAGTTAGTATAGTTTAGTTAATTTAGTTTTTAGTTTGTTTAAATCAGAATTGTTATATATTGTTTTAGTAGGTTCTATTGTTTAAACATTAGGTGTTTTACTTGCTGATGATAATAACATAATTTTGCTTAGTTTATTTCTATATTGTTATGGGAATCTCTACTAATTTTTCAACTAGGTATAATTTGATTAAAACCAACTAGACTAGTAATAGATTCTTTTAACAAAGTTTTAACTAATTAAATTCGGTTCCTAAGAAAAGTTTTAGTGAATTCTTTTCAGTTAAGATAAATGTTTTGTTAATAAAAATATAGTTTAGCTCACTCTTTTGTTGGGAAAACTCTAGCCCATTTCATGTAGTAGAGTTTTATAAAAACAAATTAACTTTAGTAGTTTTTCTTTCACAAGAGTTTCTATGAATTTAATTATGTTTATTAATAAATATTTTAATTGTTTTTTTCTGTCAACTATTGTTTTGTTAATACTAATAGTTCTATGTTGTTATTAGTAGTTTACCACCAACTTTTAGAAAACCAAACTATGTGATGTTTTTCTTTTCTTGTGATTGTGCCTTTGTTTTGTCTTGAGTGATTCTACTTCATTTCTGATTTTGTGAGTTGCAACATTTTGTTGTATGCTTATTGAGTGCTCTTGATTAATTCGTTAGATCACCCGGAGTGCGAGGCTTGTTACCTAGAATCCCTCGAGTACGAAGATCGTCAATCAGGCAAGTCACTTTGATCATGTATACCTATGTTTTATTGCATTAGTTCTTCCATCACCCCAATTGCATGCAAAGTAGGTAAATTGGAAACTTGGTTACTTGCTGTAGTATCATGTGGTAGGTACCCCACCTCTCAACCCTTTGACACATTTGGCCCCGGGAAACGTTGTATTGCATTTTGCTATGCTATTAGTAGACGGGGTTGGTTGTGTGAATCATGAGAGTTGAGAGAGTTAATAATTTCAAGACCTACATAATGATCAAGACTTCAAGACTCCGAGTTTTCAACATACCTCTGGGTGGACGATGGTTGAACGGCGCCCTGGAGAAACCAGTGGTTAGCCTAGATGATGCTGGAGATGTGCCAATATTCATGCGGAAAGGTCCACCTAGGCACAAAGAGATGGATGGATGCTTCAAGACCCAAGGCTTACCTACACAACCACAAGTCATTATGGGCGCTGGCTTGGTTGGATATCATGGTGACCCTGGACAGGCGGTGCTACGAGATGTAGAAGAACAGTAGGAAAGGATGGGCACCGACAGTCGCAGGGAAACCCTTTGGAAGACCATGTTTTGGTTATCCGTTTCTCAAACACCCTGAAGTGCGAGAAATCAAACGGAGGCGACCAAATCTTGTGGGGAACGTGTGAAAAACTCTGTAGAGTACTCAAACCTAATCGATTAGCCGTGTCCACGGTCATGGACGACTTGAGCCAAAGGAACTGAAACTTCTGGAACCCTCAACACAATTAATATGATGATGTGGGTATTAATAATTTGGGTATGAGAATTGGTTGGTGGAACCATCTCATTAATCAACCAACTTAGTAATAATTTTGCTTAGCCCTCTCTTGATGTAGGAAAATTGGCTTTACGCAAAAACTTACTACCCCACCTACCATATATGCATGTAGATTAGATGATTATCTTTTCACCCCTCTCTTGTGACTTTGACGGCATATTCCATATGCTGACCTACACGGCTGCAACGTATCATGTTGCAGAATACTTTTCCGACCAGGAGTGAGGATACGCTCTACGCTCGGTGAGATGCCCTTGGAGTCAGATGGACTCATCTACCTTCGATGCTTCCGCAAGATTTAGATATTCTCATGAGTTGGCCTTCAGCCACTTTATTGTAATCTTTATTGTAATAATGGACTCTATATGAGATTTTGATTAATAAATGTTGTGTGATTTCCCTTTGATATATACATTGATGTACCGTGTGTGTACCAGCATGATCTTGGGATGGTACGGAAACACCAGAGATTCGACCTTTCAGGTCGGGTCGCTACAGAAATGGTATCAGAGCACACGCTGACCGTAGGACGTAACCTCTAGGATTGGGAAAGCCTTAGGATTTGTTTCTCTCTGTCTTTAAACTTCTTATACTCTCATCTACTCGTTTCTGACTCCTCTCCGATTATTTCAAAATTTATAGATGGCCACCTTCATCCCAGTGTTGATCACGGAGTTTTGCCAGCCTGACGCAATGATGCCCTTTGGCAAGGAGCTGATGAGGATCGTCAAGGACGTGAGGATTGCTTTACCAAGCATCACCGGGACTCCTATCATGTCTTTTCCACAAGACGGACGCTACAGGATCGAGGTGCACATTCCAGGGAAGACCTTTGGGAATCGGAAGGAACCCATCGTCTTCAAGTTTGTGGCACCCAGCTGGATACCTGGAAGAATATTGGCCATTCATCGTGCCCTTGGACGTATTCAAGAGGAATACAGAGGTGGAACCATCTCACCAGGACTCAGCGTGGTTTGTCGTTGGTATGTCCATGGAAACATCATAACCACTCCCACTGCAGACACCACCATTTCCTATATCCAGACCTTGGAGACTCACATCAGAACTCTGGAGCTTCGAGTTCGTGCAGACACGAAGACAATCAAGAATCTGATGAACCGCGAGATTGACCTCGAAGCTGACTTACGGGAAGCCGAGTACGAGCATGAGTATGAGGTGAAGGATTTCTTAGAGAGGATCGACAAGCTGAACACTCGCATCGCCACTCTGGAGGAACAGATGGACACGGGTGAAAATCTTCATCCTGAGGGAGACTTGGCTCCTTTCATCAGCGACGATGATGACTATGAGGAGAGCACCACTGGAGGAGGCTCAGTCACCATGTACTTCTGAGGAAAACTTTAGTTATGCCCCCATGTATCTTCATTTTCGACATTAAAGCGTAGGTCGATGTTTAGTTTGATTGAGACTTGTATTCCCGATGTTTGACATTGATTGAATAAATGAATGAGTGTTTGGTGTGATATGTTTGTTGCATTGCATATGGGTAGCGAATTTCCCCTTTTAGGCCCTTGTACTATTCTAATTCTCACCCCTCTGAAAACAACAAGATGCCTCCACGACGTGAGTCCGATTTCACCTTCCCGCCGGAACTCACGCAACTTCTTCAGCAGCAGAATGCACAGATGCAGCTATTGATCCAGAATTAGACCAACAACCAGAACAACAACAACCACCATCCACCTTAGGCTGACAACCTCAGCCGTTTTCTGAGGTTGAACCCTCCAACTTTCTCCAGCAGCACTGAACCCATTGTGGCAGATGACTGGCTCCGTAAGATGGAGAGGGAACTCGTCACCGCTGGAAGGTACTGACGCTGAGAAGGTGCCCTTTACCGCACATCAACTGGATGGACCAGCAGCTTCATGGTGGGAGAACTACACCACCACATATCCTATTACTGATGTAACTTGGGAGCAGTTCAAGCAAGCTTTCCGCACCGCACATGTCTCAGCTGGAGCTATGAGTCTGAAGAAGCGCGAGTTTCGCAACTTGCGCCAGGGTAGTCGCTCCGTGGCCCAGTACGTGGACGAATTCAGCATGTTGGCCCGTTATGCACCAGGAGACGTGGCCGACGATGCGGCCAAGCATGAGAAGTTTCTGGAAGGACTCAACGATGAGTTGAGCATGCAGCTGGTAGTGGCTACTTTCAACAACTACCAAGAGCTGGTGGACAAGGCCCTCATCTTGGAGGGAAAATAGCAACAAATTGAGAACCGCAAGAGGAAGTATACTCAGGGGAAGTTTAACTCTGGAGCTCATCAGAAGCCCCGCTACTCCCCGTACTCAGTGAATACCGGATCAGGGACCGGTAAGTTTGGAAGGCACACTCATGCCGTGCACAACCATGGAGGCCACAACCATGGAGGAAATGGGAATGCCCATCCCAACCATGGCAACTTCAAGACTGACAATGGGAATGGGAACAACAACCAGCACCGTCACGCTCCTACTCAGAAGGATCTAAGCCACATCACCTGTTTCAAGTGCCAGAAGACAGGGCACTATGCTACTGAGTGTCCCCCAGAGCAAGCAGGGAAATGGAAATGGCAACTCCACAGCGAAGAAGCCAAATCCGTTTCCTCGTGCCCAGGTGAACCACCTCGATGTGGAAGAAGTCTATGATCAACCCGAGATTGTGGTTGGTAAGTTTTTATTGCATTCACGTCTAGTTATAGTACTTTTTGATTCCGGTGCAACTCATTCATTCATATCAACGGTAATTGTGGATAAATATGGTTTGCCCACCAAAACCCTTAGTCAGCCCATTAAGGTCAGTTCCCCAGGAGGTATGATGATGGCAGGGATAGGATGCCATGCCCTGAAACTTCACATAGGAAACCATGTTTTTCCCACCGACCTCATCGTCTTAGAATCCCAGGGATTGGATGTAATCCTAGGCATGGATTGGATGACCAAGTATGAAGGAAATCTTGATTGTCCCAGCAAGTCTGTTTCACTCACCACCCCGGAGAACAAGAGGATTAAGTATGTATCTCGACGCACACGTATGAGTGCTCGGTTAAATGCCCTCACAGGAGTTGTTCAGGAGGAAGTACCTGTGGTAAAAGACTTTCCGGATGTATTTCCGGAAGAATTACCAGGCATGCCACCAGATAGGGAGATTGAGTTCCTAATAGAGCTACAACCAGGGACAGCCCCAATTTCCAAGAGACCCTATCGGATGCCCGCAAATGTGGAAATCAAGAAGCAAATTAAGGAGTTATTGGACAAAGGGTATATTCGCCCAAGTTCTTCACCTTGGGGAGCCCCAGTTCTTTTGGTGGAGAAGAAGGATAAAACCTTGAGAATGGTAGTCGATTATCGTGCCTTGAACGAGGTGACTATCAAGAACAAGTACCCTCTGCCGATGATTAATGACTTGTTTGATCAGCTAGTAGGCGCCAAAGTATTCTCCAAGATCGATCTTCGATCAGGGTATCACCAACTGAAGATTCGTGAACAGGATATATCCAAAACAGCTTTCACCACTAGGTATGGCTTATCCAAGTATACAGTCATGTCCTTTGGTTTGACTAATGCTCCTACCTACTTCATGAATTTGATGAACAAAGTGTTTACGGAATATTTGGACAAGTTTGTCGTGGTGTTCATCGATGACATTTTGATATTCTCCAAGAACAACGAAGCACACAAGGAACACCTGTGTTTAGTTCTGGAGAGGCTGAGAGAACATCAGTTATATGCCAAGTTCAGCAAATGTGAATTTTGGCTGACGGAAGTCGGATTCCTTGGACATATTATTTCCGGAGAAGGAATAGCCGTAGACCCCGCTAAGGTTGAAGCCATCACCGAGTGGAAGTCACCCACCTCAGTTAAGGAGATCCGCAGTTTCCTCGGACTAGCCGGATATTACCGGAGGTTCATTGAGAATTTCTCAAAGATAGCCAAGCCCATGACGGAGTTGTTGAAGAAAGAGTCTAAGTATATTTGGACTGAGGAATGTGAAGCCAATTTCCAGGAGTTGAAGAAACGTTTGGTCACAGCCCCAGTGTTGATTTTGCCCAATATTCAGAAGGACTTCCAGGTTTATTGTGATGCTTCACGTTAAGGACTTGGAGGAGTACTCATGCAAGATGGAAAGGTTGTAGCTTATGCATCCAGACAACTACGACCTCATGAGTTGAATTATGCCACCCATGATTTGGAACTAGCAGCCGTAGTGCACGCACTCAAGACCTAGAGACATTTCCTTGTCGGAAATAGTTGTGATGTTTACACCAATCATAAGAGCCTGAAGTATATCTTCACGCAGAAGGAGTTGAACCTCAAACAGAGGAGATGGTTAGAGTTAATCAAGGACTATGACATGAGATTACACTACCATCCAGGTAAGGCAAATGTGGTAGCAGATGCCTTGAGTCGGAAAACTTATGTAAAAACACTCACATCGGGAGGATTACCCCAAGAGTTAGCCGATGATCTCAGAGAGCTCAAGCTAGAGATAGTTCCAAGCGGATATGTTGCCACACTGGAAATCCAGTCCACCTTGACCGAAAAAATTCGAGAAGCCTAGAAATCGGACAAGGAGATAGCTGAGATAAAGCAGAAAATGGAGGAAGGCAAGGCTAAAGGTTTTCGTGAGGATGAACATGGAACTTTGTGGTTCGAGAACCGAATCTATGTGCCCAATGACCTAGAGCTCAGGAAGTTGATACTTCAAGAAGCCCACGATTCCCCTTACTCGATACACCCAGGCAACACCAAGATGTACCTGGATTTGAAGGAAAGTTATTGGTGGACAGGTATGAAGAAGGATATTGCAGAACATGTTGCAATATGTGATGTTTGTCAGCGAGTAAAGGCGAAACATCAGAAGCCAGTAGGGTTACTCCAACCTTTGCCGATACCCGAGTGGAAATGGGAAAAGCTTGGTATGGACTTCATCACAGGACTACCCAGGACCCGTTCAGGTTATGATTCCATCTGGGTAGTGGTCGATCGCTTGACCAAGGTGGCTCATTTCATTCCAGTGAAGACCACCTATACCAGTGCTAAGCTAGCCAAGATATACATGGCCAGGATCATGTGTCTGCATGGAGTTCCGAGGAGTATCGTGTCAGATAGAGGAACACAATTTACCTCAAAGTTTTGGCATCAGTTACATGAAACTTTGGGTACGAGACTGGAGTTCAGTACAGCTTTTCATCCACAGACCGATGGATAGACTGAGAGAGTCAACCAGATTCTGGAGGACATGTTGAGAGCCTGTGCGCTAGATTATGGATCTAGTTGGGATGACAACTTACCTTACGTAGAATTCTCGTACAACAACAGTTACCAAACCAGTCTGAAGATGGCCCCTTTCGAAGCATTATACGGAAGGAGGTGCAGAACACCGTTGACGTGAGATGGTGTTGGAGACCGAAAACTCTTTGGTCCCGACCTTATCCGAGATTCTGAAGAGAAAGTCAAGCTGATTCGTGACAGACTCAGGATAGCTCAATCTCGACAGAAGAGTTATGCTGACAGCAAACGTAAGGAAGCGACTTATGAAGTGGGAGACCGAGCATATCTTCGTGTGTCCCCACTTCGAGGAATCAAGAGGTTTGGTGTTAAAGGAAAGTTAGCACCCAGATTCATAGGCCCCTACAAAATTCTTGAACGTAGAGGCAAAGTTGCATACAAGCTGGAATTGCCGGAAGGGTTGTCCGGAGTTCACGATGTTTTCCATGTGTCCCAGCTGAAGAAATGTCATGCTGAGATGGCTGATATTCCCTTGAGAGACATAGTGCCCCTAGAGGCCATACAACTTGACAGTGATCTGACCTACGAGGCGAAGCCTGTCAGAATCCTCGAGACTGCCAACAGAATTACCCAAAGCAGGATCATCAAGTTCTGTAAGGTTCTGTGGAGTCACCACACCGAGGAAGAAGCCACCTGGGAACGCGAAGAAGATCTTCGTAGAGACCACCCGCACCTATTTTCTAGCCAACCCGAATCTCGAGGGCGAGATTCATCTTAAGGTGGGTAGGTTTGTAACATCCCAAAAATTTCATTTTGGAATGTTATGAAATATAGCTATGCATCATCATCATCATTGCTTGAATGTATGGAATTGTTGAAATGCTTCTTCTGACTTTCTGAAAGCCCCTTTCTACTTCCTATATGTTGCTTTCACCTATTTGTAAACCTTGGAAAAAAAGTTCAAAATAAGAGGGGAGTAACATGACACTCCACACCAGGGTCATCTTGGTGAAATATTTGAACAATAAGAACCAGGGGGTCTTTTGAAAAATATTTGCAAAAGGTTTTAAAACCAAATAGGCAATTTCTGAAGAAAAAATTCAAAGTATTCAAATGACAGAGGAAAAATGTTCATTGAATAGCATTAATTCTCCTGATCATATTGATATATATATTGCCTATATTTGGAAATGTGTTGAATGCTTTTAAAGAGGTTTTACTGCCCTGGATTTAAAAAAGGTAATGGATTTGTATTTAAACGGGCCGGCCCACGGGCATTTACTCGCGAATTCATTACGAGTCGGCCGACCGACGCACAAACGCCTCCCTCCCTCTCTCTGACAGCGGACCCCACCCCGACCGCCCGCTGACCCCGCGCGGTCATCACTCACCTCGCACCCGAACCCTCGCCAGCGACCTGTCTCCTCGCGGATCTCCCTCCCCTTCCTTCTCTCGCTCTGCCTCGCCCCTATATAAGAGCGGCCCCCCTCCGCACTCCATTCCCCCCCCCCCGAACCCCTCTCTTCCCCCTAGCCAGAGCGCTGCATCGAGCTTGCCGGAGTTCCCCGACCACCGAACCTCCCCGAGCACCTGGTCGTCGACTCCCTCGCCTTCAGCTTCGTCCGACACCACCACTCGACTCCGGACGATCACCGCCGTCGCTTGGACCTCTCCGACGACCTCCTCGACCACCGGAGGACCTCCCCGACGACCTCACCACTTCGGACTCGCCGGAGAACCTCCTTGCCAGCGACCCCCTCGTTCACTGTGAGCCTCCATCTCCTCTCAACCCTCTGATCTGGATCCTACGATCCAAATTAGATCATTTTAAACGGCAAACCATTTTCCCCTAGAGATCGGCCACCATTCGCTAGTCCCCGCGCGCCTGTGCTAGCAGCCAATCACCGCTTGCCACGTAGCCTCGACCGTCTGTTAGTTTTATTTTCTATTTCTATTTTGTTTTTAGTTAACAGAAGGTTTTCTGATTTTGTTTTGCTTATATCTTTTAAAATATTTAGTGTTTTTAGTTGATTCTTTTTGCATTAGTTCACATTTTTTTTGTAGTTTATGTCAGTATATTTAGATTTCAAATTTGAGCTTTAAATTTTGAATCTAATCGAATTTGCTCAAACTACTCAAATCTGAATAACTAGAGTTTAAAAATAGATTTTTATATGAATCTTTTTGCTACTGCTTGGTATTAGTTAGGACTATCATCATGTTTAGTTTGAGGATTTTTAGGATGTATTTGTTTAGTGTTTTAGCTATAAACAGATTCTGCCTAGTAGTTAGTATAGTTTAGTTAATTTAGTTTTTAGTTAGTTTAAATCATAATTTTTATATATTGTTTTAGTAGGTTCTGTTGTTTAAACATTAGGTGTTTTACTTGCTGATGATAATAACATAATTTTGCTTAGTTTATTTCTATATTGTTATGGGAATCTCTACTAGTTTTTCAACTAGGTATAATGTGATTAAAACCAACTAGACTAGTAATAGATTCTTTTAACAAAGTTTTAACTAATTAAATTATGTTCCTAAGAAAAGTTTTAGTGAATTATTTTCAGTTAAGATAAATGTTTTGTTAATAAAAATATAGTTTAGCTTACTCTTTTGTTGGGAAAACTCTAGCCCATTTCATGTAGTAGAGTTTTATAAAAACAAATTAACTTTAGTAGTTTTTCTTTCACAAGAGTTTCTATGAATTTAATTATGTTTATTAATAAATATTTTTATTGTTTTTTTCTGTCAAATATTGTTTTGTTAATACTAATAGTTCTATGTTGTTATTAGTAGTTTACCACCAACTTTTAGAAAACCAAACTATGTGATGTTTTTCTTTTCTTGTGATTGTGCCTTTGTTTTGTCTTGAGTGATTCTAGTTCATTTCTGATTTTGTGAGTTGCAACATTTTGTTGTATGCTTATTGAGTGCTCTTGATTGATTCGTTAGATCACCCGGAGTGCGAGGCTTGTTACCTAGAATCCCTCGAGTACGAAGATCGTCAATCAGGCAAGACACTTTGATCATGTATACCTATGTTTTATTGCATTAGTTCTTCCATCACCCCAATTGCATGCAAAGTAGGTAAATTGGAAACTTGGTTACTTGTTGTAGTATCATGTGGTAGGTACCCCCCCCCCTCTCAACCCTTTGACACATTTGGCCCCGGGAAACGTTGTATTACATTTTGCTATGCTATTAGTAGACGGGGTTGGTTGTGTGAATCATGAGAGTTGAGAGAGTTAATAATTTCAAGACCTACATAATGATCAAGACTTCAAGACTCTGAGTTTTCAACATACCTCTGGGTGGATGATGGTTGAACGGCGCCCTGGAGAAACCAGTGGTTAGCCTAGATGATGCTGGAGATGTGCCAGTATTCATGTGGAAAGGTCCACCCAGGCACAAAGAGATGGATGGATGCTTCAAGACCCAAGGCTTACCTGCATAGCCACAAGTCATTATGGACTCTAGCTTAGTTGGATATCGTGGTGACCCTGGACAGGCGGTGCTACGAGATGTAGAAGAACGGTAGGAAAGGATGGGCACCGACAGAGTCGCAGGGAAACCCTTTGGAAGACCATGTTTTGGTCATCCATTTCTCAAACACCCTGAAGTGCGAGAAATCAAACGGAGGCGACCAAATCTTGTGGGGAACGTGTGCAAAACTCTGCAGAGTACTCAAACATAATCGATTAGCCGTGTCCATGGTCATGGACGACTTGATCCAAAGGAACTGAAACTTCCGAAACCCTCAACACAATTAATATGATGATGTGGGTATTAATAATTTGGGTATGAGAATTGGTTGGTGGAACCATCTCATTAATCAACCAACTTAGTAATAATTTTGCTTAGCCCTCTCTTGATGTAGGAAAATTGGCTTTACGCAAAAACTTACTACCCCACCTGCCATATATGCATGTAGATTAGATGATTATCTTTTCACCCCTCTCTTGTGACTTTGCCGGCATATTCCATATGCTGACCTACACGGTTGCAACGTATCATGTTGCAGAATACTTTTCCGACCAGGAGTGAGGATACACTCTACGCTCGGTGAGATGCCCTTGGAGTCAGATGGACTCATCTACCTTCGATGCTTCCGCAAGATTTAGATATTCTCATGAGTTGGCCTTCAGCCACTTTATTGTAATCTTTATTGTAATAAAGGACTCGATATGAGATTTCAATTAATAAATGCTGTGTGATTTCCCTTTGATATATACATTGATGTACCGTGTGTGTACCAGCATGATCTTGGGATGGTACGGAAACAACGGAGATTCGACCTTTCAGGTCGGGTCGCTACAAAGATCGTAGGCACTGGATCAGTGTATTTGTTGGATGATATTCATCATGTAACAGTTAACCTAGAGTGACACGGAACTAGCTCCAGTTCGTTAATATAATGTAGGCATGTATTTCGTCTATAGTCATACATGCTTATAGAAAAGAACTTGCATGACATCTTTTTTCCTACTCCCCCGTTGCAATGGGGGCCATAAGGAAACTAAGGGATATTAAGGCCTCCTTTTAATAGAGAATTGGAACAAAGCATTAACACTTAGTGAATACATGAACTCCTCAAACTACGGTCATCACCGTGAAGTATCCCAAATATTGTCACTATGGGGTTGACGGATCATAACATGTAATAGGTGCATATGACTAGGCAAGATCGGATCAAAAAATAGATATAATGATGATAACATAAACAATTTAGATCTGAAATCATTGCACTCGGGCTCTAGTGACAAGAATTAAGCATGGGCAAGTCATAGAAACATCAATCTTAGAACATATTGGATACTAGGGATCAAGCCCTAACAAAACTAACTCGATTACATGATGAATCTCATCCAACTCCTCACCGACCAGCAAGCCTACGAAGAAATTACTCACTCCTGATCGGGAGCATCATGGAATTGGCGACAGAAAAGGGTTGATGATGACGAAGACCAAAGATTCCCCTCTTCGGAGCCCCAAACGGGCTCTAGATCTAGCCTCCCAATGAAGAACAGGAGGTGGTGGCGGCTCCGTATCGTGAAACGCGATAATTCCTTCTCTCTGATTTTTTTCCGGAGAATTGTGATTTTGTAGCATTGAGATTAGGGTCAGGAGACCCACGAGGTGTCCACCCTCCACCAGGGCGCGCCCTGATAGAGGGTGGGCACCCTGGCCCCCCTCTCAGGTGTCTTCTGGCTCCATAATTCCTTAAATATTCCAAAACAAATCTCCAAAAAGTTTCGTCCCATTCCGAGAACTTTATTTCTGCACAAAAACAACACCATGGTAGTTCTGATGAAAACAGTGTCAGTCCAGGTTAGTTCCATTCAAATCATGCAAATTAGAGTCCAAAACAAGAGCAAAAGTGTTAGGAAAAGAAGATACATTGGAGACGTATCAAGTAGTGCAATGACATGATGTCTACTACGCAATTTTATTCTTGTATACTCATGTTGGGCCTCCAAGCGCAGAGTTTTGTAGGACAGTAGCAATTTCCCCTCAAGTGGATGACCTAAGGTTTATCAATCCGTGGGAGGTGTAGAATGAAGATGGTCTCTCTCAACAATCCTACAATCAAATACAATAAATCTCTTGTGTCCCCAACACACCCAATACAATGGCAAATTGTATAGGTGCACTGGTTCGGCGAAGAGATGGTGATACAAGTGCAATATGGATGATAAAAAGAGTTTTTTGTAATCTAAAAATATAAAAACAGCAAGGTAACAAGTGGTAAACAGCAAGCAAAATATTGTATAAATGCTTGGAAATAAGGCCTAGGGTCCGTACTTTCGCTAGTGCAATCTCTCAACAATGCTAATATAATTGGATTACATAACCATCCTCAACGTGCAACGAAGAATCACTCCAAAGTTCTTATCTAGCGGAGAATGTAAGAAGAAATTGTTTGTAGGGTACGAAACCACCTTAAAGTTATCCTTTCCGATCGATCTATCCAGGAGTTCGTACTAAAATAACACCAAGTTATCCTTTCCGATCGATCTATCTAAGAGTTCATACTAGAATAACACCATATGATACGCATCAACCAACTCTAATGTCACCTAGGTACTCCAATGTCACCACAAGTATCCATGAGTTAATTATACGATATGCATCAAACAATTTCAGATTCATAATACTCAATCCAACACAAAGAACCTCAAAGAGTGCCCCAAGATTTCTATCGGAGAACAAGGTATGAAAACATGTAATCACCCCCTATGCATAGATTCCCAAGGTCACCGGAATCCGCAAGTTGAGGCCATAAGGTGTATCAAGTGAATCACTTGAATACCCCAATGTCACTACGGGTATTAGCATGCAAGACATACATCAAGCGCTCTCAAATCCATAAAAGTACTCAATCCAACATAGCAAAACATCAAAGGGAAAACTCAATTCACCACAACAAGATAGAGATGCGAAAACACCATATGATCCAACTATATTAACAAAGCCCGTGATACATCAAGATCGTGCCATCTCAAGAACACGAGAGAGAGAGAGAGAGAGAGAGAGAGAGATTTAACACATAGCTAATGGTACAAACCATCAGCCCCGAGGGTGTACTACTCCCTCCTCATCATGGAGACCATACGGATGATGAAGATGGCCACCAGAGATGATCTACCCTCTCCGACAAGTTACTGGAACGCCTCCAGATTGGTTTTTTGTCAATACCGAGAGTTGCGGCGACAGAACAGGGAGTCTAGGGTTATTTTTTATGGTTTCTGTATTTATAGGATTTTCAACGTCGGTTTCACGAGAAGATGGGCCACGAGGAGAGCACAAGACACCAGGGCACGCCGGAGGGGCCTAGCGCGCCCTGGTGGGTTGTGCCCACCTCGTGGCTCTTCTGGCCCTCCAACGAAGCTTCTAGTGCCTCTTTTGTTCCAAAAAATTGTCAAAAAGTTTCGTTGCATTTGGAGAACTTTGATTTCTACACAAAAAACAACACCATGGTAGTTCTGCTGAAAACAACGTCAGTCTGGGTTAGTTCTAAATAAATCATATAAAGTGCATCAAAACCATATATAAGTATTGTAAATACACGTGAATATGGTATGAATACTTCATAAATTATATATACGTTGGATACGTATCATGGCATGAAGCCACGAGGCAATAGTGATGTAGGAACAGTAATCGGTAGCTCGTACTATGCTGGGGTTGCAGCTTAGGAGCCCACATAGGTAGAGCAGAGCAGGGGATGTCAGGCAGTACCGCATGAGCACTAGTAGAAAACAGGCCATTAGTCCTAGTTGGGAAGGGCCTTTGGTCCCGGTTCCCCAACCGAGACTAAAGTATAAAGACTAAAGGGTCCAGGCCTTTAGTCCCGGTTGGCTACGAACCGGGACTAAACCCTGGCCATGTGGGCGGCAGAGTGCGCGAGGGCATTGGGACCTTTGGTCCCGGTTGGTAACACCAACCGGGACTAAAGGTTTAGGGGTTTAGGGGTTTAATGTTTATTGTTTACTTTTCCTTTTCCTTTTGAAAACGTTTTCCATTTAATTCTTTTTCATTTCAAACATATTTTATGCTACTACATACTGTACACGTTATGCATATATAATAGAATTTCTCGTAGAATCGATCATATATCATAGAATTTCTCGTACAACCATATATCATAGAATTTCTCGTATGACCACATGCATACACATATATATATGATTTCTCGTACAATTTGCAGATCATTCGGGGATCAGGTATTGCTATTATTTCTCGGGAGATATGACCTGATGAAGCAAAAATCCCGCAATTTCCTCTTGAATTGCTCGTATGCGGTCCATTGGTAGAAGTTGATCCCGCATCTGCGACATCTATATATAAAGGAGATCAATATGAATATGCATTTTAGTTGTGTGTATATGTATTAGATCATGATAAAAAAATATGAATGGTATTTACGTACCAAAGATCTCTTGCACTCTTGCTGCTTTCGGTCATAAAGCGAATGTTCTCGCACATGTAATATGCACATAGTTCAGTCCCCGTTGCCTGCCTCATGCACTTTACGAGAATAAATTCAGTTAGATAATAATGAAGCATGACAATGCTATTGAAACTAGAAATTAAAGAGATGCGCGGACATAGCTAGTAATACTTAATTAATTACCCTGGGCTTTCGCCATCTCAACTCTAGATTCCATGCACCGGTGACATCTTTGATGAAACGATTCCAAAACCTGCCAGGCAAACAAAATGAATAAAGGAGTTATTAATTTCTTCATATCAGTAAATGAACTAATAAAGAAGCCGACATAGTGTGTCAATGATCGAAATTACCTTCCGAGCAACAAATGTAAGCTTAAATACTCATCAGGGTCTTTACTTAGCGAGTCCAGTACTTCAACAGTTCCATCGTCAACTCTAATGATTAGAAGGATCCAGTGGTAACTGCGCACATGATTTGTATAAGCGGGCATCCATATAACTCATCAACTACACTTAACATAGAGTATATATATATAAGCAAAATAGAATTTTTAGTACAAGACAGTAACACTCATTGGAAGTTCCAAGGTAAAAGTATTTCTGCTTGGTACTTTGGGGCCTTCAAAAACCTTAGAAGTTGTTTCTCCATGTCTTTAGGGTCCCTTCTCAACGATTCTTCATGAATGGTATTTGGATCAACGAACCCAATGCCATAGACTCCAGCTCTTTTCAATTCAAAAATCTCCATTCTGCATAATACCACACAAAAGAATACAGTGAGTATAATAACAGGTAATGAACGAGCTGAGCTAGAGACTAAAATTACATAAACAAATCACTTACAAACAATAGCAACTGACGATAGACTTATTGAGTGCTCTTTGATTGAATAACTAAAAAAATTCTGGATAATCAATCCACAAAGCATTTTCATTGATGTAATGCTCTTTCAGGACTTTCACCATGAGGCTAGATCATTTCTCGACCTTTGCTTCTCTCTTGTACCACTCATGCAAGTTGCGCATTTGCATTGTTAGAAGCTTCTCGTCCTCAGGAGTGACCAGAGGTTTCCCGAGGACATATTGCCATGCTATTTCGGACGGATCCAATGGTGGAAATTCCTCGATCTCTAGAAATTGTTCAACGGTGATACCAAGCATTCTAGCATTCTCTCTATCAACATCGGTTATTACCACCTTATTGACACTCACCTTGAGCGGGGCTAATCGATTGGACTGGTTGTTCTCTGAGTTGGGGAATAGTTTTCCCGCATTTACTGCTACATGATAACCCACGAGTATAGGGGATAGCAATAGTTTTCGAGGGTAGAGTATTCAACCCAAATTTATTGATTCGACACAAGGGGAGCCAAAGAATTTTCTTGAGTATTCGCAGCTGAGTTGTCAATCCAACCACACCTGAAAGACTTAATATGTGCAGCAAAGTATTCAGTAGCAAAGTAGTATGGAAGTAACGGTAGCAGTAGCAAAAGTAACAATAGCAGTTTTATAGTGATTGTAACAGTAGTAGCGGGGAAGTAACTTAGCAAGGATCAATATTGGAAAGCTCGTAGGCAATGGATCGGTGATGGATTGTAGGATGGCATTCATCATGCAACAGTTATAACATAGGGTGACACAGAACTAGCTCCAATTCATCAATGTAATTTAGGCATGTATTCCATATATAGTCATACGTGCTTATGGAAAAGAACTTGCATGACATCTTTTGTCCTACCTCTCGTGGCAGCGGGATCCTAATGGAAACTAAGGGATATTAAGGCCTCCTTTTAATAGAGAATCGGACCAAAGCATTAGCACTTAGTGAATACATGAACTCCTCAAACTACGGTAATCACCGGAAAGAATCCCAGTTATTGTCACCCTGGGGGATGCGGATCATAACTCGTAATAGGTGTCTACAACTTGCAAGATAGGATCAAGAACACATATATATTCATGAAAACATAATAGGTTCAGATCTGAAATCATGGCACTCGGGCCCTAGTGACAAGCATTAAGCATAGGAAAGTCATAGAAACATCAATCTCAGAACACAATGGATACTAGGGATCAAACCCTAACAAAGATAACTCGATTACATGATAAATCTCATCCAACCCATCACCGTCCAGCAAGCCTATGATGGGATTACTCACGAACGGCGGAGAGCATCATGGAATTGGTGATGAAGGATGGTTGGTGATGATGATGGCGTCGATTTCCCCTCTCCGGAGCCCAAAACGGACTCCGGATCTGGTCTCCTGAGGAAGAACATGAGGTGGCGGCGGCTCCGTATTGTGAAATGCGATGAACTCTTCTCTCTGATTTTTTCTCCCCGAATAGGGTTATATGGAGTTGGAGATGAGGTCGAAGGAGCCACAGGGGCCCCACAAGCCTGCTAGGCACGGCCTGCAGGTGGCCCCCCTCTGGTTGATTCTTGCACCAGTGTTTTTTATTAAATCGAAAAATATTCTCCGTAAATTTCCAGGACAATCCGAGAACTTTTATTTCTGCACAAAAATAACATCAAGGCAATTCTGCTGAAAATAGCGTCAGTCCGGGTTAGTTCCATTCAAATCATGCAAATTAGAGTCCAAAACAAGGGCAAAAGAGTTTGGAAAAGTGGATACGATGGAGACATATCAACTCCCCCAAGCTTAACCCATTGCATGTCCTCAAGCAATTCAGTTGATAAACTGAAAGTGATAAACAAAAACTTTTACAAACTCTATTTGATCTTGTTGTTGTAAATACGTCTAACTGATGTTCAGATTTTCAGTAAAGATCATGGACTAACCACGTTCACAATAACATTTAGGTCTCACATTTACTCAAATCAATGACATAATCAACTAGCCAGCAATAATAATAACTCTTGGATGACAACACTTTTTCAAAACAATCATGATACGATATGATGAAATGATATCTCGCTAGCCCTTTCTGAGACTGCAAAACATAAATGCAGAGCACCTCTAAAGAACAAGGACTGACTAGACATTGTTATTCACGGTGAAAGAGATCCAGTCATGCTCATACTCAATATCAATTAATAGCAAAGCATACAAATGACGGTGGTGCTCTCTAACTGATGCCTTTTATAAGAGGATGATGAATCAACAATAAAGTAAATGGAAAAGCCCTTCACAGAGGGAAGCATTGATTTGCAGAGGTGCCAGAGCTCGAGTTTAAAAAACTGAGATAAGTAATGATTTTTGAGTGGTATGCTTTCATTGCTCAGATAACGACCAACAGGTTTTCAACATCTTCCATGCTAGATACATTATAGGCGGTTCCCAAACAGAATGATAAAGTTTTTACCCCCCCCCCCTCAACCAATCAGTCACACTCCACGGTGAGCCGAATCCACGGGTACCATCCATACAAACACAATTCTGGGGGAGTTTTGTTTAATTAGATTTTTCTTTTATTTAGAGCATGGAACTGGGCATCCTGATTGCCAGCCACTTTCTCGTGAATGATAGTGAATCAACACATATCGTGAGAATAACCCACCTAGCATGGAAGATACTGACAGCCCCCCACTCGCCACATGAGCGATTTGGGCATACAAAACAAAATGTTTATTTGAAGGTTTAGAGTTTAGCACATGCAACTTTACTTGGGACAACAGGTAAATACCGCATATAGGTAGTATGGTGGACTCATATGAAACAACTTTGGGTTTGAGGGATTGGATGCACAATCAGTATTCCTGCTTAGTACAAGTGAAGGCTAGCAAAAGACTGGGGAGCGACCAACTAGAGAGTGACACAGTCATCAACATGCTTTGAGATTAACCAACATTGAATGCAAGCATGAGTAGGATATAAATCACTATGAACATAAATATTGTAGAGGCTATGTTTATTTTGTTTCAACTACATGCATGAAAATGTGCCAAGTCGAGCCACTTGAATCATTCATAGGAGGATACCATCCCATCATACTACATCACAACCATTTTAATATGCATGTTGGCACCCAAAACAAACCATTATCCACTCTTAGCTAATTAAGCATGGCATGAATAACTATAATCTCTAATTTTCATTGCAAATATGTTCACCCGTAATGAACTAAATTCCGAACGATGAGCTAATCATATTTACAAAAGCAAGATAGGTCGAGTTCATACCAGCTTTACTCCATCTCAATATTTTCATCAAATATCGTCATTATTGCCTTTCACTTGCATGACCGAACGGTGTGGATAATAATAAGAGTGCACATGCCTTAGACTAATCTGGAATCTGCAAACAATAACTCAAAGGAGAAGACAAGGTAACATGGGCTTCTAATAGGTAAAGAATAATGCATATGAGAGCCGCTCGACATTTTCATTGTGGTCTTCTCCTTACGACCCAAAGAAAGAAAAATAAAAATAAGAACGAGAAAATAAACTATTTACACGGGAAAGCTCCCAACAAGCAAAAGAAGAACGAAAAATCTTTTTGGGTTTTCTTTTCAATACTACAACTAAGCAACTAGAAGATAAAGCTAGAACTATTTTTTTGTATTTTTCTCAAATTTAAATAAACACACAAGAAGAAAGAGAAACGAGGAAATAAACTACCATGTATAGTACAATGAAAGAGTATGAACACTGACTACTAAGATGAGTGTGTGAACATGAATTTAAAGTCGGTAAGAAATGCGTACTCCCCCAAGCTTAGGCTTTTGGCCTAAGTTGGTCCATGGCCATGGCTGGAAAGAGCTCTCTCCTGGATACTCAGGAGCGTCCTCAGAGTTCCATTGGTTGGCGAACTCCCGCGGCTCGCACTGAAAAACTGGCTCCAGGTTCGGATCAAGGGCTGGTGTTGGTTCTGGAGCTGGGGGTTGCGTCAGACCCCAATATCTATAAATGTCTCCGAGCATAATGGTGTACTTGCCTGAGCGCATATCGAACAAAGAAGAAGCAGGCAAACTAATAATTTCATAAGTACCCTGGCTAAAAACTAAGTTGTAAAGCAACCATCATCATTTTTCTTAATAAGATCGTGAGCTACCATACGATCATAATCTAAAAACTTCGGGGGTAGCAGCCTCTCATCTTTCTCGTTAAGCCTAATGGGTATCTCAAAATGTTTGGCTAAACGAGATGCATAGATACCTTCGAATATGGTCCCCTTCGAATGGTTGGTTTTCAACCATTGGGCCACCATAGCACCCAAACTAAAGGTTCTATCAGCAAATAAAGCATGGCATATAATGGCAAGGTCAGGGGCACTAAGACCTCCACTCTCCCAGCGACCAACTAAACATCTTCCCGAGAATAATGAATAATAGAGTAGCATAGGAAAATGTAAACTAGCAGCTCTTGCCTTTGACACACCTCTCTCTTCCCCTACAGTGACTGTGTAAAACCTTCCATGTCCCTAGGACGTGGTTCCCTGATGCTGCCCTCAGAGGGTATTTTGCAAACTTTGCAAAAATCATAACGGTTCGTTTTCTTAGGCACATCATATAAGTGAAATTCTACTGTAGGAGGGTCTTCCCTAGAATGAAAGTGAAAATTTTGCACAAAGGTATTCATGAGCAAGAGGTACTGGCCACACTTATCATTGAGGAAGTCGGTGATGCCTACATTCTCGACCAAATAATAGAAATATTCATAGATTCCGGCCGCCCTCAAGAATGTGTCACATGGCCATTCACATGGTCGAACTTCTACGACTGTCGGGGGGGATTACCCCCGGGTAGGCTCAAGGAGACGACTCAACATTTTAAAACATCAAGGGAGCCACCCCCTGCGTGCCAAGCCCCGCGAATCGACAAGACAAATGAAGAAGTGAAGACAGAAGACAAAGCTGCAGCCCTCCCGGCTGGCTACTCTTGGCTGGCTCCTCCTGGCTGGCTATTCCCGGCTGGCTACTCCCGGCTGGCTACCCCCGGCTGGCCCCTCCCGATTGGCTCCTCCCGGCTAGCTCCTCCCGGACGGCTACTCCTGGCTAGCTACTCCCGGCTGGCTCCTCCTGGCCGGCTCCCCCTGTCCGGCTGCCGGCTGTGGCCCGACAAAGTCAGCTCCAGGCATCCCGTCGGACACGAACTGACGGCACTGCAGCTGACGGACTGCAAAGCCTGCCACCCAGCTACAGTTGGGCACTATTGGCGAATAGTGCCCCACTGTGCACCCGTCACGCTTCACTTCTCACCTCCAATAGTGGCATACTATTGGCTGCATCACTTGTCACCTCCAATAGTAGTGTACTATTTGCTGGATCACTTGTCACTTCCAATAGTGCGTAGTTGGTCAAGTGGGCCACCCCTTGTCCCCTGGGCCTTCCTATATAAGAGGCACCAGGGGATCTCACTCTCGTCTAGGCTCCCTCTCATTCTCTCATCCCCACACTCTCACACCCATGTATGAGGCAAGAAGCCCCATGGCTCTCATCTCCAAACAGCTCTAGGAGCAACCATGTACTACAGATATACACCTCATATACAGACATGCAGGAGTAAGGGTATTATCTCTTCGGAGAGACCCGAACCTGGGCAAACCACTGCATGCCATTCACATACCCGTCCCGGATATTCCACGACAGCCTTGCTCTCACCTCTTAAGCCATCCCATTGCATCTGCCATCTCGATGCACCCCTCATGAGAAAACGACGACAGCGATGCAAGGAAGATTTGTAACATCCCAAAATTTCATTTTGGAATGTTATGATATATAGCTATGCATCATCATCACTTTGTTTGAACGTAATGATTTGTTGAAGTGTTTCTTTTGAAATTCTGAAAGGCCATTTCTATTTTTCCATGTATCTATTTCATCTATTTGAAAACCTTTGGAAATGTTCAAAGAAAGAGAGGAGTAACATGACACCACACCAGGGGAATCTTGGTGAAACATTTGAGCAATTAAACCAGGGGTCATTTGAAAATTTATCTCAAAAGGATTTAAAATCAATTAGGCATTTTTCTGAAGATAAATTTTTAAAAGATATTCAATATGACAGAGGAAAAATGTTCATTAAATAGCATTAATTCTCCTAATCATTTTGATAAATATAATTCCTATGTTTGGAATTGTTTTGAATGCAATAAAAGAGTTTTTACTACACTAGAAATAGAAAAGGAAAGTTTTTAAAACGAATTGGGCCGGCCCACAGACGTTAACTCCCGAATTCAATTCGGATCAGGCAACCGACGCGCTAACCTCGCCTCTTCTCTCACTGGCAAGCGGGTCCCACTAACCAATGGCGTCATCCGTGCGCCCGTCTCCTTCCTCGCGCGCACCACCGTCGCCAGAGATCCCTCTCTCCGGATCTCCCTTCTCTCTCCCTCCCCCGACCCCGCACCTGGCCTATAAAAGCCCCAGCCCTCGCCGCGCTCCATTCGACCCCGAGCCCCCACTCTACCTCGCCAGAACGCCACCGCACCACCTCGCCGGAGTTCGGACTCCAACCGAACCCTCCCGAGCTCGAGGTCGTCGCCTCCATCGTCCCCAGCCCCGTCCGACGCCGCCAATCGACGCCGGAGCTTCGCCGCCGTCACCTGAGCACTTCAGACATCGCCCCCGACCACCGCACCGTCGCCCCCGACCACCTTCGACCTCCGGCCGCCGTCGACCTCGCCGGAACCTCCTCCTCCCCTCTGTAAGCCACCGGACCCCCTTGGACCGTTAGATGTAGATCCAACGCTCTCGGTTATAAGATTTAAACAATGAAACGTTTTCCTCTATGCTTCGGTCGTCCATTCGTTAGCTCTCACGCGCACGCCCTCGCGGCCAATCACAACCTGACACGTAGACCCTGACCGATAGATAGGAAGTTTTTTCTTTTTCCTTTCTGTTTTAGAAAACAGAATGTATTCTGTTTTTGTTTTTATCATATCTTTTAAAATATTTGGTGTTTTTAGTTGATTCTTTTTGCATTAGTTCACAAATTTGATTTAGTTTATGTCAATATGCTTAGATTTCAAATTTGAACTCTAAATTTTGAATCTAATCCAATTTGTTTAAATTACTAAAATCTGTATAACTAGAGTTTAAAAATATATTTTTGAGTGAATTTTTTTCCACTGTTTTGTATTAGTTAAACCTATCATCCTCCATAATTTGAGAATTTTTAAAATGAATTTGGTTACTGTTTTTAACAAAAATAGAATCTGTTTAGTTCTTAATAGATTTTTAACTAAATTGATTTTATTTAATTTGAACCTGAATTAGTTTAGCTTTTGTTTTTAGATTTCATTAGGTTCTGTTGATTCAACTTTTTGTGTATTTTTTCTCTCTTAATAAAATATGTCATCAAATTGTTTTGTGCTCTAGCTTGAATAGGTTCATCTTGTTTTCACCATGTATATTGTTTAGCAAAAGTTTAGTAATAATTATTTTAGCACAATACTTTTATAATGAAATACTTTCTGTTTTCAAATAAAATTTTATATTTACTTTTCTGTTATCTAAATGTCTAGTTGTTCAAAACCAATTTTTTTGACTTGTATGTCTTAGTAGGGATTTTGACCCCAATATTTTTATAGTCCTATACTTTAAGTGATTCTTCTTTTGATTGTGATTTTGTTTGTTGAAGCATTTATTTACCTTGCTGTTGAATGGATTGTTTTGTGTTTATGCTGATGGTGTACTCTTGTTTGATTCGTTAGATCATCCGAAGTGCAAAGCTTGTTATCTAGAGTCACTTGATTACGAGGATCGTCAGCAAGGCAAGTCACTTTGACCATGTATACCTATGTTTTATTGTATTAGTTCTTCCATCTCCCCAATTGCATGCAAAGTAGGTAATTTGGAAACTTGGTTACTTGTTGTAGTATCATGTGGTAGGCACCCTCAACCCCTTTGACACATTGGCCCCGGGAAACATTGATTTACTTTTTGCTATGCTATTAGTAGACGGGGTTGGCTTGTGTGATTCATGAGAGTTGTGAGTTAATAATTTCAAGACCTACATGATGATCAAGTCTTCAAGACTCCAAGTTTTCAACATACCTCTAGGTGGATGATGGTTGAACGGCTCCCTCGAGAAACCAGTGGTTAGTCTAGATGATGCTGGAGAAGTGCCAGTATTCATGCGGAAAGGTCCACCCAGGCACAAAGAGATGGATGGATGCTTCAAGACCCAAGGCTTACCTACACAGCCACAAGCCATTATGGGCTCTGGCTTGGTTGGATATCATGGTGACCCTGGACAGGCGGTGCTACGAGATGTAGAAGAACGGTAGGAAAGGATAGGCACCGACAGAGTCTCGGGGAAACCCTTTAGAAGACCATGTTTTGGTCATCCGTTTCTCAAACACCATGAAGTGCGAGAAATCCAATGGAGGCGATCAAATCTTGTGGGGAACGTGTCGAAAACTCTGCAGAGTACCCAAACCTAATCGATTAGCCGTGTCCATGGTCATGGATAGTTTGAGCCAAAGGAACTGAAACTATCTGGAACTCTCAACACAATTAATTATATTGATGTGGGTTATTAATGTCAACTTGGGTATGAGAATTGGTTGGTGGAACCATCTCATTAATCAACCAACATTGTAGTAATTATGCCTGTGCCCTCTCTTGTTGTAGGAAAAATTTGGCTTTATGCAAAAACTTACTACCCCACCTACCATATTTGCATATAGACTAGATGATTATTTTACCCCCTCTCTTGTGACTTTGTCGGCATATTCAATATGCTGACCTATACGGCTGCAACGTATCATGTTGCAGAGTACTTTTCCGACCAGGAGTGAGGATACGCTCTACGCTCGGTGAGATGCCCTTGGAGTTAGATGGACTCAACTACCTATGGAGCTTCCGCAAGTTTTGGTTTAGTTTATCTCATGAGTTGGCCTTCAGCCACTTTATTGTAATCCTTATTGTAATAAAGGACTCCATATGAGATTTCGATTAATTAATGTTGTGTGATTTCGCTTTGATATATACATTGATGTACCGTGTGTGTACCAGCATGATCTTGGGATGGTACAGAAACACCGGAGATCCGACCTTTCAGGTCGGGTCGCTACAAGATTATACTTGGGTTTCTCCCTCATCTCATTTTCGTATTCCTTAGAGCTCCGGCTTGAAGAGCCTCTTAACAATCTCCTCAACATTTATTTCTCTGAAAAATTCTGAATTTTTTAGTGACTCAAAATAAAGGTGAACAAAACTCAACAAAACTCATAGCAACTACTCCCTCAACTGCCTAGAGGCTATATCATGCATCAAAACTACTTGGGACCATATAAATTTGACATGAAAGCTCAAGAACAAGGTCACCTCGACAACAAATTTTTTTTGCAATATATAAAGCACTAGAACAAAAAACTAATTGGACCATCGGAGGAGTCACATACCGAGGAAAAATCTCCCAAAACAGCTTTGCGAATGAAGCTTTTCACAAGGAGAACGAAAATGGCAGCAAAATGAGCTAGAACACAGGTTTGAGAAATGGGTGGGATTTTTTCTGGAGGAAGATGAAGTGAATGGGTGCTGGAATAAGTGAAGGGGGCCACGTGGGACCCACAAGCCTACTAGGCATGTCTAGGGGGTGGCCACGCCATGTAGGCTTGTGGCCCACTGGTGTAGCCCCCTGTAGTGTACTTAGTGCCAGATATTTTTAAATATTCCAACAAAAATCATAGTCCATTTTTAAGACATTTGAAAAACTTTTATTTTCAGGTCACCTTTTTTATTGCACGAGAAACTCAAAAAACAGAAAAATAATAGCATTTTTACTTAATTTCATCTAACTAACAGAAAATAAAAGTTGGGTACAGGAAGTTGGGCTTTCTAAATTCATCCATCGCATGCTCATCAAAAGGAATCCATCAACAAGGTTGATCAAGTCTTATTAATAAACTTCTTTCGAATAACATGAACCCAAAGAATTTTCGAATAACACTAAGTTACCTCAGTGGGGATATGTATATCCCCAAGAGTAAGTATATCATATTTCTTCTTGATAGTAGGAAGAGGGAATTCAAAGTCTCCAATAATTATCGTTGGAATTTTTTCAATGGAGTCGATACTATGAACTTGAGGTTGTTTCTTCGGAAAGTGTATCGTATGCTCATTACCATTAATATGAAAAGTTACATTGCCCTTGTTGCAATCAATAACAACCCCTGCGGTATTCAAAAAGGGTCTACCAAGGATGATAGACATACTGTCGTCCTCAGGAATATCAAGAATAACAAAGTCCGTTAAGATAGTAGCATTTGCAACTATGACAGGTACATCCTCAAAAAATTCCGATAGGTAGAGCAGTTGACTTATCAGCCATTTGCAAAGAGATTTCAGTAGGTGTCAACTTATTCAAATCAAGTCTACGATATAAAGAGAAAGGCATAACACTAACACCAGCTCCCAAATAACATAAAGTTGTTTTAATATAATTCCCCTTAATAGAGCATGGTATAGTTGGTATTCCTGGATCTCCTAATTTCTTTGGTACTCCACCCTTAAAAGTATAATTAGCAAGCATGGTGGAAATTCCAGCATCCGGTATCTTCCTTTTATTAGTCACAATGTCTTTCATATACTTAGCATAAGGAGACATTTTCAAAGTATCGGTCAAGCGCATACGCAAAAAGACAGGTCTAAGCATTTCAACAAAGCGCTCAAAACCCTCATCATCCTTTTTCTTGGATGGTTTAGGAGGAAAAGGCATGGGTTTCTGAACCCATGGTTCTCTTTCTTTACCATGCTTCCTAGCAATAAAATCACTTTTTCCATATCAAGCATGCAAGCATTATGTTTCAATTGTCTACTAACATAAGCATTAAAATTTTCTTGCTTAACAACAAAATTATCAAACTTGTCCAAGCATTGGCTAGCAGACTTATTATAACGAATATCGCTTTCATCAAATCTACGAAGAGAATTTACCTCTACTACCTGTGTCGGGTTATCAAGACCATGTATTTCTTCAGTAGGTGGCTGATTCTTAACATCTTCAGCTTTAATACCTTTTTCTTTCATAGATTTCTTTGCCTCTTGCATATCTTCAGGACTAAGAAATAAAATACCTCTTTTCTTTGGAGTTGCCTTTGAAGGTGGTTCGGGAATAGTCCAATCATTATCATTGCTCAATATATTATTCAGTAGTAATTCAACTTGTTCAATAGTTTGTTCCCTAGAAACACAACTGGCACAACTATCTAGGTTGTGCCTAGAAGCATCGGTTAGTCCATTATAAAGGATATCAAGTATTTCATTTTTCTTAAGAGGATGATAAGGCAAAGCATTAATTAATTGGAGAATCCTCCCCCAAGCTTGTGGGAGACTCTCTTCTTCAATTTGCACAAAGTTAAATATATCCTGCAAGGCAGCTTGTTTCTTATGGGCAGGAAAATATTTTTTAGAGAAGTAATAAATCATATCCTGGGGACTACGCACACAACCAGGAGCAAGAGAATTAAACCATATCTTAGCATCACCATTTAATGAGAAAGGAAACAACTTAAGAATACAGTAATAGCGAATTTTTTCGTCATGAGTAAATAGGGTGGCTATATCATTCAATTTGGTAAGATGTGCCACAAGAGTTTCAGATTCATAACCATGGAAAGGATTAGATTCAACCAAAGTAATTAACTTAGGATCGACAGAGAATTCATAATCGTTATTAGTAACAAAGATAGGTGAAGTAGCAAACGTACGTAGGATCATATTGCATTCTAGCATTCAAAGATTTTTCCTTCCACTTGCGAAGCAATTTCTTAAGATCATCTCTATCCTTACAAGCAAGAAAGTCCCTAGCTACCTCTCCTTCCATAACATAACACTCAGGTATATCAGGCAATTCATATCTAGGAGAGCTAGGTCTAACAGGTGTATCATAGTGTTTAGTTTCAATAATTTCATCACATTCAGAAATATTATCAATTCAGCATTGGCTCTAGCAATTTGTTCATCAAGAAATTCACCCAGTGGCACAGTATCATCAAGCAAAGTATCATCATAAGCATCATGCATAGAAGAAGTAGCATCATCAATTACTTGCGACATATCAGAATTACTAGCATGTGGTGGTGTCGTAAATTTACTCATAACAGAAGGTGAATCAAGTGTAGAGCTAGATGGCAGTTCGTTACCTATCCTCGTAGTTGACGTGTAGATCTTGGTTTTTGGATCTTTAAGATTCCTCATAGTGATCAACAGATATATATCCCAAGTGACTCATAGAATAGAGCTATGCTCCCCGACAACGGCGCCAGAAAAAGGTCTTGATAACCCACAAGTATAGGGGATCGCAACAGTTTTCGAGGGTAGAGTATTCAGAGGTGGTTCAGGAATAGTCCAATCATTATCATTGCTCAATATATTATTCAATAGTATTTCATCTTGTTCAATAGTTCGTTCCCTGAAAACACAGCCAGCACAACTATCTAGGTGGTCCCTAGAAGCATCGGTTAGTTCATTATAAAAGATATCAAGTATTTCATTTTTCTTGAGAGGATGATTAGGCAAAGCATTTGGTAATTGGAGAAGCCTCCCCCAAGCTTGTGGGAGACTCTCTTCTTCAATTTGCACAAAGTTAAATATTTCCTGCAAGGCAGCTTTTTTCTTATGGGCAGGAAAAATATTTTTCAGAGAAGTGATAAATCATATTCTGGGGGCTACGCACACAACCAGGAGCAAGAGAGTTGAACCATATCTTAGCATCACCCTTTAATGAGAAAGGAAACAAGTTAAGGATATAGTAATAGCGATTTTTTCCGCATGAGTAAATAGGGTGGCTATATCATTCAATTTAATGAGATGTGCCATAACAGTTTCAGATTCATAACCATGGAAAGGATTAGATTCAACCAAAGTAATTAACTCAGGATCAACAGAGAATTCATAATCCTTATCAGTAACAAAGATAGGTGAAGTAGCAAACTTAGGATCATATTTCATTCTAGCATTCAAAGATTTTTCTTTCCACTTGCATAGTAATTTCTTAAGATCATGTCTATCCTTACAAGCAAGAAAGTCCCTAGCTGCCTCTCCTTCCATAACATAACCCTCAGGAATACCAGGCAGTTCATATCTAGGAGAGCTAGGTCTAGAAGGTGTCTCAAAGTGTTTAGTTTCAATAATTTCATCAGTTTTAGAAGTATATTAATTTTCAGCATTGGCCCTAGCAATTTGTTCATCAAGAAATTCACCCAGTGGCACAATATTATCAAGCAAAGTATCATCATAAGCATCATGCATAGCAGAAGTGGCACCATCAATTACTTGCGACATATCAGAATTACTAGCAGGTGGTGGTGTCGCAAACTTACTCATAACAGAAGGTGAATCAAGTGTAGAGCTAGATGGCAGTTCCTTACCTACCCTCGTAGTAGAGGGGTAGATCTTCGTTTTTGGATCTTTCGGATTCTTCATAGTGATCAACAAATATAAATCCCAAGTGACTCAGAGAATAGAGCTATGCTCGCCGGCAATGGCGCCAGTAAAAGGTCTTGATAACCCACAAGTATAGGGGATCGTAATAGTTTTCGAGTGTAGAGTATTCAACCCAAATTTATTGATTCGACACAAGGGGAGCCAAAGAATATTCTCGAGTATTCGCCGCTAAGTTGTCAATTTAACCAAACCTGAAAGACTTAATATCTGCAACAAAGTATTCAGTAGCAAAGTAGTATGGAAGTAACGGTAGCGGTAGCAAAAGTAACAATAGCAATTATATAGTGATTGTAATAGTAGCAGTGGAGAAGTAACTTAGCAAGGATAAATATGTGGAAAGGTCGTAGGCAATGGATCGGTGATGGATAATTATGTCGGATGGCATTCATCATGCAACAGCTATAACATAGGGTGACATAGAACTAGCTCCAATTCATCAATGTAATGTAGGCATGTATTCCATATATAGTCATACATACTTATGGAAAAGAACTTGCATGACATCTTTTGTCCTACCCTCCCATGGCAGTGAAGTCCTAATTGAAAGTAAGGGATATTAAGGCCTCCTTTTAATAGAGAACTGGACCAAAGCATTAGCACTTAGTGAATACATGAACTCCTCAAACTATGGAAATCACAGGAAAGAATTGCAGTTATTGTCACCCATGGGGGATGCGGATCATAACTCGTAATAGGTGTCTACAACTTGCAAGATAGGATCAAGAACACATATATATTCATGAAAACATAATAGGTTCAGATCTGAAATCATGGCACTTGGGCCCTAGTGACAAGCATTAAGCATAGCAAAGTCATAGCAACATCAATCTCAGAACATAGTGGATATTAGGGATCAAACCCTAACAAAACTAACTCGATTACATGATAAATCTCATCCAAGCCATCATCGTACAGCAAGGCTATGATGGGATTACTCACGAACGATGGAGAGCATCATGGAATTGGTGATGAAGGATGGTTGGTGATGACGATGGCGTCGATTTCCCCTCTTCGGAGCCCAAAACGGACTCCAGATCTGGTCTCCCGAGGAAGAACAGGAGGTGGTGGCGGCCCCGTATCGTGAAATGCGATGAACTCTTCTCTCTGATTTTTTTTCTCCCCGAATACGAATATATGGAGTTGGAGATGAGGTCGGAGGAGCCACAGGGGCCCCACAAGCCTGTTAGGCGCGGCTAGGCGGGTGTCCGCGCCTAGCACGCATGTGGCCTGCAGGTGGCCCCCCTCTGGTTGATTCTTGCGCCAGTATTTTTTATTAAATCCAAAAATATTCTCCATAAATTTTCAGGACAATCCGATAACTTTTATTTCTGCAAAAAAATAAAACCAAGGCAATCCTGCTGAAAACAGCGTCAGTCCGGGTTAGGTCCATTCAAATCATGCAAATTAGAGTCCAAAACAAGGGCAGAAGAGTTTGGAAAAGTGGATACGATGGAGACGTATCGCTATCGCTCAACGTCTTCTATTTGTTGTGGGATTCAATGGATAGCTTGGTGATACAACATTCATAGTCTGATATCAGCCTTTTCTCGACCGGTTTAGCTGTAACAATTAAGTGTTGTATGATCTCGACGAGTACTTTCTCCTTTGGCGGTGGGGGCAGTTTCGATCCAAAACATGCCTGCAATTGGATTGTTGGGGAACATTTCATGGGAAACAAAAAATTTCCTACACGCAAGTAAGATTTATCCATGGTGATGAACATCTACGAGGGGGAGAGTGGATCTACATACCCTTGTAGATTGCTAAGCGGGAAGAGTTAGGAAACGCGGTTGATGTAGTCGAACATCTTTGCGATCCAAATCGTCGAGCGTCCCGCGATCCCATCATGATCCATCTCGCGATCCAATCACGATCCGTCCCGCGATCCCATCACGATCTGTCCCACAATCCAATCACGATCCGTCCCGCGATCCAGTCGCGGTCCTTCTGATCTAGCGCCGAACGGACAGCACCTCCGCGTTCAGCACTCGTATAGCTCCATGACGATCTCTGCCTTCTTGATCTAGCAAGAGGGAGCAGAGAGGTAGATGAGTTCTCCGGCAGCACAACAGCATGGTGGCGGTGGTGGTGAACTAATCCTACAGGGCTTCGCCTAAGCACCGCAGAACTAATCTAGAGGAGAAACCGATCTAGAGGAAGAAGAGGGCAACACGTGGCAATTAGGGTTAGATCTTCCCTCTAAATCCTCTAGTATATATAGGAGGGAAGGAGGGGAGGAGGAAGCCTCAAACCCTCAAGGTTTGGTCTAAATTGGAGGTGGAGGAGTCCTACTCCAATCCTATTAGGACTTGGATTCCTCCTTTCCACTTAGAAACTCTTTCCACCTCTCCACCTTTTTGGTTCCAACCCCTAGCTGCATGGGCCTTAGTGGGGGCTTAGTCCATCCCACCAAGGGATGGTTTGACTCCTCCCACAGCCCATGAGCTCCTTTGGGTCAAGACAGCCCTCCCTATGGTCCCCCGGCACCCTCCCGGCACTCCCGGTACACTACCGATGAGCCCGAAACTTTTTCGATGACCAAAATAGGACTTCCTATATATCAATCTTCACCTCCAGACCATTCCGTAGCTCCTCGTGACATCCGAGATCTCATTCGGGACCCCGAACAACCTTCGATCACCACCATACATAACTCTATACTACCGAAACGTCACCGAACCTTAAGTGTGCAGACCCTATGGGTTCGAGAACTATGTAGACATGACCGAGACACCTCTACGGCCGATAAACAATACCGGGTCCTAGATGCCCATATTGGTTCCTACATATTCTACGAAGATCTTTATCGGTTGAACCTCTATGTTAAGGATTTAGTTAATCCTGTATGTTGTTCCCTTTGTTCTTCGGTATGTTACTTGCCTGAGATTCGATCGTCGGTATCTCTATACCTAGTTCAATCTCATTACCGACAAGTCTCTTTACTCGTTTTGTAATACGAGATCCCGTGGCTAACTCTTTAGTCACATTGCTTGCAAGGCTTATAGTGATGTTGTATTACCGAGTGGGCCCTGAGATACCTCTCCGTCACACGGAGTAACAAATCCTAGTCTTGATCCATGCCAACTCAATAGACACCCTCGGAAATACCTGTAGAGCACCTTTATAGTCACTCAGTTACGTTGTGACGTTTGATACACACAAGGTACTCCTCCGGTGTTAGTGTGTTGCATGATCTCATGGTCATAGGAACAGATACTTGACATGCAGAAAACTGTAGAAATAAACTGACACGATCATATGCTACGTTTATAGTTTGGGTCTTGACCATCACATGATTCTCCTAATGATATGATCCCGTTATCAAATGACATATCATGTCCATGTCTAGGAAACCTTAACCATCTTTGATCAACGAGCTAGTCCATCAGAGGCATACAAGGGACATGGTGTTGTCTATGTATCCACACATGTATCTGAGTTTACGATCAATACAATGCTAGCATGGATAATAAACGATTATTATGAACAAGGAAATATGATAATAACTAATTTATTATTGCCTCTAGGGCATATTTCCAACATGGATAGCCACTTCTTCATCGAGTCTCATGTCAGTCAAATCGTAAGCTAACTTCTTTTTCATAGGAGGGTCGGGTTTCTTCTTTGGTGCTGATCTCTTCCGCTTTGGAGACGGTAGATATCGATATCACGGACTCTTCACGCTAGGCTCCGTCTCGAGGTGGGATGAACTATGCTGACATCGGAGGTTGAGATGGCGGACTCGCCATGCGCTCTGTGTCGGGGTCGGATGATGGATTCGGCTAGCGCAGCGGAGATGGATTTGGCGGACTCACCCCACACTCCGTCTCGGGGAGGGTTGGAGTCTGCTAATGCAGTGGACTTGGAGTAGGAGTCGATGGCCTTGGCATCGAGTTTGCAAACACGATGCATTCCTTTTTCCATAAAATGACACAACGCCTAGCTTCTCCCAGTGTCTGCTCCCCTTCACCTCCAAGGTAGTCAAGATCTAGTGTTTCATATGCCGACACAACTTGATCCACCCCGACACGAGCATAGGCAGGTGGAATTTTATTGCCGTGGAAAGTTGCTTCAGGTCCACATGGTAAAGCAAAGCCATCTGCCGCCTTCATGGATATGTTCTTCAGTTTCACGTGTAGCTCACAAGGTGTCGACTCTAAGATATCATCCACGGGGTAGCGAACCAGCGGTGCATCATCGGCCGGGACCTCCATGGAACCCATGCTGCTTTTCGGCATGCATGATGGAATGGTACCATCCAATGCTGGATCTGATTGTTGTTGTTGCTGAGATGTGCCTTGCTGGCTAAGTTTGTTGATTTGCTCCTGCTGCATGTTATATTTGCGTTCCAAATCCTAGATCCGATCTACTTCATGCTTCTTCTTTCTATCACGACTTTTGTAGCTGTCGTTCCAATCCGCAAACCCCAGATACCACAGAACCACGACTTTGCCTCGTGTTCGTCCTGGGTGTTCAGGATTCTTGACGGCACGCGAAAGCTTGTCGTTCTCTCTATCTGACTGGAACACACCCGCTCGAGCTTCTTCTACTGCTTTAATTATCTCATCTATGGCATCTTTAAGAGTGGCCTGTTCAAGAACTTGGACTGTTTTGGGTCCAACTTTCCCCCATGTGCATAAAACCAAGTCCTGCACCTCTCGGGCCAAGTATCTGTTACTGGAGAGACCCCTACAGCCCTCATGTTTGCTCAGGTTCATCCCACTTAGGCAACCCATACTTGTAGCCGCCTAGCCCCAGACGATGGTGCCATATTTTTTTCCAGCATTTTTCTTGTTTATTCTCGATCGTTTCTTAGATTCTTTTGATTCCTTGAACTTCACAAATTCATCCCAGTCCTCTACTAACTTCACATATTCTCCTTTGAATTCTGGAGTCTTCTTTTCTGCTTCCAAGTAATTGTTCCATAATCTTTTCTTCCAAGACTGGAATTGTGTGGCAATATTCTTAAGAACACACTTCTTGACTTTATCCCATTGAACATCTGCCAAACTCTCTGGTAGGGTGAATGTTTCATGAGCTCCTCCCAAGGCAGATCTTTTGCTCTTTGGCTGGCAAAAGGAACTCCGCGATCCTTTGGCTGATTCCATTCTTGAGCGGTGATCAGGATTTGGTCCCTAACGATAACTCCACATTGACCTATAAATTTGTTTGCATTCTCTTTCGGAGCAATTGGTTCACCATCTGCTCTGAGTTGATCGATGTTATACTTCACGACTTGTTTCAACTTTCTTTTTGGTCCACGTTTAACCCTTGTAGAAGATTTGCTTGATCTAGAGGGTTAAAAGTAAGAAATATTCATTAATATATACAAATCAATCAATACATTTGATGATCACCAGAGGGCAAATTAATACCTCGCCGAACTTTGTTAAATGGACACAAATTTCTTCACCATCGTCATTGTCAGCTGGTTCGCCTTCGTCCCTTGGTTGTTCTTCCTCAATTCCCTCACCGGATGGGTTAAGGTATTGTGAGCCATCATCTACTTCATTCTCTTCGTTTCCGGAGTGTATCAGGTTGTGCATGGCATTCTCTTGATCACGGTCGTCCATAGCTTAATCCGGAACAAATATAAAACAATTAGAATGCATTCAATAAGCAGAACCGAAGATATGCAAATCAATGCAAGGCAATGCAACAATATGATCATATAATATCACTAATACATCATCGAATAATACTATCACTAATACATCATCGAATAGTATCCACTAATACATCATCGAAGGCACACTAATACATCCATGGTTCGGCGACTAGGGACTCGAGACTAAAAAAACAACTAAATTAAAAAACTAAAAAAACTAAACTAAAAAAACTAAACTAAAGAAACTCAAACAACTAAACTAAAAAAATAAAAAAAATAAACTAAACTAAACTAAAACAACTAAAGTAAAAAAACAAAAACAACTAAACTAAAAAACTAAAACAACTAAACTAAACTAGGTGGCTGCCGGCACACATACGTGGCCGTGGTGGCCACGATGGAGGGGGATCGGAGCATGGCGGCAGGAGCTCACCGGCACGACGGGGCTTGATGGAGGAGGGTGCGGACGGCGGCGACGGGGCTCGAGGAGGAGGTGTGCGCCGCGTCCGGCGTCGAGCCCGGCGACGATGTCGACGAGGACGAGGAGGCATGGGCGGCGGTGACGACGGGCTCGGGGCGGCGGAAAGGACAGGCTCGGGCGGCATGGAGCGCGGGCTCGGGGAAGGAGGAGGACGCTAGAGGCGGGGAGGAGCGGCGCCGGCGGGCTCGGGCCTCGGCGGCGGTTGGAGAAGCCAACGTGGATCGACGCAGGCGCAGAGGAGCGGTGGTGGCGATGGCGTCGTGGTGGATTAGGGAAGCCTTGCGGCGTACGTAGTGGAGTGGCTTCGGGGGAGAAATTGAGGAGGAAGACGGCGGGGTTAAATACCCCAGGACCTTTAGTCCCGGTTGGTGGCTCCAACCGGGACTAAAGACCCTTTAGTCCGGGTGGTATCACCAACCGGGACTAAAGGTCCTCCCTTTAGTCCCGGGCTGATCCAAAAACAAGGACTAAAGGCCCATCTTTTCGGCGTCCCAAATTCCACGCGGGAAGGGACCTTTAGTCCCGATTGGTAGCACCAACCGGGACTACAGATGAATTTTCTCTTTTTTCTGTTGTTTTGTTTTTCTAATTTTTGTTTTAATATTTGGAGTAAGTGTTAGAATATTTATAGTTTTTTGATGTATCTTTTTGCTTTAGGTCAAAACAATTATAAACTTTCTGTTAGTGCCAGTAGTTTTCAAATTTAAATAGTTTAAACTTGAATTCATTTGAAATTTGTGTGAAACGGTATTTTGTCAATAACTTTAGTTTAAAAATATATTTTTGAGTGATTGTTTTTCTGTTGTTTAATATTAGTATGATTTATCATTATGTTAAAGTTGGGAGGGTTACGACAAAAACTGGATGCACTTCGTGTACAAAATGGTCAATCTCCTACGAAGTATTAGGGTTTCGGACGAAAACTCGTCTGTTACAAAAGGATTTCAATTTTTTAACTTATTTCAACTCCAGGATTTTTGTGCATTCAATATGAACCATAGAAGCCACATACCAAAATTTTAACCCTACATAACTTCATTTGTTATTTTTCATGTATTTAATGAATTGTTTTGAGCTAAATGACCCTGAAATTAAAAAGCACCACATATGAACTCTGAAAAGGTTTAAACTTGGCATGGTATCATCATTTCACTCACATATCATGTGCTAAAAATTTGAGAGGGTTACGGCAAAAACTGGATGCACTTCGTGTACAAAATGGACAATCTCCTACGAAGTATTGGGGTTTCGTTCGAAAACTCGTCAGTTACAAAGAGATTTCAATTTTTATAACTTATTTCAACTCCAAAAATTTTGTTCATTCAGTAAGAACCATTAGAAGCCACATACCAAAATTTCAATCCTTTCTAACTTCATTTGCTATTTTTCATGCATTTAATGAATTGTTTTGTGTTAAATGACTCTGAAATTAAAAAGCACCACAGATGAACTCTGAAAAGGTTAAAACTTGGCATGGTATCATTATTTCACCCACATAACATGCTCTAAAAAGTTGAGAGGGTTAAGGCAAAAACTAGATGCACTTCATGTACAAAATGGACAATCTCCGACGAAGTATCGGGGTTTCGGACGAAAACTCGTCTGTTACAAAAGGATTTCAAATTTTTAACTTATTTTAACTCCAGAACTTTTGTGCATTCAATACGAACAATTATAAGCCACATACCAAAATTTCAACCCTATCTAACTTCATTTGTTATTTTTCACGCACTTAATGAATTGTTTTGAGCTAAATGACCCTGAAATTAAAAAGCACCACAGATGAACTCTGAAAAGGTTGAAACTTGGCATGGTATCATAATTTCACCCACATAGCATGTGCTAAAAAGTTGAGAGGGTTACTGGAAAAACTACATGCACTTCGTGTACAAAATGGACAATCTCCTACGAAGTATTGGGGTTTCGGACGAAAACTCGTCTGTTACAAAAGGATTTCATATTTTTAACTTATTTCAACTCCAGACTTTTTGTGCATTCAATACGAACCATTAGAAGCCACATACTCTGAAAGGTACATAATAGAAATAATAGTTCAGATATCCATTATAGAAAGTACTGCATAATTGAAGATACCAATCTTACGGAGAGTACCAACGCTACTTGTCGTCCGGATCAGAATACCCCCAAGCAGGAGACCCATGGGGCACTGGTGGTGGTACTAGCGGTACGAGGTGACGCCACCCATAATTGCAGATTCTAATCCTGCGGTACAACTCGTATGCAACGTACCCATCTATTGCTGCATACTCAATATTGATAGGGTCAAGTGGGGTCTTCTCCCAATGTTTGTGCCCTGACTGGGGGCAATTTCTTCTTCATACTAGAGTACTCCTCGTCGATCAGGGCGGCTGCCATATCAGCCATTGAAGTCTTGTGATGCTCAAGCCTGAACTTGCCCTGAAGATCAATGTGGCATTCAGCTGGTATCTCAATACCCCAGGTGCACCTCATCTTGATCTTGTCATTCATTATATCAATGCTAGCAAAATATATACCGTTGTGAAGGAACTCCATGAGTTTTGGAAAGTGTTTGTCACTACTACAACAACAAAATGGAACAAATGTGTTATATATTGCTGCAACAACTATATTTTAAAACAAGTATAATAAGAATCATAACAAGTATAATTCGGCACAAGTATAATATAAGAATCACAACAAGTATAATAAGAATTAGCAAGTTTCCTATTCGTATGCATTTACTATCCTCTGAATCAAAAGAAGCCCCTAATATAATTAAACTATGACATGTTCTCCCACGATGGTCAATATACAACTACAAGGAAAATTCTTATGCAATTTTCCTATCCTATTCTCGTCCTATCCTCCTATTCCTATTCCTATGCAATTTTTGTAATTCTCCTATTCCTATGCAATTTTATATTCCTATGCAATTTCCCTATGAATCAAAGAAAAGCCCCAATCTTCCTATGAAAGAAAAGCCCAAATTTTCCTATGCATTTTCATATGAATCAAGGAAACTAGCTATGACATGTTCTCGACATTCCCAATCCTCCTATTCCTATGCAATAGTTTTCCTATCTATGAATCAAAAGAAAAGCCCCAGTTAAAACTATGACAAGTTTCGTATTACCTTGCCCATTGGAAGACCATGACATGTTGCTTGAAACAAAGTTGGACGATGGCAACATCACGATGATCGGCCGTGTACTCGAGATCGAGGCCAAAGAACTTGTGTTCCTCCTCTTGAAGCCATTCCTCGAGATGGGAAAGAAAAACCTTCACTTTGGTGCTGTCGTTCGTGTAGACGACATCGAGATTGGTCGTGCCATGTGCGAGAAATTTTCCGTAACGAGTGATTGGATTCATGGTGGAGGATGGGGAAGAAGAGAGGAGAGGGAGACGAACAGAAATGGAGGCGCTGGTCGTGATTTACTGTAGCGTCGTGTGGCTTTTGATCGCGCGCGGGAGAACTTCTCCACGATGCGGGAATTGAACGGTTAGGACCTTTAGTCCCGGTTTGATCCACGAACCGGGACTTAAAGGTCTCGCGCTAGGCGAACGGTTGCCACCACCCCTTTAGTCCCGGTTGGAGACACCAACCGGGACTAAAGGGTCCTGAGGAACCGGGACTAATGCTTATCCTCACGAACCGGGACTAATGGTCGCATTAGTCCCGGTCCAAAGTGCGACCGGGACTAATGCTCCGGTCGAAAGGCCTGTTTTCTACTAGTGGAGGGTACCACCGCTCAACAGAGCGGTACTACGGGTTACAAGTCGTAGTGTTGCACACCCGTTGCCGCCCTACCTCCGCTGAGAGTGGGTTTGCCCAAGAAGGAAGCAAAAGTGGAGCGGTAGTGAGCGGGCGGTATTACCGCTTATAAGCGGTACTACCGCTTGTACTACCGTCCCACTACTGCACAATCTGACACAAAAAGTCGAGCCCTCCCCCAGATGCAGCAATAGTATGCACGGTACTGGCCAGAGGTACTACCGCTTATAAGCGATACCGGAGAGTGGTACTACCGCTTGGGGCCTTCAGAACCAATGCACAAAAAATAGATGAATTTAGGAACAGGAGAACTACCATAACTTCTACAAATGAGCTTCGAATTGAGCAAACTCAAGCTTGTTGGTTATATTAATAAGAGGCAGTAGAAAAATGCCAATTATATAGGGATGTGAAACCTTTATGAATGAAGAACCGACAAAAAACCCAACATCGAAAACATCATGCATGGTAGATGCATGTGAACACCCTTTTCGATGAACTCGAGCTTGTCATGAAGATGACCATAAGCTCTGAATCTCACATAAAGAAACACCAAACAAGAAACAAGAAAGATGATGCAAAGATGCAATGGTTTGAGCTCTCTACGAACGATACGATCAAGCTACTCACTCGAGAGCCCCCTTGATAGTACGATAATCGATCCTATAACCCGGTCTCCCAACTAACATCATGAGACCGGTAAAATAGAAAACCTATCAAGGGCAAACATATAGCTTGCACATAGTCCACTTGAGCTAGAAGATGACGACCTTGACTTCCTCAAGTTGGACCATCATTTTTGATTGTGTTGGCTCGATCAAGACTAGTTGATTGCTCCCTCATACTGCACTATGGGTGAGCCACTCTTCGATACATCTTCATAAGTCCTTTGTCACCGCAATGGATGGCAAGATTCAAGGACGTGATCTCTTCGTGATACTCCATTCGAACTTGCACACCGCAACCTAAACCCACATAGAACTCTCACGTAGACCATGAGTTAGTACACAAGGCATAATGGACAGTGCTTACCATACCATGGAACTACTTGATCCCTTTCGGTACATCTTCTATGCTTTGTGTGTTGATCAACTTGATTTATACTTTGACTTAGTCTTGATCAACCTTGTATCATGAATTCTCTTCATAAAGATGACGTCTTGAGGGTAAACATGAATGTTTACACAATCTTCTTCTTCAAGACATGTTTGCAATAAGCTCAACTCTCACATGACCAATCTTTGGATAAATTCTTAAATACCATCTTGATCGTCACATAATTTTCTTAAAACCAACAAATAAACTTTAAGTATCTACGGACAAATCCTTCGAATATAACTCAAAGTAACCATTAGTCCAAAAAGAATGTCATCAACTATCAAAACCAGACATGGGGCACCATGCTCTTTCACTACTCCCACTTGCGCTTCTCCTATCATCATGCCCAGATTGCTCATCCCATGGTTGCGCACGCTGCTAGCTGCAGCGCTAACACCCAACGCACCGCTGGCTGAGCATGCGTAGGGCGTTGTGTGCGATCATAGCCACACCATACGTGTGCCGCGCTGCCATGTCATGACCTTGCTCGTCGCTACTTGTCGTGCATGCGTTGCTCCCGAACGTCGCCCCATGCTTCAGCTCGCCGTGCTCATTGCTGTGGGCCAAGCTACAGTCAAGCTAGAGCAATGTCACACACTTCCATGCCGCGCCGCTATGCTTCCACTGCTAAGATCACTGGTCAACTAAGATCGTGCATGTTTGCAACTACTATGAAATTGGCTAGCTAGCTACTTTTACGCTGTTGTAAACGTGCACCAGCCAAACACTATCACAATATTTCCAATACTACAAAATACTTTGCTCCGTCAAAATTGTAGTTTTTACTACTTTCGTTTCTAAATATTTGTCTTTTTAAAGATTCAACTATGGATTACATACGAAGCAAAATAAATTAATCTATACTGTAAATTATGTCAATATACATCCGTATATAGTCCATAGTAAAATTGTTATAAAGACAAATATTTAGGAACGAAGGGAGTAATACCTATAGACAAAAATCCTGCAGTTTTTCAATACCATAGTTTCTACAATATTTTGTTGTCAAACACAACCTTAGTTATTTTAACAAAGGACATGCCATTTTTTACATTGCATCTTGAGTTGGCTTTGCCGAGCTTGATGAGCTTGACTAGGGGCATGTGTTCAACTCGATGGACCGCCAAGTTAGGCCGAGCCCGAGCCAAGTCTTGCAGAGCTTTGAGCATCGGGCAAGTATATGTCTCGCCTTTAGTGAGACGGAAGCCAAAGCTCAACTACATGGAGCTTCTCGTGGGATGGCCGAGTAGCCATGTGGCTTCATCATGCTAATGTCCAGTGGTAGAGCCAACAAATTCATATGAGGGGGGCGAGTGTTGCCAAGTATTGCTGGGGAGGGCCGGTTCATGAAAATTCATCATTTTACACAACAACTAATCACCATTGACGCAAACCAATCTGTGATTGGATAGTTAGAAGGACTGTGGTATTCTTTTCTCATCAGAGTTTAAGTCTCAGACTTGACGTTGGTGCTTGCATTTTTCTGGACTTATTTCAGGTCTTCCGACGATGTGCTTTCAGTGGGAGGAGACGTTCCTGTCGACAACGAAGGCGTCTGTGGCGACTTCGACAATCTCAAGATGATGTGCCGGCTTAGTCTCTCGAAGGTGCTCACAGGGGTAGAGTATGCGTACGTGCGTTCATAGAGGTGAATTATATGCTCGTGTATGTGAGCGACTTCGATTGTACTTTGCTAAAAAAAATATGGAATACATGATTTAGTTTCCTTAAAAAATTATATTTAAAAGTACTAAATACATATATTATGGAATGATAATTTAGTTTTGTTTTAAAAAATGTTAATCACACATTTTAAAAACGTTTAAGGGGTGTAAACAACCAGTAGCTCAAATTTTAGAAAATGTTTGTATCAGTAAAAGAATGTAAGTGACATTCAATGGTGTTCACGTCTTTCAAACAAGTGTATGTGACATTTTTTAAAAATGCTATAAAATGTAAAAAAAACATCTAATTTAAAAGATGATGTTTCGTACCATTGAAAAAATATTTACGTTGCATTTAAAAAAACTTCATGTATTTGAAAACTGTGTTTTTTGACATTTCAAAAAATTATGCAATGTAAAAAAATGTTTGCATACTTTTAAAAAATGGTGTGCATCATTAAAAAGAAGTTTCAACGTGTATTTGATTTTTAGCACGTATTACACTATTTTAAAACACATATTTAAATATATATAATCATGTATTGGAAACTGTTAAATGTGTAAAAATATATTTTAGATGTATACAAAAAACATATAATGTGTATGAAAAATTAGAGATCAAAATATATATTTATAAAAAATATTAATCATGTATTTAAAAATTGTTAAACATGTATACAAAAATATTCCTAATGTATACGATAGATGAACAATGTGTATGAAAAATATACATATGTGGCAAAAAGAAATAGAAAAATAACCCAAAGAACCCAATGAAAATGGAAGAAAGAAACAAGGAAAAAGGAAAATGAAAAAAATGAAAAAATTGAATAAATATGGTGAAAATCCGAAGAAAAGCAATGCAAAACAGTATTTTTTTTTCATGAAACTGCAAAAAGAAATTCACACGCAGCTATGATATTGGGCCGACCCAGTAGCATCGTTTTTTTACAATAAGCAGTAGCACCGTGTTATGGGGGAGACTTTTTTTTTAGGTAAAACGACACAATTTTGTTTAAACTTGAACGTTTCAGGGAATAGAAAAAATTAGTTGGAGGCTCAAGCAGCCAAATATGGTGTCTTGCCTCCAGAGTATTAGGCTAGTAGCTCCCATTCTAATCGATGGGGTTCCCCGTTACAATTGCGCTGCTCATGACGAAGAATGCAGTGTTGAAACTCTGCAGCTTGATTTTGAGTCTCCTTTAGAATCATGCAATATGCTTTACAGTGGATAGATTCATGCAACTCATTAATGACTCTCAGACAGTCGGATGCCATACAAATAGCATTTTCATGTAGGTCCTCAACCAAAGATATTGCCTCTACATGCCAAAGCTTCAAGCGTCGCTGGATCTGTAACACCCTCAAACACCACTGTAGAAGCACCCAAATAATGGTCTCGATCATCCCGACGCACTAGTCCCACTGCACCTTGGTTGCGCTACTTAGCAATTGCGTCATCCGCATTTAGCTTCACCATTCCTAACCCTAGCGATCACCACTTAATAAATGGCCGAACACACCCTTGCCTGCCTCATGTTTCCCTCAACGTACTTCGATATGATCCCAATTCATCAAGATACTGCTGAAGGCGAGACATAGCGAGAAATAGCATTTGCGTTGAGCTTGGGCTCAACTCGTTGGCTCACTGGCCTTAATGGGCCGTATTGCCATCAGCCCGGCTGCGCTCTGCCTCCTGTGGCCACTGAGAACGGCCCGCTTCAGCCTGGGTTACAACAACCGTGCACCGTGCGTGCCGAAGACTCCCCGCCGTCTGCCGCACAGCACGCCCTCCGCGCCGCCGCCGCCACCGCTCGCCTGCCTCCCCACTTCCCCAGGCCATGTCATGACGGCGGTCCGACGGTGCACTGACCTCTCCTCTCTCCCCTCCCCCGCTCCCCTCCTCTCCCGCCTCAGCTCCGCGGCCTCGCGTCTCCTCCAGGTCAGTCGCCACGCCACCTCCTCCCCCATGCCCGTCTGGCATTTCGTCGAGCACCTCGCCGGCGGCGCACTGAAGGAAAGTTTTGCTTTGTCTCTAACCCATACATCGCCCTGCTACCTTCAGATGAGGAAGTACGGGTCGAGGAAGGAAGACGGCGGCGGTCTGCGGAACGGGCGGTCCAGCTCCGCTTCAAGGCCAGGTGACGACTCCATCAACAGAGTAGATGCTTCATGCTTCCATGTGTAAATCATATCTATGCAGAGCTGTTGTACACCTGCACGGGCAGCTTGTTCTCGCTTAGCTCCTGTACTTGTCATCACATTCTCTCTGCACTGGTTTTTGGTGTTTGGGAAGCACCCGGTTGTTTGCTTCGAGTAAAGATGTTCAAGTAAATCCTGACAAACAAATGTAAGCCATGTCTATGCAAATCGACTTTATCAACTGTTATTCATGTGCAGGATTCATCGATCCTTCGTCATGGAAATATTTTGACTCGAGAGCTGTTGGAATCCCCACGGGTTCTATACCTCGCAATTGTATGGCTGTTCTACAAAGGCTGAAACGAAAAGGTGCATAGAAGTCACTTGGTTATTTATTCCCGTTTCAATTCTAAGAGCTTTGACACCACATTCATGTCATGCTTTTGTTTCTTAACACACCGCTGCGCTAAAACATAAACCACGGATATACGAATGTATGCAGTACTCAAGGACAAACTTGTTTTACAGGATTTGAAGCTTACCTTGTTGGGGGATGTGTGAGAGATTTACTACTCAAAAGGGCACCTAAAGATTTTGATGTCATCACCACTGCAAGTCTCACACAGGTTTCAGCTCATTCAGAGATCACACATGTTTATTTTTTCCAAAAATAATGATACCATTGTCCCATTGACGTGCTTCTGATTCTTTCCAGATTAAAAGAAATGTTTTCGCACGTTGTCTCATTGTTGGCAAACGCTTTCCAATATGCCTTGTTAGAATACGTGACTCAACATTTGAGGTTTGTTATTCATAGGAACATTTGCATTTTGAATACTGGTTCTTAGAGCATTGTTGTCTAACCCTTGTTTGCTTATGTTGTCTTTTATTCTTACAGGTTTCAAGCTTCCAGACAAATCCGACTCAAGTGAAAGGAAATGAAAATGTAAACTGCTCAGAAGAGATAGATGGCCATGATGAGGGGGATACTCTTCGCTGGAAGGATTCAATGAGAAGAGACTTTACAGTAAACAGGTAATATGTTCTGTAGGAAGTCTTGTACTTAAATTGCTCATCAAATGCAGTTTTTGTGAAATATCACGGGAGCTAAATTACTAACATTGTCTTAATGCTGGTATGGCAGCCTATTCTTCAATCCATTCAATCACAGAGTTTATGATTATGTGAATGGAGTAAATGATCTAAGAAAAAACAAGGTAATAGTCAGTGAGTCTTCTCAGGCAGATTCAACCACGTCCTCATCTACTTACCCTCTTCCTTCTGCCTAACTCCTTAAATCCTCAATCAGGTGTGTACAGTGATTCCTGCCGTTGTTTCTTTCAAGGAGGATCCTGGTAGGTGTTCAAGAATGTCTTTGATTTGTATTATCATTATCTATCCAAGACGAATTTTGATTCTAATTTCTTTCAGCCAGGATTTTGCGTGGCTTGAGAGTTGCTGCTCGCCTTGGCTTTCAGTTTTCCAGCGAAACTTCTACTGCAATCCGTGATCTTTCTCCATCCATCAAAGATATCGACAAGGTTTATCTCCCTGAAAGCGATGTGCAAACATATATGTTTTCTCGTGTATTTTCTCTTTACGTTGATGACCTCATTTACTCTGCAGACAAGGTTGGCCATGGAAATGAAATATATGCTATCTTATGGGGCGGCAGAGTCTTCAATTAGATTACTTAGAAAATATGGACTTCTCGATATTTTGCTGCCTTTTCAGGTAAGTCGAGCAATGTGGTCTCATTACTAGATAAGTAGATTTCTGGTCGTGACTGCTTCTCTTTCAGCTTACTCATTATTGAATGCTCTTTGAATTTTAGGCAGCATATTTGTCAGATCAGTTAAAGCGCAAGTCTAGTGACAGAGGTCCGATGCTCATGGTGAGTAACTCTGAAATGTGCCATGTTGTGTGGAAAATTGGATTCTAAATATATTGAAAAATCTAAGTGCACACTTAACTCTAGTTCTGCTATTAGTGTGGGTACATATTAATAGCTGTCAAAATGATGGGCCTGGCTTCGTTGTCCAGAGGTATTCCTCACCTTGACCAAAGATGCTTCCATCAACACTCTATATTAGTTCTCGAGTCATCTGCAGTTACGGGCTTGTGGGGCTATCAACTGGGTTTATTTTTTAATTAGATTGACTTACTATACATCACCAGTTTCTTTATTGCTGGGTTATTTGGTGAAAATAACTGTTTTCCTGTGCACACGTCATGGCACTGGCATAGTGTTGCCAATAACTAGATGATGTATGCGTCACTTTGACATCTTTCTATAGTTTAGAACTACCACTTATCATGTTGCTTATTTCTGCTGCTTTCTAAGTTGGTATTATATTTCAGCAGTACTTGATTCCCTTTTCGAATTGCTGTTGCCATGTGGCTATCCTTCCCGTTAGTTCATGCGAAATTTGGATTTTAAGATTATGGCTTAATATGTTGTCTCATGCTGTTGATTTCACCTGTGCAGAATCTATTGGCTAATCTTGACAAGGTTTTTTCCGCTGACCGTCCATGCCACTGCTCTTTGTGGTAAGAGTCCTTGACTGCTGAAGTGCATGTCTCAGTTTATTAGGTTATATAATAATAATCAATTAATCATGGCGTACTCCCTCTGCCTGAGTTTATTAAGCACCCTAGTATTTTGGATCAAACTTTGACCATCTAAATATAACTCACAACATATGATTTATATGCTACAAAAACTATGCCATTAGATTTGTATTGAAAAGAAGATACCATATAATTTTTGTGACATATATCCATATTTTATTAGTTAACTTTATGGTCAAAGTTCGACACTAGATACAAGGAGGGCCAATAAACCCCGACGGAGGGAGTAGTTTTCACTTTCCAGTCTGGATGAGTAGAGAAGACAAAGTGCATCTTCTTAGATTTACTTATGTCAGCCTAGGAACATACTCCCTCCATTCCCTTTTATAGTGCGCCTTGTTTCTAGCTCTTATACCAAGACATGAGCTGGCTCTTTTATTTGGACTAGAATTACCCCTTGTCTGTTCAGACTGTCACAGCACATGGGTGCTGCAGCGATACAGCGGAGGGTTATCTTCGTCCAAAGGCCCTCACACGCACTACATTTCGGAATATGCCTTGAAACTTTATGTGCACTATAATCTGGAATAGAGGGAGTACATACTTCACGTAGTTTTATAATATCTGCATAGTAGTCCGTACCATTGTCAGTGTGCATTTATGTAATCCTCATTTGTGCCTATACTAGCACCCATTATTCTGAGTAGGCAAACTGTTTTGTCTGTATCTTTATTTGGCAACCGAGTAGCATATCTTGACCCAATTTTCAGTCGGTATGAATATTCTTTGTCAGTCATGCTCCGGATATTTCCTTTATTTTGATATTATTTAACAGGCTAGCGATGTTGGCATTTCACAATGCATTGGTAAATTCTCCACAAGATGCCCAGGTAATCAAGGCTTTTGCTGCACTTATGCATTTTGGAACATGGGACAGTGCCATCGAGTTCCTGAACGAAGATGTTGGAGCACCAGTTACATATGTCCCAGAAGCTTTGGGGCCTTCTGGGGCCAAAGTGGATAATCTTATGGAACAGGCATCACATCTAGCGTCACTAGTCAAATCTGCGGTTGATACATTGACATGTTTAAATACTCTCAAACAATCAGTGGTCAGATATCCGGGGGCATCTCAATTTTCAGGACTTGTAAGTACCGCTTTAGCGTATCCTAATTCCCAACCGTGCATCTTCACACCAGAAGTTCTTACATTTTTATTAAATTTTCTGTTTTCCTGTGGGAGCAACTTATGTTATTTTCCTGTTTCCAGTCTGAATCAGTAGTGCGTTTTGTGAAGCACTTTTTAGTTGCATCTTTACTCTTTAAATAGTTATTTATATTGTTTCTATGCTCTCAAATATTGGTATCAGTTTATTATCACTTCCACACGTTTCTGTTTTACCGGGCAAATAGAAAAAGAAAACAGCGGTCGGGGCTCTTATTGATGTCACTTGAATCAATATTGCCTAGCCACTTAAGTTGGCACACAATACACTGATGAAACGCTGCCAGTTTTAACAAGAGAATATGCATGGATGTCGCAGACCAGTCGCTATATAGTTTAGTTAAATTGCTAATTGCCTTGTACAATTGTTCTCAAGTCAGTCGATAATCATCATGCATACTAAGATTTCTCATGGGTTTGTTCCCAGATTTTTGTATCAGTCAGGGAGAAGGGCAGAGTGTTGGGGATATTTAACGGCCTTGATTCTGACCTAACTTCATACGACGAGAGAAGAGGGATGCATGAGATTGACTATAAGTTGCTGGAAGACGGAGTTACTGCCGAGGTCCGATTTGTTCTCGGAAAAGTGATCATGGACACCATGAGTGCTGAGTCACCGTGTGCATCCACCGACGATGCTGCTGCTTTGCCCAGGCCAGCGGCGGATGTTACTAATGCAGGCCATCGTCCACTGTCGACGTTGTTTCATAGTGGTGAATCAGAGTGAAGCAGCAACACCCCATCTGTTTTCATCAATGCTGGCAAGCACATTGAAGTCCTCAGATTTGATGGCGTGAAGTTCAGGATGGCCAATACGAACACAATGCTACTATTCTGTCGGTCACTGAACTTACCTTGGGAGGATGCGCTCCTCGTTGTGTAGAGATCGAGCGTAGGCTGTAGACAAGATACATGTAAGGTTTGTCTTGTTTAATTTCTTCCTTTTACTAGGCATGTAAATGACGCGAGCTAGAGTTACAGTGCTGTCAGCATGTGTGGTTGCATTTACAAAGATTCAATAAGAAAGTGAGCTGGGCTTAGGGAAAATGGACCTCTCCATTTTTATCAATTGCTTCTACGTCCATGCAGAAAATTAAAAGAAAGGCAATCTACTGCTTCAGTTGTGATGATTGTTGTGTTCCAAGGACAAATTATGCTTCCTAGTTAAGGATGGAAATTTTACCCATGGGCATGGGTACCCGCGGGTACCCGACACGCATGGGTAAGGTATGGGTAAATCACGCATGGGTAAGGTATGTGTAAATTTTTGTATCCGTGGGTATGCCCATATCCTACACGATTATCATACAACTTTTGTTATAAACCCTAAGCTGCTGAATCCTTGTATGTAAGCTTCATATCCCACCCCATCCTCCTCCGAATAATCAATTCCCCAACCATAGAAACCTTTCGGTGGTGGGTGCCTCAAACATTGATGGAACTAGAAATTATGTCACCATCCTTCAACGTTGTGTTGATCTGCCCAATGGATACCCATTGGGTATAGATACCAATAGGGTATGGGCATGAGCATGGGCATGGATATTTACCTGATGGATAGTGTATGGGTAGAATTTTATGCCCATGAGAATCATGGGTATGGGTATGAGATTATTGTACCCACACCATATCCCGTCCATTGCCATTCTTATTCCCAGTGAAGTAAAATCCCACACCCTCTGTTCCGAACTATAAGATGTTCCAAGTTTTTTCTGAATCAGATCTATACACACAGCGTTGTAGTATGTTTGTCCACTCATTTGCAGTCTATATTAAAATATCCAAAACTTATAATCCGAAACAGAGGTAGCACTAATTTCTTATCTTCAATTGTGGGGAATTCTATTGGTTAGTTTTGCCTAAGATATATTTAGACTATTTTCATGGATTTTAAACAGATAATGGGTAAATGTTGGAGAGGTGTAGGTAATAAATACGGGAGGAAAAAGAGAGAAGAGGAGAAAACTGAAAAAAAAAATCAAGTACCTAAACTGTTTAGATAAGAAAGCTTAGGATGGAACTTCAGCAATTTAGTTCCTGCGGTAGTTTTGGCCACGCAAATTAGTTTGAATAAATATGATAAATTTATCCGGCGAACGTTAGCCGGGAAGGGGGTGGCAAGTGAACACATTCTCCTAGCAGTGTTAGTTGTAAAGCGAGATCAGTCATTTTTAGACGAAAAATGCCCTTCTCTAAAGAAACTGTCGTGCTGTTCTGAAGAAACTACCACCCTCATGCAACCAAAACTGTCATAAAAAATGTTCGTAAATGTCAACCCCTCCTAAGAGGGTCCATAAATTTATTCTTAATATGTGCATGCATATTGAATTTAGAAGTGGAATTTGAATATTGCGTGCTGAAACGAATTTCGCCTGTAAAATTTATGACCCTCCTGGAGGCTGGAAAATACTACTAGTACATACTACTACGTGTCTACGTGTACGCGCATTCCGTATCCTAGGCTCGGAGGCGGAAGTTCTGAAGACGTAAACCTGCCAGCTTCCTCCCCCCTCCCCCACCCCCGGAAACGCTCTGGTAGTCTCCGTCGTCGGAGAGGCGGAGATGGAGAACGCGGTGGTACTCCGGGAGTGGTTCGACCGCGTCGACGCCGCCGGCACCGGCAACATCACGGCTCCTCAGCTCCAGGTTCTCCTTATCCCCTCGCCCCCTACTCAGAATCGGAGGTTCCTGCGACCAGAATTCGACCACTAACGCGCGAATCCGCTCTCCTCCCGCCAGAGCGCGCTCGCCGTGGGCAACCTCGACTTCCCCCTCTCCGTCGTGCAGCAGATGATCAGGTCCTCCTCCTCCTCTGGCCGCAGGGGCCTTCGCGTCGCGCGCTCTGCCTAATTTATCCGATGGCTCGAGCTCATCCGGGGATTGGGAGGGTCAATGATGATGTCTGTACTCTACTGTGCAGGATGTACGACTTCGATCGGAACGGCACCATGAGCTTCCAAGGTTAGCCGCCCCTGTTCTGCATGAACTCTACTACTCTAGGGAAAGTTGACCATTGACTCCATGCTACGATCACTTGGAAAAATGATTTGATATTGACTCCATGTTGTGATTACTTGGAAAGATGATTTGATTTTGACCTCGCTTACTGTATTCCTTTGTACTCTGCAGAGTTTTTGGCTCTTAACAAGTTCCTTCAGAAGGTATGTGGGATCTCTGTTTGGATCTGCCCGGCATTAAGGATTTGTCACTGGCATGCACATTTGTTTTTCCTTTTCGGAAATTCGATAGTCGTGTGGCCATGGTATTTGAAGTTTGGTAAATGAATTATGTAAATTAGCCCGCTATTTTGTACTGAAGTTACACTATATGATACACTACACTACATTTCAGAGGAGTGATTTTCATTGTAATGCATTCTTAATTCCACGCTTCCTCTTTAACTCAATTGTTTATACACCCTGCTCCTTTTCAATTTGCAGGTGCAGGGTGTTTTCTCCTCCCTAGAAAGGTATCCTGTTTCATGAGTTTGCAGCCATGTGTGACATTCATAAATTGTTCAAGTGCCACCCTAAACTTTGTTACAGTTTGTATTTTTCTTGACTTTAGGTGTTTAGACTGTTTGTGCGTGTGCTTTGAGATATTACTCTTGTCTATTTTTCTTATCCTCTCCTTAATTTCAGGGGTCGTGGATTTCTCAGTCTTGAGGATGTGTATGAGGTGATATCTTAATTTCTCTAGTTTTGAGATGTACTGTCAACTGTGTCCCATATGAGCAACATTACATGATATTTTTTTAATTCCCCTCATGTTCTATACAGGCATTAATCAAACTCGGTTTCTCTTTGGATTCACCTGCCTTCTACACTGTCTGTGAGGTACTTCACTTTCATTGCTACTGCATGGTTGATCCTAGGGTTATTCATGTCTAGCTTTAGAGAGTTTATAGGCTCTCCCAGAAGGCATCATGAGCTTGTGAGGAACTATTGCAGTGATACATTTGAAGGGCGGACCTGTCCAAATTTCAAATCTGAGATGAAGAAATTATTTATCCTAAAACTTCTTTTCTTGCAAATTGGAGCATCTAGGTGTAAAACTACTGTTCGTCGACCGCACACCATTGCTGTTCAAAAAACTAGTGCTTGTCAATGAAGTACTAAGATGAGTTATATGAAAAATGCTATTTAGCATTCTTTTTTTCATCCGTCCAGCCATATCCATTTCCTACTTAGGCAGCCTAGAGCCGTTGGCTAGTACTCAGTAATGAAGTAAGTACCTGTAGTTACATTTGTGTTTCTTATTTATTTACCTCATTTTATTTAGCTTCCTTTACACTTGACCATTCCCAGAGCTTCGACAAGAGCAAGAAGGGGATGGTTCGTTTGGATGAGTTCATATCAATCTGCATCTTTGTGCAGTCAGCTCGGTATGTACAGTATGGTACCAACTTGTCTTTCAACTTATCAACATATGCAACTGCTCGACATGTTCTACGTTACAACCAAAACCTAATTGTAGAGTGGTCTGCGGTTACTTGATTTATATTTAAATAACAAGGAACGTTTTGCGGAATGTGTTCCATGATTTGCGTCCTCTCAAAGTACCATCCCTATGTGCTAAATTCTACTCCGAATTACCGGTGAAATATTTTCTTCGTTTCCAGTAACCTGTTCAGTTCATTCGACACAACCAAGCAAGGGAAAGTGACCTTGGATTTCAACCAGTTTGTCTACTGCAGTGAGTTTCCACCCCCCTTTATCTACGTCAATTGCTTATTTCTCATGCTCGTCAGAGTTCAGACAACCTTATATTCCTCAAAGACAGATGAATTCTTTTACCACTATTGTAAGATGGAGCCACCCTTGTTCACTAACTTGCGTCTTTCCGCATAATTCTACAGCGGCGAACTGCAGGATATAGGTCTATTACCTGAAACCTGTACATGGAAGACCAAAAGAAAAACAAGCGTCACCGTTCACCAGAACGACATGCCAATGCAACTCATTGCTTTGCCAAAGAAGGTTCTGGTGGCACATAGATTTGGATTTTGGAAGTCCAAATTTCTAGTCACCCATTTGGGTATATTCTTAGTGTTCCTCAAGTACTACTTCGTATTATGTAATTTAATTTAATACGTACCATGTACACACACATGAAAATGAGAGCATGCTTACGCATGACTGTATGCTTTGTGATCCTGCATCGGGAACTGTACCATGTTTGGACTATTATTCTCCCACTTTCTTGTTCCCCTTATCCTGCATGAACTCTAGGGTTGGAGAGTTGACCATTGGTTCCTTCCTCCATGCTTTTTTTCTTTTTCTTTTGTGGGTTCCTGTATGCCTTGAGAGCAACTCCGGTTTGCGAGCGCAGAAAATGTCCGTTTTGTGTCCGCGCGTGACCCAAATGTGATCTATACGATTGCTTTGTGTCCACGCGTGACCCAAATGCGATGCAGAGCTTGGGCAGTTCATGGAATGATGGAAGTACTCGCCCAACATGTGCTCGACGAAATGTCGCGACGACGGACATATAGAAAATGGGTCTTTCTTGCATTGGGCGCACCGAATGACCATAATAAAAAAGCGGACATGCATGTCTGCACGGCGATTTAAATGGACAAAAAGCGGATGATCCAAATGGACAAAAAGCGGACGAAACGGGCGTCCGTTTGGATTGACGGGTTAGAGTTGCTCTTATCACTTGAAAATGATGATTTGATTTGCCATTTTTTTTGCTTGGTTGGGTTGTTCAATTTGCAGGTGCAGAGTGTCTTGTACTCTTGTCCACACTAGGAAGGTACAGTACGGTGTTCTAGGAGTATACCTAGCCATATCTCGGGCCGGGCTGGGCAGAAAAAGCCCGGTGTTAAAAATTCAGGCCCGAGCCCGGCCGTCGGGCCTAGTTTTTGGGCCCAAGCCTAAAAAAAGCCCGGCCCGGCCCGGCTAGGCGTAATCTTCAGTTTTATCGGGCCCGAGCCTGACCCGGCCCGACCACCGGGCTCAAAATCTAGGCCCGACCTCGGTCGGGCTGGGTTGGGTCGGGCTTTTTCGGGCCGGGCTGCCAATGGCCAGGTGCATCCAGGAGGTGGTAATAATGTAGGAGTACGTATATGATATGCAACCACGTCTCACATTCAGGCCAGGTTTGCTCAACGCTCTCAGTTTCCCAGCGGGCCCACATGTTAGTGGTCGAAAAGCACCCCGCCGTACGGTAGAGGATCCTCGTCCTGTTTCCAGATCACGAGAGAACTTGCTCATTGAAGTGACTAGAAATAGAGCATCTTAACGAGTTAGAGCATCTCTAATAGAAGATGTAAATTTGGAGATGTAAAAATTTACATCTTCAAAAAGTGTCTTTTACATCTCCAAAAAATCTACTCCAACAAATAATGCATATTGGAGATATAAATCTGCAACTCCAATAGATAATGCAAAATGGAGATATAAAAACTAGTGAGTAGCGGCCGAATCGGGGCGCGACAGTGGGGATGGCGATGACGCGACGCGATATGGGGCGGCGGTGTCAGGGCAGCGATTGTTGTGTGTGGGGGCGGCGGAGGAGCGTCGAAGGGCGGCGGGGGTGGTGAATCGGGATGGCGGAGCAGCGACAAAGGAGCAGCGATTCGAGGCAGAGAGAGGAGGAGGAGTGGCGTAGGGTGTTGGGGAACGTTGCATGGGAAACAAAAATTTCCTACACACACGCAAGATCTATCCATGGTGATGAGCATCTACGAGAGGGAGAGTGGATCTACATACCCTTGTAGATCGCTAAGCGGGAAGCGTTAAGAAACGCGGTTGGTGTAGTCGAACGTCTTCGCGATCCAAATCGCCGAGCGTCCCGCGATCTCATCACGATCCGTCCCGCGATCCAATCACGATCCGTCTTGTGATCTCATCATGATCCATCCCATGAACTCATCACGATCCGTCCCGCGATCTCATCACGATCCGTCCCGCGATCTCGTCACGATCCGTCTCGCAATCTTGATCACGGTCCTTCCGATCTAGCGCCGAACGGTCTGCACCTCCGCGTTCAGCACACGTACAACTTGATGACGATCTCCGCCTTCTTGATCCAGCAAGAGGGAGCGAAGAGGTAGAAGAGTTCTCCGGCAGCGTGACGACGCTGCGACGATGGTGGTGGAGCTATTTCGGCAGGGCTTCGCCTAAGCACTGCAGAAAACCGATCTAGAAGAGAAACTATGCACTAGAGGAACGGGTAGCACGTGGCTGAAAATTCTTTTCCAAAACCCTAAAATCCTCTAGTATTTCTAGGAGGAGAGGAGGAGGAGGCTTGGCTGCCAGAAAGCCAGCCCTTGGGGTGGCCAAAGTGGGGAGGAGAGGAGGACTCCTCCTCCAATCCTAATAGGACTAGGATTCCTCTTTTTTTTGGCCTTTTTCCACCTTTTTCCCTTTGGGCTTTTTCTCCTAGCCGCATGGGCCTTGTGTGAGACTTCCACCGGCCCACAAAAGGCTGGTATTTACTCTCCCACAGCCCATGAATCCTCTTGGGTCGAAATACCCCTCCCGGTGGTCTCCCGGTACACTCCCGGCACTCCCGATACATTACCGATTAGCCCAAAACTTTTCCGGCGACCAAAATGGGACTTCCTATATATCAATCTTTACCTCTAGACCATTCCGGAGCTCCTCATGATGTCCGGGATCTCATCCGGGACTCCGAAAAACCTTCGGTCACCACCATACATAACTCTATACTACCGAAACGTCACCGAACCTTAAGTGTGCAGACCCTGCGGGTTCGAGAACTATGTAGACATGAACGAGACACCTCTACGATCAATAACCAATAGAGGGACCTGGATGTCCATATTGGTTCCTACATATTCTGCGAAGATCTTTATCGGTCGAACCTCTATGTCAAGGATTCAGTTAATCCCGTATGATGTTCCCTTTGTTCTTCTGTATGTTACTTGCCCGAGATTCGATCGTCGGTATCTCCATACCTAGTTCAACCTTGTTACCGGCAAGTCTCTTTAATCGTTCCGTAATACAAGATCCCGTTACTAACACTTAGTCACATTGCTTTCAAGGCTTGTTGTGATGTTGTATTACCGAGTGGGCCCTGAGATACCTCTCCGTCACATGGAGTAACAAATCCAGTCTTGATCCATGCCAACCCAACAGACACCCTCGGAGATACCTGTAGAGTACCTTTATAGTCACTCAGTTACGTTGCGACGTTTGATACACACAAGGCACTCCTCCGGTGTCAGTGAGTTGCATGATCTCATAGTCATAGGAACAAATACTTGACATGCAGAAAACAGTAGCATTAAACTGACACGATCATATGCTACGTTTGTAGTTTTGGTCTTGTCCATCCCATCATTCTCCTAATGATGTGATCCCGTTATCAAATGACATCTCATGTCAATGGCTAGGAAACCTTAACCATCTTTGATCAACGAGTTAGTCTATTAGAGGCATACTAGGGACATGGTTTTGTCTATGTATCCACACATGCATCTAAGTCACCGTTCAATACAATTATAGCATGGATAATAAACGATTATCATGAACAAGGAAATATGATAATAACTAATTTATTATTGCCTCTAGGGCATATTTCCAACATAGGGGTGGCAGTGGAGCATCAGAGGGGTGACGGGGATGGCGAATCGAGGCGGTGGCAACGCGAATCGAGGCAGTGGAGCAACGGCGATTTGAGGCGAAGAGAGGAGGGGGAGCGGCGTAGGGGTGACGGGATGGCGAATTGGGGCGGCGAAGCAACGGCGAATGAGCAACGATTTGAGGCGGAGAGAGGAGGAGGAGCGGCGTAAGGGTGGCGGGGATGGCAAATCGGGGCAGTGGCTATGCGAATTGGGGCGGCGACATGAGGGCGGCATGGAGGCGGAGGACGGATCGGAGTGGCGAATCGGGGCTACAGCGACGACGAAGGAGGCTGCGGGGTCACCGGCGTCGGCCATGGCGGCAACGAGCGGCGGGTGGAGGCAGGCGGACGCGGTCGTGAGGAAGCCAACTGAAGGCGGTTGGACGGTTGATACACGACTGTCAATTTTACATCTCCTATATGTGGAGATATATATTTGCATCGCGAGGTGTTGTATTTTACATCTTCGAAAGGGAGATGTAATTTTTTCATTTACATTATCTGTTGGAGAGAGGTTTTTTGGGCATCGAAGATGCAAAAGTTAATTATTTTTATATCTACATCTTCTATTCAAGATGCTCTTACCCTTTCTGTGCAAAAGCTATTTTAGAAGGATTTTGACACAAAAGGGGGAACTCCTCCAGCAGATCATGTAAACGCAATTTTTTTAAAAGGGACCTCGTACGATCGGCCCATGTGAGCGTAGAGGGCAGCCGAAGCGGTCAAAACAGCAAGCTAGTTGTTGACATGCATTTCAGCAAACACCTTCTATGCATGTAGAAAATCTAAACCGTATAAGGAAATTCACGACCACCAACCTATCTAATGTTCACTGCAACAACATACTTGCAAGAGTTACAACATCAATACCCAAGCATAGTGATCAACACATTACAACTCTTTTTACTCCGCTAAACTTTGACCAACTCTATAGAAATTTTTTTAATACATAAACTTCAGTTTTTATATTGTATTCCCCCCTAAACTAATCTTATATTCTTAAGAAGTTCATCCCAATTTTCTTAACATGCAAAGTATTCACAATGCATTTAAATCTTCTCTCCCATTAAGCCATGCAAAATCAGCCACATAGGCGTTCTTAACATGCAAAGTATTCACAATGCATTTAAATCTTCTCTTCCACTAAGCCATGCAAAATCAGCCACACAAGTGTTCTTAACATGCAAAGTGTCCATCTCAATGTCCCACTAAGAAATGCATTTAAGTCTTCTCTCCCACTAAACCATGCAAAATCTGCCAAGTCATGTATTTAATTTATAACTTAGAATAATTTTTCATTAGTCTATGCTGTCACATCGTATATTCATGTTAGTCATACTTCACATTTTGTTTCAAATGACATTTTTAACTGTAATTCAAAAGTTTTTATTCTATTTTTTGACAGTTTTTTTACTTTCTTTTAAGTTTATATTTTCTTTTCATTAGATTTAGCAACTACTTATGCATTTTTTTTAATAAAGTCACCACATCAACGCGCGGGGAGAGAGTCATCCTCACTACTCATGCTCATTTTTTTCTCAGTGAAGAAGACAACCACGTGGACAACTCCAAGGAATTATAAATGCACATTATGCTACTTATGTTCCAAAACTATTTTGCAACAATAAACAAAGCAAGCATAATAAATCCCATATATTTGTATTTTTCATGCTCATATTGTTAATTATTCACGTTTCACATAAGGAAGTATTATCTAAACACATTGCCAACAATTCATGCAACAACCCGTCGGGAATTGTCTAGTATAAAACGTTTTAGATAACTACTTTAATGATCTAAAACATCTTATATTAGTTTACAGAGGTAGTATAACTTTAGTATTGTAGATGTTCTTATTTCTTCCTATAAACATGGTCAAAGTTTAGCCCTAAAATACATGATCAAATTTAAGAAGTTTGAGTTTAGATAAATCTTATTATGCAAAGTAGAAAAGATTGGAGGGAGTATGTCATGCCTTCAATGTCAACACAAGCAAACCATACCAAACGTGAGCAATAGGTACCAATGGCAAGCAAGCACTTGAGCAACAACCATTATGAGAAGAGAAACACCAAATCAAAGGAAGACACAAGGATTTGCATGGAAACCCCTTGCGATAAAACTACGGTAAGCAGCGAGCAATCTTCTATTATAGAGATGAATCAAGTACATTGTGAATCCTAAAAAAAACATGATGAAAGGCAACACCGCCGCCGCCACCGTACACGGTGAAACCACGCCACCGCCGCCACCACTGCACCACCGTCCTAAACCCGTTTTATGTGGATTTTTTCTGAGGATCTGTTGGAGATGCTCACCTGTAGAAATCTCCCCTAAATTATATGAACACCTAATATAACCATTCTAGGGAGAGTTATAAGGGGACTTGTTGGAGATGCTCCAACCTAACCACAGCGTCTAACTAAGACCTCCTAAAAAACAACCAATCATGTAGTCAACTAATCATGAAAAGGAATGATCAAATAACTGAGAATGTTAAGTTTCAGGTAAATTATGTTAACATAAGTTAGTCCTCCACATTGCAAACTAGTTAAGTCTCAGATTATTACTTATCATAACAATGGTATTATGAAACAACCATCTTGGATGTAAACTAGTTATGTAAAAATGTGTCTGTGATAAGCCTCATATATATGTGAATATTTTACGGAACTGTCTAGGATTGGATGAGCAGCCTATTATGTGAGTTCTTGTAGTAGTGCATGGATGGACGGGCGGCCGCGTGGGTGCTCATGGCCGGCGTTGCCGCGTCGCGCCTCGGCCTCTGGATGTTCGAGCTGGCCGTCATGCAGCTGATGCAGGGCGGCGTCCTGGACGCGGACCAGTGCACCATCGGAGGGGGTGTTAAATTTCGTGTTTTGACCCTTTTAGTGAAGTAAGTCAAGATCTGATCCTCGTTTGAAAAAAAAAATCAGGATCTGAACCTTTTTCTATCGCCGAACCCCATGACAATAGGGTATAACAACATATCGCCAAGGTCCCTGGCGGTAGGGTTGCACGTCGTGCCGCAAAAATTTCTAAGTTTCAGACACAGTGCGTGTACGCACCCTACCGCCAGACGCTATGACGATAGGGTGTAACAACCTACCGTCAACATCTTTGACGGTAGGGTGTTGCGCTGACATGGTCCCTTTTTCTATCGTCAGAGATCTTGGCGGTAGGTAGTTATACACTATCGTCATGGGGTTCGGCTGTAAGAAAAACATCAAATCTTGAAATGTTGCAAACGAAAGTCAGATCTCAATTTACCTCACAAAAATGATGAAATTTAGCCTCAGAAGGGTCCAGAGCTCGCTGCAGTCAGTGTTTAACCTGCTCACCTACGTCATGGGCATCATCGTCTCCGACCCCAGGGTACGCAGGTACGCACACGGTTCACTCGTGTCTTTTGTTTCATTTAAATCTGGGCATAGGCAGCCCGGCCCGGCGACCCGACCCAGAAAACCCGAACCGGGCCAGGCCAGGCTTTACATTCGAGCCGGGTTCGGGCTTGCACACCAGGCCTGGGTAGCACTTCGGGCCGGGCTCGGGTTTACAAAAAACGGCATTTTACACGTGGCCCGACCCGGAAATCATGTCTCAGTCCGTTCGGGCCAGGCTCGGGCCTAGATATTGCTATTTTTGACCGACCGGGCCGGGCTCAGGCTTGGGATTTCTGGTTTGGGCTTTGTAAAGCTTGACCCGAAACCCGGACCGGCCCGGGGTATGCCCAGGTGTAGTTTCGTTCAGTTGTGTTTGCCAAGCGGCGTGATGACTTCCGTCTGCAACCAAATTGGCAGGATTTCGGCGAGCTCATCGCGGTGTCATTCGCGCTGCCGTGCTGGTGACCTGCGCTGCGGTCATGTACACGCGGCACCTGTACCGCGTGCGCAAGCACCTGTTCCACCTCGATAAGATCCTCTTCAAGATGCAATAGTCGTGATCTCAATATTTGTCACGCACAAGAAGATGAGAACGTGCGTGATGACTGTACGATTTGTAATTTTGTAGGAGTAATATAAAAGCATCTACAACTGACATTCTTAAATCTTGCTCAAACGTCCGCAAACATGATTGGTCAGTGACCGAACAAAAGAGAAAAAAAAAATGACCCAACCAGACCCTTATATTATCTTTATATATGTCTGGACTGTCCATGAACTCTCATTTGAAGATAAATGGTGGAAGAATATGAGGGCTCGAGGACGCGCTTAGTCAGTTCGCCACGTAGAACACGACCCACCCGGGACCATCCTTCTCTCCTTTTATTCATTTTTTTGTTCTTTCTTTATCTTTATCAATTAGATGCAAGTGATCGGACATACAAAAAAATATATGAGGAATATAGCTGTATTGAAGGATAAATAGGGGTTCAGGACGGACACAACGCGTCTGCGGGCGTTTAGAGGTCGGATTTATTATTTGTGGCTATAGATGCTCTAATAAAACACTAGTTGGATTATTCTCCCACTTTCTTGTTTTCTGATTTTCAGTATTTTCTTCTGCAGTGAGAATTCCTGCCATCATCCCATAGCAAGGCTGCTGGCTCCAGAAATAGAAATCGGAAAGAAAGAAAAAATGTGTTATTTGATGGGCCCAGACTTCTTTCCAAGAGTGTATGGATCAAATGCAAGGTCCAGTAAGCAAGCTCAGCTGCGAAGTGTGGCCCACAGATCAGTCATGTGCAGAGAGCTGAGCTGAGAGGTCAGGCGAGCTCTCACCACTCACCTCCGACTCCGGCCATGGCGACCATCTCCGCGGCTATCTCCATCTCCCTCCTCCCGCCGGCGGCCCGCCGCGCCGTCTCCACCGCCAGCTCCTCCTCGTCGCGCGTCAAGGTAAGGCGCACACCGTCCGCACTTCCGAGCTCCCTCCCCGCACCCTCTGATTCCGTGGTCCACGCAGAGAGCCGCGCGGTTCAGGTGCTGCGCCCAGCCTCCTTCCCCGGAGCAGCAGGAGACCCCCGCGCCGCTTCCCTCTCCTCCGGAATTGCCTTCGTCCCTGTGGGGCGTCTCCACGAGTGCCTGGACCGCGGGCGTCGCGGGGCTGGGGCTCCTGGAGACCGGCTACCTCAGCTACCTCAAGCTCACGGGCTCCGAGGCCTTCTGCCCCGTCGTCGGGGGAGGCTGCGGCGATGTGCTCGACAGCGACTACTCCGTCGTCTTCGGTAATTTCCTCCCCCACTGCTCATGGGATCGAGGGCTACTTCTAGAAATTGTACATTTGTACTGCTTCCGTTGTGCTTGCAATGTCAGTATGTAGGTAGGATTGTACATTGAGAAGGATAAATAGTCAATTTCCTCTGTACTGAGAGCTTAGTTACCTTCGAGATTCAGTGCATATTCTATTCCAAATCATGGCTGCAGATTCAGAATTTATACAGCTATGCATGATCTTCCCTTTTACCATTCCGTGATAGCGATTCGGCCAAACCTTGCATTGTTGTGTCCTGAGTTTATGTCACATAACACAGTGCTATGGATGCTCACAGTTGGTCTCTCTTTAATTTTGCAGGGATCCCTCTTCCATTAGTTGGTATGGTGACATATGGTGTGGTGACTGCACTTTCTCTGCAAGAAAATGGAGATGAGTTACTCCCTGGACTCGATGACTTGGATATCCGCCTAACTTTGCTTCTGCTTGCTACTTCATTGGCTACTGCGAGTGCTTATTTTCTCTTCATCCTGAACACCAAATTTGTCGGGACGTCTTGCTTATACTGCCTGTCGTCAGCGTTTATCTCCTTCACGTTATTTTTCATCAGACTGAAGGTGTGTTCCTCTTCTTCATTTAGATCTTTTGGTAATCAAGTAGCCCATCCAACTAACCTTGTGCTCCAAGGAATTGTTGCAGGACATTGGCTTGGCGCGTATCCAGAAGTTTGTTGGTCTTCAGTTAGCTGTAGCTGTCATTGTTGCTCTTGCTTTAACAAACTCATATAGTTCGGCTACTACTCAATTAAAGGGGTGAGACTTCCTCTCACATTGGTTATTAACGTTGAATGATGGGATTGTCTCACCGAAAATACGAATTATAAGGCGTCTTTTTTGCCATTTACTTGAAGTTTCATCGAACGTGCAGCAAAACGTTACATTTTACTCTCAATTATGGTTGTATGTTTCATATCCCATACTGAATTTCTCTTTCGGACAACCATTTTACTTTTTTTACTTAGGAACCAACAATTTTGATTTGAGGTCAATGTGAATTTTAGCCTACATAGTTCGTTTTCTTTAAGATCATCGCAAGTGACTAATGGACTTCCTTTTTCCTTCATTTTATGCAGTACAGGTGATTTCGTATTAGAACCATACAAAACAGAGGTAACATCAGAATCAACCCCTTTTGCTATTTCACTGGCAAGACATCTACACTCTATAGGTGCTAAGATGTATGGAGCATTCTGGTGTACCCACTGCAATGACCAAAAACAAGTACGAGTTCTTTCATCTTCCTTGAATCAACAGCTTTTAATAGTTAATACCACATGATCTCATTGTTGCTGCGCTAAGCAAGATCTCCAAAAATGAAGCAAAGCAAAATCAATCAAGACCTACTTTATAATGCTTACCATATGGTCATGCAGTTGTTTGGTCGTGAAGCTATGGAAATTTTGGATTATGTTGAATGCTTCCCTAATGGAGCCGGTAAGGGGAAGAAAATGGCCAACGAATGTGTAGCCACTGGTCTGGAAGGTTTTCCAACATGGGTCATCAACGGGAAGGTACACCCCATAACTTGGATGTTTCCATTAAAGTTGAAGTCCATGATATTACCCATTTAGCGTTTTATGTCAAGGCACGGTTTAAGTTCTCGGTGTGCATCTGCATTTCTTTACACACCGAATCTGCAGCTTATCCTCAGATGTCATCCTCCATTTTACTTCACAGTTCGACGCATCTAGCTTCAGTTTGCGCATATGATGTTGTCGGTCACTATATTACGTCATGGCTTGTCCATGTCTCCATCTCCAGTTTTGTCCTAAGATGATGAAAGCACTATTTTTCCTATGTGTTCACGAACTGATTTGTGCCTCTCTTTCCCTCAGCTCCTGAGCGGCGACCAGGAACTCTCAGTCCTCGCAGAAGAATCAGGTTTTGTCTCCGAGAGCCCCGAGCAATCCTAAGGCCATGGAGCTCGACGAGCAGAAGCACCCTGCCGAATCGAAGAGCAGAAATCGAGAGCTCTCTAGAGGCAAGAACCTGAAGCTTGTGGGAGTTGACAGCAACGCCACAGAAGTCTCATCCAAGCTTCATATGAGGTGCATTCCAACGGTGCATAAGTAGATTATACTACTAAATACAGCCACTAACCACTGCAATACTATGTAAAAAAAACCTATTTGTCGTGCCGTCGAATGGCGCCGAAGGAGAGCATCGAACCCGGGGCAGAATGTACTACGACCTTTTTGTAGAGCCTGTAGTTTGTGCTGTGAAAATTGTAGTCCTGGGAAACCACACAGTTTTCGTAGTAGTAATACTTTGCACTTAGACAATTGCAGTCCTGGGAAAGTACACTGTGTTTGCCCTCCGGCGTTTGACACGAAGAGTTTCTGCTCTCTAGTAGCATAGTAGTTTCCGGGAATTCCTGAGCTCCACAGCGTCAATAATTGAGCCATCAATACTTTCTTGGTAAAACTGAATTGCTGCCCGATTCGTGCAGAAAGTCAGAAACAAAAGGAAATGGTCTAATTCTTGCAGCAACTGAAGGAAAGCCGTCTCCCTTCCCCAAAACAAATGGATATGTGAATTCGCTCGTGTCTCTGGGAAAAAATGAGCGTGGAAGTGTGCATACTCATCTTTCTGGCAAAAGGAGAAATAAACACTAGAGGCCAGTTTTTTTTGAACGGCTTAAAAAATAGGTTGCCTCTTTTTAACTTAAAGGATAAGCCGCTCTTAAAATTTATTGAGTCTTCTAAATTAGTTATCTTATAACTAGTTCATAAGTCTCAATGAATGAGAGATCCAGCTTATATGAAAAGCTGGGGAGCAGGCAATTTATTTTTGAAGCTGCCAAAAAACCCGATCCTAAATGATCTTTATTTTAGCTTAAGAAATTCGGCATATACACTCGAGGTTTGCGAAAAATGTGTGTGTGTGCGTGTGCGCGTGTGCGTGCGTACGTGTGTGTGTGTTGGGGGGGGGGGGCACGCTCAACACAGTCCAAGTTCTTCCCCCAATTCAGACTGGTGTACCCCCTAATCAGATGTAGCTTCCCCCAAATCTACCCTAAAATCGACACCTAGATTGCGCCCTATAAAACCCTAAATGGAGCGTTGTAAAACCTAAATTATACTCTAAGTCGAACCCTAAATCTGACAGGAAAGGGTTTACCGCCATACGGAAGGTCGTCGTCGTGTAGATGTCCCCGCCGATGATGATCGCAAACACTGCATGTGAGGGAGTGGAGGCGTGGACAGGGGAGAGTGAGAGGTGAGAAAGACGTGAGAAGGTTTATGGCGTGGCTTTGGGAAACTATGCATCGTCTCCCCTCATTCCCACATGTGTAGTCGCATGCCCTCCTTGCGCTTGTTGGAAATATGCCCTAGAGGTAATAAATAAAGTGTTTATTATTATATTTCCTTGTTCGTGATAATCGTTTATTGTCCATTCTATAATTGTATTAATTGGAAACACATTATATGTGTGGGTAAATAGACAACACTTTGTCTCTAGTATGCCTCTAGTGAACTAGCTCGTTGATCGAAGATGGTCAAGGTTTCTTGGCCATTGACATGTGATGTCATTTGATAACGGAATCACATCATTAGGAGAATGATATGATGGACAAGACACAAACTACAAACGTAGCATATGATCGTGTCAGTTTATTGCTACTGTTTTCTACATGTCAAGTATGTGTTCCTATGACCATGAGATCATGCAACTCACGAACATCGGAGGAGTGCCTTGTGTGTATCAAACGTCGTAACGTAACTGAGTGACTATAAAGGTGCTCTACAGGTATCTCCGAGGGTGTCTGTTGAGTTGGCATGGATCAAGATTGGAATTTGTTACTCCGTGTGAACGAAGAGGTATCTCAGGGCCCACTCGGTAATACAACATCATAATAAGCCTTGCAAGCAATGTGACTAAGTGTTAGCCACGGGATCTTGTATTATGGAACGAGTAAATAGACTTGCCGGTAACGAGATTGAACTAGGTATAGAGATACTGACGATCGAACCTCGGGCAAGTAACATACCGAAGAACAAAGGGAACATCATACGAGATTAACTAAATCCTTGACATAGAGGTTCGACCGATAAAGATCTTCGTAGAATATGTAGGAACCAATATGGGCATCCATTTCCCGCTATTGGTTATTGACCGTAGAGGTGTCTCGGTCATGTCTACATAGTTCTTGAACCCGCAGGGTCTGCACACTTAAGGTTTGGTGACGTTTTGGTAGTATAGAGTTATATATGATGGTGACCGAAGGTTGTTCAGAGTCCTGGATGAGATCCTAGACGTCACGAGGAGCTACGGAATGGTCCAGAGGTAAAGATTCATATATAGGAAGTCCTGTTTTGGTCGCCGGAAAAGTTTCGGGTTCATCGGTAGTGTACCGGGAGTGCCGGTAGTGTACCGGGAGACCATCGGGAGGGGTATTTCGACCCAAGAGGCTCCATGGGCTGTGGGAGAGTGTTTATCAGCACTTAGTGGGCTGGTGGAAGTCCCACACAAGGCCCATGCGGTTTGGGAAAAAAGGTCCAAAGAGAAAAGGTGGAAAAAGACAAAAATAGGGTGAATCCTAGTCCTATTAGGATTGGAGGTGGAGTCCACCTCCTCCACCTGGTTCGGCCGACTCCTTGGAGGCTTGGCCCTTGTGCCAAGCCTCCTCCTCTCTTCCTCTTATATATACTGGAGGTTTTAGGGGTTTTACACAGAATTTTCAGCCACGTGCTGCCCGTTCCTCCAGTGCATAGTTTCTCCTCTAGATCGGTTTTCTGCAGCGCTTAGGCGAAGCCCTGGCGGAATTGCTCCACCACCATCGCCGGAGCGCCGTCACTCTGTCGGAGAACTCTTCTACCTCTCCGCTCTCTCTTGTTGGATCAAGACGGCGAAGATTATCATCAAGCTGTACGTGTGCTGAACGCGGAGGTGCCGTCCGTTCGGCGCTAGATCGGAAGGATCGTGATCAAGTTCGTGAGACGGATCGTGATCAAGTTCGTGGGACGGATCGTGATTGGATCGCGGGACGCACGGCGATTTGGATCGCGAAGATGTTCGACTACACCAACCGCGTTTCTTAACGCTTCCCGCTTAGCGATCTACAAGGGTACGTAGATCCACTCCCCCTTTCGTAGATGCTCATCACCATGGATAGATCTGCGTGTGCGTAGGAATTTTTTTGTTTCCCATGCAACGTTCCCCAACAGCGCTTACTCGTGCCCGGCTTGCTGAAAACGACCGATTTGGCCATTACTTCAGAGCCAGGCTCTGGGCTGCTTTGAGTAACGTGCTATGCAGCCCCAACCACATGCGTAGGTAACCAGACAAACCAAAATTGCCTTCCCATGATCTGGGTGGAAAGGATGCGGACAACCAAACATGCCCAAGGTAGCATGCCTAGCTTCCATGTAGTAGCATGTGATGTGATGGTTTCCTCAGAAACCTCATGGATGGAATGGATAGATAGCGTGTCAGACACACTAGCTGGATGATAGTAATAATTATAAGAATTTAGTATAAATTTCCCATATCTTAATGGTTTTACGTTTGTTTTTGTGATTTGTGCTTACCGAGCTAGGATTTTCTTTTTAAGAAAAACACAGCTAAAGAGCATCTTAGATCCGATAATTACAATGGAAAGACAACACGGCACAAAATGAATAAAAATAATACTAAAACAAAACATGCATTAGTTATTTTTCGCGGGATACACATGTTACCCTAGTAATTGCTTCAGTCTCTTGTGTATAATGTCGTGCAGAGAAGCGAAAAACAAGTTAGAGAGAAAGGGAGATGAACCGACAACAACAATAGGATTTCCGTGTAACAAAAGTACTAGGAGGAGGAAACAGAGAACAACATGCCGGGCATCTATGATGATGAAGTAATAGTTTCTTTCTTATCAAACCTAAGGGAGACGCCGCCATAGTATCTCCAAGAAAGTGATATGCATCTATCTGTCACCGGTTATAAACAAGTTGATGTCATCCTTTAAAATCTGCCAGATAATTAATATTTTATCAAATAGAATAGTGCAATAAATTTCTATATCATATATCAACATCTCATTATATTTCACCATATATCTACATGCAATTAACATTCTACCTTTTTTATAGTGAATTAATAATATCCTACCTATATAGAGAGTCTTTCCGTGCTCTTGATAAACATTTTAATTCAGAGATATTGTATCTATCTTTAAGATATGCGTTCATCTTTAAGATTTGAGATATGTTGGACAGTACCACGAGAATATGGATGGATGGCCACACTGATATCGGGTTAGCATCTTCCCATTCTTGGCCACCAATACAATTAATCCACCATGTCTGTGTTGATATTGTTGTTAATACACGGCGCGTCATTAATATCTGGAGTATTTTGCACCCGCATCAAAAGAGAATTGTTGACTTGACGCTCTTTTAGATTGTAGGTACTAAAAGTGTAGAATTTTAAGAAGTTCAAAATTGAGATGTGAGTACTATTCTTAGTGTTAAAACATGAAAGATCTTTTTTTTTGGACAATGCTATAATGCATGGAAAATAAACCATATTGACAGGGACTAAAAGGTAATGCGGCAATGTACGAAAGCGTGGCAACGAGGCCATCTACCTGCTCCCAGTGTCTTTTCTAGGAGCAAGGGGGTTGTATCCAGGGTCCAACATTGCCAGGATCTAGACTGGCTTCAACGGAAAATATGTGCATACTTTGGGTAAAAATCTATGTTTTCGCCTCTTCAGCTTGATCCGGCAATGTCACATGCAGTAGTGTAGCCAGCTCAATAATCCAGGGTGGTCCAATACTAGAACTTACATTTGTATACAATTACTCACATTAGATTTTACTCATTTTTTGCTATAATATATAGGCTGTAGAGAAATCTCAGGATGGTCCATGGACCACCCTGGCCACCCCCTAGCTACGCCACTGGTCACATGAGTGGGTTGTGTCTTTGTTGAAGGTGTTGGCTCGAAGCTTGGCTTCGAGGATGAACATTCTAAGTGCGATATTTGGTTGGCCCTGTCAACATTGACGCGGTGCGGTTATCCTTTCCCGAAGGCTTTGTTTAGGAATAACGCTTTTGTTGTTTGCTTTGTCAAACATTGCAGGGTTCGTGCTAAGTTTGTGAAGACACTGTTATGAGGAAGATCCTTTTGTAGATGGCCTCGGCTTTTTTAACCCCATTTATTCGGCATTGTTATTGAGTTGTACTTGGACATCGATTGAGATTGTTGAAGAATCGATAATATATGACTATGTGCATCAGTTTGGGTGGGTGATCCTCATTTCCAAAGGAAAAAACTGCAAGTACTTTATTTAGCGGAAACCTTTATTTTTTTTGTTGAGATAAATTAATCATTTCCCGCAGAAAGTACACACACAAATGGCATCCAATGGTGTTTTATAACACCAGGAGTCTTTGACACGACCGCCCTCGAAGAAAGCCGCCTTCGTCCAGCAGAGCGTCTTGCACCAGGCACTGAAACGGAATACCTGCCTATAAGCTGCTCTCCCACATCTCTCTGCGAGGAAATAAACGGTCATGGATATCTACGCGTTAGTAACTTAGTACTCCCTCCATTTCAAAACAATTGTTTTAAAGTTGTATTAAAATTAAGACGCTTATTTTAAGACGGAGGAAGTAGTATTCAGTCTGTCTTGGTCTCACTACACGAGCATATCATGGAGCTAACAAGAACAGAAAGACAATTTCTTTTTTGCATATAGATAACAAACCTAAAAATGAGAGAGACAGGGGGACGGACCGGCGATGGCAGTAGGATTTGGATGTAGCACAAGTATTAGGAGGAGGAAACGGAGAGCAGCATGCCGGGCATCCATGGATGGAGTGATGGTAGTTTCTTTATCGCTGAACCTCAAGGGAGCAAACACCGATAGCACCAGTTCTATATCCGAGAAGTAAAGTGATGGTGTGTGTCCATATGTGTATTGTATATATAGGATCGTCTTTGCATGCTGTTGATAAACAATCATTTGTTCATATTCAATAGCCATATCTATGTATCTTTGAGATACTACTACTATGGTAAAGGAGGTAGTCAGAATGGATGCATGGTTGGCCACACTACCATCTATCTACGCCTGGGCATGGGCAGCCCGGTCCGGCCCGAAAATCATGGGTCGGGCTGGACCTGATCGTGCCATCGGGCCGGTCTTGGGCCTACAAAATGAGCCCCATGAGCAGACCGAGCCGGGCTCGGGCTTACGAAACGCAATTTTAAGCCTAGATCAGGCCGAGCCATCTGGATTCGGGCCCGATTTGTTATGCTAGATGGCCGGACCGGGCCGGGCTCGGTCCTGAGTTTTTTCGTTCGGGTTTTTTCAGTCCCGGTCCGGGTTATGCCCATGTTTATATCTATCCCCGGACGGACACGCCGCTGTGTTAGAGAATTGGGTTTTCACACGTTCCTGGCTGTTGCCGTTCGCGTTGGCTCCTGGCTGCTGTCTCTCTTGGATTGCAGAGCTAGAACTTTTTACTGACTTTTGTTTGAGGTTTTTCTTATTGAGGTAGGTACGGCAAAAAAAAGGCCCCAAAAAAACCTGAAAAATAATTGTGATGCGTCTTGTCCATGCCACAACTTGTTCACATTATACTGTCAACGTTCTTTGACGGCACCAATATTGTTGGCAACAGGGCATACAACTGGGCCGACACGTCTGTGGCGTGCAATGGCCAAGGGCACACCACCAATAATGAAATATAGGTGACATAGGAATTATGGCCACATCACCACCATTGAAAAAAAATAGTTGTGGCATGAACGAAAAAAAAAATAGTTGTGGCATGAAAAAAAATATTAAACCTATCTCGCGTCGTCCGCTCTCGGGCGACTCGGGGGCGAAACCCTAGGCGCCGCCGGTTCCCCGCCTCCCCTTCTACTCCTCCCCTGCCGCCGCCGGCAGCCGTTGTCGGGCTTGCCCGTGCGGTAGTAGTAGGCGGCGGGGGCGTCCCTGCGCACCCGTTTCGGCCCTGGAGAGCCCCCACCCCGCATCGGGCGCCATCGCCGCTTCCCCTGCCCTGGTGGCCATCGATGACGGTCCTCTGCGGCGGCCGTCGGCCGCCGGCGTCGTCCCCCTGCGCCTGCCCAGGGTCGAGTCGCCTGGGAGGACGACCGCCAGATCCGGCCGTCTTGGCCTTGGGATCGGGACCAGCGCCTCCGATCTGGCGGCTGGTGGGCCGGGGTTCGCCGGATCCGTCCGGATCTGGCCGGCGTGGCCATGCCTCGTCCTTCCTGGCTTGGGTTTTCGTGGTGTGGTGTTCCCTGGTGACGGCGGTGTGGGTCTTTCTCCATGTTTCGACGGGATGTGTGCGGTGGGTGGATGCCGGGGCGGCGGCCTCGGGCGGTGTGGACGGCGTTGGCTCTTTGACGGGCGACGGCCGTGGGAGGTGGTGGTCCATGACTTTGGCCATGCGGGCGGCGAGGTCTCGGTGGACGTCTACTACAGTGGGTCGGGGTGCCTCGTCACCTGGCGTGCCTGCTTCGACGATGTCCAACGCTTTCTCTGGCTGCATGCGCTCCCTTGACCAGGTCTTTGGCCGGGTGGATGGGATGGGGGCAGGACCGGGGAAAACCCTTGGCCGTCGGCGGAGGCCACGACAACAGCGGCGCCTTTGCTAGGCGTTGGTCCCCTTCTTGGAGGCCTTGTCGAGGTCCTCTCCCGTTTTTCACTGTGCTCTTCCTTTGGGCGAAAGTCTAGTTCCCCTTGCAGGCGACGACGTCGTACCCTCGTCGCGCTCCTTCTTGAAGGCGTCATCCGGGGTTCTCGAAAGCACGGTGGGCGCTTTGCGGTGTGTGTGAGGTGTTTGGCGGCGGCAATGTGTGTGGCGTTTCATCTATTCTACCGCCGGTCATCGTCATGTGGTAGCGCTCCTTCTGCTTGGAGATGGACTAGCATAGGTGGTGGTCGTCATTTGGCGTCTTGGTGGCGTCGATGGCGGAGGAACCTACCAAGGTTGGCACCTCAATCTGTTCTGAAGATGGACCAGTGGAAGATGGCGGCGACGACACATGTGAGTGCGTCGGACTGGATTGTGCCCCGGACCCAGTATGTGGCTCGGTCGGGGCCTCCGGCTTTAGATGTTAGACTTAGGTGAGAGGGTTGGGTATTTGGTCCAGCTTGCACCCCTGCATCATATATATAGGAGTAGCAGCAGATGTTGCCAAGATGGCGGATTCAGCCATATTGTTATACTATTTTGTTAGGTCCTCAAGAATAATCAATAAAATGGCCGCATGCATCTTCCAGATGCAGAGGCCGGGGGTCATCCTTCTTTTCTAAAAAAAATGAACGAAAATTGGAGCACAACCAATTGAAGTGGTGCGGAACCATTTCTCTGCTAGTGCCTTGTCTCTGGAGCGTTGTGGATATTATATTTTGATAGTCCAGTTTATAGCAACGATAAAGATGTTGGTATTGTAATATATCTCCTGATGGTATTGTTTTTGAAGCCTCGGGCCCCTTATGATATTTTTTGCACAAATAATCGAAACTAATATAACGTCTTTGACCATGGAAACTAATATAATGTTATTCAGAGTGGACCTTTTACTTGCTATAGGTGTTACACATGTTGAGGCCTCTGGTCATTCGTCATTGGCACTACAAAATATTAGAAAGAATTACCGATACTTTTGATGAGTCACTTATGGTTTATGTTCATACATGTCTAGATATAATTTTCACCTTGGATTGCTTTACTATTGCTCATAAATCTACATATGAAAGTTGGGTGCAAATGAGTTGACGCAACAAGTATTCGGCTACTGTGTTGATCATGTTGTATATCATATTTATTAATAGCTGATGCTTAGTCTCCTTGACATAGATAAGGCCAAACTGGGCCCATCACTTCAGTCACTAACGAAAATTTTATCTCGTTGAGACAAATGATTTTGCTTTTTTGAATCGTCTCAATCCAAGATCATGTGCAAAAGTTACAACCAAAATAGTAAGGTTTGACAATGACCAGACTTTCCAGCAAGGTAACCGGCAGGGAAGACGGTCAATAAGTCAGAGGATCATTATGTGTCTAGCTTAAGGCCGGACATTTTCCTTGGTACCCGGATGTCCGAGCAATTATGCAACCGAAGTTTCACATTTTTCTGCTATGTAAGTTAGAAAACAGGCCAAAACACCCTCAATATGATCTCAGATCGAAAACTATTCAACATGAACGTTGTTCGTGTCATCGAAACAGATACATTTGCTTTTTGGCTCATTCTTCCTGAGATCATATGTGATTTGTGGGTCCCCAAAACTGAACTGTTGTCATATACTCCCTCCGTTTGTTTATATAAAATATATTTGTTTTTTTTGATAAAATGCATAATGATAGGTGCATTTTGTCTAATTCCTCATAATTTCGTTTTAGCCCGTCTCCCGTTTTAGCCTATCTACTTGTAGAGAGAAAAAAAGGATCTCCTGATTACGTGTATCTCTCCCTTTAATAGGCTAAAATATTTACTTGCCAATAATCAACTAACTAACCAAGGGTAATTTCATCCTAGTATCTGTAATTATGTGTCTTGGTCACCATATAAAAAATAACACACTTTACATAAAGGAATGGAGGGGGTACAAAGGAGAGTAATGATCGACTGAACAACACATAATCGACAAACCAATTTATCATTTTTTATCTTTTACCTTCTTATTTACCCTAGTTTTTCTTTCATGTTGTTCGTTGTTCTTCTTGTTGTAAGGTGGCAAACCTCGGGACGATCACTTTCGACCATGTGGGGTTTCGGGTTCTTAAAAGTTCTCGCCGGCATGTCCTGCATATCATGCTCTAGGCGAGGCTGCTTTGCCAACGTGTCCTGCGTATCACGCTTGACGTCGGAGGTACATGATGACTTGTTCATGTACGAACACTTGCCTACATAATTGACTGGATGGGAGATTACGGTGCACACTATTGTTGTACATGATTCATATGTGCAACAAAGACATAAAATCCTCAAGTAAATAAAGTTAATTGGATATTCTTATAAACTCATGTACGCAAGAGAAGGATAGAAATCCGAAGGGGCTAGCCTTTTTTGATTCACTGTTTGATTCCCTTCCCCACAAAAATAGATAAAAAAGATCCACTGATTCCCCCCAAAAAGGATAACTCATGTGCTACGCGCCGGACTACAAGATTTTTAACAGCATCCATGCATGCCGTCTGCAATTCAACTAGGTAGGACTTCGTCTCTAACGATGGCCTTGACGCTTGGCAGGAACCTTCAGAAGGTTCAATCCTTTTTGCAGAAGAGGCAGTAGCATGTGGAGCCTGGCCCCGATCCCATGCACCTCGACTCTTTTACTTCGGCGTTCACCACCGCCCCCTCCAGCCAGCACTGCGTCTTGCACAAAACATCCTGGCACAGCGGCAGCTTATCGTTCCTGTATCTGCAATCCTCTGCACCAAAACAACACATAAGTATATCTCATCACATGAAAATGTTCATGAAATCACAATGATACTTCTTTCGTTTCAAAATAAGTGTCTTTGGTTTAGTATAAAAAATTGTATGGAGAGAGTATTAGAGAGATAACACGAACCGGCCAATGCAGTAGGATTTCCGTGCAACACGAGAACTAGGAGGAAACACAGAGTGGCATGCTTGGCGTCCATGGTATGTGATGGTTTCTTGATAAACCTCGAGGATGGGTAGATCTTGTTGGGTTTCGTTTGCTAGGAGCAGACACAGGCAGAGTATGTCCCGGAGGATGGACGATGTTGTGCTTATATAGAGTCCTTGCGTGAGAGTTAAAGCTCCGCTTGGTAAGCGTATCCTTAAGATACGCTCAGATCATATCTGAAAAGATACGTTCGATGGTAATTATCCGGATTCGGTAAATCTGAGGCTACTATAAATGTCGCAAATCTTAGCAGGGTTTTGCAGACGTGCGATTTTCTTGGTGATTTGTGCTTACGGAGCTGTAGGCTGCGACGACATGGAGCAGATACGAAGGTAGAGGTTCACGGTGCAGAGGTTAGATTAATTTTAAAACAGTATACGTACACGCAAAAAAAAAAAGAGACACGTACGGTTAGAGAAACAACCAGCTCTGGCGATTGCTCAAGTCTCGGTTTAGGGCTCTCTTCATCACGCCGGATGACAGGTTTAGCTGCATTGAGGATTGGTGGCTCCAGACTAGGGCCGGCGTGCCCAAGACTATGCGGCGCAACTTCAACACTATTGCTATTCTCATGCACTGGAGGCTGTGGAAGGAGAGGAATTCCAGGATTTTCGACCAGACGGCGAGCAGCGCCGACAGGGTGTTGGATATGGTGTGTGAAGACATGGCCGTTTGGCGATCGGCGGGTTGCATTGTTGAGCTCGGCGCCTAGTTTTATTGCACGCTAGCTTGTTTGTTCGAACCAGAGCTCTGTGCTCTCACTGTACCGCTGTACTCGGCGTTCTCCCCTCGGTTTTCAGTTCTAGTGTGCCTAGACTGCTAACCAGACTGTATTTCTTTTCTTTCTAATAAAGTTCGGCCATCGGCCCTTCGAGAGAAACAACCTAAGGATCAGATAGAAATGTAGGTGCATGAGGACGATGTGACATGATCACCTATGACCCCACGGGGCATATCGCCGGTTGTGAGGGCGACAAGTTCAAAATGGGGGGTAGGTAGCGGCGGCACGTTGCAAAGGTTTGAGCGTTGCAGGTATTAGGGTTGCGGTAAATAGGTGACGAGAGATATTTATAAGCTATGAGAAGGTCTACAAATCGTCCAAGGTTGATCTCACGATCAGAAGAATCGACCGATTTTTGTTGCAAAGTAGTAGATGCAAAGTCTATAGGGCAGAAACAGGTTTCCAACTATTTTATACGACTAGTAACTGGGTATGTGCAATGCACGTTGATATGCAGGCAGAAAATTAATTTACACGTTAATATTAGCCAGAAAATTACTTGCATGTTAATAATAGGAAGGATATCATTTACAAGTTAATTATGTGGTTAGACTATGCTTGGTATATTACTAACTGCACACTAAACATGTTGAGCTCGTCATTGGAGCAATATAGGTCGTTGAATTGACATTGTTTGATGGCTGAGATTAGTAGAATTTGTCCTTATGGGTCTTGTTATATTGATATAGATATAAATATAGATATAACATTGCATTGTTTATTTGCGAGGATCAATTGACCATACAAGACTTTATGGATGAAATAGATGTATGTTAGGCTGGTCGGCGGCTCTCTTGCCCAATAGTCAGAGTCGTCAAGATAGTGCTCTTTAGGTTAGGAAGCGACGTTTTGGCTCCGGGGCGGCTCTGATGAGCCCGGTGTGAACATAAATTTGTTAAAGATAGCGAAACAAATCCTAAAAATCTGATCTTTTTTTGGAGGGGGGGGGGGGGATGCTTGAGTGTTCGATGTCCGTGTCAAATTTGATAAAGTTTGGACATTTGAGGAGCTCTTAGCGAATAAAGAAATCCGACATGTGAGTGTTAGAAATTCCATGCAGTTCAAAGGTCATTTTGTCTTTTTTGCCATAGGCTCGTAGAATGTTCAAACTTCACCAAATTTAGCACGGGCATCACACACTTAAGCATCTTGCACCATAAATTTTTTTGAATCTTTTAAAATTTCTTTGCATTTTTAATGATTTTACTGTTCACTAGGAGTAGATAAGCATAAGCCCAAGAGATGAATTATCATTTAGTTTACCCATTTGCATGCCTATAAGACTTGCTTTTGTAATTGCCATGTGTTCGGATCTGAAATGCCGGCTAGACTGCCACTTGGTGGCTTTTTTCTACTTCTTTTATGTTTTTTGGGCATGATTGTGTTGTGGCCCCCAGCCGCGTTATTTGCTATCGTACTGTGTTCGAATGTATGGATGATTGTTTTATCAATAAAATTGGACAAAATCCCATTTCGAGTGGCATCCGAAATGCAACATACATACAGGCACACTCTTGGTACTCCTCCCGCCTAAAAATATCATTCTTAAAGTTATGATTTTTTTTCTTTTCGAAATTGGATGACACGGGCACAACATATATCAATCATGCCATAAAAATTCAAACCCAAATCTGTAATACATCTTCAAACAAAAAAGACAAAACTATATGTGAATAGTAACATATAGTTAATTTTGGATAGTGAATTCGGCCTATTAACCATGTCAGCGGGATTTATGTCATGACGAACATCTTCCAAGGTTTATATGAACAATTTAGTGAAGTAAAATCGAGTGAGGAAGAAGAATTTCTTGGATTACTAAAAAAGTTGTTAAAACGTGAAGGAGAAAACGGAACATCATATGGAAAGTAAACAATGTATATCAGCCATTCGGCCGAGTCTCAGGCTGGTCGCGCACACACTGTTGATTGGTGCCAAATCACACAGCCCCCACCCTCGCAAGGTAGCCTTGCATCCATAGGACCCACATGCAGATACCCACGTATGCATCCTTTATCATATCCTTCACTTGTTCCTCTCTCGATTCATATCCATCCCATCTCCACTCTGCCATCTCTCTCTATTCCTAGCTCAACCAAACGCGGCGTGGCTTCTCTAGCGAGCCCCACCACCTACAGATCTCCGCTATGCTCCTCTTTCCTCCCTCTCCGACAAGCTACTCCTCTTTTTTATCTGTTGTTCCACGTCGTTGCCCCTCTTCCCTTCCCGCTCCCCGACGACCCTCTCGCCCCGGAGATGGACATGACCAGCAACGGGACATTGCTGGGAACGGCGATGCTGGAACCAACAACTAGTTTTGCCACAACCAGCTAGCCAATGTTGGAACCCGTGCTGACATCGACCGTTTTGCTGCAACCAACCAGTCTAGAGTTGGAACCAGCCAAACTAGTGCTTCAACCAGTGACAGCGACATCTACCGCCGGCAACAACATCAGCCATTTTGCTGCAACCAACCAGCCTAGTGCTAGAACGAGCAAAATCAATGTTGCAACCGACGACAACCATGTTGCAACGACGACAATGTCGACCATTTTTGCTGCAACCACAGTAGTAGATGTTGGAACCAACCAACCAACGTGGTGCTACTACCGGCATGACAACTGTTTTTTGGTGGGATCCGTGATGGGTGGTGTTTTGCTACGAACGACATTGGGATTTTTTCTACAACCGACAACGATTTTTGCTAGGACCCACACCTATAGATGTTGGAGACGACGGGGGCATGGGGTGCTGCAATCGGCACCACACGCGTAGGAGATGATGCGCGGCCTTGCCAACCCGAGCATCCGCGACGGATGTGCTACGAGGGGCTTTCTTCTCGACACTTCAAGCAGCGCTACGAGCATCCTAGATGGTGATTTGAGTAGGGGGCGGCGAGCTAGTAGCAATGCAGCAATGACCAGCGGGGGGGAAGTGAGCGGCGCCATGAACGTCGAGTTGTTCCTCCAACGAACTGTAGTAGGGACGACGTGCTCTCCGGCACACTTTGTCTAGTATCAAGACAGGGAAGGAAGACGATAATGTGGGCCAAATCACACGGCTTCATAGAGTTGAATCGCACCGCTGCTCGATCAAAATTTGAGTCAGTCGACCGCCGAGCGCTGTCCATATGACATTGTCTTCCTCAAGTTGGCGCGCCCGGTCGCATGCAAGCCAATGCACGATTGCCACATTACTTTGTATGGTTTTTGATACGGGGCAAACCCGTGTGAGTCAATATTTCATGAATTGGAGGGGGAAACCTCAAGAACACAAAGAACACGGGGATGAACGGGGAGAAATTACAAGAGAAAACACTCAAGAACAAGTTCAATCACACATCCACTAGACTCACCGCACTCAATATCCACAAAGGTACATGAACAACAAAGGGAAAGAAGGATACATGGTAGAGTTCATCCCAAATCCCATGGGGAGATGGGGCCTTGATATTCTGGAGGATCTTCCCTCGTGAGGGGCCTTGACATCCACTAGGAGATCTTCTCTAATAGAGGCATTTACTCCATGGGAGAGGTAGTGGAAGGAGCTAGGATCAACTAACTAAGAGCTAAACCATTGCTAACCCTAGGAATGAGGGAAATGGATTAGATATACTCTTGGTCATGAAGGGGTAAGTGGAGAAGGTATACAAGGCCCAAGGCTCGCGGCTGCACATAGGCAGGGTCCGGACGTCCGGAGGGCGTCGGTCGTTCGGAGGCTCGTGAGGGTCCGGACGTCCGGAGGTCTTTGGACTTCCGTAGATTCGGCTCTGGTCGCTTGGCGCCAGATTTCCGGTGAGACTCGGTCATCCGAATGCTGGGAGGTGTCGGACGTCCGGGCGGCGTCAGTCGTCCGGCCACTGTAGAGTTCGGCTCGTCCTCTGGCTGGGTTGCACTCCAGGCGTTGGACATTCGGAAGACGTCGGACGTCCGAAAGACGTTGGTCATCCGGAAGCTCTCGGACGACCGGCCGTTGGAGACTCCGCAGCTCCATCTTCTTCAGTCTCCACTTCCAAGCTTCCCTCGCAGATGGTATGGTCGTTCCTTGGCGCTTGTACTCCTCCTCATCATCCGTGAAGTTCCGACAATACCTATGCATGCACACGAGAGGAGTGTCAAGTAGTATACCATCCTTGAAGGGGTCAAATGAACACGTGTAAAGGAGATGATTCACCTTTATGTATGTGGAGTTGATGTCACACGTGTCACTTGCTAAACGGATTCTTGTCATGGTGATGTCCGTAGGATGCTACGCATCATCTCCTGCCCCTTGGGAAAGATCCATCCTCGGATCAAAATCAAAATCACCATGGGAAGGCGATGGCGTCGCAGTGTAGAAGTGGACGATCACCAAGCACTCAACATCATCAAGCTCTAAAGGGGCACTCTCCAATGTCTCACCATCTTGGAATTCCTTCAAAAGGAGAAAATACGACAAACACATGGAAAAACAAATGTGGTTAGCGTTAGTGCAAAACCAAGCATTCAAGTGGTGAATCACCGCACAAGTGTTGTCATCATGCATAATATATGGTGTGACAAGGGATTGTGTCATGGCATGTAAGCATACAAAAGGAGCACAAGCAATGCAATCATGTAAACAAGTATGCCTAGGTGAGATAGGGATGCCAATATGTGTGTCAATAGAACAAGCATCTACGTCAAGGTCATAGCACTCATGCACATAGCTATAAATGAAAGGTATATGGTAGGCAAAGGAATCATTCATAACACCAAAGAAAAGGACATGTCTAGACACATGGGGCAAGTGCAAGACAATCCAAGCATAATGTGCACATGGTGTAGTGAAGATAGTGAGGCACTCAACACAATAGAAAGATCATGTGTTCAACATGTGCGAGGCAATTAAGTCAAGCATGTAGCAAGCAATGTGGCATGGCAAATGTGAAGAATGGACATTGTTGCAACCAAGCATATGATAAGAGCAAACAATCCACAAGTTGTATGCAAATGATAAGTCTCCATCGTATCTACTTTTCCAAACTCTTTTGCCCTTGTTTTGAAGTCTAATTTGCATGATTTGAATGGAACTAACCCGGACTGACGTTGTTTTCAGCAGAATTCCCTTGGTGTTATTTTTGTGCAGAAATAAAAGTTCTCGGATTGATCTGAAAATTTACGACGAATATTTTTGGAATTAATAAAGAATACCGGCAAAAGAATCAACCGGAGGGGGGCCACCCACAGGTGGCAAGTCTGCCAGGCGCGACCACCCCCCTAGCCGCGCCTAGCAGGCTTGTGGGCCCCTTGTTGCTCCACCGACCTCAATTCCACTCCTATTTATTCCTATTCACGGAGGAAAAAATAGGGGAGAAGAGTTCATCGCGTTTCATGATATGGAGCTGCCGCCACCTCCTGTTCTTCCTCGGGAGACCAGATCTGGAGTGTGTTTTGGGCTCCAGAGAGGGGAAATCGACGCCATCGTCATCATCAACCATCCTTCATCACCAATTCCATGATGCTCTCCGCCGTTCGTGAGTAATTCCATCGTAGGCTCGCTGGACGGTGATGGGTTGGATGAGATTTGTCATGTAATCGAGTTAGTTTTGTTAGGGTTTGAACCCTAGTATCCACTATGTTCTGAGATTGATGTTCCTATGACTTTGCTATGCTTAATGCTTGTCACTAGGACCCAAATGCCATGATTTCAGATATGAACCTATTATGTTTTTATGAATATATATGTGTTCTTGATCCTATCTTGGAAGTTGTAGACACCTATTACGAGTTATGATCTGCATCCCCCAGGGTGACAATAACTGGGATTCTTTCTGGTGATTACCGTAGTTTGATGAGTTCATGTATTCATTGAGTGCTAATGCTTTGGTCCGGTTCTCTATTAAAAGGAGACCTTAATATCCCTTAGTTTACATTAGGACCCCGCTGCCACGGGAGGGTAGGACAAAAGATGTCATGCAAGTTTTTTTCCATAAGCACGTATGACTATATATGGAATACATGCCTACATTACATTGATGAATTGGAGCTAGTTTTGTGTCACCCTATAACTGTTGCATGATGAATGCCATCCGACATAATTATCCATCACTGATCCATTGCCTACGAGCTTTCCACATATTAATCTCTGCTAAGTTACTTCTTCGTTGCTACTATTACAATCACTACAAAACTGCTACTGTTACTTTTGCCATTGTTACCGTTACTTCCATACTACTTTGCTACTGAATACTTTGCTGCAGATATTAAGTCTTTCAGGTGTGATTTAATTGACAACTCAGCTACAAATACTCGAGAATATTCTTTCGCTCCCCTTGTGTCGAATCAATAAATTTGGGTTGAATACTCTACCCTCGAAAACTGTTGCGATCCCCTATACTTGTGGGTTATCAGCAACACAGAAGGTATATATGTCATAAGGCATGGAACGATGGCAATCATGCGTGAAAGCAATATCTCTAACATGTGTGCAAGTGAGTGGTCCAAGATGACCAATATATGTCATGGTACAAGCAACACAAGTAGGATGGGCCAAAATATCCATGCTCAAGAAGGATGTCACCTCAAAAGCGTGACCTTGTGCGTCCGTCAGAATGCCGATGCGCAAGCAAGTGTGATGTAGAAACCCGTCGGTGTAGCATGTATCGCTCTCAAGAGCTCGAATCATCAACTCACGTGAAGTGGAAGTTGACATGTAATGGAAGTATCCTACACATACACACAACAAAGCAAAGAATGTATGTGCATGGTAGATAAACACATCATCCATTATGATGGTTCTCTTCTCTTGCACATAAACATTAGAGGAAAAAGTGCTTAAACAATATGATGCAAGAATGGCTATATTCATGGCACTAGGCATATGGTGCAAAGAAGGAAGACAAGCATGCATCTCATGAAAGATGTCAAAAGCTCCCGTGATATGTGAGAAAGCTATGGGGCAATCTCATTAGCAATATTAAAGCCATTGTTGCACTCAATACATGGCAAATCTAGCATGAGAAAGGCAATACATGGAGACATGTGACTATATGCAATATCAATCATGTGTGAAGAATGGCAAAGGTTGTCATCAACCGCATGAAAGGAGCAAGTAATAATCATTGGTGATGCAACATAGGCAAGCACATTGATCATGTCGTGCAAACTAGTAGTTCGAAGATGCAACATACTTCAGGAAATCATGGAAATCATGTCATATGAGCAAATAGTAGGCATAGACAATGCACATGACATATCGCAAGCACGAGAACAAAACATGATCAATGTATTATCATAGGCATGGGTCACAAAGCAAACATGGCAATAAGTAGTATCTCCACCAAGCTCGTACATACACATACAAATACAATAACCATGGGTCATGTGTAATGCAAAGCATGGGTGAGAAATGCACGGAAAAGGCATAGAAATGAGCATATCATGCAAAGTGAACATGGCAATATGGGCAAAGGATATATAGTGGACAATAAGCCATAACCATGTGAGGGCCATGTAGAAGAGGTGCGCGTAGTCCTTGCGCGAGGGGAATGGTTGGAGACACATTCCGGAGAATCCCAAAGCATCGGTGCTCATAAGAGCTCTTTTCGTCAACTCATGGGATTGTGAGGTTTACGAGTGTTCATGAGTACCTAAACACAACAAAGACAAATGAAAAATGGTGTGCACATGGTATATGTTGGGGATATAACCGCCTAGAGACTCGGGCGGTTAAGCCGCCTAGAGACAACTTGCCGAGGAAGGCAAGGCGACATAGAAATAGAGTCGGATACATTGTAAGAGTCGTTATGAGAATTGTAACCCGTGGTCTTGGCCTCCTATATAAAGGCGAGACCTGGGGCGACTTAGACAGAGACTAACTAATCGAGAACTAGGTCAAGCGAATCCGCTCCCTTGTAATCGATACTTCAATCAATACAACACAAGCAGGACGTAGGCTTTTACCTCCTCTCGAGGGGCCGAACCTGGGTAAACTCGTATCCTTCATCCCAACCAACCCCTTTGAGTCCATCACCTTAGCGATGGCCTCGAACATAAGTCCTCAGATATCTGCCATGATAAAACCACGATAGTTGGTGCCCACCGTGGGGCTAGCGCTCGGTGGTGTTGAGTTCTCAAAGGGCTCTCTTCTAGGGATCGAGGGATACATTGTATCCAGGATGAACAAGAGTCACCACAGCCGGCTCTACATCGACGACGCCGGCTAGGGCCCCGAGGCCGACTCTGTCGAGTACGGTTTCCGAGTCCCCTTCGGTGGGATCCACGTTTTCATCGACAAGGTTGGCGGATCTACAGCCGGGCCGGACGTCTGTGCCAACATCATCGAGCCGGCTCGGTGCACGCAACCCGCTCGACGCGTGTACCCCGCTCGTGTTAACCCGGGCAGGAAGCATGTCTTCGTCGGTTTTACTCAAGGCGCGGATCTAGAGGGGTCCATGTCACAGGAAACTCTCGTATGTTCGGAGGATGAATCTTCGAGCGGAGAGACAGAATCAATCTACCCACTTCACGATGGCAGGCTCGGGGGCTACAACGAGCTTTACCCCGAGCCGCAATATCCTGAGTTGGAGGGCCATGGGCCACCGATGCACGTGACTGTCTTCATGGCGGGTTCAACACCAGGCACGAGCAGTACAGCTGCTGGGGCAGCCGGGTCGGGGGCTGACCCGCCGCCGGCTCAAGTTCTCCTGGATCTTATGAATGAGCTCACGGCCTTGATGGCAACTGAGGTAACGTAGAGAATCTAGCCGCACGGAACGCAGAGATCGCAAGGATAAAGGACCAAATGACTGAAGTCCAACAAGGGATCAGTGTGCTAAAGGCCCACATGGACGCAGAGGCAGAGCGCCTTAAGGCGAACGCTTTTCGCCTTGAGCTGGAGCAGCAATCTGCGGCGGCGATTCAGCGGATGAGATATCAGTCCCGCTTGCCGAAACAGTTTGAGGCCAGGAATCTTTTTAACATGCCGGGGACGGGACGGACCGCGGAAGCACTAGAGAGTCGGTCGGCGGTTCGACAGCAGTGCTCTAACCCGCCCTGAAGGAACCATCCCTCACCAACGGTTTTCCTAATGCCGGCGGGTCACTATTCAAACCCGGCAGAGAACATGGTGGCAGCGACAACCCAGCTCGGTATGATTCCTATTCCGGACGAGGCGCCCTTCGCAGAAGAGGTGCGGAACGCTATTGCATACCTGCAGACGGCGATGGCCCAGCAGGATAAGTACACCTACAGTCGGAGTCGTGTGCACTCAACCCCCATCCCTAGCCGCAGCTTCAGCCGACATTATGAGCCGTTGGCAGTTTCTAGCAGTGACCGACACCGGAACCTACCACGAGATGATCAGGCGGTTCTGGACGCTCAGACGCTGGTGGATCAGGCGAGGGCATAGTGCGAGGCGGCGGCTCTAGGGCGATGGCGGCTCACCAAGAACCGGCACCTTCCATCTCGGTAGGAGCAGGGGTAACCACCAGGGTCTTGGGAGTGCTGTGCCTAGCGCCGGCTTTGCGGAACGAACGTCTGCCGAAGGATTTCAAGGGCACTCGCAAGGTCCCAAATTACACTGCTGACCTGCCTCCGGAAGCGTGGATTGAGAGCTACGAGCTGGCAATGGAGATGTTAGACGTCAACAACGTAGTATGTGCCAAGTATTTTATCATGATGCTGGAAGGGCCGGATCACACATGGTTGAAGGGCTTGCCACCCAACACCATTAATTACTGGGCCGAGTTAAAGGCGGAGTTCATCAAAAATTTCTAGGGAACGTGCAAGCAGCCCATGACGATTGTGGATTTGGATCATTGTGTGCAGCAGGAGAATGAGTCGGCTCATCATTGGGTCCGACGGGTCTCAACCATCATCCACTCGTCTGAACACATTACGACGGCTCAAGCAGTTTTGATTCTGGAGAAGAATTGCCACTTTACGCCTCTGAAGCAGAAGCTTGGACGGCTCAAGCGCTCGTGTCAGGACATGGGGGAGCTCATGGCAGCTCTCATGAAGTACGCCGACTCTGACAATACGAAGGATCCAGGCTCTGACGAGGAAAAGCCTAGTCAGAGCAAGAAGAGTAACAATGGCAAGGGTCGGGCGGGCAATGGCAACCAAAGTAAAAGGAAGAACCCAGAAGGCGGGTCAGAATTGGTGGCCAACACCAGTGCCCGGAACCATCGTGCTAAGGGCAACGGGAACTTCGGACAACCTTTTAATAAGGGTAAAACTCCTTTTAATTTGGAGGAGATGCTCAATAAACCTTGTCCAGAGCACAGCCGACCCGATAAGGTGGCGAATCACTCGTGGAGGAATTGCCACATTATGCAAAAGTTTCAGGATTACAATATGCGGCAGCATAACAACAATGGTGGAGGCCCGCCAGGCGGGTCAGGGCCAGGCGGGTCAGGTGCTGGCCTGGGGTCTGGCAGTTCAGGATCCGGCTACCAGGGCCAGGGCAGTCAAGGAGGGCATCATCAGGAATCCAGTGGAAATAATCAGCAGCAAAATAACCAGTCTGGGTATCAGAGTAACCTGAAGCAGCTCATCTCGGGTCAGTATCATGTTTTTACATCCGGCCTTAACAGGCGAGACCAGAAGTTGCACAAGCAGGCGGTCAATTCCGTCACACCGGCTCTCCCGCAATACTTGAAGTGGTCATAGTACGACATAACCTGGAGCAGAGAGGATCACCCGCCACGTGTTGTTGACCCGGGACGGCTGGCGTTAGTAGTTGCCCCCCAAGTTGGAGGATATGTGTTTACGAAAGTGCTTATGGATGGTGGCAGCAGCATCAACATTTTGTACTACGATACCTTCCGCCGGATGAAGTTGCTTGATCAGGATCTTAAGCCTTCCTCGACAGTCTTTCATGGTGTGGTGCCTGGCAAGTCAGCTTATCCAGTGGGGAGGATTTCTTTGGAAGTCGCCTTCGGTGATGAATACAACTACAGGGTAGAGACCTTGTGTTTTGAGGTGGTCAAGATCGAAAGTCCGTATCATGCTCTGTTTGGATGTCCGGCTTATGCCAAGTTCATGGCTAGGCCTTGTTATGTGTACTTGCAGCTCAAGATGCCGTGTCTAAAAGGAACGATTACGGTGCATGGTGATCGAGAGTCGGCTATTGAGTGTGAGGAAGGAGATGCAGCTTATACAAAGTCGAGTTGCGCAGAAGCGGAGCTCAAGTTTTATAAGGAAAATGTTGACCCGGAGGACATGACTTCGCTCAAAAAGGCCACCACAGAATCTGAGCCGCTCCTCAAGTTTTCAGCGGATGACACCAAGCTAGTGGATTTTACTCCGGGCGACTCATCTCAGCAGTTTACTATTGAGGCCAATATGGATCCCAAATAGGAAAGCGCGCTCATCGAATTCATCCGTGAGAATCGGGACATCTTTGCATGGAAGCCATCTGACATGCAGGGTGTACCGAGAGAGTTTGCTGAGCACCATCTTAATGTGGATCCTAAATTTAAGCCGGTCAAACAGTTCCTACATCGATTCAATGAAGAGAGGCGCAAGGCCATTGGGGAAGAGGTGGCCCGGCTCCAGGCGGCGAGTTTCATCGTTGAAGTGTTTCACCCAGAGTGGCTTGCCAACCCGGTGCTAGTGCTTAAGAAGAACGACACGTGGCGTATGTGTGTGGATTACACGGATCTTAACAACGCCTGTCCGGCTGATCCGTTTGCTCTCCCTCGTATTGACCAGATCATCGATGCAACGACGGGTTGTGAGAGTCTATGCTTCCTGGAACTTTATTCTGGCTATCATCAGATCAAAATGGCAGTCAAGGACCAAGAGAAGACGGCTTTTCATCACGCCTTTTGGTGCCTTCTGCTATATATCTATGCCTTTCAGGCTCAAGAGTGCTCAGGCGACTAACCAGCATTGTGTGCAAAATTATCTTCATAGCCAAATTGGGCGCAACGTTCATGCATACGTGGATGACATTGTGATTAAGTCTAGGAAGAAGGTGTTGGGGAACGTTGCATGGGAAACAAAAAATTTCCTACGCACACGCAAGATCTGTCCATGGTGATGAGCAGCTACAAGAGGGAGAGTGGATCTACATACCCTTGTAGATCGCTAAGCAGGAAGCGTTAAGAAACACGGTTGGTGTAGTCGAACGTCTTCGCGATCCAAATCACCATGCGTCCCACGATCCAATCACGATCCGTCCCACGATCCAATCACGATCCGCCCCACGAACTTGATCACGATCCGTCCCACGAACTTGATTATGATCCTTCCGATCTAGCGCCGAACGGACGGCACCTCCGCGTTCAGCACACGTACAACTTGATGACGATCTCCACCGTCTTGATCCAGCAAGGAGTGGAGAGGAAGAAGAGTTCTCCGGCAGAGTGATGGCGCTCCGGCGATGGTGGTGAAGCTATTCCGGCAGGGCTTCGCCTAAGCACTGCAGAAATCCGATCTAGAGGAGAAACTATGCACTCGAGGAATGGGTAGCACGTGGCTGAAAAACTAGTGCAAAAACCCTCAACACCACCAATATATATATATGAGGAAGAGAGGAGAGGAGGCAGCCTTGGCTTCCCAAGCCAAGGGATTCGGCCGAACCAAGGATGGAGGTGGAGTCCAGCTCCAATCCTAGTAGGACTAGGATTCACCCTCTTTTTTTGCCTTTTTTCAACTTTTTCTCTTTGGCCATTTTCCTCCAGTCGCATGGGCCTCTTGTGGATGTTCCACCAGCCCAATAAGGGCTGGTTTACACCCTCCTACAGCCCATGTAGCCTCTCGGGTCGAAATACCCCTCCCGGTGGCCTCCCGGTACACTACCGATGAGCCCGAAACTTTTTCGGCGACCAAAACAGGACTTCCTATATATGAATCTTTACCTCTGAACCATTCCGGAGCTCCTTGTGACGTCTGGGATCTCATCCGAGACTCCGAACAAACTTCGGTCACCACCATACATAACTCTATACTACCGAAACGTCACCAAACCTTAAGTGTGCAGACCCTGCGGGTTCGAGAACTATGTAGACATGACCGAGACACCTCTACGGTCAATAACCAATGGCAGGACCTGGATGTCCACATTGGTTCCTACATATTCTACGAAGATCTTTATCGGTCGAACCTCTATGTCAAGGATTCAATTAATCCCGTATGATGTTCCCTTTCTTCTTCGGTATATTACTCGCCCGAGATTCGATCATCGGTATCTCCATACCTATTTCAACCTCGTTACTGGCAAGTCTCTTTACTCGTTCCGTAATACAACATCCCGTAACTAACACTTAGTCACATTGCTTGCAAGGCTTATTGTGATGTTGTATTACCGAGTGGGCCCTGAGATACCTCTCCGTCACACGGAGTAACAAATCCCAGTATTGATCCATGCCAACTCAACAGACACCCTCGGAGACACCTGTAGAGCACCTTTATAGTCACCCAGTTACGTTGCGACGTTTGATACACACAAGGCACTCCTCCGATGTTCGTGAGTTGCATGATCTCATGGTCATAGGAACATATACTTGACATGCAGAAAACAATAGCAATAAACTGACACGATCATAAGCTACGTTTGTAGTTTGGGTCTTGTCCATCACATCATTCTCCTAATGATGTGATCCCATTATCAAATGACATCTCATGTCCATGGCTAGGAAACCTTAACCATCTTTCGATCAACGAGCTAGTTCACTAGAGGCATACTAGGGACATTGTGTTTTGTCTATGTATCCACACATGTATCGATGTTTCCAATTAATACAATTCTAGCATGGATAATAAACAATTATCATGAACAAGGAAATATAATAATAAACACTTTATTTATTGCCTCTAGGGCATATTTCCAACAGTCTCCCACTTGCACTAGAGTCAATAATCTAGCTCACATCACTATGTGATTTACATTGTAATGAATCGAACACCCATACAGTTCTGGTGTTGATCATGTTTAGCTCTTGGAAGAGGTTTAGTCAACGGGGTCTGCAACATTCAGATCCGTGTGCACTTTGCAAATATTTATGTCCTTCTCCTCGATGTAATCGCGGATGGAGTTGAAGTGTCACTTTATGTGTCTGGTCCTCTTGTGAAACCTTGGTTCCTTGGCTAGAGAAATGGCACCAGTGTTGTCTCAAAACAGGTTCATTGGATTCAGTGCACTGGGCACTACTCCAAGATCTGTCATGAACTGCTTCATCCAGACACCTTCCTTCGCCGCCTCCGAGGCTGCGATGTACTCCGCTTCGCACGTAGAATCGGCTACCACGCTTTGCTTGGAACTGCACTAGCTTACCGCTCCCCCGTTAAGAATAAATACGTATCCGGTTTGCGACTTAGAGTCGTCCGGATCAGTGTCAAAGCTTGCATCGACGTAACCCTTTACGACGAGCTCTTCATCACCTCCATAAACGAGAAACATTTCCTTAGTCCTTTTCAGGTACTTAAGAATATTGTTGACCGCTTGCCAGTGCTCCATTCCAGGATCACTTTGAAACCTTCAGGCCATACTTATGGCAAGGCTGACATCGGGTCTTGTGCACAGCATTGCATACATGATAGAGCCTATAGCTGAAGCATATGGGATGACACTCATCTTTTCTCTATCTTTTGCAGTTACTAGGCATTGAGTCTTACTCAACTTCACACCTTGTAACATAGGCAAGAACCCCTTTTGGAATGATCCATTTTGAACTTCTTCAAAATTTTATCAAGGTATGTGCTCTGTGGAAGTGCTATTAAGCGTCTCGATCTATCTCTATAGATCTTAATGCCTAATATGAAAGCAGCTTCTCCTAGGTCCTTCATTGAAAAAATCTTGTTCAAATATTCATTCACGCTTTCTAGCATTTCTATATTGTTTCCAATCAGCAATATGTCATCCACATATAATACTAGAAACGCTATAGAGCTCCCACTCACTTTCTTGTAAATACAAGCTTCTCCGTAAACTTGTATAAACTCAAACGCTTTGATCACCTCATCAAAGAGCTTATTCCAACTCAAGATGCTTGCACCAGTCCATAAATGGATCGCTGGAGTTTGCAAACTTTTTCAGCATTCTCTGGATCGACAAAACCTTCGGGTTGCATCATATACAACTCTTCCTCAAGGAAACCGTTGAGGAACGCTGTTTTGACATCCATCTGCCAAATTTCATAGTCGAAATAAGCAGCTATTGCTAACATGATTCTGACAGACTTAAGCATCGCTACGGGTGAGAAAGTCTCATCGTAGTCAACTCCTTGAACTTGTGAAAAACCCTTTGCCACAAGTCGAGATTTATAGATGGTGACATTACTGTCCGCGTCTGTCTTCTTCTTAAAGATCCATTTGTTCTGAATGGCCTTTCGCCCTTCAGGTAATACTTCCAAAGTCCATACTTTGTTTTCATACATGGATCCCATCTCGGATTTCATGGCCTCTAACCATTTCTCGGAATCCAAGCCCATCACTCCTCCTTCATAGCTCGTAGGTTCATTGTTGTCCAACAACATGACCTCCAAGACAGGGTTGCCGTACCACTCAGGGGTAGTACGCGCGCTTGTCGACCTACGAGGTTCAATAGCAGCTTGATCCGAAGCTTCATGATCATCATCATTAACTTCCTCTTCTACCGTCGCAGGTTCCACAGAAACATCTTTTTGCGCCGCGCTACTTTCTGGTTGAAGTAAAGGTTCAATAACCTCATCAAGCTCTATTTTCCTCCCACTCAATTCTTTCGAGAGAAACTCTTTCTCAAGAAATGTTCCGTCCTTAGCGACGACTGTCTCTTTCGGGTATCCTATGAAGACGCATTTCTCCGCTTTGGGTTCCAGCTTTTCAGGATGAAGCTTTTTAACATAAGCATCACATCCCCAAACTTTAAGAAACGACAACTTTGTCTTCTTGCCAAACCACAGTTCATATGGCGTCGTCTCAACGGATTTTGATGGTGCCCTATTTAAAGTGAATGCAGCTGTCTCTAATGCATAACCCCAAAATGATAGTGGCAAATCAGCAAGAGACATCATAGAACGCACCATATCTAATAAGGTTCGATTACGACGTTCGGACACACCATTACGCTATGGTGTTCCGAGCGGTGTCAACTGTGAAACAATTCCACACTGTCTTAAGTGACTGCCAAACTCATAACTTAGATATTCACCTCCTCGATCGGATCGCAAGAACTTAATCTTCTTGTTACGATGATTCTCAACTTCACTCTGAAATTGCTTGAACTTTTCAAACGTTTCAGACTTGTGTTTCATTAAGTAAATATACCCATATCTACTTAAGTCATCAGTGAAGGTGAGAAAATAGCGATATCCACCACGCGATGTAACATTCATTGGACCGCACACATCAGTACGTATGATTTCCAATAAGTCACTCGCCCGTTCCATTGTTCCAGAGAACGGCATTTTAGTCATCTTGCCCATGAGGCATGGTTCACATGTGTCAAGTGATTCAAAATCAAGTGACTCCAAAAGTCCATTAGCATGGAGCTTCCTCATGCGTTTTACACCAATATGACCTAAACGGCAGTGCCACAAGAAAGTGGTACTATCATTATCAACTCTACATCTTTTGGCATCAATGTTATGAACATGTGTGTCATCACTATGAAGATTCAATACGAATAAACCCCTAACATTGGGAGCATGACCATAAAAGATATTACTCATATAAATAGAACAACCTTTATTCTCTGATTTAAATGAGTAACCGTCTCGCAATAAACAAGATCTAGATATAATGTTCATGCTTAACGCAGGAACTAAATAACAATTATTCAGGTTCATCACTAATCCCGATGGTAATCGAAGAGATAGCGTGCCGACGACGATCACATCAACCTTGGAACCATTTCCCACGCGCATCGTCACTTCGTCCTTTGCCAGCCTTCGTTTATTCCGTAGTTCCTACTTTGAGTTGCAAATGTGAGCAACCGAACCGGTATCAAATACCCAGGCACTACTATGGGAGCTAGTAAGGTACACATCAACAACATGTATACCATATATACCTTGTTTGTCGTTGGCCGCCTTCTTGTCAACCAGGTATTTGGGGCAGTTCCACTTCCAGTGACCAGTTCCCTTGTAATGAAAGCACTCAGTTTCTGGCTTGGGTCCATGCTTGGGCTTCTTTACAGGAGTAGCAATTGCTTTGCCATCCTTCTTGGTTTTACCCTTCTTGCCCTTGCCTTTGACTTTGCCATTTTTCTTGAAACTAGTGGTTTTATTGACCATCAACACTTGATGTTCTTTCTGGATTTCAGACTCAGCGACTTTTAGCATCGCAAACAGCTCGACGACTGACTTGTTCATCCCGTGCATGTTATAGTTCATCACAAAGCTCTTGTAACTAGGTGGTAGTGATTGAAGAACTCTGTTAGTGATCGCCTCTGGTGGAAGGGCAATTCCCAACTCCGCTAGACGAGTTGAATACCCAGACATTCTGAGTATATGTTCACTGATAGACCCGTTCTCCTCCATCTTGCAAGCATAGAACTTATCAGAGGTTTCATACCTCTCGATCCGGGCGTTCTTCTGAAAGATAAACTTCAACTCCTGGAACATCTCATATGCTCCATGACGTTCAAAACGTCTTTGAAGTCCCGGTTCTAAGCCATACAATGTTGCACACTGAATTATTGAGTAATCTCCAGTACGTGCCTCCCATGCGTTCTTAACATCTTCGGAGGTCATGTCTTCTGGTTGGTCATCATGTGAACATAGAATCTATCACACCCGATCATCACGTGGTGTCTCGACACGACGAACTTTCACAATGGTGCACACTCGGGGAGAACACAATTTATCTTGAAATTAAGTGAGGGGTCACCTTATAATGCTACCGTCATACTAAGCAAAACAAGGTGCATAAATGGATTAACATCACATGCAATTCATAAGTGACATGATATGGCCATGAACTTGTGCGTTAGATCTCCATCTTGAAAGCACCGGCATGATCTCCATCGTCACCGGCACGACACCATGATCTCCATCATCTTGATCTCCATCAATGTGTCGCCATCGGGGTTGTCATGCCCTGCATGCTTCTACTACTATTGCTACCGTTTAGCGATAAAGTAAAGCATTACATAGCGCTTAATGATTGACACGCAGGTCAAACAATAATTAAAGACAACCCTATGGCTCCGGCCGGTTGTCGTACTCATCGACATGCAAGTCGTGAAATTCTATACATCACATATATCACATCATGTAATTGGCCATATCACATCACAACATACCCTGCAAAAACAAGTTAGATGTCCTCTTATTGTTGTTGCATGTTTTACGTGGCTGCTACGGCTTTCTAGCAAGAACGATTCTCACCTACGCATAAACCACAACGGTGATACATAATTTGCTTTTCAACCTTCTCAAGGACCTCCTTTGTCGAATCCGATCTAACTAAAGTGAGAGAAACTGCCACCCGCAAGCTATCTAGGCAACAAGTTGCGTCAAGGGAACCGGTCTCTCATAAGCATACAAGTAATGTTGGTCCGGGCCGCTTCATCTCACAATACCGCTGAACCAAAATCCGACCAAGGGAGGAAGCAATCTAAGCATCAACGCCCACAAACTTTTTTGTTCTACTCGAGATCTCATGAACACATAGACCTAGGTCTGATACCACTGTTGGGGAACGTTGCATGGGAAACAAAAAAAATTCCTACGCACACAGAAGATCTATCCATGGTGATGAGCATCTACGAGAGGGAGAGTGGATCTCCATACCCTTATAGATCGCTAAGCGGGAAGCGTTAAGAAACGCGGTTGGTGTAGTCGAACCTCTTAGCGATCCAAATCACCGTGCGTCCTGCGATCCAATCATGATCTGTCCCGCGATCCAACCACGATCCGTCCCGCGATCCAATCATGATCCGTCCCACGAACTTGATCACGATCCTTCCGATCTAGCGCCGAACGGACGGCACCTCCGCGTTCAGCACACGTACAGCTTGATGACGATCTCCACCATCTTGATCCAGCAAGAAGGAGTGGACAGGAAGAAGAGTGCTCTTGCAGTGTGATGGCGCTCCGGCGATGGTGGTGGAGCTATTCCGGCAGGGCTTCGCCTAAGCACTGCAGAAATCCGATCTAGAGGAGAAACTATGCACTGGAGGAACGGGTAGCACGTGGCTGAAAAACTAGTGCAAAAACCCTCAATACTACCAATATATATAGGAGGAAGAGAGGAGAGGAGGCAGCCTTGGCTTCCCAAGCCAAGGGCTTCGGCCGAACCAAGGGTGGAGGTGGAGTCCACCTCCAATCCTAGTAGGACTAGGATTCACCCTCTTTTTTTGCCTTTTTCCACCTTTTCTCTTTCGCCTTTTTCCTCCAGCCGCATGGGCCTCTTGTGGATGTTCCACCAGCCCAATAAGGGCTGGTTTACACCCTACTACAGCCCATGTAGCCTCTTGGGTCGAAATACCACTCCCGGTGGCCTCCCGGTACACTACCGGCACTCCCGATACACTACCGACGAGCCCGAAACTTTTTCGACGACCAAAACAGGACTTCCTATATATGAATCTTTACCTCCGGACCATTCGAGAGCTCCTCGTGATGTCTGGGATCTCATCCGAGACTCCGAACAAACTTCGGTCACCACCATACATAACTCTATACTACCGAAACGTCACCAAACCTTAAGTGTGCAGACCCTGCGGGTTCGAGAACTATGTAGACATGACCGAGACACCTCTACGGTCAATAACCAATGGCGGGACCTGGATGTCCACATTGGTTCCTACATATTCTACGAAGATCTTTATCGGTCGAACCTCTATGTCAAGGATTCAGTTAATACCGTATGATGTTCCCTTTGTTCTTCGGTATGTTACTCGCCCGAGATTCGATCGTCGGTATCTCCATACCTAGTTCAACCTCGTTACTGGCAAGTCTCTTTACTCGTTCCATAATACAAGATCCCGTAACTAACACTTAGTAACATTTCTTGCAAGGCTTATTGTGATGTTGTATTACCGAGTGGGCCCTGAGATACCTCTCCGTCACATGGAGTAACAAATCCCAGTATTGATCCATGCCAACTCAATAGACACCCTCGGAGACACCTGTAGAGCACCTTTATGGTCACCCAGTTATGTTGTGACGTTTGATACACACAAGGAACTCCTCCGATGTCCGTGAGTTGCATGATCTCATGGTCATAGGAACATATACTTGACATGTAGAAAACAATAGCAATAAACTGACACGATCATAAGCTATGTTTGTAGTTTGGGTCTTGTCCATCACATCATTCTCCTAATGATGTGATCCCGTTATCAAATGACATCTCATGTCATGGCTAGGAAACCTTAACCATCTTTCGATCAATGAGCTAGTTCACTAGAGGCATACTAGGGACATTGTGTTTTGTCTATGTATCCACACATGTATCCATGTTTCCAATTAATACAATTCTAGCATGGATAATAAACAATTATCATGAACAAGGAAATATAATAATAAACACTTTACTTATTGCCTCTAGGGCATATTTCCAATAGAAGGAGACCCTACTTGATGACCTAAAGGAGAATTTTGATAACTTACGGGTCTACAAGATGATGCTTAACCCGACTAAGTGTGTTTTCGGTGTTCCTGTAGGCAGGCTCTTGGTATTTGTAGTCTCTGAGCATGGAATTGAGGCTAATCCAGATAAGATCAAGGCTATCACTTCACTGTTTGAGCCGGCATGCATCAATGATGTTTAGCGCCTGGCGGGACGGATAGCCGCGTTAAGCCGGTTCATAAGCCGCTTTGGTGAGAAGGCCATCCCTTTATACCAGATGATGAAGAAAACAGACAACTTTGTCTGGAGTGCGGTGACGGGTGAAGCGTTTGAGGCCCTCAAGAGGCAGCTCGCAGAGCCACTAGTCTTAGTGGCTCCGGCTGAGAAGGAACCCTTGCTCTTGTACGTGGCGACTAATAACAGGACAGTCAGCACCACGATCGTTGTTGAGCGTAAGGAGGCAGGGAAGGAATATCCAGTTCAAAGGCCAGTTTATTATATAAGTGAAGTCCTGGCAGAGTCCAAGCAGAGGTATCCACATTGGCAGAAGCTAGTATATGGGATGTTCATGGCCAATCGTAAGGTGAAGCATTACTTCTTGGGGCATCAGATCACAGTGGTTAGCTCTGCCCCGTTGGGAGACATAATTCAAAATAGATAAGCCACCGGCAGGATTGCTAAGTGGGCATTGGAGCTTGGGCCTCTTAATATGAAATATGTGCCTCGCACAACGGTCAAGTCGCAAGCCTTAGTGGATTTCATAAACGACTGGACGGAGTGTTAGGCGCTCGAGGAAAAGCCGGATAACACGTATTGGACAATCCACTTTGATGGATCCAGGCAATTGGAAGGATTAGGGGCAGGGGTTGTCTTAACTTCCCCCAAAGGTGACAAGTTCTGTTACATTTTAAGGCTGATGTTTCCTTGTACTAACAATGCAGACGAGTATGAAGCTCTGCTTCACGGCCTCCGGATGGCTAAGGAATGAACCTGAGCTGGATTAGGTGTCTCGGCGACTTAGACCTCGTGACCCAACAAGTTTCAGGTACTTGGGATTCCAAGGACCCATGGATGGCAGCTTATCTTCAGGCGGTGGATGTCATTACTGGTCATTTCAAAGGTTATCAAGTGGATCATGTTGATCGTCGCAAGAACGAGGCGGCCGATGCACTCTCCAGACTGGGCTCTCAGCGTAAGCCGGTACCGCCTAACGTTTTCTTAGATGTATTACATCACCCGTCAGTTAAGTTACCTTCAGAGGAAGACTTGGTCGTACCTGACCCGGAGGGACAGCTGGTGGCGGCTCTACATGTTATTCCTGATTGGACCGTGCCTTACTTGGCGTACTTTACTCGCAGCGAGTTACCTGATGATGAAAATCTGGCCAGACAAATCACCAGGAGGTCTAAGTCTATGACAATAATCAATGGTAAGTTACATAAGTGCAGCGTCACTAGCGTGTTTCAGTGTTGTGTCTCACCTGAAGAAGGCAAGGAAATCTTGAATGAAATTCACGCTGGCGATTGTGGTCACCACGCCGGCTCAAAATCTCTGGTGGCCAAGGCTTTTCAACATGGCTTCTTCTGGCTGACAACTCATAAGGATGCGGAAGATTTGGTCCACAAATGCGATGGATGTCAAAAGTTTGGCTGGCGTGGTCACGTCCCGGCTCAAGAGTTGCGCATGATTCCAATTACTTGGCCGTTTGTAGTCTGGGGGCTTGATATGGTCGGGCCTTTCAAGAGATCCAAGGACAAGAAGACCCACCTCTTGGTGGCGGTGGACAAATTTACCAAGTGGGTAGAAGCTGAGCCGGTCAGCAAGTGTGACGCGACTACGGCGGTTCAATTTATTAAGAAGTTGATCTACCGCTTTGGTTACCCTCACAGTATCATCACAGATAATGGTATGAACTTATCCAAGGGGGCTATGCGAGCGTTCTGTGAAAGTGAGCACATCCGACTTGACGTTTCTGCGGTGGCTCATCCACAATCAAATGGTCAGGGAGAACGTGCTAACCAGGAAATCTTGAGAGGTATCAAACACCGGCTTATGGTTCCTTTGTAGCGCACGCTGGGTTGTTGGGCTGTGGAGTTGCCGTCCGTCTTATGGAGCATCAGAACCACTCCCAACAGATCAACAGGTTATACACCTTTCTTCATGGTTTATGGCGCGGAAGCCGTGTTACCAAGCGATATCCGTCATGACTCGCCACGGGTTGCGGCTTACGTTGAGGAGGATAACGAAACAGCAAGTCAAGACGCGTTGGATGCCTTGGAGGAAGAATGTGATCTAGCGGCAGCTCTATCGGTGATCTATTAGCAAGACCTGCGTCGCTACCATAGCCGTAGAGTTAAGACCCAGACGTTTCAAGAAGGCAACTTAGTGTTGCGGTTGATTCAAGATCAGACAGATGCACACAAGTTGTCCTCTCCATGGGAAGGGCCTTTCGTGGTCAGCAAAAATCTAAACAACGGGTCATACTACCTCATTGACGTCCGAGACGACTCAAGCACTTCTGGGCAGGAGACCCGCCGGCCGTGGAACATAGCGCATCTGCGGCCTTACTATACCTGAGTCGTTGAGACTTCACATTGTACACCATCATTGTACATATCATATATATATATATATGAATAAAGTTGGCATCCCTGCAAGACGGGGCCTCTGCCATTTCGCATATCTCAATTTGTGCTAAAAGGCCATCTAGGGGGCTTCTAACCCGTCGGGTTTAGCTTATGAGACCCCATTGGTCGACTCTTAAGCCAAACAGTTGATTTCGTCAACAAAGGTCGTCTAGGGGGCTTCCAACCCGTCGGGTTTAGCTTATCACACCCTATCGATCGGCTCTCAAGCCAAACAGTTGATTTCGTCAACAAAGGTCGTCTAGGGGGCTTCCAACCCGCCGGGTTTAGCTTATCACACCCTATCGATCGGTTCTCAAGACAAACAATTGATTTCGTCAACAAAGGTCATTTGGGGGCTTCCAACCCACCGGGTTTAGCTTACATACCCTCTTGATCGGCTCTTAAGCCACCAGAGTTAAACCTGCCCGTTTGCAACTTGCTACTCCACCAGGTGACCCGCCAAACTCTTACTAGTTAATCTCGCTTAGAGACCCTGAGCCGGTTCAAAGAAATTGATGGCCAATCACGTTAGAGACCCTATACTGGTTAAGGTTAAACCGGCGGTTCTTGTCACATGAGGGCCGGCTTACGGAAAGCGGGGATAAACCCTCTCATCTACTACTGACTCTCCGCTATGTGGCCCGTTCGTACTCTTAGACAGTTAATATTTTAAAGACCCTGCACTGTTTAAGGTTAAAATGACGGATTTATGTCACGTGATAGGTAGTTTATGAGCTACCAGGGTACTCATGCCCTGCCGTGTCTCTTTCTGGGACGCTACACTTCCTATCAGTTAATCTCTCTTAGAGACCCTGAGCCATTCTAAGCAATTGACGGCCAATCTCGATTGAGACCTTGTACTGATTAGGAGTTTTAATTAGCGAGTCCGCCCAGAAAAATCGGCACATGAGTTCAAATTTTTTTCAAAAAACAAATCAGGAAAGATATAACATCTTCGAATTGTGTTGTTCTAAGCCGCCCTACCAGACAATATGGAACATATTCTGTTTCCACATGTTGGTTATCTCAAGAAGAGCCTCCGCGTCATCTGGTATGAATTGAAGCACAAGGCGGACACATTATGTTAAAGCAGTGCGATTTCCTATGTGCATGATGGCACAGTTTAGGAAAGACAAAGTTTTTACTGAAGGCCTATTACAATGCTCTCCATAGAGCTCAAAAGCAATGACTTAAAGTTTTTTACACGCCCCAAAGTTTGGCGGGTCACGAGAGCCGGATTATCCATGGCATTATCAAATTGATCAGCTGGACGGCGGGTCACCCTGTGTCGGGTCTTCGACCTCCTCGATCTGGAGATTGTCCACATCCCAGTTGCAGTTGGTTAAAGCTTCAAAGTTTGCCTCTTCAAAGAGAGGAGATGAGTCAAGATCAGGAGCAAAGAAGTTCTTACAGCGTGCAGGAATTAAATCCGTGGTCTCGAAGGTTGGGCCGCGCACTCGCTTGTTCTCGGCATTGTAAGCCGCCTGATATGTTGACAGGTTCACTTCTTCCACTAATACTGATGCAAGGACTCTGGAGGCCTTCATGCAACAAGCATAGTCGGCTTCTGTGAACTCTGAGTGGTCATCCTTCTTTGATGGAAACCCGTCAATCATCTCTTCAGGAGTTAGCTCTGCGGCGAAGGCTAAAGCCCGGCTTATTGCTGCAATGGCTCCTTTTCTGGCGGCTGATTTCTTGAGCTCTTGGACTTGCTTGGGCAGGGTGGACAACATTTCTATGACTCCCTTCATGGACTGGGGGATACTCTCTTTGTTAAGCATCGCTTTGATGGTACAGAGCGTTCAGCAGTACAGCCGTTCTGATAGTGTGTAGACGGCTTTCAGTGACAACAGGCTATCAGTGGTGAGTTGACGGCTCCTTGGTCCTGCGTAAGATGGATTTTTGGTTATAAGCCGCTTGTATAAGTCTTCACACAAGGATATTGGCTAAAGTCTTTAGTACTTACCAAAGATAGCACCAGACATCTTTGCAATATGGCGCTTCAGGGCGTGCAGTTCATCGGATACTTCCATGAGCCACTGGTCAGCATCATCTGCACGTTGAGCCAGGGCAGTTTTCTCCGTCTCAGCAGCTTTCTTGAAGGCGGCGAAATCAGATTTAGCTTTTACAAGCTCTTCGGCTGCAAGCCGGCACTTCTCTTCTGCTGCACTCCTGGCGGCTTGCTGGGAAGCCAGATTGCTCTTCAAGCCGGTCAGTTCAGACTCAACATTGTTTAAAGCTTTCTGTGACAGACAAAAGGTAAAAGAAGGATAAGTTGCCAGGGTAACATGTCGTCAGATGGTTAAGTTAACAAATATAATGCAAGTCTCAAGCAGATTGCAAGCAATATACTCAAGACTACAAGCTACAAGTAAGTTCCGGTTCATCTTCATCAAGTTAAGCCGACACTTGGGGGCTACATTTGGCTCTTTGTTCTCTACTACTATGAAGTTCCAGCTCATATTTGTCAAAGATAAGCCGACACTTGGGGGCTACATACGACTTCTTATTCATATTTACAGGGAAGTTCAGGCCCATTATTTCTATACTGACCCGATCTTGGGGGATACAATTGATCAACTATTTAAACACTAAAGTACTGGCTCAATATTTCCATTTTAAGCCGATACTTGGGGGCTACAGGATAAGTGGGTTTCTTTCAAGCATGGATTGGAAGACCCAGTTTACCATTATCAAATATTAAACCGGCTCTTGGGGGCTATATAAGGAGATAAGGAAAGGAAGAGATACCTCATATTTTTTCTTCATCAAGTTATCAAGCTTGAGCTCCATGTTCCGACTTGTGGAGAGGCGGTTCAGATAACCAGCATGCAGTTCATCAACAGTCAACTTCTCTAGCACGGGGAGTTCCAAATCCAGTTTGTTAGAGGCTTCAGTTTTCTCAGTATGCTTTGTCAACACATGAGGTTGAGGAGTTTGAAAGCAGGTCCCGGTAATGATGACGTCCGGAGTATCCAAGTTGTCAACAGCCATTGAAGGGCTTGGCGTCTTAGAGTTGGATCTCAGAGGACTCTCAGTTGTCGTCTCATGGGCCGCTGGCTCGGCAGAACGATGAGTGTCTTCGGGCACATCCTTTGAGGCAGCAGAACAATCAACATCTGCAATCAGGGAGTCCGGCTTGGCAGCCTCCGGTTCTTGAGCAGTGGGGCCCGAGGTAGACCCGACGGTTTTCCTTCGTTTTGCTTGTGCCCTGGAAGGCATAGAAGGTTATTGTATAAAATCCAAAGGATGACAAAGGATAAGATGCAAGTATGAAAGCACGTACTCTGGGTTGATCTTCAGAGGCGGCAACTTGGTTGCTGTAGAGTCGCCTGAAGAAGGGGGTGATTCCTGAAAACAATTAAAGCAATATAAAGACAGAGTCAAATTATAAAAGCAAAGTTGACCAGACTAAGCTAAGTTGAACAAAGTACCTCAGCCGGCCATCTCCGTTGAACCGGAGAGTTGGACAACCCGGCCATAAGGTCTTTAGAGCCGGCGCTCCGGGTTTGGCGTCAGGAGAGGTGCTATTGCTTTTTCAAAAGAAAGTTGGGGTCTAAATAAGAAAGAGAATGAGAAAATGGGAATTTTCGGACGACCCGCCGTATCTTCTTTGGTATAAGATGTTTTGATTCAGATGAAAGATAGGTTACCTTTGGAACATTGGTGTGGCTTGTCTCCGTTTCGTCCTGTGAATTATCATTGTCAATAAGGAGTATGAAGAGACGGTCAAGAGAGTCAAGTTCTACCTCTGAGTCGTCAGCCTCAGGCTGTTCTTGAGGTGCAGGTTTCTTCTTTCGGCCAATAGCTTTATCCTTCGATTTCTTTGGAGGAGGGACGTATTTCTTCTTCCAGAAGCTGGAGTTAGCCTAAAAGTATAAGACACCGAAAGAGGTTAAAGATTTCAAATGTACATGAGTAGCTAATATGGAAGTAAGTAGCTTGAGAGTCGCCCTTACGTCCGGGGTCGGGTTTGCGGCACAGAATGGTGACAGCCCAATGGTGCGGCAAGATCCTTGAGACTCATGGACAAGGCTCTTGATGGCGGCAATGATATCATCTCCAGTCAACGCAGCATGATTAAAGCAGAGGGGGTCGTTGGCATTGCTCGTATATTCACACATGAGTCAGCTTCTTCGGCTCAGAGGCATGACTTTCCATGTGACCCAGCAGCGGGTCAGATCCATCCCTATTAGACCATTGGCCATAAGGGCTCTAATTTTGGCATAAGCCAGAGCATACTTCGCCCGTTCAGAAGCCGACATACGGTCAGGAAGCTTAGTATTGGTGCGGAGTTGGGTTGGACGATAACCCGGCAATGGACGTTCTCCCTCTGGAGAGGTATCTTTGCAATAAAACCAAGTTTTATTCCAATCCTTAGGGTGACTCGGCATTCGAACAGCCGGAAAGACCATATCCCGTCTTCTTTGAATGGAGATTCTGCCGAGCTCCAAGCTTGGGCCGGCTGCTACCTCTATGTGATGGGTTGCATAAAAGAACTCACGGAAGAGGTCGACCAATGGCTCTTCTTGTAAGTAAACCTCACAGAGAATTTGGAAGTTGCACATGTTTGAGACAGAATTGGGTGCAATGTCTTGAGGATGCATCTTGAAGAAATGAAGGACGTCTCGAAAAAATTTAGAGCCGGGCGGACTGAAACCGTGTGCAAGATGGTCTGCAAACACGACTACTTCGCCCTCTTGGGGGATGGGTTTCTTTTCTTTGCCTGGAACCTGCCAATGGATGACGTCTTTGGCTGGCAAGGTCCCTACGTCTACGAAATCCTTCAAAATGTCCTCAGAGACGGCAGAGCCGACTCAGTTACAGGAAGAGGACGCATGACGCATAATGGCGTCTTAAAACTGCAGAAAGTAACATTGCGCGGCGAGTTAGAAGGTAACAAACAACTAAGGGCGACAGATGAAATCTAAGTTTTATGAAGCCGCCGGTGCAGTTTCTAGCGAGAGCCAGAAGTTTAAATGGCGGATTACGTTGTAGGGCAACGGAGCAAAATGCAGCTAAGTGTGGAAAACATGATTCACTTTTTATCTTTGTAGTGACAGATCTACGGACAGAGAACAACATGTTTATTCTAAAGCTAACGACGAACGGAGGAACTGGCAAACGTTCGAAGACAGTAAAAGGAGGCAACTACGGATCTGTGTTGCATTATTATTGATTTCCTATGATTTACCGCAATGGAAAAGGGGTCATTATAAGGTTCACTGATCTATATGTCGTCTGGCATTACGAACAACTTGTGTTCTAGTGGACGGAAGAACTCCATGGATTCACTACCCTAAGCTACAGATCTAGGGGTCGGAGAAGGACGTACCGGAGGTGATGCGACGGCCGCGGGTGATGCTCTGGTCCGTTCAGGTTGATGCAGCGGCCTAGGGCGGCAATGGTGTTGAAGCTTCGCCGGAGCGAGGAGGCTCTGGAGCGACGGCATCGAGAGGAAGAAGAAGAGGCGCAGGTGGTGGAGGAAATGAGAAAGACTGTTCTCGATCCTATTTAAGAGGCAGAAAAGTGGAAACGAGCGCGGGAATCAAGGCGATCGAAAACTAACCGACCGAGACGGACACCTCGATTTTTAGGTCGTCGGTTTAATGATGAAAGATCCATTGTGGTCGTCAGGAAATCTTTTTGGCATATCCAGTATGGCATCACGGCGGGTTACATTTCTTACTTTCAGGTGATGAAGGGTGAGACTCGCCGCCAAGTAAAATGGACGATTGACACGAGCAAGCTCAAATCAACCTGGGGCCTAATGTTGGGGATATAACCCCATGGTGAGACCCGCCCAGGTGGGGCTGGGTTATACCTGGCGGCTCATAAGCCAGACCAAAGCCGATGGGCCTAGAGACGTTAGCTTAGACATATGGCAGTTTACCAAGATGGGCCTAGGCGAGGCCCAGACCAAGAAGGCATGAAGACCCGGGCGATTAAGCCACCCGGAGACGGCTTGTCCAGGAAGGCAAGGCGACATAGAGATAGATTCGGATACATTGTAAGAGTCGGTATGAGACTTGTAACCCATGGTCTTGGCCTCTTATATAAAGGCGAGGCCCGGGGCAACTTAGACAGAGACTAACTAATCGAGAACTAGGTCAAGCGAATCCACTCCCTTGTAATTGATACTCCAATCAATACAACACAAGCAGGATGTAGGCTTTTACCTCCTCTCGAGGGGCCGAACCTGGGTAAACTTGTGTCCTTTGTCCCAACCAACCCCTTTGAGTTCATCACCTTAGCAATGGCCTCGAACATAAGTCCTCAGACATCTGCCGTGATAAAACCATGACAGTATATGTACACATCATCCATTAGGATGTGCATGTGCTTGTGTTCATTAGCACAAAATATGCAATGCTCAAATAAATTTGAGGCATGGTATAGGAATACGTCATCCATCATGCAATTATAGTTATTATGCTCAACATGATTGGGACGTAATTTGTAGCAAGTATGTGGCACAAGCATTTTATTCATGTCAGTGGCAAGCATATTGTGCACACAAATATGGGGATCATGCAAAGTTTCGGAAGGCACACAATCTCCTAATATGTATGAGGAAACTAAGGGGGTCTCCTCTGTGCAATAGCGGAAGCATAATATGGAGAATATGGACAACATCCAAAACAATGCATATCCAACGCTAGGTGGTCATGGCATGTCATATGAGAATTATTGCACAAATGATGCAAATGAAGCATGGCAATATCATCACAAGAAAAGCAAATGCCAATAACCATGGGTTTGTCATCTATGCCATATGAACAAATGTGATTAATTAATATGGGATATGCATAGTCACTATGGTGAGATTGCAAAGATGCAATGTGGGAAATTTCACGCATACCATATGACAAGTGTAGCGGATTGTCAACCATGATGTGACCAATAGAATTTTCACATGTTATGAGTATAGCATCACAACTAGGTAAGTCGACATGCTCATCATCATATTCATCATAAATAGGGGACACATCTAAGCATGAAGAAGACATAGCATGTGAAGTATCCATTAGGTGATCAACATCATGCGAGCAATCAATGTCAAGATAGTCCACTAGTGGGACAAGAGCACCACCTTCACCTATTTTACCTTGCTCATTCCACTCATGTGGTGTATGTGAGGTGGGAGAAACCGACTCGCGGTCCTCATCATCATGATGGAACCATGTGGGGGTGCATCATCATCCACCATGGCCATCGCCATTCCTATTGGAGGGATGGAATCGTCGAGGGTTGGCACGTCGTCATGCATGAGACCTTGTACCAAATAAGAAGACACAATAGGAGTAGAGGTTAAGTTGTTAGAAATTATGGTGGCCTCATGTGCCATCTCAACTACCTCACTCACTAAGTGTTGTGGCTCACTCACTCCCTCTAGGTAGTTTCACTCATACTCACACATGATGGAGTCACTCATCTCACTCAAGTGGTGGGGGTTGTGGCTCTCCTCACATGGAAAGTGTGGCAACTCATCATATATGGGGCTAGTGGTGGTCACACTCATCCTCTCATAGGAAATGCACTCAGTGTCACATATGGTGGAGTCACTCATCTCACTCATGTGCTGGTGGATCTCCTCACATGGAAATTGGGGCATGCATCTCGTCATATGTGGGTGTCAAAGAGATGTAGGTGCAAACGTCTCCATGCTCAACTCCTTTCACCGCCTCGGTTGAAGCGATTGTCCCATGCTCAACCGTCTTGTCGTCGTCGTGGATGAAGGCCGAAGATGGCACTGTTGGGAGACGTAGTAGTAAATCAAAAAAAGTCCTACATGTTCACCAAGATCCATCTATGGAGAAACCAGCAACGAGTGGGGAGAGTGCATCTTCATACCTTTGAAGATCGCAAAGCGGAAGCGTTACTAAAACACGGTCGGTGGAGTTGTACTCGCAGCGATTCAGATCTCGGTGGATTCCGATCTAAGCGCCGAACAACGGTGCCTCCGCGTTCAACACACGTGCAGCCCGATGACGTCTCCTATGCCTTGATCCAGCAAGGAGGAAGGATAGGTTGAGGGAGAGCTCTGGCAACACGACGACATGGTCATGGTGGAGCTACGTGGTACTCCGGCAGGGCTTCACCAAGCACTACGGAGAACGAGGAAGAGGAGGGGTAGGGATGCGCCGAGAGAGAAGAAACTTGTGTGTCTGGCAGCCCCAAAACCCTCCACTATATATATGAGGAGGAGGAGGCAGGGCGCATCCCTAGGGTTCCCACCCTAGGAGCTGCGGCCGGCCCTAGATGTCATATGGCCAGCGGCCAGAGAGAGGGAGAGGGGGAGGGCGCATCCCTAGTGGGCCTTAGGCCCATCTGGGTCTAGGGTTTCCCCTCCCTCCCACCTTCCTGCACCTTGGGCCAGGGTGGAGGGTGCACTAGCCCACTCTAGGGCTGGTCCCATCCACTCTCGGCCCACGCATCCCTCTGGGGCCGGTGGCCCCACTTGGTGGACCCTCGGAACCCTTCCGGTGGTCTAGGTATGTTACCGGTAATTCTCGAAACACTTCCGGTGGCCAAATTCTCACTTCATATATATCATTCTTTACCTCCAGACCATTCTGGAACTCCTCGTGATGTCCGGGATCTCATCCGGGACTCTAAACTACCTTCGGTAACCATGTACACTATTTCCCTATAACCCTAGCATCATCGAACCTTAAGTGTGTAGACCCTACGGGTTCGGGAGACACGTAGACATGACCGAGACACCTCTCCGATCAATAACCAATAGCGGGATCTGGATACCCATGTTGGATCCCACATGCTCCACAATGATCTCATCAGATGAACCACAATGTCGGGGATTCAATCAATCCCGTATACAATTTCCTTTGTCTATCGGTATGATACTTGCCCCAGATTCGATCGTCGGTATCCCTATACCTTGTTCAATCTCGTTACCGAAGAGTCTCTTTACTCATTCCGTAATACATCATCCCGTGGCTAAGTCCTTAGTCACATTGAGCTCATTATGATGATGTCTTACCGAGTGGGCCTAGAGATACCTCTCCGTCATATGGAGTGACAAATCCCAGTCTCGATTCATGCCAACCCAACAGACACTTTTGGAGATACCCATAGTGCACCTTTATATCCACCCAGTTACGTTGTGACGTTTGGCACACCCAAAGCATTCCTACGGTGTCCGGGAGTTGCACAATCTCATGGTCTAAGGAAACGATACTTGACATTGGAAAAGCTTTAGCAGACGAACTACACGATCTTGTGGTATGCTTAGGACTGGGTCTTGTCCATCACATCATTCTCCTAATGATGTGATCCCGTTATCAATGACATCCAATGTCCATGGTCATGAAACCGTGACCATCTATTGATCAATGAGCTATCCAACTAGAGGCTCACTAGGGACATGTTGTGGTCTATGTATTCACACATGCATTACGGTTTCTGGTTAACACAATTATAGCATGAACAATAGACAATTATCATGAACAAGGAAATACAATAATAACCATTTTATTATTGCCTCTAGGGCATATTTCCAATAGTCTCCCACTTGCACTAGAGTCAATAATTTAGCTCACATCACCATGTGATTAACACTTACATCACCATGTGATCATATCATCATGTGATTAACACCCAATTAGTTTTGGGGTTTGATCATGTTTTGCTCATGAAAGCAGTTTTAGTCAACGGGTCTGCGACATTCAGATCCGTGTATACCTTGCAAACTTCTATGTCCTACTGTAGATACTTCTCCCACGCTCCACTTGGAGCTATCCAAATGCCAACTCCACTATACGTATCCGGATTTCTACTAAGAGTCATCCGGATTGGTGTTAAAGCTTGCATCGACGTAACCCTTTATGACGAACTCATTATCACCTCCATAATCGAGAAATATTTCCTTAGTCCTCTAGTTGCTAAGGATAATTTCGACCGATGTCTAGTGATCCACTCCAGGATCTCTCTTGTACCCCTTGACAAACTCATGGCAAGGCACACACACAGGTGTGGTACACAGCATGGCATACTATATAGAGCCTATGGCTGAAGCATAGGGGATGACACTCATCTTTTCTTTATTTTCTGACGTGGTCGGGCATTGAGCTGTGCTCAATCTCACACCTTCTAATATAGGCAAGAACCCTTTCTTGGACTGATCCATATTGAACTTCTTCAATATCTTGTCAAGGTATGTACTCATTGAAATTATTATCAAACATTTTGATCTATCTCCATAAATCTTGATGCCCAACAATTAGGTAGCTTTATCCAGGTCTTCCTTTGAAAAACTTTTTCCAAACAACCATTTATGCTTTCCAGAAACTATACATCATTTCCGATCAATAATATGTCAACTACATATTCTTATCATAAATTCTATAGTGCTCCCACTCACTTTCTTGTAAATACAAGTTTATCATAAACTTTGTATAAACTCAAAAACTTTGATCACTTCATCAAAGCTCATATTCCAACTCCTAGATGCTTGCGCCAGTCCATAGAAGGATCGCTGGAGTTTGCATACCTTTTAGCATCCTTAGGATTGACAAAACCTTCTGGTTGTATCACATACAACTCTCCCTTACGGAAACCATTAAGGAAGCCTTGTTTTGACATCCATCTGCCAGATTTCATAATCGAAAAATGTAGCAACTGCTAATATAATTTTAACAGACTTTTAGCATCGACTTCTTGAACTTGGCAGAAACTTCTTTGCGACAAGTCGAGATTTATAAATGGTGACATTTCACCATCAGTGTCTATGTTCATCTCCGAGGTCCATTTGTACTCAATGACCTGCCGTTCAATGGGCAAGTCTACCAAAGTCCATACTTGGTTTCCATACATGGATACTTTCTCAGATTTCATGGCTCCTAGCCATTTGTTGGAATCCGGGCCAACCATCGCTTCTCCATAGTTCGTAGGTTCATCGTTGTCCAACAACATGACCTCCTAGACAGGGTTGACATACTACTCAGGAGCAGTACGCGTCCTTGTCGACCTACGAGGTTCGATAGTAACTTGATCTGAAGCTTCATGACCATCATCATTTACTTCCTCTTCAACTGACGTAGGCTCCACAAAAACATCTTTCTGTGCTGCGCTACTCTCTGGTTGAAACAAAGGTTCAACAACCTCAGCAAGTTATATCTTCCTCCCACTCAATTCCTTCGAGAGAAACTCTTTCTCGAGAAAGGACCCGTTCTTAGCCACAAACACTTTTGCACTTGGATCTGAGATAGAAGGTATACCCAATGTCTCCTTAGGGTATTCTATGAAGATGCATTCTTGTGCTTTGGGTTCGAGCTCACTAGGTGAAAACCCTTTTCACATAAGCGTCGCAGCCCCAAACATTAAGAAATGACAGCTTAGGCTTCTGTCAAACCATAATTCACACGGTGTCATCTCAACAGACTTAGATGGTTCCCTATTAACGTGAATGGATTTGTCTTTAATGCATAACCCCATAACAATAGTGGCAAAATGATAAGAGACATCATAGTACTCACTATATCCAATAGAGAACGACTACGATGTTTGGACACACCATCACACTATGGTTTTCCAGGAGGCGTCAGCTGTGAAACAATTTCCACATTGTCTACAATTGCATACCAAACTCGTAACTCAGATATTCACCTCCACGATCATATCATAGACATTTTATCTTCTTGTCATGATGATCTTTAACTTCACTCTGGAACTCCTTAAACCTTTCAAACATTTCAGACTCGTGTTTCATTAAGTAAATATCCTCATATTCACTCAAATCATCAGTGAAGGTAAAGAAAATAGCGATATCCACTGCGTGTTTCAACACTCATTGGACCACATACATCAACATGTATCAATTCCAATAAGCCACCAACCCGCTCCATCATACCGGAAGACGGGGAATTAGTCATCTTGCCCAAGAGGCATGGTCCGCATGTCTCAACCGATTCGAAATCGAATGAGTCCAAAGATCCATCAACATGGAGTTTCTTCATGCGCTTTACACCAATATGATGTTTGTGGCAGTGCCACAAGAATGTGGTACTATCATTATTAACTTTGTATCTTTGGTACCAATGTTATGAGCATATGTATTACTACGATCAAGATTCAATAAACCATTCCCATTGGGTGCATGACCATTGAAGGCATTATTCATGTAAACAGAATAACCATTATTCTCAATGAATAATCGTATTGCACTAAACACGATCCAATCATGTTCATGCTCAACACAAACACCAAATAACATTTATTTAGGTTCATTAGTAATCCCGAAGGTAGAGAAAGCGTGCGATGGTGATCACATCAACCTTGGAAACACTTCCAACACACACCGTCACCTTTCACTTAGCTAGCCTCCATTCATTCTGTAACTTTTATTTCGAGTTGCTAACATTTAGCAACTGAACCGGTATCTTATACCCAAGTGCTACTAGGAGTACTAGCAAGGTACACATCAATAACATGTATATCAAATATACTTCTGTCGATATTGCCAGCCTTCTTATCTACCAAGTATCTAGGGTTGTTCCGCTTTAGTGACCGTTCTCCTCATAATAGAAGCACATAGTCTCGGGTTTGGGCTCAACCTTGGGTTTCTTCACCAGAGCGGCAACTGGCTTGTCATTCCTGAAGTTTTCCCCTTCTTGTCCTTGCCCTTCTTGAAACTAGTGGTTTTCACTTAACCATCAACACTTGATGCTCCTTCTTGATTTCTACCTTCGCGGTGTCAAACAACGCGAATAGCTCAGGGATCATTATCTCCACCCCTGGCATTTTATAGTTCATCATGAAGCTCCAGTAGCTTGGTGGCAGTGACTTGGAGAACTTTATTAATCACTATCTTATCTGGAAGATTAACTCCCACTCGATTCAAGTGATTGTAGCACCCAGACAATCTGAGCACATGCTCACCAATTGAGTCATTCTCTTTTATCCTGCCGGCAAAGAATCTTGTTGGAGGTCTCATACCTCTCAATACAGGCATGAACCTGAGATCCCAATCTCAGCTCTTAGAACATCTCATATGTTCCGTGACGTTCAAAAAGTTTTGGTGCCTCAATTCCAAGCCGTAATGCATGACGCACTGAACTATCAAGTAGACATCATAAAGTGCATGTCAGATGTTCACAACATCTACATACAACGCTTGAGGGAGTGGTGCACTGAGCGGTGCATCAAGGACACAAGCTTTCTGTGCAGCAATGAGGACAATCCTTAGATCACGGATCCAGTCCGCATTATTGCTACCATCATCTTTCAACTTACTTTTCTCTAGGAACGTATCAATAAGACAGGGGAGCTATAGCGTGACCTATCTACAACATAATTTGCAGGACACTTTTAGACTAAGTTCATGATAATTAAGTTCACACATCAAATTATTTAATGAACTCCCATTTAGATAGACATCTCTCTAGTCATCCAAGTGACACATGATCCATGTCAACTAGCCCATGTCCGATCATCACGTGAGACAGACTAGTCATCCATGGTGAACATCTCCATGTTGATCGTATCTTCTATACGACTCATGTTCGACCTTTCGGTCTCCAGTGTTCCGAGGCCATGTCTATACATGTTAGGCTCGTCAAGTCAACGTAAGTGTATTGCGTGTGTAAATCTGGCTTACACCCGTTGTATGCGAACGTTAGAACCTATCACACCCGATCATCATGTGGTTCTTCGGAACAATGAACCTTAGCAACGGTGCATAGTTAGGGTCAACACATTTCTTGAAATTTTAGTGAGAGATCATCTTATTTAGCTACCATCGTTATAAGAAAATAAGATGTAAACATGATAAACATCACATGCAATCAATATAGTGACATGATATGGCCAATATCATCTTGCTCCTTTGATCTCCATCTTTGGGGCACCATGATCATCACTGTCACCAGCACAACACCATGATCTCCATCATCATGTCTTCATGAAGTTGTCTTTCCAACTATTACTTCTACTAATATGGCTAACGTTTAGCAATAAAGTAAAGTAATTACATGGCATTTATGATTGACACGCAGGTCATACAATAAAATAAGACAACTCCTATGGCTCCTGCCGGTTGTCATACTCATCGACATGCAAGTCGTGAATCCTATTACAAGAACATGATAAATCTCATACATCACAATGCATCACATCGCATGCTTTGGCCATATCACATCACAAGGCATATGCTGCAAAAACAAGTTAGACGTCCTCTAATTTGTAGTTCAAAGTTTTTACGTGGCTGCTATAGGTTTCTAGCAATAACGTTTCTTACCTATGCCAAAAAGCACAATGTGAGTTGCCAATTTCTATTTACCCTTCATAAGGACCCTTTTCATCGAATCCAATCCGACTAAGGTGGGAGAGACAGACACCCGCTAGCCACCTTATGCAACAAGTGCATGTTAGGCGGTGGAACCGGTCTCACGTAAGCGTAGGTGTAAAGTTGGTCCGGGCCGCTTCATCCCACAATACCGTAGAATCAAGCTAAGACTAGTAACGGCAAGAAAATTAACAAGATCGACGCCCACAACAACTTGTGTTCTACTCGTGCATAGATTCTACGCATACACCTAGCTCTGATACCACTGTTGGGAGACGTAGTAGTAAATCAAAAAAAATTCTACGTGTTCACCAAGATCCATCTATGGAGAAACCAGCAACGAGTGGGGAGAGTGCATCTTCATACCTTTGAAGATCGCAAAGCGGAAGCGTTACTAAAACACGGTCGGTGGAGTTGTACTCGCAGCGATTCAGATCTCGGTGGATTCCGATCTAAGCGCCGAACAACGGTGCCTCCGCGTTCAACACACGTGCAGCCCGATGACGTATCCTATGCCTTGATCCAGCAAGGAGGAAGGATAGGTTGAGGGAGAGCTCTGGCAACACGACGACATGGTCATGGTGGAGCTACGTGGTACTCCGGCAGGGCTTCACCAAGCACTACGGAGAACGAGGAAGAGGAGGGGTAGGGCTGCGCCGAGAGAGAAGAAACTTGTGTGTCTGGCAGCCCCAAAACCCTCCACTATATATAGGAGGAGGAGGAGGGAGGGTGCAGCCCTAGGGTTCCCACCCTAGGAGCTGCGGCCGGCCCTAGATGCCATCTGGCCGGCGGACAAAGAGAGGGAGAGGGGGAGGGCGCAGCCCTAGTCGGCCTTAGGCCAATCTGGGTCTAGGCTTTCCCCTCCCTCCCACCTTCCTGCGCCTTGGTCCAGGGTGGAGGGCGCACCAGCCCACTTTGGGGCTGGTCCCTTCCACTCTTGACCCACGCAGCCCTCTGGGGCCGGTGGCCCCACTTGGTGGACCCTCGGAACCCTTCCGGTGGTCCCAGTACGTTACCGGTAATTCTTGAAACACTTCTGGTGGCCAAATCCTCACTTCCTATATATCATTCTTTACCTACGAACCATTCTGGAACTCCTCGTGATGTCTGGGATTTCATCCGGGACTCCAAACTACCTTCGGTAACCACATACACTATTTCCCTATAACCCTAGCGTCATCGAACCTTAAGTGTGTATACCCTACGGGTTCGGGAGACACGTAGACATGACCGAGACACCTCTTCGGTCAATAACCAACAGCGGGATCTAGATACCCATGTTGGCTCCCACATGCTCCATGATGATCTCATCGGATGAACCACGATATTGGAGATTCAATCAATCCCGTATACAATTCCCTTTGTCTATCGGTATGATACTTGCCCGAGATTCGATCGTCGGTATCTCTATACCTTGTTCAATCTCGTTACCGGCAAGTCTCTTTACTCGTTCCGTAATACATCATCCCGTGGCTAACTCCTTAGTCACATTGAGCTCATTATGATGATGTATTACCGAGTGGGCCCAGAGATACCTCTCCGTCATACGGAGTGACAAATCCCAGTCTCGATTCGTGCCAACCCAACAGACACTTTCGGAGATACGCGTAGTGCACCTTTATAGCCACCCAATTACGTTGTGACGTTTGGCACACCCAAAGCATTCCTACGGTATCCGGGAGTTGCACAATCTCATGGTCTAAGGAAACGATACTTGACATTGGAAAAGCTTTAGCAGACGAACTACACGATCTTGTGCTATGCTTAGGACTTGGTCTTGTCCATCACATCATTCTCCTAATGATGTGATCCCATTATCAATGACATCCAATGTCCATGGTCATGAAACCGTGACCATCTATTGATCAACAAGCTAGCCAACTAGAGGCTCACTAGGGACATGTTGTGGTCTATGTATTCACACATGCATTACGGTTTCCGGTTAACACAATTATAGCATGGAAAAATACACAATTATCATGAACAAGAAAATTCAATAATAACCATTTTATTATTGCCTCTAGGGCATATTTCCAACAAGCACATCATCACTCGCCTCCATGACCAAAGGAAAAAATCCCATGCTCATCCATCTTCCTTGGGATGCTTCTGAAGATGTAAGGGTCATCCATGCATGTAGTCGATCGGCTTGATCTTGGCATCGAAGCTTGTCCTTGGTGGTGATCTTGGTCTTCGCACACTTGTTTCTTCGAAGATGTGCGACTTGAGCGTCTACGCCATGACGATGACGAAGGGGAAGAAGACTTGTAGTTCTCCACCATGTGTCGAAGTTTCTCCATGTGTGCGATCACCATGTCTCTCTTCCAAGCTTCGGAGTGTCATATGTCGATGGCGAGTCGCTCGAGTTGTTGGTTGATGTGGTTGCTCATGTCGATGTAGTCGTCGAAGACCGAAGATGTTGTGCTTTGCCTAGCCATCACAAGACGCGAGCAAAGGTGAGTGGGAAATGAGATAAACATACGAAGATACCGTTCTCAAAGTTGAGGATGTATCCCGTTTCACTCAATGTGAATTGAGGGAATAGTGGAATTGGTACCAGACTTGTTCACTCACACCTACAAGTAAAGCTTATCGAGTGTCTTGGTTAGGACAAGTGGCACAGAATTCAAGAAAAATGTGAGTCAAGATATTGAAAATGTTGAGGAAGATTCACATAATTGCAATGCAAAGCAAATAGATCAATAGCTATGGTGGCACTAGGAGCACACACACACACACAGATAGATAAATGGGATCTGCGCAACCAAGGAATGAGCACAAATGTGATAGACCCGGAAAAAGCTCGTGTTGCACGGATACTAGAAGAGACAGTAGCTTGATTGCTCAAATGGGCTGGATACGCTCTTGTGCATCAACCGAAAAGAGTAAATGTGTCGTCTTCAATCCCAATTATGCTATGTATGTATGATCCAAGTGTACGAACTATGAAAATGGCTCAATGTTATTTCTGTTGCTTACAACTCATTTGTATCTCCTCTTTTGCTTAAAAGCTTCTTATCTTTCTTTGCTCTTTCTTTTGCTCTTTTCTATGCTTGATGCTCGAACCAAGATATGAGACAAGTATGTTGGATATGCATGGGAGAGACTTATGGCACCATGTAGATGACAAGATGTTTGCACGCTAAATGTAGCTATGCGGCATAAGAGTAACACTACGGTGCAAAACTAACATGGCCCGGCAATTCTCAACTCGCTAATCTCAAAGGGTAACGTACGCAATAGGCTCGAAGCGATCAAAGCAATGACAAGGAAATAGACAATGATGTCGTCGAGGTTACCTTCCTAGCTTACGGTTGAGGTGCCAAAAGGCAAAGTGGCCGTTGTCGATGTTGAGGCCGAGGTGATGATGAGCGGTGGCGTTGTCGATGTAGAACCGTCCCTAATTAGCCGAAAAACCTTAGGAACCGAAAACTGCAACTCAAAATCTCAAACAAAATTGGGTTAGGTTGACGGAAGTTTTTGGTGGAAAAGCTATGCGGAAGTTATGGTGGAAAAGCTATGCGGAAGTTATGGTGGTGGCCTAGACAAAGTGGCAAATATGCAAAAATATGGAGTCTAATGGTTTTGGAAGTATTTTTTGGGATGGAGGGTGTCAATACTTACAAAATGAGCTAAAGAACGTAAAAACCAGAGTTCGGATGAATTAGTTATGGACAAAACAAAATTCCAACCGAGTCAGATTCTACAGGTGACGGATGTCCAAAGGATGTCGGACATCCGAGGGTCAGACTTCCGGACGGTCCGGAAATCCGAGAAATCGGGTCTGTTTAAGTCTTCCGCACATGCGAAAAGGGTCGGACGTCCGGTGCTTCAGACGGGTCCGGACGTCCAGAACTCGTCGAACATCCGAGGGGGCTGGGTCAGCTCGAGATTTGAGAGCCGGAACGCGATTTTGGGCGGAAATATGGATTTTCCGAGTCAAAATTGATGGGGAAAAAGAAAAATTAGGTAGATTTGGTGGTGGGGAATCTAGATCTACTTGCGAAAAATGAAATCCATGGATCAAAATCAACAAAATCTCACAAGAACCAACAAATCACAAATTTTTTGGTGAGGCTATTTTTGGTGGGGATTTTTGAATTGAGACAAAAAAACACACAAAATCAAGGGTAGAAAACGAATGGAGGGACTCCAAATTCGTGAGAAACGTGTCTATAGATACCAATATGATACGGGGCAAACCCGGGTGAGTCGATCTTTCACGAATTGGAGGGGGGAAACCTCAAGAACACGAAGAACACGGGGATGAACGGGGAGAAATCACAAGAGTAAATACTTAAGAACAAGTCCAATCACACACCCACTAGACTCACCACAGACAAGATCCACAAAGGTACATGAACAACAAAGGGAAAGAAGGATACATGGTAGAGTTCATCCCAAATTCCATGGGAAGATGAGGCCTTGATATCCCGGAGGATCTTTCCTCGTGGGGGGCCTTGACATCCACTAGGGGATCTTCTCTCATAGAAGCATCTACTCCATGGGAGAGGTAGTGGAAGGAGCTAGGCTCAACTAACTAAGAGTTAAACTATTGCTAACCCTAGAAATAAGGAGGGGATGGAGTATATATAGTCTTGGTCACGAAGGGGTAAGTGGAGAAGGGATACAAGGCCCAAGGCTCGCGGCTGCACACAGGCAGGGTCCGGACGTCCGGAGGGCGTCGGTCGTCCGAAGGCTCGTGAGGGTCGGGACATCCGGAGGTCTTCGGACTTTCATAGATTCGGCTCTGTTCACTTGGCGCCGGATTTCCGGCGAGGCTCGGTCGTCCGGATGTTGGGAGGTGTCGGACGTCCGGGTGGCATCGGTCGTCCGGCCGCTATAGGGTTCGGGTCGTCCTCTGGCTGGGCTGGACTCCAGGCGTCGGACGTCCGAAAGACAACGATCATCCAGAAGCTCTCGGACGTCCGGCCGATGTAGACTCCACAACTCCATCTTCTTTCGTCTCCGCTTCCAAGCTTCCCTCCTGGATGGTGTGCTCGTTCCTTGACGTGTGCACTCCTCCTCGTCATCCGTGAAGTTACGACAATGTGTATGCATGCACACGAGACGAGTGTCAAGTAGTATACCATCCTCGAAGGGGTCAAGTGAACATGTGTAAAGGAGATGATTCAGTTTTATATATGTGGAGTTGGTGTCGCACGTGTCACTTGCTAAACAAACTCTTGTCATGATGATGTTCGTCGGATGCTCCGCAGCAGTTTTTGTGCGTTAATACTTTTTAACATAGTGCAAACGTGGACGCTCATACATACACAGGTATGCTTGTCCTTATGAACACATATGCATACCTTATCCCTATGAGCACCATTGAGACTAAGCAGACGCATCATGTTGATATTGACGAAGTCATCACAGACGGCTTAGTAGCAAGTTTTTAAATCTAGAATGATATATCAGTTTTGGGCTCATACATAACATATCAATTTGTAAATATCATTTTCACACATATAATCCGATGCGGACCGAAATATCGACCGCTATGGCCGATATGGTACCCGTTATGCCCCATAGATATAGACCGATACGCCGATGAAGACAATTATTTATCAGAAAGCGATGAAAGTTGATTATGTATTTACAACTTCATCATATTCCCAAACTCATGCATACTGTTTTGTAGAACACATATATAACATATTGTTTTTACCATTAAATTGAGGATTTTGTGAATTTATCTTAAAGAGCTTATGAGTAGTTAACAAGTCATAGACAATGAATTTAATTTTTTAAGCTAGTGCGTTGACACCATACATTTTGTTTCTTATTAAACATACCTTTTTGAACAAGAATATTGGTAGAAATATAAATATATTTTTTCGATATATCTACATATGGTCCGATATAATACGTGATTATCCGACATCCGATATGATCAATCCAAACGATACAAACCCGATATACAGTATTTTGAACCTTGCTTCATAGTCAATGAAAACGTTTTATCCCATTGGACGTACGTCGTCAAAGACTTGAAATTCATAGAAATACAAACAGTAATTGCAAAAATTAAACCTTGATGGGCTAGACATACCACATACCATGGTCATTCTAATCATCGAACCAGATATTAATCGGTTTCTTTCCGCATCGTCCTTGACAATTGCAATATCTAAATCTCATGGGAATATCACTAGTGATGCCTAAACTTGTAATCAATGTTCACTTTAGTGTCTAAACTTAAAAGATACGCCAAACTGGTACTAGAACTTGGCACCACCATTCAAATACGGTGATAATCTTATCTATAGACGTATAATGCGTTAACATGGCATTGTATTTTGATTAGCATGAACGTGATATATATATATATATATATATATATATGTCAATGGGCCTCATGTGTCAGCTTCAAGGGAAAATCAACAAAATATGGTACTGTTAGGACCCGAACTAGCAACGTCGTATGAAGAAAAGGCTGCGCTATACATCAAACTATCATCGTCCAAATGTCTAAAAACAGTAAGGAAAACGTTTCCAGCCGGCAGTCCGACCGAGTCGCGCGCTTCGTACGATGGCGAGTAATCCTACGGCCGCGCACCTTCCTTGACCAATCGTTTTCTTTTTCTTTATATTTTTCTTTCGTTCCTTTCTTCTTCCTCTTGTTTCTTTTTCCTCTCTCTGCTGCTCAGGAGGACGGTGAGGCGCATGTCGCTTGTGATGAACAACTCAAACCACGGCGCCTGCGGAGCAACAACTCAAACGATTTTTGTTGCCTTCGCTTTTCCTTGTTGCTGCCCTGCACAACACACCACTGTGAGGACGATGTAGCAGTCGTCATGGATGCGTCTATACACAACTTTACTTTTCTACTTTATGGAGTGCTTCAACCGGCCACGGGAGATGCTATATTCGGCGGTGAGGGATGTTACAACCGATAAATTTTTTGTTGAAACCAACCACACAATTTGTCGCTGATTTTTTATTTGCTGCAACCAGTGTCTTGCTTTGCTACTACCAATGTTTTTATTTGCTACTACCGGCGACAACCTTCTTTTGCGACATAATTCGTGAAGATGATGCAACCTCGATGATGGTTGAAAATGTTTATTTGCTGCAAACCATGAATTTATTTGCTACCACCGGCTACAGGGTTTGTTGCCACCGTACACAGCTTCGAGCCGACGTTTATTTAGTTTTTGCTACAACCACGTCATTTTTTTGCTGCAATCGACAACTACGGGAGCTACATCCGGTTAACATTTTTGCTACAATGACGACGCCGGACGGCAGCGGTAAGATATTTTTGCTAAAAGCGATAAACTTCTTTGCTACAACCACGACATTTGTTTGCTGCAACCAGCAACTACTGAAGCTACATCCGGTTAACATTTTTTTCTTCATTTTTTGATGTAAAAAGATGGCAAAATTTAATCAAAGTAATGAAATAATTTTCAAATATTTGTGTGGAATAAATATTAACAAATAAAATAACATATTTCGAATTGTTCACGTAATTTTTATAAATATTCACTTATTTAAATGTGGATTATATTTAAAACATTTAGTAAATACAAAATTATTAATTGTTTAGTAAATTAAAATATTATACCTCATGGCTTATATTAAATTATAAATTATGAATACAATTTTTTACTACTATTCAATTGTGATAACTTTAACTCGTGGCATATATTCCTGATTTCTTTGTAATTGAAATATAGTGAGATGTGAACATTTATGAAAAGATTTTAAATTTTACATAATTGTGAATAACTTTAAATTATATGAAAATTCTGAAACAACAAACTTATAAAGTATAAAAATTTGCACATAATGATTCAAATAGTTTTAAAGTAAATAATATATTTTCATTTTAATTTGCAAAAATATGTTATTTTAAACTGTACAAATATTTTTATAATCATAAATACTATTTTATTTGTATGAATTGCTTAAAACATAATACGACAATATTTTTTAGAATTACTTGAAAATTTTGTATGTATAATATTTCATAACTCACGAAAGTTTGAACTTTATTTTTATTAAGATCATTACAATTTACGTACATTTACCAATTCTAAAATAATGAAAAAAGCTATTAGTAATGTGGTGGCAACGTAGTTTGTTTGCTACTATGACTGGCACGACAGATTAGGCAATTATTATCCACTTCACTTGCAAGTATTAGTGGTGTGGTGGCAATGCAATTTATTTGTTACTACGACTTAGCAAGTTCGAGACCAAGTGGTGACAATTTTTATTTTTGATTTTTCTTTTGTGCCGATATATGAGGCTTAATGAATAGAGACATATATAAAGCAACCCATTTATTGAAAGTGGGTCCCGCGCCACGTGTGTATGCTAATTAAAATATAGTGTCATGTTAGCGCATTATACGTCTACGAGTGGAGTGCGATTAACACCGTATTTGCACGTTCGTATTAAGTTTTAGAACCATTTTGGGTATTTTTTAAGTTTAAGCACTATCTGGCAATTTTAAACACCACTAGTGATATTAATTAATAATCACAAAAATCTCTTCGATCGCTAATGATACATACTGCGACGTTCCATCGACACGGCAAAACAGAAGAGCGAACCGAGCACGATCGACGGCCGCCGTCACCCGGCAAATGTCTCCGCCGGCGGTGCGGCGCCACCATTCCCCGGCTGCTGCCGCTCGAACTCCTGCACGAGCTCGGCGTCCACGTTCTCCGCGGGCTCCCACGTCGCCTCCTCGGTGTCAACCCACTTGACGAGGTACTCCCACTTGCCGTCCCCGTCGCTGTCCGCCGCCTGCCTCCTGTCCACGACGGCCTCCGCGACGCCGTACTCCAGCCCGGCCTCGAAGTCCTGCACCAGGTCCTCCGCCACCCACGGCGCCTTCACCCACTCCCGGTCGCCGCCGTCGCGCCACTCCACCAGGTACTCCCGCCACTTGCCCTCGCCGCGCCCGTCCACCACCTTCTCCACCTCGCTCCACTCGTACACGGCCTTCTCCAGCTCCTTCGCGGCCGCCTCCAGCGCCTGCCGCCGCTCGAACGCCGCCGGGACGCCCTTGGGCGTCGCGGCCAGCACCTCCTGCACCAGCTCCAGCGGCGCCCGGCCCTTCTCGTCGGGGCCCTCCGCGTCGGCGCCCAGCTCCAGCAGAGCGCGCACGCCCGTCGCGCGGCCGTACCCCGCCGCGATGTGCAGCGGCGTCAGCCCGCCGCCCGCGCGCTCCGCGTGGCCCACGTCCGCCCCCGCCTCCGCGAGCAAGCGCAGGCACTCCTCCGACCCGAGCCCCGCCGCGAAGTGCATCGCCGTGCGCCCCTGCGCGTCCTCGGCGTTCGGGTCCCGGCGCAGCGCTTCGTCCGCCAGCAGCGCGCCCAGCGCATCCGCATCGGCCTTCTTGGCGGCATCCCACCACGGCGTCTCGTACTCCGCCACTACGTCCGCGGCTATCGCCTCCGCCGGGATCCAGGTCGGCTCGTGCCCGTCTTTCCACTCGACGAGGTACTCCGTGGCGGTGACGGTGGTGGCCGAGCCGTCCTCCGCGAACACCGCGTTCTTGACGGTTCGGCTGGAGACGATGCGGTCCACCTCTCCGTACCCCTCCTCGTCTTCTTCATCGCCTCCCTTGCTTGCTGCCGCGGTTCTTGGGTTGGTCTGGTCCTGGAACAGCGCGGCGGCGGCGAGGCGGCGCTTGGGGACGCGAGGACGGCAAGGGACCGTGATGGGGTGGTACTGGGTTTTGTGAGCAGCTGGGTTCGGGGCTTTGAGGCGGGAAAGGGATGGATGTCGCAGGACGGCCTCCATTGGGGCGGGAGAAGGCTTGTGGCCGGTGACTGATGATGCGCGCGTGTGGAGGAGGAAGATGATGGGTCTGGTTGAGGGGATAAGGGGATGGGGTTCTGAATTTTCCACGCAAAATCTGAGCTGTTCATCGTGTAATGAACGGTAGGCATTGTTTGTTAATTATCTTAAGTTTTATTTTAGCTTGAAGGGGCTGCGTTTTATTCAGGCGAGCGCTGGGCGCCAGCCGGCTGATCACGGGATCCACGCCCTCGCCAGCCGTCGTAATATCGTAAATCCGGTCTCTTAAACATCCGTGGACGCATCTCGACTTGTTTGTAGACTGTTATATTTCAAATAATGCATTCTACATCTGGATATCTTAAATTAGAAACCTTAAATTCATATTATTACATGCAACGTAAACCTAATACTAAGTGGAGGTCATCCGGCTTCGTCGTGCCCATGTCCGGCGGCTAGTTGCGCCCCTCGTCGTGTTGGTTCGGTCGCTAGCGAGGTAGACTAGGACATGAGAAAATAGCCGGCTCGCGGGACTCGATCTCCCGCTGTCTCCCATGCCCTACTTCCTCGTCGGAGCCCGTAAGCCGTGCGGTGTCGGTGGAAGTGAGGTTGATGACGGATCCCTCCTAAGAGGAGTCGGCGTCCACCACGATGCATTTGCGGCGCCCGCACTGGTGCACCCTACGGGGCGCCGCAGAGTGTGACTTCGCCTCTCCAACGTCCACTGCCGCGAGGGCCTCCGCCGCCTCCCGCGCCCGCTGCCTCGCACGACGGGCACGCTGTGCCATGCTAGCGTCTGCGACCGCCCATGGTGCGTCCTCGGCGCGCCAATAGAGGGGTTGCGCGTCCGCCATGGCGTTCGGACGTGAGACGGACCGCACCCCCTCCGATGAGGCAGCGACGCCGGATTCAAGCATCAATTGTGCCGACGCAATGGATTCCCGACGTTGCGAGTCTGAGCGCTGCCAAAGGGCAACCGCCTCCTGGGAGCGGCGGAGCGCAAGCCGGACGGCCATCTCCTCCCCGGGGCCGCATGGGATGGATCTGGAAGTGAAGGATTCGGATTCGCTGCCCGCCATGCCGGAGAAGGCCGGAGTTCTCTGGATGGGGGCTTGGGTGGTGGATGGGAGTGGAATGAAGTGGCTAGGATTTTGTCCGGTGAGCGGATAGGGACGAATATATGTGGGTTCAATGTGGTTGCGGGCTAGGCGAGTATGCCGGGGCGCGCCCAGGCGCCCTCATATCCGTCTCGTATTTGGCCTGGATATGAGGGGTGCCGGTCAGCCCGAGCGTTGAGGCCGGCTTGAGAGACCTGGTTGGGTCGAAATTTCGTGACCAGTTAGTGACCGGGCGGTTTGCCCGGGCATTTGAGGGTGGTATGTGAGGTCCGGTTGTAGATGCTCTAACCGTCAGATGAAACTCTAACTACTTCGATGGGTTGTCTCCCTCACTTGCATTGGCAAATACTTCGACGACGCAGTATGATGCATACTCAGCAAAAGAGAAAAAACTTCGCTCGCAAGACCCTCCCCGTCCCCTCTTGCAGCATGACGTTGACAACAGTCGGAGCATGGGCGCGTCGCCCCCATGCAAAATCTCACGACACCTTGCAGCACCCCGGGTAGACAGCAGCGGCGCCGCCAATGTTCACATTATGGCCCATGCCGCTTGTTGCCGCAATTCACCAGCTTGTAGCATTCCTCGGCTTTCAGCCGATGGAGGCCACGTTATACCATCGGTCTTTGGCTTTCAGAGCCAGTCATAGACCTTGTCACCTTCGTTTAGGGTCGGCATACACTGATACACAACAGGGCAGTCCTCTCCAACCTCATCGGTGCGACATTGAGGGATTTGTTTCACCATGCACACCGAAGTGCATTCGTCCTTAGAGCATAGACACCTCTTATGCAGCCCCAGCGCCCTTGGACGGTGGCGGGCCTTGGGTGGACTGTTGCGAGCTTGCTAAAGAGATGGTGCCTGTAACAATTAGGCGACGCGATGATAGTGTGCTATGCATAAATGGATCGTCGTGTGCGGCTACGGTGGTAGGTGGCAGTGCAGTGGGTGTTGCAGCATTAGTGCCCCTGATGTGGTAGGTGGCGGCGATCTCACAACGTCGGTTGGAGAGGGCGATATGGACTAATGTATAGAGAAGAGAGGCATGGACGAAAGAAGAGGAGAGGTCATGGATCCATGATTCACAGTGTTGTCGTGGCCTTGCGACATCGGAGCGATAACACAACTTCAGAGCAAGGCTTGACAACGATGAAGAATCAATTTGGGGAAAAGGATGTGTTAGAGGAACAAAACGACTTCTTCGGGAAAAAGATAGTGTGAATGAGAACATTCAACTTGGAATAAGATGGAGACAAGGGAATTGTCTATGGGTCTGGAAGAGTCACGTGGCACACGCCAAAGGTGGCTCCGATGTTGCAAGGCCACGACACGTGAATCATGGATCCATGACACCATTGTGAATCATGGACCCACGCCCTCTCCTCTACCGGATTGTATCTGTTTGTGTTTGGACTTAGATGTTGCCCAAATCAGTCGGGTGAAAACAACCAATTTCCTTTATTCAGTCAATTTAGCAAGATCTAAGTCCAAACACGAACAGATACAATCCGGCAGTATACAAAATCAGGTTTTACATAGCTCAGTCACGCAACCCTCCTTAGCTAGATTATGTGCAACATTATTAGTTGGATGCCACACCAAGCCACCTTAAATTCCTCTCTAATTCTAAGCAAAAAAATTACTTCCCAGATCATCAGCCCATACATAGACATGTCTCTCTCCAGGTTTATCAACTTGGTGGCAATGGTTTGGAGTCATTCTCGAGCAATAGCTTCTGCAGTCCACCTCATGACCTATTGGATCACTCTCATACACACTTGAAGCTCCGCCAATTAAAGGTAAGAGGTGGCGGTGCAAAACAACACACCCCTACACGGAGGGCGCCACGATGGCCCCGAAGAACCGCTCCTCCTCCTTTATCTCCTGGTTTGGACCTAGACACATCAAAGTTTGCCTTGGTCCACCCCTCCTTTGGTGGTCTCTAGGGCTCCCTCCCCAGCGCACTGGTATGCATCGCCAGCTCACCAGCATGGACTTTGTGTCACGTTGTAACCGACATGACTAAATGCTATGGCTGCCAATGGCGGATGTTGCGACCAGTGAGACAATATGCTACGAATGACGAGGGCAGATGTTGTGATCGGTGAGACAACATGCTGCAAGTGTTAGGAATATATGTTGCACATGGTGTGATAAAATTTTGTTAGGTCCATTGGACGGTGCTTAATCCAGCATGAATCTCCATGCAAAAGTTTAACAATTCACTAGTTGAGTGACACTTGGTTTTAGCAAGCCCATATTATTTTTCCTTGCACATCAAAGAGATCTAGTTCTAGTATAGGGGTAAACATGTTCTTTCTTAGAAAAAAACATGTGTCAAATTGAAACGTACTCTATAGTACTTTTTTTGCAGGGCAGTACTTTTTCTGTACTCTTTTAGTGAAGAATGGAAGGAAATCGTTCGATAACACTCCTTCCATATCTTTTTTGATAATGAGAATATATTAATATCAAGGAATATTAGCTACATCCGACCTCTGTAACAACATAATATCAAATAGGTAGTAAAGACATCAAGCATGCACAAAGCCAAAGGAAGGAGAACAACAACAAGAAGAAAATTGCCAAACTGATTGGTGAAGCAGGAACTACCTCTACGAGAGGCCACACCCGGACTACAAAAAGGTCTCCAAGGGTGACGCCCTGAAGATGGAAACCATGCACTAACACTGTCGTCGCCAGATCATAGATCATGGATTTTCACCCTGAAGAAAGTACGATCAAACTCCAAGCAATGTCTCCAACAAGGAGACGAATAGAGATACACCATTCCGAGGTACAACAAGTGAAGGTCAGACCTACGGTTTTTCTCCTCGGCTGTCGAGACTTTGTGCCTAAAGAGAACCACCAAGAAGAAACCCCCTCCCCCTATGTTTTCACCACTGTTAGTCGAGACTGCTGCAAAACACCAAACATCTGGTCCACAATCTTGACCACATCCAAACTCGCCCCCGTCATCACTTGGAATGTCGAATACTACATGAGCCATCAAGATCCACCGGTCATTCGATCTGGCACAACCACCATGAATTTACCCATCATTGTTAGGACCAGGTAAGCGTCGGTAAATATGCCATGGCGTACCTCATGTTGCCGATAAATTGAAGTTTGACAGGTCCACAACAATGACCGAAAACAACGATAGAAAATCCGACCGTTTGCCAGTGCGAAGATCTAGTCGAGGAGCTTAGCTGCAATGACCCTGTAAAGCAATACCTGCCATGTATTGTCCCTCCTGAGCCTGTTGCTGGGGATGATCATTCTTGGCGCCCAAACGGTCCATGTTTTGCGGCAACAGATTTTTGGCAACATCACGGACACATCTGCTACCCTCGAGCTTACTCAGGTTGCAACTCTGGCTCGCGTGGACCAGACGCGCGTCCGCGAGTGACTGGTCACCCAACGGTCCATGTGATGTGGTGCCTGCAACAATAAGGTGACACAATGATGGCATGCTTTGCATCAATGGATCGTCGTGTGCGATTACTGTGGGAGTGCAGTTGGTGTTGCAGCGGGTAGTGCCCCCCATGTGGTAGGTGGTGGCGAGCTCACAATGTCGGTTGGGGAGGACGAGACAGATTGAGGTAGAGAAGAGAGGCATGGATGAAAGAAGAGGAGAGGACGTGGATCCATGATTCGCAATTGTGTCATGGTCTTGCAACATCGAGCGACATCACAACTTCAGAGCAAGGCTTAATAACGGCGAAAAATCAATTTGGCGAAAAGGATGTGTTAGAGGAACAAAACCATTACTCCTGAAAAAAGATAATGTGAATGAGAACATTCTACTTGGAATAAGGTAGAGAGAAGGGAATTGTCTGTGGGGCTCGAAGAGTCACATGGCGCGCGCCAGAGGTGGCTGATGGAGAGCCAAAATCAATCGGGTGAAAACCAAGAATTCCCTTTATTCAATCATTTTACCAAGATCTAAGTCCAAACATGAACAGATAAAATCCGACGGTATACAAAACCAGGTTTTACATAGCTCAATCATGCAACCCTCCTTAGCTAGCCTATGGGCAACATTATTAGCTGGATGCCGCACCAAGCTACCTTAAATGCCTCTTTGATTCTAAGCAAAACATTTACTGCCTCGATCATTAGCCCATACATAGAATTTTCGTTCTCCAGGTTTATGAACTTGGTGGCAACGGTTTGGAGTCATTCTCGAGCCCTAGCTTCTGCAGTCCATCTCATGGCCTATAGGATCACTCGCATGCACGCTTGAAGCTCTGCCAATTCAAGGTCAGAGGTGGCGGGGGAAACAACACACCTCTACACTGAGGGCATCATGCTGGGGCCAAAGAACCCCTCCTCCTTCTCCTCCTCCTTTATCTCCTGGTTTGGACATAGAAACGTCTAAGTTTGCCTTAGTCCACCCCTCCTTTGGTGGTCTCTAGGGCATCGCCGGTTCACCGGCTTGAACTTTGTGCCATGTTGTAACTGATGTGACTAAATTCCATGGCCACCAATGGCGGATATTGTGACTGATGAGACGACATGCTACGAATGATGACGACATATGTTGTTGTAAGGGCATATTTATACCCTAATGGTTTTGGTGATTGATGACAATACTTTTGCGGACTAATCATGTGCATTAAGCTTCTAGAGAACATCAGGTGGCACGAGACGGTTATTTTACCCTCCGAATGATAAAAGAGAATATGGTTATTTTCCGATGATTTAGTGTTGGTGGACTTGAGTCATAGGAAAATCGTACTATCAATAGGCGGTCCGCATTTGGAAAGGCTGGGTGGAATCAACACACACACTTTTGTACCCGCCCGTTTCTGCAATTGGAGCTCTGCCCTGTGCCCTTGGCTGCCTCACAAATATCCAGGAGGTAGTATCACTGAACTAAACGGTAGTACCGCCTGGTACTACCGCTCTTGTCCACGGTAGTATCACGGTATATTTTTGGCACCCCATGCAGGGCATCAGACACTCGTCTGACGAGTGTTTTAGGTCATGCGTCTCCACAGCCGTAGCTGCTACTTATGTGAGGGAAGTAGTACCGCTGGGAACAGTGGTAGTACCGCTGGGGTGACCAGGTTTCCCATGCGGGGCACTAGACACTTCTTCCTGAGTTGTCTGGTGACATGCGCCACCATAGCGGTAGTAGGGGTGGTAGTACCAAGCGGTACTACCGCTGCCCCTAGTACTGGGTGGTAATACCGCTCCTCGGAGCGGTAGTATCGCTGAAGTGCGGCTGGTTGGTGGGTAACGGGCAGATTCCCTTCCCCACTATATAAGGGGCCTTCTTCCCCAAGGAGACTCACCTCTTATCCTTCAAAAAGCTCCATTGTTCCTCCAAGCTCCATTTTCACCCGATATCTCTCCCTAGCCAACAAAACTTGTTGATACTCTAGGGTTTGGTTGAGAGGGCCTCGATCTACACTTCCACCAAGAATTTTTTTTATTCCCCCCACTAATCCCTTGCGGATCTTGTTACTCTTGGGTGTTTGAGCACCCTAGATGGAAGAGGTCACCTCGAAGCCATAGTCCATTGTGGTGAAGCTTTGTGGTGTCATTGGGAGCCTCCAATCAATTGTGGAGATTGCCCAAACCTTATTTGTAAAGGTCCGGCTGCCTCCTTCAAGTGCACCACTAGTGGAATCATGGCACCTCGCATTGTGTGAGGGCATGAGGAGAATACGGTGGCCCCAATGGCTTATTGGGGAGCATTGTGCCTCCACACCACTCCAACGGAGACGTACTCCCCTTTACCGGGAAGGAACTTCGGTAACACATCCTCGTCTCCATCTGTTGCTCTTGTGGTTACTCCTTACCTTTACTTTGTGCAAGCTATGCATTTTGTTTATCTTGCTTGCTTGTGTTGTTGTTGTGTTTAGCATCATATAGGTTGCTCACCTAGTTTCATATTTAGCCAACCTATTTGCTGCTAAGCCTAAATTGTTAAAGAAAAGTTAAAAACTGGCAGTTGCCTATTCACCCCCCTCTAGTCAACCATATCAATCCTTTCAATTGGTATCAGAGCCTCGTCTCTTTAGTAAGGGTTTCCCCACCCGAAGAGTATGGCTGGCAAAGAGGTGTGGTCTAGTGAACTACACAAGGCCGTGGGTGGTTAATCCCGATACTCTTAAACTTTCCACCAGTGCGATGCAAGTGGTTAATCCCGATAATGTTGGGGAACGTTGCATGGGAAACAAAAAATTTCCTACGCACATGCAAGATCTATCCATGGTGATGAGCATCTACGAGAGGGAGAGTGGGTCTGCATACCCTTGTAGATCGCTAAGCGGGAAGCGTTAAGAAACACGGTTGATGTAATCGAACGTCTTTGCGATCCAAATCGCCGAGCGTCCCGCGATCCCATCATGATCCATCTCGTGATCCAATCACGATCCATCCCATGATCCCATCACGATCCGTCCCGCGATCAAATCACGAATCGTCTCGCGATCTTGATCATGGTCCTTCCGATCTAGCACCGAACGGGCGGCACCTCCGCGTTCAGGACATGTACATATCGATGATGATCTCCGCCTTCTTGATCCAGCAAGAGGGAGCGGAGAGGTAGATGAGTTCTCCGGCAGCACGACAGCGTGGCGGCGATGGTGGTGGAACAATTCCAGCAGGGCTTCGCCTAAGCGCCGCTGAAACGATCTAGAGGAGAAACTATGATCTAGAGGAGAGGGTAGCACGTGGCTATTAGGGTTAGTTTTCCCCTCTAAATCCTCTAGTATATATAGGAGGGAGGGAGGGGACAAGGCAGCCTCAAACCCTCAAGGTTTGGTAGAAATTGGAGGTGGAGGAGTCCTACTCCAATCCTATTAGGAGTAAGATTCCTCCTTTCCACTTGGAAACTCTTTCCACCTCTCCACCTTTTGGGTTTCCCACCCCTAGCTGCATGGGCCTTAGTGAGGGCGTAGTACAACCCACCAGGGGCTGGTTTGACTCCTCCCACAGCCCATGAGGTCCTTTGGGTCGAGACACCCCTCCCAATGGTCCCCGGCACCCTCCCGGTACACTACCGATGAGCCCGAAACTTTTCCGGTGACCAAAACAGGACTTCCTATATATCAATATATACCTCCGGACCATTTAGGAGCTCTTCATGATGTCCTGGATCTCATCCAGGACTCCGAACAACCTTTGATCACCACCATACATAACTCTATACTACCGAACGTCACCGAACCTTAAGTGTGCAGACCTTGCGGGTTCGAGAACTATGTGGAAATGACCAAGACACCTCTATGGTTAATAACCAATAGCGGGACCTGGATGCCCATATTGGTTCCTACATATTCTATGAAGATCTTTATCGGTTGAACCTCTATGTCAAGGATTCAGTTAATCCTGTATGTTGTTCCCTTTGTTCTTCGGTATGTTACTTGCCCGAGATTTGATCGTCAGCATCTCCATACCTAGTTCAATCTCATTACCAGCAAATCTCTTTACTCGTTCCGTAATACAAGATCCCATGGCTAACACTTAGTCACATTGCTTGCAAGGCTTATTGTGATGTTGTATTACCGAGTGGGCCCTGAGATACCTCTCCGTCACACGGAGTAACAAATCCCAGTCTTGATCCATGCCAACCCAACAGACACCCTCGGAGATACGTGTAGAGCACCTTTATAGCCACCCAATTACGTTGCGACATTTGATACACACAAGGTACTCCTACGGTGTCAGTGAGTTGCATGATATCATGGTCATAGGAACAGATACTTGACATGCAGAAAATTGTAGCAATAAACTGACACGATCATATGCTACGTTTATAGTTTGGGTCTTGTCGATCATATCATTCTCCTAATGATGTGATCCCGTTATCAAATGACATCTCATGTCCATGGCTAGGAAACTTAACCATCTTTGATCATCGAGCTAGTCTATTAGAGGCATACTAGGGACATGGTGTTGTTTATGTATCCACACATGTATCTGAGTTTCCGAATAATACAATTCTAGCATGGATAATAAACGATTATCATGAACAAGGAAATATGATAATAACTAATTTATTATTGCCTCTAGGGCATATTTCCAACAGCTAACTCGACATCGGATGTCAACTCCGGTAAGGAGGGGCTAGTGCTGATAAGGATAATCCTTCTCAAGGAATTAATGGGTCGGGGATCTTTGCCTCGGTTCCCCCTCCCTTGGTCTATGGAGGACCGGTGCACCCACCTCATATAGTTAATCTCGGTCCTCCTCCTAAACTTGTTAAGAATGATTTTGCTAATTGGATTTTTTGTATCAAGTCTCATTTGGATCACATCTCAATTCAACTCATCCGACTCACTGAAGAAGGATACTATCCTCGTGATCCACACAACCTCACTCCAAGAGAAGAGGCGGATAAATAGCTAAATTCATCTGCCTTGTTCATACTCCAAGTTGTAGTTCCTATCGAAGACCTACCTCACCAGTGTCCCTTCACTATTGCTAAAGAGTGTTAGGAACACATTGTCACCATGTACAAGGGCATCTCAAGCATTCAACGGTCAAACTATGAGGTTGTGCTTGATCAGTCAAATGAGCCTGTAATGATAGACAATGAGGAACCGCGAGAGCTTTATAGGAGGGTGACTACTATGCCATTGCCATTCGGGATCATGGCAGCAAGGATGTGGATGACACCTGGGTCAAGCATAAGTTTCTAAAGGCCATCATGCCCTATAACAAGGCCATGTTGCCATCATCCGCCAAAGACCGGACTTTCACACCTTGTCATCTGGCGATGTGTTGGATGCATTTATTGCAATGAACATCTTGAACATGACCACAGACAATGCTCTTGCTCGTGTGCAACGGTCAAAGAAATCATCTCCCAACCTTGCTTTGAAGGCCAAGGTCAGTCGATAGGAAGAAGAAGAAGAAGAAGAGGGTTGCCCCGAGGACACCAAATATGCTTACCATGAGCATATGGCTCTAGCATCTAGGCAATTTTGGGGCAACAAGAGAAACACAAGGCTAACTTCTCCAAGAACAACTCAAGCGGGTCAAAGGGCAAGCAACATGTGAGGACCTGCTACAACTGTGGTAATTGAGTCACTTTGTGGTGGATTGTCCATATGAGAAGAGGGAATACAATGGTGGCAAGCTCATCCACAAAGATAAGGCCAAGTCTTTCCCCAACAAGACCAACCTCACCAAGAAGACTCCTCACAAAGTGTTGGTGGCTCAAGAAGAGTATGTCTCTGATGATGATGTTGATGATGAAGACACAAGTGGTGAAGGAATGGCAATGGCATATGTGAGAATTGCATCCTCTACCCCAACAAAAGTGTCACTCTTTGACACCCTCAACGAGAACCACGTGGCTAGGTGCCTCATGGAAAAAGGTATCACCAAGGTAACCTCCAGCGCCAAAACCTCAAACATTAAACTTGTATTTCCTCCACTCCATCTTTGTTAGATTGTGTGGATGAACATGAGGAGGCGAAATAGGGTGAGAATAAGTTTGACAAGTTCTTGTGTAAACTCAAGGGAGAATCCAAGAAGCACTTCGTTGCTCTCTTGGAACAACTTGGTGAGGCAAATGACACTATTGAGTCTCAAGAAGAATACCTTGAGGAGTTGAGAGGCCATAGTCGCGATTATGTCGACGAGATAGCAGATCTTTCTACTGCTCTTGAAGAAGAGCGAATGCTTCGTATGACTCTTGAGGAGTCACAAAATGATGACCTTGCTGAAGTACATAAAGATTGTGATCATGCTATCGTTCTTAACCGTGTGCTCAAATCTGAAAAGGTTGCACTTGGGGTTGGCCATGATTGACTCAAGGATGAGCTTGACTCACTTGACAATGCTCACAAGGCATTGAAGAGTGCTTATGCTTTTATTAAGGAGTCGCATGATCAACTCCAAGTGAAACTCACTAAGGAAATTCCCACATGTCCTCCTTTTGTTCTAATTGATAATGCATTTCCTACTAACCCGTGTTGTGGGCATGCACATATTGTGGAGGAAAATGCTAAGCTGAAAGAGCAGCTTGATAAAGGCCTAGTGATGTGTATCCAAGGTGAGAAGACTCTCAATGATCTTTTGAGCAATCAAAAGGAAGTTGTTGCAAAGAAAGGAGTTGGGTATGCACCCAAGTCCAAAAATAAGAAGAAGGTGAAGACCAAGAAAGCTCCCCCGCTCGTGGAAACTTTTGTCAAAGTAGGGGACCTACTCATGAGAAGAAGAAGGACAAGGGTGTGGGTGGTAGTGCCAAGAAGGGCAAGACCACTCCCTCTAGCAGGGCCGGGGACTTTGAACCCTCTTATGTCTTGTGTCTTGCTAGTGATGGGAATGTTTATGACAAATATGTTGGGTCTTCTTATGAGTACATTGAGTGGGCTATTTGGGTTCCTAAGACCCTTGTCACTAACATGAAAGGACCCATTAAAGAATGGGTACCTAAAATCAAGCATTGATCTATTGTAGGAGTTTGCTTCCGGAGGAGTGTCATGGTTGCTCGATAGTGGAGCAAAATCATATGACCGGAAGCAAGGACTTGGTGGTGGAAGTTCGACCTGATAAATCCGTGGCCACTCAAGTCTCCTTTGGCGATGACACAATCTCAAAGGTATTGGGTCTTTGCAAGGTGGTAATCTCTCCAACCTTAACCATTGAAAATTTCATGCTTGTCGAGAACTTGCATACAATTTACTTTCCGTTTGTCAACTTGCACTTATGGGTTTTAGTACTTTCTTTGGCATTGACACTGTGACCCTTTTGTGGAGCAAGACTCTTAAAGTAGCCTTTGTTGGGCATGTCGAAAACGGTCTCTATGTGGTGAACTTCTCAGAGTGACCCACTAAGACCGTGACATGCCTAATGGCTAAAGTTGATGTGGGGTGGCTTTGGCATCACCGACTAGCCCACGTCAATATGAGATCTTTGCAAAGTCTCCTCAAAGGGGATCACATTCTTGGTCTAATAAATGTGAGTTTTGCTAGAGATCGTGCTTGCAGTGCTTGTATCGAAGGAAAGCTACATGAAAAGGCTCATCGTCCTACCACTATGATATACTCAAAAATAACCCTAGAGCTCCTTCACATGGACCTCTTCGGTCCTCCATCTTTTGACAGTCTTGGAGGGAGAAAGTATTGCTTGGTTATTGTGGATGATTACTCAAGATACACATGGGTATATTTCTTCAAGAAGAAGAGCGAGACCCTACAAACCATCATCAACTTTGCAAATGAAGTCCAACGTCAACATGAAGCAAAGATCCTGATGATTAGAAGTGACAATGGCACTGAGTTCAAGAACTACACCCTAGATGAGTTTCTCAGTGATGAGGGGATAAAACACCAATACTCCACTCCTTACACCCCTCAACAAAATGGTGTTGTGGAAAGAAAGAACCGTACATTGATGGATGCAGCAAGAACCATGATGGCAAAGTTTAAATCTCCTTACAACTTTGGTCGAAGCCATCAACACCGCCTTTCATGCATCAAATCGGCTCTATCTCTATAAAGGCTTGAGCAAGACTCCTTATGAGATTCTTACAGGGAACAAGCCCAACCTCAAGTACTTGCGGGTGTTCGGTTGTAAGTGTTTCATTCTCAAGAAAGGTGTTCGTTTGACAAAATTTGAATCTAGAGCTCATGAGGGCATATTTCTTGGTTATGCTGCAAACTCTCATGCTTACCATGTCCTCAACAAGTCCACGAGACTCATTGAGGAGACGAGTAACGTAGAGTTCGATGAAAATAATGGCTCCCAAGTGGAGCAAAGTGATCTTTGTGATGTAGGTGACAAAATTCCTCCCCATGCCATAAGAGGAATGGGAGTGAGATACTTCCTACCCTTTGAGGAACCCCTTTTAGATGAAGGAGAAGGAGAATGTTCCACTCAAGTGGAACCATCACCGACGCACGACCCACATGCTTTCGAAGAACAAAGTGAAGGCCCTCTACCCCGTGATCCAGATCAAGAGCAAGATCAAATTAATGATGATGATTCTTCATCACATGATGCTCGAGATCTTGCTCACACCCCTGTGCAAGCTCAAGATAAAGATGATGCTCTAGACCAAGCTCAAGCTCAAGATCAAGGTCAAGCTAAAGATCAAGATCATTCTCAAGATCAAGAGCAAGCCGATTCTAGTACCAAAGCTTGTTGGGAGACCAAGCCTCAACTCTCCATGGAGGAAATTCTTGAAAGACGAGCTGCCAATATTGCTTCCAAACAAAGAGTCAAGCAACATCTCTTAAAGAACGTTTATGGAAGCTTGAAGAGAGGGGTAACCACTCGTCATCAATTAACAAACTTTTGTGCACATCATGTGTTTGTTTCTTGATTTGAACCCCTCAAGGTACAAGATGCGCTTGAAGATGAGGAATAGCTTGAAGCCATGCATGAAGAAATCAGCAACTTCGAGCGCAACAAGGTGTGGCGATTGGTGCCAAGGCCAAAGGAGAAGCACACTGTCATTGCAACCAAATGGATCTTTGAGAATAAGCAAGATGCACATGGTATCATCATATGCAAAAAGGCAAGACTAGTGGCTCAAGGCTACTCCCAAGTTGAGGGTATCAACTACAATGAAACCTTTGCCCATGTTGCTCGCCTTGAATCTATTCGCATGTTGCTTGCTTATGGCTCTCATCATGATTTCATATCATATCAAATGGGTGTGAATAGTGCTTTCCTTAATGGTCCTCTTAAGGAGTTAGTGTATGTTAAGCAACCCCCGGGGTTTGAAGATCCGAAGTTCCCCAATCATGTATATGTTCTTGATAAGGCACTCTACGGCCTTAAACAAACCCCACATGTGTGGCATGAGCACCTTACCGAGATGTTGCAAGATCGTGGGTTTGAAATTGGGAAAATTGATCCCATTCTTTTTACTAAGAGGGTTAACGGGAACTTGTTCGTATGCCAACTATATTTAGATGATATTATCTTTGGTTCTTCTAACAAAGCTTTTAATGATGAGTTCGCTGCACTAATGACCAAAGAGTTTGAGATGTCTATGTTGGGAGAGTTGAAGTTCTTCCTTGAATTCGAAGTCAAGCAACGAAGCCAAGGAACCTTCATACACCAAGCTAAATACACTCAAGACATGCTCAAGGGGTTCAAGATGGATGAGCTCAATCCTCCCAAGGCCAACACTCCTATGCAACTCAAATGCCAACTTGACAGTGATCCCAATGGTAAAGTTGTGGATCAAAAGGTATATCATTCCATGATTGGGTCCTTGCTTTGTCTTTGTGCATCTAGACCGGATATCATGTTGAGTGTTGGAATTTGTGCACGATTTCAATCCACACCAAAGGAGAGTCACTATGTGTCTGTTACGCGAATCTTTCGATATTTGGCTCATACCCCAAACTTTGGCTTATGGTATCCCAAGGGTGCTTCATTTTATCTCATTGGATATACTGACTCGAATTGGGCAGGAGACCATGTGGAAAGGAAGTCCACTTCCGGAGGCTGCCAAATTCTTGGTCATTCTTTGGTAAGTTGGTCTTCAAAGAAACAAAACTGTGTTTCTGTCTCGTCCATCGAGGCCAAGTATGTAGCCGCCGCAAGCAGTTGTGCTCAGATTTTTGGATGAGTAAAACCTTAAACGTTTATGGTGTCAACTTTGACAAAGTGCCTATTTACTGCGACAATGAAAGCACGATCAAGATCGCCAACAACCCGGTTCAACACTGCAAGACGAAGCATATTGAGATTCGTCATCACTTCATCCGGGACCACATCAAGCGTGGAGTAAATTGATCTCATTCATCTTTATACCAAGAAACAGCTTGCAGAATGCAGATATATTCATGAAGCCATTGAGTGAAGCAATATTTCGTGAGTTAAGGCATGAGCTAAATATCATTGATTCGAGCAATGTGGCTTGACTTAGTGCACACCCCACCACACTCATCATTATGTCTTGTTTAGATGTAGGCATGGACTTAGGGGGAGTCTAGTTCTCTCAATGAACTATCCCTCCTCCTATTATGCATAAAATAATCAAAGTATTTCACATCTGCCATTTTTTATGGTTACTGCCCTTCAAAGAAAAATTGTGGTCATGGGCCCAAGGTTCAAATCTTCGCCGTGCCATACCAATTAACTCAAACATAGGTGGCCTCGGTTACCGCCCCTCCTAGCGAGTGATAACCCACAAGTATAGGGGATCAATTGTAGCCTTTCTCGATAAGTAAGAGTGTCAAACCCAACGAGGATATAGAGGTAGAACAAATATTCCCTCAAGTTCTATCGACCACCGATACAACCGTGCGCACGCTTAACGTTCGCTTTACCTAGAACAAGTATGAAACTAGAAGTACTTTGTAGGTCTGATAGGATAGGTTTGCAAGATAATAAAGAGCACGTAAATAAAAACTAGGGGATGCAAAGATAAAGAAACAACTAAGTTAGTTTAACGAGTGTGGAAAAGTGGTGGTAGGAGTTGTGGAATTGTCCCTAGGCAATCGATAACTAGACCAGTAATCATTATTGCAATTTTATATGAGGGAGAGGCATAAGCTAACATACTTTCTCTATGTGGATCATATGCACTTATGATTGGAACTCTAGCAAGCATCCGCAACTACTAAAGATCATTAAGGTAAAACCCAACCATAGCATTATAAGGTATCAAGTCCTCTTTATTCCCATACGCAAACAACCTACTTACTCGGGTCTGTGTTTCTATCACTCACTCCACCCACCATAAGCGAATCATAAGCATATTGCAAACCCTACAGTGGGGATCGCTCATGCTTGCATGACACGGAGAGCACCATAGGGCAGCACCAATAATAAAACATGCAACTCAAACCAATCATGATCATCAATCAACCAATAAGACAAAATAGATCTACTCAGACATCATAGGATGGCAACACATCATTGGATAATAATATGAAGCATAAAGCACCATGTTCAAGTAGAGGGTACAGCGGGTTGCGGGAGAGTGGACCGCTATAGATAGATGGGGGAAGGTGATGGAGGTGTTGGTGAAGATGATGGAGTTTTTGGAGTAGATCGCCATCACGATGATGGCCCCGGCGGTGTTCCGGTGCCACCGGGAGAGAGGGAGAGAGATCCCCCTCCTTCTTCTTCTTCCTTGACCTCCTCCGGTCCTCCCTAGATGGGAGGAGGCTTTCCCCTCTGGTCCTTGGCCTCTGTTGGGTATATAACCCCGTGGTGAGACCCGCCCAGGTGGGGCCGGGTTATACCTTGTGGCTCATATACCAGACCGAGGCTGATGGGCCTGGAGACATAAGCTTAGACATATGACGGTTTACCAAGATGGGCTTGGGCGAGGCCCAGGACAAGAAGGCATGAATACCCCGGCGGTTAAGCCGCCCGGAGACGGCTTGCCCAGGAAGGCAAGGCGACATAGAGATAGAGTCAGATACATTGTAAGAGTCGGTATGAGACTTGTAACCCGTGGTCTTGGCCTCCTATATAAGGGCAAGACCCGGGGCGACTTAGAAAGGGAACAAATTGATCGAGACCTAGGTCAAGCGAATCCGCTCCCTTGTAATCGATACTCCAATCAATACAACACAAGAAGGATGTAGGCTTTTACCTCATCTCGAGGGGTCAAACCTGGGTAAACTCGTGTCCTTCGTCCCAGCCAACCCCTTTGAGTCCATCACCTTAGCGATGGCCTCGAACATAAGTCCTGAGACATCTGCCGTGATAAAACCACGACAGTTGGCGCCCACCGTGGGGCTAGCACTCGATGGTGTAGAGTTCTCAAAGAGCTCTCTTCTAGGGATCGAGGGATACGCTGTCGGCAGGATGACGAAGAGTCACCGCGGCCGGCTCTACATCGATGACGCCGGCTAGGGCCCCGAGGCTGACTTTGTCGAGTATGGCTTCCGAGTCCCCTTCGGTGGGATCCATGTTTTCATCGGCAAGGTCGCCGGATCTACACCTGGGCCGGACGTCTGCACCAACATCGTCGAGCCGGCCCGGCGTACACAACCCGCTCAGCGCATGCAACCCGCACGTGTTAACCCGGGCAGGGAGCATGTCTTCATGGGTTTTACTCAAGGAGTGGATCTAGAGGGGTCCATGTCGCAGGAGACTCTCGTCTGTTCGGAGGATGAGTCTTCGAGCGGAGAGATGGAATCAATCTACTCGCTTCACAATGGCAGGCTCGGGGGCTACGAGGAGCTTTACCCCGGGTCGGAGTGCCATGAGTAAGAGGACTATGGGCCGTCGATGCATGCGGACGTCTTCATGGCAGGTTCAGCACCGGGCACGAGCAGTACAGCTGCTGGGGTAGACGGGTAGGGGGCGGACCCGCCGCCGGCTCAAGTTCTCCTCGATCTGATGAATGACTCACGTCCCTGATGGCAACTGAGGTCACACCCGAGAATCAAGCCGCCCCGAACACAGAGATTGCAAGGATAAAGGACCAGATGACTGAACTCCAGCAAGGGATCGGCATGCTGAAGGCCCAGATGAACGCAGAGGTAGAACGCCTTAAGGCGAACACTTTCCGCCTTGAGCTGGAGCAACAATCTGCGGCGGTGGTTCAGCAGATGAGACATCAGTCCCGCTTGCCAGAATAGTTCGAGGCCAGGAATCTTTTTAACATGCCAGGGGCGGGACGGATCGTGGAAGCACCAGAGAGTTGGCCGGCGGCTCGACAATAATGCCCTAACCCGCCCCAACAGAACCAGCCTTCACCAATGGCTTTTCCAACACCGACGGGTCACTATTCAAACCCGGCGGAGAACATGGTGGTGGCGGTGACCCAGCTCGGTATGATTCCTATCTCGGACGAGGCACCCTTCGCAGAAGAGGTGAGGAACGCTATTGGATACCTGCAGACGGCGATGGCCTAGTAGGAGAAATACACCTACAGCCGGAGTCGTGTGCACTCAACCCCCATCCCCAGCCTCAGCTTTAGCCGGCGTTATGAGTCGCCGGTGATTTCTAGCAGTGACTCACATTGGAACCCTCCATGAGACGATACGGCGGTTCTGGATGCTCAGGCTCTAGTGGACCGGGCAAGGGCACGGCGCGAGGAAGCGGCTCTGGCGTCGGCGGCGGCTCATCAAGAGCCGGCACCTTCTATATCGATAGGAGCAGGAGTAACCACCAGGGCCATGGGAGTGTCGTGCTTGGCGCCGGTTTTACGAAACGAACTTCTACCGAAGGATTTCAAGGGCCCTCGCAACGTCCCAAACTATATTGTTGATCTGCCTCCGGAGGCATGGATTGAGAGCTATGAGCTGGCGATGGAGATGTTAGACGTCAGCGACGCAGTGTGTGCCAAGTATTTTATCATGATGCTGGAAGGGCCAGCTCGCACATGGTTGAAGGGCTTGCCACCCAACACCATTAATTCCTAGGCCGATTTAAAGGCGAAGTTCATCAAAAATTTCCAGGGAACGTGCAAGCAGCCCATGACGATTGTGGATTTGGATCATTGCGTGCAGCAGGAGAATGAGTCGGCTCATCATTGGGTCCGACGGGTCTCAACTATCATCCACTCATCTGAACAGATTACGGCAGCTCAAGCAGTTTTGATTCTAGAGAAGAATTGCCACTTTACGCGTCTGAAGCAAAAGCTTGTTAGGCTCAAGCGCTCGTGTCAGTACATGGGGGAGCTCATGGCGTCTCTCACAAAGTATGTTGACTCTGACAATACGAAGGATCCAGGCTCTGACGAGGAGAAGCCTGGTCAGTGCAAGAAGAGTAACAATGGTAAGGGTCCAGCAAACAACGGTAACCAAGGCAAGGGGAAGAATTCGGACGGTGGGTCAGAATTGGTGGCCAACGCCAGCACCGGAAACAATCGTGCTAAAAGCAATGGGAACTTCAGACAACCCTTTAATAAGGGTAAAACTCCTTTTAATTTGGAGGAGATGCTCAATAAACCTTGCCCAGAACACAGCCGGCCCGATAAGGTGGCGAATCACTCATGGAGAAATTGCCACATTATGCACAAGTTTCGGGATTACAGTGTGCGGTAGCATAACAAGAATGGCGGAGACCCGCCAAGCGGCTCAGAGCCGGGTGGTTCAGGTGCCGGCTTGGGGCCTAGCGGTTCAAGATCCGGCTATCAGGGCCAGGGCAGCCAAGGAGGGCATCATCGGCAAACCAATGGCAATAATCAGCAGCAAAATAACCAGTCTGGATACCAGAGTAATCCGAAGCAACTCATCTTAGGTCAGTATCATGTTTTTACAACCAGCCTTTGACAACTCAATGAAGGAATATCCAGTTCAAAGGCCGGTTTATTACATCAGTGAAGTCCTGACAGAGTCCAAGCAGAGATATCCGCATTGGTAGAAGCTAGTATATGGGGTGTCCATGGCCAATCGTAAACTGAAGCACTACTTCTTGGGGCACCAGATTACAGTGGTTAGCTCTGCCCCGTTGGCAAACAGAATTCAAAACAGAGAGGCCACTGGCAGAATTGCTAAGTGGGCATTGGAGCTCGGACCTGTTAATCTGAAATACGTGCCTCGCACGGCGGTCAAGTCTCAAGCCCTGGTGGATTTCATAAACGACTGGACATAGTGTCAGGCACCCAAGGAAAAGCCGGATAACACATATTGGACAATTCACTTTGATGGGTCTAGCCAGCTGGAAGGATCGGGGGCAGGAGTTGTCTTAACTTCCCCCAAAGGTGAAAAGTTCGGTTATGTGTTAAGGCTGATGTTTCCTTGTACTAATAATGCAGCTGAGTACGAAGCTCTGCTTCATGGACTCCGGGTGGCTAAGGAGATGAACTTGAGCTGGGTTAGGTGTCTCGGCGACTCAGACCTGGTGGCCCAGCAAGTTTCAGGCACTTGGGATTCTAAGGACCCGTGGATGTCGGCTTATTGTCAGGCGGTGGATGTCATCGCTGGTCATTTCAAGGGTTATCAGGTGGATCATATTGATCATCGCAGGAACAAAGTGGCTAACACCCTTTCAAGGCTAGGGTCTCAGCGTAAGCCGGTACCACCTAACGTTTTCTTAGATGTATTGCATCACCTGTCGGTTCAATTACCTTCGGAGGAAGACTTGGCCATACCTGACCCGGAGGGACAGCTGGTGGCGGCCTTACATGCTATTCCTGACTGGACCGTGCCTTACTTGGCATACTTGACTCGCGGTGAGTTACCTAATGATGAAAATCTGGCTGGACAGATCAGGAGGCGGTCTAAGTCTATGACTATAATCAACGGTGAGTTACATAAGTGCAGCGTCACTGGCGTCTTCCAACGTTGTGTTTCACCTAAAGAGGGCAAGGAAATCTTGAGTGAAATTCATGCTGGCGATTGTGGTCATCATGCCGGCTCAAAATCTCTGGTAGCCAAGGCTTTTCGACATGGTTTCTTTTGACTGACGGCTCATAAAGATGTAGAGAATTTGGTTGGCAAGTGCGATGGATATCAGACGTTCGGCAGGCGTACTCACGTCCCGGCTCAAGAGTTGTGCATGATTCCAATTACTTGGCCTTTTGCAGTCTGGGGGCTTGATATGGCCGAACCTTTTAAGAGATCCAAGGACAAGAAGACCTACCTCTTGGTGGAGGTGGATAAATTTACCAAGTTGGTAGAAGCTAAGCCGGTCAGCAAGTGTGACGTGGTTATGGCGGTTCAATTTATTAAGAAGTTGATCTATCGCTTCGGTTATCCTCACAGTATCATCACAGATAATGGCACAAACTTATCCAAAGGGGCTATGCAAGTGTTCTATGAAAATGAGCACATCCGACTTGATGTTTCTGCGGTGGCTCATCCGCAATCAAATGGACAGGCAGAACGTGCTAACTAGGAAATCTTGAGAGGCATCAAACCCCGGCTTATGGTTCCTTTGTAGCGCACGCCGGGTTGTTGGGTGGAGGAGTTGTCATCCGTCTTATGGAGCATCAGAACCACTCCCAATAGATCAACAAGGTATACACCTTTCTTCATGGTTTATGGTGTAGAAGCCGTATTACAAAGCGATATCCATTATGACTCGCCACAAGTGGTGGCTTATGTTGAGGAAGATAACGAAACAGCACGTCAAGACGCATTGGATGCTTTGGAGGAAGAACGTGATCTCGCGGTGGCTCGATCGGCGATCTATCAGCAAGACCTGCGTCGCTACCATAGCCATAGGGTTAAGACCCGGACGTTTCAAGAAGGCGACTTAGTGTTGCGGTTGATTCAAGATCCGATCGATGCACACAAGTTGTCCCCTTCGTGGGAAGGGCCTTTCATGGTCAGCAAGAATCTCAACAACGGGTCATATTACCTCATTGACGTCCGGAACGACTCAAGTACTTCTGGGCAGGAGACTCGCCGGCCGTGGAACATAGCTCATCTACGACCTTACTACACCTGAGTCATTCAGACTCGACATTGTACACCATCATTGTACATATCATATATATATATATGAACAAAGTTGGCATCTCTACAAGTCGGGGCCTCTGCCGTTTCACATATCTCAGTTGTGTAAAAAAGGTCATCTAGGGGGCTTCCAACCCACTGGGTTTAGCTTATCACACCCTATCGATCGGCTCTCAAGCCAAACAATTGATTTCGTCAACAAAGGTCATCTAGAGGGCTTCCAACCAGCTGGGTTTAGCTTATCACACCCTATTGTTTGGCTCTCAAGCCAAACAATTGATTTTGTCAACCAAGGTCGTCTAGGGGGCTTCCAACCCGCTGGGTTTAGCTTATCACACCCTATCGATCGGCTCTCAAGCCAAACAGTTGATTTCGTCAAAAAAGGTTGTCTAGGGGGCTTCCAACCCGCTGGGTTTAGCTTATCACACCCTATCGATCGGCTCTCAAGCCAAACGGTTGATTTCGTCAACAAAGGTCGTCTAGGGGGCTTCTAACCCGCTAGGTTTAGCTTATCACACCCTATCGATCGGCTCTCAAGCCAAACATTTGATTTCGTCAACAAAGGTCATTTGGGGGCTTCCAACCCATTGGGTTTAGCTTACATACCCTCTTGATTGGCTCTTAAGTTGCTAGAGTTAAACCTGCCTGTTTGCAACTTACCGCTCCACCAGGTGACCCGCCAAACTCTTACCAGGTAATCTCGCCTAGAGACCCTGAGCCGGTTCAAAGAAATTGACGGCCAATCTCGTTAGAGACCCTATGTTGGTTAAGGTTAAACCGGCGGTTTCTTGTCACATGAGAGCTGGCTTACGAAAAGCAAGGATAAACTCTCTCATCTACCGCCGACTCTCCGCTATGTGGCCCGTTCGTACTCTTAGACAGTCAATCCTTTGAAAGAGCCTGAACTATTTAAGGTTTAAACGACGGATTTATGTCACGTGAGAAGCAGTTTTTGAGCTACCAGGGTACTCATGCCCTGTCGTGTCTCTCTCTAGGATGCTACACTTCCTATTAGTTAATCTCGCTTAGAGACCCTGAGCCATTCTAAGCAAGGACGGCCAATCTCGATAGAGACCCTGTACTGGTTAGGAGTTTTAATTAGCGACTCCACCCAGAAGAACCGGCACATGAGTTAAAAAATTTCAAATACGGAAAGATATAGCATCTCCGGGTTGTGTGGTTTTAAGCCGCCCTACTAAACAGTATGGAACATATTCTGTTTCCACTGGTTGGTTATCTCAAGACGAGCTGCCACGACATTTAGTATGAATTGGAGCACAAAGCAGATACAATATGTTAAAGCAGTGCGATTTCCTATGTGGACGATGGCACAGTTCAGGCAAGACAAAGTTTTACTAAGAGCCTATTACAATGCTCTCCACAGAGCTCAAAAGCAATGACTTAAAGTTTTTTACACGCCCCAAAGTTCGGCGGGTCACGAGAGCCGGATTATCCATGGCGTTATCAATGGGCTCAGCTGGACGGCGGGTCACCCTGCGTCGGGTCTTCGACCTCTTTGATCTGGAGATTGTCCACGTCCCAGTTGCAGTTGGTTAAAGCTTGAAAGGTTGCCTCTTCAAAGAGGAGGGACGGGTCAAGCTCAGGAGCAAAGAAGTGCTTATGGCGTGCAGGAATTTAAGTCCGTGGCTTCGAAGGTGGGGCCGCGCACTCACTTATTCTCGGCATTGTAAGCCGCCTGATATGTTGACAGGTTCACTTCTTTCGCTAGCACTGATGCAAGGACTCTGGAGGCCTTCATGCAACGGGCGTAGTCGGCTTCTGTGAACTCTGAGCCATCGTCCTTCTTTGATAGAAACCCGTCCATCATCTCCTCGGGAGTCAGCTCTGGGGCGAAGGCTAAAGCCCGACTTATGGCCGCAATGGCTCCCTTTCTGGTGGATGATTTCTTGAGCTCCTGGATTTGCTTGGGCAGAGTGGACGACATTTCTATAACTCCCTTCATGGACTGTGCGATATTCTCTTTTTTAAGCATCACTTTGATGGTGTAGAGTGTTCCACAGTACAACTGTTCTGAGAGAGTATAGACGGCTTTCAGAGACAAAAAACTGTTAGCGGCGAGTTGACGGCTCCTTGGACCTGTATAAGACGGATTTTTGTTATAAGCCGCCTGTATAAATCTTCATACAAGGATACTGGCTAAAGTACTTACGAAAGATGGCAGCAGACATCTTTGCAATATGGCATTTCAGGGCGTGCAGTTCATCGGATACTTCCATGAGCTGTTGATCAGCATTATCTGCATGCTGAGCCAGGGCAGTTTTCTCCATCTCAGCAACTTTCTTGAAGGCGGCAAAATCAGCTTTAGCTTTTACAAGCTCTTCGACCGCAAGCCGACACTTCTCTTCTGCTGCACTCCTGTCGTCCTGTTGGGAGGCCAGATTGCTTTTCAAGCCGGTCAGTTCAAACTCGGCATTATTTAAAGCTTCCCGTGACAAACAAAGGTACAAGAAAGCTAAGTCGCCAGGATAGCATGTCGTCAGATGGTTAAATCAACAAATATAATGTAAGTCTCCACCAGATTGCAAGCAATATACTTGACACTTGGGGGCTAATGTCTATTTGCTCTCCAAAAGTACAAGTACATTCCGGCTCATCTTTATCAAGTTAAGCCGACACATGGGGGCTAATGTCTATTTGCTCTCCAAGACTACAAGTACATTCCGGCTCATCTTTATCAAGTTAAGCCGACACGTGGGGGCTAATGTCTATTTGCTCTCCAAGACTACAAATTACAAACCACAAAGTAAGTCCCGACTCGGTTTTATCAAGTTAAGCCGGCACTTGGGGGCTACAATTGGCTCTTTATTCAAGTCTACATTGAAGTTCCGGCTCATATTTGTCAAAGATAAGCCGGCACTTAAGGGCTAAAATTGGCTCTTTATTCAAGTCTACATTGAAGTTCCGACTCATATTTGTCAAAGATAAGCCAGCACTTGGGGGCTACATTTGGCTCTTTCCATGAGGAAATTCGGCCCATTATTTCTATAGAGACCCGGACTTGGGGGCTATAGTGGATCAACTACTTAAAATTGACTACCAGCTCAATATTCACATATTAAGCTGATACTTGGGGGATACAGGTTAAGTGTTCCTACTCAAGGCACGGATTGGAAGACCCGGCTTACCATTGACAAATACTAAACCGGCTCTTGGGGGCTACATAAGGATATATGGAAAGGAAAGAGTACCTCATATTTTTTCTTCATTAGGTTGACGAGCTTGAGCTCTATGTTCTAGCTCGTGTTGAGGCGGTTCAGATAGCCGACGTGCAGCTCATTAGCATTTAGCTTCTCCAACATGGGGAGCTCAAGGTCCGGCTTGTCAGAGGCTTCGGTTTTCTCAGTGTGCTTTGTCAACACACGAGGTTCAGTAGTTTGAAAGCTGGTCCCAGTGATGATGACATCTGGAATAATTGAATCATCGGTAGCCATTGAAGGGCTCGGCGACTTAGAATTGGTCCTTGGAGGACTCTCAGTGGCTGTTTCATGAGCCACTGGCTCGGCAGAATGACGAGCGTCTTCAGGTGCATCCTTTGAGGCAGCAAAAGGATCAGCATGTGCAACCGGAGAGTCCGGCTTAGCAGCCTCCGATTCTTGAGTAGTGGGGCCCGAGGTAGACCCGACGGTTTTACTTCACTTTGCTTAAGCCCTGGAAGGCATAGAAAGCTGTTATATAAAAATTTAAAGGATAACAAAGGATAGGATGCAAGTATGAAAGCACATACTCTGGGTTGATCTTCAAAGGCGACAGCTTGGTTTTCGTAGAGTCGCCTCAAGAAGGAGGTGATTCCTGAAAGCAGTTAAAGCATTGTAAAGACAGAGTAAAGTTGTAAGGCAAGATTGACAAAATTAAGCCAAGTGAAACAAATACCTCAGCTGGCCGTTTCCGCTGAACCGAAGAGTGAGATAACCCGGCCATAAGGTCTTCAGAGCTGGTGCTCTAGGTCTGGCGTCGGGAGACTTGCTGTTGCTTTTTCAAAAGAAAGTTGGGGTCTAAGTAAGCAAGAGGATGAGAAAAGGGGACTTTTTGGACGACCCGCTATATCTTCTGTGGTGCAAGATGTTCTGAGTCAGATGAGACATAAGTTACCTTAGGGGCATTGGCGTGGCTTCTCTCCGTCTTGTCCTGTGAAGTTATGGTTGTTAGTAAGGTATATGAAGAGACGGACAAGAGAGTCAAGTTTTACCTTTGAGTCATCAGCCTCAGGCTGTTCTTGAGGTGCAGGTTTCTTCTTTCGGCCGACGGCCTTTTCCTTCAACTTCTTTGGAGGAGGAACGTACTTCTTTTTCTACAAGCCAGAGTTCGCTTGGAAGTAAAAGCAGCCAAAAGAGGGTAAAGATCATAAAACATACATGGATAGCTAAACGTGGAAGTCAGGAGGTCGAGAGTTGCCCTTACGTCCGGGGCCGGGTTTGCGGCGCAGAAAGGTGGTAATCCAATGGTGCGGCAAGAATCTTGGGATTCATGGATAAGGCTTTTGACAGCAGCAATAATGTTGTATTCTGACAAAGTGGTAGAGTTAAAACAGAGGGGATCATTGGCATCACCCGTATATTCGCACATGAGGCGGTTTCTCTGGCTTAGAGGCATGACTCGCCAGGAGACCCAGCAACGGGTCAGATCAATCCCTGTCAGATTGTTGGCCATGAGGGCTTTAATCCTGGCGTAAGTCGGAGCATATTTCGCCCGTTCAGAGGCTGACATCCGGTCAGGGAGTTCAATTGTTGTCTTGAGTCGGGACAGGTGATAACCCGGCAGTGGATGTTCTCCCTCTTGGGAGGTATCTTTGCAATAAAACCAGGTTTTGTTCCAGTCTTTGGGATGACTTGGCATCTGAACAGCCGGAAAGCTCATGTACTGTCTTCTTTGGATGGAGATCCCACCAAGCTCCAAGATTGGGCCAACTGCCACTTCTTTCTGGCGGTTTGTGTAGAAGAACTCGCGGAAGAGGTCAACAGAGGGCTCTTCTTGTAAGTAAACTTCACACAGAATTTGAAAGTTGCACATGTTTGAGACAGAATTAGGCGCAATATCCTGAGGATGTAGCTTGAAGAAGTGAAGGACATCTCGGAAGAATTTTGAGCCGGGCAGGCTGAAACCGCGTATAAAGTAGTCTGCGAATACAACCACTTCGCCCTCTTGGGGGATGGGTTTCTTTTCTCTGCCTGGAACCCACTAGTGAATGACATTTTTTGCTGGGAAAGTCCCTGCTTCTATGAAGTCCTTCAAAACTCTTCAATAATGGCAGAGCCGACCCAGTTACAGGAATTGGATGCACGAGGCATAATGGCATCCTAAAAGCTCTGGAAAGTAATAGCGTGTGGCGAGTTAGAAGGTGACAGACAAGCTAACGGTGGCTGATGAAATCTAAGTTCTACGAGGCTGAGCCGCCCGTGCAGTTCAGGGCAAAAGTCGTAAGTTTAATGGCGGGTTACGTTGTAGGGCAATGGAGCAAACTACTGCTAAGTATGGAAAACAGGTTTCACATGCTATCTATATAAGTGCGGATCTTCAGACAAAGGAAAAAAGCAAGTCTATTCTAAACCTAACGATGAATGGAAGAACTGGCAAGCGGTCGAAGACAGTAAAAGGGGGGCAACTACGGATTTGTATTGCACTATTTTTTGGTTTCCTATGATTCACCGCAGTGGAAAAGGAATACCTGTCAGGTTCGCTGATCTACAAGTCGACTGGCATTACGAAGAGCTCGTGTTCTAGCGGACGGAAGAACTCCATGGATTCACTACCCTAAACTACAGATCTAGGGAATGAAGAAGGACGTACCGGAGGAAATGCGACGGGCACGGATGATGCTCTCATCTGTTCAGGTCGATGCAACCGCCTCGGGCGATGATGGTGCAGGTGATCCACGGGAGCGAGAGAGCTCGGGGGCAGTGGCATCGAGAGGAAGAAGAAGAGGCGTAGGTTGCGGAGGAAATGAGAAGGACTGTTCGCGGTCCTATTTAAGAGGCTGAAAGGAAGGAAACAGGCGCGGGAATCCAGACGACCGAAACTGACCGACCGAGACGGACGCCTCAATTTTCGGGCCATCGGTTTAATGATGAAAGATCCGTTGTGGTCATCAGGCAATATTTTTGGCATATCCAATATGACGTCACGGTAGGTTACATTTTCTTACTTTCAGGTGTTGAAGGAAGAGACTCGCCGCCAAGTAAAATGGACGATTGATATGAGCAAGCTCAAATCAACCTCGGGCCTAACTTTGGGGATATAACCCCGTGGTGAGACCCGCCCAGGTGGGGCCGGGTTATACCTGGCGGCTCATATACCAGACCAAGGCCGATGGGCCTAGAGACTTAAGCTTAGACATATGGCGGTTCACCAAGATGGGCCTAGGTGAGGCCCAGACCAAGAAGGCATGAAGACCCGGGCGGTTAAGCCGCCCGGAGACGGCTTGCCCAGGAAGGCAAGGCGACATAGAGATAGAGTCGGATACATTGTAAGAGCCGGTATGAGACTTGTAACCCGTGGTCTTGGCCTCCTATATAAGGGCGAGACCCGGGGCGACTTAGAAAGGGAACCAATTGATTGAGAACTAGGTCAAGTGAATTCGCTCCCTTGTAATCGATACTCCAATCAATACAACACAAGCAGGACGTAGGCTTTTACCTTATCTCGAGGCGGCGAACCTGGGTAAACTCGTGTCCTTCGTCCCAACCAACCCCTTTGATTCCATCACCTTAGCGATGGCCTCGAATGTAAGTCCTCGGACATCTGCCATGATAAAAGCACGACAACCTCCATGGCGGCGGAGGGGTGAGAGCCCCTTCGAGATTGGATCTCTCTCTATGTTTCCTTCTCTTTCTGTGCTCTTAGATTCTAGCCTTTCACCGTTTCTTAAATTTCTGGAGATCCGTAATTCCGATCGGGCTGAAATTTTAAGGGGGTTTTCCTTATAAAAATTTCTTTCTTGCTGCCTAAGGACAGCTCCAACCGACCTAAGGGGTAGCCACAAGCCCTCGGGGCGCGGCTAGGGGGGTGGGTCGCGCCTAGCAGGCTTGTGACCTCCTCGGGCATTGTCTCGCGTTGATTCTTTTTCCCAAAATTCACATATATTCCAAAAAAATCTCTGTAAGTTTTTATCGTGTTTGGACTTCGTTTGATATGGATTTTCTGCGAATCAAAAAACATGCAACAAACAAGAACTAGCACTAGGCACCGGATCAATATGTTAGTCCCAAAAAATAGTATAAAAACTTGCCAAAAGTATATGAAAGTTGTAGAATATTGACATGAAACAATCAAAAATTATAGATACGACAGAAACGTATCAGCATCCCCAAGCTTAATTCCTTCTCGTCCTTGAGTAGATAAATGGTAAAAAAGATAATTTTTGATGTGGAATGCTACCTCGCATAATCTTGATCATATAATCTAATCATGGCATGAATATTAAGACACGAGTGATTCAAAGCAATAGTCTATATTGACATAAAAACAGTAATACTTCGGGTATACCAACAAGGCAATTGCGTCCTTTCAAAATAACATGGCCTTAGAAAGTTATCCCTACAAAATCATATGGTTTGGCTATGCTCCATCTTCCCCACACAAAGTATCTAAATCATGCACAACCCCGATGGCAAGTCAAGCAATTGTTTCACACTTTTTTATGTTCTCAAACCTTTTCAACTCTCACGCAATACATGAGCATGAGCTAGGGATATAACATTATAAGTGGAATAGAATATGGTGGAGGTGATGAGGAAAAGGAGAAGATAGTCTCACATCAACTAGGCGTATCAACGGGATATGGAGATGCCCATCAATAGATATCAATGTGAGTGAGTAGGGATTGCCATGCAACGAATGCACTTAGAGCTATAAGCGTATGAAATCTCAAAAATAAAAATAAGGGGTCGTGCAAAAAATTCTACTAGTTATATGAAAGTGACAAAATAGGAGACTCTCTATCATGAAGTTCATGGTGCTACTTTGAAGCACAAGTGTGGAAAAGGATAGTAGCAATTGTCCCTTCTCTCTTTCTCTCATTTTTTTAAATTTTTTTATTTTTTTCTTTTTTATTTTGGTGGGCATCTTTGGCCTCTTTTTTTATTTATTTGGGCTTCTCTGGCCTCTTTTATTTTTTCTGTAAAGACCGGAGACTCCTCCCAACTTGTGAGGGAATCATAGCTTCCATCATCCTTTTCTCACACAAAACAATGCTCTAATAATGAAAATCATCACACTTTTATTTACTTACAACTCGATACCTAGAACAAAAATATGACTCTAAATGAATGCTTCCGGTAGGATACCGGGATGTGCAATGATCTAGCCTAGCAAATGACATCAAAAAATGGACAAGCCATGAAAACATCATTCAAGCTGTCTTACGATCATGCAAAGCAATATGAAAATGATGGTGCATGTCATACTAAACGGAACGGTGGACGTTGTATGGCAATATATCTCAGAATGGCTATGGAAATGCCATGATAGGTAGGTATGGTGGCTGTTTTGAGGAAGGTGTATGGTGGATATTTTGAGGAACGTGTATGGTGGCTGTTTTGAGGAAGGTGGGTTTTATGCACCGGTGAAAGTTGCACGGTACTACAGAGGCTAGCAAAGGTGGAAGGGTGAGAGTGCGTATAATCCATGGACTCAACATTAGTCATAAAGAACTCACATACTTATTGCAAAAGTCTATTAGTTATCAAACAAAGCATTAGACGCATGCTCCTAGGGGAGAGGTTGGTAGGTGTTAACCATCGCGCACACCCGACCCTCACACAAAGGTTGACAATCATTAAACAAATCATGTTGCGACTTTGTTACATAACGGTTCATCATACGGGCATGCTACGGGAATCACAAACTTCAACATGTGTATTTATCCAATTCACATCTACTCACTAGCATGACTCTCATATTACTATCTTCATATCGCAAAACTATTGGAAGGAATCAAACATATCATATTCAGTGATCTACAAGTTTTATGTAGGATTTTATGACTAACCATGTGAATGACCAACTCCTGTTAACTCTCTAAATAGATATAAGTGAAGCATGAGAGTTTAATTATTTCTACAAAAGATATGTCCACGCTCTAAAAAATATAAGTGAAGCAAAAGAGCATTCTACAAATGGCGGTTTTCTATGTGTAGAGAAACAAGCAATCCAAACTTCAAATGATATAAGTAAAGCACATGAAGCATTCTACAAAGCCATACTCAAAAGATATAAGTGAGGTGCAAAGATCCTTGTATAAATCTAACAAGGACTATCTCATACCATCATGGTGAATTATTAAAATAAAAATAAAAAACACACGACGCTCCAAGATTTACGCATATCATGTGACAAATAAAAATATAGCTCCAAGTAAAATTACCGATGGTTGTTAGAAGAAAGAGGGGATGCCTTCCGGGGCATCCCCAAGCTTAGTTTCTTGGGAGTCCTTGAATATTACCTTGGGGTGCCTCAGGAATCCCCAGGTTAGTCTCTTTCAACTCCTTATTCCTTCATCCATCGTGATCTCACCCAAAACTTGAAAACTTCAATCACACAAAACTTAACAAAACCCTCGTGAGATCCGTTAGTATAATAAAGCAAATCACAACTTTAAGTACTGTTGCCAACAAATTAATATTTTATTTTTGCATTTTATCTACTATATATAATTTTTTCATGGCTTATACCACCGATACAATCGATAGTTTCATCAAAACGAGCAAACAATGCATGAAAAACAGAATCTGTCTTAAACAGGACAGTCTGTAGAAATCTGAACATTCACCATACTTATGTAACTCCAAAAATTCTGAAAATTTAGGAAAAAATAAAAAAATTGCATAGCAGTGCTGTGTAAAAATTTCAGAAACTTTTGACATTCTAGTACAAAATGTAAATTCACGCACTACAGCCAAAGTTTCTGTTTTTGCACTGCACACACCAAACAAGCAATCTAATCATCCTAAAGGAAAATCTTGGCACATTATTTTTATAAAACAAGGGATTTATACAAGGGGATAATTATTTTTGTTGAAAAGTTTCTGTAATCAAGATTTGCAAAGTTTCCATGGGAATGAACAAAGTTGAAGGAGCTCCCCCACTTCAACGGTGCTCGTCCTTCTTACTTTCACTTCTCTTTTTGAAAAAGTTCTAGGTTCCCCTATTTATTTGCTAGGTTCCCCTCTTTATTTGTTTTGTTTTTAAACTTTATAAAAGGACACAACAGAATAAAATGACTCTCTAGAACTTCTGGGTTGTCTCTCTGGCAGCGCTTTCTTTAAAGCCATTAAGCTAGGCATAATGTGCTCAAGTAATGAATCCACCCGGATGCTAAGGTATATCAAAGCCAATTTTAATTAACAATGATTTGTAGTTTCGTAGTGAGCACAATGTAACATATATCATGCAAAAACGAAGTCTAACTCTCTTCCTATGCATCGGCATGTCATAAAAAGAACAATTCATGCACACAAAGTAAAGGCCAATACATAGCATAAGCAGTTTCTTGCAATTTTATCAAATTGGAAACATAGAGAGTTCGAGATATAGTTCCTCTCTCATAATAATTGCAAGTAGGAGTAGCAAGCACATGCATATTATATCTATCAAAATCATCATGTGTAATAGTAAAAGGCAACCCATCTATATAATCCTTAATAAGTGCAAACTTCTCCGATATAGTATAGTTGGGAGAATTCAAAAAGATAATAGGACTCTCATGCGTGGGTGCAATAGCAACAATTTCATTCTTATCATAAGTAACTATATGAAGTTCATCTCCATAAGCATCTTTCATATTGGCATCATGGCCACAAGCATAGTAAGCATCAAGTTCATCAAAAAGGGATATTTCAAATGAATCCAAGGGATCAAAGCAATCAACATAGCATTCATCCTTCGGTAAGCACGAAGGAAAATTAAAAAATGTATGAGTTGAAGAGTTACTCTCATTACAAGGTGGGCACGGGTAGCTAATCTGCTCTTCCTCCTGTTGTTCTTCGCTCTCCTCCTCATCTTTTGCATCTAATGAGCTCACTGTTTCAGCAATTTCTTCTTCCATAGATTCATGCAAAATATTAGTATCCTCCAAGGCAGTAGACATGCTCTCAATAAATGCATAAATATCGGAATTATATTCATAATTATCATAGCAATATTTAAGTATAGCAAAATTTTCAGTTCTATAAACAGCATCATCATAATTTTCACACTTCTCAAACAAAGATTCAATTTCATAAGCACCCTTAAAAGAAACGAATTCTTATATTCTTTCCACATCATAGTAATCATAAATACCATTAGCATAAGAAGCCAAGGTTTCATTATCATTAAATTTACATGAAAAAGGAAGGTGTGGAACCTTCATCCTAGAGCAACAAGTATAATCATATCTCTGGCATAGATTCCAAGCATACCATTTCAACATATAAATCTAATCCCAAAGCAGTTTCCCTTTTTGAGCCAAGCGATAATCCCTAAAGTATTCATGTTGATCCAACGTGTATCCCATTATAAATTTGAATGGGGTTTTCTCAGGATTATCAAAGTAGTGCATAATGTCTTTCACATAATGAGCATCGAGGGTTTTAGGAGATTCCCCATCTCCATGAGTAGCAAGTACACCTAATTTTTTTGGTATTTCATGTTCCATATCCATAACTAAAGATAGAGAACAACTTAGAGCAACAAATAAAATCTACTTAGTGATAAAGCAAACAAGCACATACGAGAATATTCACCCCACGCTATTGCTCCCCAGCAACAGCGCCAGAAAAAGGTCTTGATAACCCACAAGTATAGGGGATCAATTGTAGCCTTTCTCGATAAGTAAGAGTGTCGAACCAAACAAGGAGCTAAAGGTAGAACAAATATTCCCTCAAGTTCTATCGACCACCGATACAACCCTACGCACGCTTAACGTCCGCTTTACCTAGAACAAGTATGAAACTAGAAGTACTTTGTAGATGTGATAGGATAGGTTTGCAAGATAATAAAGAGCACGTAAATAAAAACTAGGGGCTGCTAAGATCAACAAACAACTAAGTTAGTTTAACGAGTGTGTAAAAGTGATGGTAGGAGTTGTGGAATTGTCCCTAGGCAATCGATAACTAGATCGGTAATCATTATTGCAATTTCATATGAGGGCATACTTTCTCTACCTGGATCATATGCACTTATGATTGGAACTCTAGCAAGCATCCTCAACTACTAAAGATCATTCAGGTAAAACTCAACCATAGCATTATAAGGTATAAAGTCCTCTTTATTCCCATACGCAAACAACCTACTTACTCGGGTTTGTGTTTCTATCACTCACGCCACCCACCATAAGCGAATCATAAGCATATTGCAAACCCTACAATGGGGATCCCTCACGCTTGCGTGATAGGGAGAGCACCATAGGACATCACCAATAATAAAACATGCCACTCAAACTAATCATGATCATCAATCAACTAATAGGACAAAATAGATTTGCTCAGACATCATAGGATGACAACACATCATTGGATAATAATATGAAGCACAAAGCACCATGTTCAAGTAGAGGGTACAGTGGGTTGTGGGAGAGTGGACCTATGTAGATAGATGGGGGAAGGTGATGGAGGTGTTGGTGACGATGACGGAGTTGTTGGAGTAGATCGCCGTCACGATGATGGCCCCGACAACGTTCCGGTGCCATCGGGAGAGAGGCAGAGAGAGCCCCCTCCTTCTTATTCTTCCTTGAACTCCTCCCAAGATGATGGGAGGGTTCCCCCTCTAGTACTTGGCCTCCATGGCGGCGGAGGGCCGAGAGCCCCTCCGAGATTGGATCTCTCTCTGTTTCCTTCTGTTTCTGTGCTCTCAGATTCTAGCCTTTCACCATTTCTTAAAAATCTAGAGATCCGTAACTCTGATAGTGCTGAAATTTTGAGGGGATTTTCCTTATAAAAATATATTTCTTGTGGCCGAAGGACAGCTCTATCCGACCTAAGGGAAGCCACAAGCCCTCAGGGCACGACCAGGGGGTGGGCCATGCCTAGCAGGCTTGTGACCTACTCGGGCATCGTCTCACGTTGATTCTTTTTTCCCAAAAATCACATATATTCCAAAAAAATCTTCGTAAGTTTTTATCGCGTTTGGACTTCGTTTGATATGGATTTTCCGCAAAACAAAAAACATGCAACAAATAGGAACTGGCACTGGGCAATGGATCAATATGTTAGTCCCAAAAAATAGTGTAAAAAGTTGCCAAAAGTATATGAAAGTTGTAGAATATTGGCATGAACAATCAAAAATTATAGATACGACGGAGACGTATCAGCGAGGCATTTCCTTTCTTTCAGAAGCACTTTTTGTGGTTTCAAGGTCTCTCCAACCTGCTTGTTTTGATTAAGATCGGCTCCATCAAAATATTTTTCTGTTGGTTCCTCAAAGTTTTGATGTCTCCAACCTCTTTTCCAAATGAAACTCTTGCATAAGCCTTTTTGCTTGCTGTTTTTTCTGTCCAAATGTCACCCTGAGTGGTACTACCGCTGTCGTGGGTGGTAGTCCTAAGCGGTACTACCGCTGTGACGAGCGGTACTACTGCCTGTGAGGTTCCACGAATGGATTTGGGGTAGGGAAGGGAAAGTGGAAACTTCCCCATACCCATTCACCCCTCTCTCCCATGGCCCTCTCTCTCCAGGGCGCTTCCAAGGCTGCGGAGGCCGTCGCCGGCCCTTCGATTCCGGCCAAGCTTTCGCAAAACCGTCTGGAGGAGTTGACCTCTAACCCCCCCCTCTCGCCTTGGACGCCGGTATTGTCTCGTTATTCTTTCCCTAGGTCCTCCTCCTTTTGAATCTAGTCATGGACAATGCGTGGTGTTTCTATCTATTTTTGGTCAAATACAGGCGTGATTCTCTTATAAAAGATTGCTAGGAAGTATTTCTCAAGGTTTAGCACTCAAATATGTGCACTTGACATCCCCGGTAGTACTGATTCTCATCGGCGGCTATAGGTTCCCCTGTAGTTTTTGCCCGCGCGGTACTACCGCCCCTTGGAGCGGTAGTACTAAGCGGTAGTACCAAGCGGTACTACCGTTAGTGACAACGGTACTACCACTAGATATGCCAACTGCCCATGTATTTCTGTTATTATCTTCAGAATTGCTTTATTTTTTGGCTTATGCAAACTGTTTTGCCCTTTTTCTCTCATTTGGTGTTCTCGTTTGGTTTCCAGGTGGTAGTAAGAGGAACCCGTGCCATGACACTACATTCAAGCACCCTCACATCTTAGAAGAGGAGAGCTCTTCCAACCTCAATGCTCCTCCCAATAAGCATACAAAGAGGTCTGCTTCCAAGAAGTCAGGGCCATCCCTGGATAAGATCCCTATCAAAGATTACTGGGACATTCGCTGTCTCGATCCATATGTCACACCTCAAGAAAATGTTGGTCGCAACAGTCACTTTTGGACCAAACAGCAACTGTGTATCTATAATGAAGTGCTTCTGGGTAAGGAAAACATCTTTGTGCCAAATGCAAAGTCGATTGATATAGAGTTCTTGGAAAAGAATTCTCAATACTTTGGCCAGGCGATTGCGCTCTGTCAGAAGCTTCAAATCACCCATCTTATGGAATTCAACAAGGACTTCGATGATGAGATAATTGATGTGTTTTATGCCACTGTTTTCTTTGGGACTAATGACGCCCAGACTATGACTTGGATGACCAATGGAAGGAAGCTCACTGCCACATGCAAGGAGTACATGGATCTTCTTCACATTGAGGATAAGGGGCTTGATGACCCTGTCGGTTTCCGCCCACACAAGGAAACTCAGGCAACTCACAAGCGCAATCTCTGGCCATACTCCACTGAGAAGGTATACTTCACTACTAGTAAAGCTACTCATGTTCTACAGTCGTTCCTTGATATTATGCACCGCATATTCCGGAACACCCTGTTTCCTTGTGTTGGCAACTTGGCTGTTAGATTTGTTGCTCTTTTGTCAAAATATGAAGGGGTCTGATGAGGTGCCTGCTCTAGATATTTCTCACATCATGTGGTCTGAACTTCACTCTGTTGTCTTTGATCGTAAGGTTCCTATTTATGGCCCATACCTGATGCTTCTTCTTGAGCACACTTAGTCTAAGACCTAGCATGGCATCATCTTTGAGCATAGTGAGTTGGTCTCTCATAAGGTTATACAGCTCCGTCAGAAGGACAAATGGGCAAACTATGTTGCCCCCGAGGCTGACTTGGCTGATGATGAGGATGAGGATGAGGAGGATGAGGACTTTGTGGTCCAGGGTGGTGGTGCTCCTCATTCTGCACCTCCTACTGCTGAGCCATCTTGGGCTAAGCAATTGAAAGAAAAGATGAAGAAACTCTTTTGTGTGTAGGCTCACAATCAGTATGTGGCTCATGCTAATGAGAAGAAAGCTCTCAGTCGGCACAAGGCGCTTGGCAGGCATGTGGGAATGAAGATTTCTAGTGGATCTGAGGACTCTTTCACAGATGAGGATGTCTGGATTTCTCGCCATTGTAAGTGGGTTTTAGATGATGTTGTGCGTGTGCTTGGTTCATATGCTCCTCCAGGCTCCACCGCCTTCTCCCCTGAGTCCGGCGAATATTGATGATGGTTCTACAAGATGCTACCACCTCGGGACATTTTAGTTCTCTCTTCCCTTTTGTTGTCTTGCTACCAAAGGGGGAGAGTGTTGGGGATTTGCCGAGTCACGAGCGTGTGTTTTAGCTGTTGGTGTTTATTCGCTCGTGTACTCTTTTATCATTTGCTTTGATTTGATTTATGCTTGTGAGATCTTTTAAGAACATATCGTATGGTGTGATACATATTCTACCCTACTAGTATCCTTTATGTCTTAAATATTATGTGAGTCATCCCTATCTTGTGCTCTTTACCTTACTCACATATCGTATCTTGCAATCATACGTCTCTCTTATATCTCTTATTGCGAGTAGTTGTCTGTCTATAAAATATAGGGGGAGTGTTGATCCTAGTGTGTGCACTTTGCATTCCAAAAGTATATCCAAGATAGTGCACACATCTGGGGGAGCCCGTCTATACTTTCTAAGACTTTGGGGTTTGCTATTACCTTTATACTATTCACTGTGCAAATCCCATGTTGTCATCAATCCGCCAAAAAGGGGGAGATTCTAAGGGCATATTTATACCCTAACGGTTTTGGTGTTTGATGACAATACTTTTGCGGACTAATCGTGTGCATTAAGCTTTCAGAGATTATCATGTGGCACGAGATGGTTATTTTCCCCTCCAGATGATAAAAGAGAAGATGGTTATTTTCGGATGATTTAGTGTTGGTGGACTTGAGTCATAGGAAAATCCGTACTATCAAGAGGGGGTCCCCATTTGGAAAGGCTGGGTGGAATCAACACACACACTTTTGCACCCGTCCGGTTCTACAACTGAAGCTCTGCCCTGTGCCCTTGGCTGCCTCAAAAATATCCAGGAGGTAGTACCACTAACCTGAACGGTAGTATCGCCTGGTACTACCTCTCGTGTCCACAGTAGTACCATTGTATATTTCTGGCACCTCACGCAGGGCATCAGACACTCGTTTGACAAGTGTCTGAGGTCGTGCGTCTCCAGAGCCGCAACTGCTGCTTCCGTGAGGGCGGTAGTACCGCTGGGGTGACCAGGTTTCCCACACGGGGCATCAGACACTTCCTCCTGAGTTGTCTGGTGACCTGCGCAACCAGAGCAGTAGTAGGGGCGGTAGTACGAAGCGCTACTACCGCTGCCCCTACTACTGGGCGGTAGTACCGCTCCCTGGAGCGCTAGTACCGCTGAAGTGCGGCTAGTTGGTGGGTAACGGGAAGATTCCCTTCCCCACTATATAAGGGGCCTTCTTCCCCAAGGAGACTCACCTCTTATCCTTACAAAAGCTCCATTGTTGCTCCAAGCTCCATTTTTGCCCGATCTCTCTTCCTAGCCAACAAAACTTGTTGATACTCTAGGGTTTGGTTGAGAGGGAACCGATCTACACTTCCACCCAGAGAAATTTGATTCACCCCACTAATCCCGTGCGAATCTTGTTACTCTTGGGTGTTTGAGAACCCTAGACAGAAGAGGTCACCTCGAAGCCATATTCCATTGTGGTGAATCTTCGTGGTGTCGTTGGGAGCCTCCAATTCAGCTATGGAGATTGTCCCAACCTTGTTTCTAAAGGTCCGGCTGCCGCCTTCAAGTGCATCACTAGTGGAATCATAGCACCTCGCATTGTGTGAGGGCATGAGGAGAATACGGTGTCCCTAGTGGCTTCTTGTGTAGCATTGTGCCTCCACACCGCTCTAACGGAGACGTACTTCCCTTTACCGGGAAGGAACTTCGGTAACACATCCTTGTCTCCATCGGTTCCTCTTGTGGTTACTCCTTGTTGGGAGACGTAGTAGTAAATCAAAAAAAAATCCTACGATCACCAAGATCTATCTATGGAGAAACCAGCAATGAGTGGGGAGAGATTGCATCTTCATACCTTTGAAGATAGCTAAGCGGAAGCGTTACAAGAACGCGGTTGGTGGAGTCGTACTCGTAGCGATTCAGATCGCAGTGGACTCCGATCTTAGCACCGAACAACGGTGCCTCCGTGTTCAACACACGTATAGCACGGTGACGTCTCCTATGCCTTGATCCAGCAAGGAGGAGGGAGAGGTTGGGGAAGAGCTCAAACAGCAGCACAATGGCGTGGTGGTGGTGGATCAGCAAGGTATTCCGGCAGGGCTTAGCCTAAGCACTGCAGAGGAGGAAGAAGATGTTGGAAATATGCCCTAGAGGCAATAATAAATTAGTTATTATCATATTTCCTTGTTCATGATAATCGTTTATTATCCATGCTATAACTGTATTGATCGGAGACTTAGATGCATGTGTGGATACATAGACAAAACCATGTCCCTAGTATGCCTCTAATAGACTAGCTCGTTGATCAAAAGATGGTTAAGGTTTCCTAGCCATGGACATGAGATGCCATTTGATAACGGGGTCACATCATTAGGAGAATGATGTGATGGACAAGACCCAAACTGCAAACGTAGCATATGATCGTGTCAGTTTATTGCTACTGTTTTCCGCATGTCAAGTATGTGTTCCTATGACCATGAGATCATGCAACTCACAGATATTGGAGGAGTGCCTTGTGTGTATCAAACGTCGCAACGTAACTGGGTGACTATAAAGGTGCTCTACAGGTATCTCCGATGGTGTCTGTTGAGTTGGCATGGATCGAGGCTGGGATTTGTTACTCCGTGTGACGGAGAGGTATCTCGGGGCCCACTCGGTAATGCAACATCACAATAAGCCTTGCAAGCAATGTGACTAATTGTTAGTTGCGGGATCTTGTAATACGGAACGAGTAAAGAGACTTGCCGGTAACGAGGTTGAACTAGGTATGGAGATACCGACGATCGAATCTCGGGCAAGTAACATACCGAAGAACAAAGGGAACGTTATACGGGATTAACTGAATCCTTGACATAGAGGTTCGACCGATAAAGATCTTCGTAGAATATGTAGGAACCAATGTGGATGTCCAGGTCTCGCCATTGGTTATTGACCGTAGAGGTGTCTCGGTCATGTCTACATAGTTCTCGAACCCGCAGGGTCTCCACACTTAAGGTTCGGTGACGTTTCGATAGTGTAGAGTTATGTATGGTGGTGACCGAAGTTTTTTCGGAGTCCCGGATGAGATCCCGGACGTCACGAGGAGCTCCGGAATGGTCCGGAGGTAAAGATTCATATATAGGAAGTCCCAGTTTGGTTTCCGGAAAAGTTTCGGGCTCATCGGTAGTGTACCGGGAGTGCCGGTAGTGTACCGGGAGTGCCGGTAGTGTACCGGGAGGCCTCCGGGAGGGGTATTTCGACCCCAATAGGTCCATGGGCTGTGGGAGAATAATAACCAGCCCTTAGTGGTCTGGGAAAACAGCCACAAAGGCCCATGGCGCAGGAGAGAAAGTCCTAAAGCAAAAAGTGGAAAATCAGCCAATAGGAGGCAATCCTATTCCAACTAGGATTGGAGGTGAAGTAGGATTGCTTCCCACCTCCTATTTCGGCTGACCCAAAGGCCTTGGCTGCCTCTTCTCTCCTCTCCTCCTATATATACTAGTGGATTGGGTGGTTTTTGGACATAGTTTACGGCCACGTGCTACCCGTTTCACCGGTGCTCCTCTAGATCGGTTTTCTGCAGCGCTTAGGCGAAGCCCTGTCAGAATTGCTCCACCACCATCACCGGAGCACCGTCACGCTGCCGGTGAACTCTCTCTCCTCTCCACCTCCTCTTGCTGGATCAAGATGGTGGAGATCGTCATCAAGCTGCACGTGTGCTGAACGTGGAGGTGCCGTCCGTTCGGCGCTAGATCGGAAGGACCGTGATCGAGATCGCGAGACGGTTCGTGATGTCATCACGGAACGGATCGTGATGAGTTCGTGGGACAGGTCATGATCAAGATCGTGAGACGGATCGTGATGAGTTCGCGGGACGGATCATGATGTGTTTGCGGGACGGATCGTGATTGGATCACGGGACGGATCGTGATGAGATCGCGGGACGGTCGGCGATTTGAATCGCAAAGATGTTCGACTACACCAACCACGTTTTCTTAACGCTTCCCGCTTAGCAATCTACAAGGGTACGTAGATCCACTCTCCCTCTCGTAGATGCTCATCACCATGGATAGGTTTGCGTGTGCGTAGGAAAATTTTTGTTCCCTATGCGACGTTCCCCAACAGAAGAGAGGTAGGGTTGCGCCGTGGGAGAGAGAGATCAAATCTTGTCTTAAAACAGCCAAAACCTCAAGTATATATAGGAGGAGGGAGAGGGAGGGCTTCCTTGGCCCCTCCTCCAAGGAGGAGAGGTTCGGCCGAGCTAGGGGAGGAGTCCACCTCCCACAAGGGAGGTGGATCTCCTCCTTTCAAACTCCTTTTTTGCCTTATCTCTTTATCTCTATGCGCATGGGCCTTTAGCAAAGGTCTTTACCATCCCAATAAGGGCTGGCACACTTTATCTAACAGCCCATAAGGTCCATTGGTCGTCCCACCCCTCCCGGGGGTCCTCCGGCACTCCCGGTACACTACAGGACTTCTTATATATCAATCTTTACCTTCGGACCATTCCGGAGCTCCTCGTGATGTCCGAGATCTCATTCAGGACTCCGAACAACCTTCGGTAATCACGTATACCATTTCCCTATAACCCTAGCTTCATCGAACCTTAAGTGTGTAGACCCTACGGGTTCGGGAGACACGTAGACATGACCGAGACACCTCTCCGGTCAATAACAAATAGCGAGATCTGGATACCCATGTTGGCTCCCACATGCTCCACAACGATCCCATCGGATGAACCACGATGTCGGGGATTCAATCAATCCCGTATCCAATTCCCTTTGTCTACCGGTATGATACTTGCCCGAGATTCGATTGTCGGTATCCCTATACCTTGTTCAATCTCGTTACCGGCAAGTCTCTTTACTCGTTATGCAACACATCATCCTGTGGCTAACTCCTTAGTCACATTGAGCTCATTATGATGATGTCTTACTGAGTGGGCCCAGAGATACCTCTCCGTCATACGGAGTGATAAATCCTAGTCTCGATTCGTGCCAACCCAACAGACACTTTCGGAGATACCCGTAGTGCACCTTTATAGCCACCTAGCTACGTTGTGACGTTTGGCACGCCCAAAGCATTCCTACGGTATCCGGGAGTTGCACAATCTCATGGTCTAAGGAAATGATACTTGACATTGGAAAAGCTTTAGCAGATGAACTACACGATCTTGTGCTATGCTTAGGATTGGGTCTTGTCCATCACATCATTCTCCTAATGATGTGATCCCGTTATCAATGACATCCAATGTCCATGGTCATGAAACCGTGACCATTTATTGATCAACGAGCTAGCCAACTAGAGGCTCACTAGGGACATGTTGTGGTTTATGTATTCACACATGTATTACGGTTTTCCGGTTAACACAATTATAGCATGAACAACAGACAATTATCATGAGCAAGGAAATACAATAATAACCATTTTATTATTGCCTCTAGGGCATATTTCCAACACTCCTTACCTTTACTTTGTGCAAGCTACGCATTTTGTTTATCTTGCTTGCTTGCTTGTGTTGTTGTGTTTAGCATCATATAGGTTGCTCACCTAGTTGCATATCTAGCCAACCTATTTGTTGCTAAGCCTAAATTGTTAAAGAAAAGTTAAAAACTGCTAGTTGCCTAGTCAACCATATCGATCATTTCAGTTGTGATTGGTGATACAACATGCCACAACCGGTAGGAATATATGTTGCGCATGGTGTGATAAAATGTTGTAAGGTTCATTTGACGGTGCTCAATCCAGCACGAATCTCCATGTAAAAGTCCAACGATTCACCGATCGAGTGACACTTGGTTTTAGCGAGCCCATATTATTTTCCCTTGCACTATCAAAGAGATCTAGTTTTGGTATAGGGGTAAATGTGTTCTTTCTTAGAAAGAAAAAAATTATGTGCCAAACTAAGGCGTACTCTATAATACTTCCTTTGTACCTATTTCTTCCTAACAACAATTATTATGGTACAGAGGAAGTACTTTTTTGCAGGGTAGTACTTTTTCTGCACTCTCCTAGTGAAGAATGAAAGGAAATCATTCGATAACACTCCTTCCTTGTCTTTTTTGATAATGAGAATATATTAATGTCAAGGAATATTAGTTACATTTGTCCTTTGCAATAAGAGGTAGTCGAGACATCAAACATGCACAAAGCCAAAAGAAGGACAAAAAGAAAAGGAAGAAAATGCCGAACTGATTAGCAAAGCAGAAACTATCACGAGGCCACACCCGAACTAAAAAAAGTCTCCAAAAACGATGTCCCAAGAAAAAAACCGTGCACTAACACCATCATCGCCAGATCCCACGGACTCTCCTAAAACCCACGAAGTCGATCCGATCGCAACAAGGCGTCGCCCAGACCAGCGGATCCCTTCCTTATCTGAAAACGATATCTGGCAGATGGACAAAATGGCCGCATCCTAACGAACGGACAATTTGAGCCTTGTTCCCACGACCTTATCAAATCGATTCTGACGTTCATGATGAAATTCTCGCTTTCATATTCCAAAGATTTCACAAATCGTTGGTTTTTGTTATTTGGATTGCTTACCGGTCAATGGTGTTTTCCTCTTCTTGAAATGGAGTACCGGTCAACGGGGTTGGCACACGGTACGCATGCACGTTTAGCCCGCTGATCACACAACAATTACATACCCCCGCATGGGCCCGCCAGTTCCAACCGGGTCATCCGCCCATTTCCGCACATGGGCGCACGAGGCACGCTTTGCTGCTGACCACCGTGTAAAGTTGACGAGTGTCGACGGTAACCACTCGCCCGCCACCGCCACCGCCGGGAGAAAGCAGTTACTACTGGTCAGACCCAGACCCGGCACGCAGGCAAAGCCCACGCGCACGCACGGAAGACGCACAGCGACAGCCAACCGAGAGATCGACCAGCCGGCGCGGCGAGCCGAATCCGATCGCCATGGCCACGGCGGCGGCGGCGGCGGACCCGCGGAGCGGCTACTGCGCCGCGACGGGCGCGTTCCGGAGCAAGCGCGCGGAGGTGCCGCTCCCGGCGGACCGTGACCTGGACGTGGTCACCTTCCTGGCCTCCCGCCGCCACTCGGGCGTCGTCGCGCTCGTCGACGCCTCCACCGGCCGCCGCACCACCTTCGCCGAGCTCTGGCGCGCCGTGGCCGGGGCCGCCACCGCGCTCGCCGCGCCGCCCTTCGGCCTCCGAAAGGGCCACGTCGCGCTCATCCTCTCCCCCAACTCGGTCCACTTCCCCGTGGCCGCGCTCGCCGCCATGTCGCTCGGCGCCGTCGTCACCACCGCCAACCCGCTCAATACCGCCGCCGAGATCGCCAAGCAGGTCGCCGACGCCCGCCCCGTCCTCGCCTTCACCACCCGCGACCTCCTCCCCAAGCTCCCCCGCGCCGCCGACGGCCTCCGCGTCGTGCTCCTCGAGTCTTCCTCCCCTGCTGCCGCCGACGCCGCCGACCCGCGGATCGTCGCCACCATCGACGAGATCTCCGCCACCACGCCCGACCCCGCGCGCCGCCGGGACCGCGTCACGCAGGACGACCAGGCCACGCTGCTCTACTCCTCCGGCACCACGGGGCCCAGCAAGGGCGTCGTCGCCACGCACCGCAACCTCATCTCCATGGTCCAGATCGTCATGAACCGCTTCCGCCTCGAGGACTCGGACACCACGGAGACCTTCCTCTGCACGGTGCCCATGTTCCACGTCTACGGCCTCGTCGCCTTCGCCACCGGCCTGCTCGGCTGCGGCGCCACCATCGTCGTGCTCTCCAAGTTCGAGCTCCCCGAGATGCTGCGCTGCATCAGCGCCTACGGGGTCACCTACCTGCCGCTCGTGCCGCCCATCCTCGTTGCCATGGTCGCGCACCCCAAGCCGCTGCCGCTGGGGAACCTGCGCAAGGTGCTCTCCGGTGGCGCGCCGCTCAGCAAGGAGCTCATCGAGGGGTTCAGGGAGAAGTACCCGCAGGTGGAGATCCTGCAGGGGTACGGGCTGACGGAGAGCACGGCCATCGGCGCGTCCACGGACTCCGCCGAGGAGAGCCGCCGGTACGGGACGGCCGGGCTCCTGTCTCCCAACACCGAGGCCAAGATCGTCGACCCAGAGACCGGCGAGGCGCTGCCGGTGAACCGCACCGGCGAGCTCTGGATCAGGGGACCCTACGTCATGAAAGGTACAGTATTACAAAAAAATTATAGTTCATTAAGCATGTGGCCACACATTATTCCGCCGTTTTCATGTTACTACTGCATTCTCTTCGATTAACGTGCTGCACGCTGGGAATTTAGAATGTCTCTGGATCACTGCGAATCATCAAGGATGATTACACACTGGACGTGTTCCGAATTAATTAACACCCTGATTCTGTTTTAGTTCTAATTGTATTTTTCAAGAAGAACATTCTATAGAATTGTGTTTCCATTTGTAGTTAGATGATGCGACATTTTGTTCGATTAGCAAGATGCAGGCTGGAATTTAGAATGCCTTTGGGTAACGGCGCATCGTCAATGCTAAAATGCCTTTGAGTAGTTCTAATTGTGTTTTCATTTTGTTTAGGCCACGCGACATTTTGTTCGATTGGAATTTAAAATGTCTCTCTAGATCACTGCGCATCCACAATGTACTACTCCCTCTGTTCCTAAATATTTGTCTTTCTAGAGATTCAACTACGGACTACATACGGAATAAAATGAATGAATCTATACTCTAAATTGTGTTTATATACATCCGTATGTGGTCCGTAATGAAATCTCTAGAAAGACAATAATTTATAAACGGAGGGGGTACTAAACATGTCCAACATCAATAGAAGAATTTTGTTCTTATTGGGAGTCCAGACGCATGTTCGCAGGTCTCGCGATTCTTTACAGGCAACATGTGATAATTCGTATGTACTCCATCCGTTCCTAAATATAAGAACTTTTAGAGATTTCACTATGAAATACATACGGATATATATAGACATATTTTAAAGTGTAGATTCACTCGTTTTGTTCTGTATGTAGTCTATAGTGAAATCTTTAAAAGGTCTTATATTTAGGAACGGGGGGAGTATAACAATCATGTGCATCATGTGTGAGTAGTTCAGGATGTGTTTGAATGATGCGGCTTGAGCTAATTTGGATGGAGGAAATGCCTGATGACTACTCTTCTCTCTAATGGTTCTCTGTTGTACGGGAGTAGTGTCAACATTAAGCCAAAACTATGTTCGTCTTTTCTTTTGCCGGTTGTAGGTGTCACCTTCAGTTACTGGCTGTTCTGCTGTGGCTGATGATGGTATCATTTGTTTTCTGTTTTCATACTATTTGAAGCTTAGTGGAATATTAGTACTCATAAAGGGATTTTTCAGACAGATACTCATAGGAGGCACAACCCAACCAACCCAGGCTGAGTCATCTTTGCTGCATGTTTCGGTTCCCATTTCTCTAAATAATAGTCCCATGCTTAAATTCCAGAATAAGTGTGTCTGGCTTGGAATTATTTGTGCGTTTGGAACCGATAGCCCATCAGTTGGTGGATGAGTTTGCAGAACTCACACCCGCCTTGTTGATACTTTGGAAAATGTTAACTGCATTGAGTGCAATGTGTCTTTTTTCCCTACAATTCACTAGGAACTGTTTTATGACAGTACATCTAGGTGTGTTCTTGTGTCATCTAATATCTCTAGCTTCAAGTCAACTCCAGACCATGTTTGCATAAGACGAACAGGTACACTAGTTAACTAAGCATAGCAAATACTGCCTCCATCCCATATCAGTTGACGCTCAAATGGCTAGCACTAAAGTATCGTCTAGATACATATGTTTCAGCGACAACTAACATGGAAAGGAGGGAGTAGTTAGTCATTAACTTTCAGAAGTGCAGAGGATAGTTATAGTAAATACTAGTACCTCTGTAACTAAATATAAGACGTTTTTTGACACTTTTGATACAGAGGGAGTACTAGTTAGTTGTTAACTTTCAGAAGCAACTAGTTGAGTATAGTTAATGCAGAAGTTGTACCAGTAAACTAGTTAATGCAGAAGTTGTACCACGGCATCATTGAAAAAAAAAAGACCAAAATTTAGTTTCAAAAGAAAACAGAAGAAATTAAGACTAAACTGAGTACTGGTTTCAATATGCACACATCCACATGGGGAATTTTTCAAGGATTGCAGGATCTCTTCCTTCATAAGTGAAGAACGTTTTCTCATTGCTTACTGTGTACCAGCTAGAGCTCATGAGATAAACCTTAGATCGATTCATTTCCACGGCATCATATAAGCATTAGTAGGGTTGTGAGGGATGTGCTCCGACGACAAGCTATGGTCCAAATCGAAATAGTTAGTTCGTTTTCAAGACTTCACACTGTCCAGCTGCTAATGTATTGCGAAACTGAGGGTGTTAGGATCGTCAACATTCAGAGTGAATATCCATCGGTTCAATCCCTAGAACATGGTAGCTCCTGCGTTTTAGCATCCTAAGAAATGATGTGTTTCAAGGAGTTATCGCCCTGTTTTAATCCCTCGGCAAGGTGAAACTTGTAGTCCAAAGTAAAAGTGTTCATACACCTCCATTAACATATAATGCTAGTAGAAAAAAAATATCAAGTTGCAATATTGGTCTCCCCAGGGTACTTCAAGAACATAGAGGCAACACAGTCCACGGTGACGCCCGACGGATGGCTCAAGACCGGTGACCTATGCTACATAGACGAGGATGGGTATCTCTTCGTGGTGGACCGTCTGAAAGAGTTGATCAAATACAAAGGCTATCAGGTAAAAAGATCACTAAATGGCACAAGCCGATATCTCTTCTGAAAGACAGGCTCCTGAACTTCTTAATGTACCTTGGCATCTGAATGTAACCTGTGCATAAAATAGGTGCCTCCGGCAGAGTTGGAAGCTCTTCTGCTGACTCATCCAGAGGTTTCCGATGTCGCTGTTATTCCGTAAGTGTTTACCGAGATATCAGTAATCACTTAATGAACTTCTATCCATATAGTCATGCCAGATTTCTTAAGTGCTTTGGTCCTCTGCAGGTTCCCGGACAGGGACGTCGGCCAGTTCCCGATGGCCTATGTCGTGAGGAAAAAAGGGAGCAACCTGTCAGGCCAGGAGGTGATGGAGTTTGTGGCGAAACAGGTGAGCGGAGCAAGACTCATGAAAGATAGAATCCAACAAAATGAACCATCTCCTTCTTCACCATTGATACATTGACAGGTTTGTCTATCTGATTCATGCAATCTCTCTGACCTTCTGCTGCGATATGTTGTACAGGTAGCACCTTACAAGAAGGTCAGGAAGGTGGCATTCGTGACAGACATCCCCAAGAATGCGTCTGGCAAGATACTGAGGAAGGATCTTATCAAGCTCGCGACGTCCAAGCTGTGAAATGTCGACCGTTATCCTGCTCTGTATTATCCTCTCAAGTGTCAATTGATCCATCCTTGGATCTTCATCATTGTACATTTGTTATTTTCTCTTTTTCCCTTCGTCCGAATAGCCCTCTGAGTGTCTGTAACCGAAGGATTTCAGCGGTTTTGTAGTAGTACATGATGTCTCTGTGTAAATTGGTTCTATACAAGCTCTGTTGTATCTAGACTCGAATAACCAAATCCAAGATTATTTTCTGAGTTTCAGATGTAAATTCCTGCAAGTGCAAGGTATTATGAAGCAGAGTATATATTTATGCTTGCAAATTTTGTGTGCAGATTTTTTCCAAAAAGAGGGAGTTTATTCTTCAGTATATTCATGTCATTTCTTAATTCTTGGCTACGGTGGCCAGTAACCTCAGCTGTTATGTACGCCTCCTTTCCATAGTATAGAGTATTTAACAAAAAACTATCACAATTCAGGCAACCCTCCCCCAGAACTATCACCTTACAATTCTTGCCCAAAACATACCTTTTATACTCTAATTTCTGCCAAAATGTCTCCATCACCTCCTGCACTGACATGTTGCTCTTCCAGAGATTATCACTTGACCAAAATTGTAAAATGGTAATTATGGGGAAGGTTGCCTGAATTGTAATAGTTTTTTGTTAAATACTCCATAATATAATATGCCGATGTTGTAATAAGATCTTATATTATGGGACAGGGAGTATGTTTTTCATATAGTGAACCTTAGCTAAACGTTCTAATTTTCTGAAAACAACTTGATATGTAGATATAAAGATACTATTTCAAACTCAATTCACATTTAGAGAAACAGATGAGAAACCATACTGTGAATAGCAGTTTTATAGTTTTTTTGGAGGGCTAAAGCTGCTATATTTAAAGGGAGAGGTGTTTTGGCTCCCGGGTGCATTTGCACCCGGATGAACAGTATCCCGAAAAATAATAGTAAATGTTTTAAAAAAACTGAATTTTATTGTAGATGTTCGTGTTACTGTCTCAAGCATGCTTGACAATTTTTATGTGAAACGGAGCACTGGTGTTTCATCGGTGAAAAAAAATTTGGGTGTGACATTTTGGGGTAACAATTGATTTTAATTTGTTTTTTTTTTGCACAGGTCAAAATGCTTAAACTTTTTGCCTGAAAATTTTAGGTAGCATTTAGATGTGACAAAGAACACATAATATTTTTATTGAGATTTTTTGACATATCAAAAATTATTTTTCATGGGTAGGAACACGTGCTTCCGAAAGCCGAATTGCATTTCCGATATTTAAATGTCAACACACAAAGGAATACAAATGATATCAGGTGTCCTTGTGAGCCAAAAAAGACGTCGAAGAGCTAGAGTAGTTGCAGCTTTAGCAAACACATGGGCTTCAAAATTACAGTCACGATTCTCATGAATCGGATCAGACACTAATAGAAAACAAACTTTTCGTCCGCCTCATTAGTTGCGGTTGGTCCGTCTCATTAGTCGTGGTTGGCTTTCGAACCGGCATTAATGTGATCATTAGTACCGGTTTGTGATGGGGATCATTAGTGCCGGTTCGTTACGGACCTTTAGTCCCGGTTCGTGTCACGAACCGGCACTAAACGTGTGGTGCCAGGCCGGCGTCAGCCTGGGCCCCCACGGGAATCTTTAGTCCCGGTTGGTGGCTCCAACCGCGATTATAGGCTAATCTTTAGTCGCGGTTGGATCCACCAACCGGGACTAAAGGTCCCCTATATTGAAACCCTTCGGCGCCAGCCCGTGCAGAGTCCTCTGTTCTTCCCCTTTCTTCTCCTCTCTGTTCTTCCTCTCTTCCTCGAGCTCATCCTCCATTTTTGCCAAAATTTGTCAAGATTTGGAGGCATCCCATCCTTCCAAGTGTTCACAAAGGTTAGCAACTTTGTTCTTTCATCTCTCAGTGCTAGATTAGCTCTTGCAATGCTCTATAAGTATAGTAAATTGTGGGTTTTAGTTTGTATGTGGTAGTTTATTTGATTTATGCAATTTGAGCTTAAATTAACTTCTTACTTTGCATTTGTAGGTGTGGTTTACTTAGTGCCTTCCCTTTCCCGTCCTAACCACCGTCGACCGCCCGCACCGTTTCGTTGCCGGCACCACCTTGGTAAGCTTCTTGTTCTTATCTTTTTTATAAAAAACATGTTTGTAAGATTTAGTTAGTTACTTGTATAGTTTTCTTACCTATATGGTTGTTTCTTATACATAGTGGCATGGTTTTGAAATCCGTCCCCGTCGGCCCTCGTCCGGTTTATGATGCGGATGTGGTATATACTCTCTTTTATAACTCTTTGTTGCATTTCGTTTTTATGACAATTATGCCAATTAAGTTGACATAGATATTTTTATCTAGGAGGTATGTGAAGCGGAGATTCCAACCGACATAGATATTCTTGTCAAGAAGTTAAATTTAGTTGAAAAAGAAAATCAGTATTTGAAAGAAAAATTGAAAAGAGTTTAAGAAGAGAAGATGAAACTGGAGTTGTATGTTGCCGATGTCGTCGATGATCACAAGATCAAGATGGGTGCAATGCGCTTGAAGATTACAAAATTGAAAAGATATGCCATTGATAGTGAGGCTTGGTATCACTATGCTGTTGGATCAATTGTTACCTTAGTTGCGATGTTGATCGCATTTGTTGTTGCATTTAAATGCTTTAGCTATTGAGTTTGTATGTTGTTTTATGAGAACAAGTATGTGAGAACTTTATGTACGAACTTGTATTAATTTGGTCTTTTCGGTGTTGTGTAATGAAGATGAGCCGACAATGGATGTACGAGGACCGATGCTCTCCCTAGTTCATTAATGGCGTGCATACTTTTCTGGTTGCGGCTGAGGCAAACAAGCAGCCAGATGGTTTTATGTATTGTCCATGTGCTGGCTGTAAGAATGATCGAAATTACTCTAACTCAAGAACCATTCACGTCCACCTGTTTGAGTCCGGTTTCGTGTCCGGCTATAACTATTGGACCAAGCACAGAGAAAGAGGGGTCCTAATGGAAGAGAATGAAGAAGAAGAGGATGACGACAGCTATCCTGGCCATGGGTTCCATGAATACGATGGTACAACAATGGGGGAAGAAGCTTAGCCGACAATGCGGGAAGGAGCTGAAGAAGAGGCATCAAATGAGCCTACTGATGATCTTGGTTGGGCCATTGCCGATCCAAAGAGAAACTGCACAAGTGAAAAGGAGAAGTTGAAGTTGCAGCGCATGTTAGAGGATCACAAAAAAGGGTTGTACCCAAATTGCGAAGATGACAATAAAAAGCTGGGTACCACATTAGAATCGCTGCAATGGAAGGCAGAGAATGGTGTATATGACAAGGCATTTCAAAAGTTGCTGATAATGTTAAAGAAGAAGCTACCAAAGGACAACGAATTGCCAAAGAGTACGTACGAAGCAAAGAAGGTTGTCTGCCCTCTAAGATTAGAGGTCGAGAAGATACATGCATGCCATAATGAGTGCATCCTCTACCGCGGTGAGTACGAGGATTTGAATGCATGCCCGGTATGCTGTGCATTGCGCTATAAGATCAGCCACGATGACCCTAGTGATGTTGAGGGCGAGCGCCCCAGGAAAAAGATTCCTGCCAAGGTGATATGGTATGCTCCTATAATACCACGGTTGAAACGTTTGTTTCAAAACAAAGAGCATGCCAAGTTGATGCGATGGCACAACGAAGACTGTAAGAAAGACAGGAAGTTGAGAGTGGCCGCTGACGGGTCGCAGTGGAGAAAAATCGAGAGAAAGTGGAAGGACTTTGCAAAGGATGCAAGGAACGTATGGTTTGGTTTAATTGCAGATGGCATTAATCCTTTTGGGGAGCAGAACAACAATCATAGCACATGGCATGTGACTCTATGTATCTTTAACCTTTCTCCTTGGTTGTGCATGAAGCGGAAGTTTATTATGATGCCAGTGCTCATACAAGGCCCCAAGCAACCCAGCAACTACATTGATGTGTACCTAAGGCCATTGGTTGAAGAACTTTACAGCTGTGGAATGGAAAAGGTGTACCTGCGTGGGATGTGAAAGATCAGGAGGAATTTGACCTACATGTGTTGTTGTTTGTAACCATCAATGATTGGACTGCTCCCAGTAACCTTTCAGGACAGACAAACAAGGGATACCACACATGAACGCACTGTTTAGATGATACCGACAGTATATATTTGGATAAATGTAAGAAGAATGTGTATCTGGGGCATCGTTGATTTCTTTAGAGCAGGCATCCCGTAAGAAAGAAAGGCAAGCATTTCAAAGGTGAGGCAGATCACCGGAAGAAGCCTCACCACCGTACGAGTGATGAAATACTTGATATGGTCAAGGATTTAAAAGTAATCTTTGGCAAGGGTCCTGGTGCACAATCTGTTCCGAATGACGCTGACAAACACGCACCCATGTGGAAGAAGAAATCTATATTTTGGGACCTACCGTATTGGAAAGACCTCAAGGTCCGCTCTGCAATTGATGTGATGCACGTGACGAAGAATCTTTGCGTGAACCTGCTAGGCTTCTTGGGTGTGTATGGGAAGACAAAAGATACGCCGGAGGCACGGGAGGACCAGCAACGTATGCACAGAAAAGACGGCCTGGATCCAAAGTAGTTTCAGGGTCATGCCAGCTACGCTCTTACCAAAGAAGAGAAGGAAATCTTCTTCGAATGCCTGCTCAGTATGAAGGTCCCGTATGGCTCCTCGTCAAATATAAAGGGAATAATAAATATGGCAGAGAAAAAGTTCTAGAACCTAAAGTCTCATGACTGCCACGTGATTATTGTTGGAAATATGCCCTAGAGGCAATAATAAATTAGTTATTATCATATTTCCTTGTTCATGATAATCGTTTATTATCCATGCTATAATTGTATTGATCGGAGACTTAGATGCATGTGTGGATACATAGACAAAACCATGTCCCTACTATGCCTCTAATAAACTAGCTCGTTGATCAAAGATGGTTAAGGTTTCCTAGCCATTGACATGAGATGTCATTTGATAACGGGATCACATCATTAGGAGAATGATGGGATGGACAAGACCCAAACTTCAAACGTAGCATATGATCGTGTCAGTTTAATGCTACTGTTTTCTGCATGTCAAGTATCTGTTCCTATGACCATGAGATCATGCAACTCACTGACACCGGAAGAGTGCCTTGTGTGTATCAAATGTTGCAACGTAACTGAGTGACTATAAAGGTACTCTACAGGTATCTCTGAGGGTGTCTGTTGGGTTGGCATGGATCAAGACTGGGATTTGTTACTCCGTGTGACGGAGAGGTATCTCAGGGCCCACTCGGTAATACAACATCACAACAAGCCTTGCAAGCAATGTGACTTAAGTGTTAGTCACGGGATCTTGTATTACGGAATGAGTAAAGAGACTTGCCGGTAACGAGGTTGAACTAGGTATGGAGATACCGACGATCGAATCTCGGGCAAGTAAACATACCGAAGAACAAAGGGAACATCATACGGGATTAACTGAATCCTTGACATAGAGGTTCAACCGATAAAGATCTTTGTAGAATATGTAGGAACCAATATGGGCATCCAGGTCCCGCTATTGGTTATTGACCATAGAGGTGTCTCGGTCATGTCTACATAGTTCTCGAACCCGCAGGGTCTGCACACTTAAGGTTCGGTGACGTTTCGGTAGTATAGAGTTATGTATGGTGGTGAACGAAGGTTGTTCGGAGTCTCGGATGAGATCTAGGACGTCACGAGGAGCTCCGAAATGGTCCGGAGTAAAGATTGATATATAGGAAGTCCTATTTTGGTCGTCAGAAAAGTTTTGGGCTAATCGGTAATGTACCGGGAGTGCCGGTAGTGTACCGGGAGACCACCGGGAGGGGTATTTCGACCCAAGAGGCTTCATGAGCTGTGGGAGAGTAAATACCAGCCTTTTGTGGGCTGGTGGAAGTCCCACACAAGGCCCATGTGGCTGGGAGAAAAAGCCGAAAGGGAAAAAGGTGGAAAAAGGCCAAAAAAAAGGAGGAATCCTAGTCCTACTAGGATTGGAGGAGGAGTCCTCCTCTCCTCCCCACTTTGGTCGACCCAAGGGCTGGCTTTTTGGCAGCCAAGACTCCTCCTCCTCTCCTCCTATATATACTAGAGGATTTTAGGATTTTGGCACAGAATTTTCAGCCACGTGCTACCCATTCCTCTAGTGCATAGTTTCTCCTCTAGATCGGTTTTCTGCAGTGCTTAGGCGAAGCCCTACCGGAATAGCTCCACACCATCGCCGCAGCACCGTCATGCTGCCGGAGAACTCTTCCACCTCTCCACTCCCTCTTGCTGGATCAAGAAGGCGGAGATCGTCATCAAGCTGTACGTGTGCTGAACGCGGAGGTGCCGTCCGTTCGGCGCTAGATCGGAAGGACCGTGACGAGATCGTGGGACGGATCGTGATGAGATCGCGGGACGGATCGTAATGAGTTCGCGGGATGGATCGTGATGAGATCATGGGATGGATCATGATGAGTTCACGGGATGGATTGTGATTGGATCGCGGGACGGATCGTGATGAGATCGCGGGATGCTCGGCGATTTGGATCGCGAAGACGTTCGACTACACCAACCGCGTTTCTTAACGCTTCCCGCTTAGCGATCTACAAGGGTATGTAGATCCACTCTCCCTCTCGTAGATGCTTATCACTATGGATAGATCTTGCATGTGCATAGGAAATTTTTTGTTTCCCATGCAACGTTCCCCAACAGTGGTATCAGAGCTAGGTCTATGTGTAGATGAGATCTCGAGTAGAACACAAAAGGTTTTTGGGCGTTGATGCTTAGATTGCTTCCTCCCTTGGTCGGATTTTGGTTCAACGGTATTGTGAGATGAAACGGCCCGGACCAACATTACTCGTACGCTTACGAGAGACCGGTTCCCTCGACCGCAACTTGTTGCATAGATGGCTTGCGGGTGCCAGTTTCTCTCACTTTAGTTGGATCGGATTCGACAAAGGCGGTCCTTGAGAAGGTTGAAAAGAAACTTGTGTATCACCGTTGTGGTTTTTGCGTAGATGAGAATTGTTCTTGCTAGATACCCGTAGCAGCCACGTAAAACATGCAACAACAATTAGAGGACGTCTAACTTGTTTTTGTAGGGTATGTTGTGATGTGATATGGCCAATTACATGATGTCATATATGTGATGTATGAGATGATCATGTGATGTATAGATTATCACGACTTGCATGTCGATGAGTACGGCAACCGGCAGGAGCCATAGGGTTGTCTTTAATTTTTGTATGACATGCGTGTCAGTCATTGAGCGCTATGTAATGCTTTACTTTATCGCTAAACGGTAGCAATAGTAGTAGAAGCATGGTGGGCGCGACAACCCCGATGGCGACACGTTGATGGAGATCAAGATGATGGAGATCATGGTGTCATGCCGGTGACGATGGAGATCATGTCGGTGCTTTCATGATGGAGATCAAAAGCACAAGTTCATGGCCATATCATGTCACTTATGATTTGCATGTGATGTTAATCCTTTTATGCACCTTGTTTTGCTTAGGACGACGGTAGCATTATAAGGTGATCCCTCACTTAATTTCAAGATAAATTGTGTTCTCCACGAGTGTGCACCGTTGCGAAAGTTCTTCGTGTCGAGACACCACGTGATGATCGGGTGTGATAGACTCTACGTTCACATACAACGGGTGCAAGCCAGTGTTGCACATGCAGAACACTCGGGTTAAACTTGACGAGCCTAGCATGTACAGACATGGCCTCGGGACACAAGAGACCGAAAGGTCGAACATGAGTCATATAGTAGATATGATCAACATGATGATGTTCACCATTGTAACCACCTCAGCTCACGTGATGGTCGGACTTGAGTTGGTGAATTTGGATCATGTATCACTCGAATGATCGGAGGGATGTCAATTTGAGTGGGAGTTCTTAAGTAATATGATTAATTGAACTCATTATCATGAACATAGTCAGTAGTGTCTTTGGAAATTATGTTGTAGATCACTTGCTCACGCTGTAGCTCCCTTGAATTTTTATATGTTCCTAGAGAAATAGAGTTGAAAGATGTTGGTAGCAATATTGCGGACTAGATCCGTGATCTGAGGATTGTCCTCATTGCTGCAGAAAAGGCTTATGTCCTTAATGCACCGCTCAGTGCGCTAACTCCTCTAGCGTGGTTTGTAGATGTTGTGAACATCTGACAGGCACGTTCTGATGACTACTTGATAGATTAGTGCGCCATGCATTACGGCTTAGAATTGAGGCTTCAAAACAATTTGAACATCACAGAACATATGAGATGTTCTAAGAGCTGAAATTAGGATCTAAAGCTCGTGCCCATGTTGCGAGATATGAGATCTCCAAGAAGATTCTTTGCCTGCAAGATGAAGGAGAATAGCTCAATCGTTGAGCATGAGCTCAGATTGTCTGGGTGCTACAATCGCTTGAATCGAGTGGGAGTTGATCTTCCAGATAAGATAGTGATTGATATAGTTCTCCAAGTCACTGTCACTAAGCTACTAGAACTTGGTGATGAACTATAAAATGCCAGGGATAGAAATAATGATCCCTGAGCTGTTCGCGATGTTTGACACAGCGAAGGTAGAAATCAAGAAGGAGCGTCAAGTGTTGATGGTTAGTCAAACCACTAGTTTCGAGAAGGGCAAGAGCAAGGAGGGAAACTTCATGGATAGCAAGTCAGTTGCTGCTCCAGTGAAGCAACTTAAAGTTGAACTCAAACCCGAGACTAAGTGCTTCGATTATGAGGAGAGCGGTCGCTGAAGTGGAACAACCCTAGATACTTGGTAGATAAGAAGGCTGGCAACGTCAACAGAAGTATATTTGATATACGTGTTATTGATGTGTACCTTGCTAGTACTCCTAGTAGCACCTGGGTATTGGATACCGGTTCGGTTGCTAAATGTTAGTAACTCGAAATAAAAGCTACGAAATAAACGGAGAACTAGCTAAGGGTGAGGTGATGATGTGTGTTGGAAGTGTTTCCAAGGTTGATGTGATCGACATCGCACGCTCTCTCTACCTTCGGGACTAGTAACAAACCTAAATAAGTGTTATTTGGTGTTTTGCATTGAGCATGAACGTGATTAGATCGTGTTTATTGCAACATGATTATTCATTTAAGTTAGAGAATAATGGTTATTCTGTTTACATGAATAATACCTTCAATGGTCATGCACCCAGTGAGAATGGTTTGTTGAATCTTGATCGTAGTAACACACATGTTCATAACATTGATGCCAAAAGATGCAAAGTTAATAATGATAGTACCACATACTTGTGGCACTGCCGCTAAATGTCATATTGGTATAAAACGCATGAAGAAACTCCATGCTGATGGATCTTTGGACTCTTTCAATTTCGAATCGGTTGAGACATGCGAACCATGCCTCTTGGTCAAAGATGACTAAGGACCCCGTTTTCTGGTTTGACAGAGCGGGCAAGTGATTTATTGGAAATGATACATGTTGATGTATGCAATCCAATGAGTCTTGTAGCGTGCGGTGGATATCGTTATTTTCTTATCTTCACTGATGATTTGGGTAGATATAGTGTATGTTTACTTAATGAAACACAAGTCTGAATCGTTTGAAAAGTTCAAGCAAATTTAGAGTGAAGTTTAAGATCATCGTGACAAGATAAAAATATCTGCGATATGATCGTGGAGGTGAATATCTGAGTTACGAGTTTGGCATGCAACTTTAGACAATGTGAAAGTTGTTTCACAACACACGCCACCTGGAACACCATTGTGTGATGGTATGTCCGAACGTCATAGTCATGCTCTATTGGATATGGTGCATGTTATGATGTCTCTTATCGTTTTGCTACTATAATTTTGGGGTTGTGCATTAGAGACAACTACATTCACTTTAAATAGGGCACCATCTAAATCCGTTGAGATGACACCGTGTGAATTATATTTTGATAGAAACCTAAGCCGTCATTTCTTGATGTTTGGGGCTGCGATGCTTGTGTGGAAAATGTTTTCACCTAATGAGCTCGAACCCAAAGCGGACAAATGCATCTTCGTAGAATACCCTAAGAACAGTTGGGTGAACCTTCTATCTCAGATCCAAGCATAAAGTGTTTGTTGCTAAAACGGGTCCTTTCCCAAGAAAAAGTTTCTCTCGAAAGAATTGAGTGGGAGGAAGATAGAACTTGATGAGGTTGTTGAACCTTTGTTTCAACCATAGAGTAGCGCAGCGCAGAAAGATGTTTCTGTGGAACCTATGTCAGTTGAAGAGGAAGTAAATGATGATGATCATGAAGCTTCGGATCAAGTTACTATCGAACCTCGTAGGTCGACAAGGATGTGTACTGCTCCTGAGCGGTACGACAACCCTATCTTGGAGGTCATGTTGTTGGACAACAATGAACCTACGAGTTGTGGAGAAGCGATGATGGGCTCGGATTCCGACAATTGGTTAGAGGCCATGAAATCCGAGAAAGGATCCATATATGAAAACCAAGTATAGACTTTGGTAGAATTGCTCGTTGGATGGCAGGTCGTTGAGTACAAATGGATCTTTAAAATGAAGACAGACGCTGATGGTGAATGTCACCACTTATAAAGCTCGACTTGCCGCAAAGAAGTTTCCGGCAAGTTCAAAGAGTTGACTGCGATGAGACTTTCTCACTCGTAGCGATGCTAAAGTCTGTTAGAATTATGTTAGCAGTTGCTGCATTTTTCAATTATGAAATCTGGCAGATGGATGCCAAAACATTGTTTCCTTTCTTGAGGAAAGGTTGTATGTGATACAACCAGAAGGTTTTGTCAGTCCTAAGGATGCTAAAAGGTGTGCAAGCTTCAGTGATCCTTCTATGAACTGAAGCAAGCATCTCGGAGTTGGAATATACACTTTGATGAGGTGATTAAAGTTTTTGAGTCTATACAAAGTTTACGACAAACTTGTATTTACAATAATGTGAGTGGAAGCACTGTAGAGTTTCCGATAAGCATACGTGGTTGACATATTGTTGATCGGAAATGATATAGAATTTCTGGAAAGCATAAAGGGTTGTTTGAAAAGAGTTTTTCAAAGGAAGAACTGGATAAAGCTACCTAATTGTTGAGCATCAAGATCTATAGAGATAGATCAAGATACTTGATGAGACTTTCAGTGAGTACATACCTTGACAAGATTTTGAAAGAGTTCAAAATGGATCAGTCAGAGAAAGAGTTCTCGCCTGATTTGTAAGGTATAAAGTTGAGTAAGACTCAATGCCCAGTGACTACAGGAGATAGAGAAAAGATGAGTGTCACCCCTATGCTTCAGCCATAGGCTCTATCATGTATGCAATGCTGTGCACAAGACCCGATGTCAGCCTTGCCATAAGTATGGCCGAAAGGTTTCAAAGTGATTTTGGAATGGAGCACTGGACATCGGTCAAGATTATCCTTAGTAACTAAAAGACTAAGGAGATGTTTCTCGATTATGGAGGTGATAAAGAGTTCGTCGTAAAGAGTCACGTCGATGCAAGCTTTAACACCAATCTGGATGACTCATAGTAGCAATCTGGATACGTATAGTGGAGCAGCCATTTGGAATAGTACCAAGTGGAGTGTGGTAGCAGTGTTTACGGTTTGACATAGAAATTTGCAAAGTACACACGGATCTGAATGTCGCAGACCCATTGACTATAAGACCTCTCTCACATGCAAAGCATGATCAAGCCCCATAACTCATTGGGTGTTAGATTCATAACAATGCAAATCACATGGTGATGTGAACTAGATTATTGACTCTAGTGCAAGTGGGAGACTGTTGGAAATATGCCCTAGAGGCAATAATAAATTAGTTATTATCATATTTCCTTTTTCATGATAATCGTTTATTATCCATGCTATAATTGTATTGATCGGAGACTTAGATGCATGTGTGGATACATAGACAAAACCATGTCCCTAGTATGCCTCTAATAGACTAGCTCGTTGATCAAAGATGGTTAAGGTTTTCTAGCCATTTACATGAGATGTCATTTGATAACGGGATCACATCATTAGGAGAATGATGGGATGGACAAGACCCAAACTACAAACGTAGCATATGATCATGTCAGTTTAATGCTACTATTTTCTGCATGTCAAGTATCTTTTCCTATGACCATGAGATCATGCAACTCACTGACACCGGAGGAGTGCCTTGTGTGTATCAAACGTTGCAACGTAACTGGGTGACTATAAAGGTACTCTACAGGTATCTCCGAGGGTGTCTGTTGGATTGGCATGGATCAAGAGTGGGATTTGTTACTCCGTGTGACGGAGAGGTATCTCAGGGCCCACTCGGTAATACAACATCACAACAAGCCTTGCAAGCAATGTGACTAAGTGTTAGTCACGGGATCTTGTATTACATAACGAGTAAAGAGACTTGCCAGTAACGAGGTTGAACTAGGTATGGAGATACCGACGATCGAATCTTGGGCAAGTAAACATACCGAAGAACAAAGGGAACATCATACGGGATTAACTGAATCCTTGACATAGAGGTTCAACCGATAAAGATCTTCGTAGAATATGTAGGAACCAATATGTCCATCCAGGTCCCGCTATTGGTTATTGACCATAGAGGTGTCTCGGTCATGTCTACATAGTTCTCGAACCCGCAGGGTCTGCACACTTAAGGTTCGGTGACGTTTCGGTAGTATAGAGTTATGTATGGTGGTGAACGAAGGTTGTTCGGAGTCCCGGATGAGATCCAGGACGTCACGAGGAGCTCCAGAATGGTCCGGAGGTAAATATTGATATATAGGAAGTCCCATTTTGGTCCCCGGAAAAGTTTCGGGCTAATCGGTAATGTACCGGGAGTGCCGGTAGTGTACCGGGAGACCACCGGGAGGGGTATTTCGACCCAAGAGGCTTCATGGGCTGTGGGAGAGTAAATACCAGCCTTTTGCGGGCTGGTGGAAGTCCCACACAAGGCCCATGTGGCTGGGAGAAAAAGCCAAAAGGGAAAAAGGTGGAAAAGGCCAAAAAAAAAGGAGGAATCCTAGTCCTACTAGGATTGGAGGAGGAGTCCTCCTCTCCTCCCCACTTTGCTCGACCCAAGGGCTTGACTTTTGGCAGCCAATACTCCTCCTCCTCTCCTCCTATATATACTAGAGGATTTTAGGGTTTTGGCACAGAATTTTCAGCCACGTGCTACCCGTTCCTCTAGTGCATAGTTTCTCCTCTAGATCGGTTTTCTGCAGTGCTTAGGCGAAGCCCTGCCGGAATAGCTCCACCACCATCGCCGCAGCACCGTCACGCTGCCGGAGAACTCTTCTAACTCTCTGATCCCTCTTGCTGGATCAAGAAGGCGGAGATCGTCATCAAGTTGTACGTGTGCTGAACGCGGAGGTGCCGTCCATTCGACGGTAGATCGGAAGGACCGTGACGAGATCGTGGGACGGATCGTGATGAGTTCACGGGACGAATCGTGATGAGATCGCGGGACGGATCATGATGAGTTCGCGGGACGGATCGTTATTGGATCGCGGGACGGATCGTGATGAGATCGCGGGACGCTCGGCGATTTGTATCGCGAAGACGTTCGACTACACCAACCGCGTTTCTTAACGCTTCCCGCTTAGCGATCTACAAGGGTATGTGGATCCACTCTCCCACTCGTAGATGCTCATCACCATGGATAGATCTTGCGTGTGCGTAGGAATTTTTTTGTTTCCCATGCAACATTCCCCAACAATTATGACGCAACTGCTTCCGGTTGCATTGAGGGGGCTTCTACCAGAAAACTTTCGATTAGCCATTGTGAAGCTATGTGCATTCCTGAATGCAATCTCTCAGAAGGTAATCGATCCAGAAATCCTACCAAGGTTAGAGAATGATTTGGTGCAATGTCTTGTCAGTTTCGAGTTGGTGTTCCCACCATCCTTCTTCAATATCATGACACGTGTCCTAGTTCACCTAGTCAAGGAGATTGCCATTCTGGGTCCTGTATTTCTACAGAAAATGTTCCCCTTTGAGAGGTTCATGGGAGTCTTAAATAAATATGTTCATAAATCGTGCTAGGCCAGAAGGAAGCATCTCCAAGGGCCATGAAACAGAGGAGGTCATTGAGTTTTGTGTTGACTTTATTCCTGACATTAAGCCGATAGGTGTTCCTGAATCGCGGCATGAGGGTAAACTGGGTGGAAAAGGCACGCTGGGAAAGAATTCACTAATATGCCAGGACGGGCATTCTTTGGCGCAAGCACACTACACAGTTCTACAAAGTTCCACCTTGGTGGCTCCATATATCGAGCAACACAAGAATATTCTACGCTCCAAACACCCGAAGAAGTCTGACGACTGGATTACACATGAACAAACGGTGACTTTCGCTGGTTGGTTGTAGACACGTCTGATGCATGACGACACTGTTGAAGATGAGCTTTACTTGCTGTCCAAGTTACCATCTTCGACTATATTGACTTTAAAAGGGTACGAGATAAATGGGAATACATTTTACACGATCGCCCAAGATAAAAAGAGCGCCAACCAAAACAGTGGTGTCCGCTTTGATGTTGTTGGGGATATGACCCGCCCCGGAGGCTCCGGGTCATGTTGCTGGCTTGTGAGCCGGTCCAAAGGTGAGCCATAAGACTGGTGGCCGAGGGAGATAGGCGGCTCAAGGTGTGGGTCGTACAACGGCCCGGACGGAGAAGACCCGGGCGTGCAAAGCCGACTCGCAGACGGCTTGGACAAGAAGATATAGAGAGACTCGGTTAGCAATTGTAACGAACCGGTGGTCCTGACCTCTTATATAAAGGCAGACCCGGGGCGATTTAGAGGGGGGGGGATCGAGAACTAGGTCAAGCTTTTAGCTCCTTGTAATCGATACGCAAGCAATACAAACACAAGCAGGACGTAGGCTATTACCTCGATTCGAGGGGCCGAACCTGGGTAAATCCGTGTCTTTCGTCCCGACTAACCCCTTTGAGTCCACCCCTTTAGCGATGGCCTCGAACCGAAGTCCGTTCACCCGGACATTTGCCGTGATAAAACCACGACAGTTGGCGCCCACCGTGGGGCTAGCGCTTGGTGGTGTTGAGTTCTCAAAGGGCTCTCTCCCAGGGCTCGAAGGATACGTGGTTGGAAGGATGAGCAAGAGTCGCCGCGGCCGGCTCTACATCGACGACGCCGGCTGGGGGCTTGATGCTGGCTCTATGGAGTATGGATTCCAGGTTCCATTCGGCGGGATCCAGGTTTTCATCGGAAAGGTTGATGGATCTACACCCGGGACGGACGTCTGCACCAACATCGTCGAGCTGGCTCGGCGTCTCCAATCTACGCGTGTCATGCAGCCTGCCCGTGCCCGTCCGGGTCAAAAGCACGTTCTCGTGGGCTTCACTCAAGGCATGGACCTGGAAGCGTCTGGGTCACAGGGAACTCTCGTTTGCTCGGAAGATGAGTCCTCCAGTGGGGAGACAGAATCAGTATATCGGCTCAGCAACGGTGGCCTTGGGGGCTACTACAACAACTATTCTGAGGTAGAGGGCGTTGAGACGGATGCTCTGAGCCCCCCGGTTCATGTGGCGGTGTTCATGGAAGGATCGGCTTCAGCCGTCGGTGACACAGCTGCGGGAGCCGCCGCAACAGGTGATAGCCCGCCACCGCCGGCTCAGGTTCTAGTGGAATTGATGGACGAACTCACAACTCTCATGGCCATAGAGGTAACATCGGATAATCAAGCAGCCAAGAATCTAGAGGTGGCACGGATCATGGGTTGGATGGCAGAGGAACGGCAAAGGATGGCCGAGCTGAAGACCCAGATGGAGGAAGAAGCGGAGCGTATCAAGGCTGATGCTTTCCTACTGGAGCTGGAACAGAGGTCAGCGGCCGCCGTGCACCGAAGGAGGCATCAATCCCATCTACCAGAATGTTACGAAGTGAGGAACTTTTTTAACACCCCTGGTGCGGGGCGGGTTACGGGCGCACCGAGAGCCGCCCGATGGAGCGCCCGGTGACTCGTCCACCCCAGCTTAACCAAATCTCACCTAGGGCTTTTCCAACACCGGCGGATCACTACTCTAACCCCGCCAAGAACATGGTGGCAGCGGCCGCCCGGCTTGAGACGATTCCCATCCCAGATGAGGCACCCTTTGTGGAGGATGTGCGGAACGCCATTGGATATTTACAGATGGCCATGGCCCAGCAAGAGAAGTATGCTCACAGCCGGAGCCAGGTTCACTCCACCCCCCTCCCCAGTCAAAGTTTCAGCCGGCACTGCGAGTCATCGGCGTGTTCCAGCAGTCACCCACATCACGGACCACCGGAGGACAATAGGGCGGCTCTAGATGCACAAGCCCTCATGGACCAGGCGAGAGACAGGCGAGAGGCGGAGATAGCGGCAACTCGTCCAGAGCCGGCGCTTTCCGTGTCAATGGGAGTAGTTAGTACCAGAGCCGTAGGGGTGTCATGTTTAACTCCGACTCTGAGGAGTGAACGGCTACCGAAAGACTTTAAGGGGCCTCGAAAGGTTCCGAATTACACAGCTGATCTACCCCGTGAGGCGTGGGTTGAAAGTTATGAACTGGCCATGGAGATGCTAGATATTAGTGAGGCGGTATGCGCAAAATATTTCATCATGATGCTTGAGGGTCCAACCCGTACATGGCTGAAAGGTCTGCCGCCTAACACGATAAGCTCATGGGCGGAGCTGAGAGCGAAGTTTATTAAGAATTTCCAGGGGCCTGTAAGAAGCCTATGACTATTGTCGATTTGGACCACTGTGTTCAACAGGAGAATGAGTCGGCCCATCATTGGGTCCGGCGGGTGTCGACCATTATTCACTCTTCAAAGCAGATCACAGCGGCTCAAGCGGTGCTCATTTTAGAGAAGAACTGTCATTTCGTTCCATTAAAGCAGAAGCTCGGTTGGCTCAAGCGCACATGTCAGGATATGGGAGAGCTCATGACGACCTTGACGAAGTATGCCGACTCAGATAACACTAAGGATCCAGGCTCGGATGATGAGAAAGCCAATCAAGGGAAGAAAAACAATCAAGGAAAAGTTTTTGTGAACAATGGGAAAAAATAAGCGGAAGAGCGCTGATAGCGGATCCGAGATAGTGGCAAATACCAACACAGGACAGAACCATCCCAAGGGGGTGGACAATTCAGGCCAAGGAACAGAGGCCCTTTTAATTTAGAGTAGGCGCTTAGGAAGCCTTGTCCGGAGCATAGCACGCCTGACAAGCCGGCGTTGCATGCGTGGGATGATTGCTTTATCATGGAGAGATTCAAAAACCAGCATTCCCAACCACGTAATAACCAGGGCGGTGGCCCGCCTGGCGGCTCAGGGCACGGCGGGTCAGGGGCTGGATTCGGCACCAGCGGTTCAGGAAACGGGCATCCGGGTCAGAATAACCAAGGGGGGCACCAACAGCATCTTGGCAACAACGGCAATAACAACAATCATCAGCAGCGCAATCAGTCCGGGTTTCAGAGTAACCCGAAGCAGCTCAGTTCTGGACAGTATCACGTATTCACGACCGGTCACAATAAACGAGACGAGAAGTTGCGGAGGCGAGCGGTTAATACGGTTGCTCCGGCTCTCCCGCGATATTTCCGTGGTCTGAATATGACATAATGTGGAGCCGGGAGGATCACCCGCCGCGGGTAGATGACCCGGGCCGGCTGGCTCTTGTTGTGGCCCCTCAAGTGAATGGCTATATGGTGAATAAAGTGCTTATGGACAGAGGTAGCAGCATCAACATCCTTTACTATGACACTTTCCGACGGATGAAGTTGCTTGACAAGGATCTTAAACCTTCCTCCACCGTCTTTCATGGTGTGGTCCCGGGTAAATCAGCATACCCGGTGGGCCGGCTCTCATTGGAAGTAGCTTTTGGCGATGAGCATAATTACAGGGTGGAGTCCTTGTGGTTCGAGGTGGTCAAAATCAAAAGTCCCTATAATGCGCTATTTGGGAGGCCGGCTTATGCTAAATTTATGGCTAGGCCTTGCTATGTTTATTTGCAACTCAAAATGCCCGGCTTAAATGGCACAATTACCGTTCACGGTAATAGGAAAACGGCTCTTGAGTGTGAGGAAGGAGATGCGGCTTATGCAGAGGAGGAGCTGAAATTTTACAAAGAGAACGTTGATCAGGAGGATATGACCCTGCTAAAGAAGCCTACGACAGAAGTTGAGCCGCCACTCAAGTTTTCAGCGGATGATACCAAGGCAGTAGATTTCAATCCGGGCGACTCATCCAAGCAATTCATCATTGGGGCTCACATGGATCCCAAATAGGAAAGCGCGCTCATCGAATTCATCCGTGAGAATCGGGACATCTTTGCATGGAAGCCTTCTGACATGCCGGGTGTACCGAGAGAGTTCGCTGAGCACAATCTTAATGTGGATCCAAAGTTTAAGCCGATCAAACAGTTTCTACGACGGTTCAACGAAGAGAGACGTAAAGCTATTAGGGAGGAAGTTGCCCGGCTCTTGGCCGCAGGCTTTATAGTGGAAGTTTTTCACACAGAGTGGTTGGCTAACCCGGTGCTAGTGCTAAAAAAGAACGACACATGGCGTATGTGCATAGATTACACGGACCTTAACAAGGCTTGCCCGGCTGACCCTTTTGGACTCCCTCGTATCGATCAAATTATTGATGCAACAGCCGGATGTGAAAGTTTATGCTTCCTGGATGCATATTCAGGATATCATCAGATTAAGATGGCAATGGAAGATCAGGAGAAGACGGCGTTTATTACACCTTTTGGGGCGTTCTGTTACGTCTCCATGCCTTTCGGGCTCAAGAGTGCCCATGCGACTTACCAACGCTGTGTGCAGAATTGCCTCCACAGTTAGATTGGCCGAAATGTTCATGCTTACGTAGACGACATCCTGGTTAAATCCAGAAAGAAGGAAACTCTTTTAGAGGATTTGAAAGAAACCTTTGACAATCTCCGGGTCTACAAGATGATGCTTAACCCGACGAAGTGTGTCTTTGGTGTTCCAGCAGGAAAGCTTTTGGGTTTCTTGGTCTGTGAGCGGGGCATCGAGGCTAACCCGGATAAGATCAAGGCTAGCACTTCTTTGGGGGAGCCGACGTGCATTAATGACGTTCAGCGCCTTGCAGGACGGATTGCTGCGTTGAGCCGCTTCATAAGCCGGCTTGGGGAGAAAGTCATTCCCTTATACCAGATGATGAAGAAGACAGACAAGTTTAAGTGGAGCGCAACAACGGTTGAAGCACTTGAAGCTCTTAAAAAGCAGTTGACTGAGACGCCAGTGTTAGCTGCTCCGGTTGAGAAAGAGCCATTACTCCTTTATGTGGTGGCTAACAATAGAGCGGTCAGTGTAGCAATTGTGGTTGAGCGCAAGGAGGCAGGGAAGGAGTATCCTATGCAAAGGCCGGTTTATTACATTAGTGAAGTTTTGGCAGAGTCTAAGCAGAGGTATCCGCATTGGCAGAAGTTAGTATACGGAGTTTTCATGGCCAATCGCAAGTTAAAACATTACTTTTTGGGGCACCAAATAACAGTGGTCAGTTCTGCCCCGTTGGGGGATATCATTCAAAATAGAGAAGTTACAGGGAAGATTGCCAAGTGGGCCTTAGAGCTGAGTCCTCTTAGCATCAAGTATGTTCCTCGTACAACAATTAAGTCTCAAGCTTTGGTGGATTTCATAAATGATTGGACTGAATGTCAAGCCCCCGAAGAGAAGCCGGATAACACGTATTGGACTATACACTTTGATGGATCCAAGCAGCTAGAGGGGTCCGGCACAGGAGTTGTTCTCACCTCCCCCAAGGGTGACAAGTTTTTTTATGTGCTCCGGTTAATGTTCCCTTGTACTAATAATGCAGCTGAGTATGAAGCACTGCTCCATGGTATCAGAGTCACTAAATAAATGAATTTAAGCTGGGTCAGGTGTTTAGGCGACTCAGATCTGGTGGCTCAGCAAGTTTCAGGCACTTGGGACTCCAAAGATCCGCGGATGGCGGCTTATCAACAGGCGGTTGATATCATTGCCGATCACTTCAAGGGGTACCAGGTGGATCACATTGATCGTCGCAGGAATGAGGCGGCTGATGCTTTGTCACGGTTAGGCTCTCAACGAAAACCGGTACCACCTAATGTTTTTCTGGATGTATTGCATCATCCAACTGTCAAGATACCCTCTGAGGAGGATCTGGCTATTCCTGACCCGAAGGCAGAATTGGTGGCAGCTCTGCATGCTACCCCAGACTGGACTATTCCTTATTTGGCGTATCTGACACGCGGCGAGTTACCTCAAGAGGAGGATCTGGCCAGGAAGATCACTCGGCATTCTAAGTCTATGACGATTATCAATGGTGAGTTACATAAGTGTAGTGTGATGGGTGTCTTTCAATGCTGCATCTCACCAGAGGAGTGCTGGCAAATATTGAGTGAAATTCATGCTGGCGACTGTGGACATCACGCCGGGTCAAAATCTTTAGTGGCCAAAGCTTTTCGACATGGGTTTTTCTGGTTGACGGCTCATAAGGATGCAGAAGACTTAGTCCGTAAGTGTGACGGCTGTCAGAAGTTCGGCCGGCGTGCTCACGTTCTAGCTCAAGAGTTGAGGATGATACCAATCACTTGGCCGTTTGCGGTCTGGGGATCGATATGGTAGGACCTTTCAAGCGATCCAAGGATAAGAAAACGCACCTTCTGGTGGCGGTTGATAAATTTACTAAGTGGGTAGAGGCAGAGCCGGTCAGCAAATGTGACGCGGCTACAGCGGTTCAATTTATTAAGAAGCTGATCTATCGCTTTGGTTACCCACACAGTATCATTACGGACAATGGAACAAATCTATCCAAAGGAGCTATGAAAGCGTTCTATGAGAAGGAGCATATCCGGCTTGACGTTTCAGTCGTGGCACATCCATAGTCTAATGGTCAGGCGGAACGAGCCAATTAGGAAATCTTAAGAGGAGTCAAACCACGGCTCATGGTCCCTTTGAAGCAGACACCCGGATGTTGGGTTGAGGAATTGCCCTCCGTCTTATGAAGCATTAGAACTACCCCTAACAGGTCTACAGGTTTCACGTCTTTCTTCATGGTGTATGGTGCTGAGGCGGTCCTACCCAGCGATATCCGGCACGACTCACCAAGGGTGGTGGCTTATATTGAGACAGACAATGAGGTAGCACGCCAAGATGCATTGGACGCCTTGGATGAAGCACGAGAGTTAGCAGCAGCCAGGTCGGCAATTTATCAACAAGACCTGCGACGCTATCATAGCCGCAGGGTAAAGATCCGGACGTTCCAGGAAGGTGACCTAGTGCTCCGGTTGATTCAAGACCAATCTGGAATGCATAAGTTATCTCCACCATGGGAGGGGCCTTTTGTGATCAGCAGGAACCTTAACAATGGGTCATATTATCTCATTGATATCAGAGATGAGTCGGAAACCGCGGGTCAAGAGACGTTGCGGCCATGCAATATCGCACATCTGCGACCATACTTTACTTAGCAGGCGTTGGAAGTTGCTATCATATTTCATGCTTACATGAGTAAAAGGTAGCATCCCCGCAAAAGACTGGGGCCTCTGCTCTTATGTATACCTTTGTACAATCAAGATCAAATTTTCTGGCTCAAAAATTTGAGTTGAAGTGGTTTGTTCGCCGTCAAAATGGCTGGTCTATCATCCGGCTTGATGCCCTATCAAGCGTTGTGGCAGGGAGGCTTCTTGCCTTCGGGTATGGCTCACATCTCCCCTGCACAGTCGGCTTTTACGCTGGTGCAAGGAGGCTTCTTGCCTTCGGGTATAGCTTACTTCTCCCTTGCACAGCCGGCGATATGCCCAATTAAGCACTGTTGCAAAGAGGCTTCTTGCCTTCGGGTATAGCTTACTTCTCCTTTGCACAGCCAGCTGTCATTAAACTGTTGCAAGGAGGCTTCTTGCCTCCGGGTATAGCTCACTTCTCCCTTGCACAGTTGGCTTTATGCCTAGTTTGGTTACATTAAGCGTTGTTGTTGATGGAGGCTTCTTACCTTTGGTATAGCTTACAGGACCCTAAGACAACAGCGTGTACACCAAATTCCAATTGCTTATCAACTGCGGCCATCGAAGGGGGCTTCTTACCGACGGGTATCGCTTATCTCACCCTAATGGCCGGCTTTATGCCACTTCCGGTTACTTATTAACCGCGGTTGTCGAAGGGGGCTTCTTACCGACGGGTTCGCTTATCTCACCCTAACAACCGGCATTTACGCCAAAATTCAGTTGCTTATCAACTGTAGCTGTTGAAAGAGGCTTCTTGCCTTCGGGTATAGCTTACTTCTCCTTTCAAACAGCCGGCTTTATGTCGTCTCAGGCTAATTATTAGCCGCGATTGTCGATGGAGGCTTCTTGCCTTGGGGTATAGCTTACATCTCCCATCGACAGTCGGCGTTCACTGTACTCTTACCAGTCAATCTCACCTAGAGGCCCTGAGCCGGTTCAAGAAATTGACGACCAGTCTCGCTTAGCGACCCTGAGCCGGTTCAAGAAATTTACGGCCAATCTCACCTAGAGACCCTGAGCCGGTTCAAATAATTGACGGCCAATCTCGACAGAGACCCTGAACTAGTATGAGTTCAACCGTTCGAATCCACGAAGAGCCGTCATATGAGTTTTTTGAGGAAGGAAAGATCATCATCACGTATTGCATCATGTCGGCTTATCAAGCCGGATCAGAGCAAGGCAATTATAAGTCCCAGGTTGCTGCAGGCAGAACTACCCGGCACTTGGGGGCTACACAGCCGCAATTCTCCTCAAAAGTTCCGGTTCATCAATATCCGCAGTTGTCGATAGAGGCTTCTTACCATCAGGTATAGCTTACATTATCCTAAAGACAGACGGCTCCTTAATGACTTCGTCCGACAAGTGCCGGAGCCATGTTGCTCCAGTCGACAAAATTCAAGGTTTCAAAGAGATTATCCGGCTCTAATATTCTAGAGAAAGGAATGGCGTCTTCAAAGACAGACACCCCTCATCAGAATATCTCAAGGTATATCCATGAAGAGCCGGCGACACATTAAATTGAAACACAGAGAGAAGGAAAGTGCACACAGAGAGGTGCAAATATATACAGTCACCAAGCGGTAGAGTCATGTTTACTCTATTACAAAAACTACTCTCAGAAGGAGCAAAAGCATTGTCAACCACCCACGGCGGGTCATTACATGAGTTTGTGCTCAGAAAGGTTAAAAGAATAAAATTCAGTTATTGGCCGGCTCATCCTGCTCCGGGTCTTCTACTGGCTTTATCTGGAGATTGCCCAAGTCCCAATTACAGTCAGCCAGAGCAGCAAAACACCCTTCAAGGAACGGAGACGCGTCAAGCTCACAAGGAAAGAGATCCTTACTGCGGGCGGGTGTCAGATCTTTCCACTCGTAGAGAGGCCCGCAGATTCTCTTCTCCTCTGCGTCATAAGCCGCCTGATAGGTGCTCAAGTCAGCTTCATCCGCCAGAACAGAGGCCAGATAGCGCGACTCTTTGACACACCGGGTGTAATCTTCTTCAGTGAATTCTGAGCCGTGATCTCTTTTAGACGGGTAACCATCCATCATTTCAGTCGGTGTTAGCTCGGGGACGAAGGCCAGAGCCCGGCTCAATCCAGCGACGGCTCCTTGGCGGAAGGCGGACTTCTTTAGCTCTTCTATCTGCTTGGGCATTGTGGAGAAGAGTTCCAGGACCCCTTTCAGAGCAGTGGGGATATTCTCCTTATATTGCACGCTCTTGATCGTGAAGATGGCACAGTAGTATAACTGTTCCGCAAAAGTGTAAATGGCCTTCAGTGGCAGAAGGCTATCAGAAGCCAACTGTCGGCTCCTGGGACCTGGATAAGTCAGATAAAGTTAATGAGTCGCCAGTCTTTAACTAGCAATGTTAAACAGTACAAAGTAAAACAGAAACTTACCAAATAGGGCGGCTGACATCTTCGCGATGTGCTGCTTCAAGCCTTGAAGTTCATCCGCCACAGCTGCAAGCTGCTGCTCGGCATCGTCCGCCCGTTTGGTCAGAGCGGCCTTTTCAGATTCAGCTGTCTCTTTTAAAGAGGTAAACTCAGCAGTGACGTTGGCCAGCTCCTCAGAGAGAAGCCGACACTTTTCATCAGCAATGCTTCGGGCTTCTTGCTGAGCCGCCAGGTTGGCCCTCAGATCCGTCAACTAAGACCCGGCTTCATTCAAAGCTTACTATAATACATCAAAATACAGGATAAGCCGCCAAAATGCAGGACGAGTGTTAAAAGCAAATACAAGTCTCAAACAGATTGCAAGCAATATATTTGACACTTGGGGGCTAATGTATATTTTCCCTTTCAGTATGCAATACAATTCCGGTTCATCTCCCTCGAAGCTAATCCGGAACTTGGGCGCTACACTATGGATATTCAATGTACTAATAATGGAAGCACCGACTCAACTTGATCAAGTTTGAGCCGGCCCTTGGGGGCTACGATTAGATCTTCAAGTTGTCCACATTAAAGACCCGGCTCCAATATAATTTGAGCCGGCCCTTGGGGGCTACGATTAGATCTTCAAGTTGTCTACATTAAAGGCCCGACTCAAATATAATCTGAGACGGCCCTTGGGGGCTACGATTGGCGGTTCACTTTATTTACAGTACAAAGCTAAAGCAATTTTAAGGGAATTTGACATGACAATATCCGCAGAGGTCATAGAAAGGCCCGACTCAACAATTCAGTACGTTAAGCCGGCTCTTGGGGGCTAAGTAAAGATTTAGTAAGAAGGAAAAGTACTTCATATTTTGTCTTCATGGAAGAGATCAACCGAAGTTCCAGATCCCGGCTGGTGGTAACCCGGTTTATATACCCGGCGTGTAGCTCTTCGACTGTCATCTTCTTGCACGAAGAGTCAAAGTTCAGTTTCTTCGAGGCTTCAGCCGGCTCTGTATGTTTTGTCAACACATGAGCTAGAGGCGTTTGATGACCAGACCCGGTGATAACAACATCCGGAGTGTCAGGGGTCTTCGCAGGAGTCGCCGGCTTTGAAGGAGCCCTTGGAGGGCTCTCCATGATGACATCTTCAGCGGCCGGCTCTGTGGAGGCAGCCGGCGGGTTTTCTTCTGGTTGAGTCTCCTCCGGTTTTTCGGGCTCCGGCTCTTCGATAACTGGGCCGGAGGAGGGCTTGTTGGTCTTGCGACGTTTAGCTTGAGCACTGCAAAACAGAAGGATCAACAGTTGAAGATGTTGCTATCATATTAACAGCCGGATATCCAGATACCATAGTAAGGAATGCTTACAGCGGATTAATCTTGGGCGGTGGTATAATTGACTCCGAAGAGTCGTCGGAGGAAGGAGATTTCTACAAAGAGTAAAACAGAAAGGTGAAGAGAGTATAAAGTTTACAAAGGAAAGACAAAGGAAACGAAGACATTTAAACCTCGGCGGGGCGTTTCTTTGGAGCCAAAGAGTTTGGTAGCCCGGACATGAGCTCAGTAGAGCCGGTGCTTCGAGTCTGTCGACGCTCGACTTGATGTTGCTTTTTTAAGAGAAAATCGGGAGCCAGATAAGCAAGAGGGTGAGAAAGAGGAACTTTTCTCATAACCCGCCGCGGCTTTTGGGGGACGAAACATTCTGAGCCGGAAGAAAAGTAATTTACCTCAGGAGCATTGACACGGCTGGTTTCCACTTCATCCTGCGAGTAAAGTAAGTATTAATAAAGCAGGAAGGTAAAAGATCAAGCAAGACAGTTAAAACTTTACCTCTGAGCTGGATGATGGTGGCGGGTCAAGCAAATTATCTTGCGGGGCATATTTTTTAGCCTTTTTAGTTGCGACCTTCTTCCTGGATTTCTTCAGAGGGGCAACATATTCCTTCTTCCAGAAGTCCGAGTCGGCCTATAAGAATGACCCGGAGAGTGAATACCAAATCAACAAAGTGCAAACAACGTCTAAGAGATGGATGGGAAGAGATTAAACTTACATCAGGAGCCGGATTGTTGGCACTAAAAGGCGCCAGGCCGATTTCGCTGCATGATCCAGAAGCTTCAGTGGACAAGGCTCCGGATGGCGAGGGTAATGTCATTCTCTGTCAATGTGGATCGGCTGAAGCATAATGAGCTATCATACTTGCCTCTATATTCGCACATGAGTCGGCTTCTATGGCTCAAAGGCATAATCCGCCACGAAATCCAACAGCGGATCAGGTCCAGCCCGATTAAGCCGTTGGCCATGAGAGCCTTGATTTTGGCATGGGCCGGCTCATATCTGGCACGTTCTGAAGCTGATAGCCGGCCAGGAAGCTCTGATGTTGTTGTGAGCCGGGAAGGACGATAACCCGGCAAAGGAAGCTCGTTCTCAGGAGAGGTGTCCTTGCAATAGAACCAGGTCTTGTTCCAGTCCTTGGGGTGACTCGGCATCTGCGTGGCTAGAAAGATGATATCTCTACGCCGTTGGATGGATATGCCTCCAAGCTCTAGGCTCGGACCGGCTTTCACTTCAGTTTGCCGGTTAGCATAAAAGAACTCCCGAAAGAACCCCATAGACGGACTGACTTGAAGGTAAGCTTCACAGAGCACTTGGAAGTTGCATATGTTTGAGACGGGGTTGGGGGCCAAGTCTTGCGGGTGAAGCTTATAACAGTGAAGGACGTCCCGAAAGAATTTTGAGCCGGGAGGCACGAACCCCCGGTCAATATGGTCAGAAAAAACCACCACGTCACCTTCTTGAGGATGGGGCCGGGTCTCATCACCCGGGACCCGCCAGCTAATGACTTCCTTGGGAGGAAGAGTACCCACGTGAACAAAATCCGACAAAAAGTCCTCTGTAATGCACGACCCAACCCAGTTGCATGAGTTGGACGCACGAGACATATTGGTGGCTTAAGTGATGTGCAAGATAAAAGGCGTGATGATTCAAAGTGCAAGCAAATATTTTTGACGGCTTAAAGGTTTAAGGGCTCTATGGATAAAGTGGAAGACCCGGCTGGTGAGAGCCGGAGAGGCTTAGCGGCTCAACAGAGGAAAGGAGGATTGAAAATTGGCTAAGTCCTAAAAACAGATTCCGCAAAATATTACTATGTCTACGGATCTACAAAAGCAGAGAAAATAAATTTTAACCTAACCTAGCAATGAACAGCGGAAGAAAAAAGGAAACGAACTGGAGCCATCGTGGTCCGCGCATTACGTGTGGCCGGCCCGCGCGCGGCGGCGGAGCAAGAGCACGTTCTAAAGGTATTAGCGGGGTCGAGATACACTCGCGATGGCGGTGCCGGAGCCTGAGCGGCGGCGATGGAGCCCCCGGTGAAAACCCTACTACGGCGGCGGCTATCTACGGAACAGGAGAACTCACCGGAGATGGCACGGCGGAGGCGGACGAATCTCTGGTACGTTCAGGGTGATGCAGCGGCCAAGTTGGGGACGACGTACGGACGGCGCCGGAGCAGAGCTCGAAGACGCTAGGGCAGCGACAGAAAGAAGACGAAGAAGAAGAGGCACGAGCAGGAGGATGGGAAACCCCGACCCACAAGGGTCATATTTAAAAGGGGGTTAAGGAAGGCGCGAAAATCCAGGCGATGACACCGTTTGGCTGAGGCGGACGCCTCGATTTTTGGGATGATAGTTAATGAAAGATTTGGTGATATGTCAGCAGATCCCATGACGTCACGCCGGGTCATTTCCGGGCGACTCGCCAAAAGTGGAAGAGAAGGATGAAGTGAGCAAGCTCAATTCAACCTGGGGCCTAATGTTAGGGATATGACCCGCCCCGGAGGCTCCACGTCATGTTGCTGGCTCGTGAGCCGGCCCAAAGGTGAGCCGTAAGACTGGTGGCCTAGGGAGATAGGCGGCTCAAGGTGTGGGCCGTACAACGGCCCGGACGGAGAAGACTCGGGCGTGCAAAGCCGACTCGCAGACGGCTTGGACAAGAAGATAGAGAGAGACTCGGTTAGAAATTGTAACGAACCGGTGGTCCTGACCTCTTATATAAAGGCAGACCCGGGGCGATTTAGAGGGGGGGGTTGAGAACTAGGTCAAGCTTTTAGCTCCTTGTAATCGATACGCAAGCAATACAAACACAAGCAGGACGTAGGCTATTACCTCGATTCGAGGGGCCGAACCTGGGTAAATCCATGTCTTTCGTCCCGACTAACCCCTTTGAGTCCACCCTGTTAGCGATGACCTCGAACCGAAGTCCGTTCACCCGGGCATCTGCCGTGATAAAACCATGACAGATGCATTAAACTACAATGGGCCAAAGGACACATACTATGGTTACATAGAGGAGATATGGTAACTTGACTATGGACTTGATTTGAAGGTCCCTTTGTTTAGGTGCAAATGGGTCAATCTGACAGGAGGCAGGGGTAAAGGAATGTTGGGAACGTTGCATGGGAAACAAGAAATTTCCTACACACACGCAGATCTATCCATGGTGATGAGCATCTACGAGAGGGAGAGTGGATCTACGTACCCTTGTAGATCGCTAAGCGGGAAGTGTTAAGAAACGCGGTTGGTGTAGTCGAACGTCTTCACGATCCAAATCGCCATGCGTCCCACGATCCAATCACGACCCGTCCCGCAATCCAATCATGATCCGTCCCACGAACTTGATCACGATCCGTCCCACGAACTTGATCACGATCCTTCCGATCTAGTGCCTAACGGACGGCACCTCCGCGTTCAGCACACGTACAGCTTGATGACGATCTCCGTCATCTTGATCCAGCAAGAAGGAGCAGAGAGGTACAAGAGTTCTCCGGCAGCGTGACGGCGCTCCAGCGATGGTGGTGGAACTATTCCGGTAGGGCTTCGCCTAAGCACTGTAGAAAACCGATCTAGAAGAGAAACTATGCACTGGAGGAACGGGCAGCACGTGGCTGAAAATTCTGTGCAAAAACCCTAAAACCTCCAGTATATATAAGAGGAAGAGAGAAGGAGGCTTGGCACAAGGGCCAAGCCTCCAAGGAGTCAGCCGAACCAGGTGGAGGAGGTGGACTCCACCTCCAATCCTAGTACGAGTAGGATTCACCCTATTTTTGCCTTTTTCCACTTTTTCTCTTTAGGCCTTTTTTCCCAAACCGCATGGGCCTTGTGTGGGACTTCCACCATCCCAATAAGGGCTGGTAAACACTCTCCCACAGCCCATAGAGGCTCTTGGGTCGAAATACCCCTCCCGATGGTCTCCCGGTACACTACCGGCACTCCCGGTACACTACCGATGAGCCCGAAACTTTTCCGGCGACCAAAACAGGACTTCCTATATATGAATCTTTACCTCCAGACAATTCCGGAGCTCCTTGTGACATCCGGGATCTCATCCGGGACTCTGAACAACATTCGGTCACCACCATACATAACTCTATACTATCGAAACGTCACCAAACCTTAAGTGTGCAGACCCTGCGGGTTCGAGAACTATGTACACATGACCAAGACATCTCTACGGCCTATAACCAATAGCGGGACTTGGATGCCCATATTGGTTCCTACATATTCTACGAAGATATTTATCAGTCAAACCTCCATGTCAAGGATTCAGTTAATCCCGTATGATGTTCCCTTTGTTCTTCGGTATGTTACTTGCCCGAGATTCGATCGTCGGTATCTCCATACCTAGTTCAATCTCGTTATCGGCAAGTCTCTTTACTCATTCCGTAATACAAGATCCCGCAACTAACACTTAGTCACATTGCTTGCAAGGTTTATTATGATGTTGCATTACCGAGTGGGCCCTGAGATACCTCTCCGTCACACGGAGTAACAAATTCCAGTCTTGATCCATGCCAACTCAACAGACACCCTCGGAGATACCTGTAGAGCACCTTTATAGTCACCCAGGTACGTTGCGATGTTTGATACACACAAGGAACTCCTCCGGTATCCGTGATTTGCATGATCTCATGGTCATAGGAACATATACTTGACATGCAGAAAACAGTAGCAATCAACTGACACGATCATCTGCTACGTTTGTAGTTTGGGTCTTGTCCATCACATCATTCTCCTAATGATATGATCCCGTTATCAAATGACATATCATGTCAATGGCTAGGAAACCTTGACCATCTTTGATCAACGAGCTAGTTCACTAGAGGCATATTAGGGACAAAGTGTTGTCTATTTACCCACACATGTAATGTGTTTCGAGTTAATATAATTATAGCATGGATAATAAACGATTATCATGAACCAGGAAATATAATAATAAACACTTTATTTATTGCCTCTAGGGCATATTTCCAACAAGGAAGACCCGCAGTATGGAATGACAACAGTGGATCTCTACAATCTTGGGTACGCAGACGAACCATTCTTCCTAGGCAATGATGTGGCGTAGGTTTTTTACGTGAAGGACATGTCTACCAAGCCGAGAAAAATAAAAGATAAGGAAGCAAATACATCATGCGATGAGCCAAAGCGCCACATAGTTCTTTCAAGGAAAAGAAACATCGTGGGAGTGGAGGACAAGACAGACATGTCAGAAGATTATGAAAAGTTTCATGAAATTGCTCCCTTCACAGTGAATGTTGAGTGGAGCATCAAGTTAAAAGATGAAGATTGCCCATGGTTACGACGCAAAAGGACACACGCGAAGAAAAAGTTTTACACCAAAAGATCCCACTCTGGGATGTGACCAGCTTCTCTAGTTAGTTTTCGGACTTATATATCTAGAAAGTCCCATTTCACACAAACCGAATAGAATCATTGTAATAGTAGTGTACTTATGTGTTTTGTGCATTCAGTATGCACCATTCGAAGGAAGGCCATCAATTTTCAACCCTTTCCGACTTCATTTGCTATTTTTTATGCATTTACTGATATATTTTTGAGCTAAATGACCCTGAAATTGATAAGCACTAGAAATGAACTCTGGAAAGATAGAAAGTTCGCATGGTATCAACATTTCACCCACATAGCATGTGCTAAAAAGTTGAGAGGGTTACGGCAAAAACTGGATGCACTTTGTGTACAAAATATACAATCTCTTTCGAAGTATCAAGGTTTCACACGAAAACTCGCCTGTTACAAAGACATTTCATTTTTTAACTTATTTCAACTCAAGACTTTTTGTGCGTTCAGTATGCACCATTCGAAGAGAGGCCATCAATTCTCAACCCTTTTCGACTTCATTTGCTATTTTTCATGCATTTACTGATTTTTTTAGCTAAATGACCCTGAAATTGATAAGCACTATAAATGAAATCTGAAAAGGTAGAAAGTTGGCATGTTATCATCATTTCACCCACGTAGCATATGCTAAAAAGTTGAGAGGGTTACGACAAAAACTGGATGCACTTCGTGTACAAAATGGACAATCTCTTTCGAAGTATCAGGATTTCAGACGAAAACTCGTCTGTTACAAAGACATTTCATTTTTTAAATAACCTAAGAATTACCAAATTAAATATAATGATAAAACACAATAATATTAAACAGTAGAAAAAAGAATCACTGTGAAATTTATTTTTAAAGTAAAGTTATTCACAAACTAGTGATTCACATAAATTTCAAATAATTCAAATTTAAACTATTCGAATTTGAAAAGTACTGCCACTAACAGAAAGTTTATAATTTTTATGACCTAACGCAAAGAGATTCACTCGTTAGCTCTCAATAAAGCACAAAAAACTGAGAAACAAAAGAAAAAAAATAAAGCAAAAAAGAAAAAAAAGAAAAATAATTAAAAAATAGGCCGCCTATTGGGCCTCCATGACCTGCATATGACTAGAAACCCAACCTAGGCAAGGATGCAGACCCGCAAGGCCCAGTGGGCCTAACAAGGCCGCACATGTTCAATAGGTCCACATAGGCCTGCTTAGAGAGGAGCTCGAGGGAGCAGCCGTAGCGGGGCTTATAAACCAATGCGGCCGCCCCTTGGTTGGCGAGGTGGGACTAAACTTCCACCGCAGTGCGTCGTGCCAAGAACAGGTCTTTAGTCACGGTTGGTGGCTCGAACCGCGACTAAAGACCCCCCTTTAGTCGCAGTTGGAGCCACCATCCGCGACTAAAGGGTTTCGCTTCCCACCGATTCGGCTCTAACCGCGGTCGCCTCCCCCCAACGTGCCGCCCACGCCGTCGCCGCCCCCTCCTCGAGCTCGTGCTCCGTCGTCGTCGTCGTCGCAGTCGCCGTCGCCGACGACTCGCATCGCCTCGCCGCCCGTCGCCCCGCTGTGAGCACCTGTCGGCATGGCCGCCCTCCCATCGATCGAGCCCGCACACACACACACACACATATATGCATGAACACACACGCACACACACACACATTTTCTTATTTTCTGTTTTCTTGTTTTTGTAGTTTTTTATACTTTTAGTTATAGAAATCTTAGATGAATTAGATATATAAATTTTAGATGGATGTTTTTTTAGTTTTTTACACTTTTAGTTCTAGAAATGTTAGATGAATTTTAGATATATAAATGTTAATTAGATGAATTTTGAATTTTTTATATAATGTTGTTTTTCTATAATTAGTGTTTCATTAATATATATATATATGTTTAATTAGTATATATGATTAATTAGATTTTTTGCTTAATTGGAAGTATATAATGTCCCTAACCAATTAAAATGTTGCTTAGAAGTATATAATGTTGCTTAATTAGATTTTCTTATTTAGAATGAAATATTATTAGGATAGTTATAACCTAGGAATTTTTACATTTTGATCCAATATATGTATAAAAAAAAGTTGATGAATTTTGACATTTGATCCAATGTATAGCAATTAGTATTTGCAAAAGTTACATATTTTAATGTTCCATTTTTTTTATGTAATTTGATCCAATATAACTTTACGTCTGTTTCGGCTCCTTGTGTGTCTTTCAATGAGGGAGAGTGTTCACCATATATATATATATATACATACATACATACATATACATATATAAATATATATATATATTGTCGGGGGATTATCCCCGGATAGGCTCAAGGATACGACTAAACATTTTTTAAAACATCGGAGGACCCACCCCCGGTATGCCAAGCCCAACAAGACAAACGAAGAAGTGAGCTCACAACATTGTAGCTGGCGACATTGTAGCTGTCCGGCTCGGCAGCCTCCAGCCGTCCGGCTCGGTAGCCTCCCGTCCGGCTCGGCAACCTTCCGTATGTCTCGAGAGCCTCCATCCGTCCGGCTCGACAGCCTCCACCCGTCCGGCTTGACAGCCTCCATCCATCCGGCTCGGCAGCCTCCCGTCCGGCTCGGCAGCCACTCGTCCGTCTCGACTGCCTCCATCCGTTCGGCTCGACAGCCTCCACCCATCTGGCTCGACAACCTCCATCCGTCCGGCTAGGCAGCCTCCACCCGTCCGGCTCGGTAGCCTCCCGTCCGGCTCGACCGCCTCCATCCATCTAGCTCAACGGCCTCCACCCGTCCGGCTCGGCAGTCTCCATCCGTCTGGCTCGACAGCCTCCACCTGTCCGGCTTCCCCTGTCCGGCTCCTCAAATCCGGCTCCTCTTGTCTGGCTATGGCCTGACAAAGTCAGCTCCCAACGTCCCATCGGACACACGCGGACCAGACGGCCATATCTCATGGCGGCGCGCTATTGGCAAGCAGGAGCACATTGTATGCGCGTCATGTAATACTCTCTACAGTGTAACCTGCTCCCTGGACACTGATTTATAAAGTGCACCAGGGGACAGACATAGCTTAGTCTACAAGCTATATGTGGCTTGATTTGTAAGCTACCCAAGGTAGCTTACACCTCAAGCTGCTTGGGATGTAAGCTATCCACTATGGCTTACATCCCAAGCTATCCATCCATGCCTATATAAAGGCTCCCTCTCACTCTCTCAAGGGGGTTAGCTTCCCTCACATCCTCTCATCCCCACTCTCATACTCATGTATGAGGCAAGAAGCCTTATGGCTCTCCTCCCCAAACAGCTCCACGAGCAACCATGTACCAAATGTACCACATATATACAGACATGCAGGAGTAGGGGTATTATCTCTCCGGAGAGCCCCGAACCTGGGTAAAAAACATTGCGTGTCATTCGCATACCCGTCCCGGATCATCCACAGCAGCCTTGCCCTCACCTCGATAAGCCACCCCATGGCATCTGCCGTCTCATGTGACCCCCCGTGAGAAAACGACGACAGTTGGCGCCCACTGTGGGTCCCGTTGCTGTTGGAACCATGGTCCGGGCGGGACCCTCTTCATCATCATCACCGCAGCGTCGCCGCTATCTTTACCGGGGATCAACTCCAACTCGCCCTCAGGACAAATGCGTGCGACGCAGCGTCCTCGCCGCCGGTCTCGTCGCCGCCGCCTCGGCATCGCCGCTATCTTTCTGGGGGCTCGACTCCAACTCGCCCCCGGGACAAATGCGTGCGACACCGCGTCCTCGCCGCCGGTCTCACCGCCGCCGCCGCGGCGTCGCCGCTATCTTTCCGGGGGCTCGACTCCAACTCGCCCTTGGGACAAATGCATGTGATGCCGCGTCCTCGCTGCCAGTCTCGTCGCCGCCGCCTCGGCGTCGCCGCTATCTTTCCGGGGGATCGAATCCAACTCGCGCCAGGACAAATGCGTGCGACGCCGCGTCCTCGCTGCCTGTCTTGTCACCGCCGCCGCGGTGTCGCCGCTATCTTTTAGGGGCTCGACTCCAACTGGCCCCCGGAACGAATGTGTGTGACGCCGTGTCCTCGCCACCGGCCTCGTCATCACCACAGCGGTGCTCGCACCGTCTCTCCGGTGGTGCTCGGGAGCCCGACACCAACACGCTCCCGGGACTGCCGTATGAGACGGCGTATCCTGGGTGTCGGCCTCGTCATCACCACCGTGATGCTCGCGCCGTCTCTTCGGTGGCGCTCGGGAGCCCGACGCCAACACGCTCCTGGGACTACCGCACGAGACGGCGTGTCCACGCCACCGGCCTCGTCATCACCACCGCGGCGCTACCGCCGTCTCACCGTCGGCGCCTAGGGGCTCGACGCCAACATGCCCCCGTGGCGGCCGCACGGGACGGCGCGGCCCCTCCGTCGGCCCCGCCCACCTCCAGTGCACTCCAACGTGCCACCGACCGCACGGGACGGCACACCCGCGCCGGCTCACCCGTCACGGCTCCTGCGTTGCTACGCCCATACCGCACCTCGCAACTCTCCACCATGAGCCGGCTCCACCACGCGGGTCTGCCCGGTCCTTTGCTCTGCCTCGTCCGACCGGCACACCACCACAACCTCGGCTAGCCAGAGTCCCCGCACCACGCCTGCTCTCCTCCATGGCTCCGGGCGTCTGCCCCGCCAACGCGCCGCGTCGTCCCGCGGTTGGCGGCTCCCCGCCTTTGTGGCCGGCTCCGTGTGCCCGCGTGCCAGCACGCTGGCTCTGCTCGAGCCCGCCACACCCGACCACCGCCTCCCAAAGGCTCGTCGGCTCGCCCTCGAGGCACCCAGCCGCCGCCTCCTCCTTCGCCGGCTTTGCCCAGCATCACCGGCGCCTCGCCCAGTCAGCTCCCACGCTGGCAGGCTCCGCCCCGCACCCGGCTGGGCCGGGCCGGCTCCGCCCCAGCCCGTGCGCGCGCCCGCTGCCGCCTCTCGCCCGTCGGCTCCGGTCAGCTGCCTCACTCCCACGTGCCGACTGCTCCTAACGCGTCCCTGCCGGCTGCCGCTCCCCAACCATCGTGGTCAGCTACCCAGGCGAAGAAAAATAGAGGGGCCACCTATCCAGGAAAAGTCAAAGGCGCCTGTTGTGCAAAAAGAAGAAGAAGAAGAAGAAGAAGAAAAAGAAGAAGAAGAGGAAAAGAAGGCACCGCCCGTCCGCCTCAACGCCCATTTGGTTGGATCCGACCGGCCGGGAACCCTTCAAGCACCCGGAGGCTCGAAGGCTGCACCTAGCGGGTGTGTCGATGGGCTCCGCAAGCACCAAGCCACGACGGCTTTCGTCAACAACAACCGTCTCGCCTACACGCAAATCAACGAGCCTCCCCGCCCGGAGGCACGGAGGCTACTTCCGGCAGCGCCTCGCACTCATCAGCCGAAGGACCCCGCGTCCGTCCTCGGCAGCGCCCCATGCTCATCAGCCAGCGGACCCCGTGTCTGCCCTCGACAACGCCCCGTGCTCATCAGCAGGCGGACCCCGCGTTCGCCCTTGGCAGCGCCCCGTGCTCATCAGCTGGCGGGCCCCGCATCTGCCCTCGGCAACGCCCCACGCTCATCAGCCGACAGACCCCGCGTTGGCCCTCGGCAGCGCCCCGCGCTCATCAGCCGGCGAATACCGCATGGGCCCTCGGCAGCGCCCCGTGCCCACAAGCTGGCGGACCCTCCGTCCACGCCCGGTAGCGCCTCGCGCTCGACAGTTGGCGGCCCTCGGGTCCGCCTTCGGCAGTGCTCCATGCCCACAAGCCGACAGACCCTCCGTCCGCCCCCGGCAGCGCCTCGCGCTCGACAGACGGTGAACCTCGCGCCCACCCTCGGCAGGGCTCCGCGCCCATCAGCTGGTGGACCCCGCGTCCGACTTCGGCAGCGCCTCGCGCCCTTCAGCCAATGGACCCCGCGTCCGTCCTCGGCAGCGCCTCGCACACATCAGCCGGAGGACCCCGCATCCGCCCTCGGTGGCGCCTCCCGCCCTTCAGCCAGCGGACCCCGTGTCCGCCCTCGGCAGCGTCTCGTGCACACCAGCCAGTGGACCTCGCATCCACCTTCGGCAGCGCCTTGCGCTCATCAGCCGGCGGACCCTACGTCCGTGCCCGACAACGCCTCACGCTCGAACAGCCGGCGGACCCCGCGTCCTCACCCGGCGGCGCCTCGCGCCCATCAGCCGATGGACTCCGCGTCCGTGCCCGGCAGCGCCTCGCGGCCGTCAACCGGCGGACCCCATGTCCGCGCCCGGCAGCTCCTCGCGCGGGTCAGCAAGACCACGTCGGCTACAAACCACGTTGGCCGACATCGACAAAACCGCCTCGCCGGCACCCAAAAGCAATGTGAGATCTCCACACGCATACCCTTGCACCGTATACACAAAACAAATAACCCCGAGCGGCCCTTGGGGGCCATCTCCGCAGTTATTCTACTGCCTTACTATTCGCCCCGGCGCCAGCTAGTCTTGGCCCAAGGCTGGCCGCTTGGTCCGATACGTTCGTTCTCACGGGACGGTTTAGTAGTGTGCACGGGACCAAAGGCCCACTCTTTGTCTCAGCTACAGACCGCATCGCGGCTGTCCGGCTAGCGAGAGCAAACGCTTCAGGTCACCACACGCGAAAAGCGTCCAGGAAGAAAACGGCTTGGGCGACCCGCTCATTTTTCATTTATAAGTATCTGCTCAGTCGAGTCTTCTCCCAAAGTCCGAGTACTGTACGCTCCATTCCGCGGTCCACTCTTCGTCTCAGCTAAAGACCGGCTCCCGGCTGTGTGGCTAGCAAGAGCAAAAGCCAAAGAGCGGAGAGAACATGAAAAAGACCTAACGAGGGTTCGGACGAAGCCGAATCGGCACCCTTTGCATAAAACTCATGCACTACCAAAATCAAATATTTGATATATCTGTGCCGACTTAACCTTGTCTTTTGCACGATCATTTCTACGAGGAACCTCCTCGCTCAGAGGCTCGGAGGCTACTCCTAGTAGGGCACCGCGCTCAACAGTCGGCGGACTCCGCGTCCGTCTACGGCAGGGCTCCACGCCCATCAGCCGGCAGACCCTCCGTCCACGCCCGGCAACGCCTCGTGCTAATTAGCGGCGGACCCTGCGTCCGCCCTCGGCAACGCCCCGTGCTCATCGGCGGCGGACCCCGCATCCGCCCTCGGCAGCGTCCCGCGCTCATCAGCCGGCGGACCCCGCGTCCGCCCTCGGCAGCGCCCCGTGCTCATCAGCCGGCGGACCCTGCGTCTGCCCTCGGCAGCGCCCCGAGCTCATCAGCTGGCGGACACCGCGTCCGCCCTCGGCAGCGCCTCGTGCTCGTCAGCCGGCGGACCCCGCTTCTACCCTCGACAGGGCTCCACGCTCACCAGCCGGCGGACCCTCCATCCACGCCCGACAGCGCCTCGCGCTCGACAGCCGGTGGATCCCGCGTCCGCCTTTGGCAGGGCTCCGCACCCACCAGCCGGCGGACCCTCCATTCGCGCCCGACAGCGCCTCGCGCTCGACAGCCGACGGACCCCGCGTCCGCCTTCGGTAGGGCTCCACCCCACCAGCCGGCGGACTCTCTGTCCAAGCCTGGCAGCGCCACGTGCTCGACAGCCGGCGGACCCCGCGTCCGCCTTCGGTAGGGCTCCATGCCCACAAGCCGACGGACTCTCCGTCCATGCCCGGCAGTGCCTCGCGCTCGATAGCCAGCGGACCTCGCGTCCGCCTTCGGCAGGGCTCCATGCCCACAAGCCGGTGGACCCTCCATTCACGCCCGGGAGCGCCTCACGCTCGACAGTCGACGGACCTCGCGCCCACCCTCGGCAGGGCTCCACGCCCATCAGCTAGCGGACCGCGCGTCCGCCTTCGGCAGCACCTCGCGCCCTTTAGTCGGCAGACCCCGCGTCTACGCCCGACATCTTCGACACCACCGCCTGCTTTAGCAACAGCAAAGACCTCCGCCTGACTCCGCGAGTTGCCCGAAGGCTTGGAGGCTGCACCCAGCGGGTGCGCTGGCGCGCCCCCGCTGGAAACCGCCAGCCGGTTGACTCCGCGTTCGCCCCTGCAGCACCTCACGCCCTTCAGCCGACGGACTCTGCGTCCGCGCCCGGCATCCTCGACGCCACCGTCTACTTCAGCAACATCAAAGACCCTCCGCCCGACTTATCGAGTCGCTCGAAGGCTCGGAGGATACACCTAGCGGGTGCGCTGGCGCGCCCCCGCTGGAAGCAAGCCGTGTCGTCCCTAACCCGCGATCAACCGTCATCGACAACTTCTTCAACAACAAATCCACCGGCATAAACCCTCCGCCCGACTCTCCAAAGTCGCCCAGAGGCTCGGAGGCTACTGTCGGGGGGATTACCCCGGGTAGGCTCAAGGAGACGACTCAACATTTTGAAAACATGGGGGGATCCACCCTCGGTATGCCAAGCCCAACAAGACAAACGAAGAAGTGAGCTGACAACACTGTAGCTGACGACACTGTAGTTGTCCGGCTCGGCAGCCTCCGTCCGTCCGGCTCGGTAGCCTCCACCCATCCGTCTTGGCAGCCTCCATCCGTCCGGCTCGACAGCCTCCATCCGTCCGGCTAGACAGCCTTCACCCGTCTGGCTCGGTAGACTCCCGTCAGGCTCGACAGCCTCCACCTGTCCGGCTCCCCCTGTCCAGCTCCTCCCGTCCGGCTCCTCATATCAGGTTGTGGCCTAACGAAGTCAGCTCCCAACGTCCCATCGGACACACGCGGACCAGACGGCCATATCTCATGGCGGCGCGCTATTGGCAAGCAGGAGCACACTATATCTCATGGCGGCGTGCTATTGGCAACCTGGACACTGATTTATAAAGTGCACCAGGGGACAGACATAGCTTAGTCTACAAGCTACATGTGGCTTGACTTGTAAGCTACCCAAGGTAGCTTACACCTCAAGCTGCTTGGGATATAAGCTACCCACTATGGCTTACATTCCAAGCTACCCATCCATGCCTATATAAAGGCCTCCTCTCACTCTCTCAAGGGGGTTAGCTTCCCTCACATCCTCTCATCCCCACTCTCACACTCATGTATGAGGCAAGAAGCCTCAAGGCTCTCCTCCCCAAACAACTCCAGGAGCAACCATGTACCAAATGTACCACATATATACAGACATGCAGGAGTAGGGGTATTATCTCTCCGGAGAGCCCCGAACCTGGTGAACTACGGTAACATCCATGGAGATTGCATGGGGTATTATCAAACTCCTCCACATTATGGTCAATGCGTGCCACTAGTGCACGTGATGAACTACGGTAACATCCATGGAGATTGCATGGTAAGATTTTCTACTATTACGACATCCGTGCATCTTTTGTATATACATTGCTAACTACAAAGTTATTACTATGTTTTTCAACAGAAAATCCCAAAGGATTGTGTGCCTCATCTGATGTTTTCGAGAGGTCACGTTGTCGTTATGAGCTTAGGGTCACCACGGCTAGGTCAGCCTACGCATCACTCCTGTCCATACCGGATTTCTAAAACCTATGAAGACATGACAATCAAAGATTGGAGAAAATGTATGGTCAATCATAGAGAGCTACTTGGAAGCAACATTATGCGTAGGCCAAGAATTGGAGACAGGATGATCTCCATTCTCCATAATGGAGAGTCATGGCCTATCTTGTTTTATGATATTATACATAAGAGAGGGTAGAGTAGGTTCTATGAGAGAGGACTAGGTCCTAGGTACAATGTTTTATTATGTGCTACAATGTGTTAGAGTTGATGAGGAGGAGGAGGAGGAGGAGGAGTTGTGATTATGACTACTGATCAACTTGTTATATGATGTCTCGTTGACAAAAATGATGATTAAATAGTGTTGGTGGTAATGACTATGATGATTATTAGCTATAATGTTGTTGGTGATGATATGATGCAAAAGTTTTTATATTAATATGATGATGATGTTGATCATGATTATCATGATGATTTGTTATATCATTGGGGGAAGGAAAGCGGATTAGATTCATGTGGATGGATCAAAAGTGACCAAAAGTTGAATTAGTAGGATCGTCGTCCTACTAATTCAACTTTTGATCACTTTTTATTCATTTTGATGAATAAAATCCATGTTTCTTCCTCACAATGATATAATAATTCAACATGAACATAATGATATAACAACCTCTTAATTGATATTGTATCGAAATTTGTATAACGGTGTATAACCATAATTAATTCATAAACCCCTAAAGAATTAAAAAAATAAAAAAATAAAAAAACTCAATGCTTTTAGTCCCGGTTGGTGTTACCAACCGGGACTAAAGGTCCCCCAATCCACGACGCCGTCGGATGCCACGTGGAGGGCCTTTGGTGTCGGGCCGTGTTGAACCGATACTAAAGGGGTAGGTTTTAGTCCCTACCATTTAGTGCCGGTTCTAGAACCGGCACTAAAGGCCCTTACGAACCGCGACTATAGGCCTGTTCTGCACTAGTGAGAAAGGTAAACATCATGAGCTTGGACTTGATCTCCTCAACCACCATCTTGCTAGATCCCATGTATAACTCTCTGACATGTATAACTCTCTGACAGTAGCCAAATAATCTGTAGAAATCTGCACTTTATGAATATTCAGATCGAGCGCAAGAGAGAGCCCCTCGCTACATGCCATTGATTCAAGAATTTCCGGGTTGGTCATATGAACTGTCACTGCCGGTGCACCCAGAAACATACCTGTAGCAGTCCTTTTTGTTGATGAACGGATGTTAATTCAAACTGGGACATGAGATGGCCCCGTTAAAAGAACTGGGCCATGAGCTGGCCCCATTAAAAACCGGGCTATGAGTTGGGCAGCTAACGTCATCAACATATTACTTATGGTTAGCCTAAAAAACATATTTGTGTTTCGGTGAAGTGATAATTAATAAAGTCAAATTTCTCTCTCCAAAACAAAATGTTGTTAAAGGAGAAACTCCCTCCTTTAACTTTACTATACGCGCATACATTCACCCTAATGGATGTACACATGCACACCCTACCCTTATGAGCATCTTCGAGAGATTGAGTCGGCATATCATCTTGAGATTTATAAAGTCACGCAGACGCCTCGTTGTCGACGGAAAAGTCTCTCCCACTGAACACGCGTCGCCGAAAATCCTGAAATAAATCAAAAAATAATACGAGCACCAGAACTTGAACCCTGGTGGGCTTGGGATACCAATGCCCCTGTAACCATCCAACTACAGGTTGGTACACTCCTTTAACTTTACGTTGTTAGGTAGAAGTGAGTCCTCGAACCCGGGTGGGTAGGTTGACAACCATGTGTGCCTATCATTCCACCACATGAGAGTTCTCTCTCTTCAAAATGAACCTTTTGCTCAAAATAAAAAATAACGTGTTGAGAGCGGTATGTATCGATATAGTCAAGTTGCCCTAAAAATGATCAAACCCGCCCCCGCATTGTTCGCATTTGGCGACACGGGAGAAACCTAGCCGTTGTTGATTGGGTCCCCTCTCCACCACCACCCTCTGCTACACCATTATCGTTGGGCCTGCCGGTGGAGCCACGTCGTGCCTCGGGATGGTGGCGGCGGGGTGGCTCCATCCATGTGTGACACGGCTCATTGCATCCTCCTTCCCCTAGATCTAATCTGGCGTGTCACCTCCACTACTGGCTCGACACGAGGCACAGCCTTGGTCTGCTCCTCCCTCGATCGCCTCCTACCCCTCCATCCAACGCAGCTCTCCTCTATTGCTGGGTGGATGCACTAGAGGCCCTTGGGTGTTAGAGCATCTCTAAGAGCATACCCATATTTTGGGTAACCAAAACCATTATGCGTAGAGGAGAGAGAAGGTTTGGGTATCCAAAAAATTTTCTACTTTTCAAGCTTACCCATATTTGGATACCCAAAAACTGGTTTCATTGTTTTGATCATTTCATTCTCTCTACTTCTCTCCAACATTTATCATACACAAACACAATATAATCCGAGTTTAATAGAAATCATACACAAGATAATTCAAACAATTGCACACTCATTCAAATCCATCATAGAAGTTCATCATTATCCATGAAACCGGTAGCAAAATGCATCGCAAGTCACAAAGTGCATCATCAACATAAGATAAAAGTTCATCGGTGCATAGAACAACACCACGAATAGAAAGTTATCGATGCATCATCAACACAAAATAAGAGTTCGTCGGTGCATAGAACAACACCACAACTCTCATACGGCACCATTGCCACCACCATAGCCTCCACCACCTCCACCATCATAGCCGCCACCACCTCCACCACCATTGCCTCCCACATACCCTCTAGACATCAAGATTTGGTCACGACAAAGCTCATAGTAAGCATGACCCTTCTCATCTAAACCACTTGCATCCATGAACATGATCTTTTGTTCTTGTTCAATCCTCTTGAGCATCTCCTCATTGGACACCTTCCTCTCTTCGATTTCCGCAAGCTTCTCCTCGGCCGCCGCCCTCCTCTCCTTGGCCGCCGCCCTCCTCTCCTCGGCGGCCACCTTCCTCTCCACAAAACCTTCATCATCATCTTTTGTAGGTTCATCAACAAAACCTTCATCACCATCTTGAGATGCAACACCATCTTGGGCAAATTCTTGTGATGGCAAGTCTCCACAAGTAAACTTGAGAAAATCCTCATCGTCCATGCTATAAACAATAAACCATGTATAGTCAAGTCTCCAAAAATCATATTGCATTACCACTAATTCATGAGCATACAAGAATTACACTGAATTTGTACTAAAAATGAATTGCATTTGACTACAAATCAAACATACAACACACAAAAATTGAAAGAAAACAAATTGAAAAAAATTACCTTGCGGGCATTTGGTCGAGCACCAGGAGGGCAGTAGCCGCGTTGGCCGTCGGTGATGCCGGCGCTGCCCCAATCGGTGGCGATTAGGCCACTTGAGGTGTCGGAGGGCATGCCGGCGGGGCCTGCATGGTCGCAGGCGGTGGCAGAGGCGCCGCCACGGCCGCCTTGGACGCCTTCTTCGTCGTCGCGAGCGTCGTGTCACGCGGAGGACGTTTTGCCATCTGCTTCCTCTTGGGCGGGGCAGCGGTCGGAGCAGGCTCGACGGCGCTCTCCAGCTTGGCCGGAGATGCGGGGATGGCGGCGACAGGCCGCGGCGGCTTCGCCAACCCTAGGCACCGTGCGGCCTTCGGCTTGGCCGTCGCGACAGCAGGGGCGGCGGGCGGGGCGGCGGGAGGGGCGGGAGGGGGTGCGGGAGGGGCGGCGGAGGTGGTGGGGAGGAGGGACGGGTCGTCCATGGCGCGGCGATGGCGGGAGCGACGGCGGCGTGCGGTGGCGATGTTGGGCGGGAAGGAGAGGCGCCGATGGAAACTTCCGCGCGCGAGCGGTTTCCTGTTCCCGCGCAAGATTTGGGTCGGATGGGTATTTGCCCCACAATACCCATATATGCCAATTCTGGGCTAGATTTTGGGTAGTGACCGAAAAAAAATTGGTGGGGACCATTTTTGGGTATGCTCTTGGAGCTAGTTTTTTGCACCCAATACCATAAAAAGCAGTTTTTGGCTATTGAGAGTAAATATGGATATGCTCTTGGAGATGCTCTTAGCGGCCAAGGCCTTGCCCTGCTTTGACGGAGGCCACTCCTCATCATGACGGCATATCCTCTAAGCTGCGGTGTTGGCTCCTGCGTTTTTGTGTGGTCGTGGTGGCCTTCTTGGCGGGCGGTTAAGGCTCACGGCGGATTTTGTATTGACACTGGTCCAGTCCCGGTGGCCATAGACATGCGCTCTCTAGTGTCCACGGACTGCCGACGTCCTCTGTCCGTGCTGCTCCAACCCCGATGCTCCAGTTGTTGCGTCCTCTCCAGTCCTCGGCTCACCGGTGTCTCCCCTGTTAGAGTAGTTATTATGTTATACGACTTCTAGCCCAAGTCGGTTTGTAACCTATTTATATACTCTTGTATGCTACACCAGATCAATCAATAAGCAATAGTTTTGTTCATCTATTATGGTATCAGATAGCGGGCCAAGGGTTTAGGGTATGGCTCCGCCAAAGCCACCGAAGCCTGGCTCGCCGGGCCGCGCTCATCGCCAAAGCCATCGCGGCCGTGGACGCCTCCCTCTCGGCTCTCACCCAAACTTCACCAATACCTCCTAACCCCCTCCTCGCAGCACCAATGTCCCTCGCTGACACCATCTCCGATGTCAACCCCTTCATTCCCATAGTTCTCTACCTCGCCGCCCACAACTACTATCATTGGAGGGATCTTTTTGATCTCCACCTCGACCGCTGCAACCTCCGCTCGCACATCGCCGCCGACAGTCTTCCTCGCCCCGATGATCCGCAATGGCTGAAAGACGACCTTGCAATCATCCAGTGGTTCTACACTCGCATCACCACCGAGATCTTCAACATGCCTGATCACAACGGCGCCACTGCCGCCAACATATGGACCTCTCTCCGCCAGCTCTTCCAAAGCAACATCGATGCTCGGAAAAACGCCCTCCGCACCGAGCTCCGCAATCTAGTGCAAGGAGACGCCCGGGTGAACCTGTTCGACCAGCATGTTAAGGCCATTGGTGATGAGCTCCGCGAACTCGGCGATCTAGTAAGCGACTCCTAGCTAATCAACATCATCGTCATCGGACTCAGCGAGGACTTTGACAAGCAAGCCTCGTTCATACCGATGATACGGTTGTCGGTGTCAAAACCGTCGTATCTCGTAGTAGGGGTCCTAAGCTAGGCATCTTGGAGAGACGGTAACATGGACACAGGATTTTACCCAGGTTCGGGCTCTCTCAAGGAGATAATACCCTACGTCCTACTTTTGATTGTATTGATATGGGGGATAGTACATAGTACAGGTATCTACCACGATATTGTAGTAATGAATATGAGATTGATATTAACTAGCCTGGCCTCGGTTTATATAATGTAGCGTAGGCCTAGGGTTTAGAGGAGTCCTTGTCTTGTGCGCCAAGTCTTGTGGAATCTCCCTTGTATGCATCATGGGCTCTCCGAACTGGACCATTAGTGAATCGCCCTAGGGGTCCTCGGCCCGACCCACTGGTCGGGAGACGATGGGGTGAGTACCCCCTAGTCCAGGACACCGTCAGTAGACCCTGAACCGGTCTTCAAGTTGAGGACGCTCCTCGGTTCTTCCGAATAATTCTCTATCTTCGATCATCGGTCTTGAAAACTGGTTCAACAAATTTTCCCATGTCTGATCTTGAGGATTGCCGAGCTAAATCCGAAGAGTTTACATGTCGGGCATCCGAGGAGCCCCTTTAAGTTATCGGCCTTTATCAATGCCTTGTAATTTTTTATGCCACAGCTGGGGTTTGAAGTGTTTCCCATGTGGTGGCATCCTCTTGCGTCCGAGCTCCAACGCCGAGCTATATCTGAGGCATCTTTTCATAGGTGAGCTCCAACACTATTCAGCATTTGAGGTATCCTCTTGCGTCCGAGCTCCAACGTCGGACCGCATCCCAGGTGGCTTTTTGTAGCCGAGCTCCAATGATGGTCGGCATGCGAGGTATCATGGATTACCTTGGCCTCTAAAAATTTGAATGAGTCCATCCGAGCTTAAATGTCGGAGTAGTCTTCTACGGAATGAGCCATTCGAATCCGAGCTTTATGCCCGACTGCTTCCGAGCTCCAACATCGGACTGTATCCGAGCTCTAACGATGGTCAGCTTCCGATGTATCATAAACTAACTTAGACCTTATCAAATTTAAGGAATTCATTCGAGCTTAATGTCGGAAATGTTCTCTATGGAGCCAGCCACTTGTGCCCGAGCTTTATGTTGGACTGCTTTCGAGGTGGTGCACCACCCTAACCATGGGCTGATTTTTTGTGGATATAATTTCCAATCATTGCAATTTATTCTCTGTCGAGATATATAGCCAGTAGCCCTCAAGGTGTGTGTCTGTTGAATGTACGTCATGCACCTGACGGAAAACATAAAACCGCTGATCCCAGTAGCCCCTGAGACTCAGGTCGATTCACAAAGTCGGCCTGAGGATCAACTCCTAGCTCTGCGGCATACTTAGGAATAGAAAAGAGGTGTAATATATTAGAGGAAATAGTGATCAGCAAGCGGGCCCTTGAGAGAGAGTCTTGAGAAGTTGCCATAATATATATGCTTGATGCCGGATAGGTCCAGATGGTACCTATTGTTGTCAGACGACACGTTTGCCCATAGCTCGGTCAAGCCGAACACTGAGCATTTTGAATTGTCTGTATTGAATAGGCAATGTAGTAGCCCCGATCCACTGGTCGGGTGGCAACACTAGATCATGGGATTGATATGCCCTTTTAGTATTTGTAAATGATAAGCACGAATCCCAGTAGCCGCCGAGACTTAATGTGGGCATGGGTGGCCGAATTACGGATCAATATCCAGAGTAAATTGACTTCAATCACAATTTACGTGTAATGATTCTATGTATCCAAGTACTTTACATCATTAATGCTCGAATTCGCATTGTACAAAACTTTGTCGACCGACCATCGGCTTCAACCTGCTTGGCCAGTGGTCGGGGAGTGTTTATCCTACTTTATTAAGCCTTTATAAGGGCAAAGATTTATGGCAAACAAGGCAATCCGGCCATACGGTTTTATAAACAAAGGTACGCGGAGAGATATGTTATATTACAATTTAGCATAAGAAACATCTTCCAAAGAAAATAGTCACATTATCGGTTCCTTTCTTTGGGTTGTTATGCTGACCATGATCATGAAACCTCATCTCCGATCAATGTGGGAGGAAAATATTCAGGATTTAGTTGGGGGAAAGTTCCCGAACTCTGTGGTTCATAATGAATCGAAATTTTCACTTCCATCATTGCCGACCAATTATATCCTTGAAGATGGCTAGCTTTCGGCTTCACCCAGTCTAAGGTACTAACCCGGATGACCCGGTAGTAACAATCACAGAGGTGCTCCCTTTACCGCCTAGCCGAACAATCGGGAACATAAGGGTAAGCACAGGAGCCAGGCAATCCAGCTTGGCCAAAATCTTAAGTCAAATTGATGCATATTTATGGTTTTATTACGATAATTATGGAAGGCAAATTCTCCATTGAGACTATTTATAACCTGAAAGTGGCCCATCGTCAGCTTCCACCCCTTTGTAGATGCTACACAGGGTGTTTCCGTACTAACAATACAACCCTTAGCCAACGTCTCGGTGCGTGAAGGTGGTTGTGTTAGCGAAAACGAGGCAATCAGATATGCAGGCTTTATAACTTTCACTTAGTCATAGGAGTTTAAAGTTCGGGGCCAGTTACTAGCCCCCGAATAGTGTGATAGTCGACCAGTTTACACTCATTGTGATAGTTAGTTTTCGGCTTTCTCCACTGAGGTACTTGACCAGTTAAACTCGAAGTACAATCACAGTGGTACTCCCTTTGCACTCCTAGCCGAACAAAGGGGAACGTAGGAGGCAAGCACAGGAGCCGGGCAACCCAACTATTGACCAAAGACACAATTCCAAGCTGATGCATATAGAGCAATATCCGAGATGTCTAGGTGGAGGTCGGTAGGAAACAAGCCAAACAGGGGGTCAAAAAAGATTTCCCGAGCTGAATTATTACGTAAGGCACCTCGGTCAAGATGATGCCCCTCCTCCGAAAAAAACAACATACAAATAACTTACAAGTGCCATAAGCTCGAAAAGCCAAAAAACTTATGTAAAAACTTTGACGTTCGAACTAAGTCAAGTGTTTTGGTGCCAATCCAAAAATCGGTCTTAAAATTAATATGTGTTTCGATCGTGCTTTAACATGATACATACGATCTCTCCGACTTCAAGTGGGTCAGCCTTTGGCTTCAACCTCCATATCTCGAGGCCGGAATGTTTCTCTGAAGCCTGTTTAGCGAACTAAACTCAAGCGGCTTTATAGAGAAACTAGGCTACCCGGCTATTGATCGAACACTCGTGTCGAAAAAAGGAGTAGTAGAAAAAGACTTTGCAATGACCAAGAAGAAAACAACATTTATTATAAAATGGCTCATATAAATTTAAGAGCCCCCAAGTGACTTGGATAAAAGAATTTTATGTATAGTGATTGTATGTACCGAAGTACTTATATCATATATGTGTTCGTCCGAACTTTAAACGCGTCTTAACCGACCGTCGACTTCTCCCTCTTCAGCCAATGGCCAAAAAGTGTTATCTACTACGTCATCCGAGGATATCGGAGGTGTTTCGAATAACCAGGCAATTAGGCCATTGGGCTATAACAGACAAAGCACGCCCAGGGAACTTATGCTATATTACTAATTAATGTAGGAAGCATCTTCAACGAAAATAGTTCTGCCAATGATTCCTTTCTTTGGGTTCTCATTATTATCATGAGGGGTGTGCAATAGATTTATGTATGCTTGTCTTCCGTTGTGGCCGACCATAGTTGAAAACAGTAAGAGCGCTAGCTTTCGGCTTCACCCGTCTAAGGTACGAGTTTTGATGACCCGATCGTAACAACGCAAAGGTGCCCCCTTTACTCCCTAGCCGAACAATCGGGAACGTAGGGGTAAGCACAGGAGCAAGGCAATCCAGCTTTGCGGAACACTTAAGTCAACATGATGCATATATTGGCGTAAACACGCAAGGAAAGGTGTGATACATTAATAATCATATGCAAGAGGAATGGCTTCATAAAGGAAGCCCCCAACTAAACGGGGTATTTCAATTTGTTTGTAACAAACAAAGTTTTGACAAAGAAAGTTTTTCGCAAACAACTTTTTGTCAAAAAAGTATAATGCTTGGTCGAACCTAGTAAAAAGTTGAGCATGAAAGCGACTTAGCTGATTAATGTGCTCGGTGTTGATGACGTGGTCCGAGCTTGCGGTGGGTCAAGGTCCCAGCCCACAAGCCGGTCACGAGGTAGACGAAGAAGAGCTCGGCTTGATGAAGTGACAACACAACACTTCCGAAGACCGAGGAGAAACCCCCGGGTGAGTCGGGCAGACAGAGTAGTTCGACAGCGTGACGGCGAAGCCCCCAGTCCGTCGGCCATGTCGACGGCACAATTTGGTTGATGAAGGCGGGACAACGATGTAGGCACGCCAAGATGACCGCATGACACAGCCGAAGTCGATTACCTGTGCACACAATATAGTGCAAGCCACGAGTAATAACAAATAAAGGAAATAATATATTTAAAAAAATCGTCTACTTAATTAATTTAAGTGAAGCAAATAAGTAAAGGAATATGGCCTGGACGCCGAGGTGTCTGAATGAAGAGTTCGGCTTGACGAAGTGGCGACGCTGCATGGTCGATGTGGCGAGATGAAGTCCTCGGTCTAGTTAACATGGCAAGGTCGTGATCGGAGGACACGGAAGTCTCATGCAGGTCGGCTGGTGACGCCATAGTCTCGTGCCAGCCGAGGTGTTGAAGCAGGCCGGCCGGTGACGCCGAAGTCTCATGCCAGCAGAGGTGTTGAAGCAGGTCGGCTCGTGATGCCGAAGTCTCATGCCAGCCAAGGTGTCGAAGCAGGTCGGCTGGTGACGCCGAAGTTTCATGCCAACCAAGGTGTCGAAGCAGGTCAGCTGGTGACACTGAAGTCCCCGGAGCAGGTTGATAAAGGGATGCCAAAGCTCCGTTCTAGCCGAGGTGGCGAAGCAGGTCGTCTAGGTGGCGCTAGAGCCTCATGCCAGCCGACGTGTCGAAGCAGGTGGGCGTGGTGGATGTCAGCTTGAAAAAGTAACGGCATGGCGATGCCGACGCAGGTCGAAATTTGTGCCGAGGTTGATGCTCGCTTGATGAAGCAACAACGCGCACTTCCCGTTCCACCCGTGGGGAAGCAAGGTTTTATTAATGATAGTAGGCCCTTGTGATGCCGAATTATGGTCGGATGACCAAGATGATGAAAAAAATTCCTTCAAAAAGGATGTCTGACAACTCGTTCATGAAAAAGATGAACTCGGGTCGGATTTGTTTTCGCGTAGAAAATAGATCCAAAATTCGTTGTACTCATTGGATGTTTCCCGGAGTTTGGACGGTCGGATCGAGCCGAAATGTTGAGGGGTGAACGGTATAGGAATTCCACAGCCGATGAACGGTGGGATTTTCCAATGGATGTCCGAGATAGATACTGGACCCCTCACCCTAAATTCATCCGGATTCCCGTCAAGATTTGCTAGGGCTCTCGTATATTCTAGATCGTCAGAGATTCCTCCACCGAAACGCGGCGAAATTTTGCAGGGTTGTTCTAGACTCAATTCCGCGCAAATCCACCAAATAAATCGTCAAAACGACACTCGAGGAGGTGGGGACGACAAACATGGGTCCGCTGTCCAGAAAAACTGCATGATCGCGAAAGGGCAGTGTCGACGTTGAGCCTCCGAGCACCATGGAGGATTCTTCCATGATCTTGGTTGAGATTGAAGTTGATGTTGATGAAGACACCCGTCCGATCTATATGATCCGACGTGGAGCACAGTCCTCGGCATAGCCGAGGTGACCAGTCAAGCCGGCAACGAAGATGCCGACGTTGACGATGTAGCTCGGTTCTGACGCGTAGATCGCGATGGAGCCGATCTGAATTCTCATCGCACTGCGGCGACTACCCAGCAGGCTCTCAATGAAAGCACCATTGTTGGTGTCAAAACCGACGTATCTCGTAGTAGGGGTCCTAAACTAGGCGTCTTGGAGCGATGTTAACATGGACACAGGATTTTACCCAGGTTCGGGCTCTCTCAAGGAGATAATACCCTGCGTCCTCCTTTTGATTGTATTGATATGGGGGATAGTACATAATACAGGTATCTACCACAAGATTGCAGTAATGGATATGAGATTGATATTGACTAGCCTGGCCTCGGTTTATATAATGCACCGTAGGCCTAGTGTTTAGAGGAGTCCTTGTCTTGTGCGCCAAGTCTTGTGGAATCTCCCTTGTATGCATCTTGGGGTCTTCGAACTGGCCCATTAGTGAATCACCCTGGGACCCACTGGTCGAGAGACGACGTGGTGAGTACCCCCTAGTCCAGGACACCGTCAACGGCCTCCTCCTACCTTCCCTGAAGTTCGCTCCCTGCTCTAGCTCGCGGCAGAAACACAAGCTCGCAAGGACTCTCGCCCCAAGGTTTTCCATGCTGCGGCTCGTCCTCCTCCGCCGTCTACACCAGCGCCGCCTCCCATGCCGGCTCCTGCCATCAGGTCGTCCGCGACGCCATCCGCTCAACCGCCCCCAGGGTGGCGCCCTAGTCTGAACTACCGAGGCAAAAACCCTATCTATAGGTCATCGTCGACTTGTTCTGTTCCGCCTACAACACCGCCACCATTGAGTTGTCACGCCCAAGATGCGGTCCTATCCTTATTTTGGCACGAGGGCCTCGACAAGGATAGAAGCGCATCTCGATGCGTTCGCAAGAATGAATATCATTACAAGTACATGTACAGAAGAGATGAGTATAAGGAATTGGCTTACACTCGCCACAAGCTACATCATAGTCACATCAATACAATAACATCTCAAACTTCATACAGAAGAGGAGGGTTCGACTACGGACGAAATCAAACGATAAAATGACATCCACCCTTGCTATCCCAGGCTGCCGCCTGGAACCCATCCAAGATTGAAGAAGAAGAAGAATAAGAAGAAGAAGAAGAAGAAGAAGAAGAAGAAGAAGAAGAAGAAGAACTCCAAATCAAATCAAGCAACGCGCTCACGTCAAATCATCGCATTACCTGTACCTGCAACTATTGTTGTAGAAATCTGTGAGCCACAGGGACTCAGCAATCTCATTTCCAAGGGTATCAAGACTATTAAAGCTTAATAGGTGAGGTATGGTTAAGTGGTGAGGTTGCAGCAAGCGACTAAGCATTTATTTGAGTGGCTAACTTACAAATACGGAAATTAAAGTGTGGTGGTCTACGCATAACGGACGTGAACTAAAAATGATCACTAACTGGTCCTGAACACCTACATACGTCAAACATAACCCCACCATGTTCTCTTTCGGATAAGGACTCACGAGAAGAGACAGTCACGATTACGCACACAGTTGGTGTATTTTATTAGAGTTTACTTCAAGTTGGCTAAGACCGGGTGTTAAACAAAGTATCCAAGTTTGCCACATAACTGCGGGCACGGCTTCTCGAAAAGATTTAACCCTGCAGGGGTGCTCCAACTCATCCATCACAAATTAACCACACTCAGCGAGAATAACCTCAACCACGGATCTCGTGATCTTTCTAGGCAATTCCAAAGGAAATCCGACACCTCGAGATAGCCCGAAGAAAATCAGAGTTCCTCACTCGAGACGTTCGAGAAAGGTAAAACAAATCCAGCAAGGCCACCCGACGTGTCGACAAACCCGATAGGAGCCGCGTATCTCGTTCTCAGGACACGACAGATGGGACTAGCTACAGGGAAAACCAATCCTCAAGTTGCCTCGAGGCGGCCCCGCAGACAGCCCAGTTTGGACCAACACTCATGAGGAGCACTGGCCCGGGTTGTTAATTAATTATCCACGGGGTCCGAAAAATCCCCTATGCAAGTTCATTAATTATTAGGCAAATGTAGTACCAATGTTGGGCCTTGCCATACAAGCTTTATTCTAACCCGAAAATCAAGGGGGTCCCCATAACAACCCCGAGCATGTTAGGAGCGCTCGATTATGGAACATAACACCGGTTCACAAGTAACTAGGGGCGGCAAGAGTGGAACAAAACACCAAGCAAAAGGCCAAGCCTTCCACCTTTACCAAGTATATATGTGCGTTAAATTAAATAGCAGAAATATTGTGATATAACAAAGAAAATCCATGTTGACACATTGAAGCAATTGCACCTGCAACTAGCAACGCTATAAGAAGGGCTGAGCAAGCGGTAACATGGCCAAACAAAGGTTTGCTGGGATGTGAAGGGGTTAGAGGCTTTTCATGGCAATGTTGGGGGGCTTATCAAACAGTGGTAGGCAGCGTGACATAGCGACAGAAAAACGAGACATCTAGCATGGTAATGATAGTAATGGTATCCAAGGAAATGATTCATCTTGCCTGAGATCCCGCTCGGAAGAAGATCGAATCCATGAAGAAGACGAACCAACATAGTCGAACGAATCCTCACTCTCCGAACGCTTTCGGAACTCTATCGAGAAGAAGCAATCTGAAACAAACAATCAACACAAGATACACCACAACATACGCAAAACACGATGCACAAACAAATATGATGCATGTCCAGTTTAAATATGCAAGGCATGACAATTCACAACAATCAAATTCTATACATTAAAGTGAAGCTCAATATGCAACTTGCATATTGACGAAACTCCACATTCGAATTATTTAGTTCACTCCGGTTAGGTACACGACAATATTTAATGTTGTTAAACATGGCAAGAGGTGAAACATAAGTAAACTAACTAACTAGGCATCTTAAATGAGGCCGGAAACAACTTATAGCATTTCCGAAATGACCCCATATGACAATTTCGAAATTGGTCCAGATCTGAATTAATCATATTTATATTTATTAAACAGCAGAATAAAGCATACCATGCTATTCTACACGTCATTCTAGTCGATCTACATATATAGAACATCTCAAACGGAGCTACGGTTCAAAAGATATGAGCAACACAAGATGCACATGACATGAATGCAAATGCATGGGAAAACAATCACAACCATCTCAAATCATGAATGCAATAAGTTATTATGAAACTACATCAGATCCTAATCAAGTTTCATATATGAAATGTCCAAAATGGAGCTACGGTTCAACCACAATCATCAAAACAAGTTTTAGTTGAAATCTGCCAAAAACAGCAAGATAGCTTTTTGAACATAGGGAAACAAAAAGTTACAATAATCTAAAATGCACAAACTAAGCATGGGGCAATAGCATACAACATCCACTTCATTTCATTTTCACAAATCATATTCAAAACATGCATAGATCACTTGGTAGGAAGCTCACAAGATGACTACTTGATAACAGTTTCAGACTTAGTGAAAATAGCAGTTTTTGACAGTGCAGTTATTATCACGAAGGCATATTGACAGGAGTAAAACTACATGCTACAAATCATATAATGGCATGAAACTTAACAGCATGCTAGAGGACAATATCAACAACAAATAACTCCATTACACCTACCACAAAAGAGTTCTAGATCACTATCAAATCACATGGCAAGACAGCTACAGAATATAACAGATTCCAGACTTCGAAATATTTTGGACCCACAAAATAACAGATTTTATAGCAAGTTGACAACAACAAAATAACACCCAAACATGCATATCTATGACAAGGAAAATGTCCATGGGCTAGGACTCATATCAAAGAGCAACTTTCATGTTGAAACTTAATTCGCATCATGCCCGGATTAAATCCTACGAAAAAGACAAAAGGGCATCACGGCATAAATGACATGCACACAAAATGCTCAAATGACAAAACTAAATGCACAGATAAATCACATGGATTTTTCTACCCCGGAAACATATATAATATGCATATGTTCATGTGGAAAATTAATCATAATTAAATATGCGGGTATTAGGCCTATTCACGTGATAGGAATCCATTAATGCAAAATTGAATGCAACCAACATACCAACATTTTTATCATGTATGAAAATGCGGTGCGAATGAGATGAACATTTTTAATTTGAGATTCTATTAATTTCGATGCACGGTTTATTAATTATGAAATGCAATATTATGACATATATGCAAATGGCAGGAAAATGACATGTTAATTATTTAGGCATGGGTGAAAATGATATTTTATTAGCCTACGTATTATTCTAAGCATTTTACATGTTGAAAATATTTCGAAATGGTGCACGGTTTATTTTATAATGCATTAACAAATATGCAATGGCTAAAATGAAAAAAAATAGAAGGGGGGAGAGCTGGGCTCACCCTGGCCACTTGGGCCGGTCGGGCGACAAGGGAGCAGCTCTGGGCCGGCGCTGGCCGAGGCCCATGCGGGGCGAGCGGGTCAATGGAGCGGGCCTCGTCGTGCTCCTCCCGATCCCGCTCGGGAACGAGAAGGCGGCGGCGCACCTGCGCGACCACGGCGCGGGGCGGCAGGGGATCCGCACGGAGGAGGCCAAGGGCGGCCGGGACCGGGCGGAGGAGGCCAGATCCGGGCGGCGGCTGGCCAGGCAGCGGAGCTTGGGCGGCGAGGGCCATGGCGGCGGCGCGGTTTTCTTGCGGGAGAACAAGGGAGCAAGGTGAGAGAGGGAGAAGGGGAGGAAGAGGGAGAAGAGGGGTCCGGCCAGGTCCGGCGATGCGGCGGCCGGCGGCGACGGCTCCAGCCAGGGGCGGCTCCGGCGAGGTGGCTGCCACGGGGACGCGCGAGGGCTGTGGGAGGAGCGGCCATGGGAGGCTCAGGAGCTCCGGGACGCGATTCGGGCCCGGATGGGCTCGGGCGGGCTGGCGGCTGGAGGAAGGAGAAGGTGGCTGGCTAGGGTTGGCATGCGGAACGAGGTGGAGCTAGGGGCTATAAATAGGAAATGGGGGCTAGGGTTAGCTGGCACTGTCCGTTTCAGGACTGTCGGGTCTCGACTCGACGTCCGGAAGCGGAGGGTCGGGGCTACGGTGGCTGTGAAGAGGGGCTAGGAAGGGAAGAGAGAGAGAACGGTGCGGCGTGGCACGAAGATTTAAAACAGCGATAAACGTCCGATGATAACCGATGACCTCACTGCTACGACTGCCGACAGGGTATCTAACGAACTCGGATCGCGACGAAAATCGACTGGCGGTCTACCTACGACATAACAAGACCGCACGACAAGTTTCGACCCAATCCGAGAATATTTTTGCGCGCACTTAAAAACGGTTTTATTTTTAACGGTGTCGCGGGCGCGTGCGTGTGTGGTTAGTCTCAAGACGGGCAACGGCAGAACGAAGAGAACCGGCGACTACGAACGGATGCAAGTTTTCGAAAACGGGCGCCGATGCAATGCAGACGATGCGAATGATGCGATGACGAATGCAACAGCCAGACGAACACATGACAAGAACGGAAATAAAAGGGGAATCTTCTGGAATCTTTTGGAACGTCGGTCCCTGGCTGTCACATGAGTCCTGCACCACCTACTAGGGCTCCATCTACGGCTGGATGGCGTCCTCCCCATGATCCTTGGACGGGGCTCGTTCAGGCATGGCCCATGCCATGGTCTGCTTCGTCCCCACTCGGTGCTTCGCCGGCCTATTCAGGTGCTTGGCAACCCGGCCTTCGGCCGCCTACTGGTGCTCCTGGGGTTCTCAACCCCCAACAGCCGGTCAATGTCTATCACGCCGCCCCGACGTATGCTCCTTATGGTCACTACTCCATCGACAGCGGCGCCTACTACACACCCCAGCCGGCCCTGCTTCCTTCACCATCCTATCCGCTGACGCTGCTCCCGACGCCACCCTCGCCTGCGACGCCGAGCTGGGATCAAGCTGCTTTTCTCCACGCCATGAATAACTTTGCTGCGCAAGAAAACTCCGATACGGATTGGATCTTTGGTTCAGGGACCTCAAGTCATATGTCTGCATCAAGTAATTGGTTATCATCTTGCTCGGTGATGGCTCATCTATTTCTATATATTGTGTTGGTCAGGCTCAACTTCCCTCTTCCACTAAACCCCTTTTCCTTCGCGATTTTCTAGTTGCACCCGCCCTCATTAAAAACCTTATTTCTGTTCGCCAATTTACTTGCGACAATCTAGTTGCTGCCGAATTTGGCCCTTTTGGTTTATCTGTGAAGGATTACCTGACCAAGGCCAAGATCGCACGCTTCAATAGCTCCGGTGATCTATACTCTCTAAATGGAGTTCCTGTCGCTGCCCCTCCTACATCCATGCTGGCCTCCGTTGATCTCTGGCATCGTCGCTTGGGCCATCCTAACCCTGCTGTTTTAGCTTCTATGCTTAGTGAATTTACCATACCATGTAATAGGGATTCTCATAATTCCGTGTTTTGCGAGTCGTGTCAATTAGGCAAACATGTCCCCCCCCCCCCCCCAACATGGATCTACATTCCCTTTCGGTTTCTGGCTTCTCGGTGGTGTTAGTCGCTATCCCATCCTCCACACCATCTCTCTTTACACCGCAGCTTTCCTGACCCCGTCAACATCCACGTCGTGTTAGTCCAGAGCTCGTGTTTTTCGGTGGCGCTCGATGCCCTCCCCTTCTCCAGTGGCAGGCGGGACCATATCCTCCTTTTGAGGTGGTGGTCTCGACCACCGGATTGACCTACTGATCTCTGTACCCTGACCTGGTGGCAATGGGATTGCTCGATCATAGTGCAGGGGGGGCTCTGCTCGGCTTGTCGACGCTGGCAGGGACGACACTCACAAGTGCTGCTTCCCTTCCCGGAGGCGCCGTCATGGCCTTTATCAGTGCCCCTCTTCAAGCACCGGGGGAAATCCTTGGTCCGGTTCTTCGGATCAGATGACGATGACGTCATGATGTCACTCCTCTTCTTGACGGCGCCATCTTGCTTGCTCGCGGCGTCCCAATGTTGGGTCTGGAGATGTTCGACATCTTGTCGGTTCTACCTCCGCCCTCCCCCGCCCACTCATTTCGAAAATTTCAGGGGCTATGAACACTGATTGTAACTCTATTTGTAGGTAATATAAATTGTAAATTCTCTTTTCCCACAAAAAAATGGATCCATAGTAAGTGTTCTAGCTGAAACACATGCATTTTATAGTGATACAGCGGCACGTGGATGATTCGATTGGTTATACTTTAGCAAAATACTTCCTCCGTTCCTTTTTATAAGGCATTTTAGACAACTGATTTTAAACTGCTTTGATAACCGTTCGGACTATCTAAAACGTCTTATAAAAATGAACGGAACGAGTAATCATAAATATTTATGGGGAAGGTTCTGAATCACGGGCGCACCCCTGCCTGAGCGTACATGATACTACACGTTGTTTGTCTCCACCGGCCCGTCCAAAGATCGGGGTTTGCTGCTTTGACCGCAGCACCAGCTCGCGTCCGCCGTGACACACACGGCAGCGGACGACGGGCATTTGGTTTCCTTGCTGGGACGGTGATGCCGGGATTCTGCCTTTGTAGTCGTCGCCTCCAAAATTTATTCAAATCTTGAGAAGTTCAGACGCCTTTTTTGTGCTGGGTGTGCTCTGCTCCCAAATCCCAACGGCTGCAAAACGAAAAGCGTCCACTCCCAGCAATTCGACCGTTAGTCCACCTGTGACACGAGCGCTTGGAAAGCGTGGCTATGCCGGTAGGTGGTCGACACCGGTGCCTGCATCTGGTTTGGCACCCACCCAGACGTGACACACAGGTGCACAAGCAAAAGTCTCGCACCTGATGTAAGCAAGACGTGTTACTTTTATATATCGTGCTCGAAATAATATACCGGCACGACATGACATGGAACTATGGAAGTGGAACGGACGGAATAATATCATGGTCGACCCTTTTGCTGGTCCGATCACGCAAATCCCGTGGCCCAGACCCCGGAGAGGATGGGCCAAGCATAATTGCATCGGCACCCACGATGTGCTGCCCTCGGTGCTTTCTACCTTGATCACCGTTTTTTTATCAGGAAAGAGGTGATGGAGACGCATGCTAGCTCTCTCTTCCTGTCTTCTACTAGATAGATATAGACGGTTGATTTTTTTTTTAAACGAGACAAAAGATTTGCTATTTTCATTAATTAAACAGAAAAGAGTTGTCCGGTTAATTAACTAACAGGAATCCGGGCGAAAACCGTCACAACACGCCCATCGAAGGGGCATACCGACCGACCTGGCACCCCAAGACCACACACACTGTCGAGGAGAACACATCATCGAGGTTGCTTGCAATGTCATCGTCATCACCTCTCCCCGAGCAGGCGACTCCGACTTCGTCACTGACGACCCGTCAAGACCCCTCCGAACGAACGATACCCGAGGACCTCATCGGCCAAAGCCAAACAATTGGCCGAGACGTCGAAGACCGGCAACTTCGATTTTGTTGATGCGCTTCACGAGGGGAAGTTGCAAGCCTAGTCCACGCAACCTCCAGAGAGCACCGTCCGCTGAATCTGCCTTCATGGGGCCCGACACGCGTAGCTCCGACTTCTCTGTCACAGCGAGACGCAAACATAGGCACACCCATTGGCGCACCAGACCACCGACAACAGAAGGACCAGCCGACCCAGCTCCACGCGCCACCATTGTCGTTGCCGCACAAGTCGCAACGCCAACACCTCGCATCACCGGTTGGGCACCAGCCAACCTTGATGCCGTGCACGAGCAACCCATGGAAAGCGCGGAGGGGAACAAGTCTTCAAGACGACGCCCTCAAGAGGCGCAGCGACGCCATCGCCCGACCCTGCGATAGGGCCAAAGGCTTTCACCCGAAGATAAGGCCGGAGAGCTCCACGACGACCCTTCAGGAAGGAAGAAGGACGCCCACGGGCGCGCGTCATCGACGTCGACAGAAGCCACGCAGGCTATCACCCGGAGCACTGGCCTCCACACCCCCACGCAACCAGCCACCAGCAGGGAGCCTGTAGCTTATCCGCACACCCCCGGCGCTGTAGCGGCGCCACCACCACGCCGGAGCTATCCACCTCGCCACCGGCACACGCCGACGAGCCGAACCCGGCCAAGACACCCAGATCCGGCGACCTCCAGCTTCAGCATCGTCGCAGAGGCCACCCAAGGCCGGCAGCAGCCGGCCCGCCCGCGGAGGAGTCACCAAAGGCCGGAAGTGGGGCCGCCACCCCGCCCCGAAGCGCCGACAGGAGCACCGGACCGTAGCCCAGTAGCCCGACGACGCCCTCACGACGGCTGCCACCCGTCGAAGATGCAACCTTGAAGATCCCGGCCAGCCTAGCCGCTGCGGCGCGCCGCGGAAGAGGGGCGAGCCTCCCTCCACCGCGCGAACCAGCCGGGACCGCCGTCCAACCACAGTCACGCTGCGCCAGATGCACCCGCAGCCGCGCCCGCCCACGGAGCTGCGACGCTAGGGGGGAAACCGGCCGCCACCAGAGCAGTCCCACCACCGCCGACACCGCACGAGCTTTGCCCGGCGGCGCACGCCGACGACGGCAGGGGAGGGGAGGGAGAGGTGGGGCCGAGGGTTTCTAGGGTCTGGGGGGCATCGGGTCAGACGGTTGATTATAAAGGTGCAGGATGTCCAACAGTGAAGGGAAATGGCCTGAAGCGGCGGGGCGGCGGTGGAGGCCGACAACGATGAGGTCCGGCGACAGGGACAAACCAAGGACACGTACGAACCGAATTACTAGCTGATACTACATCGAAGCTGACGCTCAGGAGGAGTTAACTAATAATTAGGTTAATGGTGGAGCCATCGTCAACTAAGTACGCACGGGCTCGCACGTGTGGATACAGTACAAACAGATCCTCTACTGGACTGCACTGTACTGTGCAGCGATGGAGCCATCAGGGCGGCCACAGCTGAGCTCATAACTCCGTCTTTTGGAAGAGGAGAAGACGCCAGAGGAACGCACGCACGAGTGACCCGGCAGCTGTACAGCCAGTAGGGTCTTCCGTCGAATATGCGCAGGGGGTGACACCTCGCCTGAACTGCATGATACTAGTGGTACGCCGAACCGCGTCGCAGTTACGGACGCCGCCCACGAGCCCGCCAGGCAGACCGCGGCACGGCGATCCCCTCGTGTCGCGCCGTGCGCGCCCATGCGCGCGCCGAGCGTGCATGGCACTGGCAGGACGTGTCACCGCAGGGCACGAGCCTCGAGGCCAAACCAGGAGGCGCCGGCTGCAGCCAAATACGTGCGGTGCGGCAGGCCAGCGCTGCTGCACTGCATGCGCTCGTGCTCGGACGCCGGCGCCGCGGAGTCCGGCGACCGTCCAAGCAAGTGGCAACTGGCAAGTGGAAAGTCGTCGAACGGGCCGGGGGTTTGTATTTTGCGATGTCCGGCGCGGAAGGTGTCACTGCAGGGTTCCCGGTCAGTCGCCGGCCGCACGGGCAGCCGTAGCCTCTAGGTCATGGGGCTAGGGCTAGAACAGATCGATCGACACCGACCCGTGCGCTGGCTCGAATCTGCCCGACGCGACAGCCCGGCCAACCTGGTCGCCGTTCGCCGGCATGGCCGCCTTGTTGGCTTGTGTCACGGGGGCGGGCTAGCGCCTCGTGCTCTGACAACAAATTGACAGGTTAACCGCATCTAAAACCGCATTATTATAGGCTGGCTGGCCGTCCGGCGGTGCATGCACACGCTCGCTCGTACTACTAGAACCAACGCTGCTGTGTCCAGAACTCCAGATTTGGCTTCAGGTTGTACTGCAGTCGACATGCCCCCAAGATTCGCAGAACCTCACACGATGTTTCGTTTCTAGAGCGATGAATCATCGTACTTACTCCCTCTCTCAAAATAAATAAGTGATTCAAAAATCACTCAACTTTATATTAAAATTAATATAAAATTAAGTTTTTTTTGAGTTATTTATTTTGAGACGGACAGAATGACACTGGGCAGACGCGATCGGGATCGAGCACGCACCTGTACTTTGATGAAATGAGTGGCGATTTAATACGCGGCGCACGTTAATACATTATTAGTGGATCGGTCAATGGAGTTGTTAGGTTTGTCTGCACAAATTGAATCGTCACTCCCTGCGCCCCGATTCTTTGGACATTCCGAAACATGCCACGGGCGGGTTATTGCAGACGGGGCGATCCACTCAGCTGCCTCGTGCATAAATTAGGACTGCCATTTGCTCAAACTTTCTGTACTAGTATATATTTTTTGGGTGATAAAAAAAATACTTAGTACATAAGCACGGGAAAAACCTACTCCACTCCTCTCATGACAAAAAGAACACCTTTCATATCCGATTATCGTCTTATGGATGCGTTTGTTAGAATATATTGTAATGAGATAGAATTTAGGTTTAAACTCAGTTTCCTATTCTATCTCTTCTTCTGTTTATCTCCTCCTTCTCTGCCGACCTTCTTTGTATTCTCTCGATCAAACTCTGATCGACAATACTTGTAAGCCACGGCATACCTTCGATAAATATAACTGCGGCCCGAGAAAAGGGTTTAACGCTTCCCAATACTTTTACATGGTAATCAGAGCATCTTCTTCCGAGAGATCGAAAGGAGATCGCATCTAGCCTAGTTTATCCCCACCCTTCGACATGACCACCTCTTCCACCGCAAGCAGCACCATGAGTGCCCTAGCCACATCCGTTGCATCATCTTCCACCTTCGTACCCTCCTCCTCCACCTCCGCATATCCTATGTCCATCAGACCACCACCTCAGGAGAAGCTCACGAGGCAGAACTACCTCATGTGGAAGGCCATCGTGCTGCCCCACATCAAGGGCGCACAGATGGGTCATCACCTTGATCCGGCGAGTCAAGCGCCACCGGAGACACTCACCATCATCAAGGATGGCAAGGAGGAGCAGATTGTGAACTTCGCTCGCGTCCTCTGGTATGCACAGCAGCAACAAGTCCAAGGTTTTTTTATGGGTTCTCTATCGCACAAGATTCTTGCGCACGTGGTCACCCTTCAGACTCCGACAGAGGTATGGGCAGCGATCCATGCCATGTTCTCTGCTCAAACCCAAGCTCAGGCCATCAACACGCGCATTGAGCTCACCAACCTGAAAAAAGGAAACCTCTCTATGGCGGACTACTTAGCCAAGATCAAGGCGCTCTCAGATGAGATTGCCTATACTGGAGCGGCGCTCACAAGCGGTGAGATCGTCTCTCAAGTTTTGGCCGGCCTCGACCTCGACTACAACCCGGTTGTGTCGGCCCTTGCTACATGGGTGGAGCCCATAACTGTCCAAGAACTCTACACGCAGCTGCTGAGCTTCGACGCGCACCTGAATCTTCTTCATGGGATGAACGTGCAACAGTCTTCTGCTAATGCTGCTTCTCGCGGCCGCGGGACTGCTCGTGGGCGCGATCACCAGGGAAGGGGCCGCGGCAACAGCGGCAATGGGCGCGGTCGTAGCCACAGCCAAGGCGCTCGTCCGAACAGAGGCTACAACAACAGCAACTCTGCGCGGTCTGGAGGAGGTGGCTACAACAACAATCACACCTCCTCTGGACAATCCTCCTCTAATGGTCATGTTCAGTGTCAACTATGCAAAAAAGCAGGCCATGAGGTTATGGACTGTTGGCATCGTTACGAGGAGGATTATGTCCCTAACGCCCGCCTTGTTGAAGCTGCCATCCAAGAGCAAGGAGGTGACGGTACCATCTGGTACGCTGATTCTAGAGCCCGTGATCATGTCACCAATGAACTTGAGAAGCTTGCCATGAGGGAAAAGTACTTCGACAACGATCAAATTCACACCGCAAGCGGTGGAGGTATGGACATTTGTCATATTGGTCAAGCATCTATTAACTCTCCTAATCTTAAACGTGATCTAGTTCTAAAATATGTTCTTCATGTTCCACAAGCCGACAAGAATCTTGCATCCATGTCACGTTTAACTGCTGATAACAATGTTTTCTTTGAAACTCACCCTAAGTACTTTTTCATTAAGGATCGGGCAACGAGGGAACTCCTTCACCACGGTAGATGCATTGGAGGTCTATATCCCATCACATCCGGAGCATTTAGTCACAAGCATCGTCGTCAAGTTTACTCTGTCGTCAAGCCCTCCTTGGCAAGATGGCATCAAAGATTAGGCCATCCCTCTTTAGTCATCGTCAAGCAAGTAGTGAATAAAGGCAATCTTGCATTGTCATCTAGTTCTAGTATTGAGTCTGTTTGTGATGCTTGTCGGTATGCAAAAAGCCACCAGCTTCCCTATCCTAAGTCGAATAGTGTGTCTCATGCTCCGTTGGAACTTATCTTTAGTGATGTATGGGGTCATGCAAGAGATTCTTTTGGCAGAAAAAATATTATGTTAGTTTCATTGATGATTTTAGCAAATTCACTTGGCTATATTTGCTTAAGTATAAATCTGAAGTTCTTACTATCTTTCAAGAATTTCAGAAACTTGTTGAGCGCCAATTTAATAAGAAAATTCTCATAGTCCAAAGTGACTGGGGAGGAGAGTATGAGAAACCGAACTCTTTTTTCCGCAACATTGGCATTGCACATCATGTGTCTTGCCCTTATGCCCATCAACAAAATGGCTTCGCTGAGCATAAACTTCGCCACATTGTTGAAGTAGGTTTGTCTCTTCTTGCCCATGCCTCAATGCCACTAAAATATTGGGATGAAGCCTTCATTGCTGCCACATATCTTATCAACCGTCTCCCTACCAAAGTTATTGGCAATATCACCCCTCTAGAGAAATTGTTCCATCAAAAGCCTGACTACAACTCTCTAAAAACTTTCGGGTGTGCTTGTTATCCTAATCTTCGCCCCTATAATCATCATAAACTTGAGTTTCGCTCCACTCAATGTGTGTTCCTCGGTTATAGCAATCTTCATAAAGGGTACACATGTCTCAAAATCTCCACCGTCCGTATCTATATTTCTAGGGATGTTGTTTTTGATGAAACGAGTTTTCCCTTTGCCAAACTTCATCCAAATGCCAATGCTTTACTACGTGCAGAAATTGCCCTTCTTCCTGATTACATGCCTAGCTCAGATCACGGGGGTGAGTTAAATAGTGCTGATCATATGACTAGTTCCAGTTCCAAAGAAAATTTCAATTCTGGTGCTAAGTGTGCAGTTTCTGGACATCATTTTATGCAAGGGAGTACATCCAAAACAGGCGCTGAATCTCATGCAGATATGGGTGGCAGCAGCGACAGCAGTCTCAGTGCGCGATCCTAGGCAAATCTGCGCCAGGAGGCAGCAGCAGGCATGATAGACGCACGATCCCAGGCGGATCTTAGCGTGTTATATGCAGTTGACGAGGGGGTGGCAGACAGCCTGACCAGGTCTGGGTCCGCCAGCCCAACCAACCGCTGCCCGAGCCAATCACGGGCGGCTGATCGAGCCGCTAGCACAGAACCCGGCGTAGCAGACCCAGCCACAGGTGCGGAACCTGGCGCTGTCACATGCGGCGTCTCTGGTGGTTCAGTTCCTGGCGCGTTGGATCGGATGGGAGGATCTTTTGTGGCAGAAAACTCTACTGCCGAGCTAGCCACTTCAGGATTTTCTGCGGCAGCTCAGGATCGTGCTACAACTCCTATGCAGGAAGTTCCACGTCGACATACTAGATCTCAGTATTGTATTATCAAGGCAAAAGAGTACACAGATGGCACCGTAAGGTATGATAATGTTAAGCGCGCTTTTCTTACTAGTATGGGTGAACCAACACATTTGCATGATGCACTTGCTAGTAAGGATTGGAAAGAAGCCATGGACAATGAATATGAGGCACTCATAAAAAATAAAACATGGCATTTGGTACCACCAGAAAAGGGCAGAAATATCATAGATTGCAAATGGGTTTATAAGATTAAAAGAAAATCTGATGGAAGCATAGACAGGTACAAGGCCAGGTTAGTTGCTAAAGGTTTTAAACAAAGGTTTGATGTTGATTATTAAGATACTTTTAGTCCTGTTGTCAAAGCAGCTACTATTCGACTTGTACTGTCCATTGCTGTTTCCAGAGGGTGGAGCCTAAGGCAGCTAGATGTTCAGAATGCGTTTCTTCATGATGTTGTGGAAGAAGAGGTTTTTATGCGATAACCACCAGGTTATGAGAATGTAAGCACCCCTCATTACATTTGCAAGCTAGACAAGGCTTTGTATGGATTGAAACAGGCCCCAAGAGCCTGGTACTCAAGGTTAAGCACTCAGTTACAACAACTTGGGTTTACACCATCAAAAGTTGATACCTCATTATTTCTTTACAATAGAGGCAATGTCACTATATTTGTTCTTGTATATGTTGACGACATAATTGTTGCCAGTTCAAGTCCAGATGCCACCTCTTGTTTGCTCAAGGATCTGAAGATGGAGTTTGCTCTTAAAGACCCAGGAGATCTTCATTACTTCCTCGGCATAGAAGTCAAACAGATGAGAGATGGTATACACCTTTCACATGAAAAGTATGTCAATGACATTCTCAAGAGAATAGGATTGGAAAATTGCAAGCCTGTAAGTACACCAATCTCAACCTCAGAAAAGGTCACCATTGATAGTGGAGAAGTTCTTGGATCTGAAGGTGCAACTAACTATAGAAGTGTTGTAGGTGCTTTACAATACTTGACTCTTACACGTCCTGACATTTCCTATTCTATGAATAAGGTGTGTCAGTATCTACATGCACCTACCACTATTCACCGGACTGCAGTTAAAAGGATAGTGAGGTATCTCAAGTCTTCAGGAGGACTTGGGCTAAAGATTGTCAAGTCTCCTTCTATGCTTGTATCTGCTTATTCTGATGCAGACTGGGCAGGGCGTGCTGATGACACAAGACCTATAGGTGGATTTGATGTATTCCTGGGAACAAACCTTATATCTTGGAGTGCAAGAAAACATGCTACAGTCTCAAGGTCTAGTACAGAGGCTGAGTATAAATCTCTATCAAATGCTACAGCTGAAGTGATGTCGATTCAAACATTGCTTTATGAGCTTTGAGTAAAAACTCCGCGGGCTGCCAGATTATGGTGTGATAACCTTGGTGCAACCTATCTCTCAGCCAATCCTGTTTTTCATGCATGCACAAAGCATATAGAAGTAGATTTTCACTTTGTGAGAGAAAGGGTAACACGCAAGTTACTTGATATAAGGTTCATTCCAACTGGTGGTCAACTGGCCGATGGCTTTAACAAACCACTTACTATGAGAAGGCTTGAGGAGTTCAAGAACAATCTCAACCTTGGAGTTTCTTAAGTTTAGATTGAGGGGGGGTGTTAGAATATACTGTAATGAGATAGAATTTAGGTTTAAACTCAGTTTCCTATTCTATCTCTTCTTTTGTTTATCTCCTTCTTCTCTACCGACCTTCTTTGTATTCTCTCGATCAAACTCTGATCGATAATACTTGTAAGCCATGGCATACCTTCTATAAATATAACTACGGACCGAGAAAAGGGTTTAACGCTTCCCAATACTTTTACGACATTAACAGTTTGCGCCTCATTTTCATATGTGTACCATAACTAAAAGTTTCTTTTTATGCAAAAACGACTAGACAAGTTATAATGTTTTTTTGTCAAGACCACTTATAAAGGTTTATTAGAAGTATATAAAACTCTAAACATAACAAAAATTCCATACAGAGATGCCTGGACCATGCCCTCGTCAGAACATTGCGGCCGACGTGTCTCCATACCAGAGCCAACATGACCATGCTAATAACAACGGTCTTCGTGCACATGCCCCTAAGCACAAGCGCCTCGGAGTGATGTTCACTATGCAATTTTATTTTAGTAGTCTTGGTTGGGTCTCTAAACGCAGAGTTTTGTAGGTCAACAACATTTTTTGTCAAATGAATGATCTAAGATTTATTAATCCGTGAGAGGTGTAGGATGAAGATGGTCTCCCTCAAATAACCCTGCAATCAATATAAACAATCTCTTATATCCTGATAGGTCTACAACTTATCTATAATTTATGATGTCCTCGTGTCATGTTTACAGCGATTTTATATGATTTTGATGCACTTTTATATGATTTTTGGAACTAGCCTATTAACTTAGTGTCCAGTGACAATTTCTGTTTCCTGGCTATTTTTTATGTCATAGAAAAACCATACCAAACGAAGTCCAGATGCCACAAAATTTTGCGGTGATTTTTCTTGAAAAGAAGAGACTCGCGAGGCTTCGGAGAAGGACTAGGCGAAGTCCCGGGAGGCCACAAGCCTGGGTGCCCTCCCCCCGGGCGCGCCACCTAATCTTGTGGGATCCTTGGGACTCCCCCTAATGTGATTCCAATGCTGAAAAGTCCTACAAATCGTGAAACCTCCAGACAAATACCTAGAACTTTTACGCCGTCGTCGCAAGCCTTCGTTTTGAAGTAATCTAATCCATAGCCCTGCCGGAGGAGGAAATCATCACCGGATGCCATCTTAATTATCCCTACGGTCTCCAAAACGTCGTCATGTTAGAGGGGAGGCAAAATTTCGTGTTCTCACCCTTTTGTGGTATAAATTCGGGATCTGGCCCCTATTTGGAATTTTTTTGAAATCTGATCCTTTTTCCTACCGCCAAAGTGCTCGGCGGTAGGATTACATAGACTACAGCCACGGTGCCTGGCGGTAGGCAACTAGTCCATGTCAGCAGCGCAAACGGCCGCAGTCCCCCTCCGTTTCCACCCTACTGTCATAGATCCAGGCGGTAGGTTCTCTGATCCTACCGCTAAGGTAACTGGCGGTAGGACGCGAATAGTTATTTGTTGCGGCCGCCCGCCCCACCCCCTTCTCCCCCACACCCACACGCCCCAACCCCCAAGAACAAAGAGGAACCGCCTCTCTCGCCCGTCTCTCATCTCCTCCACCTCCCGCCGCCGATCTTCTTCCTTTTTCATCGTTTTTGCGGATCGAGATGGCCCCAAAAAGAGAAAAGTAAGCTCCTTCGATCCCTCCAAATAGTTTTAGTCAAATAGATTCCGATTAGTCGCATTATTTGATTCAAATCACTCCCCTTTTTGAACTAGATTTGATTTTTTTAACCTTAGGATTGATTTAGGTTGATTCTACATGTTGTATTGTGTTAGATATGAACTCTAGTCACTCGTTGGTATGTTTGTGTGAAGATGAACCCTAGGTCATATTTTTTGTGGAGGATTTCTTTTATATGATGTATGTTGGAGGAATTTGTTGTGATATGATGATGCATGTTGATATGCTATGATGCAAGTAGTGGATGTAGTGGGAGATAAAATGTTGAACCCTCAAGATGAACCTAGTTCATAATTTTTTGTGTTAAAAAAATATGATATGATGAATATTGGAGATATTTGTTTTCATATAGGATGCATGTGGATGTTATATGATGCAAGTAGTGGATTTTGTTGGAGTAAAAATGGTTAACCCCTCAACATGAACCCTAGTTCATGGTTTTTGTTTTTGAAAAAAATATGATATGATGCATGTTGGATATTGTTGGAGAAATATGATATGCTATGATGCATTTGAACCTTGGTGATTGCATCTTGATATATGTATTTTATTTATTTTTAACCTTGGTGATTGCATCTTGATATATGTATTTTATGTAGTTCATGTTCATGTTAAAAAAACTTCATATGCTTATTCAAAGATTGAACTCATATGTTTCCTAGTTCATGATGAACCCTAGTTCTTGTTAAAAATTCTTTTGATATGCTTATGCTTATGTTTATGCAATTGTTTAGGAGGCCACGTCTTGTGGACGACATCGACATTAAGTACACCATGCTTGACACTAAGTTCGACAAGGGTCACCGTGCCCGTTTCATTGAGAATGGAGTAGTAATTACCAATCTTAAACCAAATCTTTTCGAATTGATGAAAAAAGTTGCTAACTATTATGTCTATGCTAATTATGCTTTGGTTCTTCATTTTTACACATGCTCCCATCACTACGGATCAGGGCTCATAAGACGACCGTTAAGATGGAGTACGACGAGCAGTACGCACCGTTCTACAGGAGAGCCCGACTATTGGGTTTCGTCTTGTAGTTCAAGCAAAAGCCGCCGACGCTCGTCCACTCAGCTCTCACGGCTTTGATTGACCGGTGGCGGCTAGAGATGCACAACTTCCATCTTCCATGTGGGGAGATGACCGTGACCCTCTAGGATTGGGGGATGATTACTACCCTACCGCTCGAGGGTCGTGCTCTCACAGGATGAGTGGAGAGGAAGAACTGACACGATAGGGTTACCGCCCTCATCGGCGACTGCCCCTTAGTAAGAATAACCGGACTTCCGGCGTACCATTGCCCTGGCTCCTCAAGTACCGGAGCAAGTACCTGGAAGGTGCCGAACCCCAGGGTGGTGGAGCAGTACGCCAGGGCCTACCTTTGGTATCTTCTCACGAAGGTAGTGTTTCCAGACTGCTGTGGGAACAATTCCCTATCGATGTATCTTGACTTCCTAAAGGACTGGGATTCGGGGTACAGCTGGGAGGCCGCCGGCCTCGTCTACCTATACAGTTTTCCACATAACCACGGGCACGGCTTTTCGAAAGATTTAACCCTGCAAGGGTGCTCCAACTCATCCATCACAAATTAACCACACGCCGCGGGAACAACCTCGACCACGGATCTCGTGATCATCCTAGGCAATTCCAATGGAAATCCGACACCTCGAGATTGTTGGGGAACGCGACAGAAAACAAAAAAATTCGGTATAGCGAGTATGCCCACGACCACTATGGAGACTGCATACAAGGTTTGATCTGATCCGTACCGACTCGAAGCGCAGCAGAAGTAGAGTCGATGACGAACGGCGGTGCAGATCCCCGCAGCTAGGATTTTACAACCTCCCAACCGCGAGGATGTATACCCTCATCTGCCCTGCGGACAGCCCTCCGGGAGGCGGTCGCATAGCCCCCCGGACGGTGTCGCGGACAGCCCTTCGGGAGAACCTCCAAAACTCGGACTGTCACTCGGACAGCCCTTCGGGAGGACCTCCAAAACTTGGACGGTCACACAGACAGCCCTTCGGGAGGCACTCTCGAACTAAGACCGAAACTACGATCTCTCTACAGAGTTGCACACATACGGTGTCATCTATCCGGCAGGGCTTCGCCGTCCAGAACTAGTTCCTGCCGGAACCCAGACAGCCTTTCGGCTCTACGAAACTATTTCGCTGGGAGGGAGAGAGAGAGAGCTTGCAAAGCAAAGCATGTGTATGAGAGCACAAGGATGAGGATTTTGGGCTGCCTCCTCACCCCTATTTATAGGATGAGAGACTATGGTAAAAATACCAAAATGCCCTCAGATATTTTCACTATTCATAATAGTGATTCCACTATTCATAAATAGTGTTTCCCACTATTCACAATAGTGTTTTCCACTATTTCGTAATAGTGTTTTCACTACTCATCAGATATTTTCTCCCAATAGTGTTTCCCACTATTCATAATAGTGTTTCCACTATTCACAAAAAAGTGTTTCCAATAAAGTAATCCAAAAAGCACTTTCACTATTCATGACGATATTTTTCAGCGTCCGTTCGAACTAAAAATATTTATGTGGGCTTAGAACATTTCCAGTACCCACTAAAATAATTTTCAATACGATCCGGTACAATTCCGGAATAGTGATTTTCATCTGTGAAAAGCATCTGAAGCGGTTCCGGCAGCTCCGGAACATTTCCGGTTATTCTTCCGGAAAATTCCCAGAAGTTTCCAGAATGATTCTGGCACCCTCCAAGAATTATCAGGCATGTTCCAAAACCAATTTGACTTTATGGTATCCTCTGAAACAACTTTTCAGTTTCACCGAAACTGTTCCGGTGACCTGTCTGCGGAACATTTCCGCTGTCCGAAACTTTTCCGGTGTCCGAAACTTTTCGGTGATTTTCTCTCAGACTCCCTGTCTAGTATTCAACAGATAGATGACCCTTAAGCGTGTGACCCTATAGGTTCGGTGAAGCATAGACATGACCCGGAACCCCTTCCGATCAATGATCAACATCGGAGCCGTGGACACCCATATCGATCCCTATACCCACACGAATAAATATTCGAGTGAACCTCCAGTTGCCGTGTGCTATTCCTGTTGCTTCGCGATATGTTACAAATACCCGAGGTGAGACATGTTGGCATCCCCATGGATCAACAACTTGTCCACTATGCCAGTTACCTCGTTATCGGTATTGTTCTCTTTTCTCGTTCCCGTGTTCCGGCATCCCCGTGATCAAATCGCAAAGTGTCTGGCCAGACGATGATGGATACCGTAACACCGAGAGGGCCCAGAGATATCTCTCCATCGTCGGAGGAGCAAATCCCAATCTTGAGCTATCAAGTTACTTCACTTACTTTTCCATGAACCCGTAAGCCGCCGTAATAGCCACCCATTTACGGATGACGTTTAACAAACCCCAAAGTTCATGAAGCAAGCATGAAGAAACTCGATACTCTCATGGTCTAAGGAATTATGCAAACATTAACTTCTCTGTGTTATTAACCATTAACTTATGACGAATGTATCTCATAGCATAACATTAATTTGGGTCGATTCAACACAAATGTTCTTCTAACATTGTGCCCTCAAAATTGCCGGCATAGCCATGCCCATGATCAGGAAAACAGGATCATCATGCAATACTTGAGCCAGTCTTAGAGGCCAGACTAGGAATACATTTTACCATTTATTATCCCACACGTGCACATGAGTTTCCCTCCAAGCCTCGTTTTATTTGTAGACTCGAGAATCATTGCAGTTATAGCATGGAACATAAACATAATTATGAACAGGGAGATAATCAATAACATTTATTATTGCCTCTAGGGCATATCTCCTACAGAGATAGCCTGAAGAAGATCAAAGTTCCTCAGGCAAGACATTCGAGAAAGGTAAAACAAGTCCAGCAAGGCCTCCCGGCGTGTCGACGATCCCGATAGGAGCCGCGTATCTCGTTCTCAGGACACGGCGGATAAGCTACGCGTACAGTGGCCTGATAGAAATCACCCAAGTTGCCCTGGGGTGGCCCCGCACAGTGCTCTAGTTTGGATCAACACTCATGAGGAGCACTGGCTCGGGTTGTTGATTAATCTACGGGGTGATCATGCCCTATGCAAATTTTAGTTGTTATTAAGCAAATAGTATCAATGTTGGGCCTTGCCAGACAAGCTTTATCCTAAAACGAAAATCAAGGGGGTCCCCTCAACAACCCCGAGCATGTTAGGAGCGCTCAATTATGGAACATAACACCGGTTCACAAGTAACTAGGGCGGCAAGAGTGGAACAAAACACCGAGCAAAAGGCCAAGCCTTCCACCCTTTACCAAGTGTATAAGTGCATTAAATTAAATAGCAATAATATTGTGATAACAAAGAATGTCCATGTTATCATATGGAAGCAATTGCACCTACAGCTAGAAACGCTATAAGAAGGGTTGAGCAAGCGGTAACATAGCCGAACAAAGGTTTGATAGGAAGGTGGAGGGTTAGAGGCTTTTCATGTCAATGTTGGGAGGCTTGACAAACAAGTGGTAGGTAACAAGACATAACGATAAAAGCGGGACAACTAGCATGGCAATGATAGTAGTGGTATCCAAGGAAATGTGTCATCTTGCATGAGATCCCGCTCGGAAGAAGAACGAGTCCATGAAGAAGACGGGCCAACGTAGTCGATCGAATCCTCACACTACGAACACTTTCGGAACTCTATCGAGAAGAAGCAATTCGAAACAAACAATCAACACACGATACACCATAACATATGCATGACACGATGCACAAACAAATATGATGCATGCCCGGTTTAATATGCAACGCAGGGCATGGCATGGCAAGCACAACAAACAACCACTACATATTAAGTGAAGTTCAATATGCAACGAGTTGCATATTGACGAAACTCCACGTTCGAATAATTTAGTTCAATCTCGTTTAGGTATTCATCAATATTAAATGTTGTTAGACATGGCAAGAGGTGAAGCATGACCAACTATATCATCTAGGCATTTTAAATGGGGCCGGAAGCAACATATAACATTTCCGAAATGACCCCACATGCATATTATGAATTTGGTCCAGATCTGTCCTACCCATATTTTAGAGTTGTTAAACATTAGAATAAATTTCACCATGCGATTCTACACATTTTTCTAGGCAAGTTACATAGTTATGTAATAAACCGTTTTTAACATGGCATTGATGCAAATTAATGCAAACAACAAGTTTAAGTATTTTAAACATGTATGAAAGTTGAATATTATTAAACTACACAAAATTTTAGTCAAGTTACATATATAAAGTATTTTAATCCGATGCACGGTTAAAAAGTTATTAACAATTTAAAAACATGGTTTTTTCTGTAATTCTTGAAATTCACAGGTTGATTAATTAAATCGTAGCAGGAAAAAAAGCATTGAGCCAAATCTGGAGCTACACGGGTCTGACAGAGGCGAGCGCAATATAGTTGCACTGCGCCTCGACGAGGGATAGGAGGCTAGAGCGCTCACCTTCCTGGGTTGGGCCTTGGGAGGCCGGCTGGGCCATGCGCCAGGAGGCCCATGCCAGCCCTGATCTGGTCAACGTGGGCAGGCGAGATCGAGCGGACGCTCGTCCTCATCCCGCACGCAAGCGGGAACTAAGCAGGCCCTATCGGCGGCCATGGCAGCGAGGGGAAGACGGCGGGGAGGCTGGAGGCGAGGTACACGGCGATGGCGACAGGTGGACTGGTTGAACTAATGCACAAACCAATATGATGCATGTCCGGTTTAAATATGCAAGGCATGACAATTCACATCAAACAACTACTACACATTAAAGTGAAGCTCAATATGCAACTAGTTGCATATTAACAAAAGTCCACGTTCGAATTATTTAGTTCACTCCCATTTAGGTACTCATCAATATTAAATGTTCTTTAACATGGCAAACGACGAAACACAAACAACTACGACATCTAGGCATTTTAAATGGGGCCGGAAGCATCATATAGCATATCCGAAACGCCCCCATATGCATATTATGATTTAGGTCCAGATCTGTCCCAACACAATTTTAGAGTTGTTAAACAGCAAAATAAATGTCACCATGAGATTCTACACATTTTTCTAGTCAAGTTACATACGTGTAACATTTTAAACGGAGCTACGGTTTAAAAGTTATTAAACAATTCATTTTAACATGGAATTAATGTAAATTACAGCAAACATCAATTTTAAACAGTTTAAACATGGTTGAAAGTTGCAAATTATTAATCTACGCAAAAGTCTAGTCAAGTTTCATATATAAAGCATTTCGATCCGAGGCACGGTTAGGTTGCTAAGAATTAATTCATTTTTAAAAAGGGCATCATGCCAATCCATGCAAACAGCGTGTTTAAATATTTTTAACATGCATGAAAATTGAATATTAGTAAACTATACGAAATTCTAGACATTTTACATATATACATTATTTTCATACGATGCACGGATAATTAGTTATTAGCAATTTTAAATCATGGTTTTTTTCTTCTGAAATTCTGTAATTCACGGGTAATTAGCAAATTCGCATATAGGAAAAAAACACATGGGCCGAAAACTGTGGGCACATCTTAGCAATGCTTCGGCTAGGGCGGAGGATAGGCGCGGGGGGCGGCTCACCCATGGGCCGGCACATCTAGCGCTGAGCTGGGCCAGCCCAGCTGCGGGTCAACGGGCGAGCGGGAGCGGCGGCGTCTCCCTGCCCTCACGGCCGAGGCCATGGCGACGGCCGACGGCGAGGGGCGGCGCCGGCGGGCGCGAAAAGGTGCGGGGCTGGTCCGGCGAGGGCGGATTTGGGCCGGGGCTGCCCGGATGCGTCCGTTCCCGGCGGCGGCGAGGGCCGAGGCGGCCGGCGGCGGAGCTCGAGGGACCGGCGGCGAAGCTTCTTCTGCGGGAAAAGAGAGAGGCGAGGCTGAGCTCGGGCGGGGAAGAGTGAGGAGAGAAATGGAGAAGGGGGAGGAAGGAGAGAAGGTCTGGTGGCTTTGGCCGGAGTGGTCACCGGCGCTGGCTCTTGTAAGGACGGCTGCGGGGCCGGCTCGGGCGGCGAGAGGTGATGCGCGCGATGCTCGGGAGGAGCTACGGTCGGGCTGCTCGCTCGGGCGCCTGTGGGGAGCGGCGGCGGCGCTTCGGGACGGGGCGGGCCCGGATGGGCTTGGGCGGGCTGCGGTGGCTGAGGAGGGAGGCTGGCGGCACGGATTTCGAGGAGGAGAGAGGAGAAGCCAGATTAGGAAGGTGGAGGGTCTATTTATACTAATTTATGGCTAGGGTTAGCAGTTTTTGTCTGTTTTCAGACCGTTCGATCTCGATCGAACGGCCCGGAAGCGGAGGGGGGGCTAGGTGGGCTGCGATGGCCGTGTAGATGGGCTAGGTGGGGATGAGAGGGAAGTTGCGGTCCGTGACACGAGGTTTTAAAAGACCAAAAACGTCTGACGAATAACCGATGACCGCACTGCTATGGTTGACCGATGGGGTATCAAACGAACTCGGAATGCGACGAAATTCGACAGGCGGTCTACCTACAATATAAAAAAATTGCACACCAAGTTTCAACCCAATCCAAGAATATTTTAAAGGTACTTTTAAAAACAATATTTTAATCGATGTCGCGGGCACGTGCATGTGTGGTTGGTCTCGAAACGGACAACGGCAAGAACGGAGAGAAATGGCGACTAGGAACGGATGCAAGTTTTCAAAAACATGTGATGATGCTGTGCAGATGATGCGAACGATGCGACGATGAATGCAACACCCAAACGAAAAACAAACGAGAATGGAAATAAAATGGGAATCTTCTGGAGCGTCGGTCTTGGGTTGTTACAGTTCGGTAAGTGAATATGAGCAGGCAGAAGAATCAGTCCATCGATTGGGAAGAGCAACATGCGAGATACATGCAGGAATGGAACGAGCGAAAAACTCGCAAAGATGTGGAGAGGAAAGTGATGGACTGGGATGAGTACGAGGATCACATGTTGTGGTACGACGATGGCATCAAGCATCGTCTGCACCTGAGGCCCTAGTGGATGACAACAGATGTGGAAGACCTGTACGATGACGCCTCCAATAATGAAGCCTACAATGAGAGCATCGGAGGGTTTAAAGGCGGATTTAGGGAGTACAGATCCCTCATGAACGGAGTGGTAACTTGTTTTTATCTGTTTTCAACTGATGGTTGGATGAAATCAACTTTAGTGCTACTGACTCATTTTATTACTTTGTAGTCTTCGGATCTGAACAAAAGCATTTTTGAAGTCTTTGTTGGGGAACGTTGCATGGGAAACAAAAAATTTCCTACGCTTCAACAAGATCAATCTAGGAGATGAGCATCTACGAGAGGGGAGAGTGGATCTACATACCCTTGTAGATCGCTAAGCGGGAAGCGTTAAGAAACGCGGTTGATGTAGTCGAACGTCTTCGCAATCCAAATCGTCGAGCGTCCCGCGATCCAATTGCGATCCGTCCCGATCTAGCGCCGAACGGACGGCACCTCCGCGTTCAGCACATGTATGGCTTGATGACGATCTCCGTCTTCTTGATCCAGCAAGAGGGAGCGGAGAGGTAGACGAGTTCTCCGGCAGTGCGACGGTGTTGCGGCCATGGTGGTGAAGTAATTCCAGCAGGGCTTCGCCTAAGCACCACTGAAAACTGATCTAGAGGAGAAAATGATCTAGAGGAAGAATAGGACAACATGTGGCAATTAGGATTGGGTCTGCCCTCAAAACCTCTAGTATATGTAGGAGGAGGGGAGGGACGACACTTGGCTCCCAAGGAGCCAAATCTGGTTCGGCCGAAGTGGAGGGAAACCTCCTCCTCCTCTAGTCCTAGTAGGATTAGGACTACTTCCTTATTTTCCACTTTTGCCTTTCTTTCCACCTTGGGTTTCTTCCCTAGCTGCATGGGCTTCCTGTGGGCCTTCGGCCAGCCCACTAAGGGCTGGTATTCCTTTTCCCACAGCTCATGTAGCCTCTTGGGTCGAAATACCCCTCCCGATGGTCCCCCGGTACCCTCCCGACACTCCCGGTACACTACCGATGAGCCCGAATCTTTTTCGGTGACCAAACCAGGACTTCCTATATATCAGTCTTTACCTCCGGACCATTCTGGAGCACCTCGTGACGTCCGGGATCTCATTCGGGACTCTGAACAACCTTCGGTCACCACCATGCATAACTCTATACTACCAAAACGTCACCAAACCTTAAGTGTGCAGACCCTATGGGTTCGAGAACTATGTAGACATGACCGAGACACCTCTACGGTCAATAACCAATAGCGTTACCTGGATGCCCATATTGATTCCTACATATTCTATGAAGATCTTTATCGGTCAAACCTCTATGTCAAGGATTCAGTTAATCCCGTATGATGTTCCCTTTGTTCTTCGGTATGTTAATTGCCCGAGATTCGATCGTCGGCTCGTTTCCGTAATACAAGATCACGTGACTAACACTTAGTCACATTGCTTGCAAGGCTTGTTGTGATGTTGTATTACCGAGTGGGCCCTGAGATACCTCTCCGTCACATGGAGTAACAAATCGCAGTGTTGATCCATGCCAACCCAACAGACACCCTCGGAGATACCTGTAGAGCACCTTTATAGTCATCCAGTTACGTTGCGACGTTTGATACACACAAGGCACTCCTCCGGTGTCCGTGAGTTGCATGATCTCATGGTCATAGGAACATATACTTGACATGTAGAAAACTGTAGCAATAAACTGGCACGATCATATGCTACGTTTATAGTTTGGGTCTTTTCCATCCCATCATTCTCCTAATGATGTGATCCCGTTATCAAATGACATCTTATGTCAGTGGTTAGGAAACCTTGACCATCTTTGATCAACGAGCTAGTCTACTAGAGACACACTAGGGACAAAGTGTTGTCTATATATCCACAAATGCAATGTGTTTCGAATCAATACAATTATAGCATGGATAATAAACAATTATCATGAACAAGAAAATATAATAATAAACACTTTATTTATTGCCTCTAGGGCATATTTCCAACAGTTCTATCCTCGGGACTCGAGCTAGTGAGAACAAGTTGAGGGGAACGGTGAAGGTAACATGGAGTTCATTTTCTTAAGTTCATTTGCAGAAGTTCGTCATTGCAGAGGTTCTTGTTGTTTCTTTCTCATTGTTTATTGTTTTGTTCTCATTGCAAAAGTTTTTCAACAAATGTCGTAGACTTGTGCGCCTGCTTGGGTGCGCTACCACCACCGAGGAAGAAGGTGAACATGAAGAAGAGGGTGAGGAGGGAGCAGAAGAAGAACATGGGGAAGAAGAGGAAGAGGATGATGAGGAGGAAGAGGACGATGAGGAGGAGGAGTACGATGATGACGACGGTCCTCCAGCAACTCAGACAACCCAGCGTGATAAGAGGAATGTGCAGAAGAAGGATTGGAAAAGTCCATCCCCGTTTCAGAAAACGCGTCCTACTCAACGCAAGAACAAGGCGCCCGAGAAGCGATCAAAGACCAACGAGGACCATAGGAGGGAGTGAAGTTGTCGTCATGCCGTTGAACTAGTTAAACATTTTATGTTTCCTTCGTGAACCAATTGCTCGTGAAACTATTTCGTATTTGTTGAACTTGCTATGTAAAACTTCGTGAAACATTTGTGGATGTGTGCTTGCTATGTAAACCATCTTTCTTAGTTGAACCATTTTCCCGTGAGCTAATCTTCATATATTGTTTTTAAGTATTGAAATTGTTACGTGCAAAAAAATGGAAGACAATACAAGTTAGGTGCAAAAAATGCACTAGGACCAGGACCTACCGCCAGGCCGCACGACGGTAAGTTTGCACAACCTACCGCCGTAGCCTCCGACGGTAGGGGGGCTCCCCCCACGCGCCTGCGTTCTGTGAGCAAAAATGCCAACCTAACAGCGGTAGGGTTGCACACCCTACCGCCAATCATCGCGACGGTAAGGAGACATCACCCCACGACCATGGGTTCTGTGACCAGAAGTGGTCGTTGATTGGCGGTAGGGTTGCACACTCTACTGCCAGAATCCCTGATGGTAGTACTGCACACCCTACCGCCAAGAACTCTGGCGGTAGGATGTCTGCCAGCTCAGCGGCTGGCCGTTTGTGTGGCCGGTGTTGCCGTTACCCTATCGCCAATGGTCCTGGCGATAGGCTATGCAATCCTACCGCCATATGTTGCGGCGGTAGAAAAGGATCAAATTTTAAAAAAATCCAAACAGGGGCCAGATCCCGTATTTATACCACAAAAGGGTGAGAACACGAAATTTCGCCAGGGGGGACATCCATGATGCCATGACACTACACGTACAAGATCGATCCCCTATCACATCATCGTCACATTTTCTCTTCTGCGAGGAACATCATCGTCACACTGACACCATTTTATATCAGGGCCGGTTTTACGTGCGTGGTGTGCCGTGCACCGGGTGGCCCGGTAAGATGCATGCCGTACTACCAGGTGATAAGCCCCACCGATCCGATCCAATCTTTCTCCGTCGCCTTTGCCTTTGCTTTGCTTTCTCTCCACATCATGCAAAGGTGGCCACTTCCGTTTTGTTCATTCCTATCCTCCCCCACCCCCACTCAGCCTCAGTCCCATCCATCCATCCATCCATCCCTGATGGCCCGATCCCTCCATGATTCCGTTCAACGCTCCGTCTCCCTTTCTGTGCACGCTCCACAAATCAAATCCAACGTACTACTACTTCACCTTCGACTCTCATTCCCTCTTTTTTTATTTGTATATTTGTCCTGCCTTTCTCCCCCCGGCCGTATACGTTTCCCCCATCTAAATAATGCAATGCAAAAATCCTATCTTGAGCCAGGCATCAATACGATGTGTGCGCGTGCGTGTGTGTATGATTGACGCCCGGTGGCTAATTTTGCATGTGGAATCAACAGATGATATGTGCAACGCAGCCCCGGGGTTGATGTGTGCTTCGATGTATCGGTTTTCTACCAATTTTCCTCATAAACTGATTAATTTTTTCCTTCTTAGAAAAGAATAATATGTGCAAGCACGGTCATGTTGAGCATTTCGCACAACTTTCGCGGGCTAACAAATATGGACTTGTGGAGACAGGTCGCTTTGCACACCAACCCTCTCCGGCGATCGTCGGTAAAAACGGTGAATCTGTGTGAACGAAACCAACGCACCGGAAAACTGTCAAGATCTGTGTCAACATGATGATGCGGGTGATGGTCACCCTGCTCAAAATCGTGAGCCTCAAGGGTCCTGCGAAACGGAGTGACTCGGACCGGCGGACGGAGACGCAGGCGAAAGCTAAAGTGACTGATCTTGGACAAACTTAACCTCATTCCAAAGCTAATCAACCGATGACAGTCGTCCGATTGGCCCAGTTACTGAATTCCGACACCTTGCACCACCAACCCCGACGTTGTGCACGAACCCAAACAGAACACGGCCGCATGCACCGTCCCCCAATAATCTAGCCTCGTCTTCCCGACCCGTTGCGGTCGATGGTGTGCTGTTTTTTATGGACAAATCGCATGATGATTAATCAAGGAGGGAGGGAGCAATCGTCGACGACAGGAGGAGAGGACCAGAAAAGGAATAAATCCAACGCTCGGCAACAAGGGAAGCTCACCCGCCATCCCACGGGCTAGGCTAGGTGAGAGACGGTGAGACCAACCCACTAGCGGCTCCTTGTTCAGTGTTAACCACCAGTACAAGTAGGAGTACTAACTAATTTTATTAAGTATTTGATTCCTTTGGAATATTACCAGTACTGCTTTCTTTTTTTGAGGGATGGAATATCAGTTCTATTTTATTTTGCTTGGACGGTTCAGACCTTAGTTTTGTCCGGCGCCATATATGTTGAGCTAAAGAATGGAACTAGTAGAAAGAAATGTTCGCACCTTGAGAAAAGTACACGCTTGAATTCAATCAATTATAATTATACATACACATTATCATAATCCCTCCATCCTAAAATAAATGTCGCAACGATACTTATTTTGAGACGGAGGGAGTATATGATAAGAAAAATACATTGCAAGTCCGTATAGAAGAACAACTATGCGATCATTCTCTCCGGCCAAGTTGAGACTTGAGAGTTGAGACCACTAGCTCATTGTACATTTATTGACCACTAGTGCTGGGACTAATTAAAATTCATTCATTTGACTATGTCTTAGAAATCCATTCATTTGATTCTTTGAAAATGCAATAAACAAGGCTAGAAATGAAACGCGGAGCATCTTTCGCTACTCCTATCCAAATCCAAGGGTCAGCGTCACAGTTTTTCTTTTAATCCCGTAGCGATCGACACGATACTTGAGCATTCCCGTCAAGCGTATCATGCAAGTTGATCGCGGGACAAGATCAGCTACTGGCATACCAAGATACGAGACGTGCACGAAGAAAATGCGGCATTATTACTTGCTACTACGTAGTACAGATCGTAGAGCTTTCGCTGCCTTTATGCCTCGAGCAGACGGTGGTGTCACGTTACACTGCACATTGACCATAACTCCTGTACAAGACTACAACCACTGCTTGCAAGTGATCACGCAGTTCACACGGGGTTGCACCGTGTACGTACGTGCCAACACGGACGTCAAGACGTGCCGCGTCGGCAGACCGCACGCTCCGACGCCCCTGGTTGGACGCCACGTACGGGGAACATCTCCACGTCTTCATCGCGAAACGTAGCTGCCGTCGTCCGTAGTAGAGCAAATACAATAAGATAAGATAAACAGGATATAAAAATAAAATATTATATCTTTATTTAGTTGGAAAAGAAAAAAAAGAGAAGAGAAGCCGACTCTTGATGAGTAGTCAGCTGCAACACGAGACCCAAGACATTTTGTGAGATTGTAAAGTGAGCCAACTACTAATAAAATAGTATACATCTAAAACTTACTATTGTACATGTTAGCTATTATGTTAATTCTAAATGACACGATAACTCCTTATAACCAGCAAGCTAGGTGTATTATTAAGCTGTATTATTAACCTTGCTTTCTCGAACCGTGGCCACATACGCGCCCAAGAGCGCATGCAATGCATGTAGTACGTGAACATCAACGGCGGTCGCATGCAGCCGATTTATTTACGATCCACCCAAGTCCCGAGGGAGGAGCGCGACGCCTACTAGCTTTCGGACTGGCCGCCCACGCATGGACGACACGACGAGAGGGCCGGCCAGGCAGGCGTGCAGGGCCAAGGTTGGTTCGATGCTCCTCCGTGGCAAGCGGCCAAGAGGGCCGGTCCGGCGCAGTGGTCCGAAACCCGGCCGGCGGATCCTTCTTTTCTTGGCGCGCCGCTGCCGCGCAGCGCACGGGTGGCATGGCATCGTCGCCGACCCCCACCGTATCACGCGATCCCTTCCGTTTCTTGTCCGCTTCCCCGTGCGCCATTTCCCCGCACGCCCGCCCTCGTGGCATCGGCACCGGCATCGCCCTTGTTGCCGCGCGCATGGCACCATGCACCTACACCTCCTACTCTGCGCTGCTCGCATCTGTCGCCGCCCCGCCCGGGGCGCTGTCGATCGTCGCGTCGACATACACGGCCGGCCCGCGCGTACTCTCCCGTCGCCGTCGCGCCGTCCGTATCGGCCCGTGCTCCGTCTTCACCTCCGTGTACCGTACCTACACACAATTATACCTGCCTGCCTTGCTCACAGTTAGGCCATTTCTAACCCTTTCCTTATCCGGTCATAACGGAGTCAATTTGAGTTTTTTTCACTAGGTGTTATACAATGCTAGGTGTTTAGAAAGATGTTTAGAAAAGACGCTTAACAAAGCATCTATCCAGTACAAATAAACACCGATGCTTAAAAAAACCTGATTTATTTTTTAATCATCTTCACTGAGTATCTTGCATTGTACAAGGGCTAAATCGCACCTAACTGATCCAAAATAATGGTTAGTGCGTATTTTTTTCACCCGGTCGTATTCCATGGAGTGTATTTACTCTAGCTCATGGCGTCTTAATAAAAATATTCTCTCCTCTATCTCCTCTTTTTCCCGTCGCCCTGTCACCGGCACGTCCCCCGTCCTGATAAGCCGCCCCTCTCCTTCCAATGACCGTACATGGGTGTCGAAGGTTGCCGCCCGTCGATCCGCGGTGCGGATCCGCGCCGTCACGCCCACAGGTCGTCGTCCATCGACGCATCCTCGAGTCGTTGCCGCACGGCTGATCCGCCCGCCCCTACCCGATTCCGGGATTTTCAGGAGCACCCTCGGCCGCGACGCCGACGAGGACCTACATCGGCATCCGACAACGCTCGTGGGAGACAAGGGTGGCGGAAATCACCGATCGGGAGACCCACCAACGGAGGTTAATCGGGTCGTTTTGCACGGTCGAGTTCGCAACCATCGAGTACGACCGGTGGCAGGTCCTATACCAGAGTGCCACCACCCGACTGAACTTCCCGTTCAGGACGGCGCCGGTCTACCTCGTCCAGCGGGGGTTGTGATTGCTCGGATGGCACGGGAGGACCGAGAGGCTCAGGGCCGTCGTCGAGGTGCGGGCGCCGACGAAGCCTACATGAAGGAGCTCCGCCGGTAGCACCCAGATCTCGTGGAGGTTTAGCGGGTGATCTTCGCCGACTCCGACGGGGAGATTATTGTCATCTCCGACGATGAGGAGGAAGACGACAAGGAGGACGGCAAGAACGGCGACGAGGAGAAGGCGATCGGCCTCGAGGAGTGTCAGAGCTTTTCCCCCCGACAATGACAACCCCGGATCGGATCCGGCTGTCACCAACGGTGGCTTGACGAGGAAGGATTGGCTCGACCTCAGTTTTGGTCGATATCCCTAGTCTACTAGTGTAGTTGAAGTTTAAATTTATGTTTAATGTTTGGTTGTCATGACTATGTTGAACTTATGTTTAGATTTATGCAAATTTCGGTTGAAAACTAGATTGAATGCATGCAAATTAATGTTTTACTCCGCTGACTTTAGGGGGTCGGCTGGAACCGACTAAAACTTAGTGGAGTATATATACTCCACTAAGGTTTATTAGACCGGATACTCCGCTATTTTTTAGGCGAGCGGTTAGAAATAGCCTTAGGGCACTTCCAAGGCGGACCCGCAAACCGCCCGCTTTCGTCCGGACCACGCTGTCTGAACCGCGGGAGCTATCCAACACGGGCCTATATCGGTCCGCTGGGTGGTCCGGACGTAATTTCTTCGGCAAACCAGAGACAAAAGTGGGGGAGGTTTGCGGGAGTCCAGACATGTGAAAAGTACCAATCTGACACCCCTGGCCCACCCAAAACTCTTCTCGAACCTCGTGACTCCATCCTCCGCATTTTCTCTGCTTCCTTCTTTCTCTCTTGCCTTCACCGTTGCTCCACCACCCCGGCCATCACGCCACACCCCTGTTGGAACTTTGCGTCTCCGTCATCACCGACGCTCCAGCAGGGCTCCCGGTCGCTTCAACTCCGTCTTTGTCCAACCCCTATCCTCTGACCGCCCAGCTAGGTACCTTCCTCTATTGTTATTCTCACAATGCCCGGCAACTAGTCGATGAATCACCAGGGCGAAAAGCAGTTGTCCCTTCTTATTTCTAGCAATGGATCCTGATTTGGAGTACATATACAAGCAATATCTTGAGTCGTCCGACGATCGTACTATGATAAGACGACAGTGATGCAAGCAGTCCTTGAAGACGCCTAGTGTGCGGACTGCGGAGGAGCATGTTCTCAATTTCAAGGGCTCGATCAAGGATCATTGAGTGCTCAACCGAAACAAGGCGTGCGTGCATTTGACACTAATGCCGACTACTTTGCTCCCGGTGCACTATTCGTTGATAATTTTTGCCATCATTTTCGGATGTGCAAGACTGTCTTCAATCATCTGTACCATGGCGTCCGGTCCTACGATGACTACTTCATCTTGAAGATGGATGACGTGGGAACGATTGGCTTCTTTGGTTACCAGAAATGCACGGCCACACTCCGGATGGTTGCATATGGCACGACCACTGATTCATGGGATGAGTACCTATGGATGTCTGAGAGCACATGTGAAGATGCCATGGTCAGGTTTGCAACTGCCGTGGTTGAGGTGTTCAGACCTTAGTACCCGAGAGAACCAATAGTGGCGGGCACCGAGAGACTCCTGGCAATCTCAGAAGTAAGAGGGTGGCCAGATTTTCTTGGATCTCTTAACCGCATGCATTGAAAATGGAAGAACGGTTCAAATGCTTTACAAGGGCATTATCAGGGTCATGGTAAGAATCCCATCACCTTCTTGAAGTAGTTGCATCACTGGATTTTTGGAGTTGGCACACTTTTTTTGGCATGCTCGTGTTGGAAATATGCCCTAGAGGCAATAATAAATTAGTTATTATCATATTTCCTTGTTTATGATAATCATTTATTATCCATGCTAGAATTGTATTGATCGGAAACTCAGATACATGTGTGGATACATAGACAACACCATGTCCCTAGTATGCCTCTAATAGACTAGCTCGTTGATCAAAGATGGTTAAGGTTTCCTAGCCATGGACATGAGATGTCATTTGATAACATGATCACATCATTAGGATAATGATGTGATGGACAAGACCTAAACTATAAACGTAGCATATGATCGTGTCAGTTTATTGCTATAGTTTTCTTCATGTCAAGTATCTGCTCCTATGACCATGAGATCATGCAACTCATTGACATCGGAGGAGTACCTTGTGTGTATCAAACGTCGCAACGTAACTGGGTGACTATAAAGATGCTCTACAGGTATCCCTGAGGGTGTCTGTTGGGTTGGCATGGATCAAGACTGGGATTTGTTACTCCGTGTGATGGAGAGGTATCTCAGGGCCCACTCGGTAATACAACATCATTATAAGCCTTGCAAGCAATGTGACTAAAGAGTTAGCCACGGGATCTTGTATTACGGAATGAGTAAAGAGACTTGCCGGTAATGAGATTGAACTAGGTGTAGAGATACCGACGATCGAATCTCGGGCAAGTAGCATACCGAAGAACAAAGGGAACAACGTACGGGATTAATTGAATCCTTGACATAGAGGTTCAACCGATAAACATATACGTAGAATATGTAGGAACCAATATGGGCATCCAGGTCCCGCTATTGGTTATTGACCGTAGAGGTGTCTCGGTTATGTCTGCATAGTTCTCGAACCCGCAGGGTCTGCACACTTAAGGTTCGGTGACGTTTCAGTAGTATAGAGTTATGTATGGTGGTGACGGAAGGTTGTTCGGAGTCCTGGATGAGATCCTGGACGTCACAAGGAGCTCTGGAATGGTCTGGAGGTAAAGATTGATATATAGGAAGTCCTGTTTTGGTCATCGGAAAAGTTTCGGGCTCATTGGTAGTGTACCGGGAGTGCCGGGAGGGTACCGGGGGACCATCGGGAGGGGTGTCACGCCCCGAGGGGCCTCATGGGCTGTGGGAGGAGACAAACCAGTCCCTACTGGGCTGGAAAAATCCTCCACTAAAGCCCATGAGTTTTGAGAAGGAAAAAATCCAAAGGTGGAGAGGTGGAAAGAGTTTCCAAGTGGAAAGGAGGAATCCTACTCCTAATAGGATTGGAGTAGGACTCCTCCACCTCCAATTTCGACCAAACCTTGAGGGTTTGAGGCCGCCTCCTCCCCTCCCTCCCTCCTATATATACTAGAGGATTTAGAGGGAAAAGCTAAGCCTAATTGCCACATGCTGCCTCTTCTTCCTCCAGATCTGTTTCTCCTCTAGATTAGTTCTGCGTTGCTTAGGCGAAGCCCTGCAAGATTACTTCACCACCGCCGCCACCACGTCGTTGTGCTACCGGAGAACACATCTACCTCTCCGCTCCCTCTTGCTGGATCAAGAAGGCGGATATCGTCTTCGAGCTATACGTGTGTTGAACGCGGAGGTGTCGTCCGTTCGGCGCTAGATCGGAAGGACCGTGATCAAGATCGCGAGACGATTCATGATGAGATCGCAGGACGGATTGTGATGAGATCGCGAGACGGATCATGATTGGATCACGGGATGCTCGGCGATTTGGATCGCGAAGACGTTCGACTACATCAACCGCGTTTCTTAATGCTTCCCGCTTAGCGATCTACAAGGATATGTAGATCCACTCTCCCTCTCGTAGATGCTCATTACCATGGATAGATCTTGCGTGCGCGTAGTAAATTTTTTGTTTCCCATGCAACGTTCCCAATAGTGGCATCATGATCTGGGTCTATGTGTAGATGAGATCTTGAGTAGAACACAAAGGAGTTTGTGTGCATTCATGCTTAGATTGCTTCCTCCTTTGGTCGTGTTTTGGTTCAGCGGTATTGTGGGATGAAGCGGCCCGGACCAACCTTACTCGTACGCTTACGAGAGACCGGTTCCATCGATTGATGTGTAACCTCGTTGCACAAAGATGGCTGACGGGTGTCTGTTTCTCCTAATTTAGTTGGACGGATTCGACAAAGGCGATCCTTGAGAAGGTTGAAAAGCAACTTATGTATCACCATTGTGGTTTTGGGTAGGTGAGAATTGTTCTTGCTAGATACCCGTAGCAGCCACATAAAACTTGCAACAACAATTAGAGGACGTCTAACTTGTTTTTGTAGGGTATGTTGTGATGTGATATGTCCAATTACATGATGAGATATATGTGATGTATGAGATGATCATGTATTGTATACAATATCACGACTTGCATGTCGATGAGTACGGCAACCGACAAGAGCCATAGGGTTGTCTTTAATTATTGTATGACCTACGTGTCAATCATTAAGCGCTATGTAATGCTTTACTTTATCGCTAAGCGGTAGCAATAGTAGTAGAAGCATGGTGGGCGTGACAACCCCGATGGCGACACGTTGATGGAGATCATGGTGTCAAGCCGGTGACGATGGAGATCATGTCGGTGCTTTCAAGATGGAGATCAAAAGCACAAGTTCATGGCCATATCATGTCACTTATGATTTGCATGTGATGTTAATCCTTTTATGCACCTTGTTTTGCTTAGGATGACGGTAGCATTATAAGGTGATCCCTCACTTAAATTTCAAGATAAATTATGTTCTCCCCAAGTGTGCAGCGCTGCGAAAGTTCGTCGTATCGAGACACCATGTGATGATCGGGTGTGATAGACTCTACGTTCACATACAATGGGTGCAAGCCAGTGTTGCACATGCGGAACACTCGGGTTAAACTTGACGAGCCTAGCATGTACAGACATGGCCTCGGAACACAAGAGACCGAAAGGTCGAACATGAGTCATATAGCAGATATCAACATGATGATGTTCACCATTGAAACCACCTCAACTCACGTGATGATCGGACTTGAGTTGGTGAATTTGGATCGTGTATCACTCGAATGACCGGAGGGATGTCAATTTGAGTGGGAGTTGTTAAGTAATATGATTAATTGAACTCATTATCATGAACATAGTTAAAGTGTCTTTGCAAATTATGTTGTAGAGAGCTCGCGGTGTAGCTCCCCTATTTTATTGATATGTTCCTAGAGAAAAGTAAGTTGAAAGATAATGGTGGCAATTTTGCAGACTAGGTCTGTGGTCAGAGGATTGTCCTCAGTTGCTGTGCAGAAGGCTTATGTCCTTGATGCACCGCTCGGGGCGCCACCCCCTATAGCGTCGTCTGTAGATGTTGTGAACATCTGACACACACGTTTCGATGACTGCTTGATAGTTTAGTGTGTCATGCATTACGGCTTAGAATTGAGGCTCCAAAACATTTTGAACGTCACAGAACATATGAGATGTTCTAAGAGCTAAAATTGGGATCTCAGGCTCGTGCCCGTGTTGTGAGATATGAGATCTCCAACAAGATTCTTTGCCTGCAAGGAGAATATCTCAATCGTTGAGCATGTGCTCAGATTTTTTGGGTGCTACAATCTCTTGGATCAAGTGGGAGTTGACCTTCCAGATAAGATAGTGATTGATATAGTTCTCTGAGTCACTATCACTAAGCTACTATAACTTCGTGATGAACTATAATTATGCCAGGGATGGAAATGATGATCCCTGAGCTATTCACGATGTTTGACACCACGAAGGTAGATATCAAGAAGGAGCATCAAGTGTTGATGGTTAGTAAAACCACTAGTTTCGAAAAGGGAAAGGTTAAGGAGGGAAACTTCATGGATGGCAAGTCAGTTGCTGCTCCAGTCCAAAGTTGAAAACAAACCCGAGACTAAGTGCTTCTATTATGAGGAGAGCGATCGCTGAAGCGGAGCAACCCTAGATACCTGGTAGTTAAGAAGCCTGGCAACGTCAACGGAAGTATATTTGATATACGTGTTATTGATGTGTACCTTGCTAGTACTCCTAGTAGCACCTGGGTATTGGATACCGGTTCGATTGATAAATGTTAGTAACTCGAAATAAAATCTATGGAATAAACAGAGACTAGCTAAGGGTGAGGTGACGATGTGTGTTGGAAATGTTTCCAAGGTTGATGTGATCAACATCGCATGCTATCTCTAACTTCGGGATTAGTAACGAACCTAAATAAATGTTATTTGGTGTTTGCATTAAGCATGAACATGATTAGATCATGTTTATTGCAATACGATTATTCATTTAAGTTAGAGAATAATGGTTATTTTGTTTACATGAATAACACCTTCAATGGTCATGCACCCAATGAGAATGGTTTGTTGAATCTTGATCATAGTAATACACATGTTCATAACATTGATGCCAAAAGATACAAAGTTAATAATGATAGTACCACATTCTTGTCGCACTGCCGCTAAATGTCATATTGGTCTAAAGCGCATGAAGAAACTCCATGTTGATGGATCTTTGGACTCATTCAATTTCGAATCGGTTGAGACATGCGAACCGTGCCTCTTGGGTAAGATGACTAAGGACCCCGTTTTCCGGTTTGATGGAGTGGGCAAGTGACTTATTGGAAATGATACATGTTGATGTATGCAATCCAATGAGTGTTGTAGTGTGCGGTGGGTATCGTTATTTTCTTACCTTCACTGATAATTTGAGTAGATATAGTGTATATTTACTTAATGAAACACAAGTCTGAATTGTTTGAAAAGTTCAAGCAAAATTAGAGTGAAGTTTGAGATCATAGTGACAAGAAGATAAAATGTCTATGATATGATCGTGGAGGTGAATATCTGAGTTACGAGTTTGGTATACAACTTAAGACAAAGTGGAAGCCGTTTCACAACTCACGCCACCTGGAATACCATAGTGTGATGGTGTGTCCTAATGTCGTAGTCATGCTCTATTGGATATGGTCCAAACTATGATGTCTTTGATCGATTTGCCACTATCGTTTTGGGGTTATGCATTAGAGACAAATAAATTCACTTTAAAAGGGGCACCATCTAAGTCCGTTGAGATGACACCGTAAGAATTTTGGTTTGGCGGAAACCTAAGCTGTCATATCTTAATGTTTGGGGCTGCGACGCTTATGTGGAAAAGGGTTTTCACCTAATGAGTTCGTACCCAAAGCGGACAAATGCATCTTCATAGAATACCCTAACTTAACAGTTGGGTAAACCTTCTATCTTAGATCCAAGCCCAAAGTGTTTGTTGCTAAAACGGGTCCTTTCTCGAGAAAGAGTTTCTCTCGAAAGAATTGAGTGGGAGGAAGATAGAACTTGATGAGGTTGTTGAACCTTTGTTTCAACCAGAGAGTAGCGAAGCGCAGAAAGATGTTTCTGTGGAGCCTACGTTAGTTGAAGAGGAAGTTAATGATGATAATCATGAAGCTTCAGATCAAGTTATTATCGAACCTCGTAGGTTGACAAGGACGCATACTGCTCCTGAGTGGTACGGCAACCCTGTCTTAGAGGTCATGTTGTTGGACAACGATGAACCTATGAACTATGGAGAAGCGATGATGGGCCCGGATTCCGATAAATGGTTAGAGGCCATGAAATCCGAGAAAGGATCCATGTATGAAAACCAAGTATGGACTTTGGTAGACTTGCCCGTTGAACGGCAGGTCATTGAGTACAAATGGACCTTTAAGATGAAGACATGCGCTGATGGTGAATGTCACCATTTATAAAGCTCGACTTGTCGCAAAGAAGTTTCTGACAAGTTCAAGGAGTTGACTGCGATGAGACTTTCCCACTCATAGCGATGCTAAAGTCTGTTGGAATTATGTTAGCAGTTGCTGCGTTTTTTCAATTATGAAATCTGGCAGATGGATGACAAAACATCGTTTCCTTCCTTGAGGAAAGGTTGTGTGAGATACGACTAGAAGGTTTTGTCAGTCCTAAGGATGCTAAAAGGTATGCAAGCTCCAGTGATCCTTCTATGAACTGAAGCAAGCATCTCGGATGCTAAAATGGATCAGTCAGAGAAAGGGTTCTCGCCTGATTTGTAAGGTGTGAAGTTGAGTGAGACTCAAAGCTCGACCACGACAGAAGAAAGAGAAAGGAGGAAGGTCGTCCCCTATGCCTTAGCCATAGGCTCTATATTATGCCATGTTGTGTACCACACCTGGTGTGTGCCTTGCCATGAGTTTGTCAAGGGGTACAAGAGTGATCCAGGAGTGGATCACTGGACATCGGTCAAAATTATCCTTAGTAACCATAGGACTAAGGAGATGTTTCTCGATTATGGAGGTGATAAAGAGTTCGTTGCAAAGAGTTACATTGATACAAGCTTTAACACCGATCAGGATGACTCTTAGTAGCAATCTGGATACGTATAGTGGAGTAGCCATTTGGAATAGCTCCAAGTGGAGCGTGGTAGCAGTGTCTACAATATGACATAGAGATTTACAAAGTACACATTGATCTGAATGTCGCAGACCCATTGACTAAAACCTATTTCACATGCAAAACATCATCGAACCCCATAACTCATTGCGTGTGAGATTCATAACAAATCACATAGCGATGTGAGCTAGATTATTGACTCTAGTGCAAGTAGGAGACTGTTGGAAATATGCCCTATAGGAAATAACAAATTAGTTATTATCATATTTCCTTGTTCATGATAATTTTTTATTATCCATGCTAGAATTGTATTGATCGGAAACTCAGATACATGTGTGGATGCATAGACAACACCATGTCCCTAGTATGCCTGTAATAGACTAGCTCGTTGATCCAAGATGGTTAAGGTTTCCTAGCCATGGACATGAGATGTCATTTGATAACGGGATCGAATTATTAGGAGAATGATGTAATGGACAAGACCCAAACTATAAATGTAGCATATGATCGTGTCAGTTTATTGCTACAGTTTTCTGCATGTCAAGTATCTGTTCCTATGACCATGAGATCATGCAACTCACTCACACCGGAGGAGTACCTTGTGTGTATCGAACGTTGCAACGTAACTGGGTGACTATAAAGGTGCTCTACAGGTATCCCTGAGGGTGTCTGTTGGGTTGGCATGGATCAAGACTAGGATTTGTTACTCCGTGTGACGGAGAGGTATCTCAGGGCCGACTCGGTAATAGAACATCATTATAAGCCTTGCAAGCAATGTGACTAAAGTGTTAGCCATGAGATCTTGTATTACGGAACGAGTAAAGAGACTTGCCGGTAACGAGATTGAACTAGGTATAGAGATACCGACGACCGAATCTTGGGCAAGTAACATACTGAAGAACAAAGGGAACAACATACTACATTAACTGAATCCTTGACATAGAGGTTCAACCGATAAAGATCTTCATAGAATATGTAGGAACCAATATGGGCATCCACGTCCCGCTATTGGTTATTGACCGTAGAGGTGTCTCGGTCATGTCTGCATAGTTCTCGAACCCGCAGGGTTTGCACACTTAAGGTTCGGTGACGTTTCAGTAGTATAGAGTTATGTATGGTGGTGACCGAAGGTTGTTCGGAGTCCTGAATGAGATCCCGGATGTCACAAGGAGCTCCAGAATGGTCCGTAGGTAAAGATTGATATATAGGAACTCCTGTTTTGGTCATCGGAAAAGTTTCGGGCTCATCGGTAGTGTACCGGGAGTGTCGGGAGGGTACCGGGGGACCATCGGGAGGGGTGTCACACCCCGAGGGGCCTCATGGGCTTTGGGAGGAGACAAACCAGCCCCTAATGGGCTGTACGAAGCCTCCACTATAGTCCATGAGGTTTGAGAGGGAAAAATCCAAAGGTGGAGAGGTGGAAAGAGTTTCCAAGTGAAAAGGAGGAATCCTACTCCTAATAGGATTGGAGTAGGACTCCTCCACCTCCAATTTCGACCAAACCTTCAGGGTTTTAGGATGCCTCCTCCCCTCCCTCCCTCCTATATATACTAGAGGATTTAGAGGGGAAAGGTAACTGTCGGGGATTTACCTCGCGGTATGACCCGACCTGGCGACTCACAGGAGACTCGGTAAAGACATGACGTTTTATTGGTCATCCGGCTGATGGGCCAGAGGATGACCAGGCCCAAGACCCGGCGTGTGAGCCAGCGCCAGGCCGCTCACAAGAGAAATCTCAAATAGAGAAGGATTCCCTTAAAGGAAACAAGACCCGGAGTAGGATTCGTGAAAGACTAGTCCTAGTCCTACTGGGAGTAGGACTCTATCTGTAAACCTACCCTCTCCACTTATATAAGGAGGGGTAGAGCGCACTTAGGGGGACAGATTCAGAACTCCACAAGTTTAGACAACACAAGAGATTAGAGATAGACAGATTAGAGGCTCTCATGATTAGAGGTAGCAAACAGCACCCTTGTAACCGAGAGATCTTCTTCATCATCAATACCAGACAAGCAGGACGTAGGATTTTACCTCCATCGGAGGGGCCGAACCTGGGTAAACTCCAAGTCTCTCGATTCTGATCCACCCCTTCAAGCCCACACGTAGTTGCGTCTTCGCCCCGAACCTAAGTCCGTTCACCCGGACATCTACCGTGACAAATCCACGACAGTTGGCGCCCACCGTGGGGCCTGCGCACGGTGTTGTTGTATTTTTGAAGGGATCTCCACACGGATCAAGAAGCTTGCGATGCGCCAGATGAAGAAAATCCAGCGTGGAAGGATCTACATCGTCACCATGACGAGCCGTCGGAAAAGCATATCTGAGTTTGAGAGAGAGAAATTAGGGTTGCGTTTGTGCGACGTGCCATCACACATGATTTGTCCGATCGTTTTCTATCACCGAGACGATCGGAATTTCCGCCGAAGATTCAACCCATATTCCGCGGCCGGTGTTCCAATCGGAACATGCAACATCGTTTTCTACCAAGATATACAGAGCCAAGACCCGTCGTGATATGATCTTATATTTATTGCTACTACATCCTGAGGTAAAGCATCGCCCATCGAGGCCATCTACCAGCAGGTTCGATGCCCTCACGTGCGTATGCAGTGCGTTACGCACCTGTCCGCTATTGCATGTTTGTACTCCATGCATAATCTATTGCTGGATCAAGTACCAGAGGAAACAGCGATCCGCCAATGTTCTGCAAGTTCCTGCTGCTGCGTTTATCAACTACCAAAAAGAAAAGAATAGACAAAGAGAGGCAGGGAAGGCCAGCGGAAAGAGTTGTTCTGTTCAATCCGTCGGGTTCTATAAGTTGTTGCTGCTATGTTTAGGCCAAGTTCCGATCATGTAAAACAAAAAGAGGAGAGAAAAAAGCCATGATTCGAAAGCAGTTCAACCGCGGACTTGACACCCGCCGGCCGTGCCTTCGCCTGTCAATCCACTTGCGAGCCAGCTTCGCCCTTGGCTGCCTCCGCATGCCTCGGATCACCACGCTGGCCGACCCCGCTGTTGTGCCCACTCCGAGTCGGCCCTGCATTGCCCGCCTGTGCTGCCGCAGTTTTCGCGCCCTGAGCCGGATAGCGCCGCCACTCTCACTGCGTCCGTGCGTGTGAGCCATAGCCTCGACCCGCCGGTTCTCTGCCTCCGCGTCGTGGCCACCTTGGACAGGCCCCGCCACCGCGCCATGGTCGCCTCGGACGAGCTTCGATCCGCCATCGCCTCGCGCGCCCGTGTCACGCCCCACCTCCATCGAGTTCGAGCCGACGCCGCGGCCTTCGGCTCTGCCGTGGACCGGCGCCTTCGAGCTACCATGGCTGCGTCCCGCCGTCGCCGTGGCCGAGCCACCGCCGCGGTTTCCACCTCACCTCCAATCCACCTTGGTTGCACCCTGCGCCTTGCCTTACCTCGCCTAGTCCAAGCCGGCCTCGATCCGCTGCGCTCGCCTCCACCATGCATCACACCTCGTCACGAGCTGCTTCGGCCACCAGCTATAGCCGCCTCGCCCGCTCCCACTGGCGGCTGCCGCGCCCCGTCACTGGGCCGCAACTGCCTCTCCTCGCCGCGAGTCGCTTCCACGCCTCGGCCGGCCCCGCTGCTGCCTCGCTGCGCCGGCTCCTTGCGCCGCCGAGCTGCGCTTCCCCGTGACCTCACCTCGCCACCACCGCAAGATCGAGCCGCTGCTATGACTCTGCCACGGCTCGCCTTGCTCGATGCAAGCCGGCCGGCTCGGTCGCTGCCGTTAGCTTCGCCGTGCATCCACCGCGTTGCCAGCTTCGGCCCCCAACACACGCCTCGCCCCTTGCCACCGACTCCCCGCCCGCTGCACCTGGCCAAGCCGACGGCCCACGCCAGCTCGGGCTCCTCCCCGCGGCCGGATTTGCTCCACCTCTCCCCGCCGCGGCCTCACTTCGCCGGCTCGCCTTCGCCGTGCCGGCCACCGCCGCATCATGCCCCGAGCTGGCTCTCCACCGTGCCCGCTCCACTCCGGCGCGTTGGCTCCGTCCCCGGCTCGGACTCGCCACACCGCATCATGGTCGCCTTCCCGCCTCACCCTCTGCCCTGGCCCCACCGTGCGCTGCTCCGCCCGCCGGCACGCCACAGCTCGCGGCCGCACCATTCGCCTTTCCTCGCTTCACCCCGAGCCCACCTCCTCTGCCTTCTGTTGCACGTGGGGACGGAGGGGAATTAGGAGGCGGCTGGATAGGAAAGGAAGTGAGGGGAGGGGTGTGTAGGATGAAAAAAAGGTGATATTTATCCTATCGATTTTTTAGTATATTTTTTCATCTGAGCAAAATTACTCTGTATTTGTAATATTTTTTACACAGGACAATTATTCATTGCCAAAGTGGCACTATACCGCGGAGATGGAGGCGTGCCAACATCATTGTGCACATGTGGTCAACCGTGTCGAGTTATTCAACGGACTCACGCATCGGCTCAGAATGTTGCGGCCACCTCAAGCGTCTGCATCGGCTTACAACGCCGTAGACTCTCGCACCGGCTCAGAATGTCGCAGCCACCTCTAGCGTCTGCATCGGCTTACAACGCCACAGATTCTCGCACTGGCTCACAATGCCGCCGCCACCTCAAGCGTCTGCATCAGCTTACAACGCCGCGGCTGTCTCTCGCGATAGTGTCGGCTTACAATGTCGCGGTCGACTCGCCGTCCGCATTGGCTTACAATGCCGCGGCCGCCTCCCGCGACCACACCGGTTTACAACACCACGGTCGTCTCTCCCGACCACACCGGCTTACAACACCGCGGTCGTCTCTCACGACTGTGCTGTCTTCAGATGTCGCGGCTGACTTCTACGTTTACATCAACGCACCAAGGGCCGCATACGCCAGTACGAGCTGCCCAACAGACGCTTATGAGTCACCGCTCTATGGTCCAATCTACATTGTCATACTGGTGCCGAGCTCACCTGTATGAGCCGCCCAACGGACGAGCGCAAGATGCCGCCCGCGGTCTAATCTACATCAACATATCAGTGTGGTGCTCGTCGATACGAGCCGCCTAACGGACAGACGCACAAGTCGCCGCCATTACAGTTTGGTTCACTTCAACAACCGTCTGGGACGAACCATCGAACGGATTATTGAAATGGCTCATAGGGGATCATCTATAACCCACCATGGCCAACCTCAACTTTCAAATCGAGATTGTCAAGCCGCCTCTTCGAGTCAACTTAAGACTCGGGGGCTACATCTTGGGGAATGTTGCATGGGAAACAAAAAAATTCCTACGCACATGCAAGATCTATCCATGGTGATGAGCATCTACAAGAGGGAGAGTGGATCTACATACCCTTGTAGATCTCTAAGCGGGAAGCATTAAGAAATGCGGTTGGTGTAGTCGAACGTCTTCGCGATCCAAATCGCCGAGCGTCCCGCGATCTCATCACGACCCGTCCTGCAATCCAATCATGATCCGTCCCGCGAACTCATCACGATCCGTCCCGCAATCTCATCATGATCCGTCTCGCGATCTTGATCCCGGTCCTTCCGATCTAGCGCCGAATGGACGACACCTCCACGTTCAGCACACGTACAGCTCGATGACGATCTCCGCCTTCTTGATCCAACAAGAGGGAGCAGAGAGGTAGAAGAGTTCTTCGTCAGCGTGACGGTGCCGCGGAGATGGTGGTGGAGCAATTCCGGCAGGGCTTCGCCTAAGCACTACAGAAAACCGATCTACAGGAGAAACTATGCACTAGAGGAACAGGTAGCACGTGGCTGAAAATCTAGTGCAAAAACCCTAAAACCTCTAGTATATATAAGAGGAAGAGAGGAGGATGATTGTCCCTCAAGGGTCCATCCCTAGGCTTCGGCCGAACCAAGAGGAGAGGAGGATTCCTCCTCCAATCCTAGTAGGACTAGGACTCCTCCTTATTTTTGCCTTTTTTGCCTTTTTCCACCTTTTTCTCTTTAGGCTTTTCTTCCCAGCCGCATGGGCCTTGTGTGGGACTTCCAACAGCCCACTAAGGGCTGGTATTCACTCTCCCACAGCCCATGTAGCCTCTTGGGTCGAAATACCCCTCCCGATGGTCTCCCAGTACACTACCGGCACTCCCGTTACACTACCGATGAGCCCGAAACTTTTCCGGCGACCAAAATAGGACTTACTATATATCAATCTTTACCACCGGAATATTCTGGAGCTCCTCATGACGTCCGGGATCTCATCCAGGACTCCGAACAACCTTCGTTCACCACCATGCATAACTCTATACTACCGAAACATCACGAAACCTTAAGTGTGCAGATCCCACGGGTTCGAGAACTATGTAGACATGACCGAGACACCTCTACGGTCAATAACCAATAGCGGGACCTGGATGCCCATATTGGTTCCTACATATTCTATGAAGATCTCTATCGGTCGAACCTCTATGTCAAGGATTCAGTTAATCCCGTATGATGTTCCCTTTGTTCTTCAGTATGTTACTTGCCCGAGATTCGATCGTCGGTATCTCCATACCTAGTTCAACCTCATTACCGGCAAGTCTCTTTACTCGTTACGTAATACAAGATCCCGTGACTAACACTTAGTCACATTGCTTGCAAGGCTTGTTATGATGTTGTATTACCGAGTGGGCCCCAAGATACCTCTCCGTCACACGGAGTAACAAATCCCAGTCTTGATCCATGCCAACCCAACAGACACCCTCGGAGATACCTATAGAGTACCTTTATAGTCACCCAGTTACGTTGTGACGTTTGATACACACAAGGCACTCCTCCGATGTCAGTGAGTTGCATGATCTCATGGTCATAGGAACAGATACTTGACATGCAGAAAACAGTAGCATTAAACTGACACGATCATATGCTACGTTTGTATTTTGGGTCTTGTCCATCACACCATTCTCCTAATGATGTGATCCCGTTATCAAATGACATCTCATGTCCATGGCTAGGAAACCTTAACCATCTTTGATCAACGAGCTATTCTATTAGAGGCATACTAGGGACATGGTTTTGTCTATGTATCCACACATGCATCTAAGTTTCCAATCAATACAATTATAGCATGGATAATAAACGATTATCATGAACAAGGAAATATGATAATAACTAATTTATTATTGCCTCTAGGGCATATTTCCAATAGTCTCCCACTTGCACTAGAGTCAATAATCTAGTTCACATCACCATGTGATTCGCATTGTTATGAATCTAACACCCAATGAGTTCTAGGGCTCGATCATGCTTTGCATGTGAGAGAGGTCTTATAGTCAATGGGTCTGCGACATTCAGATCCGTGTGTACTTTGCAAATCTGTATGTCAAACTGTAAACAATGCTACCACACTCCACTTGGTACTATTCCAAATGGCTGCTCCACTATATGTATCCATATTGCTACTACGAGTCATCCAGATTGGTGTTAAAGCTTGCATCGACGTAACTCTTTATGACGAACTCTTTATCACCTCCATAATCGAGAAACATCTCCTTAGTCTTTTAGTTACTAAGGATAATCTTGATCGCTGTCCAGTGATCCACTCCTGAATCACTTTTTTACCCCTTGATGGACTCATGGCAAGGCGCACACAGGTGCGGTACACAACATGGCATACTATACAGAGCCTATGGCTAAGGCATAGGGGACGACGTTCGTCCTTTCTCTTTCTTCTGCCGTGGTCGATCTTTGAGTCTCACTCAACTTCACACCTTACAAATCAGGCGAGAACTCTTTCTCTGACTGATCCATTTTGAACTCTTTCAAAATCTTGTCAAGGTATGTACTCATTGAAAGTCTCATCAAACATCTTGATCTATCTCTATAGATCTTGATGCTCAACAATTAGGTAGCTTGATCCAGGTCTTCCTTTGAAAATCACTTTTCAAACAACCGTTTATGCTTTCTAGAAATTCCACATTATTTCCGATCAACAATATGTCAACCACATATGCTTATCAGAAACTCTATAGTGCTCCCACTCACTTTATTGTAAATACAAGTTTCTCATAGACTTTGTATATACTCAAAACCTTTGATCACCTCATCAAAGTGTATATTCCAACTCCGAGATGCTTGCTTCAGTTCATAGAAGGATCACTGAAGCTTGCACACCTTTTAGCATCCTTAGGACTGACAAAACCTTTTGGTTGTATCTCATACAACCTTTCCTTAAGGAAGGAAACGATGTTTTGGCATCCATCTGCCAGATTTCATAATTGAAAAATGTAGCAACTGCTAACATAATTCCAACATACTTTAGCATCGCTATGAGTGAGAAAGTCTCATCGCTGTCAACTCCTTGAACTTGGCGGAAACTTCTTTGCGACAAGTCAAGCTTTATAAATGGTGACATTTACCATCAGCGTCTGTCTTATTTTAAAGGTCCATTTGTACTCAACGACCTGCCGTCCAACGAGCAAGTCTACCAAAGTCTATACTTTGTTTTCATACATGGATCCTTTCTCGGATTTCATGGCCTCTAACCATTTGTCGGAATCCGGGCCCATCATTGCTTCTCCACAGCTCGTAGGTTCATCGTTGTCCAACAACATGACCTCCAAGGCAGGGTTGTCGTACCGCTCAGGAGCAGTACACATCCTTGTCGACCTACGAGGTTCGATATTAACTTGATCCGAAGCTTCATGATCATCATCATTTACTTCCTCTTCAACTGACGTAGATTCCACATAAACATCTTTCTGCGCTGCTCTACTCTCAGGTTGAAACAAAGGTTCAACAACCTCATCAAGTTCTATGTTCCTCCCACTCAATTCTTTCAAGAGAAACTTTTTCTCGGGAACGGACCCGTTTTAGCAACAAACACTTTATGCTTGGATCTGAGATAAAAGGTTCACCCAACTGTTCTTAGGGTAATCTATGAAGATGCATTTGTCCGCTTTGGGTTCGAGCTCATTAGGTGAAAACATTTTTCCACACAAGCGTCGCAGCCCCAAATATTAAGAAATGATAGCTTAGGTTTCTATCAAACCATAGTTCACATGATGTCATCTCAACGGATTTAGATGGTGCCCTATTTAAAGTGAATGTAGTTGTCTCTAATGCATAACCCCAAAATTATAGTAGCAAAATGATAAGAGACATCATAGCACGCACCATATCCAATAGAGCACGACTATGACGTTCGGACACACCATCACGCTATGGTGTTCCAGGTGGCATGTGTTGTGAAACAACTTTCACATTGTCTAAAGTTGTATGCCAAACTCGTAACTCAGATATTCACCTCCACGATCATATCCTAGACATTTCTTCTTGTCACGATGATCTCAAAACTTCACTCTAAATTTGCTTTGAACCTTTCAAACGATTCAGACTTGTTTTTCATTAAGTAAATATACACTATATCTACTCAAATCATCAGTGAAGGTAAGAAAATAACGATATCCACCGCACGCTATAAGACTCTCTGGATTGCATACATCAACATGTATCATTTCAAATAAATCACTTGCCTGCTCCATCAAACCAGAAAACGGGGTCCTTAGTCATCTTGACCAAGAGGCATGGTTCGCATGTCTCAACCGATTCAAAATCGAATGAGTCCAAAGATACATCAGCATGGAGTTTCTTCATGCGTTTTATACCAATATGACATTTAGCGGCAGTGCCACAAGTATGTGGTACTATTATTATTAACTTTGTATCTTCTGGCATCAATGTTATGAACATGTGTATTACTATGATCAAGATTCAACAAACCATTCTCACTGGGTGCATGACCATCGAATGTATTATTCATGTAAATAGAATAACCATTATTCTCTAACTTAAATGAATAACCATGTTGTAATCAACACGATCTAATCACATTCATGCTCAACGCAAAACACCAAATAACATTTATTTAGGTTCGTCACTAATCCCGAAGGTAGAGAGAGAGTGCGATGTTGATCACATCAACCTTGGAAACATTTCCAACACACATCGTCACCTCACCCTAAGCTAATTCTCCGTTTATTCCGTAGCTTTTATTTCGAGTTACTAACATTTAGCAACCGAACCGGTATCCAATACCCAGGTGCTACTAGGAGTACTAGCAAGGTACACATTAATAACATGTATATCAAATATACTTTTGTCGACATTGCCAGCCTTTGTATCTACCAAGTATCTAGGGTTGTTCCACTTTAGCGACCGCTCTCCTCATAATCGAAGCACTTAGTCTTGGGTTTGGGTTCAACTTTGGGTTGCTTCACTGGAGCAGCAACTGACTTGCTATCCATGAAGTTTCCCTCCTTGCTCCTGCCCTTCTCGAAACTACTGGCTTGACTAAGCATTAACACTTGACACTCCTTCTTGATTTCTACCTTCGCGGTGTCAAACATCGCGAACAGATCAGGGATCATTATTTCTATCCCTGGCATTTTATAGTTCATCACCAAGTTCTAGTAGCTTAGTGACAGTGACTTGGAGAACTATATCAATCACTATCTTATCTGGAAGATCAACTCCCACTCGATTCAAGCGATTGTAGCACCCAGACAATCTGAGCACATGCTCAACGATTGAGCTATTCTCCTTCATCTTGCAGGCAATGAATCTTGTTGGAGATATCATATCTCGCAACACGGGCACGAGCCTGAGATCCTAATTTCAGCTCTTAGAACAACTCATATGTTCCGTGACGTTCAAAACGTTTCGGAGCTTCAATTCTAAGCCGTAATGCATGACGCACTAAACTATTAATTAGTCATCAGAACATGCCTTTAAGATGTTCACAACATCTAGAAACGACGCTAGAGGGGTTGGCGCACCGAACGGTGCATTAAGGACATAACCCTTCTATGCAGAAATGAGGACAATCCTCAGATCACGGACCCAGTCCGCAATATTGCTATCATCATCTGTCAACTCTATTTCTCTAGGAACATATAAAAATTCAAGGGAGCTACAACATGAGCAAGTAATCAATAACATAATTTGCAAAGACACTACTGACTATGTTCATGATAATGAGTTCAGTTAATCATATTACTGAAGAACTCCCACTCAAATTGACATCCCTCCGGTCATTCGAGTGACACATGATCCAAATTCACCAACTCAAGTCCGATCATCACGTGAGTTGAGGTGGTTTCAATGGTGAACATCATCATGTTGATCATATCTACTATATGACTCATGTTCGACCTTTTGGTCTTTTGTGTTCCGAGGCCATGTCTGTACATGCTAGGCTCGTCAAGTTTGACCCGAGTGTTCTGCATGTGCAACACTGGCTTGCACCCATTGTATGTGAACATAGATTCTATCATACCCGATCATCACGTGGTGTCTCGACACGACGAACTTTCGCAACGGTGCACACTCGGGGAGAACATAATTTATCTTGAAATTTAAGTGAGGGATCACCTTATAATGCTACCGACGTCCTAAGAAAAACAAGGTGCATAATGGGATTAAAATCACATGCAAATCATAAGTGACATCATATGGCCATGAACTTGTCCTTTTGATCTCCATCTTGAAAGCACCGACATGATCTCCATCGTCACCGGCATGACACCATGATCTTCATCATCATGATCTCCATCAACGTGTCGCCATCGTGGTTGTCGTGCCCACCATGCTTCTACTACTATTGTTACCGTTTAGCGATAAAGTAAAGCATTACATAGTGCTTAATGATTGACACGCAAGTCATACAATAATTAAAGACAACCATATGGCTCCTGCCGGTTGCCGTACTCATCGACATGCAAGTCGTGATATTCTATAAAAGACATGATCATCTCATACATCACATATACCACATCATGTAATTGGCCATATCACATCACAACATACCCTGCAAAAACAAGTTAGACATCCTCTAATTGTTGTTGCATGTTTTACGTGGCTGCAACGGGTATCTAGCAAGAACAATTCTCACCTACGCATAAACCACAACGATGATACATAAGTTGCTTTTCAACCTTCTCAAGGACCGCCTTCGTCGAATCTGATCCAACTAAAGTAGGAGAAACTGCCACCCGCCAGCCATCTTTTGCAACAAGTTGCAGTTGAGGGAACCGGTCTCTCGTAAGCGTACGAGTAATGTTGGTCCGGGCCGCTTCATCCCACAATACCGCTGAACCAAAACAAGACCAAGGGAGGAAGCAATCTAAGCATCAACGCCCACAAACTCTTTCTGTTCTAGTCGAGATATCATCTACACAGACCTAGCTTATGATGCCACTGTTTGGGAACGTTGCATGGGAAACAAAAAATTCCTACGCACACACAAGATCTATCCATGGTGATGAGCATCAACGAGAGGGAGAGTGGATCTACATACCCTTGTAGATCGCTAAGCGGGAAGCGTTAAGAAACGCGGTTGGTGTAGTCGAACGTCTTCGCGATCCAAATCCCTGAACGTCCCACGATCTCATCATGATCCATCCCGCGATCCAATCACGATCCGTCCCGCGAACTCATCATGATCCGTCCCGCGATCTCATCACAATCCGTCTCGCGATCTTGATCACGGACCTTCCGATCTAACACCTCCGCATTCAGCACACGTACAGCCCGATGACGATCTCCGCCATCTTGATCCAGCAAGAGGGAGTAGAGAGGTAGACGATTTCTCCGTTAGCATGACAGCGCCACGACGATGGTGGTGGAGCAATTCCGGCAGGGCTTTACCTAAGCACTGCAGAAAACCGATCTACAGGAGAAACTATGCACTAGAGGAACGGGTAGCACGTGGCTGAAAATCTAGTGCAAAAACCCTAAAACCTCTAGTATATATAAGAGGAAGAGAGGAAGAGGCTTGGACCTCAAGGGGACAGCCCTAGGCTTCGGCCGAGCCAAGAGGAGAGGAGGATTCCTCCTCCAATCCTAGTAGGACTAGGACTCCTCCTTATTTTTGCCTTTTTTGCCTTTTTCCACCTTTTTCTCTTTAGGCTTTTCTTCCAGGCCGCATGGGCCTTGTGTGGGACTTCCACCAGCCCACTAAGGGCTGGTATTCACTCTCCCACAGCCCATGTAGCCTCTTGGGTCGAAATACCCCTCCCGATGATCTCCCAGTACACTACCGGCACTCCCGGTACACTACCGATGAGCCCGAAACTTTTCCGGCGACCAAAATAGGACTTACTATATGTCAGTCTTTACCCCCGGACCATTCCGAAGCTCCTCGTGACGTCCAGGATCTCATCCGGGACTCCGAACAACCTTCAGTCACCACCATGCATAACTCTATACTAACGAAACATCACCAAACCTTAAGTGTGCAGACCCTGCGGGTTCGAGAACTATGTAGACATGACCGAGACACCTCTACGGTCAATAACCAATAGCGGGACCTGGATGCCCATATTGGTTCCTACATTTTCTATGAAGATCTTTATCGATCGAACCTCTATGTCAAGGATTCCGTTAATCCCGTATGATGTTCCCATTGTTCTTTAGTATGTTACTTGCCCGAGATTCGATCATCGGTATCTCCATACCTAGTTCAACCTCGTTACCGGCAAGTCTCTTTACTTGTTCCGTAATACAAGATCCCATGACTAACACTTAGTCATTGCTTGCAAGGCTTGTTGTGATGTTGTATTACCGAGTGGGCCCTGAGATACCTCTCCGTCACACGGAGTAACAAATCCCAGTATTGATCCATGCCAACCCAACAGACACCCTTGTATATACCTATAGAGTACCTTTATAGTCACCCAGTTAAGTTGCGACGTTTGATGCACAGAAGGCACTCCTCCGGTGCCAGTGAATTGCATGATCTCATGGTCATAGGAACAGATACTTGACATGCAGAAAACAGTAGCATTAAACTGACACGATCATATGCTACGTTTGTATTTTGGGTCTTGTACATCACACCATTCTCCTAATGATGTGATCCCGTTATCAAATGACATCCCATGTCCATGGCTTGGAAACCTTAACCATCTTTGATCAACGAGCTAGTCTATTAGAGGCATACTAGGGACATGGTTTTGTCTATGTATCCACACATGCATCTAAGTTTCCGATCAATACAATTATAGCATGGATAATAAACGATTATCATGAACAAGGAAATATGATAATAACTAATTTATTATTTCCTCTAGGGCATATTTCCAACACCACAAACATGGCGAGACACATTTGGTCGTTTTCAACGAGAACCCCGGGTCTTTGCAAAGTTAACCTGTTCCTGAGGGCTACCACATCATTGGCGGAAGATTAATAAAGTTGCCCAAGAAGGCAAACTGCCTAGATGCACCAATCAAACATGGGTGCCCGGATTTATTGGATAATCATAAAGTCACTTGGAGGATTCTGCCATTTTCTTCATTACAAGATGGAGACTTACAAGATGGCGGTTTACAAGATGGCGACTTACAAGATGGTGCACAAAGTTGACTCCGTCAATTTGGTTGTCAAAGGAGGCTTCCCACCTCCAGGTGTAGCTTATCTAACCCTAACAACCGGCTTTCAAGCCAAAAAATATTGACAAGTCAACATAGCCGTCGAAGGGGGCTTTCCACCTTCGGGTGTAGCTTATCTAACCCTAACAGCCGGCTCTTACGCCAAAAAAGTTGACAAGTCAACTTTGGTTGTCGAAGGGAGCTTCCCACCTCCGGGTGTAGCTTATCTAACTCTAACAACCGGCTCTCAAGCCAAAAAATGTTAACAAGTCAACATAGATGTCGAAGGGGGCTTCCCACCTCCGGGTGTAGCTATCTAACCCTAACAGCCGGCTCTTATGCCAAAAAAGTTGACAAGTCAACTTTGGTTGTCGAAGGGGGCTTCCCACCTCCGGGTGTAGCTTATCTAACCCTAACAACCGGCTCTTAAGCTAAAAATGTTGACAAGTCAACATTGCATCATACATTGCACCATACATAGCATCATACATTGCATCATACATTGCATCATATTCACATGTCATGCCAGCTTATCAAGTCGGGTCAGAGCAAGATTATGAAAGAAGGAGCAATGTTATGAAAGATATAACATCTCTGGGTTGTGCTTTTTCAAGCCGCCCTTACAACAATGCAGAATATATTCTATTTTGTTTATTTTTGTAGGTATTATCTCTTAAGATGAGCCGCCATTAAGTATTCTGCAAGAGCAAATGGATCTTTAATAGACAACTTGGCTGGATCTTCATGGTTTATGATAACCAGTACTAAATGATTGGGGTTTTCAAGCCAGCTCGGAGAATTTATTATTTCAAGAGCCGCCCTGTCAGATATAATGCCGTGTCATCTAATTGACCGGATTTCTTCAAATGTGCTCTGTAGTAACCTACAACACTCATGGATTTCTCCAACATATATTTGTCGGGTTGCACCGCAACCACGAGCAGGGATTTCATGTCAAAGACAAAGGAATTATTCTAGGATATTCATTCCGGGTTATATTACAACCATGGTCAAGGATTCATTCAACAAATTGTGGTGAGTCAGATTACATAGTCCCAAGTTGCCGCAGGCAGACGACCTGGTCCTTGGGGGCTACACTATTCAAGTCCAATTTATATCAATTATGCAAGTCCCATGTCGCTGCAAGCACGCACCACGACACTTGGGGGCTAATGCAAGCCGGTTTTCAAATCATTACATCGTCAGCAAGACCATGTTATCTCAAGGAGATGAGCCATCCTTTTTATATTTTTCTAAGTCCCAGCCCAGTAATTCTTACTGATCCGACACTTGGGGGCTCTGCCGCTCAGATCAAATTTTTTAAAGTCCCAAGTTGCCGCAGGCGTGCGACCCGGCCCTTGGGGCCTACAGTATTCAGCTATTCAAACAGAGTATGAGGATCAAATTAAAGACCCGACACATCACATTCTGATGAGCCGACACTTGGGGGCTACACCAGCTGAAGTTTCATAAGGTATAAGACAATTATAAGTCCCAGGCTACTGCAGGCAAGACAACCCGCCACTTGGGGGCTACACATTAAAACATATTATTACAAATCACCAAGTTATCATGGATAATATCGGAGCTTGGGGGTTACAGGTAATATGGACATATCAAAAACTTTGAGGAGAATTTTCAAAGATGTTGGTTATGGAGTTCAGTTGTTAGACCCGTCACCAACATTCATGACCCGGCGTTACAAAAGATCATAACCCGCCAGATTTTATAAGCCGCCCTGCTTCGTAACAATGGAAGTCCGGTTTTACATCAGATGGATTTTCATCCCAGCATTTTTATCAAGTCAGCTGGATTCTAGTTATTTGACCCGGCGTCACCAACGATAATGACCCGACATCATCAATGATTATGACTCTGCGGAGATGACCCGCCAAGAGCATTGGAAGCCGACTCAATGAAAAGACCCAGATTTCTGAGGAGCCATTTTATAAGCCGGCCAAAGGAGCAAGCCGGCCACTTAACATATTTGTTACTCTTATTTCAGGAGCTTAGCATGAATAAATTCAAGCTAACCTGGGGGCTAATGTCGGGGATATACCCCACGGTATGACCCGGCCTAGCGACTCACAGGAGACCCGGTAAAGACATGACGTTTTATTGGTGATCCGGCTGGCGGGCCGCAGGACGACCAGGCCCAAGACCCGGCATGTGAGCCGGCGCCAGGCGGCTCACAAGAAAAGGCTCAAAGAGAGAAGGATTCCCTTAAAGGAAACAAGACCCGGAGTAGGATTCGTGAAAGACCAGTCCTAGTCCTATTGGGAGTAGGACTATATCTATAAACCTACCCTCTCCACTTATATAAGGAGGGGTAGAGCGCACTTAGGGGGACAGATTCACAACTCCACAAGTTTAGACAACACAAGAGATTAGAGATAGACAGATTAGAGGCTCTCGTGATTAGAGGTAGCAAACAACACCCTTGTAACCGAGAGATCTTCTTCATCATCAATACCAGACAAGCATGACGTAGCCTTTTACCTCCATCGGAGGGGCCGAACCTGGGTAAACTCCGTGTCTCTCGATTCCGATCAACCCCTTCAAGCCGCCACGTAGTTGCGTCTTCGCCCCAAACCTAAGTACGTTCACCCGGACATCTGCCGTGACAAATCCACGACACTAACCCTAATAGCCACGTGCTGCCCTCTTCTTCCTCTAGATCTGTTTCTCCTCTAGATTAGTTCTGCGGTGCTTAGGCAAAGCCCTGCAGGATTACTTCACCACCATCGCGACCACGCCATTGTGCTGCCGGAGAAATCATCTACCTCTCCTCTCCCTCTTGCTGGATCAAGAAGGCGGAGTTCGTCATCGAGCTGTACGTGTGCTGAACGCGGAGGTGCCATCCGTTCGACGCTAGATCGGAAGGACCGTGATCAAGATCGCGACACGATTCATGATGGGATCGCGGGACGGATCGTGATGGGATCGCAGGACACTCGGTGATTTGGATCGCGAAGACGTTCGACTACATCAACCGCGTTTCTTAACGCTTCCTGCTTAGCGATCTACAAGGGTATGTAGATCCACTCTCCCTTTCGTAGATGCTCATCACCATGGATAGATCTTGCGTGCGCGTAGGAATTTTTTTGTTTCCCATGCAACGTTCCCAACAGCTTGGGTCTCACAATGACATCAAAGTGCTGCAACGATTGCCGTTGTTTGCAAGACTGACTGGAGGAAAAGATCCTCCTTACCACTATACTGTCAATGGACATGAGTAGAATATGGGCTACTATCTGGTTGACGGTATGTATCCATCATGGGCTACCTTTGTCATCAGCATCTTAAACCCAATTGGCTAGAAAAAGGCCCACTTTGCCCAAAGACAAGAAACAACTACTCCTTCCGTCCCATAATGTAAGACATTTTTTGACACTAGTGTAGCGTCAAAAAACATCTTACATTATGGAACGGATGGAGTAGAAAGGATGTCGAGAGGGCATTTGGAGTTCGGCAGGCCCGTTTTGCAGTTGTTCGTGGACTTGCAAAACAATGGGATTTGAAGACCTTATGGGAGGTGATGCCATGTTATGTGATCATGCACAAGATTATTGTCGAGGATGAGAGTGACGATGCTCCCACAACTCTGAAATTTGAGAACATGGATGATCCTATCCAACTTTCGAAACAGAATGAGGCCACGTTTAAAGAGTTTATTCAAATGCATCAACAAATTTGGCATCGACCAAGTAACGAGCAACTGAAGGAACATTTGTGGGCGATGAAAGGGGACAACAATTTTGGGATGTAATGTTTTTTTAAAAGTTGAACTAGTGCTGCATGCGTCTATTTGAACGGTTGTATCCTTTACATATGACTATTTGATGGTGTGGAATTGAAAAAATATATATGAAGAAAATCGGATCTATGCGGCTATGGTTGAACGACGTCCATTCTCATCCGTGTCCACGAATTTGTCCCTGTCCATGAATGGATGCGAGTGAGTATTTACAGGTCGCCGTTGGATATGCCCTTAGAGCATCTCCAACAGGCGCGCTATCGGAGCGGCGCGCTGCAAAAATAGCGCTTTTAGCGCGCGCGCACCCTCGCCGGTCGCTCCAGCGAACCCCCCAAAATCACAAGCGTTGAAAAATAGGTTGCACGTGCGGAGTGAAACGCCATCACGCGCTATTTATTTCGGGCGCCCGCTTCCGCGCACGCAACTGAACGAAAAGCGCTAGCGCCGCACCACTCTTGCCCCCCCCCACCCCGCCCGCGCTGCCGTGGGAGGAATCGTCCGATTGAGCACGCCGACGACATCACCCTCACCCCTTCCTACACCTTTGAACCCTCCCCCGCCGCCTCCACCACCATCATCGCGACTGTCACCACCGCAAATCCTAGCTTGGGGCTAAGCTTCGCCGCCGCTGCGGGCACCGCTCCTCCAAGATGCGGCCTCACGCGTGGCTTGTTCATGGGAGCACAGCCGAGCACCCTTGGTGTCGCCGCGCCGTCGCCTGCCGTCAAGCCACGGGCCCCCGTCCCGCCATCGAATGCGGCGGTCGCGACAGCGGAGACATCCCGAAAGAAGAAGGCCGCGGACGGGCCAAGTAAGCGGGCGAAGAAGAAACTTGCAAGGCGTCCGTCCGCGGTTCCGCGCGAAGAAGTGCTAGAGAGCTCACAATTTGTTTTGGCGGTTGCGGCGGACAAGGTGCTTGATGAAATGACCACAATGTATGATTCCACCAAACTCGCAATTTTGTTGTTGTCTTTATATATAAAAATGGATAGCTTAGTTTTCTTGTACATGCTTTTGTAGTTTTGATGATAACACATATATGTCAACTATGGGTGCTGGCTCCAACAATTCTCATTGGTATCAAACCAATGAAGTGCATGGAGATGATCATGATTATGAGATGGATGAGGATGGTGAGGGTATCGTCAGGGCACCGAAAGGAAGAGCGGGTAACTACACCACCGACGAAGATATCTTGCTATGCAAGGCATGGTTGGAGGTGTCTATGGATGCAACTGTTGGAGGAGATCAAAGTAGAGATACATATTGGGACCAGATCAAGGAACACTTTGATGAGAGAAACAATAGTGGGCTTGAGTGAACCAATAGATCTCTTCACTCCCGATGGTCGACAATCAACAAAGATTGCCAAAGGTGGGCGGTGGCAATGAAGTCGGTTGACAACATAAACCCAAGTGGCATTAATGATAGAGATAGGGTAAGTGAAGTTTTTATATATTATGTTCCATGTTCATGCTTCTTTCGTGTTTCAAGTGCTAACTTGTTCTTTTTAGCTCACTATTGCACAAAACCTATTTCGAGAAGAAGAAGAGAAGGAGAACAAGAAAGGGTAGATCGAGAAAGGGAGAGCATTTGTGTTGGCCCATTGCTACAAAATGTTGAAGGATGTAGAGAAATGAAAGCCCAGTGAAGACCAAGAGAAGAGAAAAGGTACTGTTGATTTGGATGATGATGATGAAGAGGAGGCATCAAGTGATGATTGCAAGAGGAGCCCTACACCAAACTCGGTTGCCTACTCCAATCCAAAAAGACCAAATGGAAGTAAGAAAGAAATAAAAGAAAAGAAGAAGAAGAGAGGATATGCTGAGCTATTGAAGTCTATGGATGCTCTAGTGAATGCAAGAAAGAAAGCAACCGAGGTGAGGAGGATGGCAAGGAGCCAAGATGAGGCGGACGAAGAGAGGAGGTTGGCGGTCGAAGAGAGGAGGGTGACGGCCGACGAGAGGAAGGTGGCATTGGAGGAGAAGAAATTGGCATGGAGGAGCAAGCTAGATTATTGGAATGAGAGAAACACTTGTTCTTCATGGACACATCTACCTTGGATGATAGGTAAAAGGAGTTCATCACCATGATGAAGTCTTGGTCCAAAAAAGATGCATGATCATGAGAGGCTTCAGAGGCATGGGAGCTACCATGGGAGGATTGGGAACAAGCATGGGAGGCATGGGTGGCTTCAGAGCTACCATGGGTGGCATGGGAGCATCTATGGGAGGTATTGGTGGCTTCGGAACTACCATGGGAGGCATGAGTTTTGGTTCCCTCATGGGAGGCATGCGAGCTCCTCCAATTGACATGGGTGCACGCATGGCTTCCGGTATGCCGGACGTTGCTTCGCAGGGTGTCGTTGGAGATGGCGTGGATGGACGCATAGCTCGGAACGACGAGGAAGAATCGTCTTCGTCCTTGGGCGAAGAAGAGGACGACGAAGAGGAGGAAGATGATGAGGAATGATTGTTAGAAGAAGAGGATGAGGAAGAAAGGAATGCATTGTGCGTGAACTTTTATATTTGTCATGATCTTTGTTGGAAGTTTTTGAACTATGCCATACTATTGAACTATGCTAAAAGTTGCTCGAATGCTTATTTTTTAAACGTCTAAAAAACTTTATAGCGTCTGGTGCTCGCGCACGCCGCTAGACAAGCGTGAATCGTGAAGCGTCGGCTGCTTGCGCGCTTCATTTTGCAGCGCCTGTTGGAGCGGCATCGGCACGCCCTTTCCTCCAGCGGCTGCTGGAGCGGACACCTTGTCACACGTAATATAATGGAATACGGGTCGGGCCGGGTCGGGCTCGAGGCCAATAAAGTTGAAGTTTACGCCTATGCAGGGCTGGGCCAGGCTTTTTTGGGCTCGGGCCTAAAAATTAGGCCCGATGGCCGGGTCGGGTTGGGCTCGGGCCTGGTTTTTGGTGCCGGTTTTTTTCCGGCCCGACCCGAAGCCCGGCCCGAGGTATGACCAGGCATACCGAAAATGTCTTTTGGAGCTCGGCCTCCATGGAGGCCGGTTTTGAAAGACCCAAAATTCATGAAATTTCATATTTTACATTTTTAAAAAATCTGAAAAAAATACGGATACACATGGAGGCATAACACACATGTCTGTAAATTTTTAGGACGATATACGTTGAAATGAAGGCCGTGCAAAAAAGACAAATGTAAGATTTGTTAACACATGATACTATTCATCCTCAAACTCCAGAAATTTGTCTTTTTTGTACGGGTCACATTTTAAAGTATTTTTTGAATTTTTACACATACATTTCATTCTTATATAGTTGCATAACTGTTTTCAGAATTTTTTGAAGTCGAAAAATTTGAATTTTGATATTTAAAAAATAAATAAAAGACTCCATGAAGCTCGGTGAGCAAAACGCCCTACTGCAGGCATACGGGTAAGATAGCACTGGTAATACTGCAAAAGGTGTGCGTGAGAGAGAAGTGGAGGCAAACGTGCAGGTGTGAACCCGCTGTGTTTTTGCGTGAGCTCTGTGCCAGTGCTGGGCGGTGGTGTATATAACCAGTCGTCACGCACAAGGATCATCCTAGCTCCCGTCTGAGCTTCTCTCTGCTTCATCCAGCGAGCAAGCGAACGACCCACCCACCGCTACCCTGCTCGGGAGAAAGGAAAGGAAAAAGAAAAGAGAAGACAAGATGGCCGTCTCTGTCCGCCTCGGCGCCTCCCCATCCACTCTTCTGCTCCTGCCGCTCCTCCTCCTCCTCCTGACCATCCCGTCGCTCGCCTCCGCCTGCGACCGCTGCGCGCGCCACTCCAAGGCCACCTACTACACCTCCTCGCTCACCCTCGCCGGTACGACCCGCTCTGTTTCTGGTTTCTGCCTCTGTGCCGTGTGGGTTGCAGAGGAGGTGGTTATGAGTTCTGATTGGGTTTGCCTCTTGCGTGCAGCCGGCTCCTGCGGGTACGGCACGGCGGCCGCCTCCTTCAACGGCGGCCTGCTCGCCGCCGCCGGCCCGGCCCTGTACCGGGGCGGCGTCGGCTGCGGTGCCTGCTTCCAGGTATTCACCCACCAAGAAATCCCGTGCCCAACGCCTCTGGCTTGTCTTCTGCATCGATTCTGCTTCTTAATCATCGGCTTGCCCAAGGATAAAGTTTATCTCGATTCCTTGACTAACCCGCTCAGCTTCGGCGTGCTGATCGCTTGCAGGTGAGGTGCAAGGATAAGAAGCTCTGCAGCGGCGCCGGCGCCAGGGTCGTGGTGACGGACCGCGCCAGGACGAAGACGAACCGCACGGACCTGGTGCTGAGCAGCCCGGCGTTCGCCGCCATGGCACGCCCCGGCATGGCCGCGCGCCTCACCGAGCTCCGCGCCGTCGACGTCGAGTACAAGAGGTAACATACCAGTAACACCACCTCTAAGCTCTCTTCTTTTTCACCACCTACCGCGCCATGTGCCAATTCTTTTTACCCTCCAACGCTGTACCTGTACGTAATAAGTCGAGCAATAAGTAAGAGGAACGAGGCAAATAGTCTCCACCGAACGTGCCACCATAAGTACCACAGGACACGATTTGTCTTCACAGTAGTTACTACGATCTGCTACTTGACTTGGCTCAAAATTGTCGGTGTTGATAATACGCATGTGCAGGGTACCGTGCGAGTACAAGGGGAAGAACCTCTCGGTGCGGGTGGAGGAGCGGAGCCGCGCGCCCAGCGAGCTCGCCGTCCGGTTCCTCTACCAGGGCGGCCAGACCGACATCGTCGCCGTCGACGTCGCGCAGGTGAGCTACAACGGCAGCAATCCCTCCCCCGTCCTCCCCAAGAACCACTGTCGTGTACTCGTGTTAGTTTCTGACTGAATTTCATTGGTAACGATGGACGAACGCAGGTCGGGTCGTCGAGCTGGAAGTTCATGACGCGGGAGCACGGGCCGGCGTGGAGCACGCGGCAGGCGCCGGCGGGGCCGCTGCAGTTCAGGGTGGTGGTGACCGGCGGGTACGACGGGAAGTGGGTGTGGGCCGACCGGGAGGTGCTGCCGCGCCGGTGGCGCGCCGGCGAGGTCTACGACACGGGGGTCCAGATCACCGATGTCGCGCAGGAGGGCTGCTTCCCCTGCGACACGCGGGAGTGGAGGTGAAAGCAAAGCAAAAAGGCTAGTAAACAAACGATCATCACCAACAAAGAGCCAGAGAAGAAGCTGCTGCTGGCTCCTCGTTTTGGCCGGGCTATGCACGCACGCACGAACGATCACAGCACGACACCCACAACATACCCGAGATTAGTTTAGTTTTAACACCAGATGATGACTCGTAGGGTCATGTTGATCCATCGGCAAAACTTTTGCTGCCGCCTTTTTCTTCTCTCTTTGTTTTGTGAGCCTTCTGTATATACATGAGCTGCTGACGTGAATGGAGATAAGGAAATTAAGTAGAGCATATCCTGGGGAGTGGTGATAATGGAGGACGGCGAGGTGCCGAGGTTATGTGTGTTGTAGCTTTGCTGCTTGAACAGCTTTGTCCCGATGGATGAGGATGACTAACGTTGGGCTGCAGTTTCAAACGGCTCACATGCTGCGGCCATGTTCCCTTGCTTTCGGCGACGGAACTGGTCGTTAATCTCTGCAGATTTTGCTGACTTACCCGGCCAATCTTCATCATCAATGGCTCTCGCTGTATAGCACAGAAGAGGGGTTGTATAGTACAGTATAGCACACGTCGGCCTGCAGGTCGGGCTTTCTAGGTATCGCGTTATTGCAACTTGGTGAAGGAATTTTAAGACATCCCAGAAAATCATCAATGTTTTTTTTTGGGGGGGAGGCATCTACATCAGTGATATGCTAATTCACCCCTAACGCGTCGGGCGCGGATCGGACACGCCTAAAAAAACACTTCTACATCCGGACACAATCTAACGGATAGATGTGCGGCAGCTATAACTCCTTTCCCTCTAACGCCTCCGGCTGTTTCGTTGCGACTTTCTTTGTCGCTATCTTTGCCTCGAACTCATTGAAAAGGACGTCGGTCTCCGCCTGTCTCTGCCGGATGAGCCGGAGGTTGGCCTCCACCTATGCCTCATCCTGGATGGAATCCGGGATGGCCTGCTGCTCTGCCATCTTATCGGCTTGGGCGACGACAAACTCCACCTTTGCCTCCGCCATGTGCAAGCCTGGAGCATGGATCTTCGGCTCGTCCTGCTCCATCGCCTTTGGCACCTCCTCCTCTGGCTGCTCCTTCTCCTCCTCGGTTTCCGACGAGTGTGTGGTTACGAGAGAGACATGAAACCAACGAAAACACGAGGCCATTTTTTTTAGGGGAAAACCAAGTCTTATTGCTCAAACTCCACATGTGGAAGAGTACAAAAAGAATCATGGGGTTGGATCAACCAAACGTGTCTCCCCTAACCAGGAGAATGCAAAAACTTCGTTAACCAATAAGCATCACTATTAGAGATTCTGCCTTCGAAAGTGAAATTTCAATTGATCATTATGTCCCTACTTTTAATTTCTTTTATATATTCCCATAGGCTCCATCGCTTCCTTCATGGATATCCTTCATCACCTGTTTAGATTCGGATGCACCAATAAAATTTGTAACATGAAATCCTCTGCCTGGAAACATGAGACCTCCTATACCACGCGGTATGCGGGTCAATAACAAGCAAACGCGCACCCACGTAGCTATTTGGGCCGACCCACTAGCGCCTTGCCTAATCGGCTCCTTCTGCAAGAGTAAAAAACCTTCTCCCGGTACGCTAAGGCGAAAATATTCGCTTGATTATATTTCAATTTTTTTTGTTATTTGAAATATAAAAAATCACGAGTTTAAATAATCATAGTTTAGCAAACGTTCACGCATTTGGTTTTTGTTTTCATGATTTTCAAAAAACGTTATCAAATTTGATTTTTCTCGTGAAAACAGTAGAGAATTCAGATTTTTTTTGTCGAATGCCATAATTATTCATGAATTTCGAAATGCTCATGATCTTTTTGTCGAATGCCATAATTATTCATGAATTTCGAAATGCTCATGATTCTTTTGTGGATTCATAAGATGTTCACACATTAAAAAATGAAATTAATTCAGAAATTTTCACGAGTTCACAAAATGGTCATAAATTGAAAAATGTCCACGAAAATGCATTTTTTTCACATATTCAAAACAGTGTTTGTGGATTTGTAAAATTTCAGAATTTTAAAAACTTTGCCAATTCAAAAAAAAGGTGTGGATTTAAAAAATGATGAAAATTCAAAAAATCTTCATGAATTCAAAAGATGTTCATGAGTTGTAAAAAGTAAAAAAGTAGAAAAATATATATAAAGGTTTAGGCAAGGTTCTAGAACCTTTCCAAAACCAGTGGAAAAGAAAAACTGGAAAATTGGCCGGCCCATGTTACAGCGGAACACCGGTCGGGAATGTACTGCAAAAAGTCGCCAAGTTTGAGTAAGAGTGCGGGATGTAGACACTCATGCAAACGCACCACATCTTCTGAGACGTTAATGCATTTCTTCGCCATGCTGTCCTTGCACGATTTAGTGTACGTCTCAGCTAGCTTGTTTGTATTCTGTCTTCGAGCTTTCTGTTTTTTGAATCAAGATTCAACAAACCATTCTCATGATTTAGTGTCCGTCTCAGCTAGCTTGCTGTTAAACAATTTTCCATTTACAGTTAAGTCAGTAAGTGTCCTAAGGTCGTAGCGTGCGTGCATCTGTGATTGGTCACCACCCTCCGCAGCTTCTCCCGATTAGAGGCAAGCAACTAGGATAGCATATATTCTACAACCTTTGTTCGGAATTAACTGTCGCTAAAATGAACGTCGTGCAGATTCCCTCATTTCAATGATCATTAATTCTGAGCAGATGGAGTACTGGAATGCATTCAGTTACAAGGCACATAGACTGACTCCAGCTGCCCAATGAATCATGGTGCAGTCAAATTTCAAAACATGCATGGATCCTATTATTCGATGGACCCAAGTTTGCATTGAAATGGGGTCGAGTTTGACTCAAAGCTATTGTTCAAGATACAAGGCTACAGATTAAACGCCACCAAAACTATACAAACAGATTAATGCCATCTAACTATAATCACTTAAATCAAACTCCAACGCCATGAAAACCTTGCACATTTCGCACATTACTTAAATCACATCACTTTGCCCAATGGACTGCTGCAAGTCGAACCACCAGCAGTGCATTTGAGGAACCATGATGTCTGCCAATCCACACCCATTCACACAATAAGCACAACAAAAAACCCAACACCCATTCAAGTGTAGGAAGCACAATGGCCTTACTCACGCTCGATCTGAATGGTGACATGGCCGATGTTGTACTCTGCCTTGATGTACCCAATGACATTGTCAAGCATCTGATCAGCGTCCGCATCCTGCTCGATCGTCACATGGCACGCCAGGAGCACCTTCCCCACCGTGATAGCCCAGATGTGCAGCTCGTGGACGGCAACCACGCCTTCCATCTGAAGGAGGCCGCCCTCGAGCCTGGTGGCGTCGACCTCGCGGGGCGTGCTCTCCATCAGAACCTCGAGCAGGTTCCGGACCATCCTGATCGTGGTGAAGAGCACGATGACGGAGAAGATGAGGGTGCATATGAGGTCGATGATCTTCCACTCGGGCTTGTACCAGATGAGAGCCCCTCCAACCATCACGCCGATGCTCTGGATGGAGTCTCCGATCACATGCAGGTAAGCGCTGTGTACATTGATGTTGCGACGGCGAGGCTCCTTGGCTTCCTTGGCACCATCATCTTGCTTAAGCAGCGGTTTCTCAGCATCATCCTGATGTTGTCCAGTGGTTGAATGCGGGTGATGATGAGTTGTGACTGTTATGGAACTACCATGGCTGTGCTCATGGTGATGTACGTGGCCCTGCTCATGATCTCCATGGTCCTCCTCCGAGTTACCATGATCATGGCCATGGTCATGTGAATGTCCGTGGTCATGGCCACCATGCCCATGGTCATGACCAAGCAACACTGCCATAACGATGTTGACAAACAGACCAAAAGCTGATACGGCAAACATGAGGGATCCCTGCACCTCGCCCCCGCTTCCGTTAACGAGCCTCATGATAGCTTCGTAGACAAGTATGCCGGCGAGGAGCCATATGAGCTGAATAGAAACCAATGCCCCAAGAATCTCTATACGGAAAAATCCGTATGACTGCCGTGGCGTCGCTTCCCAACCAGCTGCCCACAGGGAGAATAGAGATATGGCGAAGGCGGCGACGTCCGAGAGAAGATGGGCTGCATCGGTCAAGATTGCAAGGCTGTTTGCCTTGATGCCTCCAACCACTTCAACCGCCATGAATATAATACAGAGGATCACGGCGATCATGAGCTTCCTCATGGACGCAGACCTCTCCTTTGCATCTTTGGAAGCGTTGGTGGAGTCGGCGAAGTCGCAGGAAGCACCTCTGCACATTTTGCTCCCAGATACGGATGAGATGTCCATTGTTACTTCATGGGGCGGTGATGAAGTGTGGCTGTCCATCTAAAAGCAACAACTGAGTCAATACACAGGTATAATTGTGGTACAAGATCCACTAATGCTATAAGAACATTTCTTGTGTGCATTTCCTACTAGAACTAGCTAGTATCACAAGTACGAGTACTTATGAATTCATATATAAACGAAAAAATGTTGCCCATATGAGAAATACTAGTATCACAAGTAGAAGTGAAAGATGAACCATGTAAAGGTATTGGTTTGCACAAATAAGCCCTTAAGATCACAATCCAGAGGGGATATCTGCACACATGACAGTCGTTAAGACTGAACTCCAACAGGTACAGTATTTTGTTACGCATTTCAAAAGAAGAAGGTACATCTGGATCACATCATAATTGATAGTAGTATATCGAATGACCTCAGCTATGAAAAAGTCAGCTAAGAGAAAGTCAACATTCAGCTATGTATTGATACTTCCAAAAAGATTGATGTCTACAAACTTATGACAGCGATTTTAAAAAAAGAATGGGAGACAACAACATGGTGCGGAGTAACTCAAGCAAATGGCCACAGCTAGCAAATTCAGAAAAGAATGAAGAGAAGATGCATCAACGCCCCCATCGAAGCAGAACGCGGACGCTCCGGTTGCGGAACGAAATCACCGTGTAGAGAGCAATTGCACAAACGAAGCAGTACAAAATCATACTGGCTGATCGGAGCTGTGATCCACAAAGACCGGACGGAAAGCTTAAAATTCGCAGCGAAGTCACAAATTAAGGGGAAGCAGCAGGGGAAAGGGGCAGCTGGGTTTAGAGATTCAAAGCATCATGAGTATCCGTCCATGCTCAAGCAATCGCACGGGTCGAGTGATTCGAGTCGCGCGCATGGAGAAGGGGAAGAGGTCGCACCCGAAGCAGGGGAAGTGATTCGATTCGAGGGACGCTTACAACGACACACGGGAAGGAAACATGAACAAACGGTTGAACGATGTAGGCATCCACACGGCTGGGAAGAATGCACTGCCCGCTCCATGTTTGGAACCGGAGGAGGAAGGTCGACGGTTTACCTGATGTGTCTGCTCCGCACGCCGACGGCCGGCCGGTGAGCTCCGCGAGCGCGGAGGGGCGGCGGTGGGCGGATGATGTTGATGGACGTGCGCGGGTGAGGGTCTGGTTGTGTACCGATCGTTTTGATATAATAAGTAGCTGACACGATTCGGACCTTGGCCCTAGCTAGCGTGCCAGCACGCCGCGCAATGCGAATGTACAGACAGGATGCAAGAGTGTTTCATTAATTTTCATTTCACGCAGTTTGGCTCTCGAAAAAAAAAACACTAGTGTATTTTTCTTCAATAACAATCATTGGTCAACTCTTTACGCAGGTGAACACCTGCACTTGCTACCAGTGCCAAACCCTAGCCGCCGAGCCAACCGCCCCCTCTTCAACCCTCTCTCCCCTGGCAAAGCCCACACGACGGCCGCGACGGCGGGACGCTTCGTTTCTTCCCTTTCGCGATGCCGGGGCGACCCGGGACGCTAGGCCAAGGAGAGGCATCGGGCGGTGCAACGAGCTTGCGTCGGCCGCCATGGCGTGCACAGTCGGTTGTGGCACCGCAATGCGTGTTGGTCAAATAGCGTGGGGGCCGGCCGTGGACATTGGTGACGGCGGATCTGGGGTTTTCCCTGCCTAGATCTGTTGGCTGGTGGTGGTGATGGCTCGGACTCTGGCCGACGGACGGGAGGATGGTGGTTCACTTCACCGACTACCGGTGTGGTTTGGGAAGACCGGAGGTCGCGATGAAGGTGGTGGCGTCCTATGGGCGCGGTGGAGGTGGTGTTGTGGTGGCGGGTCTGATCCGGGCAGGGCTATGTTGCCCTGTTCTTGATCCGGTTCGTGTGGTGGATCCGGTGCTACGAGATATGCTCTCCTCTGGCTGCGGTGTTCGGCTCGTTTCGAGAAGCTTCGATGGACTTGGGGATTAATGGTCTGGAATTGGAAGAAATCCATACTTTGCTATGTCCGAGGCTGACAACGACGACACTCTCGAGCGTCGTCCCCTCCACGGAGGCATTATCTTGGCCTGGTCTAACTCTCTCTCTCTCGTGCTAAGGAGAACCCTTGGTCCGACCTCCGAACTAGGTGATGGCGGCGTCATGGAGTCCTTTCCCTCCTTGTAGGTATCGTCTTGTTGCTCGAGGAGTCCCGTTGGCGCGACTCGAGTCGGTGTCGGCAATTGCTCTGGGCATGAGCCTCCAAGGCGCAATGTACATCTTCACCGACGCTCTCTCAACGACACCTTCTCTAGGTTTGTCTGGACCCTGCCATCCGCCTGTCGACTTCTTGGCGCAAATGGGTGGAGGCACGTTGGTTTGTGTCGTCTTCGGGTCTTGGTAATGTTTGTTGAAAATATGCCCTAGAGGCAATAATAAATTGGTTATTATCATATTTCCTTGTTCATGATAATCGTTTATTATCCATGCTATAATTGTATTGATCGGATACTCAGATACATTTGTGGATACATAGACAATATCATGTCTCCAGTATGCCTCTAATGGACTAGCTCGTTGATCAAAGATGGTCAAGGTTTCCTAGCCATGGACATGCGATGTCATTTGATAACGGGATCACATCATTAGGAGAATGATGGGATGGACAAGACCCAAACTACAAACGTAGCATATGATCGTGTCAGTTTATTGCTACTGTTTTCTGCATGTCAAGTATCTGTTCCTATGATCATGAGATCATGCAACTCACTGACACTGGAGGAGTACCTTTTGTGTATCAAACGTCGCAACATAACTGGGTGACTATAAAGGTGCTCTACAGGTATCTCCGAGGGTGTTTGTTGGGTTGGCATGGATCAAGACTGGGATTTGTTACTCCGTGTGATGGAGAGGCATCTCAGGACCCACTCGGTAATACAACATCACAATAAGCCTTGCAAGCAATGTAACTAAGTGTTAGCCACGGGATCTTGTATTACGGAACGAGTAAAGAGACTTGCCGGTAACGAGGTTGAACTAGGTATGGAGATGCCGACGATTAATCTCGGGCAAGTAACATACCGAAGAACAAAGGGAACAACATACGGGATTAACTGAATCATTGACATAGAGGTTCGACCGATAAAGATCTTCGTAGAATATGTAGGAACCAATATGGGCATCCAGGTCCCACTATTGGTTATTGACCGTAGAGGTGTCTCGGTCATGTCTACATAGTTCTCGAACCCGCAGGGTCTGCACACTTAAGGTTCGGTGACGTTTCGGTAGTATAGAGTTATGTATTGTGGTGACCGAAGTTCGGAGTCCCGGATGAGATCCTGGACGTCACGAGGAGATCCGGAATGGTCTGTAGGTAAAGATTGATATATAGGAAGTCCTGTTTTGGTCACCGAAAAAGTTCTGGGCTCATCGGTAGTGTACCAGGAGTGCCGGGAGGGTACCGGGGGACCATCGGGAGGGGTATTTCGACCCAAGAGGCTATATGGGTTGTGGGAGGATGAACACCAGCCCTTAGTGGGCTGGCCAAAGTTCCACATAGGTCCCATGCGTCTGGGAAGGAAATCCAAAGTGGAAAAGGTGGAAAGAGGCTAATATAAGGAAGGAGTCCTAATCCGACTAGGAGTGGAGGAGTAGGACTCCCCCCTCCACTTTGGCCGAAGCAAAATGGGCTGGCCCTTGCGGCCAAGCCTCCTCCTCTCCTCTTCCTATATATACTAGGGGTTTTAGGGTTTTTTCACAAAGATTTTCAGCCAGGTGCTATCCTCTCCTCTAGTCCGTAGTTTCTCCGCTTGATCGGTTTCAACGGTGCTTAGGCGAAGCCCTGCTGGAATAACTCCACCACCATCGCCGCAACGCCGTCGCTCTGCCGGAGAACTCGTCTACCTCTCTGCTCCCTCTTGCTGGATCAAGAAGGCGGAGATCGTCATCAAGCTGCACGTGTGCTGAACGCGGAGGTGCCATCCGTTCGGCGCTAGATCGGAAGGACCGTGATCAAGATCGCGAGACGATTCATGATTGGATCGCGGGATGGATCATGATGAGATCGTGGGATGGATCATGATTGGATCGTGATGGTATCGTAGGACGCTCGGCGATTGGGATCGCGAAGACGTTTGACTACGTCAAGCGCGTTTCGTAACGCTTCCCGCTTAGCGATCTACAAGGGTATGTAGATCCACACTCCCTCTCGTAGATGCTCATCACCATGGATAGATCTTGCGTGTGCGTAGGAAATTTTTTGTTTCCCATGCAACGTTCCCCAACAGTGGCATCATGAGCTAGGTCTATGTGTAGATGAGATCTCGAGTAGAACACAAAGAGTTTGTGGGCGTTGATGCATAGATTGCTTCCTCCGTTGGTCGTGTTTTGGTTCAGCGGTATTGTGGGATGAAGCGGCCCGGACCAACCTTACTCGTACGCTTACGAGAGAACGGTACCATCGACTGACGTGTAACTTCGTTGCACAAAGATGGCTGACGGGTGTCTATTTCTCCTACTTTAGTTGGATCGGATTCGACAAAGGCGGTCCTTGAGAAGGTTGAAAAGCAACTTATGTATCACCGTTGTGGTTTTGCGTAGGTGAGAATTGTTATTGCCAGATACCCATAGCAGCCACGTAAAACTTGCAACAATAATTAGACGACGTCTAACTTGTTTTTGCAGGGTATGTTGTGATGTGATATGGCCAATTACATGATGAGATATATGTGATATATGACATGATCATGTGTTGTATAGAATATCATGACTTGCATGTCGATGAGTATGGCAACCGGCAGTAGCCATAGGGTTGTCTTTAATTATTGTATGACCTGCATGTCAATCATTAAGCGCTATGTAATGCTTTACTTTATCGCTAAACGGTAGCAATAGTAGTAGTAGCATGATGGGCGCAACAACCCCGATGGCAACACATTGATGGAGATCAAGATGATGGAGATCATGGTGTCGTGCTGGTGACAATGGAGATCATGCCGGTGCTTTCAAGGTGGAGATCAAAAGCACAAGTTCATGGCCATATCATGTCACTTATGATATGCATGTGATGTTAATCCTTTTATGCACCTTGTTTTGCTTAGGACGACGGTAGCATTATAAGATGATCCATCGCTTAAATTTCAAGATCAATTTTGTTCTCCCCGAGTGTGCACCGTTGTGAAAGTTCGTCGTGTCGAGACACCACGTGATGATCGGGTTTAATAGACTCTACGTTCACATACAATGGGTGCAAGACAATGTTGCACATGCAGAACACTCGGGTTAAACTTGACGAGCCTAGCATGTACAGACATGGCCTCGGAACACAAGAGACCGAAAGGTCAAACATGAGTCATATAGTAGATATGATCAACATGATGATGTTCACCATTGAAACCACCTCAACTCACGTGATGATCGGACTTGAGTTGGTGAATTTGGATCATGTATCACTCGAATGACCGGAGGGATGTCAATTTGAGTGGGAGTTCTTAAGTAATATGATTAATTGAACTCATTATCATGAACATAGTCAGTAGTGTCTTTGCAAATTATGTTGTATATTATTAGCTCACGCTGTAGCTTCCTTTAATTTTTATATGTTCCTAGAGAAATAGAGTTGAAAGATGATGGTAGAAATATTGCGGACATGGTCCGTGATCTGAGGATTGTCCTCATTGCTGCATAGAAGGCTTATGTCCTTAATGCACCGCTCGGTTCGCCACCCCCTCTAGCATCGTCTATAGATGTTGTGAACATCTAACATGCATGTTCCGATGACTACTTGATAGTTTAGTGCGTCATGCATTACGACTTAGAATTGAGGCTCCAAAATGTTATGAACGTCACGGAACATATGAGATGTTCTAAGAGCTGAAATTGTCTTAGGCTCGTGCCCGTGTTGTGAGATATGAGATCTTCAACAAGATTCTTTGCCTGCAAGATGAAGGAGAATAGCTCAATCGTTGAGCATGTGCTCAGATTGTCTGGGTGCTACAATTGCTTGAATCAAGTGGGAGTTGATCTTCCAGATAAGAAAGTGATTGATATACTTTTTCAAGTCACTGTCACCAAGCTACTAGAGCTTCGTGATGAACTATAAAATGCCAGGGATGGAAATTTTGATCCCTGAGCTGTTCGCGATGTTTGACACCGCGAAGGTAGAAATCAAGAAGGAGCATCAAGTGTTGATGGTTAGTATAACCACCAGTTTCAAGAAGGGCAAGGGCAAGGAGGGAAACTTCATGGATAGCAAGTCAGTTGCTGCTCCAGTGAAGCAACCCAAATTTGATCCCAAACCCGAGACTAAGTGCTTCTATTATGAGGAGAGTGGTCGCTGAAGTGGAACAACCCTAGATACTTGGCAGATAAGAAGGCTGGCACGATGATAGAAGTATATTTGATATACGTGTTATTGATGTGTACCTTGCTAGTACTCCTAGTAGCACCGGGTATTGGATACCGGTTCGATTGCTAAATGTTAGTAACTCAAAGTAAAAGCTACGGAATAAATGGAGACTAGCTAAGTGTGAGGTGACGATGTGTGTTAGAGATGTTTCCAAGGTTGATGTGATCAACATCGCACGCTCTCTCTACCTTCGGGATTAGTGACAAATCTAAATAAATGTTATTTGGTGTTTGCGTTAAGCATGAACATGATTAGATCATGTTTATTGCAAAACGGTTATTCATTTATGTTAGAGAATAATGGTTATTCTGTTTACATGAATAATACCTTCAATGGCCATGAACCCAGTGAGAATGGTTTGTTGAATCTTGATCGTAGTAATACACATGTTCATAACATTGATGCCAAAAGATACAATGTTAATAATGATTGTACCACATACGTGTGGCACTACCGCTAAATATCATATTGGTATAAATTGCATGAAGAAACTCCATGCTGATGGATCTTTGGACTCATTCGATTTCGAATCGGTTGAGACATGCGAACCATGCCTCTTGGGCAAGATGACTAAGGACCCCATTTTCCGGTTTGATGGATCGAGCAAGTGATTTATTGGAAATGATACATGTTGATGTATGCAATCCAATGAGTCTTGTAGCGTGCGGTGGATATCGTTATTTTCTTACCTTCACTGATGATTTGACTAGATATAGTGTATATTTACTTAATGAAGCACAAGTCTGAATCGTTTGAAAAGTTCAAGAAAATTCAGAGTGAAGTTTAAGATCATCGTGACAAGGAGATAAAAATGTTTGCGATATGTTCGTGGAGGCGAATATCTGAGTTACAAGTTTGGCATACAATGTGAAAGTTGTTTCACAACTCACGCCGCCTGGAACACCATAGTGTGATGGTGTGTTCGAACGTCATAGTCGTGCTCTATTGGATATGGTGCATACTATGATGTCTCTTATCGTTTTGCCACTATCGTTTTGGGGTTATGCATTATAGACAACTACATTCACTTTAAATAGGGCACCATCTAAATCCGTTGAGATGACACCATATGAATTATGGTTTGATAGAAACGTAAGCTGTCATTCCTTAATGTTTGGGGCTGCGAGACTTATGTGAAAAAGGTTTTCACCTAATTTGCTCGAACCCAAAGCGGAAAAATGCATCTTCATGGAATACCCTAAGAGCAGTTGGGTATACCTTCTATCTCAGATCCGAGTGCAAAGTGTTTGTTGCTAAAAATGGGTCCTTTCTCGAGAAAGAGTTTCTCTCGAAAGAATTGAGTGGGAGGAAGATTTCGAGGGTAGAGTATTCAACCGAAATTTATCGATTCGACACAAGGGGAGCCAAAGAATATTCTCAAGTATTAGCAGCTGAGTTGTCAATTCAACCACATCTGAAAGACTTAATATCTGCAACAAAATATTTAGTAGCAAAGTAGTATGGAAACAATAGCAATGATGACAAAAGTGACAGTACAATTTTGTAGTGATTAATATGTGAAAAGCTCGTAGGCAATGGATCAGTGATGGATAATTATGTCGGATGACATTCATCATGCAACAGTTATAACGTAGGGTGACACAGAACTAGCCCCAATTCATCAATGTAATGTAGGCATGTATTCCGTATATAGTCGTATGTGCTTATGGAACAAAAAAATTTTGTTGGGGAACGTTTCATGGGAAACAAAAAAATTCCTACACACACGCAGATCTATCCAAGGTGATGAGCATCTACGAGAGGGAGAGTGGATCTACGTACCCTTGTAGATCGCTAAGCGAGAAGCGTTAAGAAACGCGGTTGGTCTAGTCGAACGTCTTCGCGATCCAAATCGCCGTGCGTCCCGTGATCCAATCACGATCCGTCCCACGATCCAATCATGGTCCGTCCCGCGAATTTGATCACGATCCGTCCCACGAACTTGATCACGATCCTTCCGATCTAGCGCCAAACGGACGGCACCTCCGCGTTCAGCACACGTACAGCTTGATGACGATCTCCGCCGTCTTGATCCAGCAAGAAGGAGCGGAGAGGAAGAAGAGTTCTCCGGCAGCATGATGGCGTTCCGGCAATGGTGGTGGAGCTATTCCGGCAGGGCTTCGCCTAAGCACTGCAGAGATCCGATCTAGAGGAGAAACTATGGACTAGAGGGTAGGGTTGCACGTGGCTGAAAATCCTGTCCAAAAACCCTAAAACCCTCTAGTATATATAGGAGGAGAGGAGGAGAGGAGGCACCCTTGGCTTCCAAGACAAGGAGGCTCGGCTGAACCAGGAGGGAGGAGTCCACCTCCTTCACTCCTAGTAGGATTAGGACTCCTTCCTTATTTTGCCTTATTTTGCCTTTTTCCACCTTTTTCCTTTTGGGTTTTTCTTCCCAGCCGCATGGGCCTTGTGTGGGACTTACACCAGCCTAAAAAGGGATGGTATTCACTCTCCCACAGCCCATGTAGCCTCTTGGGTCTAAATACCCCTCCCGATGGTCTCCCGGTACACTACCGGCACTCCCGGTACACTACCGATGAGCCCGAAACTTTTTCGGCGACCAAAATAGGACTTCCTATATATGAATCTTTACCTCTGGACCATTCCGGAGCTCCCCGTGACGTCCAGGATCTCATCCGGGACTCCTAACCACCTTCTATCACCACCATACATAACTCTATACTACCAAAACGTCACCAAACCTTAAGTGTGCAGACCTTGCGGGTTCGAGAACTATGTAGACATGACCGAGACACCTCTACGGTAAATAACCAATAGCGGTACCTGGATGCCCATATTGGTTCCTACATATTCTACGAAGATCTTTATCGATTGAACCTTTATGTCAAGGATTTAGTTAATCCCGTATGATGTTCCCTTTGTTCTTCGGTATGTTACTTGCCCGAGATTCGATCGTCGGTATCTCCATACCTAGTTCAACCTCGTTATCGGCAAGTCTCTTTACTCGTTCCGTAATACAAGATCCCGCAACTAACACTTAGTCACATTGCTTGCAAGGCTTATTGTGATGTTGTATTACTGAGTGGGCCCTGAGATACCTCTCCGTTCACACGGAGTAACAAATCCCAGTCTTGATCCATGCCAACTCAACAGACACCCTCAGAGATACCTGTAGATCACCTTTATAGTCACCCAGTTACGTTGCGACGTTTGATACACACAAGGCACTCCTCCGGTATATGTGAGTTGCATGATCTTATGGTCATAGGAACATATACTTGACATGCAGAAAACAATAGCAATAAACTGACACGATCATATGCTACGTTTGTAGTTTGGGTCTTGTCCATCACATCATTCTCCTAATGATGTGATCTCATCATCAAATGACATCACATGTCAATGGCCAGGAAACTTTGACCATCTTTGATGAACGAGCTAGTTCACTAGAGACTCCTCCGGTATCTGTGAGTTCCAAGATCTGTCATGAACTGCTTCATCCAGACACCTTCCTTCGCCGCCTCCGAGGCTGCAATGTACTCCGCTTCACATGTCGAATCGGCTACCACGCTTTGCTTGGAACTGCACCAGCTTACCGCTCCCCCGTTGAGCATAAATACGTATCCGGTTTGTGACTTAGAGTCATCCGGATCAGTGTCAAAGCTTGCATCGACGTAACCCTTTACGATGAGCTCTTCATCACCTCCATAAACGAGAAACATTTCCTTAGTCCTTTTTCAAGTACTTAAGGATATTCTTGACCGCTGCCCAGTGTTCCATTCCAGGATCACTTTGAAACCTTCCGGCCGTACTTATGGCAAGGCTGACATCCGGTCTTGTGCACAACATTGCATACATGATAGAGCCTATGGCTGAAGCATAGGGGATGACACTCATCTTTTCTCTATCTTCTGCAGTCACTGGGCATTGAGTCTTACTCAACTTCACACCTTGTAACACAGGCAAGAATCCCTTCTTGGACTGATCCATTTTGAACTTCTTCAAAACTTTATCAAGGTATGTGCTATGTGAAAGTGCTATTAAGCGTCTCAATCTATCTCTATAGATCTTAAAGCCTAATATGAAAGCAGCTTCTCCTAGGTCCTTCATTGAAAACCTATTGTTCAAATATTCCTTCACGATTTCCAGCATTTCTATATTGTCTCCAATCAGCAATATGTCATCCACATATAATATTAGAAATGCTATAGAGCTACCACTCACTTTATTGTAAATACAGGCTTCTCCATAAACTTGTATAAACTCGAACGCTTTGAATGGATCGCTGGAGTTTGCGAACTTTGTCAGCATTATCTGGATCGACAAAACCTTCTGGTTGCATCATATACAACTCTTCCTCAAGGAAACCGTTAAGGAACACTGTTTTGACATCCATTTGCCAAATTTCATAGTCGAAATAAGCAGCTATTGCCAATATGATTCTAACAGACTGAAGCATCGCTACGGGTGAGAAGGTCTCATCGTAGTCAACTCGAACTTATGAAAAACCCTTTTCCACAAGTCGAGCTTTATAGACGGTGACATTACCGTCCGCGTCCGTCTTCTTCTTAAAGATCCATTTGTTCTGAATGGCCTTTCGCCCTTCAGGTAATACTTCCAAAGTCCATACTTTGTTTTCATACATGGATCCCATCTCGGATTTCATGGTCTCTAACCATTTCTCGGAATCTAGGCCCATCACTGCTCCTCCATAGCTCGTAGGTTCATTGTTGTCCAACTACATGACCTCCAAGATAGGGTTGTCGTATCACTCAGGAGTAGTACGTGGCCTTATCGACCTACGAGGTTCAATAGTAGCTTGATCCGAAGCTTCATGATCATCATCATTAACTTCCTCTTCTATCGTCGTAGGTTCCATAGAAACGTCTTTCTACGCTGCGCTACTTTCTGGTTGAAGTAAAGGTTCAATAACCTCATCAAGCTCTATTTTCCTCCCACTCAATTCTTTCGAGAGAAACTCTTTCTCAAGAAATGTTCCGTTCTTAGCAACAAACACTTTGCCTTCGGATCTAAGATAGATGGTATACCAGACTGTCTCTTTCGGGTATCCTACGAAGACGCATTTTTCCGCTTTGGGTTCCAGCTTTTCAGGCTGAAGCTTTTTGACATAAGCATCACATCCCCAAACTTTAAGAAACGACAACTTTGGCCTCTTGCCAAACCAGAGTTCATATGGCATCATCTCAACGGATTTCGATGGTGCCCTATTTAAAGTGAATGCAGCTGTCTCTAATGCATAACCCCAAAATAATAGTGGCAAATCAGCAAGAGACATCATAGAACGCACGATATCTAATAAGGTTCGATTATGACGTTCGGACACACCATTACGATGTGGTGTTCTGGGCGGTGTCAACTGTGAAACAATTCCACACTGTCTTAAGTGACTGCCAAACTCATAACTCAGATATTCACCTCCTCGATCAGATCGCAGGAATTTAATCTTCTTGTTACGATGATTCTCAACTTCACTCTGAAATTGCTTGAACTTCTCAAACGTTTCAGACTTTTGTTTCATCAAGTAAATATACCCATATCTACTTAAGTCATCAGTGAAGGTGAGAAAATAACGATATCCACCACGCACTGTAACATTCATTGGACCGCACACATAAGTATGTATGATTTCCAATAAGTCAGTCGCCCATTCCATTGTTCCAGAGAACGGTGTTTTAGTCATCTTTCCCATGAGGCATGGTTCACATGTGTCAAGTGATTCAAAATCAAGTGACTCCAAAAGTCCATCAGCATGGAGCTTCCTTGTGCGTTTTACACCAATATGACCTAAACGGCAGTGCCACAAGAAAGTGGTACTATCATTATCAACTCTACATCTTTTGGCATCAATGTTATGAACATGTGTCTCATCACTATCAAGATTCAATATGAATAAACGCCTAACATTGGGTGCATGACCATAAAAGATATTACTCAAATAAATAGAACAACCTTTATTCTCTGATTTAAATGAGTAACCGTCTCGCAATAAACAAGATCCAGATATAATGTTCATGCTTAACGCAGACACTAAATAACAATTATTCAGGTTCATCACTAATCCCGATGGTAATCGAAGAGAGAGCGTGCCGACGGCGATCACATCGACCATGGAACCATTTCCCACGCGCATCGTCACTTTGTCCTTTGGCAGCCTCTGTTTATTCCGTAGTTCCTGCTTTGAGTTGCAAATGTGAGCAACCGAACCGGTATCAAATACCCAGGTACTACTACGAGAGATAGTAAGGTACACATCAATAACATGTATATCATATATACCTTGTTTGTCGTTGGCCGCCTTCTTGTCAGCCAGGTACTTGGGGCAGTTCCGCTTCTAGTGACCAGTTCCCTTGCAATGAAAGCACTCAGTTTCTGGCTTGGGTCCATCCTTGGGCTTCTTTACGGGAGTAGCAACTGCTTTGCCATCCTTCTTGGTTTTATGCTTCTTGCCCTTGCCCTTGACCTTGCCATTTTTCTTGAAACTAGTGGTTTTATTGACCATCAACACTTGGTGTTCTTTCTGGATTTCAGACTCAGCGACCTTTTGCATCGCAAACAGCTCGACGACTGACTTGTTCATCCCGTGCATGTTATAGTTCATCACAAAGCTCTTGTAACTAGGTGGCAGTGATTGAAGAACTCTATCAGTGATCACCTCTGGCAGAAGGGCAATTCCTAACTCCGCTAGATGAGTTGAATACCCAGACATTCCGAGTATATGTTCACTGATAGACCCGTTCTCCTCCATCTTGCAAGCATAGAACTTATCGAAGGTTTCATACCTCTCGATCCAGGCATTCTTCTGAAAGATAAACTTCAACTCCTGGAACATCTCATATGCTCCATGACGTTCAAAATGTCTTTGAAGTCCCGGTTCTAATCCATACAATATTGCACACTGAACTATTGAGTAACCTGCAGAACGTGCCTCCCAAGCATTCTTAACGTCTTTGGATGACATGTCTTCTGGTTGGTCACCAAGCGGTGCATCGAGGACATATGATTTCTGGGAAGACGTGAGGATAATCCTCAAATTACGGGCCTAGTCAACAAAGTTACTTCCATCATCTTTCAACTTATCTTTCTCTAGGAACGCATTAAAATTCAGGGGTGCTACTACACGAGCCATTGATCTACAACATAAATATGCAAAGTTTAATTAGACTATTGTTCAAGATAATGAGTTTAGTTAATCAAATTACTAAATCTCCCACTCAAATCGACATCCCTCAGGTCATCTGAGTGTCACATGATCCAAATTTACCAACTCAAGTCCGATCATCACGTGAGTTAAGGTGGCTTCAATGGTGAACATCTCATGTTGATCATATCTACTATATGACTCATGTTCGACCTTTCGGTCTCTTGCGTTCCGAGGCCATGTTTGTACATTCTAGGCTCGTCAAGTTTAACCCGAGTGTTTTGCGTGTGCAGCACTGGCTTACACCCGTTGTATGTGAACGTAGAGTCTATCACACTCGATCATCACGTGGTGTCTCGACACGACGAACTTTTGCAATGGCGCACACTCAGGGAGAACAGAATTCATCTTGAAATTTAAGTGAGGGATCACCTTATAATGCTACCATCGTCCTAAGCAAAACAAGGTGCATCAAAGGATTAACATCACATGCAATTCACAAGTGACATGATATGTCCATTAACTTGTGCTTTTGATCACCATCTAGAAAGCACGGGCATGATCTCCATCGTCACCGGCATGACACCATGATCTTCATCATCTTGATCTCCATCAACGTGTCCCCATCGGGGTTGTTGCGCCCAACATGCTTCTACTACTATGGCTACCGTTTAGCGATAAAGTAAAGCATTACATAGCGCTTAATGATTGACATGCAGGTCATACAATAATTAAAGACAACCCTATGGCTCCTCCTGGTTGCCGTACTCATCGACATGCAAGTCGTGATAATCTATACATCACATGATCATCTCATACATCACATATATCACATGATGTAATTGTCCATATCATATCACAACATACCCTGCAAAAATAAGTTAGATGTCCTCTAATTGTTGTTGCATGTTTTACGTGGCTGCTACGGGTATCTAGCAAGAGCAATTCTCATCTACGCAAAAACCACAACGGTGATACACTAGTTGCTTTTCAACCTTCTCAAGGACCGCCTTTGTCGAATTCGATCCAACTAAAGTGAGAGATATTGGCACCCGCAAGCCATCCATGCAACAAGTTGCGGTCGAGGGAACTGGTCTCTCGTAAGTGTACGAAAAATGTTGGTCCGGGCCGCTTCATCTCACAATACCGCTGAACCAAAATCCGACCAAGGGAGGAAGCAATCTAAGCATCAACGCCCACAAACCTTTTGTGTTCTACTCGAGATCTCATCTACACATAGACCTAACTCATGATGCCACTGTTGGGGAACGTTGCATGGGAAACAAAAAATTTCCTATGCACACGCAGATCTATCATGGTGATGAGCATCTACGAGAGGGAGAGTGGATCTACGTACCCTTGTAGATCGCTAAGCGGGAAGCGTTAAGAAACGCGGTTGGTCTAGTCGAACGTATTCGCGATCCAAATCGCCGTGCGTCCCGTGATCCAATCACGATCCGTCCCACGATCCAATCACAGTCCGTCCCGCAAATTTGATCACGATCCGTCCCACGAACTTGATCACGATCCTTCCGATCTAGCGCCAAACGGACGGCACCTCCGCGTTCAGCACACGTACAGCTTGATGACGATCTCCGCCGTCTTGATCCAGCAAGAAGGAGCGGAGAGGAAGAAGAGTTCTCCGGCAGCATGATGGCGTTCCGGCAATGGTGGTGGAGCTATTCCGGCAGGGCTTCGCCTAAGCACTGCAGAAATCCGATCTAGAGGAGAAACTATGGACTAGAGGGTAGGGTTGCACGTGGCTGAAAATCTTGTCCAAAAACCCTAAAACCCTCTAGTATATATAGGAGGAGAGGAGAAGAGGAGGCAGCCTTGGATTCCAAGCCAAGGAGGCTGGGCCGAACCAGGAGGGAGGAGTCCACCTCCTCCACTCCTAGTAGGATTAGGACTCCTTCCTTATTTTGCCTTTTTTGCCTTTTTCCACCTTTTTCCTTTTGGGTTTTTCTTCCCAGCCGCATGGGCCTTGTGTGGGACTTACACCAGCCCAAAAAGGGATGGTATTCACTCTCTCACAGCCCATGTAGCCTCTTGGGTCTAAATACCCCTCCCGATGGTCTCCCGGTACACTACCGGCACTCCCGGTACACTACCGATGAGCCCAAAACTTTTTTGGCGACCAAAATAGGACTTCCTATATATGAATCTTTACCTCTGGACCATTTCGGAGCTCCTCGTGACATCCATGATCTCATCCGGGACTCCGAACAACCTTCGGTCACCACCATACATAACTCTATACTACCAAAACGTCACCAAACCTTAAGTGTGCAGACCCTGCGGGTTCGAGAACTATGTAGACATGACCGAGACACCTCTACGGTCAATAACCAATAGCGGTACCTGGATGCCCATATTGGTTCCTACATATTCTACGAAGATCTTTATCAATTGAACCTCTATGTCAAGGATTCAATTAATCCCGTATGATGTTCCCTTTGTTCTTCGGTATGTTACTTGCCCGAGATTCGATCGTCGGTATCTCCATACCTAGTTCAACCTCGTTACTTGATGAACGAGCTAGTTCACTAGAGGCATACTAGGGACAAAGTGTTGTCTATTTACCCACACATGTAATGTGTTTCCAATTAATACAATTACAGCATGGATAATAAACGATTATCATGAACAAGGAAATATAATAATAAACACTTTGTTTATTGCCTCTAGGGCATATTTCCAACACTTTTGTCCTACCCTCTCGTGGCAGCGGGGTCCTAATGGAAACTAAGGGATATTAAGGCCTCATTTTAATAGAGAACCGGACCAAAGCATTAGCACTTAGTGAATACATGAACTCCTCAAACTATGGTAATCATTGGAAAGAATCCCAATTATTGTCACCTTGGGGTATGTGGATTATAACACATACTAGGTGTCTACAACTTGCAAGATAGGATCAAGAACACACACGCACATATATATATATATATATTCATGGAAACATAATAGGTTCAGATCTGAAATCATGCCACTCGGGGCCTAGTGATAAGCATTAAGTATAGCAAAGTCATAGCAACATCAATCTCAGAACATAGTGGATACTAGGGATCTTACCCTAACAAAAACTAACTCGATTACATGGTAAGTCTCATCCAACCCATCACCGTCCAGCAAGCCTATGATGGAATTACTCACGCACGGTGGTGAGCATCATGAAATTGGTGATGGAGGATGGTTGGTGATGACGTCGGCGTCGATTTCCCCTCTCCCGAGCCCAAAACGGACTCCAGATCTACTCTCCAGAGGAAGAACGGGAAGTGGCCGCATCTCCGTATCGTGAAATGCGATGAACTCTTCTCCTCTATTTTTTCTCCACGGATGTGAATATATAGAGTTGAAATTAGGGTCGGAGGAGGTCTGTGGGACCCACAAGCCGCCTGGCTTGTGGCCAATGGGTGGACCCCCTCTGGTTGATTCTTTCGCCAATATTTTTTATTAATTCCAAAAATATTCTCCATAAATTTTCAGGTCAATCCGAGAACTTTTATTTCTGCACAAAAATAACACCAAAGCAATTATACTGAAAACAGCGTCAGTTCGGGTTATTCCATTCAAATCATGCAAATTAGAGTCCAAAACAAGGGCAAAAGAGTTTGGAAAAGTAGATACGATGGAGACGTACCAACTCCCCCAAGCTTAACCCGTTGCTTGTCCTCAAGCAATCCAGTTGACAAACTGAAAGTGACAAAGAAAAACTTTTACAAACTCTGTTTGATCTTGTTGTTGCAAATATGTATAGCCAGCATTCAGGCTTTTAGGAAAGATTATGAACTAATCATATTCACAATAACATTTAGGTCTCACATTTACTCATATCAATGGCATAATCAACTAACGAGCAATAATAATATGTCTCGGATGACAACACTTTTTCAAAACAATCGTGATATGATATAACAAAATGGTACCTTGCCAGCCCTTTCCGAGACCGCAAAACATAAATGTAGAGCACCCTTGAAGATCAAGGACTGACTAGACATTGTAATTTATGGTAAAAGAGATCGAGTCACAGTCATACTCAATATCAATTAATAACAAAGCATACAAATGATAGTGGTGCTCTCTAGCTGGAGCTTTTTATAAGAGGATGATGACTCGACAATAAAGTAAATAGATAAGTGTGATAGCCTGGCTTATTAGGGATGATAGACTACTCATACAAATAAGGAATTCTTTCTTTTCTGGGAGCCCATTCGAACAGAACTCCCAGGTTAAGCGTGCTTGGCTTGGAGTAGTTCTAGGATGGGTGACTGACCAAGAAGTTGGTCTCGGGTGCGCATGAGTGAGGACAAAGTGCACAGAAAAGACTAGTATTGATCTTTGAGGCTAGTCTAGATCCTGGGAGTAGTAACGACTACCGGTGGGTGTGTCCAGGGCGTTACGAGTTGGTATCAGAGCTGACCCTCGCGGCTACACGGATGTTTGCCGATAGGTGCGCGGTCATGTTATTCATGAAGTTGGTGACCCATCGGGGCACACAGAATGACACATGTATTGGACTGGAAGCACAGATGTTTGTGCCAAGAGGGAACATTACTGTGACCCTACGAGGACGTCAGTTCCTCTGAGTGGTGGTGTATGTGATAGCCTGGCTTATTAGGGGTGATAGACTACTCATATATGTTGGAAATATGCCCTAGAGGCAATAAATAAAGTGTTTACTATTATATTTCCTTGTTCATGTTAATCGTTTATTATCCATGCTATAATTGTGTTGATTGGAAACTAAATACATGTGTGGGCATATAGACAAACAGTTGTGTCCCTAGTATGCCTCTAACAGGCTAGCTCGTTGATCAAAGATGGTTAAGGTTTCCTGGCCATGGACATTAAATGTCATTTGATATCGGGATCACGTCATTAGGAGAACGATGTGATGGACAAGACCCAAACTATGAACGTAGCATATGATTGTGTCAGTTTATTAATACTGTTTTCTGTATGTCAAGTATCTGTTTCTATCACCATGAGATCATGCAACTCACTGACACCGGAGGAGTGCCTTGTGTGTATCAAACGTCGCAATGTAACTGGGTGACTATAAAGGTGCTCTATAGGTATCTCCGAAGGTGTCTATTGAGTTGGCATGGATCAATACTCGGATTTTTTACTCCGTGTGACACAAAGGTATCTTAGAGCCCACTCGGTAATACACCATCACAACAAGCCTTGCAAGCAATGTGACTAAGTGTTAGTCACGGGATCTTGTATTACGGAGCAAGTTAAGAGACTTGCCAGTAACGAGGTTGAACTAGGTATGGAGATATCGACGATCGAATCTCGGGCAAGTAACATACCGAAGAACAAAGGGAACAACATACGGGATTGTCTGAATCCTTGACACAGAGGTTCGACTGATAAAGATCTTCATAGAACATGTAGGAACCAATATGAGCATCCAGGTTCCCCTCTTGGTTATTGACCGTAGAGGTGTCTCAGTCATGTCTACATGGTTCTCGAACCCGCAGGGTCTGCACACTTAAGGTTCGATGACGTTTCGATATATATGAGTTATGTGTGTTGATAACCAAAGGTTGTTCAAAGTCCCGGATGAGATCCCGGACATGATGAGGAGCTCCGGAATGGTCCAGAGGTAAAGATTCATATATAGGAAGTTCCATGTTGGTTACCGGGAAAAGTTTGGGCATCACCGATAACGTACAGGGGGTGCCGGGAGGGTCCCGAGGGTCCACTGGAAGGGGCCACCAGCCCCAAAGGCCTACATGGGCTGTGAGAGAGGGCACACCAGATCCTGGTGGGCTGGCCTCGCCTCCCACAAAGGCCCATGTGGCAAGGGGGTTGGTGGGAGGGCCAACCCTAGGGTTGGCGCCACCTAACTTGGGTGGCAAGCCACCCTAGGGCGCCTCCACCCTTGGCCGCCGCCCCAAGGGGGAAACCCTAGGGGTTTGGGCGCACCACCCCTCCCCCTATATATATGTGAGAGGGAGGAGGGCAGCCACACCCTAATCCACAACACAACCCTTCCTCCCTCTCCGATAGCCTCTCCTCTAATAGATTGGTTCGGCGCCGCTTAGCGAAGCTCTGCTAGATCAGCTCCACCACCACCGCCGCCACGCCGTCGTGTTGCCGGTGAACCCATCTACCTCTCCTCTCCCTCTTGCTGGATCAAGAAGGCAGATATCTTCATCGAGTTGCACGTGTGCTAAAAGCAGAGGTGTCGTCCGTTCATCACTTGATCGACAGTTCGTGGGACGGCTTGCGATTTGGATCGCGGAGACGTACATCTACATCAACCGCGTTCTTTAACGCTTCTGCTTAGCGATCTAAAAGGGTATGTAGATAAAATCTCTCCTCTCATAGATGCTCATCTCCTATATTGATCTTGGTGAAGCATAGGAATTTTTTTGTTTCCCATGCAACGTTCCCCAACAGTGGCATCATGAGCTAGGTCTATGCATAGATGAGATCTTGAGTAGAACACAAAGAGTTTGTGGGCGTTGATATTCAGATTGCTTCCTTCCTTAGTCTTTTCTTGGTTCAGTGGTATTGTGGGATGAAGCGGCTCGGACCGACTTTACTCGTACGCTTACGAGAGACCTTGTTCCATCGACTTACATGTGACTTTGTCGCATAAAGATGGCTGGCGAATGTCTGTCTCTCCCACTTTAGTTGGATCGAATTTGATTAAGGCGGTCCTTGTAGAAGGTTGAAAAGCAATCTTCATATCACCGTTGTGGTTGTGCGTAGGTAAGAATCGTTCTTGCTGGATACCCATAACAACCACGTAAAACATGCAACAACAATTGGAGGACGTCTAACTCGTTTTTGCATGGTATGTTGTGATGTGATATGGCCAATTACTGTTGGGGAACATTGCATGGGAAACAAAAAAATCCCTACGCACACGCAGATCTATCCATGGTGATGAGCATCTACGAGAGGGAGAGTGGATCTACGTACCCTTGAAGATCACTAAGCGGGAAGCGTTAAGAAACGCGGTTGGTGTACTCGAACATCTTCGCGATCCAAATCGCCGAGCGTCCCACGATCTCATCACGATCCGTCCCGCGATCCAATCACGATCCGTCCCGCGAACTCATCATGATCCGTCCCGTGATCTCATCATGATCTGTCCCGCGAACTCATCATGATCCGTCCCGTGATATCATCACGATCTGTCCCGTGATCTCGTCACGATCCATCTCGCAATCTTGATCACAGTCCTTCCGATCTAGCGCCGAACGAACGGCACCTCCGCGTTCAGCACACGTATAGCTTGATGACGATCTCCGCCTTCTTGATCCAACAAGAGGGAGCGGAGAGGTAGAAGAGTTCTCCGGCAGTGTGACGGCGCTGCGGCGATGGTGGTGGAGCTATTCCGGCAGGGCTTCGCCTAAGCACTGCAGAAAACCGATCTAGAGGAGAAACTATGCACTAGAGGAACGCGTAGCACGTGGCTGAAAATTCTGTGCAAAAACCCTAAAATCCTCTAGTATATATAGGAGGAGAGGAGGAGGAGGCTTGGCTACCAAAAATCCAGCCCTTGGGTCGTCCAAAGTGGGGAGGAGAGGAGGACTCCTCCTCCAATCCTAGTAGGACTAGGATTCCTCCTTTTTTTGGCCCTTTTCCACCTTTTTCCCTTTGGGATTTTTCTCCCAGCTGCATGGGCCTTGTGTGGGACTTCCACCAGCCCACAAAAGGCTGGTATTTACTCTCCCACATCCCATGAAGCCTCTTGGGTCGAAATACCCCTCCCGGTGGTCTCCCGGTACACTACCGGCACTCCCGGTACATTACCGATTAGCCCGAAACTTTTCCGGCGACCAAAGTGGGACTTCCTATATATCAATCTTTACCTCCGGACCATTTCGGAGCTCCTTGTGACGTCCGGGATCTCATCCGGGAGTCCAAAGAACCTTAGGTCACCACCATACATAACTCTATACTACCGAAACGTCACCAAACCTTAAGTGTGCAGACCCTGCGGGTTCCAGAACTATGTAGACATGACCGAGACACCTCTAAGGTCAATAACCAATAGAGGGACCTGGATGCCCATATTGGTTCCTACATATTGTTCGAAGATCTTTATCGGGCGAACCTCTATGTCAAGGATTTAGTTAATCCCGTATGATGTTCCCTTTGTTCTTCGGTATGTTACTTGCCCGAGATTCGATCGTCGGTATCTCCATACCTAGTTCAACCTCGTTACCGGAAGTCTCTTTACTCGTTCCGTAATACAAGATCCCGTGACTAATACTTAGTCACATTGCTTGCAAGGCTTGTTGTGATGTTGTATTACCGAGTGGGCCCTGAGATACCTCTCCGTCACACAGAGTAACAAATCCCAGTCTTGATCCATGCCAACCCAACAGACACCCTCGGAGATACCTGTAGAGTACCTTTATAGTCACCCAGTTACGTTGCAACGTTTGATACACACAAGGCACTGCTCCGGTGTCAGTGAGGTTCATGATCTCATGGTCATAGGAACAGATACTTGACATGCAGAAAACAGTAGCATTAAACTCACACGATCATATGCTACGTTTGTAGTTTGGGTCTTGTCCATCCGATCATTCTCCTAATGATGTGATCCCTTTATCAAATGACATCTCATGTCAATGGCTAGGAAACCTTAACCATCTTTGATCAACGAGCTAGTCTATTAGAGGCATACTAGGGACATGGTTTTGTCTATGTGTCCACACATGCATCTAAGTTTCCGATCAATACAATTATAGCATGGATAATAAACGATTATCATGAACAAGGAAATATGATAACAACTAATTTATTATTGCCTCTAGGGCATATTTCCAAGAATTACATGATGTGATGTATATGATGTATGAGATGATCATGTTTTTGTATAGAATATCACGACTTGCATACTAGGGTTGTCTTTGATTATTGTATGACCTGTGTGTCAATCTTTAAGCGCTATGTAATGCTTTACTTTACCGCTAAGTGTTAGCAATAGTAGTATGAGCATGGCGGGCGTGACATCCACAATGGCGACACAATGATGGAGATCATGATGATGGAGATAATGATGATGGAGATCATGGTGTTATGCCGGTGACGATGGAGATCATGCCAGTGCTTTGGAGATGGAGATCAAAAGCACAAGGTCTTGGGACATCAAATTTCTAAAAGAGGTATTGAAGTTGATGATGTTATTTATTGCATTATGGGCTGTTACTACACATTATGGTACAATACTTATGCCTTTTCTCTCTTATTTTACAAGGTTTACATGAAGAGGGAGAATGACGACAGCTGGAATTCTAGACTTGAAAAGGAGCAAATCTGAGATACCTATTATGCACAACTCCAAAAGTCCTGAAAATTTACGGAGAATATTTTCGTATTTAATAAAAAATACCGGTGCAAGAATCAACCAGAGGGGGCCACCTGCAGACCAGAAGCCTGCTAGGCGCGGCCACCCCCTGGCCGCGCCTAGAAGGCTTGTGGGGCCCCTGTGGCTCCTTCAAAGCCCATCTTGTGCTATATGAAGCGTTTTGACCTGGAAAAAAAATCAGAAGAGAGCTTTTGGGACGAAGCACCGCCGTCTCGAGGCGGAACTTGGGCAGAACCAATCTAGAGCTCCGGTAGGCTGTTTTGTCGGGGAAACTTCCCTCTCGGAGGGGGAAATTGAAGCCATTGTCATCACCAATGATCCTCTCAACGAGAGGGGGTCAATATCCATCAACATCTTCACCAGCGCCATCTCCTCTCCAAACCCTAGTTTATCTCTTGTATCCGATCTTTGTCTCAACACCTTAGATTGGTACCTATGGGTTGCTAGTAGTGTTGATTACTCCTTGTAGTTGATGATAGTTGGTTTACTTGGTGAAGATCATATGTTCAGATCCTTTATGATAATTAATACTCCTCTGATCTTGAACATGAATATGCTTTGTGAGTAGTTATGTTTGTTCCTGAGTACATGGGATAAGTCTTGTTATAATTAATCATGTGAATTTGGTATTCCTTCGATATTTTGATGAGATGTATGTTGTCTCTCCTCTAGTGGTGTTATGTGAACGTCGACTACATAACACTTCACCATTATTTGGGCCTAGGGGAATGCATTGGGAATTAATAAGTAGATGATGGGTTGCTAGAGTGACAGAAGCTTAAACCCTAGTTTATGTGTTGCTTCGTAAGGGGCTGATTTGGATCCATATGTTTCATGCTATGGTTAGGTTTACCTTAATTTTTATTTCGTAGTTGCGTATGCTAGCGATAGGGGTTAATTATAAGTGGGAGGTTTGTCCAAGTAAGGGAAACACCCAAGCACCGGTCCACCCACATATCAAATTATCAAAGTAACGACCGTGAATCAAATGAGCATGATGAAAACTAGCTTCAGAGAAATTCTCATGTGTCCTCGGGAGCGCTTTGCTTTATATAAGAGTTTGTCCAGGTCTGTCCTTTGCTATAAAAGGGATTGGTCTACCTTTCTGCACCTTTGCTACACTTGTTACTTGTTACTCCTTACGAATTATCTTATCACAAAACTATCTGTTACCAGTAATTTCAATGCTTGCAGAGAATACCTTACTGGAAACCGCTTGTCATTTCCTTCCACTCCTCGTTGGGTTCGACACGCTTACTTATCGAAAGGACTACGATAGATCCCCTATACTTGTGGGTCATCAACAGCGTCAATCCGGGTTAGTTCCATTCAAATCATGCAAATTAGAGTCCAAAACAAGGGCAAAAGAGTTTCGAAAGGTAGATACGATGGAGACGTATCAGCAGGCCGCCTGATCACTGATCGGTCACGAAAATGCGACCCAGAACGAGCCTCTCAAACCAACCTCAAATGCCCGCGCTGACCGGCACCCCCCATATCCATCCCAAATATGAAGCAGATATGGGGAGCCCAGGCAGGCCCGGGCTTGCCCGCCTGGCCCGCACTGGCCCGCATCGGCCTCACATATATTTGTCCTCATCTGCTCGCCGGACCAAACCCTAGCCACTTCACTCCACTCCCCTGCACTCCCATCCGCCACCCTAGCTTACCTCCGGCGATATTCGTCCTTCTCCGGCATGACGACTAGCGGATCCGAGTCCTTCACCTCCAGCTCCGTCGACCACGAGCTCATCCCATGTGGCCCTGAGGAGGAGATGGCCATCTGCCTTGCACTTTGTCACTCCCGGGAGGCGGTCGCCCTTCGACAGTGCTTGGGAAACACACCTTTGTGAATCCATTGCGTCGGCACAACCGGTGCTTTGATCCAGTGTCCCTGCCTCACCGGAGGCGTGCGGTTCGTCTGGCGTCTGAACACCGTGGCGGAAGCACAACACCTTCGGTGGCGCGCCAAGGACGCACCATGTACGTTTGTGGACACCAGCTTGGCGCGAGGTGCCCTCCGTGCGAGGCGGTGGAGGCCCTCGCGGCGGTGCATGTTGGAGAGGCCGAGTCACACTCTCTGGTGGCGCGTAGGGTGCACTAGTGAGGGCGCCGCAACCGTGTTGTGGTGGACGTCGACTCCTCCCAGGAAGGATCCTTCACCGACATCACGTCCACTGACACCATCCGGGTTACGAGCTCTGACGAGGAAGAGTAGGGCATGGGAGACGGAGGGAGATCGAGTCCCGTGATCCAGCTAGTGTCCCATGTTCTACTCTACCTCATCGGTGACCGCACTGACACTACGAGGGGCACAGCCAATCGTCGGACATGTCCACGGCGGAACCGTACGACCTCCTCTTAGTTTTGGGTTTATGTTGCATGTAATAGTATGGATTTGAGGTTTATAATTTGAGGTATACGGAGGTAGAATCCATTATTTGAGGTGTGACCGGTCATTGTCTTTCTAATTTGAGGTATCTGGAGGTATAATCCATTATTTGAGGTGTGGCCGGTCAGTGTTCGCGGACGCGCCCGGGCCCGTCCGCGGGCATTTGAGGGAGTGGATTTGCAAGTTCCGGCTGCAAATGCTCTTATGCCACAATATTATTCCATAATTCCAATTTCGAAATGAGACCTACGAACTTATGAATGCATTAGTACAAGTGTGATAACAGTTGTATATTTGATATGATCATATGATTGTAACTAGGTGGTAGTATACCTTTAAGATGTACTTGCACAAATAACATAGGGTTGTGGAGGTAGATGACCCCAACGGGTCTTCAAGGAATGAAAATGAACCATAATCTTTTATCACTAATTTTAGCAAATATCTCACGCCAACAAAGCAAACCATCAAATCATTAAGCCAACCATCAACGATGTTGTTTCGAAGACCTGTCTTCACAATACTCATGACTAAGAAAACCCTCTCAACTGATGCAGTTGCCACCGGTAATGTCAATGCAAGTCTAATGGGGCGATAAACCAATGGAAATACCAGATGTTGTCTACTTTGAACCAACTTGAGAGTAAGAGAACTCAAACTATCGCAAGCCAAGAATTCAGTACTTCTTTTCATCACATCAATATATATGTTGAGTTGATCAGTCAACATATAGCGCTCTTGTGAAGTGAAATCAGTAGAGTAAGTATTTGCAAGCTCAAATCGCTTATCATTATTAACATTGCTAAATGAGTCTCTAGGATCAAGGCAAGCAATGTAGTTCAACAAGCGTGTAGAAGTTTCACTAAATCATTTATTCATCTCAACTATGTTTCTATCCAACACCTCATTGAATATAATTACCTTGTAATGATGGAGTAACCATTGTGCATGATCTTCTTGGGTAACCCCTTGCTGAAATGTTATCATCCATATTGGGCACTATTATATTTCTTGCAACACAAAAGTTAGTAGTAGACATCAAGAGAGACTCCTATCTATTATCTCTCAACTTTTGTAATAGACTTTTCACTCACACATTAATATTCATTGCACAGACTATATTTCGATCTTTTTGTTGTAATGCTTGTGACAAATCATTAGTTAAACCAAGCACCCGAAGCATTAAATGCAAGATAAGAATATATTCAAAAGTTTCTATGTTTATCATAAATCCAGAAGCCAAACCTCTATCATCTACATATTCACATCAAGAGAAATACCATGTAGCACTTAAATCACGAAATCGAACATTTGATTGATCCGGGTTAGAGTCTTGTGGTATGACCCCCATAGTGTATCAAAGGTCTTGCTAAACTTGTCTCTTGATACTCACCTTTTCCTGTGAAAATCTCCCCATGCTCTAACTGGACAACCATGTTGCCATGATTTTTCTACAACAATGTATATTTCCTTTTACATGAGGCACTTACCTACAAGAAAATAGTAAATGCGGTTAGAATTTTATAATGGCTAGATATATACTATTTGAATTCACAAATAGCCATAAGCTATAAGAACTAAGAAGAACTAACCATGCTGACAATCTTATTTGTATGGCCAAAGAACTCTGTAACAACTAGAACTCCCTTGACAACAATAACCACCAATTGAAGTTGGTGTGCAAAACAATGCACATAAAAAGCATACGAGTTGACATCTACCACCACTTTATTTGAACCATTAAGTTCTCCACACATATTTGAGGCCCCATCATATCCTTATCCTCTCAATTTATACATGGATAAATTATGTTTAACAAACATTTCATCGAAAGATCTTTTCAAAGAAGCGGATGTAGTATCAATAACATGTTCAACACCAAGCAATCTTTACAAAGACCCCCTTTTTGGTTTGTGAACCCGAACACAACAAAATATAGAATTAAAACAACCATGTGAGGGTAGAGTAGTTACATTTAGAATTAGAACAATCATGCAAAATAACTAACCTCACAATCACAATCATTTTCTCTCTAACTGATACATCACGAGAGTCATCAACAAGGAGAGAGAATAACATTTTATTTTGCTTTGGTATTTTTTGCCCCAGATTTTCATTGCAATCTTGTTTATATTTTCATAGTGGAGTTGATCTATGCCGAGCAGCGAGGAACGCGTCCTTAAGGAAGAGAAGCATGAGAATTTATGATCGTGAAGGTATGTTCTACGACTCTCGCCTTCTGCACTTGAATTGCTAGAATAGTTGTAGTTGTTGTATGTGTGAAGCATTCAAGTGGGATTAATTCTTCATGGTTAAAACAAAAAAAGTTCTTGTAGGTAAAATAATTTAGTAACCTTTGTTCTGTTTAATCTAGATAACCGAGACTTGCCATAGAAATTTTATTTAAAAGAAAGTGATGTTAACAAAAAGTAACAATGCATATGAGAAAGTCTGAAGAAAGACTTGGGTGTTGAGCTTTTTTTAAGAATATGATATTAACGATATTCAACCTCGTAGTGTTAATTTTTACTGACTCAATAGCACTTGTGGATTAAGTTGTTGAGGAAACCGGTTGTGGATACAGAAGGCAGAAGATTTGGCACACTCAAGGATTTGAATGTAATTTTATTTTTATGTATGGTGTGTTTGTAAGGATATATGATGCTTAAAAATCCCTTCGTAACTTAATATAATAAGTATTTTAACACTATGACAGTGTCAAAAAACATTTTGCATTAAGTTACTGGAGAGCATATGGCTTATGCCATTTCCGAATTTGTTTCGTTTGTGTAGATACGTTCCCATAATAATCTCCCGAGATGTGTTCAATTACATAATTGATGGAAAATTTTAACAAAGAGGGTACATAGCAGAGTGAAATTGAGCATATTTTCTCCCTAAGATTCATGCGCCAGCCAGGTGGGAAAAGTCAAATTTCTACCAACGTAATGGAATACAAAGCGTAATATGGGAATACAAGGTTGTTGTGGTCCCCTCTACATGCACATGTTCCTTTTGTCACAAGGCATTTAAAGGGTAGTCTCCCTCTCATAGAAAAGCGAACTTTTAAATTACATAGTAATTTTTTTGGAGAGTGGTATCTTTTGAACCATGAATCCAAGTGGTGATATTCTTATATATTCGAATTTACCGTGTCAGGAACTTAAAAAAATATACCTTTTGAACCATGAATATTAGATACCTTTCAACTAATTTCATTTCACCTATTCCAAATAACACATTTAACTCAACTAAAAAATCATTTATCTCAAAAAATGATTTCTCTCATTTTAAAAATATATTTATTTCAGTCATTTGAAAAAAAATGATTTCATCATTCAAAATAACTGATTTCACACATTTGAAGAAAACATATTTCACTCATTTTAGAACTCATTTCACTTTTTTCAAATAACTTATTTCACTCATTTTAGAAAACACATTTTGCTCACTCAATTGAAATATTATATTTCACTTGTTGCGAAAAATTGATTTCACTAATTACAAAAGATTGAATTAACTCATTTCAGAAAACACATACCACTCATTTTAAGAATATTGATTTCACTCATTTCAGAAAACACATTAGACTCAATTAGAAAATGTAGATTTCACTCGGTTAAGTTGTTTCAGAGAACACACTACACTCACTCAATTGAAATACTATATTGTTTCAAAAACTGATTTCACAAATTAGAAAACATATATTTAACACATTTCACAAGTTTTAGAAAACAACTCATTTAAAAAAAAGATTTCACTCATTTCATAAAACGCATTATACTCAATTACAAAAGATATATTTCACTCATTTAACACATTTCCGAAAACACACTACACTCACTCAATTGAAATACTATATTTCACTTGTTTCAAAAAAACTGATTTCACTCATTACAAAACATAGAAACTCATTTCACTAGTTTCAAAACACATTACACTCATTTTAGAAAAGACAGATTTCACTCATTATGATTTCATGAAACACATTACACTCAACTAAAAATGATATATTTCATTCATTAAACTCATTTCAGAAAACACATTGCACTCACTCAATTGAAATACAATATTTCACTCATTTTAAAAAACTGATTTCACCCATTACAAAAATGTAGATTTCAAAACTAATTTCACTGTGTATATGCGAAATACATTGAAACAAATTTCACTCGTCACAAATACGAGTTTCAAACACTGAGATAAGCAATTTCATACAAAATATTGAGTGAAATATGTTAAGTAAAATGTTGAAAATTAACCGTGTTTGAAATGTATCCAAGATTGATCTTGTTCAAAAGGTCTTCAAGTGAGGAGTTAAAATATATAAATTATGTCAGAAACAAAATTATGGTTAGAAGATATGAATGATTTAAAAAGGCAAAGAGAAAATAAAAACCTGGATTTGTTTCCTGCATGACTTCATGCATGCGTAGAGGGAGATGAGAGGGAGAGTCGAGTGCATGTCTCAGATACATGGGACAAACTTGACTTGTGGGTCCCACTATGATTTGACTTACTGGAGTATATTAAAGGTGAGCATCGCGTCCTGTTTTACCATTTTACGTGGCATGTATGACGAGTGGTGAAGCAGAAATTATGCCGGAAAGTCTTTGTTCATATCAAACACTGAATATTTGATTTCCTTTAGGGAGCGACCGCTCCCGGAATGATCCAAGAAACAATGATATTAAGATGCATCCTCGCAAAGCGGTTGATAAAGCTTTGGCTTATGTTGATTTTATTGTGCAAAATTATGGTAGTACTGCACTTTCATCAAGGCGTGATACCCTAGTATCTCCAGTAAAATGGGTTTCGCCGCCGGCAGATGCAATGATGATTAACGTGGATCCTGCACTCTTCAAAGGTTTCTTGGCGGACCAGAGTTGACGTGGTAATTAGGAACTACACCAGAGATTGGTTGTTGGCTTGCCACGAGCATGTTGACGTGGTTACCGTCTCAAAACTCGCAGAAGCACTGGGGCTACGGCATGTGATGGCTCTGAACCGTTCGAAAGGCTTTTCGTGGGCAATTTTCAGTCAGACTCTTTGTCTGTTATCCGGCGAATCGATGCTTCGATGATTGATTGTTCGTCGATGAGGCTCATCACTGCTAATATTAAGGAGTTGGAGTCGATCTTCTTGTCCTTTCGTTTTAGTCTTGTAAATCATTTGTCGGATGTCGCGTCACATATGCATGGCTGACATGTGTAATGACACGGCACACATGTTTATTCGTAACACTTTTTTTTTAGAAATATCGTGCTTTCTTGATCAAGTAAAATCAAGAGTGAGTGTCATCCGGTTACCATCCGAGATTACATGAAAAATAGTTACGAAAGGACTCGAAAGATCAAGTCAGAATATTGGTGCAAAAACCTCCGCTAGAAAGAGGTCTGCGTGTGCCTGCACGCAAGTAACGGATCACAATTAAGTCAGTCAACAAGATCACCGAGGTTGTAGTTGTAGTTGTAGTGTGTGAGAGCCTGAGAGGTGTGAGCCGTGGCGGTGGTGGTATATAAATCCAGTCGTCAGGCACAAGGATCCACCATCCCACCCGCTGACCCCAATAATACTACGCCTACAAACGTTTACAAAGCTTTACATAACTCTCTAAACTAAATCTTCTCTCCCCTTCCTGATTTTCAGGTGGGATGGGCCCCTTCATCCCCCACTTCCAATCCTAATCATCCACATCATCATTCTACTCCCGCTCCTCTTCCTCTGCACCCTCCCGCCGCCCGCCTCCGCCTGCGACCGCTGCGTGCACCGCACCAGAGCTGCCTCCTCTCTCACCCTCGCCGGTACCATTCATACACATGCTCTGTTTTCTACCTATACGTACATGGCACGTGCATGATTCTGATTTTTCGACTGCGTGTCTTGCAGCCGGTTCCTGCGGGTACGGCGCGGCGGCCGCGTCCCTCAACGGCGACCTGCTCGCCGCGTCGGGCCCGTCCCTGTACAGACAAGGCGTCGGCTGCGGCGCGTGCTCCAGGTGCGCTGCAAGGACGAGGAGCTCTGCAGCACCGCCGGCGTGATGGTCGTCGTCACGGACCGCGCCAGCACCAAGACGAACGACACCGACCTCGTGCTGAGTAGCCCGGCGTTCGCCGCCATGGCCTGCCCCGGCATGGCTGGGCGGCTCGCCAAGCTCGGCGCCGTCGACGTCGACTACAAGAGGTAATCAAAATGCCCCCTCTTTTATCTTCGACGTCGAGCATGCCTGCCGTCATAAATACATAGATGACTCTATTTGTCTCGGAAAAATGTCAATGCTTCCGCGTATGTGCAGGGTGCCGTGCGAGTACAAGGGCAAGAACCTCTCGGTGCGGGTGGAGGAGCGGAGCCGGGCGGCCAGCGAGCTGGCCATCACGATCCTCTACCAGGGCGGCCAGACCGACATCGTCGAGGTCGACGTCGCGTAGGTCGGCTCGTTGTCCTGGATGTCCATGTCACACGACCACGGGCCGGCGTGGAGCACGAGCATGGCGCCGCCGGGGCCGCTGCAGCTCAGGGCGGTGGTCACCAGCGGGTTCGACGGGAGCTGGGTCTATGCCGAACATGAAGTCCTGCCGCGCCAGTGGCACGCCGGCGAGGTCTACGACACCGGCCTCCAGATCACCAACATCGCGCAAGAAGCATGCTCCCCCTGCGACACGCAGGAGTGGAAGTGACGGGTGACGGTGGTCAAACATGCATGAGCTGCAGCCTGCAGCTGAGGTGCGAGATACTACGTAGTAGGAGTATATGTATCAACATGAAGTGATAACGAGGGCGAGGCCGTGGCCTAAATCGCCGGACGTACAAAATACTACTCGATGAATAACGTCGCATGTCGGGGCGCCGCAGGATTCATGCTCCGTTGCATTCGGCAATGATGTTCTTTGCTCGATGACATAGCGATTTTCATTCGTGGGCGCCGAGCTCGATCGAGTGGATGGGTCGTTGGTGGCGAGATTAATTCGTTGGACGACGGCCGAAACTAGTCGTTTGTCTTCCTCTTCCAGGATTAATCAATGAACGAGCTGAACACAAAACTTAAAATGCAATACTATACTTAATGGGCATAAGCACAACTGAAACTAGTCGTTGTATATGAATTTGCAAAAGTCTGTGTTTCCATAGCCATCATTCGAAGATAAATCCATCGGTTACCTACAAATAATCAAACGAATAAAAAATTATTCAAACATTTCGTCCAACAGGTAGAACGCGAGGTGTATGTTCGGAGAAGTTAGACGTACTGGGGTGGCGTCCAGGTGGCGTCCGATGGACGCACGGTCGGAGGCGTTGTGGGTTGGTCTGTTGGGGTCTTTTGTGCCAGCGTTGTGATTTAGGGATGGTGGCGAAGCAACAATGACGACAGAGCTGTGGTGGCGACTACGCGGACGAGGCAGCAAAGAGGAGAGAAGCGGGACATATCAGATAAGAAGAGAGTAACCTTCAAGTGATTTTGCGTGAGCCATTGCCACCAGTCCGACGCGGTGAACGCATCCAGTTGTCCCATATCCGTCCTAGATATGAGCTATGTACGAAAGTATTGGTCAATCCAAACATTTGAGCCGTATTTTCCTTGTTTGATTGAATAGCGTTTTTCTGTTTGATCAATGACCTATCATGTCGTTTGTCGGTTGTCTAAGACAAATATGAGATGTCCCGAAGTAAATACTTTAACATTCGCCATTCATCAGTGCAACTGCAACCGTCTGCTTCTCAGGGTATGATAACGATGGCTATTGGAACTTGTAGTGCACCGGCCAAAATGTGTGTATGTGGTGCTGGTTGATGAAGCCAACCGACATTCCCTCGGAGCGTGTTGTATGTCTCTCAGCCGCCACCAACCACGAGCGGCGCTGTCGCACCACGTAAATTATCCATGCAGTTCTCGAAAACGGTGGCCAAAATTCAGGCACAGGGGTGACGCAAACGAGGAAAACATGCACGTCCTTTAACTTCATGTACTCCCTCCGTCCAGGTGCGTAGGACCCATTAGAAAAAGCTTTGTGATTTATTGGATGTGCGCGCGCCCAGGTTTTCCTCAAAAAGTGAAACAGATTTGGAAATAAATCCCGTCATTAGTGCTGGCCGTTTCAGCTATCCCATGCAAGCAAGAATCCCACGTCTGCGACCCACCCGCTCGGCTAATCAGCGTCCGCTTACCCTGCATGTATTGGCTCTTTCCTTCTCTCACGGGTCATCATCTTCCTGCTCTCTCCATTTTCGTTCGACTACAGAGAAAACCCATGAAAATTTTCCCTTTGGCGCGAAATCACCAGAGCTCGCGATTTGTTCTATAAAAGCAGAACCACAAGCCCTCACTCCCTTCATCTTCTCCCGCTCTTTCCTCCGCTCCTCAATGGCGTCGTTTGATCTGAACGCGCCGCCCAACCTTGATGATGACTACGTACTCGAGAGAGTTGAGGAAAGAGAAGGCATCGTTCGCGGCGATCCGGAGGCTCCAGCTCCGCCTGTTCCTCCCTTACGCACACGGCTCGGACCTAGCGGTCGCGTCGTGGGAACCGGATCCGTTCCTCTGGTTGGCGGCCTGCTGAACCTTGGGTTGCGCCGCCTGTGGCAGGAAGGGATTGAAGGAATCCATCTAGGGTTGAGCCGACCTCGACAGGAAGCCATTCATCTGGGCAGTAGGGGCGGCATGCCGGCCTCCGGCAATCTTGGTGGACCGATGCCATCGTTCGTGATAGGCGCGGTCGGGAGCGAGCCGGTCGCTCCTGTGCGTCGTGTTGGTCTGTCAAGGAAGCCTCGAGGCGGTGCTACTAGGGAGGCTGGAGGGAGTGGTGGCGCTAGACGTAATCGTGGACGAGGTGCAGGCCGGCGTGGACGAGATGCAGGCCGGGCTGGGTGTTCTTGTGCCGGCGAGGAAGAAACAGGAGGCGGTGTAAGCAGTCCGGCGCCTAGGGTTGTGCGGCCTCGTCGCCCTGCTCGTGATGCGTCTAATCAGACGGGAGGGAGACGCGCTAGTGGTTGTGCTAACGGCACGCAGCAGCATGTGCAGGAAGGGCACTGTGATGGGCAAGATCAAGAGGACATTGACATTAGCATTGAGCAACCGGCAACTATGAGAATAGGCCGTGAGTGTTAAATTTATTTGATTGTATTTTAATTTAACCATATTAATTTGATGTTCACGTATTGAAGGAGCTCCAAGGGGTAGTCGGGGTAGAGCTACTCGTAAGAGCAAAGGCAGTGGCACTTCGCGCACTCAACAACTTCCCGATGGTGTCACATACGTCGGTGGATTCGATAGCAACTATATGTATTTGTATTTTATCTCAATGACAATTTAGCATCGATAGGGAATAATCAGAACACTTTCTTTGCTTCAGCTTCCGCAATTTCCAATTCATTCATGATGCTGGTGTATTTGAGCACATGGATGCTTGCCCGCCTCTACCGGAGTTTCCTCTTGCACCTAGGAAAGTTGTTGACCTAAGTAAGTTATGTTAAACATGAACGTGTATTTGAATAATATGTTTTACTCCAAATTATATTTCTGTTGATTAACTTGTAGGATGTCCATGTTTTTTTACTAATCCAATTGCATCCCCAACAAATATCATTAACAACAAGGTTAATAGGGAACAATATGACACCAATGAATGGAGGCACATATATGGAATGATCTTGGCTAGGAATGGTATCGGTGGTCGAATGAAATGAGGAGTAACTAAAGAAGTCGCGCTTCTTGCTAAATGTCCCAAGAGAGTTGTGCAAAGGATTTGGAAGCAAGGCCGAGAAGGGGGTTCCATTAATGCCGTTATGAGACTGAGAAAGATCAAGTGTGGAAGAATAAAGAAGAAGCTGCCAGAGGATCAAATGGAGGCTATACCACATGGACAATGTACAACAATACGAAGTCTATCAGCTGCATTGAACATGAAGAAGAGTACGGTCCATCTTAGGTTGCAAGAAAAGGAATTTCGCCGTCATACTAGTGACTTGAAACCTGCATTGAAAGAAGAGAACATGAAGTCTCGTGTGTTGTATGCTCTTCAACGTCTTGAGCCATCTAGCTTGCCACTAAAGCCGACTTTCAAAGCTGGCTACAATGTTGTTCATATAGATGAGAAATGGTTCTATCGGACAAGGAAGAACCAAAAGGTACAATAGTCATGTGTAATTTATTTCTTGGATATCTTGTTTTGAGCAATAATTTCTATCTCAGATTATGACGCAAACATTTTTTCAGTTTTACTTGACCAACAAGGAACCGAACCAGCAGAGGCAAACAAGGAACAAGGGGCATATAGAGAAAATAATGTTGCTTGCAGCTATGGCTAGGCCGAGGTATAATAGCCAAGGTGAATGCACGTTTGACGGCAAGATTGGGGTGTGGCCATATGTTGAATGGGTGTCGACGCAAAAGGAGAGTAGAAATAGGAAGAGGGGTACGTTGGAGTTGAAGCCTTGCACTAGTGTTGGTAAGAGATTATATTTTGCACATTTATAGTTTTCATTGCTTTATCTAACCTTGTGTACTGATTGCTTCCAATGTATTTTCTTCATTAGGTAAGGAGAAGAGCCGGGAATACCTAATCAAATATGTGTTGTCGGCAATAAAGGACAAGTGGCCTGAAGAAGATCGTTGGAACACTATCTTCATTCAACAAGACAACGCCAAGACCCATGTTCAAGTCGATGATCCAGAAGTTCTTCTTGAAGCAAATAGAGGCGGTTGGGACATTAGGATGGTTTTTCAACCACCTAATTCCCCTGACTGCAACGGCTTGGACCTTGGATGGTTTGCATCCATTCAAGCAATGTTCGAAAAACATATGCCGAAGGACCTTCCTGATATTGTTGCGAAGGTGCAGAAATCTTTAGAAGATTATCCACATCAATGCCTCAATAGGATTTTCCTAAGTCACCAAGCATGCATGAGAAAAATAATCAAGCATAAGGGATCCATACACTTGTTGGAAATATACCCTAGAGGCAATAACAAATTAGTTATTATCATATTTCCTTGTTCATGATAATCGTTTATTATCCATGCTATAATTGTATTGATCGGAGACTTAGATGCATGTGTGGATACATAGACAAAACCATCTCCCTAGTATGCCTCTAGCAAACTAGCTCGTTGATCAAAAGATGGTTAAGGTTTCCTTGCCATGGACATGAGATGTCATTTGATAAACGGGATCACATCATTAGGAGATTGATGTGATGGACAAGACCCAAACTACAAACGTAGCATATGATCGTGTCAGTTTATTGCTACCGTTTTCTGCATGTCAAGTATATGTTCCTATGACCATGAGATCATGCAACTCACAGACATCGGAGGAGTGCCTTATGTGTATCAAACGTCGCAACGTAACTGGGTGATTATAAAGGTGCTCTACAAGTATCTCCGAGGGTGTCTGTTGGGTTGGCATGGATCAAGACTTGGATTTGTTACTCCGTGTGACGGAGAGGTATCTCAGGACCCACTCAGTAATACAACATCACAACAAAGCCTTGCAAGCAACGTGACTAAGTGTTAGCCACGAGATCTTGTATTACGGAACGAGTAAAGAGACTTGCCGGTAACGAGGTTGAACTAGGTATGGGGATACCGACGATCGAATCTCGGGCAAGTAACATACCGAAGAACAAAGGGAACGTTATACGGGATTGATTGAATCCTTGACATAGAGGTTCGACCGATAAAGATCTTCGTAGAATATGTAGGAACCAATATGGTCATCCAGGGCCCGCTATTGGTTATTGACCGTAGAGGTGTCTCGGTCATGTCTACATAGTTCTCGAACCCGCAGAGTTTGCGCACTTAAGGTTTGGTGACGTTTTGGTAGTATAGAGTTATGTATGGTGGTTACCGAAGTTTGTTCGGAGTCCCAGATGAGATCCTGGATGTCACGAGGAGCTCCGGAATGGTCCGGAGGTAAAGATTCATATATAGGAAGTCCTATTTTGGTCACCGGAAAAGTTTCAGGCTCATCGGTAGTGTACCGGGAGTACCGGTAGTGTACCGGGAGACCTCCGGGAGGGGTATTTCGACCCAAGAGGCTTCATGGGATGTGGGAGAGTGAATATCATCCCTTAGTGGGCTGGTGGAAACTCCTACACAAGGCCCATGTGGCTGGAGAACAAAACCCAATAGGATAAGGTGGAAAAGGGAAAAAAGGGACGAATCCTAGTCCTACTAGGATTGGAGGAGAGTCCTCCAATCCTAATAGGTTCGGTCGACCCTATGGGGCCTTGGCCCTTGCGCCAGCCCTCCACCTCCCTCCCTCCTATATATACTGGTGGTATTGGGTGTTTTGCACTTGATTTTACGGCCACATGCTACCCGTTCCACCGGTGCTCCTCTAGATCGGATTTCCGTAGTGCTTACCGGAATTGCTCCACCACCATGAGCGGAGCGCCGTCACGCTGCTGGTGAACTCTTCTCCCTCTCCACTTCCTCTTGCTGGATCAAGATGGTGGAGATTGTCATCAAGCTGCACATGTGCTGAACGCGGAGGTGCCATCCATTCGGCGCTAGATCGGAAGGACCGTGAACAAGTTCGCGGGACGGATCGTGATGAGTTCGCGGGACGGATCGTGATGTGATCGCGGGACGCTCGGCGATTTGGATCGCGAAGATGTTCGACTACACCAACCGCGTTTCTTAACGCTTCCCGCTTAGCGATCTACAAGGGTACGTAGATCCACTCTCCCTCTCGTAGATGCTCATCACCATGGATAGATCTGTGTGTGCGTAGGAAAATTTTTGTTTCCCATGCGACGTTCCCCAACAGTGGCATCATGAGCTAGGTCTATGTGTTGATGAGATCTCGAGTAGAACACAAAAGGTTTATGGGCGTTGATGCTTAGATTGCTTCCTCCCTTGGTCGGATTTTGGTTCAGCGGTATTGTGAGATGAAGCGGCCCGGACCAAAATTACTCGTACGCTTACGAAAGACCGGTTCCCTCGACGCAACTTGTTGCCTAGATGGCTTGCGGGTGGCAGTTTCTCTCACTTTAGTTGGATCGGATTCGACAAAGGCGGTCCTTGAGAAGGTTGAATTATGTATCACCGTTGTGGTTTATGGGTAGGGGAGAATCGTTCTTGCTAGCAACCCGTAGCAGCCACGTAAAACATGCAACAACAATTAGAGGACGTCTAACTTGTTTTTGCAGGGTATGTTGTGATGTGATATGGCCAATTACATGATGTGATATATGTGATGTATAGATTATCACGACTTGCATGTCGATGAGTACGGCAACCGGCAGGAGCCATAGGGTTGTCTTTAATTATTGTATGACCTGCGTGTCAATCATTAAGCGTTATGTAATGCTTTACTTTATCGCTAAACGGTAGCAATAGTAGTAGAAGCATGGTGGGCGCGACAACCCCGATGGCGACATGTTGATGGAGATCAAGATGATGGAGATCATGGTGTCATGCCGGTGACGATGGAGATCATGCCGGTGCTTTCATGATGGAGATCAAAAGCACAAGTTCATGGCCATATCATGTCACTTATGATTTGCATGTGATGTTAATCCTCTTTATGCACCTTGTTTTGTTTAGGATGACGGTAGCATTATAAGCTGATCCCTCACTTAATTTTCAAGATGAATTGTGTTCTCCCCGAGTGTGCACCGTTGCGAAAGTTCGTCGTGTTGAGACACCACGTGATGATCGGGTGTGATAGACTCTACATTCACATACAACGGGTGCAAGCCAGTGTTGCACATGCAGAACACTCAGGTTAAACTTGACGAGCCTAGCATGTACAGACATGGCCTCGGAACACAAGAGACCGAAAGGTCGAACATGAGTCATATAGTAGATATGATCAACATGATGATGTTCACCATTGTAACCACCTCAACTCACGTGATGATCGGACTTGAGTTGGTGAATTTGGATCATGTGTCACTCGGATGACCGGAGGGATGTCAATTTGAGTGGGAGTTCTTAAGTAATATGATTAATTGAACTCATTATCATGAACATAGTCAGTAGTGTGTTTGCAAATTATGTTGTAGATTACTTGCTCGCGCTGTAGCTCCCTTGAATTTTTATTTAGAGTGAATCTTAACTTCCTCCAACAATGTTCATCCGCACGACATGATTTTCAAACAATTGAAAATTACATAAACGCATGACAAGTTCAGAATTTGTTTCTCGCTCGGTGGAATGAGGCTCCCATCTTCAGCAAATGTGCTTGGGTTCATGAAGTTCAATAACATTGCACCCAACCGTTTGGTTTCTTCTTCATCATACGCATGAGCCGGCAAAATTACCTTCTTTTTCTTCGACGAACTGGCCATGATGCATTCCTCTTCTTCTCTAATGGACAAGTCATCAATGAATTCTACCATGTAATTTGGCCCATGCTTTTGGCCAGTCCCCTTCTCCTCGCACATCAAGTCATGATCTTCCTTGGCAATTTGTGCATAGTAAGAAATCTCGGCACCCTCTAACATCTCGAGGTACTCCAAATATTCTGCCGCTTCATAGTTCTCAAGCTCGCGTACCAGATCATCCGCCATGTTCAATTCTTCCGCAAATTGCTCCAAATCTGTGTCACTCCACACACCGGACATGCCAAGCTTTTCTTCCTCCTTGCTGCAGCAACACAACCATGAATACGACAGTCCAGTGTCTTCTCCTTCACCGTCGCCTATGTCCTCCTCACGCAACTGGCCATGGACATCGGCGTTGCCATCTGCAACGGGATCCTCCTTCCCATGGCACTTGCTGGACACATCTTCCCCAACAGCATCCTCCTCCCTGTCAATGGTCTCATCACTATCAAACGCATCCTCGCCCAGTCGGGCATGGACGTCGCCATCCTTGTCGTCCGCAGCACCAACCTCCTTGCTGTACCCGGACTCCATACTGTACAACTCACACAATTGAGAGAGAAAAGAGAAGCGATGGATTGATGTTCACAGATCGGTGTGGTTATTTATAGGAGGAGTGCCAAGGGAACATGGATGCATGCATGATTGCTTTCACACGGAGGAGAGAGAAGAAGCGTTATGCATGGAGTTTGCTTTCACACGGGAGGAGGTGTGTAACACCCCGTTACGCTCGATGGGATCTAGACTGGCCCCACAAACCAACACTAGTCTTTCCTGCGCACTTTGTCCTCACTCGTGCGCATCCTGGACCAACTTCCCGGTCGGTCACCCATCCTAAAATCGCTCCAAGACAAACACGCTTAACTTTGGAGTTCTTTTCGAATGGGCTCCCGGAAAAGAAGGAATTCCTTGTTGATATGGGTAGTCTATCATTCCTATTAAGTCAGGCTCTCACATACACCCCCACTCAAAGAAACCGACGTCCTCGTCGGCCCATCAGGAACGTTCTCTTTTGGCACACGTATGCGCGTCCAGTCCAGCACATGTGTCATGTTGTGTGCCACGACGGGTCACACACGTCATGCGCCACATGCCCGTGCACCTAACCCACGCATGCCCGTGCAACCGCAAGGGTCGGCTCTGATACCAATTGTAACACCCCGTTACGCCCAGTAGGATCTAGACTGGCCTCACAAATCAACACTAGTCTTTCTTGCGCACTTTGTCCTCACTCGTGCGCACCCGGGACCAACTTCCTGTCGGTCACCCATCCTAGAATCGCTTCAAGCCAAGCACGCTTAACTTTGGAGTTCTTTTTGAATGGGCTCCCGGAAAAAAGGAATTCATTGTTGATATGAGTAGTCTATCATTCCTATTAAGCCAGGCTCTCACAAGGTGGACCGGTACGGTAGTTGGAGAGAGAAGGAGCGCCATGCATTCTGTTGGTGGGAACGAGAGAAAAGGACGAAGAGGAGGCGGGTCGTACGAGACGGCTGAGATAATCTCAAGGAGCATTCAATTGAATTACGCCTTACATTTTAGGAATTCTCAGATTTTCTAATGCGCCCTATGCACTTGGACAGAGGGAGTAGCATGTATGCATCCACACGCTAATTAGAATAGCTGGCGTAGTTAATTAGGCCTAAAATTTTGGTTGGGTGGATGCAAATCAGACCATCTAATCTTGATCGACGCGAGTTCAGTCCAAACTGTGCCTTTTCAGGACATCACAAAGATTAATTAACGGGTTTGCTAGAACTAGCGGAGTTGTACTTGTGGTCTCATTCACGTACATGACCGTTGGATCAAAAAGTACGTAGCGATTCGTGCAGTGTCCAAGAACGTTGCCCTTGGCCCGTTTTTGTTTTTTTTCTATCGTGCTGTTGGCCGGTTGTGGCTCGTTACGTGCTCATGTCAACGATGGAAGAAAGAAAGAGGTAGCGATGCTGACTATTTTTTTTACAGGGTAGCGATGCTGCCTTGTATATGTGTATATGTTGGCCTTTTCTGCTTTATTTTTTTCTCAGCGTTTTTTATTGACTGTTGTCTTATTTTCTATATTTTTGTTTTCCATTTTCAGCCTTTTAATTTTATTTTTTGTTTTTACTGTTTCTTGTTTTTATTTATTATGTTGTATTTTTTTCCTTTTTATGTTCGTGAAATGAAAAGCCAAGCCTTTCCTTCGGTGGAAATGATCCTAGTGAGGGTCGCAATTTTATATTTTCAAATGGGACCGAAACTAAAAATTCAAATCAGGTCAAAATTGCAAATTTTGAGTAATGGTCGCAACTGCATGTGTTGCAATGCTTGTCGCAACTACACATTTTCAAGGTGAGGCGTAATTGCAAATTTTTCAAACCGGGTCGCAAGTAATCTTTTAAATGGGGTCATAATTACATGTTTTCTATAAGGGTCACAAATGTATGTGTTAAGATGCTTTTCACAACTACACGTTTTCAAGCGGAAACGTAATTGCAAAATTTTCAAACAGGGTCACTATTGGTTTAAAAAAAAATGGGTCGAAATTGTAAGTTTCTAGTAAGGGTCCATGTGTTCAAATGCTAATCGTAACTTCACGTTTTCAAGGGGGGTCACAACTGTAAGTTTTTCAGAAGGGCCACATCTAGAAGTTTCAAATGGGGTCCCAACTTCATGTTTTCAAGGGGATGTCGCGACTGCACTTTTCAAGGGGGGCGCAGCTGAAAGTTTTAAAAATGGGATCACAACAACAAGTTTTGAGCGAGGGTTGCTACTCCAAGTTTTAAAATGGGATCGGAGCTGCTTGTTTTTTCAAAGGTCTCAACTGCATTTTCAAAAAGGAGTCGCAATTGCATGTTTTTAAGGGGGTCGCAACCGCAAGTTTTTCAAGTGGGGCGCAACTACCAATTTCAAATGGGGTCGCAACTGCAAGTTTACAAGGCGAGGTCGCAACTCCATGTTTTTAAGGAGAGGTCGCGACTGCAGGTTTTTAAGGCGGGTCGCAACTACAAGTTTTCCAAACGGGGACGCAACTAGTAGTTTCAAATGGGTCGCAGCTACAAGTTTTTAAGGAAAGATCGCACCTACAAAAATTCTAAACGGGGATGCAACTACCAGTTTTAAATGGAGACGTGACTACAAATTTTTAAAGAAAGGTCGCAACTGTACGTTTTCAAAAGAAGGCCGCAACTGCGTGTTTCCAAGTCGGGGTCGTAACTGTATTTTTAATTAGGTTATCGGCCAGCTGTATGTCCATCTCTAGACATGCATTTGCAAGCGTTGTAATCCGATTGCAACTATATGTCTCCCAATACGATTACAACTCGTGGCGAGAGGGGGTATTAAAAAAAAATCATTGAACAAATACACTAGGTGGGTTTTCTAAAAGAAATATTCACTACACAGAGTATGAGGTTCTTCCTTTTTAAAAACAGTACATGCAAATATATATTGGTACGTTCATCCATCGATTCAGCTGCTTGTGGCCGGCCTGCCCGTATGTGGCTGATGTCACACAACCAGAAAAGAAGAAGAAAATACAAAGGGAAGGAAGCTAGAGCACTCGGTCGCCACAACTGAAAACCAGCAAATAGGAAACCAGGCGAGCCCAGCCCAGCCCAGGGGTAAACGGGCTTGAATACGTGGCCTGACGTCAGGTGACTGAGACCTTACTATTTCTCAGCCACCTGAGTTCTAGGCGCACTCATTACTTAATGTGTAACAAAAGCAACAGGAGGACGCTTAGACAAAAAACTGATGTGACATGGTATTTAAAAAAAGAGATGAGTGTGATGACATCAGGAAGAAACAGTGCTAAGCGTTTGAATCTAGCCAAAATACTCAAATGAAAGAAAACTCATCAATGCATGAAGAATTTTAGTAGCTGAATCATTAAATAGAGTGTGCTTAGCTATAACAAGTTAAGCACCTATGCATTGGAACTTTTGGTTGCTAAAGTTTTAAATGTGCTATCTTAACACCAATACATTGAAAATAGTCTTAACTGAATCTAAAGTTGTAAGCATTTTTGCGGCGGCGTGAGTGCATGCATGCGGAATTAAGCCCTATACCTTGGCGTGCAGCATCAAGCCATCAATCGAATTGACGTGCAACTGATCTCTGGCCGATCGATCGGTGCGGTGCTAATTCATGAAAGCTGCACGAAACGAGGTTGCAGGAACGGAGTGCGAGTGAGACACCGAGTTTCCGTTACGAGTTGGGTATTATCCTACGCATGGACTTTTTGCGGCTGGATGTGTATACATACTACCCTTTGCGTGGTCGGCGACAGTGACTCCACCGGGTCTCGGTAGTTCTCGCGGGTCGTCCAAATGGACAACTAAATTTTAATCCGGAAAAAAATCATTCTAGACCCTGAACTCGTAGAGGTTCGTCAAAACAAACTCTCAAATTGAAATTCCGGTTGATTGCACCATAAACTATGCAATCCCGGTCTAAATCAAACCTTTGGGTCATCTTCCAAACAGGGATTGTTGGGATAACCTGGATTGGTGGCATTTCGCAAGGGGCCCACACCCGCTCCTCGCTAGGCCGGCCTGCTTTAGTTTTTTTTCTGTTTATAAAAAACGGAAAGGGTGCAACCCCTTCTCCCTGATGGACCGGACCGTTTAATTTTTTTCTTGTTAACAAAAATCGCAAAGGCAAAACCCCCTGCTCCCTGATGCACTCGACTGCTTAAAAAATTACTAAAAAAACCGCAAGGTGTAACCCCCTCATCCCTGATGGACCGACGGCTTTAGTTTTTTTTCGTTAAACAAAAAAGGTAAAACAAAATCGTGTTGCTCGAACACAAGACCACTTGATGTTGATGTTGGGAGGCGCAACTAATCACCACAACATGACATATGTTGTGTTTGATTGCTCCTTTTTTTATTTTGTCTTTCTTTCGATTTCTTTTCATTTCTTTTAGTCTATGTTTTTATTTTCCGTCTTTTTCTTAAAATTCATGTTTTATTTTGAATCGACAAACTTTTTCCAAATTTGCATATTGTTTTTAAATCATGTGACTTTTTTAATGCTTGAATTAAATCAATTTTTTAGTGTTTTTGACTAGTGGCCATCTAAGTAGCGAATGGAGAAAAACTTGTGAATCGGGATTTTCAAAAGAAAAAAAGTTCAAGAATTTTGAAAAAAAAAATGTTGACAGATTTGGAAAAAAGTTCAATGATTTTGAAAAGTCCACGGATTTGGAAACGTCCATGAATGAGCAGTCAAAAAAAGAAACGTCCATGGATTTGGAAAGAAAATTTGTGGTTTTTGTATATTTTTTGTAAAATTGATAATGAGTTCATGGATTTAAAAAGTCCACAGATTCGAAAATGTCCACGAATGAGCAGTAAAAAAAGATAAATGGGTTGTCCCATCCACCTTTTTTAGCAGTGTAACAGGAAAAAATTGAGTCGACAAAAAAAAGACAAATGGGCTTGCCCAACGTGGAGGACGGATACACGTCGTGGTCAACACTAACGGTCCACTAGTTAGACAGATACCGGGTGACATTTGCCATGTCAGCATTTTTATGCCTCAAACGGTGCTAAGGTTTGATTTAGACCGGGATTGCATAGTTCAGGATGCAATTGACCGGGATTTCGATTTGAAAGTTTGTTTTGCCGAACCTCTATGAGTTTAGGGTTTAGAATTGACTGTTTCCTTTTAATCCAGTACTCCCACCACGGCCGTCACATACGAACCATGTGCGTCACAGTTCTATAGCTAAGATATGAAAATAAGCTTAGCAACCTAAAATCCAGCATTTAATGAAAGACAATCCATCATTCCATCAAAATTTAAATTTAGGAAAAAGCAAATTTTACGGCCCTCGAATCTTTCAAAAATATACAAATAGCCCCTTAACTTCAAAACTAGCAAAAATTTGGTCCCTCAACTTTTAAAACCGGTTAGATTAGTCTCTAAGAGCATCTATAGCCGGACCTTGTAAATTCGGTCCCTTAAACGCCCGCGGACGCGTCCGGACGCGTCAACGCATACTGGCCAGTCACGCCTCAAATCTTCTCCTTCACATCCAACTCTCTCATATTTCATCCCTTTATATCTATACAAAAGCATGCAAAATATATCATATGTACTACATAATGTACTACGCTTCTTCCTCATCGGAGATGGCCTGATCCGCCTGCGTCGGAGCCTGGGCCGCCTACGCCGCCTCCTGCGTCGCCCGCGCTGCCTCCATCTGCTGCCGACGAAGACGCTCGACCTCCACAACCGACTTCAAGCGGATGGAGTTGAGGATGGCCAGCTACTCCGGCCACAAATCGACGATCGACGGCGCCTCCTCCTCCGGCTCCTGCGGCGGCGCCTCTTCCTTCGGCTCCTGCTACGACGCCTCGGGCTCCTCCCCCGCCTCCTCCCTCTCCTCGAAATCCTCCTCCGGTTCCAGAGGTAGTCACACTTCCCTTTGGATTTAGACGTGCTGAAGGAGGAAGAGACGATGCTGGATCGTGTAATGTCGGCGCCGTGGTGGCATGGCTGACGGGCTCAGAGAGGGAAGTGCGAGAGGAGGCGAATGGGCTTGGGTGGCGGCGGAGATAGGGAGGAGGCGGATGTGCTATGACTGGGGGGCATCTGCCGGCTTAAATAGCCAGCTATGGATAAGAGCGGGGAGCCGGAGCGGCGCCACGTGGCGTTCATACTGCGCCGACGGTCGAGGTGGCCGTCGGACCAACGGGTTTCCCGGCGAGTCCACGCGGCGCCACATCGTCTGTGACATGGATGGCATGACCGGTGTCGGGGTCAAAACCATCGGATCTCAGGCAGGGGGTCCCGAGATGTGGGTCTTGGATCGATGGGTAATAGGTGACAAGGGAGACGGTATTTACCCAGGTTCGGGCCCTCTTGATGGAGGTAAAACCCTACGTCCTGCTTTGTTTGTATTGATGATGGCGTATGGAATACAGAGTTGATCTACCGCGAGATCGTATGTAGTGGTCTAAAGCCTAAGAGCTATGCTCGTATGATGATATGATCTATGATGATCTCATCTTCCCTAATGCTAGCATGGCCTCGGCTTATATAACACACGAGAGGCCTAGGATAACAAGAGTCCTAGTCGGCCATGTCGGTGGAGAGGAGTCCTTGTCTTGATCGCCAAGTCTTGTGGAATCTCCCTCATATGCAGCATGGGCTGTCGGAACTGGCCCATTAGTAAACCGACATGGGGGTCCTCTGCCTGACCCATAGGTCGGGAGACGACGTGGTGAGTACCCCCTAGTCCAGGACACCGTCAGTAGCCCCCTGAACCAGTCTTCAAGTTAGGGACGCTCCTCGGTTCTTCCGAACACCTCTTTGTCTTCGATCGTCGGTCTTGAAAACTAGTTCAACAAATCTTCCCATCTTCGATCTTGAGGATCATCGAACTCTATCCAAAGAGTTCCCACGTCGGGCATCCAAGGAGCCTATTAAGTTATCAGCTTTTATCAATGTCTTGTATTTTTTACGCCACACCCGGGGTTTGAAGTGTTTCCCATGCGGCGATTGTTGGGGAACGTCGCATGGGAAACAAAAAATTTCCTACACACACGCAAACCTATCCATGGTGATGAGCATCTACGAGAGGGAGAGTGGATCTACGTACCCTTGTAGATCGCTAAGCGGGAAGCGTTAAGAAACGCGGTTGGTGTAGTTGAACTTCTTCGCGATCCAAATCGCCGAGCGTCCCGCGATCCAATCACGAACCGTCCCGCGAACCAATCACGAAACGTCCCGCGATCCAATCACGAACCGTCCCGCGATCTCGTCACGATCCGTCCCGCGATCCAATCACGAACGTCTCGTGGCCTTGACCACGATCCTTCCGATCTAGTACCGAACGGACGGCACCTTCGCGTTCAGCACACGTGCAGCTTGATGACGATCTCCACTGTCTTGATCCAGCAAGAGGAGGTGGAGAGGAGAGAGAGTTCACCGGCAGCGTGACGACGCTCCGGTGATGGTGGTGGTGGAGCAATTCCGGCAGGGCTTCGCCTAAGCGCTGCAGAAATCCGATCTAGAGGAGCACCGGTGAAACGGGTAGCACGTGGCCGTAAGTTGTGTCCAAAAACCACCCAATCCACTAGTATATATAGGAGGAGAGGAGGGGGAGAGGGGCTGGCGCACCAAGTCTCCCTAGGGGAGTCGGCCGGCTAGGAGGAGCAATCCTACTTCTCCTCCAATCCAAGTTGGAGTAGGATTGCTTCCTATTGGCTGATTTTCTGTTTTTCCTTTAGGATTTCCACTCCCTGCGCCATGGGCCTTTGTGGCTGGTTTTCCCAGCCCACTAAGGGCTGGTTAACACTCTCCCACAGCCCATGGACCTCTTGGGGTCGAAATACCCCTCCAGGAGGCCTCCCGGTACACTACCGATGAGCCCGAAACTTTTCCGGCGACCACACTGGGACTTCCTATATATGAATCTTTACCTCCGGACCATTCCGAAGCTCCTCGTGACGTCCGGGATATCATCCGGGACTCCGAACAACCTTCGGTCACCACCATACATAACTCTATACTACCAAAACGTCACCGAACCTTAAGTGTGCAGACCCTGCGGGTTCGAGAACTATGTAGACATGACCGAGACACCTCTACGGTCAATAACCAATGGCGGGACCTAGACGTCCACATTGGTTCCTACATATTCTACGAAGATCTTTATCGGTCGAACCTCTGTGTCAAGGATTCAGTTAATCCCGTATAACGTTCCCTTTGTTTTTCGGTATGTTACTTGCCCGAGATTCGATCGTCGGTATCTCCATACCTAGTTCAACCTCGTTACCGGCAAGTCTCTTTAATCGTTCCGTAATACAAGATCCCGCAACTAACAATTAGTCACATTGCTTGCAAGGCTCATTGTGATGTTGTATTACCGAGTGGGCCCTGAGATACCTCTCCGTCACACGGAGTAACAAATCCCAGTCTCGATCCATGCCAACTCAATAGACACCCTTGGAGATACCTGTAGAGCACCTTTATAGTCACCCAGTTACGTTGCGACGTTTGATACACACAAGGCACTCCTCCGATATCCGTGAGTTGCATGATCTCATGGTCATAGGAACATATACTTGACATGCAGAAAACAGTAGCAATAAACTGACACGATCATATGCTATGTTTGTAGTTTGGGTCTTGTCCATCACATCATTCTCCTAATGATGTGATCCCGTTATCAAATGACATCACATGTCAATGGCTAGGAAACCCTGACCATCTTTGATCAACGAGCTAGTTCACTAGAGGCATACTAGGGACACGCTGTTGTCTATTTACCCACACATGCAATGTGTTTCCAATCAATGCAATTCTAGCATGGATAATAAACGATTATCATGAACAAGGAAATATGATAATAACTAATTTATTATTGCCTCTAGGGCATATTTCCAACAGTGATGTACTCTTGCGTCCGAGCTCTAACGTCGAACTATATCCGAGGCGTCTTTTCACAGCCTAGCTCCAACACTATTCGGCATTCAAGGTATCCTCTTGCGTTCAAGCTCCAACACCGGACTGCATCCGAGTTGTCTTTTTGCAGCCGAGTTCCAACACTATTCGGCATTCAAGGTGTCATAGATCACATCGGTCTTTGAAAATCTGAAGGAGTCCATCAGATCTTAAATACCAGAGTAGTCTTTTATGGAGCCGACCATTTGCATCCGGGCTTTATGTTGGACTGCTTACAAGCTCCAACGCTGCACTGCATCTGAGCTCTAATGATGATCAGTGTCCGAGGTATCATAAACTACCTTGTAACTTAAAAAATGAAGCAATTCATCCGAGCTTAATGTCGGAAATGCTCTCTATGGAGCCAGCCACTTGCGCTTGAGCTTTATGCTGGACTGCTCCTGAGGTGCTTTGCGCAGCCGAGCTCCAACACTGGTCGGCATCCGAGGTATCATATATTACTTCGGTCTTTGAAAAGGTTGAACGAGTTCAACCGAGCTTAATGCCGACAATGCCCTTTATTGTGCCAATGAACTGCCTCCGAGCATCACACCGTACTGCTTTAGAAATAGTGCACCACCTCGGTAGCGGGCTGATTTTTTGTGGAAATAATTTTTGATTGCTGCAATTTATTCTCTGTCGAGATATATAGCCAGTAGCCCTCAAGGTGCGTGCCGGTCTAAAACCCAGGATGCACCTGAAGGAAAAATAATAATAAAAATAAAAGCACTGATCCCAGTAGCCCCTGAGACTTAGGTCGATTTGAAAAATCGTCCTGAGGATGAAGTTCTTGCTCAACGGCATACATTAAGGTTAGAAACGTGGTACATAGTAGTTTCCGAGACTCGGGTTGGGTGCGGTTGACCAACCTAAGGATCGAATATCCTTAGAAATCGTATTGCTCTTTGAATTTGCTGCATTGACTAGGCAGTGCAGTAGCCCCCGAGCCTTAATTTGGGCACGGGTGGTCGAATTAAGGATCGATATTTGCTTGACACAAATATTATTACGTTTGACATAATTTATGGTTTAGTTTGGGGAATGTTCCCGAACTCTATGGTCTTTAATGAACTGAATTTTTCACTTCCTTCGTTGCCGACCAATTATATTCTTAAGATGGCTAGCTTTTGGCCTCACCTAGTCTGAGGTACTAACCCGGATGACCCGGAAGTAAGAATCACAGAGGTGCTCCCTTTACCTCCTAGCCGAACAATTGGGAACGTAGGGGGTAAGCACAGGAGCCAGGCAACCCAGCTTGGCTAAAACTTAAGTCAAATTGATGCATATTTATGGCTTTGTCACTAGTAGAAAACAGGGCTTTCATCCAACTTGATCTACACATTAGTCCCGGTTGCATTACGAACCGGGACTAATGTGAGCATTAGTCCCGGTTCGAGCGGCTAGGGCGCCGGACAGGCATCAGTCTCGGTTCAACTGGGACCTTTAGTCCCGGTTCCAGCCACCAACCGGGACTAAAGGGGTTGCTGCCCTTTAGTCCCGGTTGGTGTCTCGAACCGGGACTAAAGGGTATGCCATTAGTCCCGGTTTTAGGCACAAACGGGACTAAAGGGGTTGAGGCTTTAGTCCCGGTTAGTATCTCCAACCAGGACTAAAGGCTAGACCTTTAGTCCTGGTTGGAGATACCAACCGGGACTAAAGGGTTTTGAAAGTTTCTTTTTTTTTCTATTTGTTTTCTGTTTTTAGTTTCTGTTTTAAATCACCTATATCTTTTAGGATATTTGATGTTTTTGAGTGATTCTGTTTTGCATTAGATTCAAATTTTTGTCTATTGTGTGTTTGTGCAATTAGTTTTCACATTTGAATGGTTTAAATTTGAATTTGTTCATATTTGCTTCAAACACTAGATTGTCAATAACTTGAGTTTAAAAATTGTTTTTAATTTAATTTTTTTGCTCCTATGCACATGTTAGATGGTGCATGTTGAACGCACAAAAATTCTGGAGTTGAAATAAGTTTAAAAATGAAATGCCTTTGTAACAGATGAGTTTTCGTCCGAAACCCAGATACTTTGAAAGAGATTGTCCAGTTTGTACACAAAGTGCATCTAGCTTTTGGCGTAACCATCTCGAATTTTTAGCACATGCTATGTGGATGAAATGATGACACCATGCCAAGTTTCAAACTTTCCAGTGTTCATTTGTAGTGTTTTTCAATTTCGGGGTCATTTGGATCAAAAAATCAATAAATGCATGAAAAATAGCGAATAAAGTGGAAGAGGGTTGAAATTTGATGATGTTGCTTTGAATGGTGCATGTTGAATGCACAAAAAGTCTGGAGTTTAAATAAGTTAAAAAAAATGAAATGCCTTTGTAACAGATGAGTTTTCGTCCGAAACCCTGATACTTCGAAAGGGATTGTCCACTTTGTACATGAAGTGTATATAGTTTTTATCGTAACCCTTTCAACTTTTTAGCACATGCTATGTGGGTGAAATGATGATACCATACAATGTTTCAACATTTCCATAGTTCATTTGTAGTTCTTTTCAATTTCAGGGTCATTTAGCTCAAAAAAAATAAATGCATGAAAAATAGCGAATGAAGTGGAAAAGGGTTGAAAATTGATTATGTGGCTTTGGATGGAGCATGTTGAACGCACAAAAAGTCTGGAGTTGAAACAGGTTTAAAAAAAGTGTTATGAAAAAGTAAAACGCCTATAACTTTTGCATACGATGTCGAAAAAATGTGTTATGAAAAATTAATTTTATTTCAAAAAATGATGTCATATTTGGATTCCTCATATTTTTCTGATAATAATGGATATATTATTTGTTGAATTTCGATTTACAGATTTAAAGATATTAATTATGCCATATTAAATGAATAAATGGCAAAAAGTGAATAAAATAATAATTTTACTTATTTTATTTTCATTGAAATTCAATATTATTATTACTTACTTTATTTTGAACATTTTATTATTTTGGTTTTTTTGAGAATGTTTTATATTTTTTGAAATTTTTGCCTTTTGTGAAGTTTTTTGGAGTTTTTAAATTAATCACTATTGTTTATTAATCATTGTTGTTTATTTTAATAATTTTTTAGAATTCAAAAAATTAAATCATGTGACATCAAGACCTAAGGGTTAATAGGATTGATAGCTTATTATTGTCAAGAAAACAACAACTGCAGACTTGGGAACTGAGGGTGATAGAACTCAAAAGTTAAGCGTGCTGGTGTTGGAGTAGTTAGAGCGGTGACTGACCGGAAAGTTAGACGATTTGGAATGAGGGTTGATTAGAGATTAAATTATCAAATAATTCAAGAGTAGCGAGGAGGGGTAATTAGAGATTAAATTGTCAAATAATTCAAAGATTTGAAAATCATAAAAAAAAATCAATTTTTTTTAGAAAAATCCGAATAAAAAATAAAAAAATTAGAAAAATACCTTTAGTCCCGGTTCGAGACACCAACTGGGACTAAAGGTCCCGCTCCAGAAGCTGCCACGCGGAGCTCCTTTAGTCTCGGTTCATAAGCGAATCGGGACTAAAGGTTTTGGGCTTTAGTCCCGACCCTTTAGTCTCGGTTCCAGAACCGGGGCTAATGGGCCTCTGGAACCGGGATAAATGGGCCGTTTTCTACTAGTGTGTAGCGATGATTACGAAAGGCAGCACTCGCATATTGAATATAAATTCTTTAATGCTATATGCTATTTTGACTCCTTTGTGACTGTTTATCATTTGAGAGTGGCCCATCGTCGACTTCTATCCCTTTGTAAATGCTACGCAGGGTGTTTCCGCAGTAACAAGACAACCCTTAGCCGATGTCTCGGTGCCCGGAGGCCGTTGTGTTAGTGGAAACGAGGCAATCAGATATCTAAGCTTTATAACTTTCACTTAGCCACATGAGCTTAAAGTTTGGAAGGCCAATTACTAGCCCCCGATTAGTGTTCGGCGTTAGCCGAGGTGCCATGAACACTTTGACCAATTTTATGAACGGCCCACGAGGTAACCTTTATCGGTCTATAGTTTGACAGAGCCATTGGATTGCTGACCAGTTAGCGCTCATTGTGACAACCAGTTTTCGGCTTTCTCCACTGAGGTTCTCCCTTTGCACACCTAGCCAAACAAAGCGGAATGTAGGAGGCAATCACAGGAGCAGGGCAACCCAACTATTAACCAAAAACACAATTTGAAACTGATGCATATAGAGCAATATCCGAGATGCCAAGGTGGAGGTTAGTAGGGAAGATCCCAAACAGCAGGTCAAAAAAGATTTCCTGAGCTATATTATTACGTAGGGCACCTCAGTCAAGATGATGTCCCTCCTCCTAAAAAAACATACAAATAGCTTAAAAGTGCCATAAGCTCTAAAAGCCAAAAAACTTACGTAAAAACTTTTACGTTCGAACTAAATCAAGTGTTTTGGTGCCAATCCAAAAATCGGTCTTAAAATTAACATGTGCTTCGGTCGTCCTTTAACATGATACATCTAATCTCTTAGACTTCAAGCAGGTCAACCTTTGGCTTTAGCCTCCATATCCCGAGGGCGGAGTGTTTCTTTGAGGCTTGTTTAGCGAACTAAACTCAAGCGGTTTTAGAGAGAAACTAGGCTACCCGGCTATTGACCAAACACTCGTGTCGAAAAAAGGAGTAGTAGAAAAAGACTTTGCAATGACCAAGAAGAAAACAACATTTATTATAAAATGGCACATATAAATTTAAGGCCCCTCAAATGACTTGGGTAAAATAATTATGTATAATGATTGTATGTAATGAAGTACTTATGTCCTATATGTGTTCGCCTGAACTTTAAACACGTCTTAACCAACTGTCGGCTTCTTCTTCTTCGGCCAATTGCCAAAAAGTGTTATCTACTACGCCATCCGAGGTTATCGGAGGTGTTTCGAATAACCAGGTAATTAGGCCATTATGCTATAATAGACAAAGCGCGCCCAGGGAACTTAGCTATATTACTCTTTAACATAAGACGCATCTTCAAAGAAAATAGTTCCGCCAACGGTTCCTTTCTTTGGGTTCTCATGATTACCATGAGGGGTGTGCAATAGATTTATGTATGCTTGTCTTCCGTCGTGGCCGACCATAGTTGAAAATAGTAAGAACACTAGCTTTCAGCTTCACGCGTGTGAGGTACGAGTTCGGATGACCCGATCGTAACAATTGCAGAGGTGCTCCCTTTACTCCCCAGCCGAATAATCGGGAACGTAGGGGTAAGCACAGGAGCAAGGCAACCCAGTTTGCGGAACACTTAAGTCAACATGATGCATATATTTGCGTAAACACGAACAAGGAAGGGTGCGATACATTAATAATCATATGCAAGAGGAAAAGCTTCATAAAGGAAGTCCCCAAGTAAACACGGTATTTGAATTTGTTTGTAACAAACAAAGTTTTGACAAAGAAAGTTTTTCACAAACAACTTTTTGTCAAAAAAGTATAATGCTTGGTCGAACCGAACAAAATTTAGAACTGAAAGTTTTTGCGCATGGAAGCGACTTAGCTAGTTAATGTGCTCGGTGTCGATGACGCGATCCGAGCTTATGACATGTGTCGAGCTTGATGAAGTGACAACGCAACACTTCCGAAGGCCGAGGAGAAAACCCCCGGTCCAGTCGAGCAGACGGAGTAGTTCGGCAGCATGATGGCAAAGCCCCCATGTCCGCCAGCCATGTAGACGCCACAATTTGGTTGATGGAGGTGAGACAACGATGTACGCACGCCAAGGTGACCGCATGACACAACCGAAGTCGATTGCGTGTGCACACAATATAGTGCAAGCCAAGAGTAATAACAAATAAAGGTAATAATTTTTTAAACAATTCTTCAACTTAGTTAATTTAAGTGAAGAAAACAAGTAAAGGAATATGGCCTAGGCAACGAGGTGGCTGAGCGAAGAGTTTCGTTTGACGAAGTGGCGATGCCGCATGGTCGATGTGGCGAGATGAAGTCCTCGGTCCAGTTAACATGGCGAATCTGTGATCGGCGAACGCCGAAGTCTCATGCAGGTCGGCTGGTGACGTCGAAGTCTCATACCAGCCGAGGTGTTGAAGCAGGTCGGCTGGTGATGTTGAAGTCCCTAGAGCAGGTTGATGAAGGGATGCCACAACCCCGGTCTAGCCGAGGTGACGAAAGTCGGCTGGTGACGCCGAAGTCTCCGGAGCAGGTTGATGAGAAGATGACGAAGCCCCCAGTCTAGCCGAGGTGACGGAGCAGATCGGTAAGGTGACATGTCAAAGCAGGTCGGCGTGGCGGACGTCATCTTGAAAAAGTAACAACGCGGCAATGCCGACGCAGGTCGGAATTTGTGACGAGGTCGATGCTGGCTTGATGAAGCAACGGAGCGCCCGACCCGTAAAACCCGCAGATGATGAGGTTTGCTTGATAATTATTCGGCCCTCACGATGCCGAACTCTTGGTCGAATGACCAAGATGATGAGGAAATTTCCTTCAAAAAGGACGTCCGACAACCCGTTCATGAAAAAGATGGACTCGGGTAGGATCCGTTTTTGTGTAGAAAATAGATTCAAAATCTGTTGTACTAATAGGATGTTTCCCGGAGTTTGGACGGGCGGATTGAGATGAAATTTTGAGGGGTGATCGGTATAGGAATTCCGCAGCCGATGAATGGTGCAATTTTCCAACGGACGTCCGAGCTAGACGCTGGACTCCTCTGCCTAAACTCGTCCAGATTCTCGTCCAGATTCGACATGGCTTCAGTAGATCACAGATTTTCGGAGATTCCTCCATCGGAACACGACAAAATTTTACAGGTTTGTTGTAGATACAATTCCGCACAATTCCACTGAAGTAATCATCAAAGAGACACTCGAGGAAACGGGGACGACGAACACAAATTCGTTGTCCAGAAAAACAGCAATCTAGAGACGAGCCATCAATCCTTCTAGCGATCCCACAGTGGAACTCTCAATGAAAGCACCAATATCGGAGTCAAAACCGACGGATCTCGGGTAGGGGGTCCTGAGTTGTGGGTCTTGGATCGATGGGTAACAGGAGATAAGGGAGACGGTATTTACCTAGGTTCGGACCCTCTTGATGGAGGTAAAAGCCTACGTCCTGCTTTGTTTGTATTGATGATGGTGTATCGAATACAGAGTTGATCTACCATGAGATCGTATGTAGTGTTCTAAACCCTAAGAGCTATGCTCGTATGATGATATGATCGATCATGATCTCATCGTCCCTAATGAGTAGCCTGGCCTCGGCGTATATAACACACCAGAGGCCTAGGATAACAAGAGTCCTAGTCGGCTACGTCGGTGGAGAGGAGTTCTTGTCTTGATCGCCAACTCTTGTGGAATCTTACTCGTATGCAGCATGGGCTGTCCGAACTGGCCCATTAGTAAACCACCATGAGGGTCCTCGGCCCGACCCATAGGTCATGAGACGACGTGGCGAGTACCCCCTAGTCTAGGACACCGTCACCCGGGCTCCCCCATCCATCCCATATTTGTGCTGGAAATGGGGGGGTGCCTGTAACACCCAAGATGCGATCATATCCTTATTTTGGTTTGAGGGCCTCGACAGGAATAAAAGCACATCTCATCGTTTCGCAAGAATGGATATCATTAAAAGTACATGTAAAGAAGAGATGAGTATATGGAATTTTCTTACACTCTCCGCAAGCTACATCAAGATCACATCAATACAATAACATGTTCAATCATCATACATAAGAGCAGGGTCCGACTACGGACGAAATCAAACGATAAAATGACATCCATCCTTGCTATCACAGGATGTCATCCTGGAACCCATCCTAGGTCGATGATGATGAATAAGAACCCCAAATTAAACAAGCATCACTCTCGCGTCAACGCATCGCATTATCTGTACCTGCAACTATTGTTGTAGTAATCTGTGAGCGACAAGGACTCAACAATCTCATTTTCAAGTGTATAAAGATTAGCAAAGCTTAATGGGTGAGGTATGGATAAGTGGTGAGGTTGCAACAAGCACTAAGCATTTATTTGAGTGGCTAACTTACAAGTACAACAAAATAAGAAGGGTGGCCTATGCATAACGGATGTTGTAAGTGCACATTTCTCCATGTGTGGTTTTAGATAATTGATGACAATCCCTATGGACTAATGGTTGCCTTGAGTTATATTCGAAGGATTTGTCCGTAGGTAATTCTTGAAGTCCATCTGTTGGTTTGAAGGAGTTTATATGGTGACCAAGGTGGTACTCAAGGTTTATCCAAAGATTGGTCATGTGGGAGTTGAGCTTCTTGCAAGCATGTCTTGAAGAAGAAGATTGTGTAAGCATTCATGTTTACCTTCAAGACATCATCTTTATGAAGAGAGAAGATAAGAAACAAGGTTGATCAAGACTAAGTCAAAAAGTGAATCAAGTTGATCAACACACAAAGCGTACAAGATGTACCAAGAGGGATCAATTGATCCCATGGTATGGTATGCATTGTCCATTACGCTTCGTGTACTAACCCATGTTCCATGTGAGTGTTCCTTGTGGGGTTAGGTATGTTTCCATGGGCGAGCATCAATAAGAAGATCCCATACAAGCCATGGAGGATGACATCGAGCGATGGTCGTCATCAAGTTTGCAGTGTGCAAGTTCAAGTGAAGCATCATGGAGAGGTCATGCTTGAAGCTCGTCGTTCATTGTGGCGACAATGGACATATGAAGATGTGCCGAAGAGTGGCTCACCCATAGTGGAGTATGGGGGAGCAATGAACTAGCCTTCATCGAGCCAACGCAATCACAAAAGGTGGTCCAACTTGAGGGAGTCAAGATCATCATCATCTAGCTCAAGCAGACTTCGTGCAAGGCAAAGGTTTGCCCTTGATAGGTTTTCTACTTTATCCGTCTCATGGTGATAGTTTGGAGACCGGGTTATAGGATTGATACGTTGGGAGACGTTGTAGTAAATCAAAAAAATACGTGTTCACCAAGATCTATCTATGGAGAAACCAGCAACGAGTGGGGAAGAGATCGCATCTTCATACCTTTGAAGATTGCTAAGCGGAAGCTTTACAAGAATGTGGGTGGTGGAGTCGTACTCGCAGCGATTCAGATCGCGCTGGATTCCGATCTTAGCACCGAACAACGACGCCTCTGCGTTCAACACACGTGCATCCCGGTGACTTCTCCTACGCCTTGATCCAGCAGGGAGGAAGGAGAGGTTGAGGGAGAGCTCCGGCAGCACTACGGCGTGGTGACGATGGAGCTACGTGGGCTCTCGCAAGGCTTCGCCAAGCGCTACGGAGAACGAGGAAGAGGAAGGGTAGGGCTGCGCCGAGGGAGAGAGAAGTTGTGTCTCAAATCATCCCCAATACCTCGGTTATATATAGGAGGAGGGAGAGGGAGGGCTGCCTTGGCCCCTCCTCCAAGGAGGAGAGGTTTGGCTGAGATAAGGGAGGAGTCCACCTCCCACAAGGGAGGTGGATCTCTTCCTTTTGAATCTCCTTTAGCCTTATCTCTTTATCCCTAGCCGCATGGGCCTTTCCGAAAGGACTTGGCCAGCCCAATAAGGGCTGGTCCACATCCTCTAACAGCCCACAAAGTCCTTTGGTCATCACACCCCTCCCGGGGGTCCTTCGGCACCCTCCCGGCACTCCCGGTACACTACCGATGAGCCCAAAAACTTTCCGGTGACCAAAACTGGACTTCCTATATATCAATCTTTACCTCCAGACCATTCCGGAGCTCCTCGTGACGTCAGGGATCTCATCCGGGGCTCCGAACAACCTTTAGTAACCATGTACAACATTTCCCTATAACCCTAGCGTCATCGAACCTTAAGTGTGTAGACCCTACGGGTTCGGGAGACACGTAGACATGACCGATACACATCTCCGAAACCAATAGTGGGATCTTGATACCCATGTTGGCTCCCACATGCTCCACGATGATCTCATCGGATGAACCACAATGTCGAGGATTCAATCAATCTTGTATACAATTCCCTTTGTCTACCGGTATGACACTTGCCCGAGATTCGATCGTCGGTATCCTTATACCTTGTTCAATCTCGTTACCGGCAAGTCTCTTTACTCGTTCCGTAAGACAACATCCCATGGCTAACTCCTTAGTCACATTGAGCTCATTATAATGATGTCTTACCGAGTGCGCCCAGACATACCTCTCCGTCACACGGAGTGACAAATCCCAGTCTCGATTCGTGCCAACCCAACAGACACTTTCGGAGATACCCGTAGTGCACCTTTATAGCCACCCAGTTACGTTGTGACATTTGGCACACCCAAAGCATTCCTACGGTATCCGAGAGTTGCACAATCTCATGGTCTAAGGAAACGATACTTGACATTAGAAAATCTTTAGCAAACGAACTACACGATCTTGTGCTATGCTTAGGATTGGGTCTTGCCCATCACATCATTCTACTAATGATATGATCCCGTTATCAACGACATCCAATGTCCATGATTATGAAACCGTGACCATCTATTGATCAACGAGCTAGCCAACTAGAGGCTCACTAGGGATATGTTGTGGTCTATGTATTCACACATGTATTACGGTTTCCGGTTAACACGATTATAGCATGAACAATAGACAATTATCATGAACAATAAAAAACAATAATAACCATTTTATTATTGCCTCTAGGGCATATTTCCAATAGTCTCCCACTTGCACTAGATTCAATAATCTAGTTACATTGTGATGAATCGAACACCCATAGCATTCTGGTGTTGATCATGTTTTGCTCGTGAGAGAGGTTTAGTCAACGGATCTGCGACATTCAGATCCGTATGTACTTTACAAATATCTATATATCCCTCCTGAATGTAATCACGGATGGAGTTGAAGCGGTGCTTGATGTGTCTTGTCTTCTTGTGAAACCTGGGATCCTTGGCAAGGTAAATAGCTCTAGTGTTGTCACAGAATAGAGTCATCGGACCCGACGCATTGGGAATTACTCCTAGGTCGGTGATGAACTCCTTCATCCAGACTCCTTCCTTAGATGCTTCCGAAGCAGCTATGTACTCCGCTTCGCATGTAGATGCCGCCACGACGCTTTGCTTGCTGCTGCACCAGCTGACTACCCCTCCGTTCAAAATATACACGTATCCGATTTGTGACTTGGAGTCATACGGATCTATGTCAAAACTAGCATCGACGTAATCCTTTATGACGAGCTCTTCGGCACCTCCATATACGAGAAACATCTCCTTCGTCCTTTTCAGGTACTTTGGGATATTCTTGACCGTTGTCTAGTGTTTCGCTCCGGGATCACTTTGGTACCTCCCCACCAAACTTATGGCAAGGTTCACATCAGGTCTGGTACATAGCATGGCATAGATAATAGAGCCTATGGCTCAAGCATAGGGTATGACACTCATCTCTTCTCTATCCTTTGTCGTGGTCGGGCATTGAGTCGTACTCAATCTCACACCCGGCAACACAGGCAAGAACCCCTTCTTGGACTGATCCATATTGAACTTCTTCAATACATTGTCAAGGTATGTGCTTTGTGAAAGATCTATGAGGCGTCTCAATCTATCTATATAGATCTTGATGCCTAATATGTAAGAAACTTCTCTAAGGTCCTTCATTAAAAAACACTTATTCAAGTAGGCCTTTATGCTTTCCAAAAGTTCTATATTATTTCCCATCAACTATATGTCATCCACATATAATATGAGAAATGCTACAGTGCTCCCATTCACTTTCTTGTAAATACAGGGTTCTCCACAAACCTGTATAAACCCAAACGCTTTAATCACCTCATTAAAGTGAATGTTCCAACTCCGAGATGCTTGCACCAGCCCATAGATGGAGCGCTGGAGCTTGCATACTTTGTTAGCATCTTTATGTTGGAAATATGCCCTAGAGGCAATAATAAATTAGTTATTATCATATTTCCTTGTTCGTGATAATCGTTCATTATCCATGCTATAATTATATTGAATGGAAACACATTACATGTGTGGCTAAATAGACAAACACTCTGTCCCTAGTATGCCTCTAGTGAACTAGCTCGTTGATCAAAGATGGTCAAGGTTTCCTAGCCATTGACATGTTATGTCATTTGAATAACGGGATCACATCGTTAGGAGAATGATGTGATGGACAAGACCCAAACTACAAACGTAGCATATGATCATGTCAGTTTATTGCTACTGTTTTCTACATGTCAAAGTATGTGTTCCTATGACCATGAGATCATGCAACTCACTGACATCGGAGGAGTACCTTGTGTGTATCAAACGTCGCAACGTAACTGGGTCACTATAAAGGTGCTCTACAGGTATCTCCGAGGGTGTCTGTTGAGTTGGCATGGATCAAGACTGGGATTTGTTACTCCATGTGACGGAGAGGTATCTCAGGGCCCACTGGGTAATACAACATCACAATAAGCCTTGCAAGCAATGTGACTAAGTGTTAGACACGGGATCTTGTATTACGGAACGAGTAAAGAGACTTGCCGGTAACGAGGTTGAACTAGGTACGGAGATACCGACGATCGAATCTCGGGCAAGTAACATATCGAAGAACAAAGGGAACATCATACGGGATTAACTGAATCCTTGACATAGAGGTTCGACCGATAAAGATCTCCGAAGAATATGTAGGAACCAATGTGGACATCCAGGTCCCGCCATTGGTTATTGACCATAGAGGTGTATCGGTCATGTCTACATAGTTCTCGAACCCGCAGGGTCTGCACACTTAAGGTTTGGTGACGTTTCGGTAGTATAGAGTTATGTATGGTGGTGACCGAAGATTGTTCGGAGTCCCGGATGAGATCCCGGACATCACGAGGAGTTCCGGAATGGTCCGGAAACGAAGATTTATATATAGGAAGGTGGTGTTTGGACTCCGGAAAGATTTCGGGCACTTTCGATAGTGTACCGGGAGTGACGAATGGGTCCCGGGGGTCCACCAGTGGGGCCAACCCACCGCATGGGCCAAAGTGGCGACCCACCAGCCCCTAGTGGGCTGGTGGGGTCGGCCAAGGTGGCCTAGGCGCAGGGGAGAGACGCCCAAACCGAATTGGGGTGGAGTCCTCCCCAAGTTCCACCTCTCGTGTGAGAGGTGGACTCCCAATTGGAGGAGGACTCCCCCTCCACCAGTTCGGCCGAATCCAAGGGAGGCCCTCCCCTTGGGTGCAGCCTCCTCTCCCCTCCTCCTATATATACTAGTGGATTTCTAGGGTTTCACACAGTTATTTCCAGCCACGTGCAACCTAATCTCTAGTGCATAGTTTCTCCTCTAGATTGGATTTCTGCAGTGCTTAGGCGAAGCCCTACCAGAATTGCTCCATCACCATCGCCGGAGCGCCGTCAGGCTGCCGGAGAACTCTCCTTCCTCTCCACTCCCTCTTGCTGGATCAACACGGTGGAGATCATCATCAAGCTGTACATGTGTTGAACGCGGAGGTGCCTTCCGTTCGGCGCTAGATCGGAAGGACCATGATCAAGATCGCGAGACGGTTCGTGATGAGATCGCGGGACGGATCGTGATGTGTTCGCGGGACGGATCATGATCAAGATCGCGAAACGGATCATGATGAGTTCGCGGGACGGATCGTGATGTGTTCACGGGACGGATCGTGATGAGATCGCGGGACGCTCGGCGATTTGGATCACGAAGACGTTCGACTACACCAACCGCGTTTCTTAACGCTTCCCGCTTAGCGATCTACAAGGGTATGTAGATCCACTCTCCCTCTCGTAGATGCTCATCACCATGGATAGATCTGCGTGTGCGTAGGACATTTTTTGTTTCCCATGCGATGTTCCCCAACAGTGGCATCATGAGCTAGGTCTATGTGTAGATGAGATCTCGAGTAGAACACAAAAGGTTTGTGGGCGTTGATGCTTAGATTGCTACCTCCCTTGGTCGGATTTTTGTTCAGCGGTATTGTGAGATGAAGCGGCCCGGACCAACATTACTCGTACGCTTATGAGAGACCGGTTCCCTCGACGCAACTTGTTGCCTAGATGGCTTGCGGGTGGCAGTTTCGCTCACTTTAGTTGGATCGGATTCGACAAAGGCGGTCCTTGAGATGGTTGAAAAGAAAATTATGTATCACCGTTGTGGTTTATGCGTAGGTGAGAATCGTTCTTGCTAGAAACCCGTAGCAGCCACGTAAAACATGCAACAACAATTAGAGGACGTCTAACTTGTTTTTGCAGGGTATGTTGTGATGTGATATGGCCAATTACATGATGTGATATATGTGATGTATGAGATAATCATGTGATGTATAGAATTTCACGACTTGCATGTCGATGAGTACGGCAACCGGCAGGAGCCATAGGGTTGTCTTTAATTATTTTATGACCTGCGTGTCAATCATTAAGCGCTATGTAATGCTTTACTTTATCGCTAAACAATAGCAATAGTAGTAGAAGCATGCAGGGCGTGACAACCCCGATGGCGACACGTTGATGGAGATCAAGATGATGGAGATCATGGTGTTGTGCCGGTGACGATGGAGATCATGCCGGTGCTTTCAAGATGGAGATCTAAAGCACAAGTTCATGGCCATATCATGTCACTTATGAATTGCATGTGATGCTAATCCTTTATGCACCTTGTTTTGCTTAGTACGACGGTAGCATTATAAGGTGATCCCTCATTTAAGTTTCAAGATAAAATTGTGTTCTCCCCGAGTGTGCACCGTTGCGAAAGTTCGTCGTGTTGAGACACCACGTGATGATCGGGTGTGATAGACTCTACGTTCACATACAACGGGTGCAAGCCAGTGTTGCACATGCAGAGCACTCGGGTTAAACTTGACGAGCCTAGCATGTACAAACATGGCCTCGAAACACAAGAGACCAAAAGGTCGAACATGAGTCATATAGTAGATATGATCAACATGATGATGTTCACCATTGTAACCACCTCAACTCACGTGATGATCGGACTTGAGTTGGTGAATTTGGATCATGTGTCACTCGGATGACTGGAGGGATGTCAATTTGAGTGGGAGTTCTTAAGTAATATGATTAATTGAACTCATTATCATGAATATAGTCAGTAGTGTGTTTGCAAATTATGTTGTAGATTACTTGCTCGCGCTGTAGCTCCCTTGAATTTTTTATATGTTCCTAGAGAAATAGAGTTGAAAGATGATGGTAGCAATATTGCGGATTGGATCCATGATCTGAGGATTGTCCTCGTTGCTGCACAGAAGGCTTATGTCCTTAATGCAACGCTCGGTGCGCCAACCCCTCTAGCGTCGTCTGTAGATGTTGTGAACATCTGACAGGTACGTGTTGATGACTACTTGATAGTTTAGTGCGTCATGCATTATAGCTTAGAATTGAGGCTTCGAAACGTTTTGAACGTCACAGAACGTATGAGATGTTCTAAGAGTTGAAATTAGGATCTCAGGCTCGTGCCCGTGTTGCGAGATGTGAGATGTCCAACAAGATTCTTTACCTGCAAGATGAACGAGAATAGCTCAATCGTTGAGCATGTGCTCAGATTGTCTGGGGGCTACAATCACTTGAATCGAGTGGGAGTTCATCTTCCAGTTAAGATAGTGAGTGATATAGTTCTCCAAGTCACTTTCACTAAAGCTACTAGAACTTGGTGATGAACTATAAAATGCCAGGGATAGAATTAATGATCTCGGAGCTGTTCGCGATGTTTGACACCGTGAAGGTAGAAATCAAGAAAGAGCATCAAGTGTTGATGGTTAGTATAACCACTAGTTTCAAGAAGGGCAAGGCAAAGGAGGGAAACTTCATGGATGGCAAGTCAGTTGCTGCTCCAGTGAAGCAACCCAAAGTTGAAACCCAAACCCGAGACTAAGTGCTTCAATTATGAGGAGAGAGGTCGCTGAAGCGGAACAACCCTAGATACTTGGTAGATAAGAAGGCTGGCAACGTCGACAGAAGTATATTTGATATATGTGTTATTGATGTGTACCTTGCTTGTACTCCTAGTAGCACATGGGTATTGGATACCGGTTCGATTGCTAAATGTTAGTAACTCGAAATAAAAGCTACAGAATAAACGGAGAACTAGCTAAGTGTGAGGTGACGATGTGTGTTGGAAATGTTTCCAAGGTTGCTGTGATCAACATCGCACGCTCTCTCTACCTTCGAGATTAGTGACGAACCTAAATGTTATTTGGTGTTTTTGCATTGAGCATGAACGTGATTAGATCATGTTCATTGCAACACGGTTATTCATTTAAATTAGAGAATAATGGTTATTCTATTTACATGAATAATACCTTCAATGGTCATGCACCCAGTAAGAATGGTTTGTTAAAACTTGATCATAGTAATACACATGTTCATAACATTGATGCCAAAAGGATACAAAGTTAATAAAAATAGTACCACATACTTGTGGCAATGCCGCTAAATGTCATATTGGTATAAAACGCATGAAGAAACTCCATGCTGATGGATCTTTGGACTCATTCGATTTCGAATCGGTTGAGACATGCGAACCATGCCTCTTGGGCAAGATGACTAAAGGACCCCGTTTTCTGGTTTGATGGAGCGGGCAAGTGATTTACTGGAAATGATACATGTTGATGTATGCAATCCAATGAGTCTTGTAGCATGCGGTGGATATCATTATTTTCTTACCTTCACTCATGATTTGAGTAGATATAGTGTATATTTACTTAATGAAACACAAGTCTGAATCATTTGAAAGGTTCAAGCAAATTCAGAGTGAAGTTTAAGATCATCGTGACAAGAAGATAAAAATGTTTGTGATATGATCGTGGAGGTGAATATTTGAGTTACGAATTTGGCATACAACTTTAGACAATGTGAAAGTTGTTTCACAACTCACGCCACCTGGAACACCTAGTGTGATGGTGTGTCCGAACGTCATAGTCATGCTCTATTGGATATGGTGCGTGCTATGATGTCTATTATCGTTTTGTTACTATAATTTTGGGGTTATGCATTAGAGACAACTACATTCACTTTAAATAGGGCACCATCTAAATCCGTTGAGATGACACCGTGTGAACTATGGTTTGATAGAAACCTAAGCTGTCATTTCTTAATGTTTGGGGCTGCGACGCTTGTGTGGAAAATGTTTTCACCTAATGAGCTCGAACCCAAAGCGGACAAATGCATCTTCATAGAATACCCTAAAGAACAGTTGGGTGAACCTTCTATCTCAGATCCAAGCATAAATTGTTTGTTGCTAAAAACTGGGTCCTGTCTCGAGAAAGGGTTTCTCTTGAAAGAATTGAGTCGGAGGAGGATAGAACTTGATGAGGTTATTGAACCTCTGGTTCAACCAGAAATTAGCGCAGCGCAGAAAGATGTTTCTGTGAAGCCTATGTTAGTTGAAGAGGAAGTTAATGATGATGATCATGAAGCTTCGGATCAAGTTAGTATTGACCTACGAGGAAAATAGAGCTTGATGAGGTTATTGAACCTTTACTTCAACCAAAGAGTAGCGCAGCGCAGAAAGTTGTTTCTGTGAAGCCTACGTCAGTTGAAGAGGAAGTTAATGATGATGATCATGAAGCTTAGGATCAAGTTACTATCGAACTTCGTAGGTTGACAAGGACGTGTATTACTACTGAGCGTTACGATAACCCTATCTTGGAGGTCATGTTGTTGGACAACGATGAACCTACGAACTATGGAGAAGCGATGATGGGCCCGAAAACCAACAAATAGTTAGAGGCCATGAAATCCGAGAAAGGATCCATGTATGAAAACCAAGTATAGACTTTGGTGGACTTGCTTGTTTGACGGCAGGTCGTTAAGTACAAATGGATCTTTAAAATGAAGACAGACGTTGATGGTAAATGTTACCATTTGTAAGGCTCGACTTGTTGCAAAGTAGTTTACAACAAGTTCAAAGAGTTGACTGCGATGAGACTTTCTCACTCGTAGCGATGCTAAAGTCTGTTGGAATTAAGTTAGCAGTTGCTGCATTTTTCAATTATGAAATCTAGCAGATGGATGCCAAAACATCGTTTCCTTCCTTAAGGAAAGGTTGTATGAGATACAACCAGAAGGTTTTGTAAGTCCTAAGGATGCTACAAGGTGTGCGAGCTTCAGTGATTCTTCTATGAACTGAAGAAAGCATCTCGGAGTTGGAATATACACTTTGATGAGGTGATCAAAGTTTTTGAGTCTATACAAAGTTTACGAGAAACTTGTGTTTGCAATAAAGTGAGTGGGAGCACTATAGAGTTTCTGATAAGTATATGTGGATGACATATTGCTATTCGGAAATGATGTAGAATTTCTGGAAAGCATAAACGGTTGTTTGAAAAGAGTTTTTCAAAGGAAGACCTGGATAAAGCTACCTAATTGTTGAGCATCAAGATCTATAAAGATATATCAAGATGTTTGATAAGACTTTCAATGAGTACATACCTTGACAAGATTTTGAAAAAGTTCAAAATGGATTAGTCAGAGAGAGGTGTTCTCGCCTGCTTAGAAAGGTATGAAGTTGAGTGAGACTCAAAGCTTGACCACGACAGAAGAAAGAGAAAGGATGAATGTCGTCCCCCATGCCTTAGCCATAGGCTCTGTATAGTATGCCATGCTGTGTACCGCACCTGTGTGTGCCTTGAGTCCGTCAAGGGGTACAAGAGTAATCCAGGAGTGGATCACTGGACATCGGTCAAGATTATCCTTAGTAACTAAAACTAAGGAGATGTTTCTCGATTATGGAGGTGATAAAGAGTTCATCGTAAAGAGTTACGTCGATGCAAGCTTTAACACCAATCCGGATAACTCGTAGTAGCAATCTGGATACGTATAGTAGGAGCAGCCATTTGGAATAGTACCAAGTGTGGTAGCAGTGTTTACAGTTTGGCATAGAGATTTGCAAAGTACACACGGATCTGAAGGTCACAGACCCGTTGACTATAAGACCTCTCTCACATGCAAAGCATGATCGAGCCCCAGAACTCATTGGGTGTTAGATTCATAACAATGCGAATCACATGGTGATGTGAACTAGATTATTGACTCTAGTGCAAGTGGAAGACTGTTGGAAATATGCCCTAGAGGCAATAATAAATTAGTTATTATCATATTTCCTTGTTCGTGATAATCGTTTATTATCCATGCTATAATTGTATTGAATGGAAACACATTACATGTGTGGGTAAATAGACAAACACTCTGTCCCTAGTATGCCTCTAGTGAACTAGCTCGTTGATCAAAGATGGTCAAGGTTTCCTAGCCATTGACATGTGATGTCATTTGAATAACGGGATCACATCGTTAGGAGAATGATGTGATGGACAAGACCCAAACTACAAATGTAGCATATGATCATGTCAGTTTATTGCTACTGTTTTCTACATGTCAAAGTATGTGTTCCTATGACCAGGAGATCATGCAACTCACTGACATCGGAGGAGTACCTTGTGTGTATCAAACGTCGCAACGTAATTGGGTGACTATAAAGGTGCTCTACAGGTATCTCCGAGGGTGTCTGTTGAGTTGGCATGGATCAAGACTGGGATTTGTTACTCCGTGTGACAGAGAGGTATCTCAGGGCCCACTCAGTAATACAACATCACAATAATCCTTGCAAGCAATGTGACTAAGTGTTAGTCACGCGATCTTGTATTACGGAACGAGTAAAGATACTTGTCGGTAACGAGGTTGAACTAGGTACGGAGATACCGACGATCGAATCTCGGGCAAGTAACATACCGAAGAACAAAGGGAACATCATACGGGATTAATTGAATCCTTGACATAGAGGTTCAACCGATAAAGATCTTCGTAGAATATGTAGGAACCAATGTGGACATCCAGGTCCCGCCATTGGTTATTGACCGTAGAGGTGTCTCGGTCATGTCTACATAGTTCTCGAACCCGCAGGGTCTACACACTTAAGGTTTGGTGACGTTTCGGTAGTATAGAGTTATGTATGGTGGTGACCGAAGATTGTTCGGAGTCCCGGATGAGATCCCGGATGTCACGAGGAGTTCCGGAATTGTCCGGAAACGAAGATTGATATATAGGAAGGTGGTGTTTGGACTCCGGGAAGATTTCGGGCACTTTCGGTAGTGTACCGGGAGTGACGAATGGGTCCCGGGGGTCCACCAGTGGGGCCAACCCACCCCATGGGCCAAAGTGGCGACCCACCAGCTCCTAGTGGGCTGGTGGGGTTGTCCAAGGTGGCCTAGGCGCAGGGGAGAGACGCCCAAACCGAATTGGGGTGGAGTCCTCCCCAAGTTCCACTTCTCGTGTGAGAGGTGGACTCCCAATTGGAGGAGGAGTCCCCCTCCACCAGTTCGGCCGAATCCAAGGGAGGCCCTCCCCTTGGGCGCAGCCTCCTCTCCCCTTCTGCTATATATACTAGTGGATTTCTAGGGTTTTGCAATGATTTTTCCAGCCACGTGCAACCCTAATCTCTAGTGCATAGTTTCTCCTCTAGATTGGATTTCTGTAGTGCTTAGGCGAAGCCCTGCCGGAATTGCTCCATCACCATCGCCGGAGCACCGTCAGGCTGCCGGAGAACTCTTCTTCCTCTCCACTCTCTCTTGCTGGATCAAGACGGTGGAGATCGTCATCAAGCTGTACGTGTGCTGAACGTGGAGGTGCCGTCCGTTCGGCGCTAGATCGGAAGGACCGTGATCAAGATCGCGAGACGGTTCGTGATGAGATCGCGGGACTGATCGTGATGTGTTCGCGGGACGGATCGTGATCAAGATCGCGAAACGGATCGTGATGAGTTCGCCGGACGGATCGTGATGTGTTCACGGGACGGATCGTGATGAGATCGCGGGACGCTCGGCGATTTGGATCGCGAAGACGTACGACTACACCAACCGCGTTTCTTAACGCTTCCCGCTTAGCGATCTACAAGGGTATGTAGATCCACTCTCCCTTTCATAGATGCTCATCACCATGGATAGATCTGCGTGTGTGTAGGAATTTTTTTGTTTCCCATGCGACGTTCCCCAACACTTTAGGATCGACAAAACCTTTGGGCTGCATCATATACAGTTCTTCCTTAAGGAAGCCATTAAGGAATGCCGTTTTGACGTCCATTTGCCAGATCTCATAATCATAAAATGAGGTAATTGCTAATATGATTCAGACAGACTTCAGCATCGCTACGGGTGAGAAAGTCTCATCGTAGTCAACACCTTGAACTTGTCGATTACCCTTAGCGACAAGCCGAGCCTTATAAACGGTCACATTACCATATGCGTCAGTCTTCTTCTTAAAGATCCATTTATTTTCTATGGCTTGTTTATCATCAGGCAAGTCCACCAAAGTCCATAGTTTGTTCTCATACATGGATCCTATCTCGGATTTCATGGCTTCAAGCCATTTGTTGGAATCCGGGACCGACATCGCTTCTTCATAGTTCGAAGGTTCACCGTTGTCCAACAACATGATCTCTAGGACAGGGTTGCCATACCACTCTGGTGCGGAACGTGTCCTAGTGGACCTTCGATGTTCAATAGTAGCTTGATCTGAAGTTTCATGATCGTTATCATTAACTTCCTCTCCAGCCGGTGCAGGCTCCACAGAAACAACTTCCTATGCTATGCTACTTTCCGGTTTAAGTGGAGGTACAATTACCACATCAAGTTATATTTTCCTCCCACTTACTTCTTTCGAGATAATCTCTTTCTCAATAAAGGATCCATTCTTGGCAACAAAGACTTTGCCTTCAGATCCGAGGTAGAAGGTATACCCAATAGTTTCTTTGCAGTATCCTATGAAGACGCACTTTTCCGCTTTGGGTTCGAGCTTCTCAGGTTGAAGTTTCTTCACATAAGCATCGCATCCCCAAACTTTTAGAAACGATAGCTTAGGTTTCTTTCCAAACCATAATTCATACGGTGTCATCTCAATGGACATTGACGGTGCCCTATTTAAAGTGAATGCGGCAGTCTCTAATGCATATCCCCAAAATGATAGCGGTAAGTCGGTAAGAGACATCATAGATCGCACCATATCCAATAGAGTGCGATTACGACGTTCAGACATACCATTTTGCTGAGGTGTGCTAGGCGCCGCGAGTTGTGAAACAATTCCACATTTCCTTAGGTGCGTGCCAATCTCGTGAATCAAATATTCTCCACCACGATCAGATCGAAGGCACTTTATTTTCCTGTCATGTTGATTCTCTACCTCACTCTAAAATTCCTTGAACCTTTCAAAGCTTTCAGACTTGTGTTTCATTAAGTAGACATACCCATATCCGCTCAAGTCATCAGTGAGGGTGAGAACATAACAGTAGCCACCGCGAGCCTCGACGCTCATTGGACCGCATACATCGGTATGTATTATCTCCAATAAGTCAGTTGCTCATGAGGCATGGTCATCCATATCCATTGTTCCGGAGAACGGAGTCTTGGTCATCTTGCCCATGAGGCATGGTTCGCACGTGTCAAATGATTCAAAATCAAGAGACTCCAAAAGTCCATCAGCATGGAGTTTCTTCATGCGTTTGACACCAATATGACCAAGGCGGAAGTGCCACATGTAAGTGGGACTATCGTTATCAATCTTACATATTTTGGTACTCACACTATGGACATGTGTAACATCATGTTCAAGATTCATCAAAAATAAACCAATGAACGGCGGGGCATGACCATAAAACATTTCTCTCATATAAATAGAACAACCATTATTCTCAGATTTAAATGAGTAGCAATCTCGCATCAAACAAGATCCACATACAATGCTCATGCTCAAAGCTGGTACTAAATAACAATTATTGAGGTTTAAAACTAATCCCGAAGGTAGATGTAGAGGTAACGTGCCGACGACGATCACATCGACCTTGGAACCATTCCCGACACGCATCGTCACCTCGTCCTTTGCGAGTCTCCGCTTATTCCTCAGCTCCTGCATGGAGTTACAAATGTGAGAAACTACACCGGTATCAAATACCCATGAGCTACTACGAGCGCTGATTAGGTACACATCAATAATAAGTATATCACATATACCTTTAACGTTGCCATCCTTCTTATCCGCTAAGTACTTGGGGCAGTTTCGCTTCCAGTGACTGGTACCCTTGCAATAAAAGCACTCAGTCTCAGGCTTGGGTCCATGCTTGTTCTTCTTCCCGGCGACTTGCTTACCAGGCGTGGCAACAGCTTTGACGTCCTTCTTGAAGTTCTTCTTACCCTTGCCTTTCTTGAAACTAGTGGTCTTATTCACCATCAACACTTGATGCTCCTTTTTGATCTTGACCTCCGCTGATTTCAGCATCGAGTACAACTCAGGAATGGACTTCTCCATACCCTGCATGTTGTAGTTCATCACAAAGCTCTTGTAGCTAGGTGGAAGCGACTGGAGGATTCTATCAATGACCGAGTCATCCGGGAGATTAACTCCCAGCTGAGTCAAGCGGTTGTGCAACCCAGACATTTGGAGTATGTGCTCACTGACAAAATTGTTTTCCTCCATCTTACAACTGAAGAACTTATCGAAGGCATCATATCTCTCGACCCGGGCATGATCTTGGAAAACCAGTTTCAACTCTTGGAACATCTCATATGCTCCGTGTTGCTCAAAATGCTTTTGGAGCCCTGGTTCTAAACTGTAAAGCATGCCGCACTGAACAAGGGAGTAATCATCGCAGCGTGACTGCCAAGCATTCATAACGTCTTGATCTGCTGGGAAAATGGGTGCGTCACCTAGCGGTGCATAAAGGACATACAATCTTTTGAAGGCTATGAGATCCTCAAGCCACGGACCCAGTCCGCATAGTTGCTTCCATCATCTCTCAGCTTGGTTTTCTCTAGGAACACGTTGAAGTTGAGGGTGACATTAGCGTTGGCCATTGGGTCTACAATATAGATTGTAAAGACAATTTTAGACTAACTTCATGATAATTAAGTTCACATAATCAAATTATTTAATGAACTCCCACTTAGATAGACATCTCTCTAGTCATCCAAGTGATACATGATCCATGTCAACTAGCCCGTGTCCGATCATCACGTGAGATGGACTAGTCATCCATGGTGAACATCTCCATGTTGATCGCATCTACTATACGACTCATGTTCGACCTTTCGGTCTTCTGTGTTCCGAGGCCATGTCTGTACATGCTAGGCTCGTCAAGTCAACCTAAGTGTTTCGCGTGTGTAAATCTAGCTTACATCCGTCGTATGCGAACGTTAGAACCTATCACACCCGATCATCACGTGGTGCTTCGGAACAACGATCCTTAGCAACGGTGCACAGTTAGGGGATCACATTTCTTGAAATTTTATTGAGAGATCATCTTATTTACTACCGTCGTTCTAAGCAAATAAGATGTAAACATGATAAACATCACATGCAATCAATATAGTGGCATGATATGGCCAATATCATCTTGCTCCTTTGATCTCCATCTTCGGGGCATCATGATCATCACTGTCACCGGCACAACACCATGATCTCCATCATCATGATCTCCATTATCGTGTCTTCATGAAGTTGTCTCGCTAACTATTACTTCTACTACTATGGCTAACAATTAGCAATAAAGTAAAGTAATTACATGACATTTATGATTGACATGCAGGTCATACAATAAAATAAGACAACTCCTATGGCTCCTGCCGGTTTTCATACTCATCGACATGCAAGTCGTGAATCCTATTACAAGAACATGACCAGTCTCATACATCACAATGCATCACATCACATCCTTTGGCCATATCACATCACAAGGCATATGCTCTAAAAACAAGTTAGACGTCCTCTAATTTGTAGTTGCAAGTTTTTACGTGGCTGCTATAGGTTTCTAGCAAGAACGTTTCTTACCTACGCCAAAACCACAACATGATATGTGAATTGCTATTTACCCTTCAGAAGGACCCTTTTCATCGAATCCGATCCGACTAAGGTGGGAGAGACAGACACCCGCTAGCCACCTTATGCAACAAGTGCATGTCAGGCGGTGGAACCGGTCTCACGTAAGCGTACGTGTAAAGTTGGTCCGGGCCGCTTCATCCCACAATACCGTCGAATCAAGATAAGACTAGTAACGGCAAGCATATTAACAAGATCGACGCCCACAACAACTTGTGTTCTACTCGTGCATAGATTCTACGCATAGACCTAGGTCATGATGCCACTGTTGGGAGACGTAGTACTAAATCAAAAAATTTCCTACGTGTTCACCAAGATCTATCTATGGAGAAACCAGCAACGAGTGGGAAAGAGATTGCATCTTCAAACCTTTGAAGATTGCTAAGAGGAAGCATTACAATAACACGGTTGGTGGAGTCGTACTCGCAGCGATTCAGATCGCGGTGGATTCCGATCTTAGCACCGAACAACGGCACCTCCGTGTTCAACACACGTGCAGCCTGGTGACGTCTCCTACGCCTTGATCCAGCAAGGAGGAAGGAGAGGTTGAGGGAGAGCTCTGGCAGCACGACAGCGTGGTGACAGTGGAGCAACGTGGACTCCGGTAGGGCTTCGCCAAGCGCTACGGAGAACGAGGAAGACGAAGGGTAGGGCTGCGCCAAGAGAGAGAAGTCGTGTCTCCAATCAGCTCCAATACCTCGGGTATATATAGGAGGAGGGAGAGGGAGGGATGCCTTGGCCTCTCCTCCAAGGAGGAGAGGTTCGGTCGAGATAAGGGAGGAGTCCACCTCCCACAAGGGAGTTGGATCTCTTCCTTTTGAATCTCCTTTAGCCTTAACTCTTTATCCCTAGCCGCATGGGCCTTTCCGGAAGGACTTGGACAGCCCAATAAGGGCTGGTCCATCTCCTCTACCAGCCCACGAAGTCCTTTTGTCATCACACCCCTCCCGGGGGTCCTCCGGCACTCCCGGTACATTACCGATGAGCCCGAAAACTTTCCGGTGACCAAAACTGGACTTCCTATATATCAATCTTTGCCTCTGGACCATTATGGAGCTCCTCGTGACGTCCAAGATCTTATCCGGGACTCCGAACAAACTTCGGTAACCACGTACAACATTTCCCTATAGCCCTAGCGTCATCGAACCTTAAGTGTGTAGACCCTATGGGTTCGGGAGACACGTAGACATAACCGAGACACCTCTTCGATCAATAACCAACAGCGGGATATGGATACTAATGTTGGCTCCCACATGCTCCATGATGATCTCATCGGATGAACCACAATGTCGGGGATTCAATCAATCCCGTATCCAATTCCCTTTGTCTACCGGTATGACACTTGCCCGAGATTCGATCATCGGTATCCTTATACCTTGTTCAATCTCATTACCGGCAAGTCTCTTTACTCGTTCTATAACACATCATCCCGTGGCTAACTCCTTAGTCACATTGAGCTCATTATGATGATGTCTTACCGAGTGGGCCCAGAGATACCTCTCCGTCACACGGAGTGACAAATCCTAGTCTCCATTCGTGCCAACCCAACAGACACTTTCGTAGATACCCGTAGTGCACCTTTATAGCCACCAGTTACATTGTGATGATTGGCACACCCAAAGCATTCCTACAGTATCCGGGAGTTGCACAATCTCATGGTCTAAGGAAACGATACTTGACATTAGAAAAGCTTTAGCAAACGAACTACACGATCTTGTGCTATGCTTAGGATTGGGTCTTCTCCATCACATCATTCTCCTAATGATGTTATCCCGTTATCAACGACATACAATGTCCATGATCATGAAACCGTGACCATCTATTGATCAACGAGCTAGCCAACTAGAGGCTCACTAGGGACATGTTGTGGTCTATGTATTCACACATGTATTATGGTTTCCGGTTAACACAATTATACCATGAACAATAGACAATTATCATGAACAAGGAAATACAATAATAACCATTTTATTATTGCCTCTAGGGCATATTTCCAACACGATAGCCGTACTATCAAGGGACGCTCTGAAGTTAGTAGCTTGATCGTATCGTTCGTCAAGAGCTCGAACCATTGCATCCTTGCATCATATTTCTTGATTCTTATTTGTATTTTCTCCTTTTGAGTTTTTAGATCTTCTGGTTATCTTCTTGACAAGCTCTAGTACATCAAAAACGGATTTCATATGCTTCTTCTATTGCGTTTTCAGTGTTGGAGGTTTTATCGGTCTTATCCGAGGAAGGGTTCTCACCATTTTCTTATGGGCCTTTTCTCATTTTCTTATTATTTATAATTCTACCAATATTGTGTTATCCCATGTCTTTATCTTTCCAACAAACTTTGTTTCGTTGAATTCAGAGTCCGTTTGCAAAAGTTGTGGCAGTTTTGGTGTTCATAAAAGGTTGCAACCGTACTACCACGGCTGGAGCGGATGTAATTTTTTACTACCGCTCCAGAGCAGTACTACCGCGACTCCAGAGCGGTAGTACCGCTCCGGACCAAAATCTCGTGTCAAGTCCAGCCGTGGTAGGCATGGATGTAAATTTTTTAGTACCGCTCGCAAGCAGTAGTACCGCTACGCGTAGCGGTAGTACCGCTATCCATAGAGGTAGTACCGTGAGGACGAGCGATAGTACCGCTTCGGCGGTTCTACTAGTCTTTTGCCTCCTCCGTGTTGTTTTTCAAAGGGCTACTACAGTCCTAGCAACAGTACTGCTCCTTGGAGCGGTAGTACCGCTCTGTGCGGCCTGTGAGGATAACAATTGGATTTTTCCCCACCTATGAAAGGGGGTGTTCTTCCCCATTGAACCTAATCCTTGTAGCTCGTGTTCTTACCCCATTTTTGAACTTCTTCGAGCTTGATAACTCTCAATCCCTCCAATGATTCTTGCTAGTTCTTGAGGGAAAAGTGAGAGGAGATCTAGATGCACATTTCCACCAATCACTTTCTCCTCTAAGTGAGGGCCCTTGGATCTAGATCTTGGAGTTCTTCGTGTTCTTCTTTGTTTTTCCTCTCATTTTCCTCCCTAGCATTAGTTGCTTTGTTGGGATTTGTGAGACAAGGAATTGGGCACTCTGTGTGCCCTTGCCATTGCATTTGGTGCACAGGTTTGAGTTCTCCATGGTGATACGTGGAAGTGAGAAGTTGAGAAGCTTATTACTCTTGGCTGTTTGAGCACCCTAGAGATTGTTCCTCTTGGGTGCTTTGGCGCCCTAGACGGTTGGTGATGCCTCGGAGCTCAATCATTGTGGTGCAATGCTCCGGGCAAGCTTTGGGGTCTCCAATTAGGTTGTGGATACTGCCCCGGGCATTTGAGGTCACCTCGGAGCCACAATCCATTGTGGTGAAGCTTTGTGGTGTCGTTGGGAGCCTCCAATTAAGTTGTGGAGATTGCCCCAACCTTGTTTGTACGGGTTCGGTGACCACCCTCAAGGGTCCCTTAGTGGAATCATGGCATATTGCATTGTGCGATGGCATGAGGAGATTACGGTGGCCTTAGTGGCATCTTGGGAAGCATTGTGCCTCCACACCGCTTCGAACGGAGATTAGCATCCGCAAGGGTGTGAACTTCGGGATACATCGTCGTCTCCGCGTGCCTCGGTTATCTCTTACCCGAGCCCTTTACTTATGCACTTTACTTTGTGATACCATATTGTATCTTGCTATCACTTAGTTGTTTCTCTTTATTAGCATAAGTTGTTGGTGCACATAGGTGAGCCTAGTTGTTTTAGGTTTTATGCTTGACATATTAAACGTTAGTTTTATTCCACATTTGTTCAAGCCTAAACCATAATTATTTTAAAGCGCCTATTCACCCCCCCTCTTGGCGACATCCTCGTCCTTTCAGACGTGAACTAGAAATGATATTTAAGTGATCCTGAACACCTACCTACGAGTCAAACATAACCCCACCGTGTTCTCTTTCGGAGCAGACCTCACGAGAAGAGACGGTCACGGTTACGCACACGGTTGGTGTATTTTATTTGAGTTACTTCAAGTTCGCTATGACCAGGTGTTAAACAAATTTCCAAGATGCCACATAACCGCAGGCACGATTTCTTGAAAACTTTTAACCCTACAGGGGTGCTCCAACTTATCCATCACAAACTATCCACAAGCTGCATTGGAATTCCTCCCGCGGGATAACCCGTAGTATTCGCGGAATCCCGATGGAAAATCTCAACCTTCAGATAGCTTGAAGTGTCCTCTAAATCCCGTGCACAAGACATTCGAGAAAGGTAAAACAAATCCAGCAAGGCCGCCCGACGTGTCACGAACCCGATAGGAGTCACACATCTCGTTCTCGGGACACGACGGATGCGCGATGGTTACTACACTAATCACCGAGTTGCCCCGGGCGACGTTAATAAGCTGTTCTGGGTTGGACCAACACTCATGAGGAGCACTGGCCCAGGTTGTTGATTAAAGATCCTCAGGTTAATTACTCCCTATGTAGGTTTATTAGTCATTAGGAAAATGGTAAAACCAATGTTGGGCCTTGCCAGAAGAGTTTTATCCCAAAAGGAAAATCAAGGGTGTCCCCATACAACCCCGAGCATGTTAGGATTGCTCAATATGGAACATAACACCGGTACACAAGTAATCTAGGGCGACAAAAGTGGAACAAAACACCGAGCAAAAGGCCAAGCCTTCCACCTTTTACCAAGTATATAGGTGCATTAAATTAAATAAAATAACAATAATAATGTGATATCTCAAAAAGATCCATGTTGTCACATGGAATACAGCCTGCACCTGCAACTAGTAGCATGCTATAAGAAGGGGGCTGAGCAAGCGGTAACATAGCCAAACAATGGTTTGCTGGGATGTGGAGGGGTTAGAGGCTTTCATGACAATATTGGGAGGCTTGACATACAAGTGGTAGGTAGCGAGACATAACGATAGAAGCGAGACAATTAAGACGATAAGCCCTACATACACATGCACGCTTCTGCTTCTAGGGCATCCCTACACCTATACAGTGTACGACATGCCGATAAGATGATTGTAGCATTAGAGTCTCTCAACACCATGCCAGCTCCCGCTTTCCCGTTAGAGATGAAGGACCCATCAGAGTTTAGTTTTACTCTTCCAGCCCTTGGTGGGCACCAAGAAGGAGCTTCCTCTAGGGATAAAACTTGAGAATTGGGAACATGCACCACAAAGACTAGGGATTTACCTTTGCTTTGCTCCAGGTCATTCGATGATTCAAGAGCTCAATCATTCTCGATATTTGTCAAGGTCTTCAAGTAACTACATAGGTAATGTTTTGAGATTTCTACAAGTGGCGGCCTCTTATCATGGAAAATTTCATTCCAAACAAACCAGCTGCACCAGAATATCAACAAGATCGCACTTTTCATCTCACAAGGCACACGGTCGAGCAGATGTAACAACCACTCCCTTCCCGAGTTCGTAATCTCATTCAACTTTGGTGGAGTCCACTCGGAAGACATGCAACTCGACAGCTTTCTTGTGAGCGAACAACGGCGGAAAGGATGGAAGTTGTCTTCTTCAGTACCACACATCGGGCATATACCTGTAACTTCCAGGTTTCTCTTACATTTATTTTTCCATGTCGGTAGGGAGTCAATGCACAATAGTCATGCAAAGTTAATGATAGAAGGCAAAACCTTAGGGCATGTACAACGGTGGCAGCACCTTGGTGCTACCCAGCCCAACCACATCAGCTTATGAAAGTGACACTATAGGTTAATTTCACACCGATGCATCCCAGTGATGGCTTCATGACATCGTCAACTGCAGCAGCCATAGGACCATGCATGAGATAGAAAACTGACTGTCAGCTCCTTTACCCATCTTTATTTTTTCTCTTTCATCTTTCTCCTTACTTTATGAACCGAGGAAGCTGCCTCCTCTGCAAGCTCCCGTCTGGTCTACAAGGCATACACGAGCCGCCAACATGGCGTCCGAGCCTAGTTGGCTCTGCGGGGTAGCGGTATGGGGCATACCGTTGGCCATGCACTTACAAGCACGCATCATTTTCCAGTTGGCACGGTTGCCATCAGGTCCACTGCTCGAACTAATAGCATTTTCCCTAAACGGTTCCTCAAGGGCTAGATTGTATGCACTTTTGGCAGAAAAAGTGCCCAGCTTCCCTGGTCCCCATGCAAGAGTGTCATCTTCAATCCTTGGAGATGTTCTGATTTTCAAAATCTCATCAACGTCAAAGGTCAAAAAATAGTTATTAAGTGCATCATGTTTCCATGCTCCATTTTCATCAAGCAAGCCTCACACAAACCGGATTCTGCATATACCTTGCGGAGATATAGGTTTATAAGAGTGTGGTCTGGGTATCCAGTTGTCGTGCTAAACGCGCACACTTCTTTCATTCCCAATTCTCCATACCAGTCCTTTCTACAATAATTCTAGTCCATGAGTAATAGCCGTCCATAAAGGTGATGCGTTGCCTGTAAATACCGTATCCACCAGGTTTCCATTTGGATAGTAGCGGGCCTTTAGAACCCTACATAGGCTCTCAGGCTTCTCAATTAACCTCCAAGCTTGCCTTGCAAGTAATGCTTGGTTGAACATTCGTAAATCTATGAAACCGGCACCATCTCTACTTCTTGGTTGCATTAAGTATTTCCATGACTTCCAATGAACTTTCCTCTTACCATCTTTGACCCCCAATAGAAGTTTCTCACCATTCGGGTAAGATCATCACAAACAGAAACAAGCAATTTAAACACTCCCATGATATAAGTGGGCAACGCTTGAGCTACTGACTTAATTAGTACTTCTCTCCCTGGTTGTGCAAGACACCCATCACCCCATTGCAACAATCTTTTGGTCAAGCTAGCTTGTAAATTTTAAAACCAGCCCTTGGGTACCCGTCCCTCTCGCGTTGGTAGTCCTAGGTAATTTTTTCTCAAAGCATGAATTTTGAGGACATCCTTCACCTGCTCCTGGGCTTCCAAAGGACAAACAGAACCAAACAAGATTGAACACTTATCATAATTCAACAATTCACCTATAGCTGGTTCATGTAGATCAAGGCTCTTCTTAATATTAATCGCTTGTTCATGAGAGGCTTGAAAGAACAATAATGTATCGTCCGCAAACAACAAATGTCATGTGAACATTCACAAATGGCATATTTCATGTTTGGGTCTAAAGTTTTTAGGGGTTTCACACACATGTCATGTGAACATTCACATTTTTTCCATTTATTCTAACAATATTTAAAATTGACCTTTTAGGGACTGGAGCATAGGAGCGAACCAACCTGTGGTTGGGTGATTAGATGGACAGTGGTATCCTCAGCCCATTAGGATTCAAGTCCTGATGCTCGCATTATTTCTGAATTTATTTCAGGATATCCGATGACACGGATTCAATGGAAGGAGACGTTTCCTTCGATGATGAGACGCCTATGGTGATTTCGTGTCTTTCAGATCTGCCCATAGGCATATATGAGCGCTTGCGTATGTAATGTTTTAAAAAAGGGGTTTTACCATTTGTGCCACTAATTTTGTCCCATTGTTTGGTTTTATCACTAGGAATTTCAACTACTCAAAAATGCCATCAATTCGTTAGGCATATGCTCAAAAATGCCACTAGACATCATTACTGTCAACTCAAATCTCGTTTACAAAGTTATAATGACATAAATACCTATGGACCAACATATCAGTTGTCCCTCTATCCCACTACAATAAAGCGTGGGCCCCATTTGATCCCAACAACGTTCTTATTTTTTTAAAATTATTCGCTTGCTAAGTCCACACAAGTGGGGCCCACACTTTTCATTGTGCAATAGAGAGAACTCACATGTGCGTCTAATAGTATTTTTGTCATATAACTTGGTCAACGGGGTTTGACCTAACAATAACAATGTCTAATGTCATTTTTGGCAAACATCTAATGAAATTGTGGCATTTTTAAGATATCTAATGGCATTTTTGAGCAAACATTTCACAGAACGATGACATTTTTAAACAATTGTGACTTCTAATGAAAGCTGTGAATAGTGGGACACGACTATTAGCATAAATGATAATAACCCTAAAAAAGGGGACGGGAGCACCTTAGTATTTTTTTTCCTGTCTCAAAGCTCCTCTGTTTTGCAGGGATTAGCTTCCTTTTAACAAAGTAGTACTCCCTGTGTGTCAAAGACAAAAAAACGTCTAATGTGTATGAGAGGTGTGAACTCTGTCGGTTTGTGTGTAGTATATAAGGCGTCGTCAGGCACAAGGATGATCCAAATGAACAACTCAATTTTAGTCCAGTACTCGCCACCGCGACCGTCACAAACGTCGCAATCGCGTCGCAACTCCATCGCTAAGATATGAAATTAAGCTTACCTACCTAAAATCCAGCATTTAATGAAACACAAATTTAAGCTCAGGGAAAAACAAATTCCGGCCTCAACTCTTTCGAAATTATACAAATGGCCCCATAACACCAAAACTAGCAAAATTTTGGTCCCTCAACTTTCAAACTGGTTAGATTAGTCTCTAATACCGCTTTGGGTGATTTCTTGCGGACATGAAGTGGTTTTTGACTCATACTATTTGGGACCTGCCTGTCACTGACAAAAATTGAAAGTGTGTAGGACCCGCTTGTTAGTGGAGGAGGAAATAAAAATACGCATAGGAGCTAGCTACCAATCCAACAACCAGTTTTTGGTGTTTTGAGAGATAAAACGTACTCCCTCAGTTCATAGATATAAAAAAATAGAAATTTTATTATAAATTACGTACGGAACAAAATAAGCGAATCTACATTCTAAAATATGTAGTTTGTATTGAAATCTTTAAAAAAGACATAAATTATTTAGGAACAGAGGGAGTATATATTATTTTTGGTAACAAACAGAATTGAAACCGGAAACACCTGATACAAAAATAAATGCAAAGTCAACCTACTAATATTTGTGAAAAAACAAGCGGCAGAATACACAGCATGTCATAATTACTTTCCCGTCAGTCTTGTTTAAGAATTAAGAAAAAGAAATTTCTTTTAAATCAGTTAGTTTTTTCGGTTGTGAAAATGTATATACTATGAAGAAATGCCTACCTCAATTTCTTAAACTAAGTGTGCCCGGCGTAGTGGTTACCATGTACGCAATTATTTTAAATTTGTAGGAGTATTTCTTTCTCCATGCGGCTGACAAGTGAGGCCCACACATTTGTATCACGGTCAAACTTTCACAACGTGTCCGGTTTTAGTCAAAACCGTGTCCACATGGCAGAAAACCACTCAAAGGGACTAAACTTATCTAGTTTTAAAAGATGAGGGATTATGTTATGCTGGTTTTGACATTTGAGAGACCATTTTTATCTTTTCGAAAGAGTTAAAGTATGAAAAATATTTTTTCTTAAATTTAATAGCCTACAAATTTGCTAACAATTGCCTGTCTTGATGATGTAACAAACAGGATCAAAGAGGTTATGTTTTGTAGAAAATAAGTACCACAAAAGGTAAATCTTGAAGAATAAGAAGGGAGAAAAGAAAAAAAGAGCCATATTTTTTTAAAACCGAGACATAAGATTTGCCTCATCTTTTAGTTAAGTAGAAACGAGTTGCCTAGTTAATTAACAAAAAAATAAAGAAAACCCAATATAAACCCATCACATGTGGACTACTTAGAGAGCATGCAATTTCATAAGCACACGATCATCCTAACAACCAAACCCAACACACAATGACCATCTACCCAACACTGCTACATCGCAAATAAAGCCCCTCAGTGAAGATCAGGGGCACCATCAGAATTAACGGACTCATCATGTGAACATTCACGATTTTTTCCATTTATTCTAAAAAATATTGAAAATTGATCTTTCAGGGACCGGAGCATAGGAGTGAACCAACTTGTGATTGGATGGTTAGAGGGACAGTGGTATCCCCAACACACTGGGGTTCAAGTCCTGATACTCGTATTATTCCTAAATATATTTCAGGATTTCCGACGATGCACATTCAGTGAGACGAGACGTTCCCGTCGATGACGATGCGCCTACGGTGACTTCATGCCTTTCAGAAGTGCTCATAGGGGTAAGGTGTGCGTGTGTACGTTTATAAGTGTGAGTATATGCATATGTATATGAACACTTGCCTCTGTACTGTATTAAAAAAATGGTCCCGATATTCACCACACGTGTGGTACATTAGACATCCGCCCACACACCGTGTGTGACATACACAAGAGGCAGCCCACACGGATCGTGTGTGGACAAACAATAGAACTGCCCACACGTGTGGGCGCAACTACTTCGTGCCACAAGCCCAACAAGTACTACTCCTCCCCACCCACGTGTGTGGCACGAAGCAAATCTACCCACACGTCCTCACACATCTATCTACGTTAGTTACCCTAGGGATGACAATTCTAGTTATCTGGAATGGTAAATGTAGTTGTAAAAGCATGGCAACTCTTTCTGTTTTGGTTAACTATAGTTACTCGCGGGATGACATTTTAGTTACCCAGAGATAATTGCCATGTGTATATTTACCTAGTTGCCACGTGTGGTCCAACCATAATTACCATGTATAATTAATCATAGTTGTCATGTGTGTTTACCTGGTTGCCACGTACGCGCAACTGTGGTTGCCATTTAGCAACGAATCATAGTTGCCATGTGTGTTTACGTAGTTGTCACGTACACGCAACTGCAGTTTCCTTTGTGAGTCATGTGGGTAAACTATTCAACATCCACACACACGATGATGCCTACATGGCACTGAAATTCCAACATTGTTTTTAGAATTCGTGCAAAACAAACACATGTGGGCAAATACAAAGTTGTCACACGTGTAAACGTTATCATTAACGTAAAGAAACAGGAGTATAGGAGCACCTTAATATTTCCCCCCCGTCTCAAAGCTCCTTTGTGTGTAAAAAAAAACGTCTAATGTGTGTGAGAGGTGTGAACTCTGTCAGTTTGTGTGTGTAGTATATAAGGCGTCGTCAGGCACAAGGATCCTCCTCCTCTGAGCTTCTCCCAACTTCAAGCCATCAAATGACCCACCGCTTGTTCCGCTCGGAAGAAAAGGAAAGCAAGATGGACGTCTCTTCCTCATCCATTCTTGTGCTCCCGCTCCTCTTCCTCTTCCTCTCCTCCCTCCCGTCGCTCGCCTCCGCCTGCGACCGCTGCGTGCACCGCTCCAGAGCCGCCTACTACACCTCCTCGCTCACCCTCGCCGGTACATCCCGTCGATCGATTCGTGTTCAATTTTCTCACCTATCGATCGATTCATACAACTGCATACAGCACATACGTAGTAGTAGTAGTATGATTCTGACTGTTCGATTGTCTTGTTTTGCAGCCGGTTCCTGCGGGTACGGCACGGCGGCCGCGTCCCTCAACGGCGGCCTGCTCGCCGCGGCGGGCCCGGCCCTGTACAGGCAAGGCGTCGGCTGCGGCGCGTGCTTCCAGGTGCGGTGCAAGGACGACGAGCTCTGCGGCACCGCCGGCGTCAGGGTCGTCGTCACGGACCGCGAGAGGACGAAGGAGAACGGCACGGACCTCGTGCTCAGCAGCCCGGCGTTCGCTGCCATGGCCCGCCCCGGCATGGCCGCGCGGCTCGCCAAGCTCGGCGCCGTCGACGTCGAGTACAAGAGGTAATCCAACGCCGCCCTCTCTGTTTTTCTTTTTCACGAACCGCGCGCGCCATGTGCGGCATAAGAAAAAAAAACAGCGCCGGCCGAGCACGCCTGCCATCATATATGTGATCCAGTTGTCTCGAGCTGGTAGAATTTGGAAGCTCTCCATGCTCACGATTGTCAACGCCGGTGCGCATGTGCAGGGTGCCGTGCGAGTACAAGGGCAAGAACCTCTCGCTGCGGGTGGAGCAGAGGAGCCGCGCGCCGAGCGAGCTGGCCGTCACGATCCTCTTCCAGGGCGGCCAGACCGACATCGTCGCCGTGGACGTCGCGCGGGTCGGTTCGTCGTCGAGCTGGAGGTCCCTGACACGCGACCACGGGCCGGCGTGGAGCACGAGCCTGGCGCCGCCGGGGCCGCTGCAGCTCAGGGCGGTGGTGACCGGCGGGTACGACGGGAAGTGGGTGTGGGCCGACCGCGAGGTCCTGCCTCGCCAGTGGCGCGCCGGCGAGGTCTACGACACGGGCGTGCAGATCACCGACATCGCCCAAGAAGCCTGCTTCCCCTGCGATACGCAGGAGTGGAGGTGACCGCCGACGAGGCAGGCCCAGAGGAAGAGCTAAGCTCCAAAATCGTGGCCGGGCATCGAACTAACGGTCAGAGGCTCCTCGTCACTGCTGCTGCCAGTTTCGGCTGGGCTTGGAATTGGAGATTACAGTAACTGACGCAGTGACACGTAGAGTCCTTGTTGCTTATCCAACTCTTGTGGACATACGTGCATGAGCTGCAGCTGACGTGTGAGATTATGTTGTAGTAGCAACCACCAAGCGATAATGAGCAGATGACGACGGCGAGGCCGTGGCCTGAATCGCCGGACCTACTGCAAAATACTACATACAAAATCCGGTGACTTTTCCCGGTGGGCAGCGTCGCAAGTCGCCGCGCCGCAGGATTCATGCACCGTTGCTTGCTGTCGGCGACGATGCTCTCTGCTCACTTTAACAAACGATTTTCATTCATCGGCGCCGAGCTCGATCGTTCCGTTTGAAATTGAATGGGTTGGTGACGAGATTTATAATTTGTTGGACGACCAACGAAACTACTCGCTGGTCTTCCAGGATTCACTGAACGAGCCGGGTCCGGGCAGGAAATTAACGTAGTAGTGCAATGGAATACAATACTGTAATGAGTAGAAAGCACGTCGAATTCAGACATGTATCCACTGAGCTGAGCAGAGCACACACGGTTGGTGAGTAGCTAGTAGCTAGTAGCTGGGTGCGCCATGAACGGCAGCCACTCATCAACGGTGCAACTGCAACCATCTACTCCTCCCGGCCTCACGAAACCATCACTTATCAACGAGGAATTGATGATAATGATGGCCATTGGAACTGGTAGTAGTGTGTGTACCAGCCAATATGCGCGTGTGCTGGCTGGTGAAAGCCGGCCGAGATTCTCTCGGAGTGCACTGTACGTCTGTCCGCCACCGCCCACCAGGGGCGGCGCCGTCGCACCGTGTAGATTATCCATTCAATTTTCGAACACAACACAGTGCCGAAATTCAGGCGCAGGGTGACGACGTACACGAGCAAAAAGTTTCCATGCTTGATAATTAAATTTGCCATCTTCGCATCGTTAAACTTGTGATAAAACCGTCCAGAGTTGTCATGTGCTCGCATCACACGTCACGTACTTATCAGAGTCCTAGATCAATGCATAACGGAAGCAAACATGACGCTTAACTGAATCAAAGTTGTGAGCAACTTTGCAGGGGCCTGAAAGATTAGGTGCATGCATGCCCTCTAAATTAAGCTCTAGCATACTTTGGCGTGCAGCGTCAAGCGATCAACCGAATCGACGTACAACTGAATCGATCACTCCGGCCGATGGAGGGTGCAACATGTGTAGCCGCGCGGTGTGCGATCGATCGGCGCGGTGCTGTGCCAATTGATGAAAGTCGGACGAAACGAGGTTGCAGCCTGCAGGAATGGTGGGCGAGTGAGACACCGATGGAGCAAGCTTTATGGGCGCCGGCCGGCCCGGCGGCGTAATTCGCCGTGGCTTCACCATCGATGTACTATATACTACCAGTATGTTACCACCGTATGCGCCACGACAGTGACCCCATCGGGTCTCACGAGTGATCCAAATGTACAACCCAACTTTAATCCACCAGATTATATATTTAGTCTCTTGTACTCTTGTTGTTCCCAAAAGCACGCAGAGAGTACCTGTTGATGCACAAGTGTGGCTCCGGTAGGTAGTCCAGTGAAACGGTTGCGCATGCAACCTGCTAAATTAAGGGCAGTTGCAAATTGTTTTCCCTGGGTCACATCACGAGTTCAGACCTGAGACATTCGAGAAGATGGCGCCATGGCGAAAACTAATCGAGGGCGTACGTACGTGTCTGCGGGTTCGCTGCACCCAACTGCACAGCTGATCATCAATGTCCTGATTCTAGTTTTTTGTTTAGATTAGCAGATATGCGTAAGGTCGTAGTCATGTGTGTATTTTATGTAGACTTATTATATATCCTAGCCTCTTATCCGTTGGGACGGGGCAGCTAACTAAACGGAGGGGTCAGCCTCGATGATGGGTTGATTTGTTTCTTTGGGAGACGTGAGCTCCATCTTGGTGACCAACCCTAAACCCAACGGTCTTGCTATTGCGCGTCATGCTTAGCAGCAGAAATCAAACGAGTTAAGTGCTAACAGACATAGAAAGACTGTAACATAGTTCCAAGATCTTTTGGACTGTTGGTTGTTCACTTTCTTTGGGCACGCGAGTCACAAACGCGTTCGCAGGCAATGTGTGTATAGTTTTCTGTGCACAATCATCTCTGCCTGCCGACGTGGTTGTAGTATTCGGGCATAAGTTTAGCGAGATGCTAAATGATGTAAGGATATGATAGCAACATGATACTACATTAGACTAACGAAACGATAGATGATTCAAAGGAGGAAAAGAAGGAAAATAATTGTGTTGTCACTTTCCAAAGGATGCGGTGTACTTACATAAGTCATCCGTTGTGTCCGTCGTGCACCATGTCGACCCACCGAGTTTTTTTCTTAAACGAAGGAATTTTTTTTGCCTCATATGTTAATTAATGAGAGGATGTAATTCACCCATAAATGCACACGAATGATTATGCTCGCCAAATAATTGACTCTAGATTCTTTGCCCCGGGGATGATCCAAAGTTTTGCCACATTCAAGATGATGTTTAGCAAGATCGGTGGGGTGCGCTCTTGTGCCGGAACATCCTTGCATTCCGCTTATTCCATTTGGTCCCCAAAACGAGCATAGTGAGAGAGGCAATTGCCTTTATATTGCGTATACAAACACCAGTTCGGCTTGCCCATCAATCCTCAACATTATTTTCCATACCAGGTCGACCCACCAAGTTTTGACGTCCTTGAAGCGACGCCAAGAATTTGGGACAATGCCTTCCGCGCTATCCGTCTCGAAGAAAATGGGAATTCGGATTAACAGTCGTTAATCGTATATGTAAGTGCCTATTTAAATTTTTATATGAGATATTGACACACTGAACTCTCTCGAGAAGTAGAGATAACCCAATAAAAACATTTTATTTTTTCAAAGACAAGGGCATTTAGGTCCTTTATTTGGAAGCAACTACAACCAAGACTGCTAATGGACTTTAGGTCAAGTAGAAGAAACTGGCTAAAACAAGAGATATGCAACGGCTCACCTGAAAGATACAAATTCCACATTAATAAGATGTTGAGTTAGCTCAATGGCTTTCAGTGTAAGAACTCGTTGGATTATGCCCATGCTGATTGGACTAGGAAGCTAGACAGACAATAGGCTCCCCCATCCTCCCCAGGTTTTAGACTAGAGACGAGATAGGGCTATGAGTCTCTTTCCCTCATAAAGAAATGCACCTCTTCTACTAATAAAAGAAGAGCCATAAAAAAGAAAGTCCAGGTGGGAGCGAAATCTTCAAACATGCATCAATGGTAAAATCAGACAGTTCTTCAGTAACACAAGAGGGCTTCGTCAAGGAAAACCTATATCTCCCCTCCTTTTTGACATTTTGGTTGATGCCTTATCCTCCATGCTTTGAAACATTTGAGAAGATGGAACCAGAACAAAAAAATTGCATTGCTGATCAATGCCCCTGATTTTGTTTTTTGATAAGTAGATATCTTAGGATCAGAGTCACGAGTGTTATATGTGCAAATCTCCCTACCTCTTGTCCCTTAACACAGACAGCTAACTAAAATAGTGGGGACCAAGTAAAATCCATCAGCCTCGATCATGAGTTGATTTATTCGAGAGACGTGATCTCCCTCTTGGTGGCCAACCCTAAACCCAATGGGCCCGCCAAAACCGAATCCTTAGTGCTGATAGTACTACCTTAGTTCATGGTCTATATTAGATTTGCAAAAATCAGATAAATCAACTACTAAAACAGAGGATTCTTTTGCACCGGGGAACTACTAAAATAGTAAGACAATATATATAGTTCCAAGATCTTTTTGTTCTGCACAAGCAATCTATACATACTCCCTCCATTCCAATGAATTAAGGCATACACGCATCCTAAAATTTAACTTTGACTGTAAACTAGACCAACTAAATGTGTGATCACATGTATCGGAAATTATACCTTCGAACTCGGTCTCGTATCAAAAAGAAGTTCTTGGATGGTACAATTTTAAAGTCACAAAGTATATATTATTAATCTTATTTATGCTTAAAGTTGAATTTTGGGAAGCGTATGCGCCTTATACATTTGAATGGAAAAAGTAATTTAGTGTGCCTCCAAACGTGGTTATAGTATTCAGGCACAAGTTTACCAAGATGCTAAATTGCGTAAGGGTATGATAACAATGTTATTTTGTTGGTTAGACTATTGAAGGGAGTGATGCTTGATATCTATAACACCTAAATAGTTTATGCCCATTAATTCTGATTCTCTCAAAATGTAGCCCTGCACATCATCAAACGTGTCACGCCATCATCCACTAAAACTAATTTATAGCAAATGCATGCAAACATATAATTGTTCCATCTCCATTACAATGAATTAAGGCATGTATGCATCCTAAACATTTAACTTTGACCGTGAACTAGACCAACCAAATGTGTGCTTATATGTAATAAAAATTATACCTTCGAACTCGTACCAACAAGAATTTTTTGGATGGTACAATTTTGAAGTCACAAAAGTAAATATTATTAATATTATTTATGCTTAAAATTGAATTTTGGGAAGCGTGTGTGCCTTATTCATTTGAATGGATAACGTAATTTAGTGTGCATGCCAACATGGTTATAGTATTCAGGCACAAGTTTACCAAGATGCTAAATGGCGTAAGGGTATGATAACAACATTACTTCATTAGTTAGACTATGAACACTAGTAGAAAACAGACCTTTCGTCCCAAGCATTAGTCCCGGTCTGGTTACGAGCCGGTTCTAAAGAGGCTATTAGTCCCGGTTCGTGCCGGCTCCAACGGGTAGGAGCAGGGCGACCTTTAGTACCAGCTCATAAGGGATCTTTAGTACTGGTTCGTGTCACGAACCGGTACTAAAAGGGGTGTGGCAGGCTTTTGGTCAGACTTGGGATCCGCGTGCCTCTTTAGTACCGGTTGGTGGCACGAATCGGTACTAAAGGTTGCCCTTTAGTACCGGTTGGTGACACCAACCGGTACTAAAGACTTTCTATATATATAGATATGCTTTGTCCTTAGCCGATCGAAGGGGCTCTCATTTCTCTATTTTCTCCCCTGTTCTTCTTCTTGCTCGAAGCTCATCCTCCATTTTACCAAGGATTTGTCAAGGTTTGAAGGCAACCCATCTATCCAAGTGTTCACAAAGGTTAGCAACTTTGCCCCTTCATCTCTTATTGCTAGATTAGCTTGTGGTATGCTCAAAGATATGTGATTTGTGGGTTTTAGCTAGGTTTTGGGGGAGTGATCATTATGTGGGAGTTTATTTGATTTATATGCAATTTGAGCTCAAATTAACTTGTTAGGTTGCATATGCGTAGGTGTGGTTTATTTGGTGCCTCCCATCCCCGTCCTAACCACAGTCGATCATCCGCACCATCTCGTCGCGGCACCGGCCACCTTGGTGAGCCTCTTGTTCTTCTTAAAACATTTTTGTTAAAAAAATTACTTATATGATTTAGATAGCTGTGTGTACGATTTACTTACTTGTATTATTGTTAGTTATTCTATAGTGTCATGGTTATGGTATCCGGCCACGTCGGCCCTCGTCCAGTCTATGATCCAAATGTGGTATGTCGTTATCTTTTATAACTATTTCGCACATCATCTAATGTCTATGACAATTAATTATGCCACCAAATTGACGTAGATGTTTTTATCTATAGGAAGTAGTTGAAACAGAAATTCCAACCGACTATGCAATTCTGCTCGAGAAGTTAACACAAGCTGAAAAAGAAATTGATCATTTGATTTTTTTTGAAAAGAACTGAAGATGAGAAGATGGGATTGGAGTTGCATGTTGACGATATCGTCGATGATCACAAGAACAAGATGGATGGAATGCACTTGAAGCTTAGAAAGATTAGAAAATATGCCATTGATACTGAGGCTTGGTATCATTATGCCGTTGGCTCAGTTGTTACCTTAGTTGCGATTATGATAGTTTTATGTTGTTTTATGAGATGTATGTATGAACTATAAGTATCTATTATTTGTAGTAATAACATTTGGTCACTGCTAGCTCTACTTTGGTTGTAATGTGATGATGAAGTTGTATTAATTTGGTCACTTCGATGTTGTGTAGTGATGAGCCGACAATGGATGTACGATGACCGACTAAGTCCAGGGTTCCTTAATGGCCTGCATGATTTTATTCGTGTGGGTGAGGCAAACAAGCAGAATGGTTTCATGTGTTGTCCATGTCGTGATTGTAAGAATGATAGGAATTACTCTACCTCAAAAACCCTTCACTACCACCTGCTGAAGTCCGGTTTCATGTATGGCTATAGCTGTTGGACCAAGCACGGAGAAATAGGGGTTATAATGGAAGACAATAAAGAAGAAGAGGATGATGAAAACTATCCTTTTGCGGATACAACAATGGGGGAAGCTGAAGAAGAGGCATCAGTGGGGGAAGCTGACGACGAGGCATCAGATGAGCCCGTTGATGATTTTGGTCGGGTCATTGCTGATGCAAAGAGAAACTGCGAAAGTGACAAGGAGAGGTTGAAGTTGAAGCGCATGTTAGAGGATCACAAGAAATTCTTGTATCCAAATTGTGAAGATGACCAGAAAAAGCTCGGAACCACACTGGAATTGCTGCAATGGAAGACGAAGAATGGTGTAACCGACAAGGGATTTCAAGAATTGCTGATAATGATAAAGAAGATTCTTCCAAAGGATAACGAATTGCCTGAAAGTATGTACAAAACAAAGAAGGTTGTCCTCCCTCTAGGATTAGAGGTGCAGAAGATACATGCATGCCCTAATGACTGCATCCTCTACCGTGGTGAGGAGTACGAGAATTTGGATGCATGCCCAGTATGCGGTGCACTGCGCTATAAGTGTTGGAAATATGCCCTAGAGGCAATAATAAAATGGTTATTATTGTGTTTCCTTGTTCATGATAATTGTCTATTGTTCATGCTATAATTGTGTTTACCGGAAACCATAATGCATGTGTGAATACATAGACCGCAACATGTCCCTAGTGAGCGTCTAGTTGGCTAGCTCGTTGATCAATAGATGGTCACGGTTTCATGACCATGGACATTGGATGTCGTTGATAATGGGATCACATCATTAGGAGAATGATGTGATGGACAAGACTCAATCCTAAGCATAGCACAAGATCGTGTAGTTCATCTGCTAAAGCTTTTCCTATGTCAAGTATCATTTCCTTAGACCATGAGATTGTGCAACTCCCGGATACCGTAGGAATGCTTTGGGTGTTCCAAACGTTACAACGTAATTGAGTGGCTATAAAGGTACACTACGGGTATCTCCGAAAGTGTCTGTTGGGTTGGCACGAATCGAGACTGGGATTTGTCACTCCGTGTGACGGAGAGGTATGTCTGGGCCCACTCGGTAAGACATCATCATAATGAGCTCAAAGTGACTAAGGAGTTAGCCACAGGATGATGTGTTACGGAACGAGTAAAGAGACTTGCCGGTAACGAGATTGAACAAGGTATAGGGATACCGACGATCGAATCTCGGGCAAGTATCATACCGGTAGATAAAGGGAATTGTACACGGGATTGATTGAATCCCCGACATCGTGGTTCATCGAATGAGATCATCGTGGAGCATGTGGGAGCCAACATGGGTATCCAGATCCCATTGTTGGTTATTGACCGGAGAGGTGTCTTGGTCATGTCTACGTGTCTCCCGAACCCGTAGGGTCTACACACTTAAGGTTCGATGACGCTAGGGTTATAGGGAAATAGTGTACGTGGTTACCGAAGGTAGTTCGGAGTCCTGGATGAGATCCCGGACGTCACGAGGAGGTACGGAATGGTCCGAAGGTAAAGAATGATATATAGGAAGTGAGGATTTGGCCACCGGAAGTGTTTCGGGAATTACCGGTAACGTACCGGGACCACCGGAAGGGTTCCGGGGGTCCACCAAGTGGGGCCACCAGCCCTAGAGGGCTGCATGGGCCGAGAGTGGAAGGGACCAGCCCCAGAGTGGGCGGGTGCGCCCTCCACCCTGGCCCAAGGCGCAAGAAAGGTGGGAGGGAGGGGAAACCCTAGACCCAGATGGGCCTAAGGCCCACCTAGGGCTGCGTTCTCGCCCTCTCCCTCTCTGGCCGCCGGCCAGATGGCCATCTAGGGCCGGCCGCAGCCCCTAGGGTGGGAACCCTAGGGATGCGCCCTCCCTCCCCCTCCTCCTATATATAGTGGAGGGTTTTGGGGCTGCCAGACACACGAGTTCTCTCCCTCTCGGCACAGCCCTACTCCTTCTACTCCCCGTTCTCCGTAGGGCTTAGCGAAGCCTTGCCGAAGACCATGCAGCTCCACCGTCACCATGCTGTCGTGCTGCCAGAGCTCTCCCTCAACCTCTCCTTCCTCCTTGCTGGATCAAGGCGTAGGAGACGTCACCGGGCTGCACGTGTGTTGAACGCGGAGGCGCCGTTGTTCGGCGCTAAGATCGGAGTCCATCGCGATCTGAATCGCTACGAGTACGACTCCACCAACCGCGTTCTTGTAATGCTTCCGCTTAGCGATCTTCAAAGGTATGAAGATGCACTCTCCCCTTACTCGTTGCTGGTTTCTCCATAGATAGATCTTGGTGAACATGTAGGAATTTTTTTGATTTACTACTACGTCTACCAACAGTGGCATCATGAGCTAGGTCTATGCATAGAATCTATGCACAAGTAGAACACAAAGTTGTTGTGGCGTCGATCTTGTTAATTTGCTTACCACTACTAGTCTTATCTTGATTCGGCGGTGTTGTGGGATGAAGCGGCTTGGACCAACTTTACACGTACGCTTACGTGAGACCGGTTCCACCGCCTGACATGCACTTGTTGCATAAGGTGGCTAGCGGGTGTCTGTCTCTCCCACCTTAGTCGGATTGGATTCGATGAAAAGGGTCCTTATGAAGGGTAAATAGCAATTGGCATATCACGTTGTGGTTTTGACGTAGGTAAGAAACGTTCTTGCTAGAAACCTATAGCAGCCCCGTAAAAACTTGCAACTACAAATTAGAGGACGTCTAACTTGTTTTTGCAGCATATGCCTTATGTGTGATATGGCCAAAGGATGTGATGTGATGCATTGTGATGTATGAGATTGATCATGTTCTTGTAATAGGATTCACGACTTGCATGTCGATGAGTATGACAACCGGCAGGAGCCATAGGAGTTGTCTTATTTTATTGTATGACCCGCGTGTCAATCATAAATGCCATGTAATTACTTTACTTTATTGCTAATCGTTAGCCATATTAGTAGAAGTAATAGTTGGCAAGACAACTTCATGAAGACACGATGATGGAGATCATGGTGTCGTGCCGATGACAGTGATGACCATGGTGCCCCGAAGATGGAGATCAAAGGAGCAAGATGATATTGGCCATATCATGTCACTATATTGATTGCATGTGATGTTTATCATGTTTAAATCTTATTTGCTTAGAACGACAGTAGTAAATAAGATGATCTCTCAATAAAATTTCAATAAATGTGTTCACCCTAACTGTGCACCGTTGCTAAGGATCGTTGTTCCGAAGCACCACGTGATGATCGGGTGTGATAGGTTCTAACATTTGCATACAATGGGGGTAAGCCAAATTTACACATGCGAAAGACTTAGGTTGACTTGAACAACCTAGCATGTACAGACATGGCCTCGAAATACGGAAGACCGAAAGGTCGAACATGAGTCGTATAGAAGATATGATCAACATGGAGATGTTCACCGTGGATGACTAGTCCGTCTCACGTGATGATCGGACACGGGCTAGTTGACATGGATCATGTATCACTTGGATGACTAGAGAGATGTCTATCTAAGTGGGAGTTCATTAAATAATTTGTTTATTTGAACTTAATTATCATGAACTTAGTCTAAAAATTGTCTTTACAATCTATATTGTAGATCTAATGGCCAACGCTAATGTCACCCTCAACTTCAACGCGTTCCTAAAGAAAACCAAGCTGAAAGATGATGGAAGCAACTATGCGGACTGGGTCCGTGGCTTGAGGATTATCATCATAGCTTCCAAAAGATTGTATGTCCTTGATGCACCGCTAAATGACACACCCATTTTCCCAGTGGACCAAGACGTTATGAACGATTGGCAGTCGCGATGTGATGATTACTCCCTTGTTTACTGCGGCATGCTTTATAGTTTAGAACCAGGGCTCCAAAAGCGTTTTGAGCAACACGAAGCATATGAGATGTTCCAGGAGCTGAAACTGGTTTTCCAAGCTCATGCCCGTGTCGAGAGATATGACGTTTCTGACAAGTTCTTCAGCTGTAAGATGGAGGAGAATAGTTCTGTCAGTGAGCACATACTCAAAATGCCTGGGTTGCACAACCGCTTGACTCAGCTGGGGGTTAATCTCCCAGATGACTCAGTTATTGACAGAATCCTTCAGTCGCTCCCACCTAGCTACAAGAGCTTTGTGATGAACTACAACATGCAGGGTATGGATAAGTCCACTCCTGAGTTGTCCTCGATGCTGAAATCAGCGGAGATCGAGATCAAAAAGGAGCATCAAGTGTTGATGGTGAATAAGACCACTAGTTTCAATAAAGGCAAGGGTAAGAAGAACTTCAAGAAGGACGGCAAAGCTCTTGCCGCACCCGGTAAGCAAGTTGTCGGGAAGAAGAACAAGCATGGACCCAAGCCTGAGACTGAGTGCTTTTATTGCAAGGGTACCAGTCACTGGAAGCGAAACTGCCCCAAGTACTTAGCGGATAAGAAGGATGGCAACGTTAAAGGTATATGTGATATACTTATTATTGATGTGTACCTAATCAGCGCTCGTAGTAGCTCATGGGTATTTGATACCGGTGTAGTTTCTCACATTTGTAACTCCATGCAGAAGCTGCGGAATAAGCGGAGACTCGCAAAGGACGAGGTGACGATGCGTGTCAGGAATGGTTCCAAGGTTGATGTGATCGTCGTCGGCACGTTACCTCTACATCTACCTTCGGGATTAGTTTTAAACCTCAATAATTTTTATTTAGTACCAGCTTTGAGCATGAGCATTGTATGTGGATCTTGTTTGATGCGAGATGACTACTCATTTAAATCTTAGAACAATGGTTGTTCTATTTATATGAGAGAAATGTTTTATGGTCATGCCCCGCTGGTCAATGGTTTATTTTTGATGAAGCTCGAACGTGATGTTACACATGTCCATAGTGTGAGTACCAAAAGATGTAAGATTGATAACGATAGTCCCACTTACATGTGGCACTGCCGCCTTGGTCATATTGGTGTCAATCGCATGAAGAAACTCCATGCTGATGGACTTTTGGAGTCTCTTGATTTTGAATCATTTGACACGTGCGAACCATGCCTCATGGGCAAGATGACCAAGACTCTGTTCTCCGGAACAATGGAGTGAGCAACTGACTTGTTGGAGATAATACATACCGATGCATGCGGTCCAATGAGTGTCGAGGCTCGCGGTGGCTACCATTATGTTCTCACCCTCACTGATGACTTGAGCAGATATGGGTATGTCTACTTAATGAAACGCAAATCTGAAACCTTAGAAAAGTTCAAGGAATTTCAGAGTGAGGTAGAGAATCGACGTGACAGGAAAATAAAGTGCCTACGATCTGATCGTGGCGGAGAATATTTAAGTCACAAGTTTGGCACGCACCCAAGGAAATGTGGAATTGTTTCACAACTCATGCCGCCTGGCACACCTCAGCGAAATGGTGTGTCTGAACGTCGTAATCGCACTCTATTGGATATGGTGCGATCTATGATGTCTCTTACCGACTTACCGCTATCATTTTGGGGATATGCATTAGAGATTGCCGCATTCACTTTAAATAGGGCACTTTCAAAGTCCGTTGAGACGACACCGTATGAATTATAGTTTGGAAAGAAACCTAAGCTGTCGTTTCTAAAAGTTTGGGGATGCAATTCTTATGTGAAGAAACTTCAACCTGAGAAGCTCGAACCCATCGTGGAAAAGTGCGTCTTCATAGGATATCCCAAAGATACTATGGGGTATACCTTCTACCTCAGATATGAAGGCAAAGTCTTTGTTGCCAAGAATGGATCCTTTCTCGAGAAAGAATTTCTCTCGAAAGAAGTAAGTGGGAGGAAAATAGAACTTCATGAGGTAATTGTACCTCCACTTGAACCGGAGAGTAGCGTAGCACAAGAAGTTGTTTTTGTGGAGCCTACACCGGCTGGAGAGGAAGTTAATGATGATGATCATGAAACTTCAAATCAAGTTACTATTGAACGTCGATGATCCACTAGGACACGTTCCACACCAGAGTGGTACGACAACCCTGTCCTAGAGATCATGTTGTTGGACAACGGTGAACCTTCGAACTATGAAGAGGCGATGGCGGGCCCGGATTCCAACAAATGGCTTGAAGCCATGAAATCCGAGATAGGATCCATGTATGAGAACAAAGTATGGACTTTGGTGGAATTGCCTGATGATAAGCGAGCCATTGAAAATAAATGGATCTTTAAGAAGAAGACTGATGCGGATGGTAATGTGACCGTCTATAAGGCTCAGCTTGTTGCTAAGGGTTATCGACAAGTTCAAGGAGTTGACTGCGATGAGACTTTCTCACCCGCAGCGATGCTGAAGTCTGTCCGAATCATGTTAGCAATTGCCGCACTTTATGATTATGAGATCTGGCAAATGGACGTCAAAATGGCATTCCTTAAAGAATTGTATATGATGTAGCCGGAAGTATTTGTCGATCCTAAAGATGCTAACAAAGTATGCAAGCTGCAACACTCCATCTATGGGCTGGTGCAAGCATCTCGGAGTTGGAACATTCACTTTAATGAGGTGATTAAAGCGTTTGGGTTTATACAGGTTTATGGAGAACCCTGTATTTACAAGAAAGTGAGTGGGAGCTCTGTAGCATTTCTCATATTATATGTGGATGACATATCGTTGATGGGAATGATATAGAACTTTTGGAAAGTGTAAAGGCCTACTTGAATAAATGTTTTTCAATCAAGGATCTTGGAGAAGCTGCTTACATATTAGGCATCAAGATCTATAGAGATAGATCGAGACGCCTCATAGGTCTTTCACAAAGCACATACCTTGACAAGATATTGAAGAAGTTCAATATGGATCAGTCCAAGAAGGGGTTCTTGCCTGTGTTGCAGGGTGTGAGATTGAGTACGACTCAATGCCCGACCACGGCAAAGGATAGAGAAGAGATGAGTGTCATCCCCTATGCTTCAGCCATAGGCTCTATTATGTATGCCATGCTGTGTACCAGACCTGATGTGAACCTTGCCATAAGTTTGGTAGGGAGGTACCAAAGTGATCCCGGAGCGGAACACTGGACAGCGGTCAACAATATCCTGAAGTACCTGAAAAGGACAAAGGACATGTTTCTCATATATGGAGGTGCCGAAGAGCTTGTCGTAAAGGGTTATTTCGATGCTAGCTTCGACACAGATCTGGACGACTCCAAGTCGCAAACCGGATACGTGTATATTTTGAACGGAGGGGCAGTCAGCTGGTGCAGCAGCATGCAAAGCATCGTGGCGACATCTACATGTGAAGCAGAGTACATAGCTGCTTTGGAAGCAGCAAAGGAAGGAATCTGGATGAAGGAGTTCATCACCGACCTAGGAGTAATTCCCAATGCGTCGGGCCTGATGACTCTATTCTGTGACAACACTGGAGCTATTGCCCTTGCCAAGGAGCCCATGTTTCACAAGAATACAAGACACATCAAGCACCAATTCAACTCAATCCGTGATTACATCCAGGAGGGAGATATAGATATTCGTAAAGTACAAACGGATCGAATGTCGCAGATCCATTGACTAAACCTCTCTCACGAGCGAAACATGATCAACACCAGAATGCTATGGGTGTTCGATTCATCACAATGTAACTAGATTATTGACTCTAGTGCAAGTGGGAGAGTGTTAGAAATATGCCCTAGAGGCAATAATAAAATGGTTATTATTTATTTCCTTGTTCACGATAATTCTCTATTGTTCATGCTATAATTGTGTTTACCGGAAACCATAATGCATGTGTGAATACATAGACCACAACGTGTCCCTAGTGAGCGTCTAGTTGTCTAGCTCGTTGATCAATAGATGGTCACGGTTTCAACAATGGACATTGGATGTTGTTGATAAAGGGATCACATCATTAGGAGAATGATGTGATGGACAAGACCCAATCCTAAGCATAGCACAAGATCGTGTAGTTCGTTTGCTAAAGCTTTTCCTATGTCAAGTATCATTTCCTTAGACCATGAGATTGTGCAACTCCCAAATACCGTAGGAATGCTTTGGGTGTGCCGAACGTCACAACATAACTGGGTGGCTATAAAGGTACATTACAGGTATCTCCGAAAGTGTCTGTTGGGTTGGCACGAATCGAGACTGGGATTTGTCACTCCGTGTGATGGAGAGGTATCTCTAGGCCCACTCGGTAAGACATCATCATAATGAGCTCAAAGTGACTAAGGAGTTAGCCATGGGATGATGTGTTACGGAGTAAAGAGACTTGCTGGTAACGAGATTGAACAAGGTATAGGGATACCGACGATCAAATCTCGGGCAAGTATCATACCGGTAGACAAAGGGAATTGTATATGGGATTGATTAAATCCCCGATATCGTGGTTCATCTGATGAGATCATCGTGGAGCATGTGGGATCCAACATGGGTATCCTGATCCCGCTGTTGGTTATTGACCGGAGAGGTGTCTTGGTCATGTCTACGTGTCTCCCGAACCCGTAGGGTCTACACACTTAACGTTCGATGACGCTGGGGTTATATAGAAATAGTGTACGTGGTTACCGAAGGTAGTTCAGAGTTCTAGATGAGATCCCGGACGTCACGAGGAGTTACGGAATGGACCGGAGGTAAAGAATGATATATAGGAAGTGAGGATTTGGCCACCGGAAGTGTTTCGGGAATTACCGGTAACGTACCGGGACCACCGGAAGGGTTCCGGGGGTCCACCAAGTGCGCTCTCGCCCTCTCCCTCTCTGGCCGCCGGCCAGATGGCCATCTAGGGCCGGCTGCAACCCCTAGGGTGGGAACCCTAGGGCTGCGCCCTCCCTCCCCCTCCTCCTATATATAGTGGAGGGTTTTGGGGCTGCGAGACACACGATTTCTCTCCCTCTCGGCGCAGCCCTACTCCTCCTACTCCTCGTTCTCCGTAGTGCTTGGCGAAGCCCTGCCGGAGACCATGCAGCTCCACCGTCTCCACGCCGTCGTGCTACCGGAGCTCTCCCTCAACCTCTCCTTCCTCCTTGCTGGATCAAGGCGTAGGAGACATCACCGGGCTGCACGTGTGTTGAACGCAGAGGCGCCGTTGTTCGGCGCTAAGATCGGAGTACGACTCCACCAACCGCGTTCTTGTAACGCTTCCACTTAGCGATCTTCAAAGGTATGAAGATGCACTCTCCCCTTACTCGTTGTTGGTTTCTCCATAGATAGATCTTGGTGAACACGTAGGAATTTTTTTGATTTACTACTACGTCTAGCAACAATAAGATCCCCCGCGATGACCCTGGTGATGTGGAGGGCGAACGCCACAGGAAGAGGGTTCCTGCCAAGGTGATGTGGTATGCTCCTATAATACCACGGTTGAAACGTTTGTTCCTAAACAAAGAGCATGCCAAGTTGTTGCGATGGCACAAAGAAGAACGTAAGAAAGACGGGATGTTGAGAGCACCCGCTGATTGGTCACAGTGGAGAAAAATCGAGAGGGAGTTCGAGGACTTTGCAGCTGACACAACGAACTTATGGTTTGGTCTTAGTACAGGCGGCATGAATCCTTTTGGGGAGCAGAGCTCCGGTCACAGCACCTGACCCGTGACTCTATGTATCTACAACCTTCCTCCTTGGTTGTGCACGAAGCGGAAGTTCATTATGATGCCAGTGCTCATCCAAGGCCCTAAGCAACCCGGCAACAACATTGATGTATACCTAACGCCACTAGTTGATGAACTTCTACAGTTGTGGAAAAATCCAGGTGTACGTGTGTGGGATGCGCACACACAAAAGGAAATTGACCTACGAGTGTTGCTGTTTGTAACCATCAATGATTGTCTTGCTCTTAGTAACCTTTCAGGACATACAAACAAGGGATACAATGCATGCATGCACTGTTTAGATGATACTGAAAGTATATATTTGGACAAATGTAAGAAGAATGTGTACCTGGGACATCATCGATTTCTACCGATCAAGCATATCTTAAGAAAGGCAGACAACCATTTCAAAGGTGAGCCAGATAACTGGAAGAAGCCTGGCCTCCGTACTGGTGAATATATATTTGATATGGTCAAGGATTTACAAGTAATCATTGGAAAGGGTCCTGGCGGACAATCTGTTCCGAATGACGCCAACGGACACGCACCCATGTGGAAGAAGAAATTTTTATTTTGGGAACTTGAATATTAGAAAGTCCTATAGGTCCGCAATGCAATCGACGTGATGCACGTGACGAAGAATCTTTGTGTGAACCTGCTAGGCTTCTTGGCCATGTATGGAAGGACAAAAGATACATCGGAGGCACGGGAGGACAAGTAAAGAATTAACGAAAAAGACGCATGCCTCCAAAGCAGTATCAAGGTCCTGCCAGCTACGCTCTTATGAAAGAAGATTCTCCATGGTTACGGCTCAATCATAAGCAAGGGACAAACATGCAGAAAAAGTCTTACACCGCAAGATCCCACTCTGGGATGTGACTGGCTTCACCATCATCACTTTCTATGTGAAGGACATGCATGCATTTTCTAGCATGGTATCTTTGTAACAGTTTGTACACGAAGTGCATCTAGTTTTTTCCGTAACCCTCTCAACTCTTTAGAAGTTGCTATGTGGGTGAAATTATGATGTCATGACAAGTTTCAACCTTTCCAGAGTTCATTTGTACTGCTTTTCAATTTTAGGGTCATTTGGCTCAAAATAAATCATTAAATGCATGAAAAGTATCAAATGAAGTCGGAAAGGGTTGAAAATGGATGATGTGCCTTTGAATGGTGCATATTGAGCACACAAAAAGTATAGAGTTAAAATAAGTTATTAATAATGAAATCCCTTTGTAATAGATGTGTTTTCCACTACTGGAATCAGGTAATTTGCCGTCAGCCAGCTCTTTGCCGTCTGCTAGCTGATGGCAAAGAAGGTCTTTGCCATCAGCTTAAATAAAACTGATGACAAACAAAGAGCTGACGGTAAAGATATCATTGCCGTCAGCCATCTCTTTGCCGTCTGCTAGCAGACGGCAAAGAGGAAGGGTGGCCCACAACGAGAACCAGCCAACGACCACTCTCTTTGTTGTCTGCTAGCAGATGGCAAAGAGAGTGGCCATCTAACGGCCGTTTCCCCTGGACCCACCCCACTAACTAAGGCTCTTTGTCGTCTGCTACCAGACGGCAAAGAGCCTTAGTATACCTGTCAGCGCGCCCCACCCCTCTCTCTCCCCTTCCCGCACCTCTTACTCCCTCCTGCCCGAGCCGCCGCCGCCCCCCGTGCCACCAGCTGTCGCCGCCGCCCCCCGTGCCACCGGCCGCCCCGCCCCACCCCTGCAGCCGGCCGACGGCAGCCCCCGCCCCTGCTGCCGACTGCCCCTACAGCCGGCCACCCCCGCCCCTGCCGCCGCCCAAGGTACTTCTCTTCTCTGCCCTCTTTTTTAAGGTTTAGGTTTAATTTAGATTTAGTTTAATTAGGTTTAGGTTTAGGTTTAGGTTTAGTTTAGGTTTAGTTTAGTTTTAGGTTTAGTTTAGGTTAATAAGAAGAAGAAGAAGAGGAGGAGGAGGAGGAGAAGAAGAAGAAAAAGAAGAAGAAGAAGAAGAAGAAGAAGAAGAAGAAGAAGAAGAAGAAGAAGAAGAAGAAGAAGAAGAGGAGAAGAAGAGGAGAAGAAGAAGAGGAAAAAGGAAAAGAAGGAAGAAGAGGAAAAAGGACAAGAAGGAAGATGAGGAGGAGGAAGAAGAAGAGGATGAGGAGAAGAGGAGGAGAAGAAGAAGAAGGACGCCACCGACCCCCGACCCCGACCCCTAACCACCGACATCATCGCCCCTCGACCACCGACAACACCGACCCCCGACCACCGACGCCATCGACCCCCGACCACCAATGCCACCGACCCCCGACTCCACTGACCCCTGATCACCGACCCTCGACCCCCGATGCCACCGACCCCCGCCACCCCCCCGCCCCCCGCCCCCCGGAACTCCCGACCCCCAACCCCCGACGCCATCGCCCCCCGACCACCGACACCACCGACCCCCGACCACCGACGCCATCGACCCTAGACCACCAACGCCACCGACCCCCGACTCCACTGAACCCTGATGCCACTATCTCCCGATGCCACTGACCCCCGACCCCCGACACCTATTCTGCCTCCTGTTGACCAAAAAGGTGCTCTTCGGCCTTCGTGAGGCCGAGGAGGTCATAGTTTTGTAAATTGTGACCTAGTTCACATATTTTCCTATTTTGTTATAAAAACCATCATATTTTGTGTTGATCGGGTGAATTTCAATGTGCAGTTGTTTGACGACCTCCCCGTGCATTTGATGAGCTCCCCTGTTGCGTCGTTGGTGAGCACAAATGACATCTTCTCCCCCGGCACCCTTAAAATTTTTTCTCTGTTCCGGTCTTCGTGCCGATGAAACTTGCTAGCTATAGGTGTCTTCAGTCATCAGCATGCGTGATCACTATGCGTCTCCCGTTCGAAAGGGTTACATATATAAATATGCATTCATTAGCATATTTATAACCGTGATTCTTTCGAATTGTCCAACGCTATCCATGGACAGCCCGAGTATGTGTAGATTGGGTTAATTTTCCCATATGCTCTGCTCCGGATCCGATGCAGAATTTTGTTAGTGCCTCCGTGTTGTTCTCTGGGTACACATCCTCTCTGCTTATTGCTGAGACATATATTAGGAGAACAGCGGGGAGGTGGTGCCGAAATTGTGCGTCGGATCTGAAGCGGAGCATGGGAAAACCAACCCAATCTACACATACTCGTGTGGGATTAGGACCTATCTTTACTTACTAGCGTCTATGTTGCATCGACGTAATAAAACTGGCAAACTCTATTAACTGATGAATATGGTTTGCTGAATTATGTATATATTTTTTGTGTGTCCAGTAGCTACGCAAGATGAGTGATCGTGGGTGGATGTACACCGGTCACACTAGTCAGAAAGACATGACCCGTGAATGGATAACAAAAACCAAGGAGTTTGTGAGAGTTGCATTTGCAAATGGACAGAAAACAACCTGGTGCCCTTTAGTCGATTGCGACAACTTTAAGAAGAAGTCAGAGTTTGAAATGATCAAACACCTGCAGAAGTGGGGTTTTACGCCTAATTATACGGTATGGACATTTCATGGTGAGTCTGCCCAACATGCCAGAGCTGAGGTGGTTCGTCGTCGCACCGACAGGCATGGTACCGGGATCAAAGACATGGTGCAAGACTTTGGTGATGCTCGGGATTCGGATGATGAGATGGAGGAATCTGCAAAGGCCTTTTATGAAATGTTGGAGTCTTCAAAACGTCCTCTCCACGAGCACACTGAGCTTTGTTAGCTGGATGCCATCGCGCAAGTAATGGCTTTGAAGGCTCAGTTCAACCTGGGCAGAGAATGCTACGATGCGATGATGACGATATTTGGACGCTTTCTACCCAAAGGCCATGTATTGCCAACAAACATGTACCAGTCGGACAAAATCCTACGTGCGCTTAAGATGCCCTATGAGAAGATAGATGCCTGTGAGAATGGATGTGCCTTATTTAGGCTTGAGTATGCGAGCTTGAACTATTGCCCCATTTGCAATGCTTCCAGCTATGTTCTGGTAGACAACGATATGGGTGAGAAGAGTCAGACCAAAATCCCCATTAATGTTCTTCGGTATTTGCCAATCATACCAAGACTTCAATGCCTTTTCATGGTCGAAGAGATGGCCACACAGATGACGTGGCATAAATTGGGCAAAAGAACAGAACTAGATGCAGATGGGAATCCGATGTTGGGACTCACTTCAGACGCTTTTGCGTGGAAGCACTTTGATGCATTACATAAGGATAAAGCAGCAGATCCAAGGCATCCTCGAGTTGCCATCAGCACGGATGGGTTCAATGTGTATGGTATGACGGCAACACAATACAGTTGTTGGCCTGTATGTGTCATTCCACTCAATCTCCCCCCAGAGAGATTATGAAAAGAAAGAACATTTTCCTGACGTTGTTAATTCCAGGGCCCAAATATCCGGGGAAGAATATGAATGTGTACATGCAACCGCTTAAGGATGAATTGCAAGAAGCCTGAGATAATGGGATCAAGACATACGATGCCGCTACCAAAAAGAACTTCAAAATGCATGTGTGGTACATGTACTCGTCGCATGACTTGCCGACGTATGCGCTATTCGTTGGCTGGTGTGTGCATGGAAGGTTTCCGTGCCCCACATGCAAGGCAGCTCTTGAGTTCCATTGGCTGCAAGCGGGTCGCAAGTTTTCTTGCTTCGACATGCATAGACAGTTCCTGGTTCCTGGCCATAAGTTCAGAAAATACAACAATAATTTCATCAAAGGTAGAGTTTTCAAAAACACTGCACCACCTGCATTGACAGGCCAATAGATCCTGGATCAGATAAACGCTCTCGAGCCGGATCCAGATCGTCCAGGGTATTTCAAAGGGTATAATACGGAACACGCCTGGACTCACAAGATATGTTTGTGGGATCTGCCTTACTTTAAAGACCTCCTTTGCCCACACAACATCGATGTGATGCACACTGAAAAGAATATTGCGGAGGCCCTTTTTGGTACATTGTTCGGCATAGAGGGGAAGTCGAAGGATAATCCTAAGGCTAGAGTCGATCAGGAGGCTCTATGTGATAGACCGTTACAAAACATTCGACAACCAAAAGGAAAGAAGACTTGGAGGAAGCCAAAGGCATGGTTCAATCTTGGAAGGCCATCTATGAGGGAAATGATCTTGTGGGTGAAAATGGAGTTGATGTTCCCCGATGGGTATGCAGTGAATCTAAAGAGGGGAGCGAGTCTTGACAAATTGAAAATATTTGGTCTGAAGAGTCATGATTGGCACATATGGCTTGAGCGGGTAATGCCAGTGATGTTGCGTGGCTTTCTCCTTGAAGATGAATGGCTAGTACTGGCAGACCTAAGCTATTTGTTCCGTGCTCTTTGTGTGAAAGAACTATCGCCTGACGTGCTAGACGAACTGGAAGAGTTGGCGCCGGAGTTGATCTGCAAGTTAGAAAAGATCTTTCCACCGAGCTTCTTTAACCCAATGTAGCATTTGATTTTGCATCTCCTGACCAAGGAAAGATTGGGGGGCCCATGCAAAATCGTTGGCGCTTCGCAACTGAGAGGATGCGGAAGACGCTTCGAGCAAAATGTAAAAATAAACGTAGAGTTGAAGCATCGATGTTGAGGCATTCATTACTGAGGAGGCGGCAAACTTCGTGATAGCACACTACAAAGCCAAGAATCGTCACTTGCATAATCCGAAGCCTCGGTACAATCATGGTGACCGTGAAAAAGGTCGATCCAACCTTAGCCTATTCAAAGGGAAGCTCGCACCAGCTGGTGCTTCAAAAGCAATAGCGTTGGATGTCGAAGAATGGCGGACCATTTCGTTGTATATCTTCAACAACCTAACAGAAGTGCGGCCATACATCGAGTAAGTTCTCGATACATTGTTTCGCAACTTCTAATTCCTTTGAAATGCTCTTATTCCCGGATATGTGATACAGTCGATACGTCGCCAAATTCTCGGATGGAGCGGTGATCCAAAAGGATTCCATCGAAGAGTATGAGCTTCTAGCAAAGCATGGAGGTGGCTATCCCAGTTTCATCTCTTGGTTCAAGAAAACGGCAATTTCTATTAATTAGACAATTTCATTTCTTCGCCTAGTTTGCGGCTAATGCAACAATCCTTTCGTATTAAACTTCTAGGCTAATGCAGAGTCTATGGACTCCGAATTGAGACAAGTCGCTAATGGTTTTGACTATAAGGTCCGTTCATTTGACAAATACGACATCAACGGGTATCGCTTTCGTACTTTTGGCAAAGATCTATCTATGGCCGACCAAAAGTCGACAAATTTTTGTGTCTCCGTTGTTGGCGAAGGAGGGGTCGGGTATTATAGAAGATTTGAAGCAATTTATGAACTTACATTCTTTGGTGAAAACCCACCAAACGTCGTAGTCTTCAAATGTTATTGGTTCCAGCCGAAGGAGACTAGAAGGACTCATGAACATATAGGGCTAGTCGAAATCAAACAAAGAACCCCTTTAGATGTTCCCGATGTCTATATTATGGCTCAACAGGCGACCCAAGTTTTCTATCTACCGTGGGTCTGCCAAACGGATCCAAATTTGAAAGGTTGGGATGTCGTTTATGATGTGCCACCACATTTTAGACCACCTCCCCTCAATGAAGATGATTATGAACCTCACATTAACCCTGACACATATGAAGGATAATTCTTCCAAGAAACACGTGTTTCCAAAAAACGTTTCAAGAACCGCTCTACTTCACCCCAGAACATTGAGGTTGACAGCGACAGTGAATCCAACTTCACCCCTGAGTACGAACAACAAGAGACGGAAGAAGAAGAGGTTACTACCGCGGATGACCTGCCAATGCTTGACCGATTACATAGAGGCCTTCCACATGTTGATGCATTTATTGATGATGCTGATGAGCACGTCATTACTGATAGTGATGATGATTATGCATTTATTGATCCCGGAGCATATATAGATGATGAAGATTAATATTGGTAATGTGAGGTATTCAATTATTATTATGTACATATATATTATTAATTAGTTCATGGTATTAGGTATTCAATTTTTTTATGTTGAACTAATTTCGTTCACTCTTTGTCATTGCAGGTGTTGACAGATGGTGGGCTCGGGTCGAGAGCGCTCTGAGCCTCCTTCCTCGGCGCGTGCTGGGAGGGGTGCTATTATTCCACCCCAGCAACTCCGGAGAGCGCTGGTACATAGTATGAAGACACCAGCGGGCGCTTCTTCTTCAACCAGGAGAGGTCGAGGGAAGACGAAGAGAGGTTCTAGAAGTAGGAAGGCTGTTGCGCCTTCCTCACCGCCACCCCTAGCTGATTCTCCCGACCACAGGAGTGCTCCGTATCAGGTGGACCCATCTCGGACTCCGGTCGCCGAGCCTCGGGTCGACGAGCCTTGGGTCACCAAGCCTTCGTCCCAGGAGACTTCGGTCCCAGAGACTTCGTCCCAGGAGACTCGGGTCCCAGAGTCTTCGTCCCACGTGACTCCAGAGGCTAGTGGCCATGCTGATGGTGGCGAGGATAACTTGTCCGAGGACACCTATAGCGAGGGTGAGCTGGTTGAGGAGGGCAAGAAGGTCTACCAGCGTGGTGGTACAAAGCTCCCACCCATGACGACGACCCGCGAGCAGAGGTGGTTGATTGAGCCTAATGTGGAGAAGTAAGTGCATTTACTCTTGTTTAACCTTTTGCATTCATGTTTCTTCAAATTAATATCTAATGTGTTGGCCTTGTCATACTGCAGGGGTTGGAAACACGAGCGTGGTGTTCGCAGGCCCAACCAGGTCCTTGGTGTGCTTCTCCGGCACCACTTCCCAGGGAAGGTCCAGTTGCCCGGTGAGGGTGAGGTTCCACAGGTAGCACTGACCTGGGAGCTGTACATGGCTGCCTTGGCCCTGCCGAAGGAGATGGTCGACGATGTCTTGTGCGAGACGGTGGCTGACATTGTGATCCGTTGTTTTTGGGTAATTTCTCCTTTACAGAATTAAAAATCAACAACACCTAGTGATTGTACTAATCAGTGTTGTCTTGTTTGATTGCAGACCTTCTATATGTGTCTTGAGGAACACGAGGCGAAAGCGGATGTTGTTCTCGAAGCCGAGTGCAAGCGCCTACTTCAGAACTTACGGCACGAGGTTCGGGTGCAGGCTATTCGAGACTACTACGCCTCGACTAACATTAAGAGGGCCAAGAAGAAGTGCCGCAAAAATTATCTAAGTAAGGAGAAGTTAATGAAGGTAATTATCTATTCTTAAGGCCTTGTACTTAGTTTCCTTGATTTGATTCGTAGGCGTAGCGCTGAAATTTCTCTTGTCTAACTTAGGTGCCCCCGAGATGGTGTGCGGATAGGATGGACTGTTGGGAGGCATTGGTGGATGAGTGGTGCTCTCCCGATTGTCTAGACAAACACAACAAGGCCAAGGATAAGCGTGCCCAAATGAGAGGTGTGCCACACCATTAAGGGAGCTCCAACCTGTTTGAGTACAGGGATCACTGGGTATGTGGTTTGCTTCATGATTCATGCAATTTCATTCTTCATGCTAGCTTGAGCCCTTAACTAATATTTTGTTCTTCTCTTTTAGGCGCGAGAAAACAAGAAGGAGGTGTCACCTCTGTTTGACCTCTATGCCATGGCCCACACTGCCTCGTACAAGAAGGCCAAGGCATTCTGTGAGGATGACCTCGATCATCCAAAGAGCTTCAGCAATATATCCTCCCACAACAAGCTCGTGAGGTACAGAGATGAGGGGAAGACGAGGAAAGGGGAGGACTTCAACCCGAGCCAGAGTCCTTTTGATCCAGAGCTCGTGATGATATCTAGTGGCGGGAGGCCCCATGGCTCGATAGCCATTGGGGATGGACTGATATGTTGTCCTAGAACTCTCCCGGAGATCAAGAAGCGCCACACGAGCTCTGATCCTAAGATAAGGCCTTGTCCATGGCCAATGGAGCTCGCCATTAAGGCTAGGGCCCAGGAGCTTCTGGCGGAGGCAAACAGGCAGGCGGCACAGAGGGAGAGGGACATGGAGGAGATGACGACTGGGCTGTTGGAGGAGGAGAGGAATTGGAACGACGCGTCTCACCGGGCCCTATACGAGCTCCTCGTGGTAAGTTTCTCCTGCATAATAGCCAAATCATGCATGTAATGTTCATTTCATCACTAACTAAATGAATGAATCGTGAAAACAAAATGTGCAGACCGTGTGCCAGAACAATGGTCAGACCCCTCCTTCGATGCCCCATATTGCTATAGCACCGGTGAGTTTCATTTGAATGGTCATTAGTTACTAGTATTCACGTTTGAGTTGCATCATGCTAAGGAGACATTGCAAATGATCTTTGGTGCAGCGTGCCTCCAAACAAGGATCGACCGATCCTTCTGCGTCTGCCGCAACACCGACAGGTCCTTCTACATCTCATCCTGGCGCAAACCCGACCGGTCCTTCACCTCCGTGATGATGGTAAGTTTTCCCAAGTGTTTTTCTTAACAAATGCATACTTAGCTTAAGAAATGACCTACTTAGCTCCAAAATGACCTATAGTTAGCTTATTTTCCTCAAAAATGACATAATAACCGTACTTACCTCCAAAATGATATATTCTACCTAGGATAGCTATAAAATGACCTATACTTAGCATTTTTTCCTCCAAAATGACTTGATATGCTTAGTTAGCTAGAAAATGGCATAACTACCTAGGATAGCTCAATAATAATCTATATCTAGCTTAGCTAGTTCATTTATGACATAATTAGCTCACTTAGGTGCAAAATGGCATAACTACCTAGGATAGCTCAATAATGATCTATAATTAGCTTAGCTAGTTCATTTATGACATAATTAGCTCACTTAGGTAAAAAAAAGGCATAATAACCTTGGTTTAGCTCCAAAATGACCTATACTTAGCTTATTTTCCTCGAAAATGACATAATAAACTTACTTAGCTCCGAACTGACACACTTTACCTAGGATAGCTATAAAATGACCTATACTTAGCATTTTTTCCTCCTAAATGACTTAATATGCTTAGTTAGCTGAAAAATGTCATAACTACCTTGGATAGCTAAATAATAATCTATACTTAGCTTACCTAGTTCATTTATGACATAATTAGCTTACTTAGGTAAAAAAATGTTATAATAACCTTGGTTTAGCTCCAAACTATCATATAATTAGTTTATTTTCCTCCAAAATGACAAAATAACCTTACCTAGCTCCAAAATGACCGATTTTAACTAGGATAGCTCTAAAATGATCTACACTTACCATTTTGTCCTCCCAAATGGATAAATATACTTAGTTCACTAAAAAATGGCATAACTACCTAGGTTAGCTCCAAAATGACCTATTTACCTATCTTAGCTCTAAAACGACCTACACACTTAGCATTTTTACCTACCTTAGCTAAAAAATGGTATTTTTACCTACCTTAGTTAGAAAAATAAGAAGATAAAGAAGAGGAGAGGAGAAAAAGAAAGAGAAGATAAATTCTTCTTGTTCTTCTTCTTCTTCTTCTTTTTCTTCTAGCTAGTCTTCTTCTTCTTCTAACTTTCATCTTTCCTAATTTGCAGATTTGCTATAGATGAGGAAGCTTGCACTGATGGAGTGTACTCTTCTACTTGTGCTTCCTTTTTGTTTATGGAAAATTGTTGGAAACTTGTTTTGGATATGTATGTATGGATATGTTGTTGGAAACCGTTGTATGTTGGATATGTTGTTGGAAACTTGTATGTTGGATATGTTGTTGGAAACTTATTGTTGGTATGCTTGTTGAAATTATTTTGAAATGTGTGTATATATATACATGAAATTCTCTCAAATTGAATGAATTTAAGAAAAACAGAAAAAAGAGGGGCTATATAGCAACTTTGTTGTGTGCTGGCAGACGACAACGGTCTTTGCCGTCAGCTCGCACACGGCAAAGCCGCCACATGGCAGCTACCTGTGCAACCTGGGGTAGCACCAGGCTGGCCTAGGTGGTTTCTTTGCCGTCCGCTAGCATACGACAAAGAAACCACGCAGGCCGACAAAGAAACAGTTGCTTTGCCGTCCGCTGGCAGACGACAAAGATCCTTAGGTGTTTGCCATCTGCCAGCGGATGGCAAAGAACGCCGTTAACCCCTTAACGGTCGTAAGCTGCCACGTGTGCCGTCCACGGTCTTTGCCGTCTGCTAGGCAAAGGAGCAGACGACAAAAACCTAAGGATCTTTGCCGTCTGCTTGCAGACGGCAAAGCGCCCTTTACCATGACTTATTCAGCTAGACGGTTGGTCGTCTGCTGGCAAACGGCAAATCCTTTGCCGTCCGCCATGCAAGCCTTTGCCGTCCGGGATGGCTGACGGCAAAGTTGCTGATTCCTGTAGTGTTCGTCCGAAACCATCATACTTCGAAAGAGATTGTCTAGTTTGTACACGAAGTGCATCCAGTTTTTTCCATAACCCTCTTAACTCTGTATAAGTTGCTATGTGGGTGAAATTATGATGTCATGCGAAGTTTCAACCTTTTCATAGTTCATTTGTAGTGTTTTTCAATTTTAGGGTCATTTAGCTCAAAATAAATCATTAAATGCATGAAAACTATCAAATGAAGTCAGAAAGGGTTGAAAATGGATGATGTGCCTTTGAATGGTGCATATTGAACACACAAAAAGTATGGAGTTAAAATAAGTTATTAAAAATGAAATCCCTTTGTAATAGATGCGTTTTCGTCCGAAACCCTCATACTTCGAAAGAGATTGTCCAGTTTGTACACGAAGCGCATCAAGTTTTTGCCGTAACCCTCTCAACTATTTAGAAGTTTCTATGTGGGTGAAATTATGATGTCATGCCAAGTTTCAACCTTTTCACAGTTCATTTGTAGTGCTTTTCAATTTCAGGGTCATTTAGCTCAAAATAAATCATTAAATGTATGAAAAATATCAAATGAAGTCAGAAAGGGTTGAAAATTGACGATGTGCCTTTGAATGGTGCATATTAAACACACACAAAGTATGAACTTAAAATAAGTTATTAAAAATGAAATCCCTTTGTAATAGATGTGTTTTCGAACAAAACCCTCATACTTCGAAAGAGATTGTCCAGTTTGTACACGAAGTGCATCCAGTTTTTGCCGTAACCCTCTCAACTCTTTAGAAGTTGCTATGTGGGTGAAATCATGATGTCATGTCAAGTTTCAACCTTTTCACAGTTCATTTGTAGTGCTTTTCAATTTTAGGGTCATTTAGCTCAAAATAAATCATTAAATGCATGAAAAATATCAAATGAAGTCAGAAAGAGTTGAAAATTGATGATGTGCCTTTGAATGGTGCATATTGAACACACAAAATGTATGGAGTTAAAATAAGTTATTAAAAATGAAATCCCGTTGTAATAGATGTGTTTTCGTCTGAAACCCTCATACTTCAAAAGAGATTGTCCAGTTTGTACACGAAGTGCATCCAATTTTTGCCGTAACCCTCTCAACTATTTAGAAGTTGCTATGTGGGTGAAATTATGATGGCATGCCAAGTTACAACCTTTTCAGAGTTCATTTATACTGTATTTCAAACTTCAGATATGACATTTCAAATGCCATTTAATCAAATTGTCTTATACAGTTTGTTTAAGTTGTTCAAACATGCATGGAAATGCCATAAACAGGTTCTTTTTATTTTTCTGATATTTTTTCATATATTACTTATTTCCATTGGAGTCATAGATTTTTTTCTATGATTTTCTAAAGTTTAGGAGTTTTTCTAAAAGTAATAAAGAAATAATGAATTAAAAAAACCTTTAGTACTGGTGTGTGGCTCGCACCGATACTTAAGACCGGTACAAGTGCCTCTGCAAGCCACACACCCTTACAATACCCTTTAGTACCTGTGCAAGCCACACACTGGTACTAAAGGTCCTCCAGGTATAAATAGTATCTCCCTTGTCCCGGTGCGAGCCACGCACCGGGAGAAGCTCGATTTGCGCCGCCAGGCTGCTGAAATCTGCCCCGATGCCGCGCATCGCCCCGAGCCCGCTGCCTCGAGCCCGCCGCCCCCCGTCGCCCGCCGACCCGCTGCTGCCCGCCGCCCGCCGCCCCGACGCCGCCCGTCGCCTCGAGCCCGCCGCCCCGCCGCCGCGCGCCGACATGACGCCCGCCGCCCCGCCGCCCCGACGCCGCCCGCCGCCCCTCGGTGAGCCTCTCCCCTCCCTCTTGCCCGCCGTCCCGACCCCCGCACGCTCGCCGGAGCTCATCGCCCCCGACCGCGCGCCGCCCTGGCGTGGCCTATTGACGTGGCCGGCCAGCCCCACCCCTAGGGTTTGCGGCTCGCCAGAGCAACTCTGGTGCGACCTACTAACGTGGCCGGCCAGTGCCACCCCCAGGGTTTGCGGCTCGCTGGAGCAACTCTGACGCGACCTATTGACGTGGCCGGCCAGCCCCACCCCCAGAGTAGCTGGCCAGTGGGCCCGCAGGCCCTAGTTGACAAGTTGGCCTAGTCAACTGTGCTGACTGGGCAGGCCCAGTCAATGACAAGTGGGGCGCCCCCCTAATCCACTAATTAATTAAAATGATTAAGTGTTTTGTTAGATGGTAAGTGCTATTTTGCTAAGTGTTTTGTTCGATGTCAATGACAAGTGGGGCCGCCCCCCTAATCCACTAACAAGTGGGGCCGCCCCCCTAATCCACTAATCTTGCTAAATGTTATTTAATTTGTTAGTTGCTAAGTGTTAATTTTGCTAAGTGTTTTTCATAATTAAGTGTTTCTTCTCGACGTCGACGATGCCGATCCCGCATCCTCGTCGTCGAGTCGGCGGAGGAGGTCTGTTGCTTGAGCCGAGGGGCCATGTCCGGGACTGGGCTCCGCCGAGCTGGTACTAGGAGGTGCTGCCTTCCGGGCGGCGCAACTTGGTGAGGAGCCAGCCCGTCGTCGACCCGGAAGTTCTGTGGTGGTGGTCGCATGGGCCACGAACGATTCGAAGGCTTGAGTCCCCCGTGGAGGTGGTACAATACCATGTCAGCAAGGAGAACGAGCACGTCCATCGCTACATGGTAGCTTTGGAGCCCAGGTCCGACAATACCTGGCAGATTCTTTGGGGATCTCACTGGACCTATGCTCCTGTGATGGTTCCTTCTCTTTGGGTGTCCACCGCCCGCCCCGATATCCGTTGGGTGCTAGGGTTAAAGCTAGATCGATATATTAGCTACTATATATGTATTATTATGATGTATTAGCTAGATCGATGGATTAGCCGATGTATTAACTATTATACGAGATTATGATGAGACCTTTTCTAAGAACTACTATATATGTATTCGATGATCCATTATTAATTAACTATAAGTTATTTTGCTTCTTGAATTCATGCTAATTTGAATACTAATTTGTTTTATCTATATTATTATGGATTAGTTATTAAGCTATGGGTAATACCGGTAGAGCTCATGAAGAGGACATCTTCGACATTATACGCTCCTCCGAAAACCCAGCGGACCTTCTAGGTGAATCACATGATGATGACGGCTCACAATATCTGAATGATTACGATGATGGATGTGAGGCCGAGGAAGAACAACTTATGTTCCAAAATCCGGAACAACTAACAATGTCCGCCGATCTATATACATATTAGCCTCTGGTGATCATTACATGTGTATTAATTGATTTATATATATAAATATATATTAACAAATATTTCTTCTTTTAATTATCAGCCCTCCCGATCGAGCCAATCTAGTAGAAAGGTACGAGGCGGTGCCAAAATATTGGACGGCAACGTAAAGCTCAATCTTGATGCTTTCAAACATGATGGCGAACCGACTCACCCTGAAGCAAATGCCAAGACATTTGTGCCTCAATGCGGAGTGGTTGTTAGGGACGGAGTCCCGATCACGATGCAAGAATGGATTCAGCCAAACCAACCAAAACCAGGAGTGAATTATGTCGATAAAAGAATGAAAGATACCCTTTGGCGAGAGCTCATGGAGCATTTCATCCTACCAGATTCTCTCTCGGAGCACCAAAGGTACAAAGTCAAGGAGTTTGCTCTCCATAAGATGGCCGACACGTTCCAGACTTGGAAGAAAATATTATGGACCGAGTACAACGCTAGAGGCAAGAAGGCGCCCGAATTCACAGGAATATACGAGAAGGTAAGGAATCACTGGGACGCATTTATTGAGTACAAGACATCGGAAGCTGCTATGGAGAAGTCGACAAAGAATAAGATAAATGCGGAGAAAAAAAGTATCACCATAAACTAGGGATAGGTGGATACAAGTCAGCCATTCCTAAGTGGGATGCATTAGAGAATAAGATGCATGCTGAAGGGATCACTCCAGTAACCTTCCACTGGCCCTGGAGGTGCAGGAATTGTTTTTTGCGCATGAGGGAAAGTTGGACCCAACAACAGGGAAGATTGTTGCACTGGCCAGTCTGAAGCATGCATCAGATGAGTTGATTAAAGCAATAAAATCTGCCCAAGAAGGACGGTTTCACCCCGATAGAGAGAACGACGAGCTTACACGTGCCCTCGGGAATACCGAACACGGAAGACGAACACGAGGCGTGGACGTTGTTCCGTGGTATGAGGGGTTTGCGGGCTGAAAGAACAGTTATAAAAGCCGTTCAAGAAAAAGGAGGTGGAAGCAGACCAACTTTCAAAGTTGGAACAAAAGTTTGAGCAGTAGCAGCTATAGATACAGGTACTGACCCAGCAAAGGGAAACTCCGTGGCAGGAGGCATCGGAACCCGTCCCATCTACACTGTCAAAAAGCAGCATGGGTTCCACGAGGGCACCACTAGGTCACACCCCCGTGGATGATATCACCGAGAAGACATCTTGTGAGCTAATCCAGAAAATGAAGAACATACCCGTGCAGGTCGCGACGGGCTATGCTTTACCAAATACACCTGATGTTCTCTGGCATTTCAATCCGGTTATAGCTGGGTATGCTCGTGTCGCGGTGGACGCAATAGAGCCAGGATATGATGAACTACAACTTGACATCCCTGGAGGTGAGGGGGAGTCCACACTGGCAGAAGCCCGCCGTGGTCTCATTCTATGGAGTAAGGAGTGCATCGTCTTTCCACATACGACGCTAAGGCCGCCGGCTCCTCCGAGTATCGATTTCCAGCGCGAGGGATCCCAGCCAGAGGCATCGTAGCGCCAGCAGTCCTCCCCACCTCGAGAGGCATCGCACTTCGATAGGGATCCCAGCACGAGTGCACCCAACCTCGGTACGGATCACGACACGAGTCCATGTCGTCGATATCGATCTCCGCCGCGTGAGCTGACTCCACCCCGGCAGCGGTCCCGCCAGCAGGGCTCCCAAAAGAGGAAGGCCATTAGCAGTCCTCTTCGGAAGAAAGCAAAGAAGAAACCCGAGTCTCCGGCCAAAAAGAAGCTGCCTTATGACATGACACCAGAGGAAAACAAAATTGAAAGCGATTGCCAAGTGAAAGCCTTTTTTGCGAAGAAGCCCCTGTCGCCAAAGGAGGTCATACCCAAGGAAGTCAAAGTGCACTTTATGGAACACTTTATTGATCGACCCCCGGCATATGTCGAGCGCATGCTGACAGACTATGAGCGACAGATTCAGAAGGCAAGTGAACAGAGAAGTTGGCCCAGTCCAAGGAAGAAGTCGAGAAGTACGACATCAACGACATGTGGTACTACTAGCGGGAAAACAGTTCCCCAGCTCGAAGAACAATCCAAGAAATCGATCTCTCCGCTCAAGGTGAGTACCAATCCAAGCAAGCAATCGATCCAAGCAATCGACGTTGCTGGCAACCCAATCGACCTCGAAGAAGTAGAGGCTGCAGGTCTCACTCTTGGCCAAATCCTTGGCACCGAGGAAATCCGCGGGTATGGTGAAGCTAAGTACGCAATGAAATATGTCGTCCAAAACCGCTTGTCACACCCGGGCAGTACAAGGAACTACCAACTGCGATGCGACAGTTGCATGATTGGTACCTGCGTGAAGTGAAGCGAGGGGAGACGGCGATCATGGTCACATGGACTGTGAAATATGTCTTGAATTCTTAGAACTTTTCCAGTTATACCACATGGACTCTATCGACAAAACTCTCATCAGTTGCTATAATGTATAAGTGATTTATATCTTTAATAATTTAAGTCTCTAGCTCTGATATCGTTCATTGGCTTATCCTCACTATATATGTTCTTTTCTACGCTATTATGCATATTGAAGATGTGGGAATTGAAACAAGGGGGAATCGATGACATTGGGTTCATCGACCCAAATACCGTTAATGGTCATGTGGTAAAACATTTTGCCAAGAACACAGAAGAGCTCTTGGAAAAATATCTAGAGGTGATGAATACCAAATCTACTATAATATTTGCTTACAACATGGGATGAGTGTTTACTCTCTTGTATACTACAAATTCTATTTTTGCTTACTAGCTCGTTGTCAAGTGTAGTTGATGAGTTATATGCATGTCTGCTTAATTATATAAACTTCTGCGCAGAGACCACTATATCCTCCTAAATATTATCCTCGCGGATGGAGTTGTTCAAGTGTATGACTCACTAGATACACTAGAACAATCATACGTGGACTTGTATTCTATGATAGAACGGTAATTTCAATCTTTATCGACCTCGCTTTGTTTCATTATTTCCTTATATCAAAAGTAATTATAGTAACTCTTTCGTTCTTTTTTTTCCGCGTAGTGTTTGGAGAAAGATCATAGAAAAAACCCATCACGGTCGTCAATGGAAACCGAAGCTGAAGTGGAAAAAGATGCAGATAATTAAGTAGTACTACTAGGTCCGCACATCTCTTTAATTCTAGTTTTAATACCATTATCATGCTTGATTATTAATTATGTTATTGAATTCTATTCTTTTGCAAAGTGCGTGAAGCAGCCACAGGGGACAAATTTATGTGGATACTTCCTCTACGAGAACATTCGCATCCAGACCCAATGCCGTATACGTCGCAGAAGAGCACGTGAAAGACAACTCGAGGTTTGGCAGATGATGTCGAAGCTCTCACCATAGAAACGCTTTGTAGCACTTCAAGCGGAATTTGCGGCATTTCTTCTTCGACATGTAATTGATGTAAACGGAGAGCACTATTCCTTACCGCCGCCTCAATAATGTCAGCAAATCAGTAGTAGAAAACTGAGATTTCATCCGGAGCACTAGCTAGCTAGTCCCGGCCGGGTTTTGGGTCTTAATTTATAAGTCCAGAATATATATGCATGGATGTGTAATTCCATTTGTATATATACTGTGTATGCGAGATATTGTATATTATATTACACATAATATATGCATCAACTTGTGTATTGTTTACAGTATGTAGCACCGTAAAATAAATTTGAAATGAATGAAAAACACAAAAAATAGAGAGGAAAATTAAAACCTAAAAGCTAAAACAAAAAAAAACTTAGTATCGGTTGTATCACCAACCGGTACTAAAGGTCCTCCACCACCAGCCCACGCAGGCAGCCACGTGGTGGGCCTTTAGTACCTGTCCGTGGGCCAGCCGATACTAAAGGTCTGGACCTTTAGTCCCGGCCCTTTAGTACCGGTTGGGAAACCGGTACTAAAGGTCATCCCGACTGGAACTACAGAGAGACAATCTACTAGTGTAAAGGGATTGATCCTAGATATCTATATTACCTAAGTAGTTGATCCTTCCTAATTCTGATTCTCTCAACATGTAGCCATGCACATCATCAATGTGTCACAACATCATCCACTAAAACTAATTTAATTTATAGAAAATGCATATAACAATTTAATTGTTTCATCTCTAATGGTCCAGCATACATGCATACTCTTTATTCACACACAATTACTTCCAAAAATACTATATTTAATTTTAATTATACGAAATCTGTCCAAATTTGTTTTTTTAATCCCACAACAATTGGGGGGGGAGGGAATCAGCTAGTATAAAAGAAAAGGAGAGCAGTGATGTCTCTTTTCGAAGGTCGCGATGTACATACCAATACCACGAGTCACTATTCTTCCAAGAACAATGAGTTGGTGGCCACTGTGTTTAACGAGCGAACATTTTTCTTTTATTATGAATATTTAAAAAACCAATCTGGTAAGAGAACAAGAATATATAACAACATGGGAACATGGTACTACTATCTCTTTTTCGGTTTATAGGGCTCATCTCAAAAAGACTGGTTTTTTCATTTTATTAGTCCCAATTCTACTATTTACGATGACATGTTCAGATTTCAAACTGTATTAAATCCCTACATGAAAGGATCAAGAAAAAACTCAGCAATGCATGTGATGTTCTTGGTCTTTTAGTGGGCATGCATGCATGTGTTGTAATTATGCATTGGTAAACACAACTTTTAAGAAAAATAAGCGTATTAATTAGATATTTTTGCAAACCACGAAATGTATTCCATCATTCACCATCTACCTTGGTTGAAGAGATTTTCTAATGAAGCCCTATGAAACGGAAAGGAGGGAGTACCATGTTAGCATCAGCAAACCGAGAAAAGAACACGATGATTCATAAGAAATGAAAACACAAGTTTGAAAATTTTATAAAATTTCCCTTTTTGGAGTGTTCATGTTGCTCAAACCATTGCTATGGCAACACGTGTGACCTCGTGGTGGTTTTATGTTCGGACCCTTTTCGTTGTTCATAGCTTGATTGAGTGATACCGACTAGTGTTGTCGTAAAAGTATAGAGTTTTTGTTGCGAGAATACATGCATGATCACCTGATTTTAGGTCCCTTGATGATAAAATGCAGCTTGGCTGCATTCTTTGTTGTTAGAAGGAATAAAAGTTTACCAATTGGTAACTAGCAAGTAAACAAAGAGTGGCGGGGGTTGGGGTTGGGGAATAGAATAGTGGTGGAGTTGTTTCTATGCTAGATCTCAACTAGGCCCCCTTCCAATCAGTGCTATCACCCGACGTCTCACAACATCAATTTGTATCTTTGCTTCCTCATGTATGTTGGAAAGAACCTGGTCGATCGTAGAGGATCGTTGGTTGAAGACACAGGCGTTCTGCTCCTTCCATAGTGACCACCAAATGAGCGCATTGATCGATCTCCATGTTTTTTGGCGTCATACATGAGCCTGCTTGAAGTGCGCTTCATCCGATCCAGGAGGGTGTCATCTATGGGCAGTGGTGCCATGTCACTCGACATCATCAAGTCAAGCACTAGAACTCACAACCTTTGCGCAAGTGGGCAGGTCGCCAACATGTGCATCGCCGTCTCTAGAGTTTGTTGGCATAACAAACATGTTGGGTTGTGCGGCCACCCACGCTTGGCAAGGTTATCAGCCGTAAGGCGGCGTCCTTGACTCATCAGCCATATGATGGCACTTCAGCGGAGCCTCGGAGTTCCAGGCCATTTTGGCAAAGTCCCGCTTGATGGTTGTAGCAAATAGAAGTATGTTTGCAGATGTTGCACTCTAAACACCATTGGATGTCCATCTCCATGAGATTGAGTCATGCTAATCCGGGTTGAGGTGCACCACTTGATGGACGTGCCACAAGTTTATGAACCGGAGGAGCACGTCAGCAATCATGTTGTCCTTGAAATGTCTCAACCACTTGTCATCATGCATAGTTACATCAATGGTTATGCGTGAGAGGGAGCACTGGCAAAAGGGTCGGGGTAAGTTGTGCATAGAATTTGACGCCATAGCCATGGGTCAGTCCAGAATTGTGTGATCATTCCATCCCCAATTGAGAAGTCTACCAACACCTCAAAAAGTTGTCGCACAATCCGGTTGATAGGCAGGGGAAGCCCAATCCATGGCTTGGATCAATCTATCCAAGATAACAAAAGCCATTTGCATCTTAGGGCCAAGCTCTTGCATCCCAGACTAGGCACACCCAGGCTATCCATGACACGTGGCAATCATACATGCTTCCAATTTATCAGACATTTCCTACCATGGGCTTCATCTTTGTTGGCCCGGAGGAAGCCACAATAGAGCTTGTCAATCTTCTTAACCATCCACGGATTCGGGTCAATCACCAACAGCTGGAATGTGGGTATAGCATATAAGACCGATCTTATCAGGGTAACTTGATCGACAATCACCATGTGCAGCTTGTTCCACCCCTGGAATTCTTGTGCATCTTGTCAAAAGTGGGCTAGTAATAGATTCTTGGCAAGGCTAAACTGTATGCAAGGCGTCGTGAAAGGTCATTTCTATGCATACATGTACATCTTTCACACACCATTATCGCAGCGTCATTACATCATAGTACCTTCTTTGAGCAATTAGTTAGCTGGTACGTGTGTGTGGATACTTTCCTGGACATGGGACCATGTCAATGCTTTAAGTGGTGCATCTTGCTACAGAAGTGGTTGGTATTGAAGAAGATACAGCCAAGAAACCCACTGCCCCACATGAAGAGGTTGCGCAATCAACCAATGCTGGTTCATCTGGTCCCAAACCCAAAAAATCCAAACCAAATCCTTGTGCGGAAGATAGGTTGCATGCCACCATACTTGCATCTAGTGAAAGAATTGCTATTGCCATAGAGAAGAGTTCTAACACCGAGAACAATGCCATAGATGGTCTTTGGGAGAGCATGAAAGTACTCCCTGGGTTCAGTTTGGATTACCTTGCTCATTACTATGCATATTTGGTTGACAATCCTCGTGTTGCTATGGCATTCGAGGTGTTGGAAGAGGATCAAAATAAGGTTTGGGTTTCTAGGTATGTCAAGAATACCTTTCCTGAAGCGTAAGGATGGTAAGTACAGATGTGGTGAACTGATGATTGCCTTGTACTTTTGATGCAACCAGAACATTAACTATGGGTTGTATGTAGTAGCTCTTTTGACAACCAAGACAATAACTATGGGTTGTATAACTATTAAGTTCTAGTAGTACTGTATGGAATGTTGAACTATGAGCTCTATGCACTTCGACTTATGTATGGAATGTTGAACTGTTATATGTGATGAAGTTCAAAATTTCTACTATTGTTTTGTTGTGAAAATGTTAATATTTTCGTAATTATACTGTATATATTGCATTTTCCTTCCTTCCATTGCAGAAAATACAAATTATGAAGATAATCTCACCACCTCAAATAAAAAAGGTGACCACAGCCCTTATTATTCATTTATCCCTTGAACCAAACACTCCAGTGGTTATCCCCAACCATGTTTCATCCTTCGAACCAAACAAAACATGGGATAACTCCACCCTTCCAACCAAACAGAAAAAGGGGCTATCCCTAGCCACCTGGTTGGGGATACCCACAACCACCCTAGACTGTCCCTCGAACCAAACACATCCTCAGTGTCACCATGCCTCCCGTGTTGGACATACCCCACACGAGAGTTTTTTTCTGATTTTTTTTGTTTTTTCTACTTGCTATTTTTTTTGTTCCTCAGTTTTCTTGTTCTTTTCGGGGTTTTTTTCTCTGCAAGGTGGTATGCTTCGCACGGAAGCACAAGTTAGTTCACTTGAGAGCACATGTGTGCTCCCGTGGGGAGTATAGGATTGATATTCGTAGTAAAAATGTTAATCAAGTTTTGGAAAATGTTAAATGTGTATAGAAAAATATTTCTAATGTATACCAAAAATCTACAACGTGTATACACAAAATAGACATAAAAATAACTTTTAGAAAATGTTAGCATGTATTTGGAAAATATTAAACGTGTATAAAAATATACAATGTTTATGAAAAACTATATATCAAAATATGTATGTTTCATTTTTTAATCATGCATTTTAAATTATTAAACATGTATATATAAAATGTTCCTGATATATACAAAAAAATGTACTAGAATATTTAAGGAAGAAGAAGACATGAAGATTATATGGTTTATAGAATGTTAATAATGTATCTTCAAAATGTTAGACATGTATATAAATGTTCCTGATGTAACCCAAAAAATGTACAATATGTATGACAAAAATTAGAAATCAAACATATATGTTTTACAAAATAATAATCAAGTAAATGTAAACATGTATTTAAAAATGTCCCTGATGTATACAAAACAAGTCAAAGCAATATAAATTAAAAATTAATCATGTATTTATAAAATGTTAAACTTTATTGTACAAATGCATAGGGAAAATGTTACAGGGAAATGAAGAAAAACCATAAAAATAAAAAACATTGAGAAATGCAAACAAATAAAGAAAAGCAAAAAAATAGTAAAAGCCAAGAAATAAAAAAAGAAACATGGAGAAAAGCAAAAAAAGAAAGAAAAGCAAAAAAATAGAAAAAAGGGAGAAAAAAAATACATAACCATGATTAACACGAAAGAGACTAAAAAATCTATAAAAACATGACGAAACCGTGAAGAAACAAAGAGAATCACAAAAAAAAGATAGCACAAAAAAAAAGAAATGGAAGAAAACTAAAGGATCATAAGGAATAGACAAAGAAAAACTGAGGAAGAAGCACAAAAAATTGAATAAAAAAGAAAATAAAAAGCTGGAAAACCGTAGAAAAAGTAGTGCAAAATACACACTCTCACAGAAAAGCTTCAGAAAAGCCCGAAATCGAAAGCTGCACAGCAATCTCTATATGGGCGGGGGCATATTATAGCTACGCGAAAATTCTTGAGGCGAGGGGAGCTGTTATCTTGCTGTAAGCGAGATATAGCTGTAGCGTGCTTTGTAAATTTGATTTTCTCTGCGCGCCGGTCCAATAGTTGTAACATTTATTCCTTTTTCATTTCTTTTATGGTATATATTTTTGTTATTTTTCCGTTTATTCATCTCCTTTTAGGGAAATATTTGAATATTTTTATAAGTTATATTAACCTACATGCAAGGACACATGATTACTTTTTCTCCAATGTATGAACTATTTTCGTATAACTTTATTCTTTTCCCGTACACTATGGAAAATTTTAAATATGAGATGAACTTCTTTCAAAATATATAAATTTTTACTTTAATTTATGTAAAAAAAATATTGTTTATAAAATAAAAATATTTCTTTGTTGATGTTTATAGTCTTATTGTATTTTGGTTTTGGTTTTCCTAGCAGCGGCAAAGTGGCAAGACGAAGACACGGTAAAACAAGGTCTGTTAGACCTCTCCCGACCCCGATGTCATCCAATTAGATGTTAATGGAGGGCCTATGAAGGTAAGCATTTCTAGACTTGTTGGTTCTTTTCAAATATTAGTTGTTTGTGTGTCTATAATGGAAAGGAGTTGTCTAGTTACGTGGCGACTTCAACCTCGTCCTTCGTTTTGCCCTATGAAAGGTCTGGTTTCTACAATCCTATGGATTGGTGGTGAATGATTGCAAAGCTCGTGCCATGTGGGGTAATGTCCTAACTAGTGTTTTGTGGCTCTTAGATCTCGTTTTTTGTGGGATAACCTTGACCCGCAAATTCCCTCATGCATCCGTTCGCGGATATAGAGGGGCCAGTTCGTGAACATGGATGTGGGACGCGGCATCCAACGTTTCCCACATACATTCGACCGTAATTTTTTTTAAGGCCCGCATGTTCACATAGTCATCCATATATATTTCAAAATAGTTCAAATGTTCAAATGCAAGAGTAGTTCTAATTAAAAGGGTTCAAATATTACACTCCAACATTGTTGTCCCCCCTTACGGCCCGCAAACGATCAACCAGATCTTCCTTCAGTTGCTCCTGAGTTTTCGATGCCGAATTTGTTGATGCATCTGAACAAACTCTTCAAACTTGGCCGGATTGTGGTCGGAAAGTTCGATATGATCACTCATGTTCTCAAACTCAAGACCGACGGCATTGTCCTCATCCTCATTCTCCACGGTCATGTTGTGCATGATCACACAACAAGTCATCACCTCCCACAAGGTCTTCAGATCCCATTGTTTAGCAGGTCCACGGACAGATCCCATTGTTTAGCAGGTCCACGAACAACTACAAAAAGTGCCTAAAGAACTCTAAATGCCCTCTCAACATCTTTTCTAGTTGTTTCATGTTTTGGGGCAAAGTGAGACTTTTTCTGGTCAACACCATGCTCTCCCTCCTCATGCTTCGCGTCTGGAAGCACCACATGCATCATCGCCGTCTCATCTGTGTAGTCCTTCTCGCCGGATGAGCCGTCGGACGAATCAACATATTTCTCGTATATATACTCCATATCCAAATCCATTGCTTCAAAGAAGAAGTGACAAAAAAATTAGCTCGGGCAATCCACTTAATAGCTACCAGTACATGCGCCCGGTCAGAGAAGAGTTCTGAAACGACAGCAGAGGAGAAGCGGCGCGGAGCCCGAATGTACCGTTTGAGATGACATATTTGTCGAGTTCTGGCATGGGGTGTGGTGTGGCGGTCGGGGTGGTGGGGCGGAGGTGAAGGCAAGAAAAGAGAGAAAATGGGAGGATGAAGGCACGGGGTCCAGGAGGAGTTTTGGATGGGGTTGGTGGTGTCGGAGTCCTACATAAGTGCTGACTTCGTTGGGTGGCTAAACATTACCGGACCACGTAGGCCGAAACGTTGCAGCCCATTTGAGGGTTCGCTTTCGAGATGCCCTTATTGCTTGCTAGTGTATTTTTCAGTCATTTTGTGTCTTCTTGTCCTTCGATTGTACCATCTACTACTTTTCTTGATAAATATCAGATATAAGATGCATCTTTTTTCAAATATGAAAAATGTTCATGTACTTAAATATGTATGATTATAGTTTGAAATAAATATTTATCTCATATAAAGAAATATTTTTATATATGAATAAAATATACATGGGTTTTTAAAAACACATATAGACACCTTTTGGAAAAAGTGTATACATACATGTCCAACTATAAAGTTGTCGTACGTGCCAGAATATAAAGTCGCTGTACATTAACAACGATATGATGATGAGCACGTGACTACACATACGAGAACGATATACAAATTACTCCCTCCGTAAACTAATATAAAAACATTTAAAACATTACTTTAATAAATTAAACGTTTTTATATTAGTTTATAGAGAGAGTATTTGTGTGCGACTTGAACTGCCGGTGTGCACGTGGGGGCCGGGCGTGTAGAATTTCACAAATTGAACTAACACACTACTCTCCAGCTACAGCTAGCCAAGTTTCATCTATTTTGAATAGGATACGGGCCAGGTCGGGCGCCGCTCTGCACCGTGCATCGATTCTTACGGAAGGTTTATAGAAAGATGGGTGGGTGCGACTTTGAGGACGGAATGGCTGGAGCCGGAAGTGAAGTGGAGGTGAAGTGGCGTAGACACGTAGCTACCCCTTATATGATTTCTATTAACATAGTACAGCCATAGACACTTGTACATACATACATTCACCTTATGAACGTGCGTAGGCACATTTTATCTTATGAGAACATTTGAAAAACGGAGACGGCATGTCATTTTAAAATTGACGAAATAATTATAGAAATCTTCTCTTCTTCTTTTTTTTGCGAATGGAAAGGATTGTACTCCCTCCGTCCCAAAATAAGTGTCGCTCCTCTAGTACAAAATTTATACTAATTTAGTGTTAAATGTGCGACACTTATTTTAGGACGGAGGGAGTATTAATCAAGGTAGCTCATTACAATCCTGCTGACATAAGATGCCAATCTCATCAGGTCCGTTCCGCAGCCAAACAGCAGTACGAGGGATCGAGAGTCCCATTTGGGCTAACATATGACTAACTTTATTTCTACTTCTATTCACATGTGATATTACATGCTCTGGGCCTACAGAAAGAAGCCTCTTTATCTCGCCAGCTAGAGCTGCTACAGGTGATCGGTTTTGGTCCGGCTCCATGATCATTTTGGTTGCAATGGTGCTATCAGTTTCCAGTATGAATGGTTCGTTGTTGCTCCACTCCAAGGCTAGGGCGATTCCCTCCCTACATGCTTCTACCTCCGCCTCAAGTGGGCTAGCGCAGGAAGTAATGAACCTGCATGATGAATAGATGATTGCCCCAGTATGGTCGCGAAGGATCATTCCAGCACCTCCAGTACTGTCCGCCTCCCTCCAGGCACCATCAACATTCAGTTTAGTCCATCCCATAGGAGGCTTAGTCCATCGCTCCGGCGGCCGTGTACAGGAGGCTGGCGTTGTTCTCGCCTTGGATTGTCGGCGGCGTTGTCCTTGAGTTACCACCATTTTCCCTTTAGCAGGATCGCCTTGGGGATGTTGCTCAATGCACATGAGGCTGTCAATATAACTGCATAAAAATCTGTAAGAAGCTTCAATAGTTGGTGCCGGCTTGTGATGGGTAATCTCGTTGCGAACGTGCCATGTACGCCAGAAGGTCATGAGTATTGGCAGTCGCTGCTCTTCCAAGCACTCGTTCAGAAGAAGCAAAGCCCATTCAGAACCAGTGTTTGCGATATTCTCAAGTTGCGGCATGCTAAATGAGGTGGCCATCTTTTCCCACAGCATACGGGCAAGCGGACACCTGCACATAGCATGGTATGTATCCTCGGATTCCATGCCACATAAGACACAAATATTAGTGACCTCCAGATTTCTTTTAGCCTTATTTTCCATTGTTGCAAGGGAGTTTGTGATTAGACGCCAAGCAAAGACGCGTACCTTGGACGGGGCAGGGCACCACCACACTGCCTTCTAGACGGCACGCATGCCGTCCGGTGCGCTGCTAGTGGCGCACATAATAGTGCTGGATATGTTGCCGATGACGAGGTGATACGCACTTCTGACGGAGAAAATACCCTGTGGGTCGGGTGCCCAAGCCAAGACATCCTCTAGACGCCTCGGAGAAGCCGTGATCTTTAGGATGCATGCGACGTCAATTGCGTGAAAGTGTTGGTACACAAGCTCCGGTATCCACCGCCCGTGGTCGTCTAGCAGCTCACTAGCTCAATGGAGACGACAGGTGCCCCGTGCCGTGATGGGCTTGTATGATGGCGGTCGAGGCAAGCATGGGTCGCGCCAGAGATGAATCTGCTCATCATTGCCGACGCGCCAAAGAAGCCCTTTTTTTAGCAGCTCCAAGCCATGTTGAACTGCATGCCATGTGGGTGATGCGTTGCCTGCAAAAACAGTGTCCACTAGGTGCCCATTAGGATAATAACGCGCTTTCAACACCATGGCACAAAGCGAGTCCGGCTTCGTAAGTAGGCGCCATGCTTGGCGAGCTAGCAATGCTTGATTGAAGATTCGAAAATGACGGAAGCCAAGCCCACCTCTTCCTTTTGGCTCGATAATTTTGTCCCATGCCCTCCAATGTGTCTTTCTCTTACCATTCTTAGAGCCCCACCAAAAGTTTCGCACTAGCCTTGTTAGATCATCACACACGGATGCCGGTAACTTAAACACTCCCATGATATAAGTATCATAGCTTCAATACCTGCTTGGGAGAGGGAGTCCCCCCCATGCCATTATCCTTTTAGTTAGACTAGCATGTAGCATTTGGAATTTACCTTTGTGCATTCTACCATCTGGGGTTGGTAAACCGAGGTACTTCCCCTCAAATTCCAAGTTAACTATCTGAAGCTCCTCCTTGATAGCTTGTTGCACCTCCACTGGGCAAGCCTCTCCAAACTGAATAGAACATTTCTCACAAAACACACACCTTCAAAAGACCTGAAATAAATTCAGAAAAATATGAACACCGATGACAAGTTTAGGACTTAAACTCTTAAACTGAGGATACCAATATCCATAGACGGATCCAGACTTAAAATTACCCTATGTCCACATAGAAGAACACATGCCTATATGTCAAATAATTTAATGACCTACACGCTAAATAAACAAGCAAGTGCAAATTACACCCGATGCCAATGACACCGGCAAGCTGTACGTTGTAAGCACCGGATTACAAGTTTGTTTGCCTTATATATTGCTGGAACTAAGCCAGCATGCATGGCTGCATGCATCGCATTCAGCATTGAGTATTCCTCTTAGAGGGTAGCACTTGATAGATATAGAGGTCTGACCCGCCGCGCGCGCGAGAAAGATGCGTTGACCTACAGCAAGCCTACGTTAAAGTAGTGATGTACTATATATATCTAGCTATATGTAGCTATAGGCCTTGCTCTTTGTTGTGTCCTCTCAGTCTGCTTATGCCATCCCTGCATGCGCACATGCTTGTAGGCTGTTCGTTGTAATTTGATCCTTTGCAACCTATACATGTACTTCACTCTTCCTACTAAAGAAAATACTCCCTTCATTTTACAATGTAGTGCACCAGCGTTTCTCAATCTGTAAGTTTGATCATATATTGAACCAATAAGACAGATTGCGACGGAAGCAAAAATTATATCACTGAATATTGTGGAACAGAGGGAATATATGCAAAGCTTTTGCTTATTTGTGAAAAGAAAAAACAAATACTCGAACTTGATGTTTACTGCTAGTCAGCTACATTTATATATTTACTACAATCTCTACTCCTAATAGCTCAGTTGGTAGAATAGCATCCCGTTTTTTTTCAATCGGTTTAATTTCGTCCCCCTCCTTCACCGACTGGTTTTTTTCATCTCTCCTCCCACCATCCCTCCCACCCTGGTCATCGGTTTATTTTCCTCTCCACTCTTTCATTACAAATCAGCACTTTCCTAACGTATGACAAATCACGGATCTACTTTCTTAATTTACCCAAATCAATCGATTCCTCTCATTAGTGCAATTTGTTTTAGGAAACAAGTAACAAGTTTTTAGGAAACAAATACATATTTTAATCTGACTTTCCTAACTTATCCAAATCAACTGATCCCTGTTATTAGTGCAATTTATTTTAGAAAACCAAAAATAGATTTTCAGGAAACAAATAATAGTTTTTAATCAAACTTACCTAACTTATCCAAATCAAGCAATCTCTATCAAAAAAAAATTCAGGATCTCCGATCCCTCTCATTGGTGCAACTTATTTTAAGAAATAAATATCATATTTTCACGAAACAAATAAAGGATTTTAAGGAAATTAATATCTAAATCATGACAAACAAATCTCGCATGGGCTACTTGGTAGCGTGCGTTCCACGTAATCCTCCCACCTCGCACGTAATGATCCCCTCGCACCTAAAAATTCCCCCTCACACGAAAAAATCGGTTGACAACCACGTATTGAGCCCCTCTGGCACAAAAAAAATTTGGACGAAGACCATGTAGCGAGGTCCCGTCGCATGAAAAACTACCCGCACGAACCAGGGAGCGAGGCTCCCTCGCAAAAGAAAAAACCTGATGACTCAGGCTGCCCTCGATTTATTCGCTACAAGGATGGAAACCACGCCCTAGACGCCGTCGCGGATCCTTTCGCCGCCGGTGATCTATTCGCTAGGGTTCCTCGCACCACGTGATTCCTGGAGTGTTGTTCCTGTTGGAAATATGCCCTAGAGGCAATAAATAAAGTGTTTATTATTATATTTCCTTGTTCACGATAATCGTTTATTATTCATGCAATAATTGTATTGATTGAAAACACATTACATGTGTGGGTAAATAGACAACACTTTGTCCCTAGTATGCCTCTAGTGAACTAGCTCGTTGATCAAATATGGTCAAGGTTTCCTAGACATTGACATGTGATGTCATTTGATAACAGGATCACATCATTAGGAGAAATGATGTGATGGATAAGACCCAAACTACAAACGTAGCATATGATCATGTCAGTTTATTGCTACTGTTTTCTACATGTCAAGTATATGTTTCTATGACCATGAGATCATGCAACTCACGGACACCGAAAGAGTGCCTTGTGTGTATCAAACGTCGCAACATAACTGGGTGACTATAAAGGTGCTCTACAGGTATCTCCGAGGGTGTTTGTTGGGTTGGCATGGATGAAGACTGGGATTTGTTACTCCGTGGGACGAAGAGGTATCTCAGGGCCCACTCGGTAATACAACATCACAATAAGCCTTGCAAGCAATGTGACTAAGTGTTAGTCACGGGATCTTGTATTACGGAACGAGTAAAGAGACTTGCTGGTAACGAGGTTGAACTAGGTATGGAGATACCGACGATCGAATCTCGGGCAAGTAACATACCGAAGAACAAAGGGAACATCATACGGGGTTAACTGAATCCTATACATAGAGGTTCGACCGATAAAGATCTTCGTAGAATATGTAGGAACCAATATGGACATCTAGGTCCCGCTATTGGTTATTGGCCGTAGAGGTGTCTCGGTCATGTCTACATAGTTCTCGAACCCGCAGGGTCTGCACACTTAAGGTTTGGTGACGTTTCGGTAGTATAGAGTTATGTATGGTGGTGACCGAAGGTTGTTCAGAGTCCCGGATGAGATCCCGGACGTCACGAGGAGGAGCTCCGTAATGGTCCGGAGGTAAATATTGATAAATAGGAAGTCCTATTTTGGTCACCGGAAAAGTTTCGGGCTCATCGGTAGTGTACCGGGAGTGCCGGGAGTGTACCGGGAGTCCATCGGGAGGGGTATTTCGACCCAAGAGGCTACATGAGCTGTGGGAGAGTGAATACCAGCCCTTAGTGGGCTGGTGGAAGTCCCACACAAGGCCCATGCGGCTGGGAGAGAAAAACCAAAGAGATAAGGTGGAAAAAAGGCAAAATAGAGAGGAATCCTAGTCCTACTAGGATTGGAAGGGGATTCCTCCTCTCCCACTTGGTTCGGACGACCCAAGGGCTGGCTCCTTGGGAGCCAAGCCTCCTCCTCCTCTCCTCCTATATATACTAGAGGATTTTAGGGTTTTGGCACAGAATTTTCAGCCACGTGTTACCTGTTCCTCCAGTGCATAGTTTCTCCTCTAGATTGGATTTCTGCAGTGCTTAGGCGAAGCCCTGCCGGAATAGCTCCACCACCATCGTCGGAGCGCCGTCATGCTGCCGGAGAACTCTTCTACCTCTCCGCTCCCTCTTGCTGGATCAAGAAGGCAGAGATCGTCATCAAGCTGTACGTGTGCTGAACACGGAGGTGCCGTCCGTTCGGTGGTTGATCGGGACGGATCGTGATTGGATCGCGGGACGCTCGGCGATTTGGATCATGAAGACATTTGACTACACCAACCGTGTTTATTAACGCTTCCCGCTTAGAGATCTACAAGGGTATGTAGATCCACTCTCCCTGTAGTAGATGCTCATCACCATGGATAGGTCTTGCGTGAATGTAGGAAATTTTTTGTTTCCCATGCGACGTTCCCCAACAGTTCCTACAGTGATGGACAGAGACTTCGATGAGGAGGCGTGCAAGGGGGAAGCGGAGGAGCGGAGGCCATAGCTGGGGAGCAGGTTGTGCGTCGCCGTAGGGACGGGAGTGTTAGCGTCAGATCCAGGTACGCCCTCGGCGGGGTCGCACGCGGGATGCCCTCATGTAGTTCCATGTCGTAGTGTAGGTCAGGAACGGGCTGACAACGGCAATGGCCACTCCGTTCAACCATGCACATATGGCCCCAGGTCCATGGCACAAGTATCACTACCAACAGGTTGAACCGATGGATGTTGGTATTTAGATCTTTTCCTGTGTACCAGGACGATGTCTATGGAGGTGTCTTCAGAATCGGTGGTGCATCAAAAAAATTTGATGTGACGAACCTGTGTTGGACGAGTTAAACAATTCAGATATGGTCTTTTTTTCCATCCCTCTGTAGTTCATCTTATGCTGCTTCTCATTGAATTTTTCATTTTTACCTTTGTTCACATATGGCTGCATGCAACCTTGAGAACGGAAGCTAGCTAGCTCAGTGTGGCACCGCCGAGGACAACGTCTGGCTCACTAAGAAGGTCATTTGCACATAGGCGCTGCGGAACAGCACACGCGAGATTGACAGCTGTTTCCCTGATGTAGTGATGCGGACCAAAGCGAGCTGGGATGCATGTGGCGACGAGAGGATGTATATGCCAGCTCCTCCGCCTTCAACATGTCAATTATATATGAGTTTTTTTCCTTTCCCCTTTTTACTTTTGATTATGCAAGTGGATAATGGTTTTAGGTTGTGTCCTCTTTTTTTTAATGCTCAGATGTGTCCTCTTACAATGAAAGATTATCCATATTGGCAGCTCCTATTTTTTATTTTTTATGTGTGCTTTACTCTTCATATTTTGATGCCTATCCATTTAACTGAAAAGGTAGTATATAGGACCAAAATTCTTCCTGGCAAAGTAACCGTAGCATAACTAAAATTATTTTACCTATTTTTATGTGTGCTTTATTTTAATTTTCTACCAAAGTATGATTTTTGTTTGTGAATGTTAGGTTTGAATTAAACTAAATCCAAGCAGAATAACTCACAAATGAAGATGCCATATTGCATATCGACGCTCAGTTTTTGACTGCATTTTCAACCTCGGTCTACAATGCCATACATTGGTTCTTTAACCTCCTTTGCAACCCTTCCTCACGGACGCCAAGCTTGCCATCCTTCCCGCTACCAAAATGCTAGACACAGGTTCACCAGAAAAAATGATTCCATTGTTCGGGATCAACATGTTGGAAATATGCCCTAGAGGCAATAATAAAAGTGCTTATTATTATATTTCCTTGTTCATGATAATTGTCTATTGTTCATGCTATAATTGTATTAATCGGAAACCGCAATACATGTGTGAATACATAGACCACAACATGTCCCTAGTGAGCCTCTAGTTGGCTAGCTCGTTGATCAATAGATGGTCACGGTTTCATGACCATGGACATTGGTTGTTGTTGATAACGGGATCACATCATTAGGAGGAGGATGTGATGGACAAGACCCAATCCTAAGCATAGCACAAGATCGTGTAGTTCGTCTGCTAAAGCTTTTCTAATGTCAAGTATTGTTTCCTTAGACCATGAGATTGTGCAACTCCCGAATACCGTAGAAATGCTTTGGGTGTGCCAAACGTCACAACGTAACTGGGTGGCTATAAAGGTACACTACGGGTATCCCCGAAAGTATCTGTTGGGTTGGCACGAATCGAGACTGGGATTTGTCACTCCGTGTGAAGGAGAGGTATCTCTGGGCCCACTCGGTAAGACATCATCATAATGAGCTCAATGTGACTAAGGAGTTAGCCACGGGATTATGTGTTACTGAATGAGTAAAGAGACTTGCCGGTAACAAGATTGAACAAGGTATAGGGATACCAACGATCGAATCTCGGGCAAGTGTCATACCGGTAGACAAAGGGAATTGTATACGGGATTGATTGAATCCCCAACATCATGGTTCACCCGATGAGATCATCATGGAGCATGTGGGATCCAACATGGGTATCCAGATCCCGCTGTTGGTTATTGACTAGAGAGGTGTCTCGGTCATGTCTACATGCCTCCCGAACCCGTAGGGTCTAGACACTTAAGGTTCGATGATGCTAGGGTTATAGGGGAATTGTGTACGTGGTTACTGAAAGTTGTTCAGAGTCCCGGATGAGATCCCGGACGTCACGAGGAGTTTCGAAATGGTCCGGAGGTAAATAATGATATATAGAAAGTGAGGATTTGGTCACCGGAAGTGTTCTGGGCATCACCGGTAATGTACCGGGACCACCGAAAGGGTTCCGGGGGTCCACCGGAAAAGGCCTGCATGGGCCGAGAGCGGGAAGGGACCATCCCCTGAGTGGGTTGGTGCGCCTCCCATCAAGGCCCAAGGTGCAGCTAGGAGGAGAGGGGGCAAACCCTAGGCGCAGATGGGCCCTAGGCCCACCCTAGGGCACGCCCCCCCTCTCTCCCTCTCTTGGCCGCCGGCCCTCCCCCATCTAGGGCTGCCGCACCCCCTAGGGTGGGAACCCTAGAGGGGGCGCACCCTCCTCCCCTCCTCCTATATATAGTGAGGGTTTCGGGGCTGGCAACAACGCAACTCTCTCTCTCTCTCAGCGCAGCCCTACCTCTCCACCTCCTCGTCCTCCGTAGTGCTTGGCGAAGCCCTATCGGAGTACCACGCTGCTCCACCACCACCACGCCGTCGTGCTGCTGTTGGAGTTGTCTTCCCCAACCTCTCCCTCCTCCTTGCTGGATCAAGGCGTGGGAGACGTCACCGGGCTGCACGTGTGTTGAACGTGAAGGCGTCATTGTTCGGCGCTTAGATCGGAATCAACCGCGATCTGAATCGTCGCGAGTACGACTTCACAAACCGCATTCTTGTAACACTTCCGCTTTGCGATCTTCAAAGGTATGAAGATGCACTCCTCCCACCTGTTGCTGGTTTCTCCATAGATTGATCTTGGTGATGCGTAGGAAAATTTTGATTTACTACTACGATCCCCAGCACAACATCGCAAGGTCGTTGACTTGGTTGGTCTCTTCGATGTAACTAACATTGGTGGGTCCATGTGGTTTGAGATCCCGTTTCTCCATGATGCTGATGCTATCATGCTCATGCACACGCTGGCATGACAATGATTGACTTATGGGAGCAGGTCAGCAATCGTCGCCTCTTGACCCAAGTAAGTTTTTCTGGCCATCTAAATAATCCTACTCTCTTGTTTGTTTTTTTGATCAATGATTGATTCGATTTGCATGAAGGAATTCTGTAAGAAAGAGTACAAGCTAACTCAAAATTATCGCTTAGCCAACGAATCTTGTAACTATAAAGCGAAATTAAGGTATCAAAATAATTTAGTTTGGTAGAGAATTTTGCAATATTAACTTCTTGGTTTAGGTACCCATGCAATGGAAAACTCATGCAATTTAAGAATTAAAGGTTGATTTACCCGTGTTTGTTATTGTTAGTGAGTCTGTTAATGAGTCTAACAATGAACTGACTACATCTTCATCTTTTCACCTTTGTCACTAAAGAGCTTATCAAAGGTTTGAAATATTATGTTGGCACTTTAAGTCTCCCATTTCGATTGCTATGATTTGCAATTTGTGAGTGGGGGAAGTAGTAAGCTCTTTCTCGTGCAATTACGTTGTTGTCAGGTGCTACATTTTGTTCAAGCTATGGTTCTTGGAAACAACATAGCCATGTATGTTGCTTCTGTTAGGTGTGGCTGACAAAGACGAGGGGCGATTCAGGCACGCGATCTCCCATAAAATCGAGACAGATCCTATGTTGGAACCATCTCGATGTTTTTCGCAGCTTCGTCGCATCGATCCTGTATATATACTATTGGATCATGATGCCCAAGTCATCTTTTGTTCCCATGATTATTTAGCAAATGCAGAAAAATATTGTTCATATTATATGTATATTGTTGGGTAGGAGTTTTACCCAACAGATCAGATGCAGGATCATGTCGTGATTTCTTAAGGCCATTGTTGTTGTTATTTTCATTTCAAAAATAAAAACACCTAGATGATTATCCCTACTATCATAATTTTGTAAGCAAGATTATTAGAATAACTAAGCAATTTTTCTTTAGATTAAGTATACAGTTTAGGATGAGTTTTTTTTTTTGCAGATTTATATTGCCTAATTTGAGTTAACAAGGAATTTAGACCCACTTTTTATGTCAAGCTAAAATTTGACATGCCTAATGCTTACATATACAATTAGTGAATTTTCTGAAAATGCATGTGGTAACGCGTGGGCATTCTACTAATTAGAGCATCTCCAGCCCTTGGCCCCCCAGGGGCCCGAAATAGCGTCGCCTGGGGCCAGCCGGCGCTAAAATTGGTCTGGGAAGGGGGCTCGGCTTCCCAGGCACGGCCCCAGTGTGTCGAATGCAAATTTAAACATTTCATTTTCCCGCTGCCCAAAAAACAGCGTGAGTTCGACGGTTCGGCGTCGGCCATGGCACAGTCGGCATCCATGCCCAAAAAACGACGCGAGTTCGGCGATCGTCACAGGTTTGGCGATCAAAACATGCCAATAATCCGGCATACAAAAAAATGCGTGAGATGTGAGCATAGAACTTCTCGAATGGGAGAATCCGGCGTAGCAGTCATCGTAGGCGAGATCGATGTCGTCGTAACGGTCGGCATCGGCGAGGTCGGCGTAGCGGGCAACGTCGGAGATACGGGCAGGCTCGACGGCAGTGTAGGCAGTGTAGGGGGCTACGCCGACATGCGATTGAGGATGAGGTCGCGCTCCGCCAGCTACCACGTCTTCACCATCGGGTCCATGTCCGTTGTGACGCCTCCCATGAGGAACGCCACGTCAGTGTTGCGCTTCTTAGCAGCGATGTTGGTCCTGAGGAGGTCGAGCTTGGCATCCTGCTTCATCATCAGCGCCGACCACCTCGCCTCCGTCTTCTCCTCCCTCGGGGCAGAGTGGGTCTTTGCATCGGTGATGCATTGCTCGATCGACGCCTGTAGGCGCCCGACAGCCGGCGTGTCATTCTTTCCCTTCTTTGCCTTCTTGTTCACATCTGGCCACCCTTCTGCCGCCCCAGGAACAGGCACATCCGGGTTGAGCGCGCCGTCCTTGTTGGCGAGCCGATGACGGACCTCGGCCCATTTCTCGCGGGCCTTGATCTGTGTGAAGACATGAAGAAACTTGGAGTCGAAGTCGGCGTCCCGGCAAAACCATCTGCGCCAAAAAAAGACGACTGTAAGGTGACGAAGGATGGCGCGGCCAAGTCGTGGGCGAAAAAGAGTCGGCGAACATACCTGCTGCTCGATGCTCGCGCCGCTCTCTAGGCGACCATGGACCTGTTCCTGGATGCCATGCCACTTGTTGCACACCGTCTGAATGCCCCCCAATGGTTGGACATGGCCTTGGTGCCGCGGTCCATGTACGTATCGGTGAACTCGGGGTCGACCAAATTGCGCTCGTCGAAAGCCGCCTTGATCATCTTCCAATACGTCCTGGTGTTCTGGTTCACGTCGGTGATCGGGTCCATGGTGACCAGCTTCCATGCTTCGGCGACGCAAACGTCCTCCACCGACGTCCACTTGATGCGGGGCTCGCCCGGCTTGCCGTTGGCCGACCTCGTCGTCTTCTTCTTTTTCTCTTTGCCCTTCGTCGGCGCGGGTTCTGGCACCGGCTCTTCCTCCTCGATCTCCTCGATCTCCTCCGCCTCCTCCTCCTCCTCCTCGGGCTTGGCATCGTCCATGTCGCCAATCCGGGGCACGAGGCGGCCACGGCAGAGCCAGTGTTGATGATGTCCTCCATCTCGGCCTCGGCGTTGCTGTACTACGGCGTCGTGCCGGGCGCGAAAGGCAGCGGGCCGCGCCGTAGAGCCGTAGCGGATGAGCCGGAGTACATCGGCAAGGGCATGTAGCCGTACTGGGCGTTGGGGTGGCCGGCGAAGAATGCGGAAGATGTGCGGGGAAAGGTGATGTTGGGGTTGAATCCGCCGAGGGTTTCATCGTCGAGGTACTACGGCGAGGGTGTGTACCCCCACGCTGGCGAAGGATGGTTGGGGTTGGCCAGAGACGCAACGCTTTGCTGGCTGGCGCCTTGTGGGAACGGTGCCGACTGTTGCCCCGGGAAGATCGGCCGGTGAGACGACACCTCTTGCTCAACCGCCGTCGCCGTCACCGCTTCCCGGGCTTTCTTCATGAGCAACTTGTTGTGGTGATTAGCGGTCACCGTCTCCCTCCGCTCAACGTCGGCCTTCCACTCGGCGTTTGACAACCCCGGCGGCCTTGCCATCGGCGCACGGGGCTTGCGCGGCTTGGCGACGACAGGGACGGGGGCTTGCCGAGGGGCGGCATACTTCTCTTGCGGCATGGCGGGGGAAATGGAGAAATTGGAGGGAAGAAACGGCAGGATAGAGGGAAAGGGAGAGGGAAGGGCGGGAAGTGGCAGCCGGTCTCGCCGACACCTCGGCCTGACCCGCCTTTTTGCTTTAGCCGGCGCCCCCAGGAGACCCCCAGCGCCATGGGTTCGGCCTGGGTTCGCCGACCCAAAAAAAGGCCCCAACCGGCGAAAATTGACGTCTTGGGGCCGCGGCTAGGATTTTTTTTTCGGCCACCGGCGATAGAAATGGGGTGGGGGTGGGGTCTTTTGAGGCCGCGGCTGGAGATGCTCTTAGGACTTGTATCGATCACTCATGCGGTTTAGCATTCTAGAGCCAGTGGCGCATTACTATACATGCCATTTTCGACATTTCTTAAGTCTGAACAACGTGATCTTGAGCTATCATTTGTTCAACTTGATCAATCTGATACTTAGTTAATTCGTCAATCTTGATGCCGCCCTTGATACCTAATCGGCAATGAAGCTTAATAGATTTATTGGTCCATTTGCTTTGCTTTCTGTTGAGTCAGTTTCCGACTTGTTCATTGTGAAGTGATCCAGCTCCTGAGATATATTGACATCTTTTTTGGTCTTCTCGGCTGCAAAACTATAATGCTTGTGTCCCGAGCCAAGACTATATATCACCCCAGAATACATTGAGGAACTGTGGACGCTTCCAATACCGACAGCTGCTCCGGTTGAAGCAACTATGATAGCTCCTAATCGACCACAACAACAAATAGGTATCCACTCCGCCTCTTTTAAACAACAAGCCATTGTGATACAGAGGAATTGCTAGATAGAGTAGGAGGACAACCGAAAAACGAAAGTTTAGTTTGCGCATGTCATCTCATTAACATAAAACCTAGACAACACATCGAAGCACCATTACAGTTTGTTACGTCATAGTTAATTCCATTGTTTTTCCAGAAGGCCAGCAGCTTTAGACACAAAATGATGCAAAACAATACAGTTTTCACATATTATTTCGAGGCCAATCATTATACCGGTTACATTAACTGATATATAGTCTTGAGCAATAATTTAGTTGGCCCTCGCAGTGACCATGGAGATGTCGGCATTACGGGCAAACCTAGCGACCTTGCAGTCAGTGGCGAAGATGTCGGATGAGACAAAGGTTGCTACACTCCCCATCACTAGCATGCTAGAACTCACGTTGAACTTGTTTACATAGTCGAGGCGGTAGGTTTGGCCGAGAACACCATGAACATCGGCAGTCAGGTCATAGAACTTGAACCCAATGTCCAGATGTGCGAGACTATCATCCTCTGTCACACCGTAGTTGTGAACACGTGAGTCTTCCTTCGTGATGGGCACCACTTTAGCCATCATGTCGAACACACCCTTAAGCTCGACCCTCACGTTGTTGGTCATGGAGATCCTTGTGACGGTAAGGCCAGGCACATCGGTGGACTGCCACTGTGCACCGACGCCACCAGCAACGTCAATCAGTGCTCCATCGAAGGCGAAATCAAGGCGATCCACGTCACTGTTCCATTTGGCGGTCTTCTTGGCACCTACGTAGAGGCGGTGGTCGGCAAAGCGGACACCTACGGCCTGGATCCATGTGAAGTCGCGGCTCATGGATGGGCTGCGTTTGCCGATGAAGTGTGCATTGATATGGAGGTCGGCGTCAGAGACGATGCAGAAATCCTTGTCCTTCTTGCCGTGGAAGTAGAAGTTATTGTCGTCGCCGCCAGTGAAGCGGGGGTCGCTGCAGATAAACCCAGGGTAGAGGTCACACACTTCAAGAAGGTTTTGTAGTTATCATCATCATCATCGTCATCATCATCATCATCATCATCATCATCATCATCATTATCATCATCAAGAAGTAGAGCATTAACATTGCAATAGTTAAATGCCGTGCATCTTCAGATAGATGATGAGGTCTAAGGCTGGTTGTAATGGAAGTATCATAGGTAGTATCATGAATGCCAACTAGACAACTTTGATGAGGTGACATAGAATTAAATGAAAAGAGAGATGGTTGAATATCATATCATGATACCGTATTATATTAAATGATGTGATACTATCTGTCATGCATGACAATAAATGAACTATCCTATAATACTATCATATGATACTATGCACTACGGATAGAGTATCATACATTAGTATTGTATGCATGATACTAATATATGATACTCGCCATTACAAACGGCCTAAGATCCAATTGTCATCTACCATCACTTAAAGAAAAGGGCTTGAGACTGGGGAAAGATTGGGATGTCTTACTGCAGTATGTCTTGCAGGTTTTGCAGACGACAAGGCACTCGTCGGGACAGCGTTTGTCGCAGGTGGCCACGCAGGGGTCGAAGTCGCAGGTGAGAGTCTTCGCCCTCTTGCCGAACCGTCCAGGGCGGATCACGATGGAGTTCGGCGGCAGCGGGCGGCGCGGCCGCAGAGGACACGGCGGCGCACAACACCACCAGCACGGTGGCGACTGTTCCCATGCACGACGCTGGCCTGGCCATTGCTACGTACGTGGGGCCTGCCTGTGCTAACTTAATTGGCTGATCTTTGTTCAGCAACTGTGGCTAGTATGCATGTGGGGAGCTCATTGTGAGTTTGATAAGATGTATGGTTGCGTTGCATGGGAATTTATAGGATGCGCGGGAGGAAGTGATTTAACGAAGCAGGGAAAGCTGGTCATTCAATCATTGTTGCGCGCAACCCTTGATGCATCCATGTGATTGACAACTTATGTACGTCTCGGAGATCGATCCTGGACGCAAAGCGACGGGCATCGCTTAGCATCGGATCATGTCCAGATGTGCCTTGATTTTTTATTTTTTTTGCGGGGTAGATGTGCCTTGATTAAAAACGTGAAGAAATTTAAGGGGTGTTTAGATTAAAAAAATCTAGCCTAAAAAACAAGTAAACCTAATGTCTCCGGTAAAACCTAATGTGTCCGCCGTTATATACCCACAGAGCTGGCTACGTTGCCTTTGTGAGCGTATTCAGTTAGCTGTATGTTCAGTTTTCTTTATTGTATTTCTAATTGATTAGGACACGAACAGAATAGTTGATCGTGTCAGACTTTGTTTTATATTTTGCTTGTTGCGAATAAACCTGACACGTGCTGTGTTCACGTGGAGGTTAGTCAGTTTCCGCTTATTTCGTTGTAAGCACTACACGATCTGGTCTCGTGGGATGGCACAGACAATTAAGGATCGTGAAGGGCGTAGGATTCGGTCACGATTGCCAAGTCGTCGTGCACCAGAAAATAAGAAGGAGAGAGCAGAAAAGACGCAGGTTTTAACGCGTCGCAAAATCTCTTTCGCCCCAGTGTTCGCGTGTATTCTCCGTGTGCCTGTGCCCACCATCAGCGTCTTCGATCCGGCATGAGATCCAACATTTGGTATCAGAGCTTGGTCGTCAAGGTTGGTGGCGATACGGCGGCGGCGATGGGCGGCGGCGATGGACGACAAGGGGACGTCGAAGGATTTGCTGGGCGGCGCAAAGTATCAGCCGCCATCCCCAAGGGGAAACACGGTGATGGCACATCCGATGCGGGCGTCCTCGCCGTGAGGCCCATGCAGAGGCCACCAACGTCCCTGTCCAATATCCACAGCTGACAGAATCCAATTACCAGCTTTGGGCAGCGAAGATGAAGATCATCATGCGCCCCATGGGCGTGTGGTCTGCTGTCGACGGCGATGGCGACTACGACGAGGAGAGGGATCAAGGGGCGATGGCGGCGATCTCGCAATCAGTCCCTGACGATGTCATGATGATGATCGCTGAGTTTGATACTGCGCGAGAGGCATGGGCTGCCATACGCACGATGCGGATCGGCGAGGACCGTGTTGTTCATGCACGGATCCAGTCCTTGCTACGATGCTTTGATCGGTTGACAATGGCCGATGGGGAGGATGTGACGGCATTCTCACGACGGCTCGCCGCATTGGTGGGCGAGATCCGGTCCCTGGGAGAGAAGGTCCTGGAGAAGACAGTGGTGCAACGCTTGTTCGCCGCAATGTCGCGGCGTTTCTCGCCGATCATCAGCACGATTGAGCAGTGGGGTGACATTGGGAAAATGACGGTCGCGGAGGCCGTCGGGCGCCTGCGCACATTCGAGGAGAGTGAATCAGATCGACCGGACGATCACGGCGGGAAGGACGACCAGCTGCTTCTCGTCACCCGCGCGCTGGAGTCGCTCCTGCATAGAAACAAAGGGGGAGGCAGTGCAAGTGGCAGTGGGTCAAAGGGCAAGCCCACCCAGAACCAAGGGGGCCATAGTGATCATGGCAAGAAGCCCGTAGCAGGTGGCACGAACGGCAAGCAGAAGAAGCACCAGAAGTTCGATATAACCAAGGTCAAGTGCTGGAATTGTGAGGAGAAGGGACACTTCTCTTCTGATTGTCCTCAACCGAAGAAGGAGAGGGCACACTTCGCCACACTGGATGGGGATGATGATCCGGCACTGCTTGTCGCAGAAGTGTGTGAGTTGATCACTGAAGCTGAAGGGTTGACCGAGGAGGTACTGCTCAACGAGGAAAGAGTTATTCCCAAGCTGACCGGTGCTCATAATGTAAGCTGGTACCTAGATACTGGTGCTAGTAACCATATGACTGGATGTGTGTCCAAGTTTGCTGAGCTAGACCAAACCGTGAAAGGAACAATCCGTTTTGGAGATGGTTCAGCTGTTGAAATCTATGGGCGAGGTACTGTATTGTTGCAGGGAGACAATGGACAACATCGAATCCTGACAGAGGTCTACCTCATTCCAAAGTTGAAAAGTAACATCATAAGTATTGGTCAGCTGGATGAAATTGGGTTCAAAACTGAAGTTGAGTCTGGAATTATGACAGTTCTTGATCCACTACGTAAGCCGTTTGCTCATGTGAAGAGAGCCAAAAATCGTCTGTACATTCTCCAGGTGCAGCAAACAGAGCCGGTGTGCAGGCAGTACATGGCGATGAAGCGTGGCTGTGGCACGCGAGGTATGGGCATGTGAATTTTCACTCATTGAGAAAACTTGCTAGTGGAGACATGGTTCGGGGACTGCCATTGCTAGATCACATTGAGCAGGTCTGTCAGGGCTGCATGGTAGGAAAACAGAGGCGAAACCCATTTCCTTTACATACCAAGTTCCGGGCAGAGAAGCCGCTCCAGTTAGTGCATGGAGATTTGTGCGGCCCTATTTCACCGGCAACACCTGGAGGGAAGAAGTACTTTCTACTCATGGTTGATGACATGACAAGGTTCATGTGGGTGACACTTCTCAGGTGCAAATATGAAGCATTTGATGCTGTGAAGAAGTTCAGAGCTGCAACAGAGAATGAATCAGGACATAAACTGAAAGTACTCCGTACAGATCGAGGAGGAGAGTTCACCTCAAATGAGTTCGCTGCTACTGTGCCGAGCTGGGCGTGAAGCGACACTTGACGGCACCTTATTCTCCTCAACAAAACAGAGTGGTCGAGCGGAGGAACCAGACCGTCGTTGGCACGGCAAGGAGCCTGCTGAAAAGCATGTCAGTACCTGGCCGGTTTTGGGGAGAGGCCGTGGCAACAGCAGTGTATTTGCTGAACCAATCCTCAACGAAGAGCCTTCCTGGCATGACTCCGTACGAAGCGTGGTTCGGGAGGAAGCCGAGTGTTGCACACTTGCGCACGTTTGGGTGTGTGGGTTTTGTGAAAAATGTTGGCAGACACCTCTCAAAGTTAGAGGACAGAAGCACTCCGATGGTATTCCTTGGTTATGAGACGTCATCCAAGGCGTATCGTATGTTTGATCCAGTGCATAAGAAGTTGCATGTGTCCAGGGATGTGATATTTGATGAAGGAAGGTCGTGGCAGTGGGTGAACCCAGTTCAAAATACAGGTGATGCCGTAAGTGAGACATTTACCATCATTCAGATTCCAGCAAGCAGTTTGACAGAGAGCATGCATGAAAACATTGCCACGACAGCTGAAGATGCTACCATGGCAGCCTCACCACAAACCCCTACTGCATCAGTCCGAACGGCTGCCACTGTAGCACAAACTCCTATCACGCCAGACATCGGGACAACAGGCAGTGTGCAGTCCACGGCAAGCAGCGCTTCTCAAGGGCCGCAAGGGAAGCGTCTTCTCGAGGAAATATATGATGAAACCTTAGAAGTGGAAGCCCAATATTCAGGACTATGCTTGTTGGGAGCGGAGGAACCAACAAAGTTTGAAGAAGCTAAGAAAGAGGCTAGCTGGATGTCTGCAATGAAAGAAGAGTTGAACTCCATTGAAAGCAACAACACATGGAAGTTGTGTGATCTGCCTAGGGGCTAGAAAGCAATTGGTCTCAAATGGGTCTACAAGTTGAAGAAGGACTCAAGTGGTAAGGTGATCAAGCACAAGGCAAGGTTGGTTGCAAAAGGGTATGTTCAGCGTCATGGCATAGACTTTGAAGAAGTTTTTTCCCCCATAGCAAGGTTGGAAACCGTGAGACTCATCCTTGCATTGGCTGCTCAAATGGGTTGGGAAATCCACCACATGGATGTTAAATCTGCATTTTTGAATGGTGAATTGAAGGAGGAGGTCTATGTACAGCAGCCACCTGGTTTTTTTGTGGAAGGTAAACAAGAAAAGGTGTTGAAACTTAGTAAAGCACTGTATGGGCTGCGCCAAGCTCCTCGAGCATGGAATGCGAAATTGGATCGGACGTTGACTCAACTTGGTTTTGAAAAGTGCCCGTCCGAGCATGCTGTGTACAAGAGAACCGGGCTGCTGGTAGGAGTGTACGTTGATGATCTCATTATCACTGGAGAGAATGCAAAGTACATTAAAGTCTTCAAAGAGCAGATGCAAACCATGTTCAGCATGAGTGACCTTGGCTTGTTGAGTTATTACCTTGGGATAGAGGTAAAGCAATCATCTCATGGCATTTTTCTTTGTCAATCTGCATATGCATCCAGAATTTTTGAGAAGTGTCGGATGGAGAATTGCAACCCAATCCAAACACCCATGGAGAGTCGACTGAAGTTGAGTAAATCGAGCACCGCACCGGAAGTGGACAGTACTCGCTACCGGAGCATCGTGGGCAGCTTGAGATACTTGGTTCACACCCGACCAGATATATGCTATGCTGTGGGGTTTGTCAGTCGTTACATGGAGCGGCCAACAACGGAGCATATGGCGGTTGTAAGGCACATACTGAGGTACATGCAAGGCACTCTAAATTTTGGGTGTGTGTACAAGAAGGGGGAGAGTGGCTCGCTGTAGCTTACAGGTTACTGTGACAGTGACATGGGTGGTGATGTAGATGACAGAAAGAGTACAAGTGGAGTGTTGTTTTACCTCGGGTCGAGTCTGATTAGCTGGACTTCACAAAAGCAAAAAGTCATCACCCTCTCCTCCTGCGAGGCTGAATATATTGCAGCAACCTCGGCCTCATGTCAAAGGATTTGGCTCAGTCGGCTCCTATCTGAACTTCTAGGGACAGAACAAGCAAAGGTGAGACTGAAAGTGGACAATCAATCGGCTATTTCCCTAAGCAAGAACCCGGTTTTCCACGAAAGAAGCAAGCACATAGAAGTGAGATATCATTTTGTGCCAGAGTGTGTGGAAGCTGGGAAGGTAGACGTGGATTATGTGAGAACTCAAGATCAATTAGCAGACCTTCTGACCAAGGCACTAGGAAGAGTGAAGTTTCTGGAGCTGCGAGGGAGGATTGGGATGGAGTCGAAGAACTGACCACAGCGAGCTGAAGGGAGATATTGTGAGCGTATTCAGTTAGCTATATGTTCAGTTTTCTTTATTGTGTTTCTAGTTGATTAGGACACGAACAGAATAGTTGATCGTGTTAGACTTTGTTTTATATTTTGCTTGTTGCGAATAAACATGACACGTGCTGTGTTCACGTGGAGGTTAGTCAGTTTCCGCTTATTTCGTTGTAAGCACTGCATGATCTGGTCTTGTGGGATGGCACAGACAATTTAGGATCGTGGAGGGCGTAGGATTCGGTCACGATTGCCAAGTCGTCGTGCACCAAAAAATAAGAAGGAGAGAGAGCAGAAAAGACGCAGGTTTTAACGTGTTGCAAAATCTCTTTCGCCCCAGTGTTCGCGTGTGTTCTCCGTGTGCCTGTGTCCACCGTCGGCGTCTTCGATCTGGCCTGAGATCCAACAGCCTTCGCCTCCACCGTCTCGGAACATTGTCCAATATTCCTAGACTGCACGCCCCACACCCCAGTCAAACGAAGGTTCAAGTTGGAGAGATTTTGGGTGAAGTTGGAAGGCTTCCACCAGCTCGTCGACGCAGCTTGGAACTCTGGCACACCTGATGCCGACCCCTTCCGCACCATCTACTTCTGACTCAAGGACACCGCATGCCGGCTGCAGGGCTGGGGTGCGACCACTCTTGCATACATTTCCACTTAGCTCATGCTAGCCCGTGAACTAATCCTTCAGCCACCACTCAGGATAAACGCCTCCTGCTCTCTGAGGCGTGGCTCCGACGCGAGCTCAAGCATACATATTTGGGGCTCGCTTCTCTAGACCGCTTGATCGCCCGCAAGCATGCTCATTTCTGTTGGCTAAGGAAGAAGACACGAATAGATAATATAAAACGATGTGGTTAATTCATATTAATTGGATTTACTTTGTCTACATCATGTCACCATACTCCAAGCATTACTCTGTTTTCACTCAATACTCTAGATGCATGCTGGATAGCGGTCGATGGATGGAGTAATTGTTGGGGAACGTTGCATGGGAAACAAAAATTTTCCTAAGCACACGCAAGATCTATCCATGGTGATGAGCATCTACGAGAGGGAGAGTGGATCTACAAACCCTTGTAGATCGCTAAGCAAGAAGCGTTAAGAAAAGCGGTTGGTGTAGTCGAACATCTTCGCGATCCAAATCGCCGAGCGTCCCGCGATCACATCACGGTCCGTCCTGCGATCCCATCACGATCCGTCCCGCGAACTCATCACGATTCGTCCCGCGATCTCATCACGATCCGTCCCACAATCTCATCATGATCCGTCCCGTGAACTTATCACGATCCGTCCCGTGAACTCATCACGGATTGTCTCGCGAGCTTGATCACGATCCTTCCGATCTAGCGCCGAACGGACGGGACCTCCGTGTTCAGCACACGTGCAGCTTGATGACGATCTCCATCGTCTTGATCCAGCAAGAGGAAGTGGAGAGGAAGAAGAGTTCACCGGCAGCGTGATGGCGCTCCGGCGATGGTGGTGGAGCAATTTCGGCAGGGCTTCGCCTAAGCACTACGGAAATCCAATCTAGAGGAGCCCCGATGGAATGAGTAGCACGTGGCCGTAAAATCAGGTGCAAATCACCCAAGTCCACCAATATATATAGGAGAGAGGGAGGAGGAGGGCTGGCGCAAGGGACAAGGCCCCATAGGGTCGGCCGAACCTATTAGGATTGGAGGACTCTCCTCCAATCCTAGTAGGACTAGGATTCGTCCCTTTTTTTTTCCTTTTTCCACCTTGTCCTATTGGGTTTTCTTCTCCAGCCACATGGTCCTTGTGTGGGAGTTTCCACCAGCCCACTAAGGACTGATATTCACTCTCCCACAGCCCATGAAGCCTCTTGGGTCGAAATACCTCTCCCGATGGTCCCCCGGTACACTACCGACACTCCCGGTACACTACCGATGAGCCCGAAACTTTTCCAGCGACCAAAATAGGACTTCCTATATATTAATCTTTACCTCTGGACCATTCTGGGGCTCCTCGTGATGTCCGGGATCTCATCCGGGACTCTGAACAACCTTCAGTCAGCACCATACATAACTCTATACTACCGAAACGTCACCCAACCTTAAGTGTGCAGACCCTACGGGTTCGAGAACTATGTAGACATGACCGAGATACCTCTATGGTCAATAACCAATAGCGGGACCTGGATGCCCATATTGGTTCCTCCATATTATACAAAGATCTTTATCGGTCGAACCTCTATGTCAAGGATTCAGTTAATCCTGTATGATGTTCCCTTTGTTCTTCGGTATGTTACTTGCCCGAGAATCGATCGTTAGTATCTCAATACCTAGTTCAACCTCGTTACCGGCAAGTCTCTTTACTTGTTCCGTAATACAAGATCCCGTGACTAACACTTAGTCACATTGCTTGCAAGGCTCATTGTGATGTTGTATTACCGAGTGGGCCCTGAGATACCTCTCCGTCACACGGAGTAACAAATCCCAGTCTCAATCCATACCAACTCAACAGACACCCTCGGAGATACCTGTAGAGCACCTTTATAGTCACCCAGTTACGTTGCAACATTTGATACACACAAGGCACTCCTCCGATGTCTGTGAGTTGCATGATCTCATGGTCATAGGAACATATACTTGACATGCAGAAAACAATAGCAATAAACTGACACGATCATATGCTACGTTTGTAGTTTGGGTCTTGTCCATCACATCATTCTCCTAATGTTGTGATCCCGTTATCAAATGACATCTCGTGTCCATGGCTAGGAAACCTTAACCATCTTTTGATCAACGAGCTAGTCTACTAGAGGCATACTAGGGACATGGTGTTGTCTATGTATCCACACATGTATCTGAGTCTCCGATCAATACAATTATAGCATGGATAATAAACGATTATCATGAACAAGGAAATATGATAATAACTAATTTATTATTGCCTCTAGGGCATATTTCCAATAGTCTCCCACTTGCACTGGAGTCAATAATCTAGTTCACATCACTATGTGATTCGCATTGTTATGAATCTAACACCCAATGAGTTCTGGGGCTCGATCATGCTTTGCATGTGAGAGAGGTCTTTTAGTCAACGGGTCTGCGACATTTAGGTCCGTGTGTACATTGCAAATCTCTATGTCAAACCGTAAACACTGCTACCACACTCCACTTGGTACTATTCCAAATGGCTGCTCCACTATACGTATCCAGATTGCTACTACGAGTCATCCGGATTGGTGTTAAAGCTTGCATCAACGTAACTCTTTACGACGAACTCTTTATCACCTCCATAATCGAGAAATATTTCCTTAGTCCTCTAGTTACTAAGGATAATCCTGGCCGCTATCTGGTGATCCACTCCTGGATCACTTTTGTACCCCTTGACAGACTTATGGCAAGGCACACACAGGTGCGGTACACAGCATGGCATACTATACAGAGCCTATGGCTAAGGCATAGGGGACGACGTTCATCCTTTCTCTTTCTTCTACCGTTGTCGAGCTTTGAGTCTCACTCAACTTCACACCTTACAATCAGGCGAGAACTCTTTCTCTGACTGATCCATTTTGAACTCTTTAAAAATCTTGTTAAGGTATGTACTCATTGAAAGTCTCATCAAGCATCTTGATCTATCTCTATAAATCTTGATGCTCAACAATTAGGAAGCTTTATCCAGGTCTTCCTTTGAAAATCACTTTTCAAAACGACCGTTTATGCTTTCCAGAAATTCTACATTATTTTCGATCAACAATATGTCATTCACATATACTTATCAGAAATTCTATAGTGCTCCCACTCACTTTATTGTAAATACAAGTTTCTCATAAACTTTGTATAGACTCAAAAACTTTGATCACCTCATCAAAGTGTATATTCCAACTCCGAGATGCTTGCTTCAGTTCACAGAAGGATCACTGAAGCTTGCACGCATTTTAGCATCCTTAGGACTGACAAAACCTTCTGGTTGTATCTCATACAACCTTTCCTTAAGGAAGGAAACGATGTTTTGGCATCCATCTGCCATATTTCATAATTGAAAATGCAGCAACTGCTAACATAATTCTAACAGACTTTAGCATCGCTACGAGTGAGAAAGTCTAATCGTAGTCAACTCCTTGAGCTTGCCGGAAATTTCTTTGCGACAAGTCGAGCTTTATAAATGGTGACATTCACCATCAGTGTCTATCTTTATTTTAAAAAAATCCATTTGTACTCAACGACCTGCCGTCCAATGAGCAAGTCCACCAAAGTCTATACTTGGTTTTCATACATGGATCCTTTCTCGGATTTCATGGCCTCTAACCATTTGTCGGAATCCGGGCCCATCATCGCTTCTCCACAGTTCGTAGGTTCATCGTTGTCCAACAACATGACCTCCAAGACAGGGTTGTCATACCGCTCAGGAGCAGTACACATCCTTGTCGACCTACGAGGCTCGATGGTAACTTGATCCGAAGCTTCATGATCAACATCATTTACTTCCTCTTCAACTGATGTAGGTTCCACAGAAACATCTTTCTGCGCTGCGCTACTCTCTGGTTGAAACAAAGGTTCAATAACCTCATCAAGTTCTATCTTCCTCCCACTCAATTCTTTCGAGAGAAAATTTTTCTCGAGAAAGGACCCGGTTTTAGCAACAAACATTTTCATGCTTTGGATCTGAGATAGAAGGTTCACCTAACTGTTCTTAGGGTATTCTATGAAGATGCATTTGTCCGCTTTGGGTTCGATCTCATTCGGTGAAAACATTTTCCACACAAGCGTCGCAGCCCCAAACATCAAGAAATGACAGCTTAGGTTTCTATCAAACCATAATTCACACGGTGTCATCTCGATGGATTTAGATGGTGCCCTATTTAAAGTGAATGTAGTTGTCTCAATGCATAACCCCAAAAATTATAGTAACAAAACGATAAGAGACATCATAGAAAGCACCATATCAAAATAGAGCACGACTATGATGTTCGGACACACCATCACACTATGGTGTTCCAGGTGGCGTGAGTTGTGAAACAACTTTCACATTGTCTAAAGTTGTATGCCAAACTCGTAACTCAGACATTCACCTCCACGATCATATCACAGACATTTTTATCTTCTTGTCACGATGATCTTAAACTTCACTCTGAATTTGCTTGAACCTTTCAAACAATTCAGACTTGTGTTTCTTTAAGTAAATATACACTATATCTACTCAAATCATCAGTGAAGGTAGAAAATAACGATATCCACCGCACACTACAAAACTCATTGGATTGCATACATCAACATGTATCATTTCCAATGAACCACTTGCCCGCTCCATCAATCTGGAAAACGGGGTCCTTAGTCATCTTGCCCAAGAGTCATGGTTCGCATGTCTCAACCGATTCGAAATCGAATGAGTCCAAAGATCCATCAGCATGGAGTTTCTTCATGCGCTTTATACCAATATGACATTTAGCGGCAGTGCCACTAGTATGTGGTACTATCATTATTAACCTTGTATCTTTTGGCATAAATGTTATGAACATGTGTATTACTACGATCAAGATTTCAACAAACCATTCTCACTGGGTGAATGACCATTGAAGGTATTATTCATGTAAACAGAATAACCATTATTCTCTAACTTAAATGAATAACCGTGTTTGCAATAAACATGATCTAATCACGTTCATGCTCAACGCAAAACACCAAATAACATTTATTTAGGTTTGTCACTAATCCTGAAGGTAGAGAGAGCATGCGATGTTGATCACATCAACCTTGGAAATATTTCCAACACACATCGTCATCTCACCCTTAGCTAGTTCTCCGTTTATTCCGCAACTTTTATTTCGAGTTACTAACACTTAGCAACCGAACCGGTATCTAGTACCCAGGTGCTACTAGGAATACTAGCAAGGTACACATCAATAACACGTATATTAAATATACTTCTGTCGACGTTGCCAGCCTTCTTATCTACCAAGTATCTAGGGTTGTTCCGCTTCAGCGACCGCTCTCCTCATAATCAAAGCACTTAGTCTCGGGTTTGGGTTCAACTCTGGGTTGCTTCACTGGAGCAGCAACTGACTTGCCATCCATGAAGTTTTCCTCTTTTCCCTTGCCCTTCTTGAAACTAGTGGTTTTACTAACCATCAACACTTGATGCTCCTTCTTGATTTCTACCTTCGTGGTGTCAAACATCGCGAACAGCTCAGGAATCATTATTTCTATCCCTAGCAATTTATAGTTCATCACCAAGTTCTAGTAGCTTAGTGACAGTGACTTGGAGAACTATGTCAATCACTATCTTATCTGGAAGATCAACTCCCACTCGATTCAAGCGATTGTAGTACCCAGACAATCTGAGTACATGCTCAATGATTGAGCTATTCTCCTTCATCTTACAGGCAAACAATCTTCTTGGAGATCTCATATCTCGCACCACGGGCACGAGCCTGAGATCACAATCTCAGCTCTTAGAACATCTCATATGTTCCGTGACGTTCAAAACGTTTCGGAGCCTCAATTCTAAGCCGTAATGCATGACGCACTAAACTATCAAGTAGTCATCGGAACGTGCCTGTCAGATGTTCACAACATCTACAGATGACGCTAGAGGGGGTGGCGCACCGAGCAGTGCATTAAGGACATAAGCCTTTTGTGCAGCAACGAGGACAATCCTCAAATCATGGACCCAGTCCGCAATATTGCTACCATCATCTTGTAATTCTATTTCTCTAGAAACATATAAAAATACAAGGGAGCTACAACGTGAGCTAGTAATCTACAACATAATTTGCAAAGACACTTTGACTATGTTCATGATAATGAGTTCAGTTAATCATATTACCTAAAAACTGCCACTCAAATTGACATCCCTCAGGTCATATGAGTGACACATGATCCAAATTCACCAACTCAAGTCCGATCATCACGTGATTTGAGGTGGCTTCAATGGTGAACATCATTATGTTGATCATATCTACTATATGACTCATGTTCGATCTTTCGGTCTCTTGTGTTCCGAGGCCATGTATGTACATGCTAGGCTCGTCAAGTTTAACCCGAGTGTTCTGCATGTGCAACACTGGCTTGCACCCGTTGTATGTGAACGTAGAGTCTATCACACCCGATCATCACATGGTGTCTCAACACGACGAACTTTCGCAACGGTGCACACTTGGGGAGAACACAATTTATCTTGAAATTAAGTGAGGGATCACCTTATAATGCTACCGTTGTCCTAAGCAAAACAAGGTGCATAAAAGGATTAACATCACATGCAAATCATAAGTGACATGATATGGCCATGAACTTGTGCTTTTGATCTCCATCTAGAAAGCACCGGCATGATCTCCATCGTCACCGGCACGACACCATGATCTCCATCATCTTGATCTCCATCAACGTGTCGCCATCGGGGTTGTCACGCCCAACATGATTCTACTACTATTGCTACCGTAGCGATAAAGTAAAGCATTATATAGCGCTTAATGATTGACATGCAGGTCATACAATAATTAAAGACAACCCTATGGCTCCTGCCGGTTGCCGTACTCATCGACATGCAAGTCGTGATAACCTATAAATCACATGATCATCTCATACATCACATATATCACATCATGTAATTGGCCATATCATATCACAACATACCCTGCAAAAACAAGTTAGACGTCCTCTAATTGTTGTTGCATGTTTTACGTGGCTGCTACAGGTATCTAGCAAGAACAATTCTCACCTACGCAAAAACCACAACGGTGATACACTAGTTTCTTTTCAACCTTCTCAAGGACCGCCTTTGTCGAATCTGATCCAACTAAAGTGAGAGAAACTGGCACCCGCAAGCCATCTATGTAACAAGTTGCGGTCAAGGGAACCGGTCTCTCGTAAGCGTACGAGTAATGTTGGTCCGGGCCGCTTCATCTCGCAATACCGCTGAACCAAAATCCGACCAAGAGAGGAAGCAATCTAAGCATCAACGCCCACAAACCTTTTGTGTTCTACTCGAGATCTCATCTACACATAGACCTAGCTCATGATGCCACTGTTGGGGAACGTTGCATGGGAAACAAAAAATTTCCTACGCACACGCAACATCTATCCATGGTGATGAGCATCTACGAGAGGGAGAGTGGATCTACATACCCTTGTAGATTGCTAAGCGGGAAGTGTTAAGAAACGCGGTTGGTGTAGTCGAACATCTTCGCGATCCAAATCGTCGAGCGTCCCGCGATCACATCACGATCCGTCCCGCGATCCAATCACGATCCGTCCCGCGAACTCATCACGATCCGTCCCGCGATCTCATCACGATCTGTCCCACGATCTCATCATGATCCGTCCCGTGAACTCATCATGATCCGTCCCGTGAACTCATCACGGATCGTTTCGCGATCTTCATCACGGTCCTTCCGATCTAGCGCCGAACGGACGGCACCTCCGCGTTCAGCACACGTGCAGCTTGATGACGATCTCCACCGTCTTGATCCAGCAAGAGGAAGTGAAGAGGAAGAAGAGTTCACCGGCAGCGTGACAACGCTCCGGCGATGGTGGTGGAGCAATTTCGGCAGGGCTTCGCCTAAGCACTGCGGAAATCCGATCTAGAGGGGCACCGGTGGAACGGGTAGCACGTGGCCGTAAAATCAGGTGCAAATCAACCAAGTCCACCAATATATATAGGAGGGAGGGAGGAGGAGGGCTGGCGCAAGGGCCAAGGCCCCATAGGGTCGGCCGAACCTACTAGGAGGATTCGTCCCTTTTTTTCCTTTTTCCACCATTTCCTATTGGGTTTTCTTCTCCAGCCACATGGGCCTTGTGTGGGAGTTTCCACCAGCCCACTAAGGGCTGATATTCACTCTTCCACAGCCCATGAAGCCTCTTGGGTCGAAATACCTCTCCCGATGGTCCCCCGGTGCACTACCGGCACTCCCGGTACACTACCGATGAGCCCGAAACTTTTCCAGCGGCCAAAATAGGACTTCCTATATATGAATCTTTACCTTCGGACCCTTCCAGAGCTCCTCGTGACGTCCGGGATCTCATTCGAGACTCCGAACAACCTTCGGTCACCACCATACATAACTCTATACTACCAAAACGTCACCAAACCTTAAATGTGCAGACCCTGCGGGTTCGAGAACTATGTAGACATGACAGAGACACCTCTACGGTCAATAACCAATAGCGGGACCTGGATGCCCATATTGGTTCCTACATATTCTACAAAGATCTTTATCGGTCGAACCTCTATGTCAAGGATTCAGTTAATCCCGTATGATGTTCCCTTTGTTCTTTGGTATGTTACTTGCCCAAGAATCGATTGTCAGTATCTCCATACCTAGTTCAACCTCGTTATCGGCAAGTCTCTTTACTCGTTCCGTAATACAAGATCCCGTGACTAACACTTAGTCGCATTGCTTGCAAGGCTCATTGTGATGTTGTATTACCGAGTGGGCCCTGAGATATCTCTCCATCACACGGAGTAACAAATCCCAATCTCGATCCATGCAAACTCAACAGACACCCTCGAAGATACCTGTAGAGCACCTTTATAGTCACCCAGTTACGTTGCGACATTTGATAAACACAAGGCACTCCTCCGATGTCTGTGAGTTGCATGATCTCATGGTCATAGGAACATATACTTGACATGCAGAAAACAGTAGCAATAAACTGACACGATCATATGCTACATTTGTAGTTTGGGTCTTGTCCATCACATCATTCTCCTAATGATGTGATCCCGTTGTCAAATGACATCTCATGTCCATGGCTAGGAAACCTTAACCATCTTTTGATCAACGAGCTAGTCTACTAGAGGCATACTAGGGACATGGTGTTGTCTATGTATCCACACATGTATCTGATTCTCTGATTAATACAATTATAGCATGGATAATAAACGATTATCATGAACAAGGAAATATGATAATAACTAATTTATTATTGCCTCTAGGGCATATTTCCAACAGTAATAGTAGTAGAGACAGGCAGGAGTCGGTATACTTGCCTATAAACATGATGCCTATATACATGATCATTGTCATGAATAAATATTGCATAACAATGCGCTTTTCTATCAATTGCCTAATAATATTTTGTTTACCCACCGTATGCTTTCTTCGAGAGAGAAGCCTCTAGCGAACAATATGGCCCCGGGGTCTCCTCACAAATATAATTACAAAACTCTAAATACCTTGCCGCCATTATTTACTTTATTTTTTATCTATAATTTATATTTATCAGATTATCTATTTATCACTACTTATCGCTTGCAAGTAACGAGTTCAAGGGGATTGACAACCTTCTTGCTTGTGTTGGGTGCAAGTGTTTACTCTTTTATGCGTAGGCACTGAAGACGGGAGTTTGCATGGATCTTCCATCGGTTCGATAACCTTGGTTCTCACCGAAAAAATACTTACCTCTACTGCGCTGCATCATCGCCTCCTCTTCGGGGGAAATCCCACCACAGATTGCAAGTATCAACCGCATTCTTCAAAATTCATGCGGCTCACTGCAGTAAGAAGAACCGCACCTCTAGCCTGCTCATTGGGGACTCGACTGTTTCCAATGATGAGGCCATGGTGCGGGCGGTCTTTGATCATTGCACCTTCATCATCGGCTGTAGAGGCCCATCAATTCAGTCTTGAACTACGAGCCATGTGTTAGAGAAATGAGCAACTGTATTCTCAGGAGGGCCAAGGGCCAGTACATATACATGTGTACAATGGGGATAAACCGAAAAGAGAGACTATACACATCTAATACATCTAACCCCCTTCAAACTCATGGTGGATCAACCACACTGAGTTTGGAGAGAAAGAACTCGTGCTGCGCTCGAGTTTGGGCCTTCATGAATAAGTCAGTCAACTGTAACTCGGAGGACACACAGTGGAGAGCAAGAACCTGATCTTGTACTGCAGCACGCACAAAGTGGGCATCCACACCGATGTGCTTGGTGAGCTCATGCTTCACCGGATCACGGGCAATACTGATAGCTCCGGTGTTGTCTGACAGTAAGGGGGTCGAGGTAGTAGTCGACACACCAAAATCCTCAAGTAGCCATCATAACCAGATCACTTCAGCCGTCAACATAGCCATTGCTCGCAACTCAGCCTCTGTACTCGAGCGAGAAACTGCAGTCTGTTTCTTTGTCTTCCAGGCAATCAGAGAGCCACCAAGAAAAATACAGTAAGCAGACAGAGAACGTCGATCAGAGGGATCACTAGCCCAGGTAGCATCCGAGTAGGCCTGGAGCTCGAGAGAGCTGGAGTGGGGAAAGAAGAGGCGCTGAGAGATCGTGCCACGAAGATATCGTAGAACATGGAGGAGATGACTATAGTGGACAGAGGTGAGGGCTGAAACAAACTGACTCAGGATGTGGACATGATAGGATATGTCAGGACGCGTAATAGCAAGATAGACAAGACTGCCAACGAGGTGATGATAGCGAGTGGGATTAGGAAGAGGGTCACCATCAGAGGCACGAAGCTGAACGTTGAGCTCCATAGGAGTCACAACTGTGCGCTCATCATCGAGAGTAGCGCGAGAGAGAAGATCCTGAATATATTTTTCTTGGGAGATGTAGAAGCCATCAGAGGTCGAGGAGATCTCAATCCCAAGAAAATAGCGAAGTGGACCAAGATCAGTCATGAGGAATTGGTCGCGAAGGCGAGCCTTAACAAAGGCAATGTAGTCAGAGTCGTCACCAGTGATGATCATGTCATCAACATAGAGAAGGAGAAGAGTCCGACCACAAGGAGACGTGTGAACGAACAAAGCGGGATCATGATCACTAGGTGAGAAGCCTGCGGCAGTCACGACAGAGGCGAATCGCTCGAACCAGGCACGAGGGGCTTGTTTAAGACCATAGAGAGAGCGGCGAAGGTGGCAGACCATACCATCAGGAATAGAGTACCCTGGGGGTGGCTGCATATAAACCTCCTCACGCAACTCACCATTGATAAAGGCGTTCTGAACGTCAAGCTGGGAGACAGACCAATGACGAACAGAAGTGACAGCAAGGAGAGTGCAGACAGTGGTCATGTGGGCCACAAGAGCGAATGTCTCATCATAATCGCGCCCCTGTTCCTGCTGAAAACCACGAGCCACAAGACGAGCTTTGTAGCGCTCAACAGAACCATCAGAGCGAGTCTTAATCTTATAGACCCACTTGCATGTGATGGGACGAACACCAGAAGGAAGGGAAACCAGGTCCCACGTGCCAGAACGCTCAAGGGCAGCAAGCTCCTGGGCCATCGCAAGCTGCCATTCAGGCTGAGTCAGGGCAGCCTGATAGGAAGTTGGCTCAGCAACAACAGAGAGGCCGTACTTGGCAGGAGAGTAGCGATCAACAGGGGGTTGAGGTCGAGCACGGAGATTATGAACCGGTGGAGGCGTGGAAGGAGGAACATCGGAAGTGGAAGATGTGTCAGGAGAATCATCCTCAACACGAGGGCGGCGAGTGTAGTGGAGAGGAAAAGGAGAGAGAGGCCGACGGATCAGAGAGGATGGTGGAGATGAGGATGGAGGGGATTGGGGTGTCGGTGGCATGTGAGGAAGAGTGAGACGGGATGGAGGAAGGGGAGAGACCTGAGGCACAGAGGAGGATGTATCGGGAAGGAGAAGGAAAGAAATATCGTCCACAGAAAAACTCGAGGAGGAAGGGCGGGGATAGTAAGAGCGAGACTCATCAAAGGTCACATCATGCGAGATGTGAAAGCGACGACCAATAGGGTCCCAACAATGATAGCCCTTGTGCTCATCACTGTAGCCAAGGAAAACACACTCAACCGACTGAGCAGTCAGTTTGGTGCGTTCTCGCGGGGCAAGCAGGACATAGCACACACACCCAAACATACGAAGAGCTGAGTAGTCAGGAGATCGACCAGTGAGACACTCCATAGGAATACCACCCTGCAGAGCAGTCGAGGGCTGAATGTTGATGAGATAGGTGGATGCAGAAACAGCCTCAGCCCAAAATTGGGGTGGAAGAGAAGCGGCAATCATCAGCGCACGAGCCGTCTCAAGCAGATGACGATGCTTACGTTCAGCAACGCCATTCTGAGCATGAGCACCAGGACATGAGAACTGGGCAAGAGTACCCTATTTCGCGAGAAAACCACGCAACAGCTGGGAGATATACTCTCCAGCGGAGTCAGCACAAAAAGTATGAATGGGCATGGAAAACTGGGTGTGAACCATGGCAGCAAATCGTTTGTATATAGAGAGAACCTCGCTACGAGATTTCATGAAGTAGAGCCAAGTGTAGCGAGAGAAATCATCAATAAACAAAACATAGTAGCGATGACCACCTGTCGAATCAAAGGGAGCAGGACCCCAGACATCAGAATGAACTAAGCCAAAAGGATGTTGAGATACAGACTCACTGGTAGGATAAGGTAACTAGGTTTGTTTGCCAAGTCTGCAACCATTACAATGTAAGGAGACGTCTCCAGATACAGACCCTAAGAGGCCCTGACGAACTAAAGAAGACAAGCGAGAGCCACAAATGTGACCAAGGTGATGATGCCACTGCTGGAAGGACGCAGACGAAGAGGCAGCAAGAGCATGAGAGCTGGCAGAAGTGGTGGCAGCGGAAGGAACACAAAGCCAGTCAACCTCCCAAAGGCCCTCTAACTCATGGAGCTGGGGGCCAGCACCAACCAAAGCCTTGGTGCGACGATCCTGAATGGAGCAAGAGTCGGTATCAAGAATGACACGACAACCAGAATCAGTAAGTTGGGCAGCGGAAAAAAGATTCATGGTAAGACGAGGAACATGAGAAACACTAGGAACAGAAAAAAATGGAGTAGAAGAATGCCATGACTAGCAACAAGAAGAGGTATGCCATCGGCAGTGAGAACATCAAGAGGAAACTCAAGAGGTCGAAGGGAAGATAAAGCAGAAGAATCAGAGGACATATGAAAGGAGGCTCCAGAATCCAGAACCCACGAGGATGTACCTGACTGAGTAGGCTCCGGCGGGGGCGGAGTGGTGGTGGCAGTCACAGCAGCAACAGAATCCGTCGAGGAAGAACTAGAGGAAGCCAGCATGCGCTTGAGTCGCATAATATCCTGGTCGGTGAGTGATGGAGTCGAGGGAGACGCATGAGTCCCACTGGAAGAAGAGTGCCTCTGGTCACGCTGTTTCTGGCGGCAATCAGACTCTGGGTGACCTTGCCTAGAGCAGTAGCCACAGAAAGTGTCACGGCGCGACCGGCCCTTCTCAGCATAAGAAGGGCGCCCCCCTGAAGGTGTGGGCAGAAGTAGTGGAGCGGTGAGACGAGCCGACGACACAGGAGCTCAAGCAGCCAACACAGATGGAACCGCAAGCAACCCAGCAAAACGGAGGCGGGTCTCCTCAGCACGAAGCTCAGCAAGCACCTCCAACATAGGAACACGACCACGAGCAAGCAAGTGAGCGCGTCGAGGCTCAAACTCGGAACGGAGGCGAGATAAGAACTCATGAACACGCTGAAACTCCAAGTCGGACCTCATAGTCTGGCAGCAACGACAAGTTCCACAAACAACTGTCCGAAGAGAGTCAAGCTGGCGCCAGATGGCAGAACTCTGTGTGTAGAAATCATCAACAGAAGAGTCACCCTACTGAAGAGTGTGCTCCCGACGCACCACAGATAAGTAGAGCGCATCACCAGAGGGCTGATAGCGCTGACAGAGGTAACACCACATCGCTGCAACAGTACCGAGGCTCATGAACTCCGAAGCAAACTGAGGTAGGACACTAGTAGTGAGAACAGCAGCAACCCGAGCATCATCATTGCACCATTGAGTGTAAGCAGACAGATCATCCCGGTAGAGAGAAAGAGCATCAGAATAGGCTGATACCTACTGATCATAAGCATCCACCATAGCATCATCGAGAGCCTTGGCTGCATCCCGATCAGCCTGGGAAGCACCAGCAGCAAGAACAGGCGGCACCGGTGGGGTAGGAGCCACAGGAGCGACAGGGCAAGGCGGACAGGGGACCTCGCCAGAGAGAACGCCCCACAGAAGAAGGCCGCGCATGTGGATTCGCATGAAGCCCGTAAACTCAGCATAGATGGTGCCATCGAAGATCATCGAGCACCGAGGAACAGCAACGTAGCCCGAAGCGGACATGAGGAGCTCTCTGTTTTTTTGGTCAACGGGAACAATGCCACCCGATCTAGATCGGCTGGCGCCCGATGCGGAATCGGGCAGGGGAGGGCGCGGCCGAGCAGGGCAGCGGCAGGCAGGGCACGGCCGAGCGGCGGCCAGGCGCAGCCGGGCGCGAGGCGGCGGCGACTGGCTGCGGCCGAGCATGGGAAGGCGCGGGGCGGCGGCAGCCGGGCGCGGCCGGGCACGGGGCGGCGCGGGGCAGCGGCGGCCGGGTGCGGCCTCGTGTGGGGCGGCGACAGCAGGCCGCGGCCGCGCGCGGGGCGGCGCGGGGCGGGGCGGCGACGGCAGGGGAGGCTGCGAGCGCACGCGGGACGGCGCTGGGCGGCGACAGGAGAGCGCGGCCGAGCTCGGGGCAGGGCGGCGCGGCCGAGCGCAGGCCGGGGCGGCACGACGCGGCGGCGGGGAAGGAGAGGGCCGTCGGCGAGGGAGGAGATGACAGCGGCGGGGCAGGCTACGCACGGAGTTGCGGCGTACGGGAGAAGAGCCTGGCAACTGATACCATGTTAGAGAAATGAGCAACTGTATTCTCAGGAGGGCCAAGGGCCAGTACATATACATGTGTACAATGGGGATAAACCGAAAAGAGAGACTATACACATCTAATACATCTAACACCATGGACCCATACCGCTTTGACCTATCTCAGCTCGACCGGCTGTTTACCGAGGAGGAGATCCGGACTGCGGTGAAGTCGCTGCCCCTTGGCAAGGCACCCGGACCGGAGGGTTTCATGGCCGAGTTCCTTCGTACATGCTGGGGCACCATCAAGGGCGACATTTGTGCGGCTTTTGAGAAAATCTCCGCGCTGAATGGTCACCGATTCCAAGAGCTCAACCAAGGTCTAATCACACTCCTTCGGAAGAAAGCCGATGCCTCGACGTTGTTTGACTACCACTCTATCATCTTGATCCACTTGATCGCCAAGTTATTCGCCAAGGTCCTCTCCTTGCGTCTAGCGCCGAGGATGGGAATCATCGTCTCCACCAATGAAAGTGCCTTCATTGACCGTGGGGGTGTCCATGGAAACTCCATGCCCATGCAACAAACTATGAGGCTGCTCCAGAACCTCATGTCCCCCCTCCCGAGTCCTCCTTAAGCTCGACATCGCACACGCCTTCGACATAGTTCCTTGGTCGTTTCTTCTTGAGACGCTCATGCACCTCGACTACAGGCATTGTTGGTGTGCATGGATCTGCATGCTGCTCTCGACCGTGTCCACGCGTGTGATGGTCAATGACAACCCTGGGCCTCTCATCCATCATGAGCATGGCCTGCGGCAAGGAAACCCCGTGTCTCCCATGCTCTTTGCAATCGTCATCGACATACCCAATACCCTGCTTAAATATACGATGCAAAATGGCATCCTACGCCAGCTCACCACTAGGTATGCCGCTTCGAGTGTCTCCCTCTTTGCCGACAGCGTCGTGTTGTTGTGCCACCCCGAGCCTACCGAGCTCCATGTCATTCGCAAGCTTCTTGCCACTTATGGAAAGGCGTTAGGCCTTCGTACCAATTTTGCGAAGTGCTCACCGAAGCTGATCCGCTGTCTAGCTGAGATGACGACCGGCATCCACATCGTGCTATCCTGCCCAGTCACGCAGTTCCTTATCAAGTACATGGGACTTCCACTCTTGGTGGGCAAAGCTTCCATCTCCTATATGATGCCCCTTGTTGACAAGCTCCTCCTTAAGCTTGCTACTTGGAAGTACCCTGTTGAACCATGGAGAGGGCCTTGCTCTTGTACGCCGTGTGCTCACCGCAATGCCTGCTCACATTCTTATGGCCATGGCAATCTCCCCACCGATCTTGTAGAGGATTACGATAATCATCCAGGGCTTCCTTTGGCGGGGATGTAAGGATGAACCTACTCCATGCTACCTTGTTAGATGGGCAAAGGTTTTCCGCAGCCTTGAACTTGGTGGCATGGGCGTCCGCGACTTGCATCGTGTCGGTATCGCGTTGCACACTAGATGGCTGTGGCTTCAGGCCACAGACCCCGACCACCCTTGGCGCCACCTTCACTTGCCACACGACCCTGAGGTCCAACAAATGTTCTGAGCCTCCATTATGTGGACCCTCGGCCACGGTCGAAAATTTATGTTCTGGATTGATCACTGGTTTGACGACCATTCTATCTCCGAGATCCCTCTGCCGGTCATCGCCATGGTCAAGCGAAGAAGGCGACACATGCGTCTTGTCTCTGACGGCCTTTTGGATCGAAACTGGATCTCCGACATTGCCGGCGCTTTGCGCCTGCTTGCAAGGATCGAGTATATTGACCTATGGCGCCGCATCCAGTAGGTCTTCCTCTCATCCGTGCTGGACACCTTATCCTGGCGCTAGTCTTCCAAAGCTACGTACACTAGCTTCCAAGGGTACGTACACTGCTAGCTCCTGCTATTCAGCCCTCTTTGTTGGCTCCATGACGGCACCGTTCTGGCAGTTAATTTGGTGCAGGTGGGAGCCGCTCAACGTTAAGTTCTTCCTCTGGCTCGCATCCTAGAATCGCTGGTAGACTGCCGACCGGCGAGCACAGAGGCGTGCAGCACCCCCTACCTACGGGTTATGTTCAGAGGACGACGGAACTCTCCATCACGTCCTTGCCGGTTACATCTTCTCTCGCATCACTTGGCACGAGGTTCTCTCTTGGTGCAGATTGCCGATCACGGCACCGGACGACACGATTGAGTTCTTCGACTGGTGCTCGGGTAGTGCCCTTGCAGCCCCTCATGCCTCCATAAGGGCTTTGATTTGCGCACCATCATCATAGCTTGGGTCATTTGGAAGCATAGAAATGCCATCATCTTTGACGACGCCCTGCCCTCCAATGGCGAGTTGTTGGAGGCGATCAAGACCAAGGCCAAGAGTTGGGCGCGAGCGGGTGCCAAAGGACTAGATAGGATCATTCCCGCAGCCCGTTCTTTCTCTACTGGGGCTGAGCAACCCCCTTCTTTGGCTCAAAGGTTTCCCGAATGCCGCCTCTATGTGTGTATGGTATTTTGGGACCGACAACTTTGTACTCTCTCCCTCCTCTAACAACGGAATGTTACGCCTTTTCGAGCATATCGCGAAAAAAATATACAGCTAAAAATGTGTAATTTTTATTAATTAATATCTCTACAATAATTTTTAGTAACCTCACATAGTTGCCAATATATCATAACAAAATAAACTCCGAATACAAAAGCAGGTGCCTTTTTCTTTTGCTAGTTTACTTGACGTTGTGATTGGAGTGTGACTCGACTCCTAATCTAGATCGAGTAATCCACGTGATTACCCACCTAGACCTTCAACTAATTATAAGAAAAATCCACACATCAAGCAAACCCTAAGATAATAGGAGAATAGGAATTTAGGATGTTAAATCTCGCACCTTGAGATAAATAGGATGCATAAATCAACTTTACAATTACTTGCAAATTGGATCTGCAGAGCCGGATGGAGAGGATTAGGGGCGGTCGGCGGTGGTTCATGCGAACTGGCGACACGAGACGAGATAGTCGAACAATCGGTTTTTTTGTGTGCGTGTGTGGCAGAAAATATATGGAGCGGTCAGCGACTACGATCAGCCTAACGATCAATCAAGGAATTCCCTATTTGATGCTCTTTGCGTCAAATTGCCAGGACTTCGTACAGGGTTCCCCCCGAACGCGAGAAATGGGCCAGCCCACTCCCCAATAGCGAGGCAGTTGGTTTTGTTAACCTTTCAGAAGGTTCTTGAACCGTTTTATTTTTGTTTTCATACCAGTTTCGCGGTTTTACTTTGTGCTTTGTTTTCTTTTTTTTTCGTTTTTCTGTTTCATTTATTTTTTCGGTTTCTTTATTTTTATTTTTTCATATCTTTCATTTACGATTTTGTTTCTTTTTCAAGTTCATATTTTCTTCATATTCGAAATATTAATTTTGTTATGCATTTTCTGGGTTTAACGTTTTTGTTTGTTTTAAAAAAATCGTTTACAAGTTTAAAAAATGTTCTTGATTTTCACCAAGTGTTTTCCTATTTGAAACAAAATGTTTGCCTTTTCCAGCTTTTGTTCTCGGTTTCAACAATTTCTCGGATGTTCAAAAAATGTCCATGTTTTTTTCAATTTTGCTCACAATTTCATCAAATGTTCGTCATTTTCATAAAAACTTCGCACGATTGAAAATATATTTTATGTTTGAATTTTTTTTATGGGTTTCTAAAATGTTCAGAACTTGAACATTGTTCTCCATTTTTAAATATATGATCAGAAATTTACAAAATGTTCTTAATTTTTCAAATAATGTTTGCATTTTCAAAATTTTGTTCATATTTCCACAAAATGTTCTTTGCTTATTTATAATTTTTTTGTTTACAAACGTAAAAATTGTTCGTGATTTTCAACATATATTAGCCCATTTGAAAAATGTTTGCCTTTTCCAACTTTTGTTCTCGGTTTTAAAAAATTGCTCAGATGTTCATAAGTGTTCATTTTTTATCAATATTGTTCACAGTTTCATAAAATGTTTGTGATTTTCATCAAAACTTCACAAGTTTGAAAATGTTGCATTTTGTAAAAACAAATCTGGGTTTATAAAAATGTTGAGAAGTTAAAAATTGTTCCGTATTTTTTAATTGTTGTTCACAATTTCAAAAATGTTCGTGATTTCGCAAATAATGCTTGCATTTCACAAAACTTGTTCACAAATTCAAAAATTATTCTTGTTTTTCACACTTTTAATCACAATTCAAAAATAAGTTCAAAAATTCCAAATTTTCTTCACATTTTCAAAAAAGATTCCAATTTCCAAAGATGTTTGGGATTTTAAAATTCGTTCATGTTTTAAAAAATATTTGGAATTTTTAGGATTTTGTTCACGTTCTAAAAAATGTTGGAAACTTTTATTTTGTGTTCTCTATGTTAATAAATATTATTGATTTCCAAAGAAAATCATATTGTCGGAAATGTTTAGAGTTCATTTGTTTTTGCGTTTTCAAAAATTGTTCTCATTTTCAAAAGTAATGTTCGAAATTTAAATTGTGTTCGGGTTTCAAAAAAATTTAGTGCTTCAAATTTTGTTCCTCTTTCTAAAAATGGTTCAGAATTTAGAAATTTGTTTGTGTTTCTGTAAAATTGGAGTTTCATTTTTAAAAAAAAAATTGGTTCAGTATTTCAGTTTTGTGCTCTCATTTTTCAAAATTTGTTCCGACGTTTTTTTTCATACATACTACAGATCTTTGGAAGCAGCACTTTGTAACAAACGGCAACTCTAGGAAATTTCATTTAATTTTACAGTTCAAAAACAATTGAATCAGTAAAAACAACGAAAACAGTACATTTAAACAGTACAACAGCAGAAGCAGATCAGCAATGGAAACAACTGGAACAACAGAAACAACGACGCGGCCCAGAAACCAGTTCCCATGTGCAAAGCCGCACCTATTTGACGCAGAATGCATGAAATAGGATGTCCCATCAATCAACTCAAACAATAAAAAAAACCTAGCGATGAAGGAACTATTGGGTTCGGCCTCTGTATGCATGGGTGGTGGGCACTAGGCCTATGTATTGCTGCTCTTTGTGCCTGTACAAGTAGTGATTTGTAATCTAAACACCCCTTAAATAAATTTTACGTGATTATTTGGGTCCGGCCTCTGTATGGATCGGTGGTTGGCACTGGGCCTATGTCTTCCGCATTCTGGGCCATGACATGTAGTGGTTTGTAGGCTTATTGCTGATGGACTAGGGGTAAATATTTTTGTCAATAGGTCTTTTCTCTTCCTGGGCTATATGTACGTAAAGGGTTTTGGGCCGAGGTCATTCGGGTCAATTGACCCCGGCCCAAAACAGTAGCTCCGTCCGTGTAACACCTTGCCTAGATCCACCACTGTCTTAGCCACACTTTGGTACATCTTCAAAGCGGACCCTCAAAGTATCTGCATCCGTCTGGATCACGCGGTCCAGACGTGTTGTGTATTCAACATTCAACGTGGGTATGTATCGGTCCGTTGACCAGTGTAGACGCTCTTTTTCCTCACAAATTATAAGCAAAGTGAGGGGAGGGGGTTTGCGAGAGTCCGGACACACTTGCACTAATCAGTTTTAACATTCTTAACTTAGAGCAGGTGCAATAGAATGACGTAGGCGGGCTATTAGAGATGGCACATCAGATTTGTGCCTAGTTGGAGGAGGGAAAAGAGGGGGAAAAAGGTCTACAAGCTTACATCCGGTTGTAGCACGAGCACCAACAACCTTTGCGAGAGAAAGAAATGGGTTATATATTAATTTTATAGCATAATTTTTTTGAATTAAACATGAACTTTATTCATTAGAGATAACAAAAACATTGTCTGTGAGTAACATAACAATTTCCGCTAATAGTTTCAAACCATTTAGAAGTCTTAGAAAATCTAGTTAATCTAGTGAGCTCATGAGCAACTTTATTTGCTTCTCTATTACAATGTTCGACTCTAGTAACTACAAAATCACACGCATAATGAAACAATCATCGAAGATTGCCGCCGCCGCAGCCGCAGATCGTCCTTCTTCCTCCATTGTCTCAATCACCTCCATATTGTCCGAGTTAATGATGAGGCGATTGCAACCCGCCCTTTGCACCAGTGTTAGGCCAAATTTGAGCGCCGGTGCTTCGGCCATCAAAACATCCACACAATAGTCAATCTTGTCGTTTCCTCCTACAATAAATCTTCCTTTATCATCTCTTAGTACCGCCCCCGTCGTGCCCCGTAGCAGATCATGGTCAACAGAAGCATCCACATTAAGTTTCACGAATCCCCTGGGGGGACAAGACCATCCCACCCTTCTAATTGAGGCCTTAGGGGATGATGCACTGACGAAATTTGTTGTAAGGGCTAAAATTCCCGTAGAAATTAGATGAGCATTCTGAGTTTTTTCCTTGTGCACCAGTTTTCGTCTTTTCCACCATAGATACCATGATGAGATAGCAATGATTTCACGCACATTGGGCATCCTATAATCCTCAATTCTTGTTCTGGTAGAAGAATTAAGTACTCCAACACCGCCTCTCCAGCACGATCAATCTCACATGTAGGAGATATGCCCTAGAGTCAATAATAAATGTTATTGATTATCTCCCTGTTCATAATTATGTTTATGGTTCATGCTATAACTGCAATGATTCTCGAGTCTGCAAATAAAACGAGGCTTGAAGGAAGACTCATATGCACGTGTGGAATAATAAACGGTAAAATGTATTCCTAGTCTAGCCTCTAAGACTGGCTCAAGTATTGCATGATGATCCTGTTTTCCTGATCATGGGCATGGCTATGTCGGCAATTTTGAGGGCACAATGTTAGAAGAACATTTGTGTTGAATCGACCTGAATTGATGTTATGCTATGAGATACATTCGTCATAAGTTAATGGTTAATAACACAGAGAAGTTAATGTTTGCATAATTCCTTAGACCATGAGAGTATCGAGTTTCTTCATGCTTGCTTCATGAACTTTGGGGTTTGTTAAACCACATCCGTAAATGGGTGGCTATTACGGCGGCTTACGGGTTCATGGAAAAGTATGTGAAGTAACTTGATAGCTCAAGATTGGGATTTGCTCCTCCGACGATGGAGAGATATCTCTGGGCCCTCTTGGTGTTACGGTATCCATCATCGTCTGGCCAGACATTTTGTGATTTGATCACGGGGATGCCGGAACACGGGAACGAGAAAAGAGAACAATACCGGTAACGAGGTAACTGGCATAGTGGACAAGTTGTTGATCCACGGGGATGCCAACATGTCTCACCTCGGGTATTTGTATTATATCGCGAAGCAACATGAATAGCACACGGCGACTGGAGGTTCACTCGAATATTCATTCGTGTGGGTATAGGGGTCAATATGGGTGTCCATGGCTCCAATGTTGATCATTGATCGGAACGGGTTCCGGGTCATGTGTATACTTCACCGAACCTATAGGGTCACACGCTTAAGGATCATCTATCTGCTGAATACTAGACAGGGAGTCTGAGAGAAAATCACCGGAAAAGTTTCGGACACCGTTAAAGTTTCGGACAACGGAAAATTTCCGTAGAGAGAACACCTGAATAGTTCCGGTGAAACTGGAAAGTTGTTTCAGGGGATACCATAAAGTCAAATTGATTTCAGCACATGCCTGATAATTTTTGGAGGGTGCCAGAATCATTCTGGAAACTTTCTGGAATTTTTCGGGATGAAAACCGGAAATGTTCCGGAGCTGCCAGAACCGCTTCAGATGCTTTTTGCACATGAAAATCACTAAACCGGAATTGTTTCGGAAAGTATTGAAAATTATTTTAGTGGGTACTGGAAATGTTCTAAGCCCACATAAATATTTTCAGTTCGATCACACGCTGAAAAATGTCGTCATGAATAGTGAAATCAGCTTTATGTTTACTTTTTGGAAAGCCACCTTTTTGGGCTTTTGCTCAAAAGATCTAAGGGTATGACATGGATGGATAGGAACCCTTTTTGGGGGGGGGCACAAGGGTGTGGCCGGACACATGTGGGATTCCTACATGGAGCCCCACTTGTCTCATGGCTTCACTTGTGAGTCCTTGTGAAGGACTCCATTCATGTGGTTTTTGGGGTTTTGTGTAAAACTACCCTACCCATTGGGATTTCCTATAAATAGAGGAGGAGGGGCAGCCCTTCACACTCACTCTTTCTCACATAAAAGTGCCATGCAATGATCTGGCTTCTTCTCTCCCACACAGCGAAATAGTTTCGTAGAGCCGAAAGGCTGTCTGGGTTCCGGCAGGAACTAGTTCTCGACGGCGAAGCCCTGTCGGATAGATGACACCGTATGTGTGCAACTATGTAGAGAGATCGTAGTTTCGGTCTTAGTTCGAGAGTGCCTCTCGAAGGGCTGTCTGTGTGATCGTCCGAGTTTCGGAGGTCCTCCCGAAGGGCTGTCCGCGACACCGTCCGGGGGACTGTCCGACCGCCTCCCGGAGGGCTATCCCGGGGGCGGATGAGGGTATACATCCTTGAAGTTGGGAGGTTGTAAATCCTAGCTGCGGGGATCTACACCGCCGATCTTCATCGACTCTACTTCCGCTGCGCTATGAGTCGGTAACGAAAAGATCAAACCTTGTATGCAGTCTCCATAGTGGTCCTGGGCTGGTGCGTAGGTCGGAAATTTTGTGTTTTCTGCTGCGTTACCCTACATCACAAGCTTTAGCGATAATATCACCTATCGCTAATCTTTTCCAAACCTCCTTTGCTTTACTACACACAAAAAGCAAATGATTTGTATCTTCTATACCCTCAGAACAAGTGGGACAAATGGGTGAAATTTTCATATGTCTGTTTGCAAGCGTTACACGGCAAGGAAGGGTGCCATGTAGCGTACGCCAGATAAATTTTTTAACCTTTGCCGGGAAAGATAACCCCCATAACTTACTCCAGATAGGGTTAGCCGTAGTTCGTCCCATCCCATTAGAATGTCTCAGTTTACTTCCATACTGGTGGTCCCACTCCACAGAGTAAGCAGACCGCACCGAGAACATGCCATTCTTCGTATAACTCCAGGCAATGAAATCTGGCATGTCATGTTGTGATAGTGGAATTGAAAGAATCCGTTGAACATAAATGGGCCACATTGTTTTTCTAATAAGGTCTTCATCCCAATTATTTGTAACAGGATCGATCAAATCAGCCACTTTAGATAACAAATGTCCTCCCTTTGGTGTTACAACTTTCCTATTGACACAATTTGGAATACAAGCGTCATCCCAAATGTTGATGTTTTGTCCATTCCCCACTCACCAAATATAAACATTTTTTAGAGAGTTCATGCCAGCCATAATACTCTGCCATGTGAAAGAAGAGCCTTTCCTTAACTTAGTGTTCAATAGATCACCATCAGGATAGTACTTGGCCCTTAGAATAGTAGCACACAAGGAATCGGGACTATCAAGAAGGTGCCACGCCTGTTTGGCGAGCATTGCCAAGTTAAAATAGTGAATATCACGAAACCCCATTCCTTCTTGTTTTTTAGGGAAACTCATCTTCCACCAGGCCATCCAATGCATCCTTCTCTGGTTCTCCTCGCCTCCCCACCATAAATGCGCTATTGCGTCAATGATTCCTTTACATTTTTTTAGGAATTTTAAAGACCGACATTGCATAGGTGGGTATGGCTTGGACAACAGCCTTGAGCAGGATCTCCTTCCCTCCAACACATAGTAGTTTTTCCTTCCAACCACTATTTTTCTTAACTATTCACTCAATCAAAAATTGGAAGAAGTCTGTTTTATCTAATCCCCAAAAACTGGTTGTAGCTAGAAGATTTCCTCCTGATCCAGAAGATTCTCAATTAAAACTGTGATTTCCTTCTGTCAGGACAGGGAGTCTGCCTTCAACGGGCCACGCCTCAATTTCTCTAATTCCTTTTTTAATTTATTAATTCTACGCTTCGGCCCTTTGAGAGTCTCACGATCCCAAGAATGCAGGTCGGCATGCGCAGCTCGTGTACGATCAGCTAGTGATGGCCCAATACCAGCTAATTTGGCGTTTTCCTAAGACGCTCTCGCAATTTCAGCGATAGTCTCTTCCTTTAACCACCTTGCTTCAAATTGTTTCACACATCCCACTGGACGCTTAGATATGTTTTCATCCATATAATCCATGTCCAGGACCAGCGGACGGTGGTCAGAATGAACGTGTTCTTCATTAATAACCGCCGCCCGAGGAAATTGATTTGCCCACTTAACATTGCAAACAGCCCGATCAAGACGCTCTCTGATTTCACCTCTACTCCAAGTAAAAGGATCGCCAATGTAGCCTAAATCTTCAAGTCCACAATCCATGAGACACTCACGGAAATCTCTCATCATTGCATTTGGTCTCGCGTTACCGCCCTCTTTTTCCGAAGAAAATAAAATTTCATTAAAATCTCCCAAAATTACCCAAGGATGATCGCCCTTACTATGCAAGTTTCGGATATCATCCCAAGATAAATTGCGATCCGTCCAGTTGGGATAACCATAGAAACCAGTGAACTGCCATTGTACAATATCCTCATGCATGAACAAAATATCAATAAAATCAGACAATGCATAGTTCAACACAACTTTATTCATCTTTTGATAAAACAATGCGAGGCCACTGGCCCGACCATCACTTTCCACTACAAACATGGAATCAAAATTTAAGACACGACACAACTCATCGGCTTTACATTTATTCAAATACGACTATAAAAGAAACATTAAATCCGCCCTAGTGCGCCCTTGGAGGTCCAAGAGCTCACGAACTGCCGTGTTCGAGAGCATACCACGGCAGTTCCATCCCAAGATTTTCATTTGGCACGGCGGTCCTCCTCCTCGGAGGCTGCCGATGCACCAGTCTGCCTTTTCTTCTCCAACAGATTCCGCCCTCTTCTGTACTCTTCATCCTTCTCATCTATCTCCTTTGCAACATGTGAGACAACACCCTCCACATCCTGCACTACTTCAACCCTACCCATGCACACCCGTTTGGACGAGACTATTACATCACCGTACAGCATGCGCTCATAACTATCCAAAGATTTCTCAAAAGAAAATTCCATCTCACTACCCGTTGGGCGAGCATCAGAAAAGTGTGTCCTTTTTTTACCTAGGACCTTCCTGCGTGCTTCCTCGTCTCTGTCAGTCTCCTTATTTTTCCTGTCTTTCTTCCCTTTCTTTCTTTGAGGGCCCTGCATTGTGTTCTTAGCAGCACTGAACCTAAAGCATGTACCATCATTAGCATTATCACCCCCAACAGCAGCAAGCCGTGCGGCCACAGCACCAGAAAGCGCCTCCAAAACGCCGGGCTGGAACACCATCTGATTATTAGTAGACTCAAGAGCAGCCGTGTGCACCTGGCTCGACTGTCCAGGCCATAGCTTCCCCATGTGTTCGTGGTATCCAGGGTGAACCTGGGAAGTACCCACGTGAGTGCCTGGGATAGGAAGACCCAAGTCTTGCATGAGCTGGCCCTTACGGTCATGCATCACACCCATGCGTGTGGCCATCGTGTCCTCCAGCCCCCGGCCCTCCTGGCCGAGGCTAGCAGGTGCAGCTGGCGCTACCAAGTCCTCCTGACCGAGTGCTGCGCCATCAGTAGCCAGCGATGGCAGCCCCCAAGCCTGACCCTCCTGGCAAAGCATGGGAGTAGCCTGTACTGTACCCTCCGTCGCCGTCTTCTTGGTTAAAGCTGCAGCGTCCTTGTCGGCCACCGAAAGACCGCTCACAGCCGTGGTCACCTTGACGACAATGCCATCAGTGTTGTTGTCGAGGCCGGCACTTGGAACCTTCTCACCACGAGAGAAGCTTCCAAAGTTCAGAACTTTCTTGCTTGCGCCTTCACCCTTACAGTAGGCTTCAACACTAAGATTTTTTGGATAGCTAGCTACTCTTTTCTCACTAGGGATATTACAAAATCTCTCAGAAGTATGTCCTACAAGCCCACAACACTCGCAATACAGGGGTAATTTCTCATAACGTACATCTAATTTAACTTGCTTTGAGCTACCCGAAGGAGTGAAGCCTACAGTACTTTTTGGAGGCTCATGCAACAAAATCTCCACACGCACACGCAAGAATTTCTCAACGATGACATGATTACGGTGTGATACCTCAAGCACCTCCCCCAACTAATCCCCAAGAGGCCAGCCCATACTCTCGGTCTTGAGCTCGAAAGGAAGGCCGCGTACCTGGGCCCAAATGGCCATGACGTCAAGGTCAACCTTTGTCGAGTCGCCCTTGCCGTCGAACTCGGCAAAAATGACACCATCCCGTCTGTAATGCCACGGTTGTGCCTTAAGCACAAACCTTCGATCTCCTTCGGCGACGAAATTGAGAACAAACCTCCCATCATTGCTTGCCACCTCTTGGACGGTGACCATCCCTTGGCTCTTCCACGCCGTGGCCCGAAGCTCATCAACAAGGGCGTGTGGGTTGACATGGAAGGGCGAAAGGAGGTGTCCGACCAAAATAAACCCTCTTACAGCCTTGCGAGCCGCTTCCATGTCGATGACGAGGGGGGTGGCATCGCCTCCAAGACGCCTTGATGCCGTCTTCCCCACACGATCGAGTGTAGACGGGGTCCGATTAGCTGCTGCCCCGACAGTTGCCGGCGGAGAAACCATCCCCGTTGTCGGAACCAGCATCCCTTCCAAACTCTCCACCCTCTTCTGAACCGACCCCTCAGGCCTCTCATTTGCCTCTCCCGGACTAGCCATGTTCCTGAACCCTTCTCTGTTAGGATCGACAGGGATCTTTCCTGTCACTATGCCGAGGATTTCCTTCGCTCTTTTTCTTGATCGCTCCAAACAAAATTCCTGATTCTGTGTTCGCCGAAGGATTCGCCTTGATTGCGCTCGGAAAGCTTCCCAATCCCGCGCGGAGAAGAGACCCCCGCCGAGATTCGCATCCGCACAGGAGCCCTCCTCCACCGGCGAATATTATATGAACGGACTAGTAGGTTAACTATAAGTGACATGACAACTCCATATAACCGACTCTAGGCTATATTATTAACCATGCTCTTATGACTCATCATTAATTACTAATTAGTACCCCCTTCGCCGGCGGAGCTACTGTAACTGCAAGGGACACCGCATTCACAATTTGTGTGAGGAACTTTCTATATAGAGGTACAAATTGAGAGGAAAAGAAATAGAACTTTTGCACATAACATGTTAACATAAAACCGGATAAACAGGGAACGCACGACCATTATAGTTGCTGAAATGCATTTTGTTTTAAGAAGGCCAGTAATTTATTATTCAAAATAGTGTTAAACGTTACAATTCTCACATATTATTTCTCGCCAATCAGTAGGCTGATTACATTAACCGATGTTGCCTGGAGCAATAGTTTAATTGGCTTTGGTTGTGACCATTGAGATGACGCCATTATGGCCGAACCTAGCGACCTTGCAGTCGGTGGCGAAGATGTCAGAGGAGACATATCTTGCTACACCACCCATCACCGGCATGCTAGAACTCACGTTGAGCTTGTTGACGTAGTCAGAGCGGTAGGTTTGGCCCAGAACTCCATGAACATCATCTGTGAGGTCATAAAACTTGAACCCAATGTCCAAATGCGCAAGACTGTCATCCTCTGTGACACCGTAGTTGTGGGTGCGGGAGTCCTCCTCGGTGATGGGTACCACTTTAGTCATGATGTCGAACACACCCTTAAGCTCGACTCTCACGCCATTGGTCATGGAAGTCCTTGTGACGGTTAGGCCAGGAACGACGGTGGATTGCCAATGTGCGCCAATGTCAGTAGCCATGTCGATCGGTGCTCCGTTGAAGGCCAACTCGAGGCGATCAACATCATTGTTCCACTTGGAGGTCTTCTGGGCACCCAAGTAGAGGCGGTGGTCCGCGAAGCGGATGCCCAAGGCTTGGATCCATGTGAAGTCGCGACTCATGGAGGGATTGCGTTTACCGATGAAGTGGGCGTTGATATGGAGTTCGGCGTCAGAAACGACACAGAAGTCCTGGCCCTTCTTACCATGGAAGTAGAAGTTGTTGCCATCGGCGCCGGTGAAGCGGGGGTCGCCGCAGGACATCCCAGGATAGAAGTCACACACTTCAATAAGATTTTGTCATTGTTAGTATCATCAAAAAGGAGGTCACTGCCGGTCTAGAGCATTACAATTGTACTATCAATTAAACTTTGTGCGTCTTCAGATAGATCGAGAGGTTCAAGATCGAATTGTCTTCGACTTTGCATCACCTAAAAAAGAAGGGCATGCATGTCTTGAAACTGGGAAAGATTGAGATGTATGTATGCTTACAGCAGTATGTCTTGCAGCTGGAGCAGAGGACGAGGCACTCGTTGGGACAGCGCTTGTCGCAGGTGGCGATGCAGGGTTTTTTCTTGTCCTTGGTGTTGTCGCAGGTGACAACCTGCGCCCTCTTGCCGAATCGTCCAGGGTGGATCACCTGAGAGTTCGGCGGCAGCGGGCGGCGCGGCTGTGCGGCCGCAGAGGACACGGCGGCGCACAGCACCACCAGCACGATGGCGACCGCTCCCATGCACGTCGCCGGCCTGGCCATTGCTACGTATCTGAGGGCTGCCTGTGCTAACTTAATTGGCTGATCTGTGTTCAGTAACTGTGGATGATATGTATGTGGGCAGCTGGCTGTGAGTTTGATGGTGTGAATAGCTGTGTTGCATGGGAATTTATAGGACGCGCGGGAAGAGGTGACGATCGAAGCTGGAAAAGTTGCTCACCGTTGCGCGCATCCCACACCGATGCATCTGTACGTCTGGGAGATCGACCATGGACGTAAAGCGACTGCCGACTCGCATGGCTTAGTATCGCACCAACCAGAAAATCTAAACGCTTAGGTAAGTAGATTCGTCTACAAATTTAATACGTTGTACTCCGTAGGTTACAAGTAGTGTAATAAGATGCCATGTGATTCCTCCTCTTACCGTCAGCGAGCACTATCTATACATAAAACCTCCCCCGTAAAACTACACATAAAGGCATCTTCAACGTGGACCAAAAAACGGACATGGTATCCGTTCACTGACATCGAAATCATGTACCTCAACGGCCGCATACATTTCAAACATAATTTGAATAAACCGGACAATTTTTATGCAAACCAAAACACATTCATTATATTTTTGACATATTTCACTGAATAAAAGAACTCGAAAGTTAATCCAGTCTTAATCCTCGCCCGCGTCCATACTCAAGTCCTTGTTGTTCCTCATGTGTCTGGCATCTTCCATTTGTGAGCCTTGGTAAGTGAAGTTCCGGGTCGCCAATGAAGAAGAGTAAGACATGGGTCACAAACATGGCCCACACAGGTCACGGACATGGTCCATATGGGACACGAGGCGTCGCACTTCCCATGTCTTACTCTTTCTCGTCGGAGTACGCGGCCTGGACTCGCGATCGAAACAACGTGAACAGAGCATAGTTGTCGTTATTCCCATCCATGATCGCCTACACCACCTCCGCATTCGATTCCGCTGTGCGAGCAATGCATGCGGACTCGTAGAGCGCCTGCTCCTCGACGAAGTTCGGCTCCTCTGCGACCATGAATACCACGGCTTCTTTGCTCCCCAACTCATCGTAAATTTGGGCCTTCGCCAACCGATGGTGTGCGAGGAGGGCGAGTTCGTCCCATCTTTGATCTCCTTGATAACTCCCTGTAGTTTCCTCCTTCTCCTTCATGAATGTGCTTGATAACTGTCTTGCAATCCGATGCAACTGAATACCCAAATCTTCAGCAAGGGACAAGGATTACTGACAAGCAATGGCTTCCAACGAAGGAGGCTCCAACATATCATGAATGACGTGAGCTGACTATCCCAATTGTAGTCCGTTTGGATCTCTACCCATATCCACCGCAAAAATATGAGTTGACAAAAGGACTTTGATTAATTCCTTCGTGAATAAGCTTCCTCCTTGCCGTCTAGATAGCCCAAAGGTTACTGTCATGTGAGTAAACGCTTCATGCAACACCTTCATTGCTGAAAATGACCAGTTTTTACCATATGGTTGTGTTGTTGCCATCATGTATTCCATAAGAGCATCTATAGCTGGAACCCCTATTTCATTCTTAAACGTCCGAAACATCCATCCGATCAATGTCCGGTCAAAAAAGGCGACCCAACCGGGTCCTTCACTTTGACCCTAAACGCCGGACCGGTGTACCTCAAACCCATATCAAATTTTGAAGAAGATATGAGGCTGTCCATACACCCCACTATACGTCATAGCCATCCCAGGTTGTCCCACCTATGACCACACACTCCTTCCTTTCTCATCTCTCTATCGCGGCAACGGCACAGCCGGAGTACACAGTCTCACGGCAACAACGGCGTGGACGGAGGAGGCCCAGATTAGTATATCATGGTTGTAGATGCTCTAAGGTCTTGGTCCACGAGTGCCCACACACAGCCATTAGGTGTCACCATTTTTCTGTGCATCATGACATCTTCAGTCAGCAACGAGTGTTGCGTTAGTCTTCACAAAAAGACCTTCAGTTTGGCAGCTACAAGTACTTTTCAAAGTGTAACCCATGACTTCTCAGAATAGTATTAAATAACCGGCTATAGTCCTGTTATAGCCTTGCTATAGACTTTCCAGCAGGGTGCCGGTAAATGATCTCATGTATAAATTGACCGCTATAGCCTGCTATAGCTTCGCTATAGCTTATTTGGAGGTCTGTCGCTATTTGACATAACCCGCTATTTAAAACATCGCTTCTCAGCAGCGCTATTGGTTACTTCAGCTGATTATTCAATGGATGGCTCACTTTGTTGGTTGCGCAAGTCATGAAGGGCTAACTGGTTTCTTCCATTTCCCTGAGAGAATGAGCCCTAAAGACGTGGATGTAAAGTGAACATTTTCCTAGATGTGCAGACTTTTTCAAAATTTCTATTTTTTTTTTGAAAAAGTGAATATTTTTGATAATTCGAGAAGGTTCCCAAATCCGGAACAACAATCCGTTCTACCTGACGCTAATTGGGCCCACCTAGTTCACTTCGGCAATTAGCTACCCTGTGCGTTTCTGGTCGGCGAGAGCCCAACAGGATTTAGATCTGGGCTTTGCCACCAACAATTAGGGGCCCGTACGTCCATGACGGCTGTGTGTCTGGTTCTTTGCCAGACAAAATCAAGATTACTGGTTAGCGACTACATATTTTAATGATCACTCCCATCGTTCCAGTTTACGACAATTGACGCATTGCATGCGTGTCATTTATCATAACTTAGGAGTTTTTCCTTTTTGCATAAATCTGTATTTTTAAAACGTTTTATCTCCTAAATTGTGTATCCAAATCTCGAACCGTTTTCATCGTTATATTTCTCGTGTCGAGATCTTCAAAACTAGATACCATATTCATAGGTTTGAAAAACTTTTTTTACGAAAAAAACTGGACAAAAAACCGGGCAAAAACACCAGGCCTTGCGCGATAGAAAAGAAAACAGAAAACAAGTTTTTTTTCTTTCCAAGAAGCACGGCCACGAAGGCAAAACCGTGCCTCTCGCGGAAGGAAAACCAGGTCTCTCGCGAAAAAAAGAGAGTAAAAAACGTATTTTTTTCCCTTTTCAAGATGCACGGATAGCAAAAACATGCCTCTCGCGTAAAAAAAGAGAGCAAACAACGCGTATTTTTTTTCGTTTCAAGAGGCACGGCAATGCATCTTGCGAAGGCAAAACCCTGCCTTTAACGGAAGCAAAATCGTGCCTCTCGCAAAAAAACAGAAAACACATATATTTTTTTCCTTTTCCGAGAGGCACGGCTGCGAAGGCAAAATCGTGCCTCTCGCGAAAGGAAAACCAAGCCTCTCGCGAAATAAAGAGAGCAGAAAACGCAATTTTTTCCTTTTTGAGAGGCATGGATAGCAACACCGTGTCTCTCACGGAAAAAAAAGCGTAAAAAATGCATTTTTTTAGTTTCGAGAGGCAAGCCCGTGCATCTCGCGAAGGCAAAACCCTGCCTTTAGCGGAAGCAAAATCGTGTCTCTCGTAAAAAATCAGAAAACACATATTTTTTTCCTTTTCCGAGAGGCACGACCGTGTCTCTCGCAAAAAATACGCGTTATTTCGCGCAAAAAATGACTTTTTTTCGTCCAAAAGCTAAGGAAGGCTGGTGGGAAACCAAAACACCAAAAAAATCACTTAAAAGCCGAAAACGCGTGTGAAAAAAAATTCCAAAGAAAACGCTCAAAGCACGAGACGTAGCGGCGGCTAAGAACGCTCCAAGTGGCGGCGCGTGGGAGTGATCGCTGGAAGGCTTCCCAAAGAAAACTCGCTAATTAGTTGCTCCTAGACAAAACTGCAACTCGCCTTAAGCTAGCCGTAGGATGGACCGGCCGAATTACATGGAACCTTCCGCTTGTTTTGCGAAGGATCCTCACGGGGATTTTTATATTCTTTTTTGGTGTTATTCTTAATGGATTTTTTACATATGTTTCTGCTTTTGTTGTGTTTCCTTATCAGTTTATTGCAAAACAAATTGTCCTTTGCCACTTTTTTCGTTTTTTGTTTTCTATTCACTCAATACATGTCAATTTGTCTAACACATTATATATTTTTAGTAGAAGTAGAACACATGGAACTTTATTTTATACATGGAAAAAATATAACTACATCAGGAACATTTTTTGAAATACATGTTCGACTTATTTTAGTACATATTAAATATTTTCAAATGCATGTTGAGAATTTAACTAAACGGTAGAATTTTTGAAATACATGTTTGATTTTTTATATGGTATACACGAAAAGAATCACAGATATTTTTAAAAACGTGCGATGATTTTTTAAATGTCACGAATATTGTTTTGTATGTTAAAAACTATTTTAGTTATGTGAACCAATTTAAACTTACGTGAATATGTTTTTTACACTATAGAAACATTTTTGGATGCATGTCAGCATTCTTTACGTGTGATGGTCATTTTATTTAATGGCACGAACAATTGTTTTAACATGTTTCAAATTAACGATAATTTTTTTTGAAAACTTTATGAAGTTAAGGTTGAAAATATATATATTTAGAATATTTCAAATATATAAATATAATAAACAAACAGTCAAATAAGAAGCAAAGAACAAAGAATGAACAAGGAAGCGAAGGCCGAAGCTACTGCGCCGGCCCAATAGCAGCTGAGGCTGGACCTTCTTCTATCTCACTGCGGGCGCAACAAAGCGCTTCCCTCGTGCTTAGGGTCGGGCCTGATAATAGGGTGAAAGTTTGGTGTTTCGTTCATTTATCTATGCACATGACGTTTCCAGAAATAGAAAACAATTCTGCGCACATGATGTGTTGATGTCAATGACGTGTCTCGTTCCCATAAAAGTTCATGAAAATGTAAAACATAATACCAACTCTAGCGACTAGCCATATTGGCCACTCCATTCATATGGAGCTGGAGGCCGTCAGGGCAAAGCATATAAACTCACAGTCACCATATTTAGCTGCCTTCATATTATAAGACCCATCTGCCACCGTGTTATCTTTTTCCCCAACTTCCCAGTCATCCCACGCAATGGAGGATCTAGGAACTGAATTTAGGCAGGACGAAATATTTAATGTCTAAATATTCTTTTTTCTAAAGGAGTGTTACCTCCGGCCTCTGCATCAGCATGATGCATACAGCCTCTTTATTAAACAATTGCAAAGCAAATAGTTGTCCACCCTCCGCAAAGTTGCAAAGGAATAAAAAGATAGTTTCCAAAACAAAAAGAAGTAAATGGTCACAACCGGCAAAAATAGACATAGATGCCTAACCACCTATCCTATTATTGGACTGCCATCCAAACCGGTTGAATATATTTCGCGCTACCATCTCCCACCGGACAGATCCAGTAACCAAAGGCTCCCTGGTTTCCACAGGAGTGAGTAACGACCACGTACGGATCGAAGACGACGCCCTGTGTAGTACCTGCAAGAAATGTATATGTGTTTGTTTGTTAAAAACCATGTCATTTCTGCAATTCCATATGGCCCATAGTAGTGCAGATACACCTATGCGTATATGTCTTGCCACATTAATATCCACTCCATCTAGCCACGTACTAAACAACGCATCAATGTTATCTGGAGGATCAATATTAAAAGCAACTGTAACCGTTTGCCATAAGAGTTTCGCTAGTGGGCAATCTAGAAAAAGGTGTTGGATCGATTCCTCGTGATCACAAAAAGTACATCGTACACTCCCTGGCCAATGTCGTTTAGCTAGGTTGTCCTTAGTAAGAATCACCTTCTTGTGAACAAACCACATGAATACCTTGATTCTTAGAGGCACCTTGACCTTCCAAATATGAATTGACTTAGGCACCGCCGTCGTGTCAATAAGGTCGAGATACATCGATTTTATTGTGAAAGTACCAGAATTCGTAAGTTTCCATAGCACTCTATCAGGTTCTCCTGATAGTTGAATGTACATCAGTCTGTTAACTAAGTGCAACCACTCAGCCCAACGATGGCCAATCAACGAGCATCTGAACTGAATATTTAGGGGGATTGTCTGCATAATTGTGGCAACATATATTTTCTTATGTTGCACAATGTTATACAGCGATGGATATTGTATAGCTAGGGGCGTCTCCCCCAACCACATATCTTCCCAGAATCTAGTTGTCTCTGCATTGCCGACAACAAATTTAATTCGATGGAAAAAATTGGCCTTGACCTTGATCAAGCCTTTCCAAAATGGAGAGTCAGTCGGTCTAGCGGACACCTGTGCTAGCGTTTTGGAATTCAAATACTTATTATGTAGAATTTGTGCCCACATTCCATCCGTTTTCGTAGATAGTCTGTATAGCCACTTGCTAAGCAAACATCTGTTCTTGACTTCTAGATTCTCAATTCCTAAACCTCCCTGGTCTTTGGGACGACAGATAATGTCCCATCTCGTGAGTCTATATTTTTTCTTGAGCTCATCACTCTGCCAAAAGAAACGCGACCTAAAGAAGTCCAATCTCTTACGAACCCCTATCGGTATCTCAAAGAATGATAATAGGAACATGGGCATGCTTGTAAGGACCGAGTTAATCAAAATGAGCCTCCCTCCATATGACAATAGCTTTCCCTTCCAGCAACTCAGCTTCTTTTCAAACCGGTCCTCTATCCTCTTCCACTCGTGATTTGACAGTTTACAATAGTGGATAGGGATGCCCAAGTAGCTAAATGGTAAGCTGCCTAATTCGCATCCGAACAGTTGCTTATAGTTTTCTTGTTCTTCTTTGGATCTCCCAAAACAGAACAATTCACTCTTGTGAAAGTTGATCTTTAAACCCGACAGTTGTTCGAATAGGCATAAGATGAGTTTCATGTTCCGGGCCTTTGCTATGTCATGTTCCATAAAGAGTATCGAATCATCAACATATTGTAAGATGGACACCCCATCCTCCACGAGATGAGGCACTAGACCACCTATGATGCCTTCCTGTTTGGCTCTACCTATCAAAATTGCTAACATATCCGCAACTACATTAAAGAGGATAGGGGACATAGGGTCACCCTGCCGGAGACCTTTATGAGTTTGGAAAAAATGACCCATATCATCATTCACTTTAATTCCCAACACTCCTTTTTTGTACGAAGGCCTCGATTTGCTTCCTCCACAGCTCATCGAAACCCTTCATCCTCAATGCCTGTTGTAGGAAAGACCATTTAACCTTATCATATGCCTTTTCAAAGTCCACCTTGAAGATAACCCCATCAAGTTTCTTCGAGTGAATTGCATGAAGAGTTTCGTGGAGCACAACTACCCCTTCCAAGATGTTTCTACCAGGCATGAACGCTGATTGACTAGGTTGCACCACCTCATGGGCAATATGCATCAACCTGTTCGTTCCAGCCTTAGTAAAAATCTTGAAACTCACATTTAGAAGGCAAATAGGTCTGAACTGTTCAATACGCACAACACCCTCCTTCTTTGGCAACAACGTTATAGTCCCAAAGTTTAGATGGTGCAACTAGAGGTTTCCTTCAAACAGGTCATGAAACATCGGGATGAGGTCCCCTTTTATAATATGCCAGCATCTTTTATAAAACTCAGTTGGAAACCCATCTGGTCTAGGTGACTTATTATTTTTCATTTGGAAGATGGAGTCGAACACCTCTTTCTCCGTGAAAGGTGTGGTTAATAGCTCATTCTCGTCCATGCCGAGTTGAGGTATATCCCCGACTGCCCGTTCATCCATGTTGACCGTATTATCCTCAGGGGCTCCAAATAATTTCTTATAATAATCTGTAATGTACAACTTCAGGTTCTCTTGCCCAACGATTGTACACTCATCTTGCTCCAATTGGTAAATCTTTTTCTTTCTATGTTTACCGTTTGCAATCAGACGAAAAAATTGAGTGTTATCATCCCCTTGGATTACCTGGCGGACTTTGGCTCTTAGTGCCCATTTTAACTCTTCTTCTCTGAGTAGAAGTTTAAGGTTATGCTCTGCCTCCGCTTTAGATGTCCTTTCATCATCATCCAACAACACGGATTCAGCCTTGATATATAGGTAGTTTATAGTTTGAATAAGCTTCTCTTTCTTCAACTTATATATACCACTTTCATGTTTTGCCCAGCCTCTAAGGAACTATCTTAGATGTCTAATTTTATTTTGCCATCTGGCAATGTTTGTTCTACCCCCAGGGGCTCTTGACCATTCCCGCGCAACCATATCTGAGAACCCTTCTTTCTCAAACCAGGCCACCTCAAACGAGAATGTCTCTTTGTTACCCCTATGGGTAGCGTCCCTGGAGTCAACAAGCAAAGGGGTATGATCAGAAATGACCCTCGACAGTGCTCTCACTGTAACTCTAGGAAACTTCTGCTCCCACTCCACACTCGCCAGTACTCTATCCAATTTCTCGAACGTTGGATTGGGTAAAGTATTGGACCAAGTGAACTTTCTACCCATCAACTCTATCTCTCTTAAGTCTAAACTTTCAATATTAGTATTAAACATGAAGGACCATCTGCCATCAAAGTTATCGTTATTCTTCTCATCCCTACGCCTGATAATATTGAAGTCACCCCCCACCAAGATGGGTAACCTCTCATATTCCCGCAAATTCGAACTAGATCTGTGAGGAAATCCATTTTGAGCTCTGGTTGTGCCGCCCCATAGACATCCACAAGTGTCCACTGGAACCCATCCTCCTTAGATCGAACTCTAAATTTGATAGCAAAATCACCCAATGAGACGTGTCTAACTTCTAGTGTCTCGCATCTCACCCCAAGTAAGATCCCTTCAGACCTTCCTATTGGAGGTAAACAATGCCAGTCGAAATCAATGCCTCCTGAAATCGTACTTAGAAACTACGAAGTGAAATTATCCCTACCAGTTTCCATTAGCACAATTAAATCGAGCTTATTCTCGATAGTAGCTTCTGCAAGAAATCTCCTTTTAGCCAAGTCACCAAGACCTCTGCTATTCCAAAATATGCCTTTCATTGTTCATCATGAAATTTCTTTGCAGTCTTAAATCTTGCACTACGTCGAACTGCTGACACCGGATATACTTTCCTCTTCCATGAACGCTTTGGCTTGTCCTGCGTAACAACCTGGTCCACATAACCGGTCGCTACCAGCGGACGTTCATTGAGAGTAGAAGAGGCCTGATACCCCTCCTTACTCATGTCATCTTCCTCCTTTGTCATCAAGGGCGAAGCTACTAGATCCTCACACAAGCGTTCCATCGCCCCCAACCCTAGATCATTAATCTCATCACCATCTAGTGGTTTAATAGCCGAAATATTTCTCAACATCATCATTGCTCTCTCGGCCTCTAAGTCTAAGAGTGTATTAACAGAGTTCGAAATTTCTTTAGCATTGCTACCTAACGACACTCCTAGTTTATTGGCCTTAGATAAAATATCATCATCCGAAAAGTGAAGAATAGAACAAGACGTACTGACTGCCATACCTGTCGAAGTCTCGATATCGCGGAGCTTCGCCGCCCTCATGGCACGGCCCGCAACTAGGTCATCCGCGTCTGGCTGGTCCTATATACGACTGTTGATCCGCCTGTTCCTGGCCCTGGGGTCAGGGATACCCCCAAACTCAACCACATCCGCCGTGCAACGCCCCGCCAGTGAGGAGCCACCTGCGCCTCGTCTAGCCGGGCTGCTTGGGACGCCATCAGTCCCCAACATCGGTAGTTCCGACATGGCACCGTTGAGTTCTTGGGAAGCCGGTGCATCCATGAGACCCGGCCGACAACCTGTCACCAGATCCCCGCCGTTGGAAACCTGAGAAGAAGGTGTAGCCACGTCACGTGCCGGCGACCACACCGAGCTAGACGTCCGCACCTCTAGGTCCTGCCTCTGGTTGCTCCCAGCCTGTGCAGTCTTCAGGCCGCTCTCCTGAGACGCGAGAACCGCACTGGGCGCCGACGCGGCCACCTTGCCGCACGCGAGTTGTGTCACAGCCCTGGAGTCAACCTCCTGCCTGCCCGGCGGAGTGACATGCACAGCCATCGGCATCCCAGGAGCCATCAGCGACTCCCTGTCAAGCACACAGCTTGTAGCCACCGTAAGAGCAGCAACACTCTCCAGTGAAGTAATCTCCCCAGCCGTCCTAGGCAAATGTGTAGGCAACCCCAGCCTCACGGCGTAGGTGAACCAAGCGGTGAAAGTGGGGGTAGCTCATGCTCCACCGGATCATCAAGTTCGACCCTACCACTCCAGAGCTTGCTCGGAGTCGAAGACGATCCAAAAGAACCAAACCGTAACTGATTCACAGACGAGGTACCGTTAGGTTGCTCAGAAGATTTAGCTGACTCCGCCGTTTTAGACACCGGCGGTAACCCCCTATCTATCCCAGGATCCGCATGCGTTTCTTCCTGGGGGTGTCCATCTCCGTCATGACCCTCACCCATATCCATATCAACCTGTCTGGCCAAATCAAGGAACTCAACATTTTCCTCGATCTCAATATCAAGCAGGTAGCTGAAACCATCGTAGGTCCACCTAAAAAACTCTGGAATGTTCTCCACACTAATGACGCTCACAAACAAACGAGAAACTCCATGAGAGCGAGAAAAAGGCATATCCACCTTTCCAGTCTTACCAATTAAAGAACCGAGACTCCAGGTCACATTCACGTCATCAAGAGCCTCCTAAGGTACTCCCGCAAACTGAACCCAGATCTGCGCAAGTGGAGTGCCCTCCGGTTCCTTCCATGTCCATGGTTCAAACTCCAACACACATGAACTGTTTGGAACTTTACTCATCCCAAAAGTCAATAAGCGATCTAGATCCTCCTTAGATGGAAAGTCCACTCTGAAAGTGTGATCTCAAGATTTACCGGGTTCTAGTGGAAACTAGACGGTACCAACTGACGTAGTCGCTGCTCTACCTGCTCAGTAGTCATGTTTCCGCGGGTAATGCGAACGATCCCCGTCCGGGAACTCTCTGGAACAGGAGTGTGCGCAGAGGCTCGAGGAGACTCAAAAAACATCAACTCCGGGCAGCAGACCCCATATATCGTGACCACTGGTTTAGGCCCTAAGAGAAACGGGAACTCCCCGTTATCATGTTTGGGCTTCTGGCACACCTCGCAGTGTTCAACCAAACATTCAGCTACAAAATGACCCGGCTCACCACACCGGTAGCAAGACATCTTTTCCTTCTTACGAGCCCATTTAGTCAACTTCTCCGCGTCGGATTTGTCAGAAGCTTTGTCCTTCGTGTTGTCCCGGCTTGATCCCGCCTTTGCCTTAGGCAGTTTCACCTCGGTCAAGGCTTTGACGACCTCGACCGCCTTCCTTGAGAGGGCGGGAGCATCATCCCGTACGCCCGTAGCGGTAGCTGCCTAAGCTGTCTGAGTGACCATCGCGTCAACCGGCCGTCTAGTATCATCATCCATCGTAGGTCGAGGGGGAGGCCTTCTGCCTCTACCGCGTCCACCCCGGTAAGGGCGATGCCATGACCGGTTTCTATGAATCGGGCCAACCGCCCCCTAGACGAACGGACCCAGGGGACCATTGTATCCCCAGCCGCCTCCATCCAACCGGCCGCCGCCAGTAGAAGAGGATCCACGGTGAATACCTTTGCCATAGACATTGTATCCATCATCGCCCCATTGGCCTTTGGCAGGCCTCTTGTCAGACATTGCCGCGACGCTCCGCCCGCCAGCCCAAGGACCACGACCTTGCGGCGGAACATAGCCTCCCTCATTGTGGGCTGGACCCCGGCCAACCACCGGACCATCCGTCTGCCCCGCCGGCCGCCCCGCCCGCTGCTGCATTGCGTGCTGTTGCTGCATATCAGTCCTCGGCACGGTAGGAACCGGTCGACCCAGCTCTGTCTCGCGCCCAGCCATCGCCGTGTCCACTCCTGGCGCAGCGGTCGCCACAGGAGGAGATTGTATCCTCACCGCCTTGCCCAAAGCAGAGATAGGAAGCCCGGTCTTGCCAGCCGTCTACGTAACCTAGGTACGTCCAATGACACAACCGACCCGGACTGCGATCGATTGATCGAGTGGTTTCGTCGATAGGCACTGCTGGTTGGGCCTCATACCCAGTCAGCACATAGCACATGGACAAGTCATTCGGTTCAGGCCCATCTAAGCCCAAAAGGAAATTCAAACGCTCCTTGCGTTGATTACGGATCAGGATCACCGTCGCCGGCGATGGCAGCTGCGCTACCGCCTCTGTTTTCTTCTTCCTCCTTTGCACCACCTTCCAAGTTGAATCAGTAATGAAATCCTGCAGCGTGAGTTTGGGTAGACTAACCTTCGGAATCAGACCCCTCAATGGCTTGACTGCAAATGGTGTTGTGCGTCGGCGAACCAACCGCCTAGCCACCTCGATGGCCTCTGATTCCTTCAGCCCATGTCTCGCCGGATCGTTACGTGGAACGAACTCATCGACAATACCTGCAAGCACATCGTCAGAAATATCCACCTACAACGCATTGCAAATGACATCCAACGGCGAAGGTGATCCCATCTCCGGCGGATCTCCGGCGAGGTGGTCCTCCTCATCAGAATCCTCGCCTCCGTCTCCATCAGCCAGAACCCAGAACCGGCCGCCCACCCGCTAGTGGTGGCCTAGCTCCGGCACCGCTAGTCCTCCGTTAGAGGGCGCCTCCTGAGTCCCAGTCGCCCTCTTCCTTCTTAATAACAACATATTTCGACCTTCTAAATATTTGAAGGTACAAATGGAAGTTCACTCAACCAAAACTCATGAAATTCAACTAGTAAAATATGGGAAAACACACAAAAATCTTATAAACTACTCCCTCCATCCGAAATTACTTGTCGCATAAATTGATAAAACTGATGTATTTAGAACTAAAATACATCTAGATACATTCATTACTATGACAAATATTTCCGGATGGAGGAAGTATTAGTTTTATTTTCTTGTAATGTTCACTTGATGTCCCCATATGACCCCACAATAGCAAACGACGTCCGGAACCAAACAATTGTGAAAGTAAATCTTAGCACCAGGGTGTTAACAATTGTAGCTTTTGATGAGATATTACTACATCTATAAGATATAGTTTAACAAGGAACACGAGTTGTCAAGGTAGATGACTTCGAAGGTCCATCAAGGCATGAAAATGTACCTACAATATCGAAGTAGATACTAAATTTTAGTGTCTTTTAATTTTTTTGTACCGTAAACATTGAACTCAAACATGGTGTGATGCAAAAGAAAAGATGCAAAACAGATGAAGCTCGGGGTGAAGAAAGACATGTTGTTGGCTTGCTGCTACTAAGTGTTGTTCTTGTTTGTTGTCGTGTGGACGCTTTGTGCTTGTGGTGCGGCACCGTCTTGTGTAGCTGTCAGCAAAGATACTGATGCCGATTTCTCCTACACAGTGATCCATTGTGCCTTCTCTAGGTCCATCACCGGCATTCAAATGTGGAGGCAGAACACGGCGATGAGGAGCGAGCAACTGGTGGAAGAATACCCAACAACAATTTCGTGAAGGAGGAGATGAGGGGAAGCCAGTAGCGGAGGAGGCATGGAAGGTGGAGTCATGGTCCATGCTGGATGAGCCGAGGAGGTGTCTATCGGCGGTATGGGTGGAGGTGGATACGTCCAGCAGCTGCTTGCAACAACGGTGCTAGGTCTTGTCGAATGGGGAGGATTGATTGACCGTTCTCCCTGTGTGAAGCAGCTCCTCCTATTGGGCTTGGCATGTTCTACAACATGTTTACCATTGTATCGTTACAATGACCGGTACTGCATGAGCTCATTTAATACCATTTGTTTTCTCCTTTGTACCTCTTCATAACGATTCGAGGGAAGGCAGAATGTGCAACGACATGAGGTGAAGTGCCATTGAGATATGAGTCCAGGGGGCTTTGCAGGGGCACCCTGCTCCGCCTCTAGTGACCCGCGGTGGATGCCCTTGCTTTCACTTATGGTAGATCCTCCATTGATTCCACATGAGGGGAGGGACAACATGAAGTTTTCTTCCCACCACACGTAGCTTCCATATAGAGCATGCTCCAAAAGGAAGCTCCGAGATTCCAAGTATGGTGGTTGTAAGGCCAAATATGGAGGGTGATCCATTAATTACACTAATGTCGTATGGGATGAATCTACTAGTATTTTTATTTCTAGAATCACCATATTGTTGATTATGGCGATTTTCCCAATATGACTATGCTAGATTTGCCCTAAGGAGATTTGTTGTGAATTGAACGTAGCTCACATGGTTAGTTCCTTTGTGGTGGAACTAACCAACCCGGATAAAAGTTGTAAACTTAGCATATGTGGTCGCATTTTTCTAAATTTATTTTAATATTTGGTAATTTTAGTTTTAGTGAGAGATGAATTTCCCGTCAACGACAAGGCACTTGATGTGACTTCCTCAACTGAGGTGTTCACATGGATAGGATATCTACATGTATGTAATCGTATGCGTTTGTACCGTGCTTATAAAAAAATTATTTTCTCGATGCCTCGACATGACATAAGAGTGAAACAGGTTCAAGAATATATTTTATTTTTATAAGGACTAAAAACACTTTTTTGCTTTATCCGGTAAAGCAAACAAAAGGAGCGTATATGTGATGTACAAGCTTAAAGCACTTGTAATCTTTAATCCATGCTCAAAGGTCTATAAACCCTCGTACTGCTTTGTCCATGTCCAACCATCAACCCCCATACACAAACTCTAGTATTTACATAACATTTCAACACCCAAATATCGACAGCTCCAGTGTCAATTTTGCTGCATCCTATCACAATGTGTCGCAACTATGAGCCAATCCCCACCCTCAATCGAGTCAGCCGTGGTGGTACGCCACATCAACACCATCTCTGCACAAATTATGTGGTGGCGTAGTGGTTGTGTCGGCAAGCACTATCGAGGTCCACCACGCCCATGGCAACTAATTTCTCCTTCACGTCAGTGCCGTTTGCAAACTCGATCATGCCTGCATAGTTGAGCTTGTCGTCCATCGAGGTGAACTATAAAGACCTGGCCATGGCCACAGACTCCACCTTCGAGTCTACCCCGCAACTCAGGTACTATGAGTAGCTCGAGTGCGAGGTGGAGGGGAGAAGGCCAAGGTGATGCAGGAAAACCTTGCCCTTTTCGCCTCTATGAAGACCTATCACGCCGCGGAGCAACGCACAATCGAGGCCTTCAAGATCATGTATCACAAAATGCTCACCTACCTATAACATTATTAGATCTGATATCTTTTTCGACAAATGGCGGATTTTATTGACTCAAAAGCATCATCAAGAGCATACAAACTGAAAGAGCACACACCCGGCCTCTGCATAGTTAAGATGCACACAACTAACACCAACACGCACACGCACGCGAGCACACACACACACACACAAACACCCTGATGCTACTTGTGAGATGCGTTGGGATTTTCCTTAAAGAAGAAAGGAGATGTAGCATAGTAGAGATAAGTATTTCCCTCAGTGAGAACCAATGTTATTGAACCAATAGAAGAACCAAGCAAACTCATTTCAACAACACCTACACACACAAAACCAAACACTTGCACCCAACGCGGGCAATAGGGTTGTCAAGCCCCTTGAACTCGTTACTTGCAAGTATTAAATCTTGATAGAGATTGTAGCGACTCGACCCAAATGGATCGGTGCCTCTCTGCTTTCTATGCCATCCATGGATCAGTATGCTGGCACACACAGTACTTTGATGAAATGCCATAACATCACATGTAAAATAAGTATCGTAGATCTAGAGTATACCTTACTTATCACACCGGAAACAAATCAATAGGGGTGTGGAGTCCCATCAACGCCAACGATAGGTTGAGTGTAGACCGTGACCCTATATTGTAACTCTTACTCGTCGTAGAAATCCTGCAACATGATACGGTGCAGCCATGTAGGTTATTACATTGAATGTACCGACAAGATCACATATGAAGTCGGATAAAAAAATAAGTCTATCACTATATGCAATATGGCAGTGGAGGCCCTATGTCTGAGTTTTTGCATAAAAACTGATTTTTCCCTAAATGAAAATTAATCAAAACTCACTACAAAGTTGATGTTATTAATGAGATGGTTCCGCCAACCAAATTCTCATCTCCTAAAGTTGTCATAAATCCCAAATTCATTTAATATATCTAGTGTTGAGAATATCAAGATAATCTAATTTTATTCGCTCAAAGTGTCCATTATCGAGGACACGGCTAATCGATTAGGTTAACACTCTGCAGAGGTTTGCGCACTTTTCCCGCAAGACTCAATCGCCTCCTTTGAAGTCGTCGCACTGCCTGGTATTTGAGAACAGGATGACTGAGACACCGTCTTTCCGAAGTACTCAACTATGGTAGAGCCCATAATAGCCTGTGGTTGCACATGGAAGCTTCTGGTCTTGAAAGATCCATCAATCTCTTTGAGCCTGGGTGGCCTTTCATAAAACTGGGCGATCACTAGTCAATCCCAAGGATCCCCTCTTGAGTCTATAGCACTTGGTGATCACTAGTCAATCCCTAGGATCCCCTCTTGAGTCTATAGAGCTGGGTGATCACTAGGAAATCCCTAGGATCCCCTCTCGAGTCTATAGAACTGGGTTATCACTAGTCAATCCCTAGGATCCCCTCTTGAGTCTGTAGAACCGGATGATCACTAGTCAATCCTAGCATCCCCTCTTGAGTTTCTAGAACTGGATGATCACTAGTCAATCCCTAGGATCCCTCTTCTTCCAGGCAGTCCACCCAGAGGTGTATTGAAATCTTGAAATCTTGTAGGCTTGAGGTTAATACATATATTATTATCACGCTAACATCTCACATGAAACACGCATACCAATCCCTATCTACTGAAGCATAGCTGCAACTAACTTAACCACAATTCCTGGGGATTGGTCACAAGGGTATGGGTTCCTACCTCATGATTCTAATCAAGCTACAAATTTCAATATTCCAATTGAATGGAAAAGGAAAAGTGCACTAATGCAATAAAATCATAGGTATTCAAAATATGATCAAAGTGAACTTGCATGGTATTACTTGATGAAGATAGTCGCACTCACAATCTTGGTAATTCTACTCGTCACACTCCGAGAAATCTATCGTAATCAAACAACATTCAATAAACATCCGATAAACATCCATGCCAAAAAGAAGAACCAAAAGAACGCAAGGGAAAAATATGTCATAGTGCAAAAATAACAACATACTAAGGTTTAATAAGAAAAAGATGGATTCTTAAGGTGTTCTAAAGTGAAATCTGAAGTAATCAACTCAAAAGAGTTAATGGACGATGAACTATTGCTATATAAGCTTAGGTTTGACATGCTATGGAATATGATGAAAAGTGTAGAGAGAACAACATGAATTTTAACAGATATCATATGACATCAGAATTTATTTGCAAAAAGAATCAATTGAAAAGGTGCTACGGTTCGCAAGATGTTATCAAATGAAGATCTGAATTCAAATTTGAATCACTCAAATTTGAAAGGTTCAAAGGTTGAAACTAATGATGGTACTGGATAAAGGAAAGTCAATATGAACGTGTAGGAAAAATAATTATTAGATTCAGAATAATGAATTAAAAAATACAAGTAATTTGATATGATATTGAATCTGCTTAGAACGTTGTGTGGAAACACTTTTGTGGACTACTAGAGTAATATGACTATGATCAAATTATATTTTGAAAAGATAACACTAATTGTATGAATGAAAAGATTACTTTTATACAAATCCAACGCCATTGGACTAATCGGAAGCGGAGCTACGATAAAAAGGTACGATCAAAGAAGTTTGAATATGAATGTGAACAAATTTCGAAATCGGAAAGTTATAAAAAGTGATTTGATGTGTTCGCTAGATAGGTGAGGCCGGGTCAAAAATTTAGGCGTTGGTTTCATCTAATTTGGATGAAAGAATAAAAAGTTATGGCTATTTGAGAAAATGAGGGCCAAACTGTTTTACGGAAGAAAAAGAACTATTTCTAAAAAAATTCTAAGACTAATGTGTAAATATGAAGACTTATAAATCATCTAATTACTCTACTGTATACTAATCTAGCAATACTAGTCTAAGAATAAAATATTACAGAAGTATAAAAGAAAATACAAAGAAAGGTACCTTCTGAACGCAGGTAGAGACAATTTTAGAAAGGAGACGACGTTGAGAAATTCCGTTGAAAAGAAAAAAATATTTTTATTTAATAAACCTAGTCAAATCAAAAAATTAATTTAACCCATAATGAATGATTGTTTGGATGCTTCCATGGATCTATACTTATAGGTGAAAGGAAGGTCTAAACATAGACGAAAAGAGAACAAAATAGATGAACATGCATGGCCAATTTCAGCCCTCGACCGGCGGCGTGCATGCACGCCTTGTGCACTTTTTGCTGACTGGGCCAACTGGCTAGCGTTGTTATATATATATAATAGCAAGGAAAATTAATAAGTAAAATAACAACTACATGTTATATAGGCATATTATGTATAAAAAAATTCAGAATAAAATTTTCTAAATTATGAACATATTTCTAAGACTAAATAAAATGCTTTAAAAATATATATATTTTGCCAAGACTCCAAAATGGAAAAAGAATTTGAATTTTAAATAAATTACAAATAGTTTCTATTTTCAAATTTGAGCCATTGTCTCTGACTTTGGAGTGTCATTTTCCTCTTCTCATTTTATTTGTTTATCAGAGGGTTTTCCAAAGGATTCGAACTAAAAATTACTCCCTCCGTTACAGAATATAAGGTGTATTGTTTTCCGTACAAGTCAACCATTTAAATATTTGACCAAGATTATAGAATAAACTAACAATATCTGTAATTCCAAATAGATCAAATATCAAACTACCTGGCATGATGGTTCAAATGATATAAATTTTGTATTATGGATATTGATATATTTTTCGGAAAACTTGGTCAAACATGGCCTCGTTTGACTTTTGGTAAAACAAATACACCTTATATAAAGAAATGGAGGGAGTAATATGGATTGAAATGGAAATTTTTAGGAAAGTCCTTCCTCTCATTAAATTTTCAAAAACTTTCAAAATTCACTCAGTTTCACACAATCAATCACCCAACAATCAAATAAACAACCATAATTATTTATTTAATATAACATTCCAAAATTCAGAATTTTGGGATGTTACAGAGATAGATAATGTGAAGGCAAAATAAATTAAAAGTAAATAAATTGCATAAAAGTATGTTTAGGTTTTTGTTTGTGTGTTTAAGTAGACCGGGGGGCATAGTGTTCGCTAGAGGATTTTCTATCGAAAATAGCATACGATTGATAGACAAATCACTATTAGACAATTGATAGAATTGTACATAGTTATGCCACGTTATTCATGACAATGATCATTTATATAGACATCACGTCCATAAACAAGTAAACCGAAATGATTATGTATCTATTATTATTACTTCACTTCGAGAGCGCTTCTATGCTTACCTCTCTAGGTATTAAGTTCATAACAAACAGAGTAATGCTTGAAGCAAGGTGACATGATGTAGACAAAATAATACAACCAATATGTTCATGTCTTGTCGTTTTATCCTTAATAACAACAATGCAAATATGTGTCTTGTCCCATTCTCTCACGAGGATATAGAGCACCCCAAGATTGAACCCATTACAACGCACCATTCCCGCTGAAGACAAATCAATCAAGTTGGCCAAACCAAATCGATAGATCAGAGAGAAATATGAAGCTATAACAATCATGCATAATAGAATTCAAAAAAATAATACTCAATTACTTTCAATGAATAGTCTGATCATAAACTCACAATTCATCGGATCCCGACAAACACACCGCGAAAGAAGAGTACATCGGATAGATCACCGCGGGAATTGCGGTGAATGCTTTACTAAAGATCAAAGAGAGATAATATGTTATCTAGGTACTAGCTATGGACCTGTAAGTCTGTGGTGGACTACTCACGCGTCATCATGAAGGCAACAAGGTTGATGTAGCTGGCCCTCCATGGTCGATTCCCCCTCTGGTAGAATGCCGAAAAAGGTCTCCATATCGCCTCTCGTCGGAAAAGAGTCTTGCGACGACGGAAAAGTTGTTTCGGATGGCTCTCTGTTGGTTTCCCAATTTTAAAGAATTTATAGAGGTGGAATTAGGTCATACGGAGCCACGAGGGTCCCACAAGGCATCCAGGCGCGCCATCCTAGACTCACAGCTTGGGACCCCCTACCTGATATCCACTGGTTTTGACACTGGCAGCGCCCCCGGCATCACAGGGGCCGAGCCCTCCTGCTACCCGTAAGAAGACGCTGGCGTGCATGAGGATCTCCAAGGATGGAGGCATCTCTCTCCAATGGGTCTGACGACCTAAGCCAGCAGCCCCAGCGGCAAAACAGGTTGAACGCCTTATGTGCCAAAGGATGGGCATCACCAAAGCTGGAGAGGATGTCACCGCCAAGACCTTAGATGATTTCACTAAGAGATTCAATGAGCAACCCCCCCCCCCCCCGAAGTGATTGTTGCAATGAGAGACTTATTCAAGCTAGACGACAATGTCCTCAATGATGTTGAAGATGCACTGATTGACCATGGTGGCGCTGCGGCATTGGACGCGGTGGAGCTGAACCAAGCAAGCTTGGAAGTGCAGCCGGCGATCGCCTGATGTGCGTACTTGTAGTTCTGGGTCCTCCTTGTTTGTCATGTCAGGAAAACTGTTTTCTGCTCGCAAGGGTTGGATGGGTAGTGTTTTAGATGCTAACATCAATTATGCATATAGTTCTACGGCTAGGCATGGGCCATGTATCAGGGATTGTGACCCCTTTGTGTGCGTGTTAGCTATCCTGTTTAGGCTGGGGCCATGTATTTTGACATCAATCTGCTACCTGTTCGCATCAAAGATCCATTCCATGTCAGACTAAGGGCAGCTAATGTATACCCATGTTAGAACGACCGATCAATACACTCAGCTGGAACATGAGAGGACTAAATTTCCCTGACCGAAGGGCAACTGCCAAGGCAAACATCGCTGGCACATCCTGCCATATGGTTTGTCTCCAGGAGACTAAATTGAGCTCTGTCGAAACCTTCATCGCTGCATCTCTTGGGGTAAATAGGCTACGCCATTTTGCGCAGTGCCTGGCCGATGGGACGAGGGGTGGGATCCTTCTTCTTTGGGATGACACCTTCCTTGAGATTTCTGACATCGCCATCTCGGCCTATTGCCTCTCCTCCATGGTGCGGATTCGTACCTCAGACTGCCCCTTCAAAAGTACATCGGTTTACGGCCCAACTGACAACACACACAAAGACGCCTTCTTCGTGGAATTAATTGCCCACAAACCAATCCCGGGTGTGGCCTGGCTTGCCATTGGAGACTTCAATCAAATATACCATGCTAGGGATAAAAATAAATGAAGCATCAATCGCAGCAGGATCAACCGCTTCCGTGTCGTGTTGCAATCTTGCGATCCCATGGAGATTCATCTCCAAAATAGGCGATTTACTTGGAGCAACGAGAGGGCAAACCCCACCCTTTGCAAGCTTGACTCCTTCTTCTGCAACGCTAAATGGGACACTACCTTCAACACCCACGTGTTGCATGCTCTGTCCTCGTCCCTCTACGGCCATTGGCCTCTGCTATTGGCCGATGACAAGGGCCCCAAGAGACCATGATCCTTTAAATTTGAAAATGTCTGGGCCTCCTTGCCGGCCTTTCATGAGGTTGACCGCTCGGCCTGGGCCAAGGTTGCGCCGCACAGTGAGCCTTATCTCATTTTGCACCATAAGCTCAAGAAGGTCATGCGGAGGCTCACTGCTTGGAGCAGAACACTTTTCTCCAATGCCAACATTCAATTCCACGCTGCCCTTCTCGTGATTCTTCGGCTGGATATTGCGCAGGAGACTCACATTCTCTCACCAAAAGAACTTGACATGCGTGCCAGACTTAAGCGTAGGGTCGTCGGTTTGGCGGTTCTTCAGAGGGACAGGACAAGTCAATGCGCTCGGATTGCCAACCTTAAAAAGGGCGACACAAACACAAAGTTCCTTCATCGCCGCATCAATGCCTGGAGAAGGAAGAATCACATCTACCGCCTTAAGCTTGCGAGCGGTTGGGTCACCAACCACGGTGAAAAAGAAAAGGCTATACATGACCACTTCTCGGAGGTCATCAGGAAGGGCGGCAGTACCAGTGTTGACTTTGACTGGGAGGAGCTAAACGTCCAGACAGTTGACTTGCAAACCCTTGATGCCACTTTCACCGAGAAGGAGGTCTGGGAGGCCATTAAGGAGATGCCGAGTGACAAGGCCCCTGGCCCAGACGGTTTCACGGGTGTCTTCTTCAAGAAGTGCTAGGAGATCATCAAACATGATATCATGCGAGTCATTCAACGGTTTGACTCCCTTCACACTTCCAACCTTCAATGGTTAAACTCTGCCGATGTGGTGCTCCTGCCCAAGAAGGACGGTGCGGAAGGCATTGCTGACCATAGGCCCATTAGCCTCATCCACGCCATCGCCAAAATCACTGCTAAAGTTCTATCCCTACGGCTTGCTCCTCATATGGACGACCTCGTCTCCAACGCCCAAAGCGCCTTCATGAAAAACGAAACATTCACGATAACTTTATGTATGTGCGAAACTTCGCTCGCCGCCTTCACAAGCATAAGACGCCTGCCTTGTTGTTCAAGCTTGAAATTTCGAAGGCCTTAGACTCTCAAATGGGAATTCATTGTTGAACTTCTACAATGAAAGGGGTTCCCTAGCAAATTCAGAGAATGGGTGGTCGTGTTGTTTTTCTCCTCATCCTCGTGCTTTCTTCTTAATGGTATTCATGGGTCTCCTATCAAGCATGGTAAAGGGTTTCATCAAGTGGACCCGCTCTCCCCGCTGCTCTTCGTTCTCGCCATCGATCCGCTACATCAAAATCTAGAGCTTGCCACTAGCAAAGGTCTCCTGCACAAGATTCGGGGACATGGCGCTATGATGAGAACCTCACTGTATGCGGATGGTGTAGCTATCTTCATGGCTCCAATCAAGCGTGACATTGAAAACCTCTCCACCATCCTGAAGGGCTTTGGTGAGGTCATGGGTCTATGCACCAATTTTCACAAGAGCTCGGCCATCCCTATTAGATGCGCTGGCATCGACCTGGACCACATCCTCAGAGGCATGCTGGTGTCTAGGGCCTCATTTTGGTTAAATATCTGGGCCTTCCTCTCTCGGTCTGGCAACTAAAGCCGATGGACTTCCAATACCTAGAGGACAAAACGGCCGGCAAGCTTGCCACTTGGGACGGGCAAAACATCACCACCATTGGACGCACGAATCTTGTCAAATCGGTCATTGCCTCTCAGGCTGTCTATGCCATCACTCCTCTCATCGTGCCGATAAGTTCTCTCCACAACATCAACAAATTATAGAGGGATTTCCTTTGGTCAGGATCGGACAAGATGACAAGAGACAAATGCAAGGTGAATTGGGAGATGGTCTGTCGCCCCAAGGAAGATGGAGGCCTTGGGGTCCTTCAAACTTGCAAGTTTGCTCGGGCTCTGCGTCTCAGATGGCCATGGTTTGACTGGAAGGAGCTGAACAGATTATGGGTGGGGCTCGGGAACCCATGCACGAAGGATGATATGGATTTTTTCTACGCATCAATCACAATCATTTTGGGTAACGGAGTAAAAACACCTTTCTGGGATTCCCTGTGGCTTCTTGGGCCAAAGCCTAAGGATATTGCTCCTTTAATCTTCGAGGCATCCACGCGCAAGAACTGGAAAGTTTGTGAGGCACTAAATGGGAATGCTTGGATTCTTAAGATCAATAGCAACATTGTTGTCTCCGGTGACCTCATCTGCCAATTCTTCACTCTATGGATGCTTGTTCATGACCTGCACCTCGATGAGCAATCCGATGATGATATTATCTGGAAACACGCGAACGATGGGGCATACTCGGTGGCCTCTGTTTATAAGGCCCGGTTTCTTGGGTTGACGCTCTCACCCATGGACTTCATGATCTGGAAAGGTTGGGCCCCTCCCAAGATCAAGTTTTTCGCTTGGTTGGCTATTCAAGACCGTATTTGGACCGTCAATAGACTAGAGCGGCGCGGTTAGGAGAACTGTGGGCTTTGCACTCTCTTCATGAGGGAGAACAAAACAGGTGCGCACCTCTTCTTCAAATGTCGGTACACCATTCGCCTTTGGAACTCGGTCATCCGAAGTTTCTCGCTGCTACACATGGACACCTCCTCTTGGCATCAGGATGGCTCCGTCTTTGAATGGTGGGACAAGCAGACCGACTTGACGAACTCGAACCGACGTGCTCTTGCCTCCCTGACAATGCTTGTCTCTTGGACAATCTGGAACGAGTGCAACGCTCGCGTCTTTCGTCACAAGAGTGCGCCCCCACCGGTTCTTTTACGAATTAACATCGACGCCGCCAAGCTTTGGGTCGTGCGGGTGCTAGGGAGTTAGGATGTATTGTGATGCATGAGTAATTGCCATGTCACGGTTTCGGGTCCGTTGTAACTCTCGAAAACTCTTCTCTCTTATTTAATGAATGAGGCAAATCTTTTGCCTTCGTTTTGAAAAAAAACTGAAAAGCACGTTCTGCGGAAACAAAAATAGAAGTAGCTGTGGACGAAGCAAGCAGCACCCTTGCAAACTTGAAAGCACGAGGATACATATCACTATGGTTTCATGAAACATAAAATTACCTTAATTTTTCACCCATGTAGCATTGTTCAAATTCTGTTCTACTTAGTTTAAGTTTGTTTAACAACACCTATGCTATTTTATTCATTTTTAGTTAATGTTGTCATCTTACTATGTAATATATTCATGAGCACTACTCTACTAGATCATCCAATTTTTTTATTTTTTTAGAAAAGGAGGATGTACCCCCAGCCTCTGCATCTGAACGATGCATGCATCCATATTATTAATTATTCAAAAAGACCTTACAAGGTAATAATGTTGGGAGACGTAGTAGTAAATCAAAATTTTCCTACGTGTTCACCAAGATCTATCTATGGAGAAACCAGCAACGAGTGAGGGGAGAGTGCATCTTCATACCTTTGAAGATCGCTAAGCGGAAGCGTTACAAGAACGCGGTTGGTGGAGTCGTACTCGCAGCGATTCAGATCGCGGTGGATTCCGTACTTAGCGCCGAACAACGGCGCCTCCGCGTTCAACACACGTGCAGCCCGGTGATGTCTCCTACGCCTTGATCCAACAAGGAGGAAGGAGAGGTTGAGGGAGAGCTCCGGCAGCACAAAGGCGTGGTGAGGGTGGAGCTGCATGGTCTCCGGCAGGGCTTCGCCAAGCACCACGGAGAACGAGGAAGAGGAAGGGTAGGGCTGCACCGAGAGAGGGAGAACTCGTGTGTCTGGCAGCCCCAAAAAAACCACATATATATAGGGGGAAGGAGGAGGGGTTCGACATCCCTAGGGTTCCCTCCCCAGGGCCGGCGGCCAACCCTAGATCAATCTAGGGCGGCGGCCAAGGAGGGAGTGGGAGGGGCGGCGCCGTAGGTGGGCCTAGGTCCCATCTGCCTCTAGGGTTTGCCCCCCTCCCACCTCAAGCTGCGCCTTGGGCCCCTTGTGGGGGCGCACCAGCCCACCTAGGGCTGGTTTCCTCCCACTTGTGGCCCATCCAGCCCTCCAGTGCCGGTGGCCCCTCTTGGTGGACCCCCATAACCCTTCTGGTGGTCCCGGTACGTTACCGATGATGCCCAAAACTCTTCCGATGACCAAAACCTCACTTGCTATATCTGAATCTTTACCTCCGGACCATTCCGGAACTCCTCGTGATGTCCGGTATCTCATCCGGGACTCCGAACAACCTTCGGTAACCACGTACACTATTTCCCTATAACCCTAGCGTCATCGAATCTTAAGTGTGTAGACCCTACGGGTTCGGGAGGCACGTATACATGACCAAGATACCTCTCCTGTCAATAACAAACAGTGGGATCTGGATACCCATGTTGGCTCCCACATGCTCCATGATGATCTCATCCGATGAACCATGATGTCGGGGGTTCAATCAATCCCGTATTCAATTCGCTTTGTCTACCGGTATGATACTTGCCCGAGATTCGATCGTCGGTATCCCTATACCTTGTTCAATCTCATTACCGACAAGTCTCTTTACTCGTTCCGTAATACATCATCCCGTGGCTAACTCCTTAGTCACATTGAGCTCATTATGATGATGTCTTACCGAGTGGGTCCAGAGATACCTCTCCGTCATATGGAGTGACAAATCCCACTCTCAATTCGTGCCAACCCAACAGACACTTTTGGAGATACTCGTAGTGCACCTTTATAGCCACCCAGTTATGTTGTGACGTTTGGCACACCCAAAGCATTCCTACGGTATCCGGTAGTTGCACAATCTCATAGTCTAAGGAAACAATACTTGACATTGGAAAAGCTTTAGCAGACGAAATATACGATCTTGTGCTATGCTTAGGATTGGGTCTTGTTCATCACATCATTCTCCTAATGATGTGATCCCGTTGTCAATGACATCCAATGTCCATGGTCATGAAACCGTGACCATCTATTGATCAACGAGCTAGCCAACTAGAGGCTCACTAGGGACATGTTGTGGTCTATGTATTCACACATGCATTACGTTTCCGGTTAACACAATTATAGCATGAACAATAGACAATTATCATGAACAAGGAAATACAATAATAACCATTTTATTATTGCCTCTAGGGCATATTTCCAACAGTCTCTCACTTGCACTAGAGTCAATAATCTAGTTACATTGTGATGAATCAAACACCCATAGCATTCTGGTGTTGATCATGTTTTGCTCGCGAGAGAGGTTTAGTCAACGGATCTGCGACATTCAGATCCGTATGTACTTTACAAATATCTATATCTCCCTCCTGAATGTAATCACGGATGGAGTTGAAGCGGCGCTTGATGTGTCTTGTCTTTTTGTGAAACCTGGGCTCCTTCGCAAGGGCAATAGCTCCAGTGTTGTCACAGAATAGAGTCATTGGGCCCGACGCATTTGGAATCACTCCTAGGTCGGTGATGAACTCCTTCATCCAGACTCCTTCCTTTGCTGCTTCCGAAGCAGCTATGTACTCCGCTTCACATGTAGATGCCGCCATGACGCTTTGTGCTGCTGCACTAGCTGACTGCCCCTCCGTTCAAAATATACACGTATCCGGTTTGCGACTTGGAGTCGTTCGGATCTGTGTCGAAGCTAGCATCGACGTAGCCCTTTACGACGAGCTCTTCGGCACCTCCATATACGAGAAACATGTCCTTTGTCCTTTTCAGGTACTTCAAGATATTCTTGACCGCTATCCAGTGTTCTGCTCCGGAATCACTTTGGTACCTCCCTACCAAACTTATGGCAAGGTTCACATCAGGTCTGGTACATAGCATGGCATACATAATAGAGCCTATGGCTGAAGCATAGGGGATGACACTCATATCTTCTCTATCCTTTGCCGTGGTCGGGCATTGAGTTGTACTCAATCTCACTCCCTGTAACACAGACAAAAACCCCTTCTTGGACTTATCCATATTGAACTTCTTCAATGTCTTTTCAAGGTATGTGCTTTGTGAAAGACCTATGAGGCATTTCAATCTATATCTATAGATCTTAATACCTAATATGTAAGCAGCTTCTCCAAGGTCCTTCATTGAAAAACATTTATTCAAGTAGGCCTTTACACTTTCCAAGTTCTATATCATTTCCCATCAACAATATGTCATCCACATATAATATGAGAAATGCTATAGAGCTCCCACTCACTTTCTTGTAAATACATGGTTCTCCATAAACCTGTATAAACCCAAACGCTTTAATCACCTCATTAAAGTGAATGTTCCAACTCCGAGATGCTTGCACCAGCCCATAGATGGAGCGCTGGAGCTTGCATACTTTGTAAGCATCTTTAGGATCGACAAAACCTTCCGGCTGCATCATATACAGTTCTTCCTTAAGGAAGCCATTAAGAAATGTCGTTTTGACGTCCATTTGCCAGATCTCATAATCATAAAATGCGGCAAATGCTAACATGATTCGGATAGACTTCAGCATCGCTACGAGTGAGAAAGTCTCATAGTAGTCAACTCCTTGAACTTGTCGATAACCCTCAGCGACAAGCCGAGCCTTATAGACGGTCACATTACCATCCGCGTCAGTCTTCTTCTTAAAGATCCATTTATTTTCAATGGTTCTCTTATCATCAGGCAAGTCCACCAAAGGCCACACTTTGTTCTCATACATGGATTCTATCTCGGATTTCATGGCTTCAAGCCATTTGTTGGAATCCGGGCCCGCCATCGCTTCTTCATAGTTTGAAGGTTCACCGTTGTCCAACAACATGATCTCCAGGATAGGGTTGCCGTACCACTCTGGTGCGGAACGTGTCCTAGTGGACCTTCGACGTTCAATAGTAACTTGATCTGAAGTTTCATGATCATCATCATTAACTTCCTCTCCAGCCGGTGCAAGCTCCACAGAAACAACTTCCTGTGCTACGCTACTCTCCGGGTCGAGTGGAGGTAAAATTACCTTATCAAGTTCTATTTTCCTCCCACTTACTTCGAGAGAGAAACTCTTTCTCGAGAAAGGATCCATTCTTGGCAACAAAGACTTTGCCTTCGGATTTGAGGTAGAATTTATACCCAATAGTCTCTTTGGGATATCCTATAAAGACGCACTTTTCCGCTTTGGGTTCGAGCTTCTCAAGTTGAAGTTTCTTCACATAAGCATCGCATCCCCGAACTTTTAGAAATGACAGCTTAGGTTTCTTTCCAAACCATAATTCATACGGTGTCGTCTCAACGGACTTTGACGGTGCCATATTTAAAGTGATTGCGACAGTCTCTAATGCATATCCCCAAAATGATAGCGGTAAGTCGGTAAGAGGTATCATGGATCGCACCATATCCAATAGAGTATGATTACGACATTCAGACACACCATTTCGCTGAGGTGTGCCAGGCGGCGTGAGTTGTGAAACAATTCCACATTTCCTTAGGTGCATGCCAAACTCGTGACTTAAATATTCTCCGCCACCATCATATCGTAGGCACTTTATTTTCCTGTCACGTTGATTCTCTACCTCACTCTGAAATTCCTTGAACCTTTCAAAGCTTTCATACTTGTGTTTCATTAAGTAGACATACCCATATCTGCTCAAGTCATCAGTGAGGGTGAGAACATAAAGGTAGCCACCGCGAGCCTCGACGCTCATTGGACCGCATACATCGGTATGTATGATCTCCAACAAGTCAGTTGCTCGCTCCATTGTTCCAGAGAACAGCGTCTTGGTCATCTTGCCCATGAGGCATGGTTCGCACGTGTCAAATGATTTGAAATCAAGAGACTCCAAAAGTCCATCAGCATGGAGCTTCTTCATGCGTTTGGCACTAATATGACCAAGGCGGCAGTGCCACATGTAAGTGGGACTATCGTTATCAACCTTACACTTTTTGGTACTCACACTATGGACATGTGTAACATCACATTCGAGATTCATCAAAAATAAACCATTGACCAGCAGGGCATGACCATAAAACATTTCTCTCATATAAATAGAACAACCATTATTCTCATATTTAAATGAGTAGCCATCTCGCATCAAGTGAGATCCAGATACAATGTTCATGCTCAAAGCTGGTACTAAATAACAATTATTGAGGTTTAAAACTAATCCCTAAGGTAGATGTAGAGGTAGCGTGTCGACGGCGATCACATTGACCTTGGAACCATTCCCGACGCGCATCGTCACCTCGTCCTTTGCTAGTCTCCGCTCATTCCGCAGCTCCTGCTTGGAGTTACAAATGTGAGCAACTGCACCGGTATCAAATACCGAGGAGCTACTACGAGCACTGGTTAGGTACACATCAATAACAAGTATATCATATATACGTTTAACATTGCCAGCCTTCTTATCCGCTAAGTACTTAGGGCAGTTCCGCTTCCAGTGACCGGTACCCTTGCAATAAAAGCACTCAGTCTCAGGCTTGGGTCCATTCTTGTTCTTCTTCCTGGCAACTTGCTTACTGGGCGCGACAACAGCTTTGTCATCCTTCTTGAAGTTCTTATTACCCTTGCCTTTCTTGAAACTAATGGTCTTATTCACCATCAACACTTGATGCTCCTTTTTTATCTCAACCTCCATTGATTTCAGCATCGAGTACAACTCAGGAATGGACTTCTCCATACCCTACATGTTGTAGTTCATCACAAAGCTCTTGTAGCTAGGTGGAAGCGACTAGAGGATTCTGTCAATGACCGAGTCATCCGGGAGATTAACTCCCAGCTGAGTCAAGCGGTTGTGCAACCTAGACATTTTGAGTATGTGCTCACTGACAGAACTATTCACCTCCATCTTACAACTGAGGAACTTGTCGGAGACGTCATATCTCTCGACCCGGGCATGAGCTTGGAAAACCAATTTCAGCTCTCGGAACATATCATATGCTCCGTGTTGCTCAAAACGCTTTTGGAGACCCAGTTCTAAACTGTAAAGCATGTCGCACTGAACCAGGGAGTAATCATCACAGCGTGACTGCCAAGCGTTCGTAACGTCTTGGTCCGCTGGGAAAATGGATGGGTCACCTAGCGGTGCATCAAGGACATACAATCTCTTGGAAGCTATGAGGATCCTCAAGCGACGGACCCAGTCTGCATAGTTGCTTCCATCATCTTTCAGCTTGGTTTTCTCTAGGAATGCGTTGAAGTTGAGGGTGACATTACCGTTGGCCATTGGATCTACAATATAGATTGTAAAGACAATTTTAGACTAAGTTCATGATAATTAAGTTCACATAATCAAATTATTTAATGAACTCCCACTTAGATAGACATCTCTCTAGTCATCCAAGTGACACATGATCCATGTCAACTAGCCCGTGTCCGATCATCACGTGAGACGGACTAGTCATCCATGGTGAACATCTTCATGTTGATCGTATCTTCTATACGACTCATGTTCGACCTTTCGGTCTTCCGTGTTCCGAGGCCATGTCTGTACATGCTAGGCTCGTCAAGTGAACATAAGTGTTTCGCATGTGTAAATCTGGCTTACACCCATTGTATGCGAACGTTAGAACCTATCATACTCGATCATCACGTGGTGCTTCGGAACAACGATCCTTAGCAACGGTGCACAATTAGGATGAACACATTTCTTGAAATTTTATTGAGAGATCATCTTATTTACTACCGTCGTTCTAAGCAAATAAGACGTGAACATGATAAACATCACATGCAATCAATATAGTGACATGATATGGCCAATATCATCTTGCTCCTTTGATCTCCATCTTCGGGTCACCATGATCATCACTGTCACCGGCACGACACCATGATCTCCATCATTGTGTCTTCATGAAGTTGTCTCACCAACTATTACTTATACTACTATGGCTAACGTTTAGCAATAAAGTAAAGTAATTACATGGTGTTTATGATTGACACGCAGGTCATACAATAAAATAAGACAACTCCTATGGCTCCTGCCGGTTGTCATACCAATCGACATGCAAGTCGTGAATCCTATTACAAGAACATGATCAATCTCATACATCACAATGCATCACACCACATCCTTTTGGCCATATCACATCACAAGGCATATGCTGCAAAAACAAGTTAGACGTCCTCTAATTTGTAGTTGCAAGTTTTTACGTGGCTGCTATAGGTTTCTATAAAGAACGTTTCTTACCTATGCCAAAACCACAACGTGATATGCCAATTGCTATTTACCCTTCATAAGCACCCTTTTCATCTAATCCAATCCGACTAAGGTGGGAGAGATAGACACCCGCTAGCCACCTTATGCAACAACTGCATGTCAGGCGGTGGAACCGGTCTCACGTAAGTGTACGTGTAAAGTTGGTCCGGGCCGCTTCATCCCACAATACCGTCGAATCAAGATAAGACTAGTAGTGGTAAGAAAATTAACAAGATCGACGCCCACAACAACTTTGTGTTCTACTCGTGCATAGATTCTACGCATAGATCTAGCTCATGATGCCACCGTTGGGAGATGTAGTAGTAAATCAAAATTTTCTTACGTGTTCACGAAGATCTATCTATGGAGAAACCAGCAACGAGTGAGGAAAGAGTGCATCTTCATACCTTTGAATATCGCTAAGCGGAAGCGTTACAAGAACGCGGTTGGTGGAGTCGTACTCGCAGTGATCCAGATCGCGGTGGATTCCGTTCTTAGCGCCGAACAACGGCGCCTCCGCGTTCAACACACGTGCAGCCTGGTGATGTCTCCTACGCCTTGATCCAGCAAGGAGGAAGGAGAGGTTGAGGGAGAGCTCCGGCAGCACGAAGGCATGGTGACGGTGGAGCTGCGTGGTCTTCGACAGGGCTTCGCCAAACACCATGGAGAACGAGGAAGAGGAAGGGTAGGGTTGCGTCGAGAGAGAGAGAACTCGTGTGTCTGGCAGCCCCCAAAACCCCACATATATATAGGAGGAAGGAGGAGGGGTTCGGCATCCCTAGGGTTCCCTCCCCAGGGCCGACGGCCAACCCTAGATCAATCTATTGCAGCGGCCAAGGAGGGAGTGGGAGGGGCGGTGCCCTAGGTGGGCCTAGGGCCCATCTGCATCTAGGGTTTGCCCCCCTCCCACCTCAAGCTGCGCCTTGGGCCCCTTGTGGGGGCGCACCAGCCCACCTAGGGATGGTTCCCTCCCACTTGTGGCCCATCCATCCCTCCGGTGCCGGTGGCCCCACTTGGTGGACCCTCGGAACCCTTCCGGTGGTCCCGATACGTTACTGGTGATGCCCGAAACTCTTCCGGTGACCAAAACCTCACTTCCTATATATGAATATTTACCTCCGGACCATTCCGGAACTCCTCGTGACATCCAGGATCTCATACGGGACTCCTAACAACCTTCGGTAACCACGTACACTATTTCCCTATAACCCTAGCGTCATCGAACCTTAAGTGTGTAGACCCTACGGGTTCGGGAGGCACGTAGACATGACCGAGACACCTCTCCGGTCAATAACCAATAGCAGGATCTGGATACCCATGTTGGCTCCCACATGCTCCATGATGATCTCATCGGATGAACCACGATGTCGGGGATTCAATCAATCCCGTATACAATTCCCTTTGTCTACCGGTATGATACTTGCCCGAGATTCGATCGTCGGTATCCCTATACCTTGTTCAATCTCGTTACCGGCAAGTCTCTTTACTTGTTCTGTAACACATCATCACGTGGATAACTCCTTAGTCACATTGAGCTCATTATGATGATGTCTTACCGAGTGGGCCCAGACATACCTCTCCGTCACACGGAGTGACAAATCCCAGTCTTGATTCATGCCAACCAAACAGACACTTTCGGAGATACCCGTAGTGCACCTTTATAGCTAGCTAGTTACGTTGTGACGTTTGGCACACCCAAAGCATTCCTATGGTATCCTGGAGTTGCACAATCTCATGGTCTAAGGAAATGATACTTGACATTAGAAAAGCTTTAGCAGACGAACTACACGATCTTGTGCTATGCTTAGGATTGGGTCTTGTCCATCACATCATTCTCCTAATGATGTGATCCCGTTATCAATGACATCCAATGTCCATGGTCATGAAACCGTGACCATCTATTGATCAACGAGCTAGCCAACTAGAGGCTCACCAGGGACATGTTGTGGTCTATGTATTGACGCATGCATTACGGTTTCCGGTTAACACAATTATAGCATGAACAATAGACAATTATCATGAACAAGGAAATACAATGATAACCATTTTATTATTGCCTCTAGTGCATATTTCCAACAAATACATCATTAAGCCTGAAGCCACCATATTGGCAACACCTGTCGCTACTCCTATCTCCTTGATGAAGTTGTGTCGAATGTCCGAGCCTAATACCAAATAGACATCGCACCAAATCCTAACATCTAAAGCCGGATGTCCCAACCAAGCCACAACACTTGGACTGGGGCACACACGGTTCGAAGCACTCATAGTGGGCACCACATGCGATCGCTGCAAGGGCCGCCACCTCCGTCTTCCATCGATCCATCTTCAGAGCAGATACCAATGCATCGACCTTGCCAGGCCTCTCTGCCATCGATGTCACCACGACGCCAAACAACGTCGTCCTCCTGTGCCAGTCCATTGCCACACATCAGACACCGAGTCTCCACTGCGCCACACCGTCGAGATCCGCCACCCTCAATGTAGGATGAAGCACCGCTCCACCACCTGTGCACTCGATTCGGCACCTGCTCCATAACGATGCCTCCAGGAAGGAGCGCGGCGCGAGACATCGCCACCATCCGATCCAATAACATATCTAGGGTTTCCCCCGGAGCAGGCCGAAAGGAGCGACACGACATGCTATGACGATGCCTTCAACAAGGCAACGACGCCAAGGGACACCGTCATCGTCCGCCATGACCATAGTCGAGTCTCAGTCTTCACCGGTTGTCTTGTCACTCCAAACTCGCCACCAGACAGATCTGAGAGCAGACCCGCCACCACCACTTGGTCGTCCGCCATGACCACGCGAATGCGCAACATGGACGACCGCCGCCTCTACACCGCCCTCCTGGGTGCACCTGGCCTGGAAGCCCGACCCAGGGCCAGATCGGAGAAGGGATCCCTAGATCTAGGATTCTGAGCCAAGGTTGCCGAGCTGGGAACGCCCAGGCCACACCGGCGTCACGCGCCACGATCCGGAGCACCGCTATGCCCATCCCACGACAGTGGCCGCCGCCACCCGCAGCTCCAAGCTGCCGCGCCGAACGCCTCGCGCGCCCGCGCCACCACAGGGACAAGTGCCCCGCCGCCACCCTCCTCAGGGCCAGCCTGGCCTTGCCAGGAGGTCCCCTCCGGCGGCGGCGAGACTAGAAGGGTCCGTGGTGGCTAGGGTTTCTTTTCCCCCGAGCCGCCAGGGAGGCGACGCGGGGTCTGAGATAGAAACCCTTGATATAATTCCGAAACCAAAAAATTATCAAAATCAATTTTTAAAGTAAAATAATATGCACATGATATACAATAATATACACTGTGAACTACAGGCAGTGCGCGGCCGCGCGGGTATATGCTAATTCATCGCTAGATTTCTAACGAGCGGAACGTGCACGGAACCACATTTTCTACATTCATGATTTCAGAACCATATGCTTGAGTTTGCCGACCAAACCGGCGGCCGGTGGCGCATGAGACAAAACAATATACTAAACTAGCACATAACTAAACAATATATAGAGTATCAGCCCAGTGTGGCTACTTAACTAAACTAGCATGGACTATATACTGCTTTCTTAAACTAGACCGGCCACTTGGGAATCATGGTTGAGTATCATACCGGTCGGTGCCCAATTAACCTGTCCATTTGCTCTTCTTCCTATATGCATCTGATCCAACGGGGAACGAGAGAAAGATATGATTGGATTCGATCTGACTATTTCGAGTTCCTAAACCTCCAAACTCCTAGGTACATGCACATTCCTGCACCCCTGTTGAACTGATCTAGTGAACAGTGGTGCTGATGTCTGAATCTTTCCTTGGTTCTCGTATCAGTAACTTAAATCTTGTATTTTACATGAACATTTCCTTCGAGGCTCCAACTTGAGCACATGCACTCCCAACACGTAGAAAATGAGCAGACAGATGTTAAGAAACAAGGTCTACAATGAAATAATAGTAATCTTTTGACATTATTCAAAAAGGGTAGGTTGATTGCAGGTACCCTACGGGGCCTCCAACCCCCCCCCCCCCCCCCCTCCCCTTGAATTTCACTGGGTGTGTCCCCCCCCCCCCCTCCTTCCCGTATGTCAATCAAAGATTAACACCTCAGCCTGTAAGTTAATCTTCTATTCGTAAATAGGTACTATTCATTAGTTTTTTTTTAGACATGCAACTACGTCACATGAGCAAGTCATAAGTTACATTGTTTTTGCATTATTCTATGCATGCAAGCATGACATTATCAATTCATGCATGTTACTCATAAGCTATTTTTTATATTAGATTTTATATTAACAATATATGAGTTGATCACTTGTACCATACTTATGTAGTTTACATTCATATTTTTGTTTAAATTGAGATTCTTTTAACTGCAATTCATTTATTTTTCTCTTTTTACACCCTTTGTATTTTATTTTTATTTTTAAGTTAGCATTCTCTTCCCATTAGTTATAGATGTTTATGTAGAATTTTTTATGCATTCAGTTAGCAAGTTTGTCGCAGCAACGTGTTGGGGGCATCATAATCTAGTTCCCGTAACAATTAGTCCATTTATCTAGCAAAACTCTTATTTCTAAGGTATTACCCTCGACTCACTTTTAAGAAACAACTATGGCCTCAAATAGTAATATCATGTGTTTCTTTTTAAGAGAAAACACCCCAAATCATTTCACATTCAATACATGTGAAAAAATAATTACAAGGATAAGAGCAGTCGGGGCTGAAAGATTAAAAGAAAGCAAGCAGCATCCACAAATAAGCACCAAATAAACTTTAATTGCCTCATGGCTTTTGCCGATCACTATCAAAACCCGTGCATAGATGCATAGGCTAGAGCATCAACAATCTAGGGTTATGACGGGTCATAATCCTAGATTGACGATGCTCTGGCCTATGCATCTATGTGCACCTCTCTTGAAGAGCTCGTACGGTGACACCGAGTCAACCAGCATGCACGCCAAGGAAAATAAAAGGTTCATCAAAACTAGTAGAGTCTCGGGCTTTGCATGCGGTTTTGGTAGATGGAGCGATGGCAATTTCCCATTTTGCCTTAAAGCTTGTCTTAGCGGATGCAGTTTTGGAAACCACCTCCAATACCTCAAATAGCACAAGCGGTTAACGCATAAATGCTTGCAATACTCTGAATGTTGCAAGCGGTTTTGTACCAATAACCGCCTCCAATTTTGTATGTCAGGGATCTAATTTATTATTAATAGTTACCTATCCATGCTAATATGATGAAACACTATAATACAAAGTACAAAGACAACATATCATTCATTGCAGTATCAATAGTACAAATCTTTTACAAATCCAGTTGAATCAAAGATATTGAAATAGTAGAAAAGTTTTACAAGTCCAAAGTCATCATATGTTCTTTTATGTGGGCTATTCCGAGAGGGGCTCTGAGTCCATCAGTTGCAGCTCACCAGTCCTGGTTCATGGCCTGCTCCGCGCTCTATTGCTAGCGCCTTCAGATGTCATTAGCTGGTGCCATTTGTATCTGTAAAGCACACAACTAGCGATATGTTCTTCTTGTGCAATGCAACTAAAATCAAGCTAGACATATAAACGATGAGCAGGTTATTCATAATGTAGTGCGAGCTAAATCTAAGTAGCACGTATATATACGCTAGTGCTTCATAGAGAAGATAAAGCAAAGAAGTTCTAGCAATTTGCATTGTCAGTTTGCATTTTACAGAGAGTAGTTATCCCAAGGGGTGTGGTTACCCTAGGTTTGATAAGCTTCATCCTCCTTCAATTGCTTCTCGCCCATTGGGTTGCTTTGACTTGAGACTTCACTTTCCTTTTTATACAGTCGAGTTTCCTTGTATTTGGACTTGTTTACTCGAGAGAGTTTGGAGTCCCCTACTCAAGTGAAAAGAAAATTCTTCCTTACAACAATAACCTCTTTGACCTATAGATGCACGAAGCGGGTGCGTGTATAAGAATGAAGAGTGATCCCAGGTTTAATTTCTTACTTAAACTAGAGAATCGACAGCTTTGACAAAATTCATGTTTAGTGGTCTAGCTAGCTGAATGTGTAATGTAGCATATTCGAAGCAAAACATCCAATGTTGAAAAACAATCTATCCATGTAATGGCCAGGATTGACAAGCCAATGTAACCATTCTCAAGCATATAGTCCTACAATGTTAACTCTAATAGAAGCCAATGCATATAGTTGGATATAGTTTATCCGCTTCATTTTACTTTGCATGTTGAAAAATTTACGCATACCAAGAAGAAACTAAGAAGAACAGTGTCAACCTATCCTACATTGATTCATGATGAGGTTGTTATAATGCTTAATATTAAAAATTATGCGTACCAGTTGTGCTATTACTGAACTTGTAATTAGCAGAAGGTTATGTGTTCTGAGTCGAGCTCTGTAACTTGGGCCTATTATATAAAGACACCGCGGGTAGCCAATACCAGACATAAGTGATAGGCTAGACATAGATCACGAGAGGAACGATCCAACGCTCGTGGCAGGGGTGGGTGGACTGGCCATGGCAGATGGTCAAAACCTGTCATATAGGATCGGCGGCATGTCATCGGTTGTACTATGTTGATTTAGTACATTGGAGGAATGCATATAGTCATGCCCCAATGATGTATCCATGTTAGTGAAACTCGTTAACAAATTATGATGTTACGACCGTGCTTGTGTGATTACTTGTCCTCCGTGCATGATTTGATATGCGTCTCAAATTATTCTAACACTTATCATGCATTGGGCCATTGCGCCTCTGTTTCCTAATACACATTGTAATCCGGTAACACTAAAGCCATAGTTCACATAGTTTCTAACATTTCCCTCCCTGAAGCACTTGAAGGCCTCCTTTGGTTTGGAGGAATTTCACAAGAATTATATAGGATATGATTCTTATAGGAAGTTTTCCTTCAGAGCCCTTTGGTTCATAGAAATGCATTCCTATTCCTACATAGGATTGGTTCCTTTCCTCCACATTTCAAAGGAAAATAAAAAATAGCGTAGACTCAATGGAAAAATTCTTATGATGTGAACCAAATGACATCTCTTTTCCTAATCCTACTGATAGGATTTGAGATGCATGTCATATCATTTCCTATAGGTTTCCTATTCCTATGATAATCCTATCCTATGAACCAAACGAGGCCGAAATTTGATCGACAACTGGTTTACAAGTATTGACAAAAAAATCCATTCACATATTCTCAACGAACGACAAACATATGGGGGGCTCTGCTTGCTTTCCAGGGATGATGTTGTTTTAGACCTTGTTTGTAGGTTAGCCCTCGCACTTGGTATATCATGTGTGGGAGGACAGTGACATTTTTATAATGATGTCCATCCGACTTTAGCCTAAATCTAGATAGGTTTTCTCCAACCATGAATGATGGTGTAGTCTTTCGATAGGACTTCTTCCATCTTAGCTCGTTTCTCTATTTTTATTTCTATATTTGTTGTAGTTTATTTTTTATTTGTAAACATGTTGGTTGTGTGCGTCTTGTTATAGAGAGGTCAGGCATTTGCGCAGGGCAGTTGTATCATCTTGATATTACGGTTGAACGAAAATGTATTTTATCGACAAAAACGCAAACTGAAAGAGAGGGTGCATGTTTATTTTTGGTTCATGAAGACCCAAGAGCAAAAATGGCTGCGCAAATCGTCGCCTAATCAAGGATGAGATATGATGCGTTCCTGGTAAAAAACTGTCAGTGAAAACTAACTAACAGTGATCGGCGATAATTAATGCATCAACACTGTCGCCTGCGAAGTGACAAAGATTGATGGTACTCGACCGCTGAAGACAGATGAACACGTCCGTCCTCTGCTCGTCTACTGTAGATAATCAGCTTGGGATTAATTTGTGGGTTAATGAGAGCACGTAAACAGCTGGCCTCCATCATTAAATTATCCGCGGCACTGGTGCAATGCATCTGATTGTACCGCCTGCTGTGCTCTTGATGAATTGTCTCTGGTAGTTCATGGGGTTAGTCGCGCGCATTCATGTGTGGATCCGTGCGCATATCTGGAGTATCTTGTAGGAACTCGTAAAGAAACATCCAAGGAGCAATGGCTAGTGTAGTAAACCTCAAGCATAGAGCACAGTGAAATATTCATATATAGCACTGTTTCATGATCCATTCTGACTATCAATGATCTAAATGTTTTCATATTTCTTTACGAACGGAGTATGAACATGGAAACAACATGCCTGCATGGCTGCATCAGCATTTCAGCCCGTCGATCGGACTTTGTCGTCTATCTATCTACGAGTGAGCAACCGTGGAAACGAAGCAAGGCAGCAATGGAAAAAGATCCGGGCGGAGTGACGGGGCAACAAGAATGGCAACGCGCAGGAGAGGAGCGCATCGATCGGTCCATCGACGCAGGGACTGAAAGGACGGGCACCAACCCAATGATTTCGCTCATCCGATCCATCGACAGAAGCAGGAACCCCGCATCGCCCCGCGGATCGGCGTGGGGCCGCGGCTGGCATGGAGTTCCAATGATTTCTCCGGTCCAGATACAATACAGCACCAGCAGCAAGCCGATTGACAGATAGATCAACATTGAAAGCTTGAGGCCGACATGGCCATGGCCCATGGATGGAGCGGATCGCTGCCTTGCAGTTGCAGCCCACGGTGGCGGTGGCGCCAGAGAAGAAAGGCAGATGTCCCCGTCGTCGCCCGTCTGCTTGATCGATGGAGGATTGTGATGCAATGCCCTGCGGTACGTACGGTGCACGGGCCGCCCATCCGCGTCGCGCCCCCACGGCACAGTGCACGGCGATACGTGCGTGAATACGTGATGGCAACGGCGATGGGCGAGCGGGCGCGCGAGGCTGGCCGGGGCCAGCCACTGGTGTGGGGTAGCGTTTGGTGGGGGGTGCCCAAGCGAGAGAGAGCGCGCGATCACCGCCGACGCGCGCGGCCATGCCGGCATTGAATGGGGCCGTGAGCTGTGCGCGAGGTGGGCCGGCGCGCGCCGACTGCACGTGTCCCCGCCGGGCGTCGCGGGCGGTTCGGGCGCAACTCCTACTCTTTGGCTTCCGTCCGTGACACCTGGAGGTGGTCAAAAAGCTCGTAGTTTTACTGCCACGGTGGAGTCAAGTTCCTCCTGCTGCCGGGCGGAGCACGCTCACAAGTCAACTGCGTGGTGATCATGCTCACATTGTGCAACTTGACCTGCTGCTACTATTACTACTTGAGTTTGACTGAGCTGTCCGCTTTGCAGGGTCACGGGCAGGACGGTCAACCCAACCAACAAACCAACAAAAGGTATTGTACACGTACAAAAGTGCTCGTGTACGTACGTACTTTAGCCAGTGTCTTCCATGGGAAGATGATGTGCCCGGGCCTGGGCTCCTTGCTCTGCAAGCTCAGTGTCCAAAGTGAAAAAGTAATCCAACGTGTACGTGTCCATGGAGCCAGCTGCCGCCTTGCCTGCCACACTATCCAGTATCCCCTCCTGCCCCATGCGCACCCGTGCGGGCTCTGCCGAGCCACATGATGCCACCCTATAAAAACGGCTCGCCCCGCGCTCCACTTGCCACACCACGGTCCACGGCACCAGCTCGAACAGACCGCGACGACGTACGCCGGGATCATCTCCAGCAACAGCAAGCCGGCCGGACGCAGATGGCGGTGGGGTTCCACCGGCGGCTCGCCTGTCTCACCGCCCCCAGGGCCTCCTCCTACCTCCGCCGCACGCGGCACAAGAAGCTCTCCTACGCCCGCGCCCGCTCCGCCAGCCTCCCCGGCCGCTTCCACCCGGTCGTCGCCGGCCTCCACGACACCGCCAACGAGCTCCTTGGGTGGACCGAGGAGCCGGCGCAGGCGCTGGCTGGCACGGAGTGGATCGGCGACGGCGTGAGACACCTCGGCCGGCTCCTGGCGGGGCTCACCGACCTGCTCCACCACCCGCAGGCGCAGGACCCGCTCCGGCACTCGCGGCGGCCGGGCGGCAAGACGGCCGCTCCGTGGGCGGAGCGGCTGCTGGACGACCTCCTCCTCCTCGCCGACGCGCACGGCTGCTTCCGCGAGGCGCTCCTGTCCCTGAGGCAGCTGCTCGCTGAGGCCCACACCGCGGTCCGTCGCCGCGACGCCGCGCGCCTCGCGGCCGCGCTGCGCGCCCGCCGCCGGTCCGACCGCGACATCTCCCGTCTCGCCTCCACATTGCGCGCGCTCTCCCACCGTTCTTGCTCCTCCGCCGCGTCGACGTCCGACTCCAACGAGGCCGCGCTCGCCGAGGCCGTCGCGGCCGCCACGTGCGCGGCGGCGGCCGCCTCCGCCGCAATCTTCGCCGGTCTCGCCTCCGCATCCGCCTCCTCCGCATCGCGCGCATTGACTTCCCCGACATCGGCCTCATCCCCCGCGAAGGCCGCGCCGGTGTGGTGGGTGGCCGACCTCCTACGCTGGCGGCGCCGCACGGTATCCGTCGCCGCCTGCGAGTCCTCCGGATCGCCCGGCAGCACCAAGGAGATACCTTCGGAAGAATGCTGCGACGAGGAGGAGGACGACAGGACGGCGGCCATGGAACGTCTGCGGAGCCTGGAGGAGTGCGTCGTGGCCGCCGAGGACGGTTGCGAGCAGGTCTACCGCGCGCTCGTGAACGCGAGGGTGTCTCTGCTCAACGTCTTGACGCCCTGCTTTTGACGGCCTGATTGATAGGCCAATGTGGATTAATTTCATTCCATTGATCTTTCTTAGTTTTCTCTAGCATGTATACATGATGTACATAGATCGTTTCAAAATGAAACGAGATTGTAATTAGGCGAAATGTCCAGCAATTTTTGTGTTCTTGACCTGAAAACGTCTCATCAGAAGTTTGCACTTGTTCTCTCTGTCAGGCTCTACTTATGTTCTGATCGTTTAATCCGAACGTACACTAATCGTGGGTGCTGATTTACATGTGAGCTTATTTGCTTCAATCGTCATTACGGCTAAAGTTGCTTCAATTTTGTGTGTGTGGATAAGTTAGTTATGCCATCTTCAACTCTTTTTTTGTAATTATTATGCCATCTTCAACTACTGGCGAGTGTATTTAACTGCTTAAATTTGGACTCTTGCACCGTCTAAACTATTTAGATATTTTCTGGTCCCTTAAATAATCATAAGCCGACATGGTGGTGGGATCGAAACTGTTTGGAATTTGGTCGCTTGCTCCGACATGGTGGTGGCGTCGTATACTCCTTGTCAAAACTTAGATCACATCTAGCACTAGCAGTCCAGGATTCCAGAAAAGAAAAGAAATGGACCGGAAAATTCCACCCAGGCAGATTCCCTAGACCTACATACTTTTTTTAGGGGCCCTAGACCTACATCCATTCCTGAAATTAGGCGAAATGTTCAGTAAATTTGTGTTCTTGACCTGAAAACGTCGCATCAAAAGTTTGCAGTTGTTCTCTCTGTTAGGCTCTACTTATGTTCTTGGGTTCTGATTTACACGTGAGCTTATTAGCTTCAATTGCCGTTATGGCTAAAGTTTAGTTAGCCGGTGACATAAAACAATTATTTGCGTGTGGATGAGTTAGTTATGCCATCTTCAACTATTGGCGAGTGTGATTGACTTACATTTGGACTCTTGCACCGTCTAAACTGTTTAGAATTTTTTTTGAGGGGATGTTTAGATATTTTCTGGTCCCTTTAATATCATAGGCCGACATGGTGATGGGATAGTAACTGTTTGGATTTTGGTCGCTTGCTCCGACATATGCCAGTGGCGTCGTATACTCCTTGGCAACACTTAGATCACATAGCACTAGTAGGATTCGAAAAAAGAAAAAGGAATGAATGGGAAAAATCTCACACAGGCAGATTCCCTAGAGCTCCATCCATTCCTGAAATTTTACGGAAAAGATAATTCCTGAAAGTCGGTTTTTAACGATCAAAGCCCGGACGCTTTATCTACTATCGGATCACAGAGTACAGATCTTGGCGTAGGGCGTGTCATGTCACTTTTTCAGTCGTTCGGTTGGGCGGCCCAAGTAAGGGGTTTCTCGGCGGTCTCTGCTTTTCCCCTGTTATTACTCATAGGTATACCTGGTCATTTTTCGGGCCGGGTCAAACCAAGCCCGACGTAGAAAAGCCAAGCCTGAGCTCAGTCCGGCCCGGACGTCGGGACTAGAAATCAGCCCAAGTCGGGCCCATCAACGTAAAAGCTCGCCGGGCCTCGGGCCAACCCTCTTCGTTAAAACGTAAAAATGGCGGGCCTGGCCAGGCCCGGCCTTCGGGCTTAAAACCTAGGCCTAGGCCCGACCCGCAGGCACCATCAGGCCAGGTCGGGTCGGGCTGGTCGGCCCGGGTATTCCATGGCCAGGTATACTCATAGGCCCACACACATCTCATTGTCTCTCTCATCCCCTCTCCGTCGTCCACCCACTTCCCTCGATGTCTTTCGTGGCAATTCTCGAAGAGGCGGAGACGAGGATGCGATGACGTCCCATGGAGTCGGCAATTGACTGCACATTGTGGACCGAATGACACGAGGAGCACACAACAGCAATGCTGGAGACGAGCCGCATCGCGAAAGGTGATCGGACCTGTTGATTTGATGGTGGCTAGTGTTGTGCGACGGTGGTCGTCAAGGATGCGCGATGGACGGGTTGTCGTGGATTTCGGAGTTTGAGCAGTCGAGGAAATCAAGGCGCTGGTCCATGGCGACGATGGTGACCACACCGATGTGCTTCTAGTCGCCTATGTCACGGTCCCAGCTGGTCCATCCACACCCCTGCGAGCACCCGAACGTCTGGATGTGGCTGTGTGTAGAGGCAGTAGTCGATGATGAGGTCAACGGCTAGCGAATTGGGGAGGTTGTTGCGGTGTGGCGGGTGCTAAGGCTCCCTACCGGGGCTCGTGGGGGCCATGGTGCGGTGAGGAGCTTGTGGCCGGCGAGGATCATGCAGCGTGACTAATGGCATGGCTTGCATCAGCGTGCGCCCATGAATGATAAGGGTGGATGATGTTCATGTTGTCCGTCTAGGGCGCACGGGAGACGTGTACCGTCGTGTCCATCGAGTCTCGCAAAACTTCCGATGTGTAATTCATTCACAAAGGTTTGTTTTGTCGCTTAGGTGTGCTTCTTGCCCAATTCTGAATGACATGAAAGAAAGACTTGACATGCTTTGTTAGATATTCAGTTTTCTCAATGTTGATAAAATGAGTATGCTTTTTCCCTCCCGTGTGTGAATTTTGTGGAATCTTACTGTTCTTTTGATAGGTATGACAAAAATGCCAAACAGAGGAATACTACGTGTCATTTTTTTGTTAAAGACTTTGTAAATTGTGTTCTTTGTTTAACTTGAATGTTAATGTTACTGAGTGTAAATTTTGCATCTGTACCTTTTGCTTTTGTTAGAATATAGTAGGGATAATCTATAGTTGCCATGGGGCAATATGCAATGCTGGCAAGTTGACAATGCGTCTCCACTTCAATTTTGTCATTTTGATAGGAAGAGCAATTTTTTTGGCCATAGGCAAATTCACAAGTTGTTTCTACCACTACATTGAAGATCTTTTTGGTTCAATCATCTTTTACAATGGGTAGAGATGGCATTGCAATTTTCAACCCCACCATGGTAAATTTCACTCTGTAGGTTTGGTTTGGCATTGTAGATACAATCTGTAGTTGCCATAGGTAAATCCATTTATGCACCGATGGCAAGTAGATATGTATCCTCACTATATTTTTTGCCATATCTGTTTTGTTAGGGGAATCAAACATTTTTTGTGTTGCAAAATTTGGTGTGTATGGACCTGATCCAACGATTCACGTGTTTTTGGTATTGCCATGGAACCAAAACAACGACGTGTTGTAATGTATATTTATGGTGTGTCGCCTATAATTTTTTTAATTTCGTAGATGTGCTTTTCCATGGTAACTACAAGATTATGTTGCCATGTTTTAATAGGTGTGTTTGCCATGGCAATTAAAGCTTATGTTGCCATCACCACAACATTTGTTGTGTCTTTTGCCCTATCTATCTAAAGAATGTTGCCATGGCAATTGAAATTTGTTTGAGAACATTGCAATTTTGATCTTATATCTTTATTTTTCCATGGAAAAACTTATGGTCTTTTTGCCATGTTCTTTTCCCGCACGGCAAATTTAGGGTAATATGTTTCATAAGTCATGGAAAATGTACTATTTATACTATGGAAATCTAACATAACTTGGTAATTCTTGCCTATGTCTCATGCCAAATTTGCCTCGTGTCCATGCAAAATATGACCTATGCAATATGGTAGTTTTTCTTGAATTTATCATCCCAAATTCCTACAATTAATGTTGGGTGTGGAAAATCTGATGTCTAAGCTATATGGTTGACATTAGGTCCATTGTGCCATGCTTAACCTAGGAATATTTTGGAATTCATCCCACAACAAATTTGTACGGAGTGACACCATAGAGAATCATAAATTCATAGGGAATCATAAATTCCTCCTGTTTTGAGAATATGGGGAAAACAAATACTTTTAATATAACCATGGTAGTTTAAGTTAAGGGTGTTGGAAATATGCCCTAGAGGCAATAATAAATTAGTTATTATCATATTTCCTTGTTCATGATAATCGTTTATTATCCATGCTATAATTGTATTGATTGGAAACTAAATACATGTGTGTTGATCAAAGATGGTCAAGATTTCCTGGCCATGGACATGAGATGTCATTTGATAACGGGATCACATCATTAGGAGAATGATGTGATGGACAAGACCCAAACTATAAACATAGCATATGACCATGTTAGTTTATTGCTATAGTTTCTGCATGTCAAGTATATGTTCCTATAACCATGAGATCATGCAACTCACTGACACCGAAGGAGTGCCTTCTGTGTATCAAACATCGCAACGTAACTGAGTGACTATAAAGGTGCTCTACCGGTATCTCCGAGGGTGTCTGTTGGGTTGGCATGGATCAAGACTGGGATTTGTTACTCCGTGTGACGGAGAGGTATCTCAGAGCCCACTCGGTAATACAACATCACAACAAGCCTTGCAAGCAATGTGACTAAAGTTTTAGCCACGGGATCTTGTATTACGGAACGAGTAAAGAGACTTGCCGATAACGAGATTGAACTAGGTATGGAGATACCGACGATCGAATCTCAGGCATGTAACATACCGAAGAACAAAGGGAACATCATACGGGATTAAATGAATCCTTGACATAGAGGTTCAACCGATAAGGATGTTCGGAGAATATGTAGGAACCAATATGGGCATCCAGGTCCCGTTATTGGTTATTGACCGTAGAGGTGTCTCGGTCATGTCTTCATAGTTCTCGAACGCGCAGGGTCTGCACACTTAAGGTTCAGTGACGTTTCGGTAGTATTGAGTTATGTATGTTGGTGACCGAAGGTTGTTCGGAGTCCCGGATGAGATCCTGGACGTCACGAGGAGCTCCAGAATGGTCTGGAGGTAAAGATTGATATATATAGGAAGTCCCATTTTGGCCAGCGGAAAAGGGCTCATCGGTAGTGTACCGGGAGTGCCGAGAGGGTGCCGGGGGACCATCAGGAGGGGTGTCTCGACCCAAAGGGCCTCATGGGCTGTGAGAGGAGATAGACCAGCCCCTGATGGGCTGGTCGAAGCCTCCCCAAAGGGCCCATGCGGCTGGGGTGAAGGAAAGGGCAAAAAGGGCCAAATTAGGAAGGAGTCCTAATAGGATTCCACCTCCCTTGTGGGAGGTGGATTCCTCCCTTGTTGCTTAGGCCGAAGCCCTACTTGGAGTAGGGGCCAAGGCTGCCTCTTGTCCCCTTCCTCCTATATATATTCAGGAATTTTGAGGGCAGCCCCTAACCCTAATTGCCACGTGCTGCCCTCTTCTTCCTCTAGATCCGTTTCTCCTCTAGATTGATTCCGTAGTGCTTGGAGAAACCCTGTCGGATCAGCTCCACCACCGATGTCGTCGAGCTGCCGGAGAACTCATCTACCTCTCCGCCCCTCTTGTTGGATCAAGAAGGTGGAGATCGTCATCGAGTTGCACGTGTGCTGAACGCGGAGGTGCTGTCCGTTCGGCACTAGATCGGAAGGACCACGATGGGATCATGGGACGGCTCGTGATGAGATCACGGGACGGATCGTGATTGGATCACGAAGACGTTCGACTACATCAACCGCGTTTCTTAACGCTTCCCGCTTAGCAATCTACAAGGGTATGTAGATCCACTCTCCCTCTCGTAGATGCTCATCACCATGGATAGATCTTGCGTGTGTGTAGGAATTTTTTTTGTTTCCCATGCAACGTTTCCCAACAGTGGCATCATGAGCTAGGTCTATGTGTAGATGAGATCATGAGTAGAGCACAAAGGAGTTTGTGGGCATTGATATTCACATTGCTTTCTCCCTTGGTCTTTTCTTGGTTCAACGGTATTGTGGGATGAAGCGGCCCGCACCAACCTTACTTATACGCTTACGAGAGACCGGTTCCATCGACTGACGTGTAACTTTGTTGCACAAAGATGGTTGGCGGATGTCTGTCTCTCCTACTCTAGTTGGATCGTATTCGCCAAAGGCGGTCCTTGAGAAGGTTGAATAGCAATTTGTGTATCACTGTTGTGGCTTTGCGTAGGTGAGAATTGTCCTTGCTAGATACACATAGAAGCCACATAAAACATGCAACAACAATTAGAGGACATCTAACTTGTTTTTGCAAGGTATGTTGTGATATGGTATGGCTAATTACATGATGAAATAAATGTGATGTATGAGATGATCATGTTTTGTATAGAATATCACGACTTGCATGTCGATGAGTATGACAACTGGCAGGAGCCATAGGGTTGTTTTTAATTATTTTATGACCTGCGTGTGTAGGATCAAAAGTAGGTCTAGAGGGGGGGGGGTGATTAGACTACTTGACCAAATAAAAGTTTTGCCTTTTTCCCAATTTTCATTCTTGGCAAGTTTTAGCATTCATAGCATATCAAGTAACACCCTACACATGCATGTCTAAGACTGTAGCAGCGTAAAATAAAGACATTGCACATGTAAGTAAAGAGAGGGTTAGGAAAGCAAACACAAGTGATGACACGATGATTTTCCCCGTGGTTCCGATAGGTGGTGCTATTGCACGTCCACGTTCATGGAGTCTACAACCCACGGATGGTAACGGTCGCGAGGGTCCACGGAAGGCTCTACCCACGGAGGGTTCCACGAAGAAGCAACCTTGACTATTCCATGCGGCTTCCATCCATGAAGGACTAGCCTCACTCTGGGTAGATATTCACAAAGTAGGCGATCTCCTTGACCTTACAAACTTCTTGGTTCACTCCACAACATGAAGTAGGAGGCTGCCAAGAGACACCTAACCAATCTAGGAGGCACCACCCTCATAAAGGTAATAGGCGGTAATGACGATGAACTCCTTGCTCTTGTGCTTCAAGATGATAGACTCCTCAACACACAATCACTCTCTCACAGATTTGGCTTGGTAGAATATATGGTATTGGTGGAAAGTAACTTGGGGAGGCAAGAAATCAAGATCCATATGGTTGGAGTGGAAGATCTTGATCTCAACAGAAGGGTAGGTGGTTCTCTCTCACAAAACTGAGTAGGATAGGTATGGAGTAGTTCTGAGTGCTTCTCTTTCGAGTGGGTGGTGGTGAAGAGGTATATATAGGCATCCCCAAAAATCCAGCCATTACACACAAAATGACCAACTCGGTGGCACCGATGTGTAAATCTCGGTGGTATCGAAGTGACCAAAGTGGCAACTTTTGAATCTCGGAGGGACTGATATACAATTCTCGGTTGCACCGACAAGGTGAGCAACGGTCAAATTTTCCAATCTCGGTGACGCCGACTCACCATTTTTGGTCGGACCGAAAATGTGAACTTGCGTAATAGAATCTTGGCAACCCAACTCTGTGGCACCGAGAGTAGTGTTGGCTGCACCGAAGTGTTAGGGTTTGGTTGAGTCTGTCTAGGGTTTAGAATCGGGGGCACCGGGATTGGAATGTTGGTTGCACCGATTTTGCATATTTGGCTTTGGACAGACTTTGGTGGGAGAGTTTGTGGATGTTTTGGTGACTGTCACTTGTGCATGTTTGAGCATATTGTTAACCATCAAAACTTTACCCACTTTTAATAGTATCGGCTTTCCTATGAACTCAAAGTGATTTCTCACAAATGTAAAATTTAGAGTCCTCTTGCTTGAAGCTTGGCCAACCTATTTCCTTGAATCTTTGGGTAGTTCCACAATCCTTTGGCCATCCCTATCATTGAACTTGTCCTGAAATATACTTAGTAGAAACATTAGTTCAATGACTTATATATTGTTATTAATTACCAAAACCACCAAGGGAGCAAATGTGCTTTCAATCTCCCCCTTTTTGGCAATTGATGACAACATATAGATCAAAGCTTCGACAAAGATATAATCATGGAATGTAATCGTTGCTTTGAGAAGTATGTGCATTAAATTTGTGCATTAAATTTAAATTTGCATTTGAATGCAAATGCACAATCGATTAGGTAAATTCTAGCTTTGACTTGTCTAAGTTGAGCTGGAGCTTCATTGTAGCTTTGGAGAACAAACAGACATTAGCCCCCAAGTGTCGAGCATATTGCTTGCAATGTGCTTGAGACTTGCATTACATTGTCTTAATCTTTATCATCTGATAATATTCCATCCTCGCGACTTAACCTTCATTTTGTTTTTGATATGTCACGGGAAGCTTTAAACGAAGCCGGGTCTGAACTGACCGGTTTAAGGAGCAATCTGGCCACTCAGCAAGCCGCCCGAAGCGAGGCAGATGAGAAATGTCGGCTCGCCGTTGAGGAACTTACCAAAGTGCAAGATGAATTTTCTACCTTCAAGAAGTTTGTTGACACGAAGCAAGCCACCCTGGCGAAACGTGCTGACGATGCAGACCAGCAGCTCGTGGTTGTGTCTGATGAGCTTCAAGCCTTAAAGCGCCATATTGCGAAGATGTTTGCCGCCATCTTTGGTAAGTACCAAATATTTAACCAACACTTCTTTTGTGAATACCTTACCAGCGACTTATAACTAAAATTCCGTCTTATGCAGGTCAAAGAAGCCGACAGCTTGCCACTGACAGCTTGCTACCCTTGAAAGCCGTCTATACTTTGATAGAGCAGTTGTATTGCGGGGCTCTCTGCACAATCAAGGCGGTGCTCTATAAGGACAACATCCCTTCAACTATGAAAGGAGTCATAGAGTTGTTGTCAACCCTGCCAAAATAAATCTTAGAGCTTAAGAAAACAGCCGCCCGAAAAGGAGCCATCGCAGCCATAAGCTGGGCGTTAGCTTTCACCCTAGAGTTAACTCCTGAGGACATGATGGACGGGTTCCCCTCCAAGAAGGATGACGGCTCAGAGTTCACGGAGGCTTACTACGCTCGGTGCATGAAGGCTTCTAGAGTCCTTGCCTCCGTGTTAGCAGAAGAAGTAAACTTGTTAACATACCAGGGGGCTTATGATGCCAAGCACAAGAGAGTACACGGCCCCACCTTTGAAGCAAAAGACTTAACGCATGCATGTCGTAAGAACCTCTTTGCTCCTGATCTTGACCCGTCACCCCTCTTTGAAGAGGCAAATTTTGCGGCTTTAACCAACTGCAACTGGGACGTGGACAATCTTCAGATCATGGAGGTCGAAGACCCGCCGCAGAGTGACCCGCCATCCAACTGACGACTTTGGTAACGCCGTGGATTAGCCGGCCTTGTGACCCGCCATAGGGCGGTGTAAAAAACTTTGAGTCCTCACTTTTGAGCTCTGCAGTGAGCATTGTAATAGGTTTGTAGTAAACTTTGTCTTGCCTGAACTGTGCCATCGTGCACTTATGAAATCGTCCGGCTTAACATATGACATCTGTCTTGTGCCTTCAACTCATATCAGAGGTTGTGGCGGCTCTTGGTAATTAACCAGCCTGCGGGAATAAATTAATCTCTTATTGTTAGGAGGACAACTTAAGATAACACCATCCAAAGATGCTATATCTTTCCTGACTTGCTTTTTGTTTAACTCATACGCGGGCTCTTCTGAGCTAACTCGCCACTTAAAGACTCCTTAGCAGTACAGGGTCTCTATCGATATTGGCCGTCAATTCCTTTGAGCGGCTCAGGGTCTCTAAACGAGATTAACTGACAGGAAGTGTGACGTCCTAGAAGAAACTCGACAGGGCATGAGTACCCTTGATAGCCCATGAACTGCCTCTCACGTGACATAAATCCATCGTTTTAACCTTAAACAATGCAGGGTCCTTAAGGATTAAATGTCTGAGAGTATGAATGGGCCACATAGTGGAGAGTCGGCAGTAGATGGGAGAGTTTATCCTTGCTTTCCGTAAGCCGGCCCTCACGTGACAAGAGCCACCATTTTAACCTTTAACCGGTACAGGGTCTCTATCGAGATTGGCCTCAATTTCCTTGAGCCGGCTCAGGGTCTCCAAGCGAGATTAACTGGTAAGAGTTTAGCGGGTCACCTAGCGGAGCAGCATCTGCTTACAGGCAGGTTTAACCCTGTTTGGCTTAAGAGCCGATCAAGAGGGTATGTAAGCTAAACCCGGTGGGTTGGAAGCCCCCAAGTGACCTTTGTTGATGGAATCAATTGTTTTGGCTTAAGAGCCGACCGATAAGGTGTGATAAGCTAAACCCGGTGGGTTGGAAGCCCCCTGGACGATCATGTTGATGGAGTCAACTATTTGGCTTGAGAGCCGATCAATAGGGTGTCATAAGCTAAACCCAGTGGGTTGGAAGCCCCCTGATTGACCATTTTTTGCACAGATTGAGATATGCGAAACGGCAGAGGTCCCGACTTGCAGGGATGCCAACTTTATTCATATATATATGATATGTACAATGAAGGTGTACAATGTCAAGTCTTGACAACTTATGTATAATAAGGCCGTAGATGCGCTATGTTCCATGGCCGGCGGGTCTCCTGCCCAGAAGTGTGTGAGTCGTCCCGGATGTCAACGAGATAATATGACCCGTTGTTGAGATTTCTGCTAACCACGAAAGGCCCTTCCCATGGGGGAGATAACTTGTGTGCATCTGTCTAATCTGGAATCAACCGCAGCACTAAGTCACCTTCTTGAAACGTCCGGCTCTTAACTCTATGGCTATGATAGCGACGCGGGTCTTGCTGATAAATTGCCGATCGAGCCGCCGCTAGATCACGTTCTTCCTCCAGGGCATCCAACACATCTTGATGCACCATTTCATTGTCTACCTCAACTTAAGCCGCCACTCGTGGCGAGTCATGACGGATATCACTGGGTAACACGACTTCTGCATCATAAACCATGAAGAAAGGTGTATACCATGTGGATCTGTTGGGAGTGGTCCTGATGCTCCATAAGACGGATGGCAACTCCTCCACCCAACAACCCGACGTTCTATGCAAAGGAACCATGAGCCGGGGTTTGATACCTCTCAAGATTTCTTGGTTAGCGCGCTCGGCCTGACCGTTGGACTATGGATGAGCAACTATAGAAACGTCAAGTCTGATGTGTTCACTTTCACTGAATGCTTTCATAGCCCCCTTGGATAGGTTTGTACCATTATGTGTGATGATACTGTGCGGGTAACCAAAATGGTAGATCAGCTTCTTGATGAACTGAACCGTCGTGGCCGCGCCACACTTGCCAACCGGCTCAGCTTCTACCCACTTGGTAAATTTGTAAACCGCCACCAGGAGGTGGGTCTTCTTGTCTTTGGATCTCTTGAAGGGCCCGACCATATCAAGCCCCCAGACAGCAAACGGCCAAGTAATTGGAATCATGCACAACTCTTGAGCCGGGACATGAGCATGCCGGCCAAACTTTTGACATCCATCGCACTCGCGGACCAAATCTTCTGCATCCTTATGAGCCGTCAGCCAAAAGAAACCATGTCGAAAGGCCTTGGCCACCAGTGATTTTGAGCCGGCGTGATGACCACAATCACCAGCATGAATTTCATTCAAGATTTCTTTGCCCTCTTCAGGTGAAACACAATGTTGAAACACGCCGGTGACGCTGCACTTATGTAACTCGCCATTGACTATCGTCATAGACTTAGACCGCCTGGTGATCTGTCTGGCGAGATTTTCATCATCAGGTAACTTGCCGCGAGTCAAGTAAGCCAAGTAAGGCACAGTCCAGTCAGGAATTGCTTGCAGAGCTGCCACCAGCTGTCCCTCCGGGTCAGGAATAGCCAAGTCCTCTTCTGAAGGTAACTTTACTAACGGGTGATGTAGTACGTCTAAGAAAACGTTAGGCAGCACTGGCTTACGTTGAGAACCCAGCCTTGACAGGGCGTCAGCCACTCATTCCTGCGACGATCAATATGATCCACCTAATAACCCTTGAGTGACCAGCGATGACATCCACCGCCTGGCGACAAGCCGCCATCTGTGGGTCCATGGAACCCAAGTGCCTGAAACTTGCTGGGCCACAAGATTTGAGTCGCCGAAGTATCTAACCCGGCTCAGGTTCATCTCCTTAGCCACCCAGAGGCCATGAAGCAAAGCTTCGTACTCAGATGCATTGTTACTACAAGGAAACATCAACCTTAGCACATAACAGAACTTATCACCTTTGGGGGAAGTTAAGACAACCCCTGCCCCTGATCCTTCCAGCTGCCTGGATCAATCAAAGTGGATTGTCCAATATGTGTTATCCGGCTTTTCCTTGGGCGCCTGACACTCAGTCCAGTCGTTGATGAAATCCACCAAGGCTTGTGACTTAACCGCCATGCGAGGCACATATTTCAAATTGAGAGGTCCAAGCTCCAATGCCCACTTAGCGATCCTGCCAGTGGCTTCTCTATTTTGAATTATATCTCCCAACGGGGCAGAGCTAACCACTGTAATCTGGTGCCCCAGGAAGTAGTGTTTGAGCTTGAGATTGTCCATGAACACCCCATACACCAGCTTCTGCCAATGTGGATATCTCTGCTTGGATTCTGTCAGGACCTCACTGATATAGTAAACCGGCCGCTGAACCGGATATTCCTTCCCTGACTCCTTACGCTCAACAACAATTGCAGCGCTGATAGCCCTATTATTAGCCGCCACATACAAGAGCAAAGGTTCTTTCTCAGCTGGAGCGGCTAAGACCGGCGGCTAAGTGAGCTGCCTCTTGAGCGCCTCAAATGCTTCACCCACCGCCGTACTCCAGACAAAGTTGTCCGTCTTTTTCATCATCTGATACAAAGGGATGACCTTCTCACCAAGGCGGCTTATAAAGCGTCTTAACGTAGCAATCTGTCCCGCCAGGCGCTGAACATCATTGATGCATGCCGGTTCAGACAGGGAGGTGATAGCCTTGATTTATCCGGGTTAGCCTCAATGCCACACTCAGATACCAGAAATCCCAAGAGCTTGCCTTCTGGAACTCCAAAGACACACTTAGTCGGGTTAAGCATCATCTTGTAAACCCGTAAGTTGTCGAAAGTCTCCTTCAGGTCGTCAAGCAGAGTCTCCTTCTTTCTTGACTTGATCACAATATCGTCCACATACGCATGAACATTGCGCCCAATTTGGCTATGAAGACAATTCTGTATGCAACGTTGGTAAGTCGCCTTTGCACTCTTGAGCCCGAAAGGCATAGACACATAGCAGAAGGCACCAAAAGGCGTGATGAAAGCCATCTTCTCTTGGTCCTTGACTGCCATCTTGATCTGATGATAGTCCACCGTTGCATCAATGATCTGATCAATATGAGGGAGAGCAAACGGGTCAGCCGGACAGGCTTTGTTAAGATCCATGTAGTCCACACACATACGCCACATGTCGTTTTTCTTGAGCACTAACACTGGGTTAGCGAGCCACTCCGGATGAAAGACCTCGACGATGAAACCCATCGCCAAAAGACGGGCTACTTCTTCCCTAATGGCCTTGCGTCTCTCCTCGTTGAACCGGCGTAGAAATTGCTTAACTGGTTTGAATTTAGGATCCACATTAAGGTGATGCTCAGCGAACTCTCTCGGTACACCCGGCATGTCAGAAGGTTTCCACGCGAAGATGTCCCGATTCTCACGGATGAATTCGATGAGCACGCTTTCCTATTTGGGATCCATGTTAGCTCCGATAGTGAACTTCTGAGATGAGTCGCCCGGATTGAAATCCACTAATTTGGTATCATCCGCCGAAAACTTGAGGGGCGGCTCAACCTCTGTGGTAGGCTTTTTCAGCGGAGTCATGTCCTCCGGGTCAACGTTCTCCTTGTAAAACTTGAGCTCTGCCTCAGCACAGCTGGATTCTACATAAGCCACATCTCCTTTCTCGCACTCAATGGCCGTCTCTCGATCACCATGCACCGTAATCATACCTTTGAGACCAGGCATCTTGAGCTGCAAGTATACATAACAAGGCCTAGCCGTGAATTTGGCATAAGCCGGACGTCCAAATAGAGCATGATACGGACTTTTGATCTTGACCACCTAAAAACACAAGGTATCCACCCTGTAATTGTATTCATCACCGAAGGTGACTTCCAGAGAGATCCTTCCCACCGGATAAGCTGACTTTCCACGCACCATGCCGTGAAAAACTGTTGAAGACGGCTTAAGATCCTTATCAAGCAACTTCATTCGGCGGAAAGTGTCGTAGTACAAGATATTGATGCTACTGCCACCGTCCATAAGCACCTTAGTGAACACGTAGCCTCCAACCTAGGGAGCGACTACCAACGCCAGCCGTCCCGGGTTAGCAACACGCGGCAGGTGATCCTCCTGGCTCCAAGTTATGTCATACTCAGAACACTTCAACCATTGTGGTAGAGCCGGCCTGACCGTATTAACAGCCCGCTTGCGCAACTTCTGATCTCGCATGTCCAGGCTGGTCGTAAAAACATGATACTGACCCAAGCTGAGCTGCTTCGGATTACTCTGATATCCAGACTGGTTATTCTGTTGCTGATTGCTACCACCTGAGTGCGGATGATGTCCTCCCTGGTTGCCCTGGCCGTGATGGCCGGATCCTGAGCCACCGGACCCAAACCCGGCTCCTGACCCGCCTGGTCCTAAGCCATCGGGCGGGCCACCGTCGTTGTTGTGTTGTCATAAGCTGTAGTCCTTGAACTTTGCATAACGTGGAAGTTACCCCATGTGTGACCCGCCGGTCTATCGGGTCGACTGTGCTCCGGACAAGATTTATTGAGCGTCTCCTCCAAATTAAAAGGAGTCTTACCTTTATTAAAAGGCTGCTTGAATTTCCCATTACCCTTAGATGGTTGTTGCCGGTGCTGGCGTTGGCCACTAGCTCTGATCCGTTGTTCGGGTTCTTCCTCTTGCCTTGGTTACCATTGCCTGCCGTTGCCATTGCCGCTCTTCTTACTCTGACCGGGCTTCTCTTCATTAGAGCCCGGATCCTTCGTATTATCAGAGTCGGCGTATTTGGTGAGAGCCGCCATGAGCTCCCCCATGTCTTGACACATGCGCTTGAGCCGGCCGAGCTTCTGCTTCAAAGGCGTAAAGTGGCAATTCTTTTCCAGAATGAAGACCGCTTGAGCCGCCGTAATCTGCTCAGACGAGTGGATGATAGTCAAAACCCGCCGGACCCAATGATGAGCCGACTCATTTTCCCGTTGTACACAGTGGTCCAAATCCACAATCGTCATGGGCTGCTTGCATGTCCCTTGGAAGTTTTTGATGAACCTTGCCTTTAACTCGGCCCAAGAATTGATGGTATTGGGTGGCAAACCCTTCAACCACGTGCGAGCTGGCCCTTCTAGCATCATGATGAAATACTTCGTGCATACCGCGTTGTTGATGTCCAACATCTCCATGGCCAGCTCATAACTTTCAATCCAGGCCTCTAGAGGAAGGTCAGATGTTTAGTTTGGGACCTTGCGAGGGCCCTTGAAGTCCTTCGGCAGGCGCTCGTTCCGCAGAGACGACACCAAGCATGGTACTCCCATGGCCCTGGTGGTCACTCCCGCTCCGACTAAGACGGACGGCACAGGCTCTTGATGAGCCGCCGCTGCCTGAGCCGCCGCCTCATGTTGTGCCCTCGCCCAATCTACCAGCGCCTAAGCATCCAAAGCCTCCTGGTCGTCTCGCGGCAGGCCCCGGTGCCGATCACTGCTAGAAACCACTGACGACTCATAACGCCGGCTGAAGCTGCGGCTGGGGATGGGGTTGAATGCATGTGACTCCGGCTGTAAGTATACTTCTCCCGCTGGGCCATCGCCGTCTGCAGGTATCCAATGGCATTTCGCACCTCCTCAACGTAAGGCGCCTCGTCAGGAATGCGGATTGTTTCCAGCCGGGTGGCCGTAGCCACCATGTTCTCCGCCGGGTTTGAGTAATGACCCGCCGGCGTTGGGAAAGTCATTGATGAGGTCTAGTGCCGTCGGGGCGGGTTAAGCTGCTGCCGAGCCGCTGGCCGACTTCTAGGCGCTTCCATTGTCCAACCCATTCCTTGCGTGTTAAAGAGGTTTCTGGCCTCATATTGTTTAGGCTGGCGGGACTGATGCCTCATCCGCCGCACTGCGACCGCCGATTGTTGTTCCAGCTCAAGGCGGAAAGCGTCCGTCTTAAGGCACTCTGCCTCTGCGTCCACCTAAGCTTTTAACGCGCCGATCCTTTGTTGGACCTCCGCCATCTGATCCTTCAGTTTCGTGATCTCTAGGTTCTGGGCGGCTTGATTGTCGGGCGTGACTTGAGTTGCCATGAGGGTCGTGAGCTTGTTCATCAGATCCAGAAGAACCTGAGCCGGCAGCTGATCAGCCCCCGTGTCTGCTGCCCCAGCGACCGCACCGCTTGTGCCCGGCTCTGTTCCCGCCATGAACACGGCCACATGAGTCGGCAATGCGTGATCGTCCAACTCAGACTGTTGGGGAACGTTGCATGGGAAACAAAAAATTTCCTACGCACACGCAAGATCTATCCATGGTGATGAGCATCTATGAGAGGGAGAGTGGATCTACGTACCCTAGCAGATCGCTAAGCGGGAAGCGTTAAGAAACATGGTTGGTGTAGTCGAACGTCTTAGCGATCCAAATCGCCGAGTGTCCCGCGATCCAATCACGATCCGTCCCGATCAAGCACCGAACGGATGACACCTCCGCGTTCAGCACACGTACAACTTGATGATGATCTCCGCCTTCTTGATCCAGGAAGAGGGAGCGGAGAGGTAGACGAGTTCTCTGGCAGCATGACGGCGCCGTGGAGATGGTGGATGAGGAATTCTGGCAGGGCTTCACCTAAGCACTGCAGAAAACCGATCTAGAGGAGAAACTATGCACTAGAGGAACGGGTAGCACGTGGCTGAAAATCAAGTGCCAAAAACACTAAAACCTCTAGTATATATAAGAGGAAGAGAGGAGGAGGCTTGACCCAAGGGCCAAGCATCTCGGCTTCGGCCGAACCAAGGAGGAGAGGAGGATTCCTCCTCCAATCCTAGTAGGACTAGGACTCCTCCTTATTTTGGTCTTTTTGCCTTTTTCCACCTTTTTCTCTTTGGGCTTTTCTTCCTAGCCGCATGGGCCTTATGTGGGACTTACACCAGCCCACTAAGGGCTGGTATTCACTCGCCCACAGCCCATGTAGCCTCTTGGGTCGAAATACCCCTCACGATGGTCTCCCGGTACACTCCCGGCACTCCCGGTACACTACCGATGAGCCCGAAACTTTTCCGGCGACCAAAATAGGACTTCCTATATATCAATATTTACCTCCGGACCATTCTAGAGCTCCTTGTGACGTTCAGGATCTCATCCGGGACTCCGAACAACCTTCGGTAACCACCATACATAACTCTATACTAACGAAACGTCACCGAACCTTAAGTGTGCAGACCCTGCGGGTTCGAGAACTATGTAGACATGACCGGGACACCTCTATGGTCAATAACCAATAGCGGGACCTGGATGACCATATTGGTTCCTACATATTCTACAAAGATCTTTATCGGTCGAACCTCTATGTCAAGGATTCAGTTAATCCCGTATGATGTTCCCTTTGTTCTTCGGTATGTTACTTGCCCGAGATTCGATCGTTAGTATCTCCATACCTAGTTCAACCTCGTTACCGGCAAGTCTCTTTACTCGTTCCATAATACAAGATCCCGTGACTAACACTTAGTCACGTTGCTTTCAAGGCTTATTGTGATGTTGTATTATCGAGTGGGCCCTGAGATACCTCTCCATCACACGGAGTAACAAATCCCAGTCTTGATTCATGCCAACCCAACAGACGCCCTCTGAGATACCTGTAGATCACCTTTATAGTCACCCAGTTACGTTGCGACGTTTGATACAAACAAGGCACTCTTCCGGTGTCCGTAAGTTGCATGATCTCATGGTCATAGGAACATATAATTGACATGCAGAAAACAGTAGCAATAAACTGACATGATCATATGCTACGTTTGTAGTTTGGGTCTTGTCCATCACATCATTCTCCTAATGATGTGATACCGTTATCAAATGACATCACATGTCAATGGCTAGGAAACCTTGACCATCTTTGATCAACGTGCTAGTTCACTAGAGGCATACTAGGGACAAAGTGTTGTCTATTTACCCACACATGTAATGTGTTTCCAATCAATACAATTATAGCATGGATAATAAACGATTATCATGAACAAGGAAATATAATAATAAACACTTTATTTATTGCCTCTAGGGCATATTTCCAACATTCTCCCACTTGCACTAGAGTCAATAATCTAGTTCACATCACGATGTGATTTACATTGTAATGAATCGAACACCCATGCAGTTCTGGTGTTGATCATGTTTAGCCCTTGGAAGAGGTTTAGTCAACGGGTCTGCAACATTCAGATGTGTGTGCACTTTGCGAATATTTATGTCCTTCTCCTCGATGTAATCGCGAATGGAGTTCAAGCGTCCCTTTATGTGTCTAGTTCTCTTGTGAAACCTTGGTTCCTTAGCCAGAGCAATGGCACTAGTGTTATCACAGAATATGTTCATTGGATTCAGTGCATTGGACACTACTCCAAGAACTGCCATGAACTGCTTCATCCAGACACCTTCCTTCGCCGCCTCTGAGGCTGTGATGTACTCCGCTTCGCACGTAGAATCAGCTACCACGCTTTTCTTGGAACTACACCAGCTTACCGCTCCCCCATTGAGAATAAATATGTATCCAGTTTGCGACTTAGAGTCATCCGGATCAGTGTCAAAGCTTGCATCAACGTAACCCTTTATGACGAGGTCTTCATCACCTCCATAAATGAGAAACATCTCCTTAGTCCTTTTCAGGTACTAAAGGATATTCTTGACCGCTACCCAGTGCTCCATTCCAGGGTCCTTTGAAACCTTTCGGCCATACTTATGGCAAGGCTGACATCGGGTCTTGTGCACAGCATTGCATACATGATAGAGCCTATGGCTGAAGCATAGGGGATGACACTCATCTTTTCTCTATCTTCTGCAGTCACTGGGCATTGAGTCTTACTCAACTTCATACCTTGTAACACACGCAAGAACCCCTTCTTGGACTGATCCATTTTGAACTTCTTCAAAACTTTATCAAGGTATGTGCTTTGTGAAAGTGCTATTAAGCGTCTCGATCTATCTCTATAGATCTTAATGCCTAATATGAAAGCAGCTTCTCCTAGGTCCTTCATTGAAAAACTCTTGTTCAAATATTCCTTCACGCTTTCCAGCATTTCTATATTGTCTCCAATCAGCAATATGTCATCCACATATAATATTAGAAACGCTATAGAGCTCCCACTCACTTTCTTGTAAATACAAGCTTCTCCATAAACTTGTATAAACTCAAACGCTTTGATCACCTCATCAAAGCGCTTATTCCAACTCCGAGATGCTTGCACCAGCCCATAAATGGATCGCTAGAGTTGGCAAACTTTGTCAGCATTCTCTGGATCAACAAAACCTTCTGGTTGCATCATATACAACTCTTCCTCAAGGAAACCGTTGAGGAACGCTGTTTTGACATCCATCTGCCAAATTTCATAGTCGAAATAAGCAGCTATTGCCAACATGATTCTGACAGACTTAAGCATCGCTATGGGTGAGAATGTCTCATCGTAGTCAACTCCTTGAACTTGTGAAAAACCCTTTGCCACAAGTCGAGCTTTATAGATGGTGACATTACCGTCCGCGTCTGTCTTCTTCTCAAAGATCCATTTGTTCTGAATGGCCTTTCGCCCTTCAGGTAATACTTCCAAAGTCCATACTTTGTTTTCATAAATGGATCCCATCTCGGATTTCATGGCCTCTAACCATTTCTCGGAATCTGGGCCCATCACCGCTCCTCCATAGCTTGTAGGTTCATTGTTGTCCAACAACATGACCTCCAAGACAGGGTTGCCGTACCACTCAGGAGCAGTACACGTCCTTGTCGACCTACGAGGTTCAATAGTAACTTGATCTGAAGCTTCATGATCATCATCATTAACTTCCTCTTCAACGGTCGCAGGCTCCACAGAAACATCTTTCTGTGCTGCGCTACTCTCTGGTTGAAGTAACAGTTCAACAACCTCATCAAGCTCTATTTTCCTCCCACTCAATTCTTTCAATAGAAACTATTTCTCAAGAAATGTTTCATTCTTAGCGACAAAAACTTTGCCTTCAGATCTGAGATAGAAGGTATACCCGACTATCTCTTTCGGGTATCCTATGAAGATGCATTTCTCCGCTTTGGGTTCCAGCTTTTCAGGCTGAAGCTTTTTGACATAAGCATCACATCCCCAAACTTTAAGAAACGACAACTTTGGCCTCTTGCCAAACCATAGTTCATATGGCGTCGTCTCAACGGATTTCGATGGTGCCCTGTTTAAAGTGAATGCAGCTGTCGCTAATCCATAACCCCAAAACGATAGTGGAAAATCAGCAAGAGACATCATAGAACGCACCATATCTAATAAGGTTCGATTATGACGTTCGGACACACCATTACGTTGTGGTGTTCCATGCGGTGTCAACTGTGAAACAATTCCACACTGTCTTAAGTGACTGCCAAACTCATAACTCAGATATTCACCTCCTCGATCAGATTGCAGGAATTTAATCTTCTTGTTATGATGATTCTCAACTTCACTCTGAAATTGCTTGAACTTTTCAAACGTTTCAGACTTGTGTTTCATTAAGTAAATATACCCATATCTACTTAAGTCATCAGTGAAGGTGAGAAATAACGATATCCACCATGCGCTGTAACATTCATTGGACTGCACACATCAGTATGTATGATTTCCAATAAGTCACTTGCCCGTTCCATTGTTCCAGAGAACGGCGTTTTAGTCATCTTGCCCATGAGGCATGGTTCACATGTGTCAAGTGATTGAAAATCAAGTGACTCCAAAAGTCCATCAGCATGGAGCTTCCTCATGCATTTTACACCAATATGACCTAAACGGCAGTGCCACAAGAAAGTGGTACTATCATTATCAACTCTACATCTTTTGGCATCAGTGTTACGAACATGTGTATCATCACTATCAAGATTCAATATGAATAAAACCCTCACATTGGATGCATGACCATAAAAGATATTACTCATATAAATAGAACAACCTTTATTCTCTGGTTTAAATGAGTAGCCGTCTCACAATAAACTAGATCCAGATATAATGTTCATGCTTAATGCGGGCACTATATAACAATTATTCAGGTTCATCACTAATCCCGATGGTAATCGAAGAGAGAGTGTGCCGACGGCGATCACATCAACCTTGGAACCATTTCCACGCACATCGTCACTTCATCCTTTGCCAGCCTTCGTCTATTCCGTAGTTCCTGTTTTGAGTTGCAAATGTGAGCAACCGAACCGGTATCAAATACTCAGGCACTACAACGAGAGCTAGTAAGGTACACATCAATAACATGTATATCATATATAACTTGTTTGTCGTTGGCCGCCTTCTTGTCAGCCAGGTACTTGGGGTAGTTCTGCTTCCAGTGACTAGTTCCCTTGCAATGAAAGCACTCAGTTTGTGGCTTGGGTCCATGCTTGGGCTTCTTTACAGGAATAGCAACTGCTTTGCCATCCTTCTTGGTTTTACCCTTCTTGCCCTTGCCCTTGCCATTCTTCTTGAAACTAGTGGTTTTATTGACCATCAACACTTGATGTTCTTTCTGGATTTCAGACTCGGCGACTTTTAGCATCGCAAATAGCTCGGCGACTGACTTGTTCATCCTGTGCATATTATAGTTCATCACAAAGCTCTTGTAACTAGGTGGCAGTGATTGAAGAACTCTGTCAGTGATCGCCTCTGGTGGAAGGGCAATTCCCAACTCTGCTAGACGATTCGAATACCCAGACATTCTGAGTATATGCTCAATGATAGACTCGTTCTCCTCCATTTTGCAAGCATAGAACTTACCGGAGGTCTCATACCTCTCGATTCGGGCATTCTTCTAAAAGATAAACTTCAACTCCTGGAACATCTCATATGCTCCATGACGTTCAAAACGTCTTTGAAGTCCCGGTTCTAAGCCATACAATATTGCACACTGAACTATTGAGTAATCTCCAGAACGTGCCTCCCAAGCGTTCTTAACGTCTTCAGACGACATGTCTTCTGGTTGGTCACCAAGCGGTGCGTCAAGGACATATGATTTTTGGGAAGCCGTGAGGATAATCCTCAGATTACGGGCCTAGTCAACAAAGTTACTTCGATCATCTTTCAACTTAGCTTTCTCTAGGAACGCATTAAAATTTAGGGGTGCTACTGCGCGAGCCATTGATTAAAATTTAGGGGTGCTACTGCGCGAGCCATTGATCTACAATCTTAAATATGCAAAGATTACTTAGACTATTGTTCAAGATAATGAGTTTAGTTAATAAATTACTAAAGCTCCCACTCAAATTGACATCCCTCAGGTCATGTGAGTGTCACATGATCCAAATTCACCAACTCAAGTCCGATCATCACGTGAGTTGAGGTGGTTTCAATGCTGAACATCATCATGTTGATCATATGTACTATATGACTCATGTTCGACCTTTCGGTCTCTTGTGTTCCGAGGCCATGTCTGTACATGCTAGGCTCGTTAAGTTTAACCCGAGTGTTCTGCATGTGCAACACTGGCTTGCACCCGTTGTATGTGAACGTAGAGTCTATCACACCCGATCATCACGTGGTGTCTCGACACGACGAACTTTCGCAACGGTGCACACTCGGGGAGAACACAATTCATCTTGAAATTTAAGTGAGGGATCACCTTATAATGCTAGTGTCGTCCTAAGCAAAACAAGGTGCATAAAAGGATTAACATCACATGCAAATCATAAGTGACATGATATGGCCATGAACTTGTGCTTTTGATCTCCATATTGAAAGCACCGGCATGATCTCCATCGTCACCGGCACGACACCATGATCTCCATCATCTTGATCTCCATCAACGTGTCGCCATTGGGGTTGTCGCGTCCATCATGCTTCTACTACTATTGCTACCGTTTACCGATAAAGTAAAGCATTACATAGCGCTTAATGATTGACACGCAGGTCATACAATAATTAAAGAGAACCCTATGGCTCCTGCCGGTTGCCATACTCATCGACATGCAAGTCGTGATATTCTATACAACACATGATCATATCATACATCACATATATCACATCATGTAATTGGCCATATCACATCACAACATACCCTGCAAAAACAAGTTAGACGTCATCTAATTGTAGTTTCATGTTTTACGTGGCTGCGACGGGTATCTAGCAAGAACAATTCTCACCTATGCATAAACCACAACGGTGATACATTAGTTGCTTTTCAACCTTCTCAAGGAGCACCTTTGTCGAATCCGATCCAACCAAAGTAAGAGAAACTGGCACCCGCCAGCCATCTATGCAACAAGTTGCAGTTGAGGGAACCGGTCTCTCGTAAGCGTACGAGTAATGTTGGTCCAGGCCACTTCATCCCACAATACCGCTGAACCAAAACATGACCAAGGGAGGAAGCAATCTAAGAATCAATGCCCACAAACTCTTTGTGTTCTACTCGAGATCTCATCTACACATAAACCTAGCTCATGATGCCACAGTTGGGGAACGTTGCATAAGAAACAAAAAAATTCTTACACACACGCAAGATCTATCCATGGTGATGAGCATCTACGAGAGGGAGAGTGGATCTACGTACCCTTGAAGATCGCTAAGCAGGAAGCGTTAAGAAACATGGTTGGTGTAGTCGAACGTCTTTGCGAACCAAATCGCCGAGCGTTCCGCGATCCAATCACAATCCGTCCCGATCAAGCACCGAACGGACGGCACCTCCCCGTTCAGCACACGTACAACTTGATGACGATCTCCGCCTTCTTGATCCAGCAAGAGGGAGTAGAGAGGTAGAAGAGTTCTCCGGCAGCGTGACGGCTCCACGGTGATGGTGGTGGAGGAATTCTAGCAGGGCTTCGCCTAAGCACTGCAGAAAACCGATCTAGAGGAGAAACTATGCACTAGAGGAACGAGTAGCATGTGGCTGAAAATCAAGTGCCAAAAACCCTAAAACCTCTAGTATATATAATAGGAAGAGAGGAGGAGGCTTGGCCCAAGGGCCAAGCAATCTAGGCTTCGGCCGAACCAAGGAGGAGAGGATGATTCCTCCTCCAATCCTAGTAGGACTAGGACTCCTCCTTATTTTGGTCTTTTTGCCTTTTTCCACCTTTTTCTCCTTGGGCTTTTCTTCCCAGCCGCATGGGCCTTATGTTGGACTTCCACCAGCCCACTAAGGGCTGGTATTCACTATCCCACAGCCCATCTAGCCTCTTGGGTCGAAATACCCCTCCCGATGGTCTACCGGTACACTCCCGGCACTCCCGGTACACTACTGATGAGCCCGAAACTTTTTCGGCGACCAAAATAGGACTTCCTATATATCAATATTTACCTCCGGACCATTCCGGAGCTCCTCGTGACGTCTGGGATCTCATCTGGGACTCCGAACAACCTTCGGTAACCACCATACATAACTCTATACTACGGAAACGTCACCGAACCTTAAGTGTGCAGACCTTGCGGGTTCGAGAACTATGTAGACATGACCGAGACACCTCTACGGTGAATAACCAATAGCGCGACTTGGATGCCCATATTGGTTCCTACATATTCTATGAAGATATTTATCGGTCGAACCTCTATGTCAAGGATTCAGTTAATCCCGTATGATGTTCCCTTTGTTCTTCGGTATGTTACTTGCCTGAGATTCGATCGTCGGTATCTCCATACCTAGTCCAACCTCGTTATCGGCAAGTCTCTTTACTCGCTCCGTAATACAAGATCCCGTGACTAACACTTAGTCACATTGTTTGCAAGGCTTATTGTGATGTTGTATTACCGAGTGGGCCCTGAGATACCTCTCCATCACACGGAGTAACAAATCCCAGTCTTCATTCATGCTAACCCAACAGACACCCTCAGAGATACCTGTAGAGCACCTTTATAGCCACTCAGTTACGTTGCGACGTTTGATACACACAAGGCACTCTTCCGGTGTCCGTAAGTTGCATGATCTCATGGTCATAGGAACATAGACTTGACATGCAGAAAACAGGAGCAATAAAGTGACACGATCATATGCTACATTTGTAGTTTGGGTCTTGTCCATCACATCATTCTCCTAATGATGTGATACCATTATCAAATGACATCACATGTCAATGGCTAGGAAACCTTGACCATCTTTGATCAACGAGCTAGTTCACTAAAGGCATACTAGGGACAAAGTGTTGTCTATTTACCCACAAATGTAATGTGATTCCAAGCAATACAATTATAGAATGGATAATAAAGATTATCATGAACAAGGAAATACAATAATAAAAACTTTATTTATTGCCTCTAGGGCATATTTCCAACACAGACCGCTCCGACTCGGGGTATGACTCGTCGTAGCCCCTGAGCCCGCCATCGTGAAGTTGATAGATTGATTTCGCCTCTCCACTCGAAGATCCATCCTCTGAACAGATGAGGGTCTCCTGCGATTCAGAAGCCTCCAGATCCATACCTTGAGTGAAGCCAACGAGGACATGATTCCTGCCCGGGTTAACACAGGCGGGTTGCACATGTCGGACGGGTTGCGCGCGCCCAGTTGTCTCAACGATGTCGGTGCAGATGTCCGGCCCGGGTGTAGATCCGCCGATTTTGCCGATGAAGACGTGGATTCCATCAAAGGGAACCCAGAACCCATACTCCATAGAGTCGGCGTCGGGACCCCAGCTGGCTTCGTCGATGTAGAGCCGGCCGCGGCGACTTCTGTTCATCCTTCCGACCACATATCCTTTGAACCCCGGGAGAGAGCCCTTTGAGAACTCAACACCACCGAGCGCTAACTCCACGATGGGCACCAACTGTCGTGGTTTTGTCATGGCAGATGTTCGAGGACTTGGATTCGAGGCCATCGCTAAGGTGATGGACTCAAAGGGGTTGGTTGGGACGAAGGACGCAAGTTTACCCAGGTTCAGCCCCTCGTGAAGAGGTAAAGGCCCACGTCCTGCTTGAGTTGTATTGATTGGAGTATCGATTACAAGGGAGCGGATTCGCTTGACCTAGTTCTCGATAGATTGGTTTTCTATCTAAGTCGCCCCGGGTCTCGCCCTTATAAAGGAGGTCAAGACCACGGGTTACACAAGTCTCAATACCGACTTTTATTATGTGTCCGACTCTATCTCTACATCATCTTGCCTCCCTAATTAAGCCATCTCCGGGCGGCTTATCCGCCCGGTCTTCATGCCTTCCTTGTGTGGGCCTCGCCTTGGTCCATCTTGATGAACCACCATACACCTAGGCTTATGTCTCGAAGCCCATCCTTGGTCTGGCTTATGAGCCGCCAGGTGCGACCCGACCCCACTTGGGCGGGTCTCACCACGAGGTTATATCCCCAACAGGTTACTTCTTACATGTCACATACCACTTGGTGGTGTGCAAGAGTAATTGGAATGAACATCATAGCACAACACAATCAAGGAAAGATGAATGATCATCACATAAGCATTAAGATGATAGGAAATAGTAGCATCACACATTAAAGCGTATGATCAAACATCATCAAACGTATCATCAAACAACCAAAAGCAATTGTTTTGAAAACAAGCAACAAAACACCAAACGCTCTCTCACTCGAAGCCTAAAGATCTATATACACTTCTCCCCCCTTTGGCAACAAGTTACCAAAAAGTTCAAAGGCATATATCTAAGCGTTCTTGGGCTGATCTCCTCCAGTTGTCGATGAAGGAGTCAAGAGAACATCATCGGCGAAGATCTCTGCAGATGTCATGGATTGAGCTGGAGTGGTCACGGGAGGAACTAGAGCTGATGGAGCAGGAGCTGAGCTGACAGTAGCAGGAGCTGATGAAGAGGGCCTCAAGTCTGGTGTATGCACTGTGGCTGATCTAGCCTGAGTAGTGAACTGTGTGCTCGGCCTGAGAGGTGATCCATCCTCCTCCTCCTCCTCCTCCTCCTCCTCATCATCATCATCATCAGAAGAAGAAGAAGTAGAAGAGACCCGAGGGATGTGCACGGAGTCAACTTCCTTCTGAAGCTCTATAACTGTCTTCGACAACTTGTCCACCTTATCACCGAGAGTCTTGATCCTCGTCTCAAAGATCCTCACAATACTATTCTGGTTGTCTAGAATCCCCTTGATATCCTTCTGCATGCCTTGAACTTCCGAGATCAGAAGATCCATTTGCTCGTTTCTGGATCTGGGGGCTTGAGCACTAGCGGCTCGAACTACTTCTGCCTCTGCCTGTGTTGTAGCAGATGTGGGATGATCTGGGTCCATCACCACAAGATTATCCTCAAGTTCTGGCTGTAGGGGCAGATGTGGACGATCTAGAGCAAAAATGTGCTTCTCCAACTGAGAGTTGATAAGCACCTAGATGTAGGGTGCATAGCAGCAAGAGCGCTTTAATCAGTAGGAACCCTCTTGATTGTCTCAATTATTAAATCCATGACTCTAATCCTGGTATGTCCGTCAAGGTGGATCAACATGTTGATGGAGTAGCCTCGGATCATCTTATCATCTCTTGACTTGGGCATCAAGGTATGCCTCAGAATAGTGTTCATGGTTCGGAGGCCTGCTTGCTCATAGTAGATGGATCCTACCTTGTGTGATTGCACCTTGTCTACGGGGATAGGAGTATACATATCCTTCATGGCATTTTCACTTGCCTTGGATTCTGAGTAAACATCCAGATCACCATCCTGAGCATCTGGAACTCCTAGAAGTGCAACCCACTCCTCAACAGTGGATTCATACCTTGCTCCTTTAGTCATCCATACAATTCTACCATCTCCGTAGAAATGAGTAGTGGAGTAGAATTGCATGATCATCTCGTCGTTCCATGCAGTAAGCTCTCTGCCAATGAACTCATCCAGACCAATGCAGTGGAAATTATCTTGGAACTTGGAAAGTAGTCCACATTCTCCTTAATGAATTTCCAATCGACATATCTCATATCGCTAACAGCTAGGATCTTGTCAAGCAACACTGTCTCATAAAAGTCTTGTTGCTCTCTGGTGTAGAACCTGTAGTCAACAACAATTTTCTTCCTCTGGGCATAAGGATCTATGGCTCTCCAGGCTCTCAATCCCGAGTCTTTCCTCTTCTTCATGTATTCAACAACTAAGTGGCTGGCATCATGTATTGGAAGATGTGGTCTGAGTTTCATCAAAGTAGCCAAGTCATCATCATCTTCAAGTCTAGTGGCAGTCCACTTGTTCTTCTCAGAAGCTGGAATGTCTCTGGTAGTCGTCTTGGACTTCTGTGCAACAGCTTTCTTGGAAGTGGGCTTGGTGCTCTTGGAAGTGTCAGTCTTCGGCATAGCATCAGCCATAATCTTCTTGGCTTTCATCTTGGGAGGGGCTTTCTCAACATGTTCTTCCTCCTCTTCCTCAGCAGTAGCACGAGTAGCCTCCTCTGGATCTTCATACATGGAGGTAGGACTGCCAATGACATGGATACTCCTCTTTCTGGATTTCTTCTCCCCTGCCTTCTTAGGCATTGCTTTCCTTGGGGGATCAACAGACATTGTAGCTCTAGCACTCTCATGTGCTTTGATAGTCCCTGAGCTGGCATAGACCTTGCTGACAACTCTTCTGGAAGAACTAGCTTCTGTTGCTGACTTTTTAGCTGCCTTTTCTTGCTTCTTGGCAAGAATCTCCTTAGGAATAAAGTCCAAATCTTCTTCATCAGAATTTAGCGTCTTCCTGGTCTTGGTGGCAGCCTTGGGCAACCCATGAGAGCTGGGGGTGTCTGGATCTAAAAAAGAACTAGGCTCTCGGCTTGTGCCTGAACTCATATCAACTCTCTGCTCTGCCAAATTTTGACTGTCCTCTGCATCTGACATACTGACCCTGTGAATAGAGTATAGGAGAGCAAAAGTAGATGAGTCATCACAAAATGATGCTAGTTTTTGAAATTTTGAACAATAATTTTTCAAGATTTTTGCATTCTGTCAAATAAATATCGATACAGCCGAAACAATTTTTTTGGTGGTGCCGAGACTGACTGACTCACTTAACCGAACCTTGGCACCCTTTTTGGTCAGACCGAAAAGAGGTACTTGGTTCCACCGAGTCAGTTCTCAGCAACATAGAAGTTCACATCGGTGAGACCGATATGTCTGTTTCGGTTCCACCAAGATTTATTGGGCGGACGGCAAAACCCTAGAAAATTCATCTTTCGCTAGACTAAGGAGGTTTTTTGAAGATAGGAAATCGTGCAAAGAGTGTCTTATAGATAAACTTGAATCTAATGCACAAGAATCGGACGAGGAGCACAAAAGAGATCGAATCCGTACCCTAACTTGGCGCGGATCCTCTACGGCGGCGACGGGGGAGAGGATTTCGTCGACGGCGGCGATTCCCAGCGGTGGAGGAGCGCAGGGAGACAAGGGCGATGACCAGGGGTATTGTAGGTGACAGCTTAGGGTTCTGAGGCGTGACGAATGAGACTGAATTTCAAAGCGTCGGGGTCCACAACTTATATACCCATCACTGTCGGTGACACCGATTCTAACATTTCGGTGTCACCGAGTTCCTCAACTGTTAGTTGACAGGGAAACTCGGTGTAACCGAGAAGATGGAATCGGTGGTACCGAGATTGAAAACTAGATCAACCCTAGGCATTCGGTGAGACCGAGATTTTGTGGTTGGTTCCACCGAGATGCACGCGGGAGGTTTTAATGGTTAGTCCTTGTCGATACGGAACTCCGAGTGCTCCACACACAGAGGGATCGAAAAGCACTTGTTCAATTTTTTTGATGCAGCATGAATAGAGTATGAGGTGAGAAAGCATAGATAGCTAAAGAAGTGATCGTAGGCATTCTTGTAAATCCAATTGGCCAAATATCAACAATTGGATATCCTCGAATGAGAAAATAAATGCAGACCAACATGCTCACACAATAAGATGTCAAATGAAATCATGGCAAACATTCACAAACACTCTAGCATCTAACAAGCACTTGGGCGATGACGGAGTCATCTATATATGATTATTTGACTTAGGATCCAAGTAAGAGTAATTGATCATAGGTCATACTCATCGTTTAAGCACAAGTGGCTTTACCACTTTTACACAAAGCATTTAATGTTGTCACATACTAAGAGATGCCTTGACTCAAGTCTTAAAGTAAAGCTCCCCCTTGATGTGACATCCCCCCATAAGAGAGATAAACTAACCTTGGGTTTTGTTGATGAAAACTTCATGTTGGTCAGGTAGTGGTGGTTGCTCAAGGTTGATGAAGATCACCAAGAGTTGGGAGAATCCTTGTTGTTTCTTTACTCTTCTCACCTACATGGGTCAGTCCCAACACACAAGCAACAAATACAAGGATATCTATGGACATGGAGTGCAAAGTGTGTGTAATGATGTCCATTGATTTGTTGATTACCTTGTCCCTTGCTTACCTTTGAGGGAATGTGTGACTTCTTGATCTATTGCATAGGATTGATGTTGATTGCAAATAGATCTTGCCAATAATGAATTTGAGTGAATTTCATTGGCGAAGTCACCCCTCAAGAACTCTTGAGTTCTTCTTCTTGGGAACCCAAATCAAGTTGATGGGGATCCTTGGTGTTGAAGTAGCACTTATAGAAGTTGAGCTTGTAGTAGCCTTGGGAACCCACTCCACCATAGCTAGGGATTCATCTTCATAAGAGTTAAAGTCCTCTTTGAGCTTGTTCTTGCCCTTGAGCTTGTGGTCTTGTGGTGGAAGGTCATCTTGAGTGTTTGTCCCCTTGGGAAGAGTATTTTCATACTTCTCCTTTTGAGGAACAAACTTGGGCTCGGGATATTGACCTTCTTCCCATTCAACTCCATTAGCGTTGAAGTAGCCAACACCGCGATTCTTCCGGTATCCTCCATGCTTGCGTACAATCTCATCAAATTGTTTGTACCCTTCAAGACTCTTGTAGATACCTTTCTCTATAATTCCTTTCAATAAAGAATTTTCTTGCTCAAGTGTAACTTGGCTAAGAGAATCATCATTAGTGGAATCAATAGAACTACTAGGAGCAACATAATTGGGTTTAGCATTTTTATTGTTGCTACTAGATGAAGAACCTTTCTTTCCTTTGTTACTAGTTTTCTTAGATTTGACTTGTGGCATGATTGTAGACAAGAGTAGTCGTTTGGCAAGATAAGATGAAGTCTTCTTTCGGAGATCGTCATTGATAGCTTTAAGAAATTCATGTTCTTGCTCCAAATTGAGCTTCTCGAAGCATAGCTTCTCATGAGTTCTTACAAGCTCTCTATGATCTTCAAGAGTAGATTCATGAGCTAACTTAAGAGTGGTGAGTTCTTTAGTTAGTTCTTCTATTTTCATCTTATCATCGTCAATTGATTTATCTTGACTATCATGAGAAATATTAAGTTCATTATGATCAATATCACTAGATTTATCACATAGCAAGTCATCATCGTAAAGCAAATCATCTTCATCACTATCAAAATCAAGATATTCGGGGTGAGATACCATGGGGCCTTTAGCCATGAAGCAACTTCCACCTCCTTCATTTGGTGAATCGAATAGATCATAGGAGTTGGTTGTCACTAGTGCAATTCCGGCAACACCATCATCTTGACAATAGTCGGAGTTGGAGTGATAGCTTCTCTCGGAGTGGTTGTCGGAGTCGGAGCAGGAAACCCATTCACCAACATGATCTTGATGTTTTCTTATTGAATAACTCTTGGTGTACTTGTCGTTTTTCTCTGAGTCCCTACTTCTCCTTGAGGGTCTTCGTTCATAACGATCATCTCTGCTCCTTCTCTCTCTTCGAGGTGATTCATCTATTGAGCTTTGTATTCTAGGTGACTCTTCTCTTCATTTGTAGGGAGCCGTGCACTCATTGGAGTAGTGTCCGGGCTTCCCATAGTTGTAGCAGTTTCGGTCACCACTTGACGAACGCTTCTCTTCATGTCTTGAGTTGGAGCTGTGATCTTTGCTTCTTTTCTTATAAAACTTGTTGAATTTCTTGACCATGAGGCTTATCTCTTCATTTGTGACAAGGTTGTCGCTTGTGGTAGCGGGAGTATCATTTCAAGCTTTGTAAGCACCGCTAGACTTGTGATGAAGCTCTTCCTTGTCTTTGAGTGTCATCTCATGAGCAACAATTCTACCAATCACTTCCGTTGGTTCGGGATCTTTGTAGTTGGCATCATTTGGATCAATGTGCACACGGTGTCATATCTCTCATCCAAAGCTCGAAGTAACTTCTTGATGATGAACTTGTTAGTCATTTCTTCGCTTCCTAAGCCGGCAATCTCATTTGTGATGAGAGCTAGCCTAGAGTTCATTTCAGCGACTCCTTCACCATCCTTCATCTTGAACTTGTCAAGTAGACCTTAAAGAACATCTAACTTGGATTCTCTCACGGACTCAGTTCCTTCGTGCATATCAACCAAAGTGTCCCAAATCTCCTTTGCGTGTTCAAGACGGCTGATTTTGTTGAATTCTTCATGACATAGGCAGTTGAAGAGAATGCCACATGCTTGAGCATTGAGTTGCAACATCTTCAATTCATCCGCAGTCGCTTCACGATCCGGTTCCTTTCCATCCATAAAGAATTCACCTTGCCATCCAACACGAACAACAACCCAAGCAGCAGGATTATGACCAAGCAAATGCATTTTCATTTTATGCTTCCAACTAGCAAAATTAGTGCCATCAAAGTACGGACCTCTACGGTGATAATTTCCCTCACTAGATGTCATACTTGTCCTAGGTTGTGGAACCTATGCAATGGATACCAAAGCTCTCATACCACTTGTAGGATCGAAAGTAGGTCTAGAGGGGGCTTATTAGACTACTTGAACAAATAAAAGTTTTGCCTTTTTCCCAATTTTAATTTTTGGCATGTTTTAGCATTCATAGCATATCAAGTAACACCCTACACATGCATGTCTAAGAGTGTAGCTGCGGAAAATAAAGACATTGCACATGTAAGTAAAGAGAGGGTTAGGAAAGCAAACACAAGTGATGACACGATGATTTTTCCCGTGGTTCCGATAGGTGGTGCTATCGTACGTCTATCCTAATGGAGTCTTCAACCCATGGAGGGTAACATTCGTGAGAGTCCACAGAGGGCTCTACCCACGGAGGGTTCCACGAAAAAGCAACCTTGACTATTCCATGCGGCTTTCGTCCACGAAGGACTAGCGTCACTATGGGTAGATCTTCACGAAGTAGGCGATCTCCTTGCCCTTACAAACTTCTTGGTTCACTCCACAACATGAAGTAGGAGGCTCCCAAGCGACACCTAACCAATCTAAGAGGCACCACCCTCCAAAAGGTAATAGGCTCGGTAATGAAGATGAACTCCTTGCTCTTGTGCTTCAAGATGATAGACTCCTCAACACACAATCACTCTCTCTTAGATTTGGCTTGGTAGAAGAGATGATATTGGTGGAAAGCAACTTGGGGAGGCTAGAAATCAAGATCCATATGGTTGGAGTGGAAGATCTTGATATCAACACAAGGGTAGGTGGTTCTCTCTCAAAAAACTGAGTAGGATAGGTATGGAATAGTTCTGAGTGCTTCTCTTTCGAGTGGGTGGGGTGAAGGGGTATATATAGGCATCCCCAAAAATCCAACCGTTACACACAAAATGACCAACTCGATGACACCGATGTGTAAATCTCAGTGGTACCGAAGTGACCAAAAGTGGCAACTTTTGAATCTCGGAGGGACCGATATACAATTGTCGGTTGCACCGACAAGGTGACCAACGGTCAGATTTTGCAATCTCGGTGACGCTGATTCACCATTTACGGTCGGACCAAAAATGTGAACTTGTGTAACAGAATTTTGGCAACCCAACTCGGTGGCACCAAGAGCAGTGTCGGCTACACCGAAGTGTTAGGGTTTGGCTGAGTCTGTCTAGGGTTTAGAATCGGTGGCACCGGGATTGGAATGTTGCTTGCACCGATTTTGCATATTTGGCTTTGGACAGACTTTGGTGGGACAGTTTGTGGATGTTTTGGTGACTGTCACTTGTGCATGTTTGAGCATATTGTTCACCATCAAAACTTTACCCCCTTTTAATAGTATTGGCTTTCCTATGAACTCAAAGTGATTTCTCACTAATATAAAATGTAGAGTACTCTTGCTTGAAGCTTGGCCAACCTATTGCCTTGAATCATGGGGTAGTTCCACAATCCTTTGGCCATCCGTATCATTGAACTTGTCCTGAAATATACTTAGTGGAAACATTAGTTCAGTGACTTATATCTTGTTATTAATTACCAAAACCACCAAGGGAGCAAATGTGCTTTCAGCATGTAAGTCATTAAGCGCCTTTTAATGCTTTACTTTATCGCTAAGCGGTAGCAATAGTAGTATAAGCATGGTGGGCGCGACAACTCCGATGGCGACACGTCGATGGAGATCAAGATGATGTAGATCATTGTGTCATGCTGGTGACGATGGAGATCATGCCGGTGCTTTAAGGATGGAGATCAAAAGCACAAGTTCATGGCCATATCATGTCACTTATGATTTGCATGTGATGTTAATCCTTCTATGCACTTTGTTTTACTTAGGACGAGGTAGAATTATAAGGTGATCCCTCACTTAAATTTCAAGATAAATTATGTTCTCCCTGAGTGTGCACCATTGCGAAAGTTTGTCATTTCGAGACACCACGTGATGATCGGGTGTGATACACTCTACGTTCACATACAAGGGTGCAAGCCAATGTTACACCTGCAGAACACTCGGGTTAAACTTGATGAGCCTCGCATGTACATACATGGCCTCGGAACACAAGAGACCGAAAGGTCGAACATGAGTCATATAGTAGATATGATCAACATGATGATGTTCACCATTGGAACCACCTCAACTCACGTGACGATCGGACTTGAGTTGGTGAATTTGTATCATGTATCACTCGGATGACCGGAGGGATCTCAATTTGAGTGGGAGTTCTTACTTAATATGATTAATTGAACTCATTTTCATGAACATAGTCAGAAGTGTCTTTGCAAGTTATGTTGTAGATAGTTCGCGCTGTAGCTCCCCTTTTTATTGATACGTTCCTAGAAAAAAGTAAGTTGAAAGATGATGGTAGAAATAATGCGGACTGGGTCCGTGATCTGAGGATTGTCCTCATTGCTGCATAGAAGGCTTATGTCCTTAATGCACCACTCGGTGTGCCATCCCCTCAAGCGTCGTCTGTAGATGTTGTGAACATCTGATGGCATGTTCTGATGATTACTTGATAGTTTAATGCGTCATGCATTACGACTTAGAATTGAGGCTCCAAAACGTTTTGAACGTCACGGAACATATGAGATGTTCTAAGAGCTGAGATTGGGATCTCAGGCTCGTTCCCGTGTTGAGAGGTATGAGACCTCCAACAAGATTCTTTGCCTGCAAGATGAAGGAGAATAGCTCAATCAGTGAGCATGTGCTCAGATTGTCTGGGTGCTCAATCACTTGAATCGAGTGGGAGTTAATCTTCCAGATAAGATAGTGATTAATATAGTTCTCCAAGTTACCGCCACAAGGCTGCTAGAGCTTCGTAATGAACTATAAACATCCCAGGGATGGAAAAGAGGATCCCTGAGCTGTTCGCGATGTTTGACACCGCGAAGGTAGAAATCAGGAAGGAGCATCAAGTGTTGATGGTTAAGTAAAACCACTAGTTTCAAGAAGGCCAAGGGCTAGGAGGAAAACTTCAGGAATGGCAAGCCAGTTGTCGCTCTAGTGAAGAAACCCAAGGTTGAACCCAAACCCGAGACTAAGTGCTTCTATTATGAGGAGAACGGTCGCTGAAGCGGAACAACCCTAGATACTTGGTAGATAAGAAGGCTGGCAATGTCGACATAAGTATATTTGATATACATGTTATTGATGTGTACCTTGCTAGTACTCCTAGTAGCCCCTGGGTATTGGATACCGGTTCGGTTGCTAAATGTTAGTAACTCGAAATAAAAGCTACGGAATAAACAAAGACTAGCTAAGGGTGAGGTGACGATGTGTGTTGGAAGTGTTTCCAAGGTTGATGTGATCACCATCGTACACTCTCTCTACCTTCGGGATTAGTGATAAACCTAAATAAATGTTATTTGGTGTTTGCGTTGAGCATGAATGTGATTAGATCATTTTATTGCAATACGGTTATTCATTTAAGTTAGAGAATAATGGTTATTCTGTTTACATGAATGATACCTTCAATGGTCATGCACCCAATGGGAATGGTTTATTGAATCTTGATCGTAGTAATACACGTGTTAATAACATTGATGCCAAAAGATACAAAGTTAATAATGGTAGTACCACATACTTGTGGCACCGTCGCTAAATGTCATGTTGGTATAAATCGCATGAAGAAACTCTATGATGATGGATCTTTGGACTCATTCGATTTCGAATCGGTTGAGGCATGCAGACCATGTCTCTTGGGCAGAATGACTAAAACTCCATTTTCCGGTATGATGGAGCGGGGAAGTGACATATTGGAAATGATACATGTTGATGTATGCGGTCCGATGAGTGTTGTAGTGTGCGGTGGATATCATTATTTTCTTACCTTCACTGATGATTTGAGTAGATATGGGCCTATTTACTTAATGAAACACAAGTCTGAAACATTTAAAAAGTTCAAGCAAATTCAGAGTGAAGTTTGAGATCATCGTGAAAAGAAGATAAAAATGTCTACGATATGATCGTGGAGGTGAATATCTGAGTTACGAGTTCTGTATACAACTTAAGACAATGTGGAAGTTGTTTCACAACTCACGCCACCTGGAACACCATAGTGTGATGGTGTGTCCGAATGTCATAGTAGTATTCTATTGGATATGGTGCGTACTATGATGTCTCTTATTGTTTTTCCACTATCATTTTGAGGTTATGCATTAGAGACAACTACATTCACTTTAAATAGGGCACCATCTAAGTCCATTGAGACGACACCGTATGAATTTTGGTTTGGCAGAAACCTAAGCTATCATTTCTCAATGTTTGGGGCTGCGATGCTTGTGTTAAAAAGGTTTTTAGCCTGATGATCTCGAACCCAAAGTAGACAAATGCATCTTCATAGAATACCCTAAATAGTTGGGTATACCTTCTATATCATATCCAAGCGCAAAGTGTTTGTTGCTAAAAACAGGTCCTTTCTCGAGAAAGAGTTTCTTTCGAAAGAATTGAGTGGGAGGAAAGTAGAACTTGATGAGGTTGTTGAACCGTCTCTTCAGTTGGATGATAGCACAACACAGAAATATGTTTCTGCGGTGCCTACGCCAATTGAAGAGGAAGCTAATGATGATGATCATGAAACTTCGGATCAAGTTACTACCAAACATCATAGGTTGACAAGGATATGTACTACCCCTGTGTGGTACGGTGATCCTGTCTTGGAAATCATGTTGTTAGACAATGATGAGCCTGTGAACTATGAAGAAGCGATGATGGGCCTAGATTCCAACAAATGGCTTAGAGGCATGAAATCCGAGAAAGGATCCATGTATGAAAACCAAGTATCGACTCTGGTAGACTTTGTCGAATGGCAGGCCGTTGAGTACAAATGGACCTTTAAGAAGAAGACAAATGCTGATGGTAAATGTGACCATTTATAAAGCTCGACTTGTCGCAAAGTAGTTTTCGACAAGTCCAAGGAGTTGACTGGGATGCGACTTTCTCACCCATAGCGATGCTAAAGTCTGCTGAAATTATGTTAGCAGTTGTTGCATTTTTCGATTATGAAATTTGGCAGATGGATGACAAAACATAGTTTCCTTAACGGTTTCCGTGAGGTAAGGTTGTATGTGATACAACCGGAAGGTTTTGTCACTCCTAAGGATGCTAAAAGGTGTGCAAGCTCCAGCAATCCTTCTGTGGGTTGGGGCAAGCATCTCAGAGTTGGAATATATGCTTTGATGAGGTGATTGAAGTTTTTTGTTTTTATACAAAGTTTACGAGAAACTTGTATTTATAAGAAAGTGAGTGGAAGCACTATAGAATTTCTGATAAGTATATGTGGATGACATATTGTTGATCGGAAATGACATAGAATTTCTGGAAAGCATAAAGGGTTGTTTGAAAGGTGTTTTCCAAAGGAAGACCTTGATAAAGCTACTTAATTGTTGGGCATTGAGATCTGTAGAGATAGATCAAGACGCTTGATGAGACTTTCAATGAGTACATACCTTGACAAGATTTTGAAAGAGTTCAAAATGTATCAGTCAAAGAAGGACTTCTTGCCTGATTTGTAAGGTGTGAAGTTGAGTAAGACTCAAAGCTCGACCACGGCAGAAGAAAGAGAAAGGACGAAGGTCATCCCCTATGCCTTAGCCATAGGCTCTATATAGTATGACTTGTTGTGTACTGCACCTGTGTGTGCCTTGCCATGAGTCTGTCAAGAGGTACAAGAGTGATCCAGGAGTGGATTGCTGGACAACGGTCAAAATTATCCTTAGTAACTAGAGGACTAAGCAGATGTTTCTCGATTATGGAGGTGATAAAGATTTTGTCGTAAAGAGTTACGTCCATGCAAGCTTTAACACCAATCCGGATGACTCTGAGTAGCAATCCGGATAAGTATAATGGAGCAGCCATTTGGAATAGCTCCAAGTGGAGTGTGGTAGCAGTGTCTACAGTATGACATAGATATTAGCAAAGTACACATGGATCTAAATGTCGCAGACCCATTGACTAAAGACCTCTCTCACATGCAAAGCATGATCGAACCCCATAACTCATTGGGTGTTCGATTCATAACAATGTAAATCACAAGGTGATGTGAACTAGATTATTGACTCTAGTGCAAGTGGGAGACTGTTGGAAATATGCCCTAGAGGCAATAATAAATTACTTATTATCATATTTCCTTGTTCATGATAATCGTTTATTATCCATGCTATCATTGTATTGATTGGAAACTAAATACATGTGTTGGTATATAGATAACACTTTGTACCTGGTATGCCTCTAGTAGACTTGCTTGTTGATCAAAGATGGTCAAGGTTTCTTGGCCATGGACATGAGATGTCATCTGATAACGGGATCATATCATTAGTAGAATGTTGTGATGGACAAGACCCAAATTATAAACATAGCATATGATCGTGTCAGTTTATTGCTATAGTTTTCTGCATGTCAAGTATCTGTTCCTATGACCATGAGATCCTGCAACTCACTGACATCGGAGGAGTGCCTTGTGTATGTCAAACATCGCAACGTAATTGGATGATTATAAAGGTGCTCTACAGGTATCTCCAAGGGTGTCTGTTGGATTGGCATGGATCAAGACTGGGATTTGTTACTCTGTGTGACGGAGAGGTATCTCAGGGCCCACTCGGTAATACAACATCACAACAAGGCTTGCAAGAAATGTGAATAAAGTGTTATCCACGGGATCTTGTATTATGGTATGAGTAAATAGGCTTGCCGGTAACGAGATTGAACTAGGTATGGAGATACCGACGATCGAACCTTGGGAAAATAACATACCGAAGAACACAGGGAACATCATACGGGATTAACTGAATCCTTGACATAGAGGTTCAACCGGTAAGGATCTTTGGAGAATATCTAGGAACCAATATGGGCATCCAGGTCCCTTTATTGGTTATTGACCGTAGAGGTCTCTCGGTCATGTCTACATAGTTCTCGAACTCGAAGGGTCTGCGCACTTAAGGTTCAATGACGTTTCGATAGTATTGAGTTATGCATGTTGGTGATCGAAGGTTGTTCGGAGCTCCGGATGAGATCCCGGACGTCCCAAAGAGCTCTGTAATGGTCCGTAGGTAAAGATTGATATATAGGAAATCTCATTTTGGCCACCGGAAAAGTTTCGGGCTCATCGGTAGTGTAGCGGGAGTGTCGGGAGGGTGCTGGAGGACCATCGGGAGGGGTGTCTCGACCCAAAGGGCCTCATGGGCTGTGAGAGGAGGCAGACCAGACCCTGGTGGGTTGGCCGAAGCCTCCCCTAAGGGCCCATGCGGCTGGGGTGAAGGAAAAGGCAAAAAGAGCCAAATTAGGAAGGAGTCCTAATAGGATTCCACCTCCCTTGTGGGAGGTGGATTCCTCCCTTGTTGCTTCGGTCGAAGCCCTACTTGGAGTAGGGGACAAGGCTGCCTCATGTCCCCTTCCTCCTATATATATTGAGGGATTTTGAGGGCAGCCCCTAACCCTAATTGCCACGTGCTGCCCTCTTCTTCCTCTAGATCTGTTTCTCCTCTAGATTGATTCCGTAGTGCTTGGCGAAGCCCTGCCGGATCAGCTCCACCACCACCGCCGCCGTGTCGTCGTGCTACTGGCGAACTCATCTACCTCTCTGCCCCCTCTTGATGGATCAAGAAGGTGGAGATCGTCATCGAGCTGCACGTGTGCTGAACGCGGAGGTGCCGTCCATTCGGCACTAGATCGGAAGGACCACGATGGGATCGCGGGACGACTCGTGATGAGATCGCGGGACGGATCGTGATTGGAACGCGAAGACGTTCGACTACATCAACCGCATTTCTTAAAGCTTCCCGCTTACCAATCTACAAGGGTATGTACATCCACTCTCCCTCTCGTAGATGCTCATCACCATGGATAGATCTTGCGTGTGCGTAGGAAATTTTTTGTTTCCCATGCAATGTTTCCCAACAAAGGGAGCATGGCAAATGCAGGTTATGGGGTCATGGCATTTTTACTTTATGCATACATAAATGACAATTTTTGTTCACACAAAGCATGAAAATTATAATAAAAACAATGGCAAATATTAATATGAATTTGCCATGGCAATTGATTTTGTGTGTTTTTACATGCACACCAAATTTATCAATTATCATACAAAACATCATATTTTGTACATGATTGGAACATAGCACTTTTTAGTTGATGTTTTTGGTTTGAGCATCATGGGAATTAGGTTTGTATGTATCATCGTAATTTTAATCTAATTTTTTCATCATGGGAAATTTACGCTAACTTTGCCATCATGTCAAACTTATACATATTTTCCTACTAATGAACTTCTTTTTCTAACCATCATGTTAAGCATCTTTGTGTGCATCATGGAAAAATTAATACTATTTTTTTGTCATCATGGAAATTTTTGTACATGACATGCATAATTATATTTTTGTTTTTTTACACCATCATGAATTTGTTTCTTTGCAACACAGCAAAAAAATACCATGTGTGCATGAAAATTTTAGTTTTATGGATCAGGGCAAATGTAGTTTATACAACATGGGAATTTTCACTTTTTGGACCATGGCAATTTTGATTGTTTTTCAACCGTGGCAAAATTTACTTTTTCCCATCGCAAGTTTACCTTTATTTGGCATGGCAAATTGACCTATATTTTCATGCAAATTTTACTTCAACATACATGGAAAATTTAATTTTAAACGCTCATGTCAATTTTTATTTTTTATTTTTCCACGACAAATTTACTTATAGGAGCAGTGGAAAACTTAGTTCATACAACATGGCATTTTCACTTTTTTGGACCACGGCAAATTTCATTGCTTTTCAACCATGGAAAAATAATTTTTTATTTCCCATGACAAATCTACCTTCATTTTGCCCTGCCAATTTTTGTTTAATATACATTTCAAATTTAATTTAAACGGTCATGGACATTTTTGCTTTTCATTTTTGCAAGACAAATTTAATATACATGTAAGGCAAATCTTAGTTGTTCAAGGATTTTTTTTTCCGTTCATGGGACCATGGTATATTTACTTATCAAACATGGTAATTGCCGCTTAACAATATTATTTCTTACAATTTTTTGTGGTCTACATGATGGGAACTTTTCATACACATTTTTGTGTCTTCACTTATATACTAACAATATATTAGGGCATCCCCAACGACAACCTGTAAATTTCTACGCTACACGCCATCTCCTTTGTCGTCACAAATTCAGGCACTAACACATATTTTTGGCTAGATACTTAACTACATCACAAACCGCTTGATGCTTTGTACCCATGCCTTTTCTCACACTGTTTCTCCACTTGCTCGTGTGGCTACTGTATGAAACCTCGGTTTAGAATCAATCCTACGGAATTGCCTAACCTCTAATGCCGCTACCGAGTTGTGCTCTTTGTTGTCTCTCATGTAGGATTTCCAGCTGTCGTCAAGACAGGATGAGCGCTATCTGCGCGGTGGCCTTCCCTTCTCCACCAAGGCCGCCTATGAGCTGACCATACATGACAACGACGACGACACGCACGCAACGTCCATCTGGTCCTCTTGTGTTCCTAACCGTGTAAAGATCTTTGCATGGCTCTTATTCCGTGGTCGACTCAACTCCAAGAGCAACCTACTCCACAAGCATATCGTCTCGGACTCACTATGCACGCGATGTGGGTTCGATGGCGAAACAGGAGAACACATCTTCATCCACTGCCCACTCGTGCAGCATATATGGCAAAGGATTGACATCACATCTTCCGACACCATTGATGATCTCTCGGGCTGTTGTCTACGTCCCCAAGTACATGTGCTCATCTGGCACTCAATTCTTCTCATTATTCTATGAAGGATTTGAGAATCCATAAATGCTATGACATTCAGGCAGGAAAACCATCATAGCATCTACACTCTCAAGAGAATAGTTGATGATCTCATGCTCTGAACACACAGGATCAAGAAACGAGAACATAAACAAGCCGTCGCCTCGTGGCATTCCTATCTCTTAACACGTTTACACGTGCTTATGTAATTCACTTTGTAATCTGACCAACATTGGGTTACACTTTGAGAAATATATTTCAGTGATTTTTCAAAAAATAAATACTACAAAGCCTGGATCGGACACGCTGGACGTCAACCTCAGCGCAGAGCCACGTTTAAGTTGGTCAGTCAGTCCGGCTCCAACCAACGTGCATGACACCTCAACTCCTTGACCCGCCGATCTGCTGCACATCTCCATGTGACGCCAAACCGACAGAATCACGACCTACGCAATTTAACATAGATTCTGCGATTGAGGAGGCCTCACATGCATACGCTCGGTCGGCTTAACGGCAGACTTTACTTTTTGAGTAGTGGTTCAGAGCCAAGCCTTTCATGGCTAATGGCTTCATATCGCTGGAATGGAATCTAGAACCGAACTACAGGCGTGCGGGTGGGTGGGTATTTGAAGCAGATGTGCTCACATGTGGATCAAAGTCTAGTATACAGTCGTGTAATTTGATTCCGGTTCCTAATCGAACTGAGCAGGATCCATTCGTAACTGGAGTACAGTACTACGTGGTTCATAGTGGGGAAAAAAGGGCAGTACGATTTTCCTCTTGTGATAGTAACCCCTGACATGTTACGATTTTCTTTTTGTGATAGTAATCTGAAGATATCAGGCATGAAGTTCCCAGTCTTTTCCTTTTTCTTTCTAAAACAGAGTCAAAAGATTTATCTCAACTATTGAGTACGAAAAAACGGCAGATCATCCACGGTAGGTTCGAAAAGAAAAAAAGAGGGTAAAATGGACATTACTCTCGCGGCATATGTTCCTCAAATGTTACATGCCTGTGATTGTCCGAACTTCGGCCTTGTCTTGATGTTTCCCATGAGGAAATGAGGCGACATGGTCTTTCAATTCACGATAATGTTGGAGCCACGGGAGAAGGAGGGTGGCACAGTGGCAATGACGACGCAGACGGAAGGGACACGCGAAAAGAAGAAAAGTTAATGGCACCAAATTTTTCAGGGATGTAGGGCACAGTAAAATCTTTTCTTTCCACTAAATATAAAAGTAGGTTAGGTCCAAGTTTTAAAGTGCACCTTAAAAATTGGACCCTGGTAAAGCCCGAATGTTCGATCTGGGAGACACCAGACCGAACAAATCGTTCGCTAAGAGGGAGCAAACCATCGAATGAAATCGTTTGATGGCAGAGCCCCCACATTGCGAACATGCTCCCTCATCGTCCCTACAGGCCTTTCCCCTGTGAAAAACAAAAAAGGGGAAATGAAGCACAATAGGGAAACAAAAGAAAAGCCCATATTTTTGTCGTGACTAATAAAGCCCCACTTTTGCTCTGCGATGAAAAAAATCATCATCTTTCAAAGCTGAAAATTACCATGTGTAATTTTTTCTTTGCAATGATCCAAAGGAATAAGTTATGGCAATTTCCATTTCTATATACATGGTGGCAAAAAAATGTCGATTAAAGTTTGTAAGGGCATCTCCATCGTCGACCCGCAAACCTCCCGCATACATCCAAATCATGCTGTCCGGACCGCGAAAGCCATCCAACGTGGTCCTGTATCGGCCCCCGTAGCGTCCGGACACGATTTCTCCCGCAGACCGGAGACAAGCGTGGAGGAACTTTGCGGGAGTCCGGAACGCTACTTCACCCAATTCTGACCATCCTGGCCCACCAAAAACCCATTTCCCTCTCCCGCGCGCCACCCGCCCGGCGCTAGCTGCCCGCATTCATGCCGCTGTAGAGTGGCCTCTCTCCATTAAAGAGCGCACGTGACCTCTCACTGGCACCGACATTGAAGCGGCTCGCCGGCCGAGGGCGCCGCCCGCTACGCGTCTCCGTTGTTCGCGCCCGTTCAATGCCAGATACGCATGACTGGACGGGACGTGACATATATCTACTACACCCGTTGAATACCCTGTCCGTCCGCATGTCGCCATTAAGCAGGCTCGCCGACCGAGAAACCCACTCTGGCGTCCCGCATTGACGCTTGGACTCACCGGTATCCAGTATTTAAGGGCGGCCACACCCGGCTATCTTTACTACACAACACATCAGCTCCACATTCTCTTCCTTTCCTCCACATCCGCCATGACTGCCGGCGGGAAAGCACTGTGGGACATCGTTGCAGGAGATGAAGCACACAGTGGCCTCCCTTGCCGCCGCCTGGCAGAGTCGCCGTGGTAGGCGGATCAAAGTCGGCTTGCCGGCTAGCTCACCCGAGGTCTCCGACAACGAGGATGACACCACGATGGGGACGGGCTTTGACGATGACTCCGCCCCGGTGCTCGCGCCTTCTGTGCATGCCGGCTTCACCATGGAGCAGGCGCAGGCGCACTACAACGCTGCCATGGCGAAGGTGCAGTCTGCACCGAAGCCTCTGTCGGCGTTCGAGCAGGTGCAAGAGGAATAGCAGTACAACCCGTTCCTCCTGGAGCAGGACCGATTGGCCGAGGGCCAGTGTCTACGGCGAGTGCGCGAGCGAGGAGGCCATGATGGCCATGGCCAGGCGAACCCCAACTTCGTCGCGGAGGAGCTTGCCATCTGATACGTCTCCGCCGTATCTATAATTTTTGATTGTTTCATGCCAATATTCTACAAGTTTCATATACTTTTGGCAACTTTTTATATTATTTTTGGGACTAACATATTGATCCAGTGCCCAGTGCTAGTTTGTGGTTGTTGCATGTTTTTTGTTTCGTAGAATATCCATAGCAAACGAAGTCCAAACGCGATAAAAACTTATGGAGTTTTTTTGGAATATATGTAATTTTTGGGAAAAATAATCAACGCGAGACGATGCCCAAGGGGCCCACAAGCCAGGGCCCGCAGCCTACCCCCCTGGCCACGCTAGGGTGGCTTGTGGTCACCCCTTAAGGCGGTTGGTGCCCTTCTTTCGCCGGAAGAAAGCTAATATTCGGATAAAAACGTGTTAAAATTTCAGCCCATCGGAGATACGGATCTCCATGAATTTAAGAAACGGTGAAAGGCCAGAATCTGGGAACGCAGAAACAGAAGGAAACAGAGAGAAAGATCCAATCTCGGAGGGGCTCCCGCCCCTCCGCCACCATGTAGGCCAAGGACCAGAGGTGAAATCCTCCTCCCATCTAGGGGGGAAGTCAAGGAAGAAGAAGAAGGAGGGGGGCTCTCTCCCCCTCTCTCCCGGTGGCACCAGAACGCCGCCAGGGCCATCATCGTGATGGCAATCTACACCAACAACTTCACCGCCATCATCACCAACTCTCTCCCCCTCTATGCATCGGTTCAGCACCTCTTATCCCCGCTGTAATATCTACTTAAACATGGTGCTCAACACTATATATTATTTCCCAATGATGTATGGCTATCCTATGATGTTTGAGTAGTTCCGTTTTGTCCTATGGGTTGATTGATTATCATGATTGGTTTTAGTTGCATGTTTTTTATTGGTGCTGTCCTATGGTGCTCTCCGTGTCGCGCAAGCGTGAGGGGTCCCCGCTGTAGGGTTTGCAATATGTTTATGATTCGCCTATGGTGGGTGGCGTGAGTGACAGAAGCACAAACCCGAGTAAGTAGGTTGTTTACGTATGGGAATAAAGAGAACTTGATACCTTATAATTCTATGGTTGGGTTTTACCTTAATGATCTGTAGTAGTTGTGGATGCTTGCTAGAGTTTCAATCATAAGTCCATATGATCCAAGTAGAGAAAGTATGTTAGCTTATGCCTCTCCCTCATATAAAATTGTAATAGTAATTATCGTTCAAGTTATCGATTGCCTAGGGACAAATAACTTTCTTGTGACAAAAAGCTCTCCTAAGACTAACTTAGTTGTTTCTTTATCTAAGCAGCCCCTAGTTTTTATTTATGTGCTCTTTATTATCTTGCAAACCTAGCCTATCACACCTACAAAGTATTTCTAGTTTCATACTTGTTCTAGGTAAAGCAAACACTAAGCGTGCGTAGAGTTGTATCAGTGGTCGATAGAACTTGAGGGAATATTTGTTCTACCTTTAGCTCCTCGGTTGGTTCGACACTCTTACTTATCGAGAAAGGCTACAATTGATCCCCTATACTTGTGGGTTATCAAGACCTTTTTTTGGCACCGTTGCCGGGGAGCAATAGTGTGGGGTAAATATTCTCGTGTGTGCTTGTTTGCTTTATCACTAAGTAATTTTTATTTGCTGTTCTAAGTTGTTCTCTATCTTTAACTATGGATATGGAACAAGAAATACCAATAAAATTAGGTGTACTTGCCACTCGTGAAGATGGAGAACCTCCTAAAATCCTCGATGCTCATTATGTGAAATATATTATGCACTACTTTAATAATCCTGAGAAAATCCCATCCAATTATATAATGGGACACACGTTGGATCAACGTGAATACTTTAGGGATGATCGCTTGACTCAAAAAGGGAAACAGTTATGGGATCAAATTCATATGTTACATTGGTATGCTCGGAATTTATGCTTGAGATATGATAATACTTGTTGCTCTAGGATGAAGGCTCCACACCTTCCCTTTTTATGTAAATTTAATGATAATGAAACCTTGGCTTCTTATGCTAATGGTATAAATATTATTACTATGATGTGGAACGAATAGAAGAAGTCGTTGCTTTTGTGGGTGCTTGTGAAATTAAATGTTTGTTTGAGGAGTATGAAAATTATGATGGTGTTGTTTACATATATGAAAATCTTGCTATAGTTCGATATTGCTATGAGAATTATAAATATTGTGACGGTATTAATGCTTTTACTGAGAAAGTCTCCGCTGTCCAAGAAGAGACTAATATTTTGCAGGAATCTATGGAAGAAGAAATTGATGACACTGTGAGCTCATTGGAGAAAAAGATGAGGAGGAGAGCGAAGAACAAAAGGAGGAAGAGCGGATTAGCTACCCGTGTCCACCTTCTAATGAGAGTAACTCTTCAACTCATACATTGTTTAATTTCCCTTCGTGCTTACCGAAGGATGAGTGCTATGTTGATTGCTATGATCCCTTAGATTCATTTGAAATATCCCTTTTTGATTGCATTTATGCTTGCTATTCTTGTGGCCATGATTCCAATATGAATTATGCTTATGAAGATGAACTCGCTATAGTTCCTTATGTTAAGAATGAAATTGTTGCTATTGCACCCACACATGATAGTCCTGTTATCTTTTTGAATTCTCCCAACTACACTATATCGGAGAAGTTTGTACTTATTAAGGATTATATAGATGGGTTGCCTTTTACTATTACACATGATGACTTTGATGGATATAATATGCATGTGCTTTCTTCTCATACTTGCAATTATTATGAGAGAGGAACTACATCTCCACTTCTCTATGTCTCCAATACGATAAAATTGCAAGAAACTGCTTATGCTATGCATTGGCCTTTACTTTGTGTGCATGAATTGTTCTTTTATGACATACCGATGCATAGGAAGAGATTTAGACTTTGTTGTTGCATGATATATGTTACTATGTGCTCACTACTAAATTACAAATCATTGTTAATTAAAATTGGCTTTGATACACCTTGCGATCCGGGTGGATCCATTACTTGAGCACTTTATGCCTAGCTTAATGGCTTCAAAGAAAGCGCTGCCAGGGAGACAACCCGGAAGTTTTAGAGATTCATTTTATTATGTTGTGTTATTTTAAAATAAATAGAAACAAAAAATAAAGTGGGTAACTTAAAAAAATTTCAAAAGGAAAAGTGAAAGTGAGAAAGACGAGCAACGTTGAAGTGGGGGCTAGCCTTGAACTTTGTTCCTGCCCATGAAAACTTTGTGAATCTTGATTACAGAAACTTTTCCACAAAAATAATTATTCCCTTGTAAAAATACATTGTATTATAAAAATAATGTGCCAAGAATTACCTTTAGGATGTTTAAATTGCTTGTTTGAAATGTGCTATGTAAAAACAGAAACTTTTGCTACAGTGTTTGAATTTCTATATTTTACTGGAGCGTGCAAAAGTTCTGAATTTTTTACACAATACTTTTATACAAATTCTTGACCAGTTACTAATGTTTCCGAATTTTTGGAGTTACAGAAGTATGGTAAATGTCCAGATTACTTCAGACTGTCCTGTTTTTGATGCATTGTTTTGCTCGTTTTGATGAAACTATCGATTTTATCGGTGGTATAAGCCATGGAAAAGTTATATTACAGTATATAAAATTAAAAAACAAAATATTAATTGGTTGGCAACAGTACTTAAAGTGGTAATTTGCTTTATTATACTAACAGATCTCACGAGTGTTTTGTTAAGTTTTGTGTGATTGAAGTTTTCAAGTTTTGGGTGAGATCACGATGGATGAAGGAATAATGAGTGGAAAGAGACTACACTTGGGGATGACCGAGGCTCCCCAAGGTAATATTCAAGGACACCCAAGAAACTAAGCTTGGGGATTCCCCGGAAGGCAACCCCTCTTTCTTCTAACAACCATCGGTAATTTTACTTGGAGCTATATTTTTATTCGTCACATGATATGCGTAAATCTTGGAGCGTCGTGTGCTTTTTATTTTTCTTTTAATAATGCACCATGCTGGTATGAGAAAGTCCTTGGTTGATTTATAGAAGGCTGTTTGCACCTCAGTTATATCTTTTGAGTATGGCTTTATAGAATGCTTCACGTGCTTCACTTATATCATTTGAAGTTTGGATTGCCTGTTTCTCTACACATAGAAACCCGCCATTTGTAGAATGCTCTTTGCTTCACTTATATTTGTTAGAGCGCGGGCATATCATTTGTAGAAAGAATTAAACTCTCATGCTTCACTTATATCTATTTAGAGAGTCAACATGAATTGGTCATTCACATGGTTAGTCATAAAATCCTACATAAAACTTGTAGATTACTGAATATGATATGTTTGATTCCTTTAAATAGTTTTGTGATATAAAGATGGTGATATTAGAGTCATGCTAGTGAGTAATTGTGTATTGTTAGAAATATTTGTGTTAAAGTTTGTGATTCCCGTAGCATGCACGTATGGTGAACCGTTATGTGAAGAAGTCGGAGCATGATTTATTTATTGATTGTCAACCTTTATGTGGAGGTAAGGAGCGCGTGATGGTTAACTCCTACCAACCTCTCCCCTAGGAGCATGTGTCTAATATTTTTCTCTGATTAACTAATAGACTTTTGCAATAAGTATGTAAGTACTTTATGACTAATGTGAGTCCATGGATTATACGCACTCTCACCCTTCCACCTTTGCTAGCCTCTCTAGTACCGCGCAACTTTTGCCGGTGTATTAAACCCACCATATACCCTTCCCCAAACCAGCCATCATACCTACCTATTATGGCATTTCCATAGCCATTCTGAGATATATTGCCATGCACCTTCCACCGTTCCGTTTATTATGACACGCACCATCATTGTCATGTTGCTTTGCATGATCGTAAGATAGCTAGCATGATGTTTTAATGGCTTGTCCATTTTTTATGTCATTGCTACGCTAGATCATTGCACATTCTGGTACACCACTGAAGGCATTCATATATAGTCATATTTTGTTCTAGTATCGAGTTGTAATTCTTGAGTCGTAAGTAAATAAAAGTGCGATGATCATCATTATTAGAGCATTGTCCCATGTGAGGAAAGGATGATGGAAGCTATGATTACCTCACAAGTTGGGATGAGTCTCCGTACTTTACAAAAAAAAAGGCCAAAGAAGCCCACCAAAAAATAAAAAAATGAGAGAAAAGAGAGAAGGGGCAATGCTACTATCCTTTGTCCACACTTGTGCTTCAAAGTAGAACCATGATCTTCATGATAGAGAGTCTCCTATATTGTCACTTTCATATACCAGTGGGAATTTTTCATTATAGAACTTGGCTTGTATATTCCAATGATGGGCTTCCTTAAAATTGCCCTAGGTCTTCGTGAGCGAGCGAGTTGGATGCACACCCACTTAGTTTATTTTTGAGCTTTCATACACTTATAGCTCTAGTGCATCCGTTGCATGGCAATCCCTACTCACTCACATTGATATCTATTTATAGGCATCTCCATAGCCCGTTGATACGCCTAGTTGGTGTGAGACTCTCCTTATTTTTTGTCTTCTCCACAACCAGCATCTTCTATTCCACCTATAGTGCTATATCCATGGCTCACACTCGTGTATTGCGTGAAAGTTGAAAAGGTTTGAGAATAGTAAAGTATGAAACAATTGCATGGCTAAAACCGCAGTTGTGCATGATTTAATACTTTGTGAGATGAAGATGGAGCATAGCCAGACTATGTTATTTTGTAGGGATAACTTTCTTTTAGCCATGCTATTTTGAGAAGACATGATTGCTTTATTAGTTTGCTTGAAGTATTATTGTCTTAATGTCAAATGATAGACTATTGCTTTGAATCACTCGTGTCTTAATATTCATGCCATGATTAGATTATATGACCGTGATTATGCTAGGTAGCATTCCACATCAAAAATTATCTTTTTTTATCATTTACCTGCTCGAGGACGAGAAGGAATTAAGCTTGGGGATGCTGATACGTCTCCGTCATATCTATAATTTTTTATTGTTTCATGCCAATATTCTACAACTTTCATATACTTTTGGGAACTTTTTATATTATTTTTGGGACTAACATATTGATCCCGTGCGGAGTGCCAATTCCTATTTGTTGCATGTTTTTTGTTTCGTAGAATATCCATACCAAACGAAGTCCAAACGGGATAAAACCTTACGGAGATTTTTTCGAATATATATGATTTTTGGGAAAATGAATCAACACGAGATGATGCTCGAGGGGCCCACAAGCCAGGGGGCGCGACCTACCCCCTGGTCGCGCTAGGGTGGCTTGTGGTCACCCCTTAAGGCGGTTGGTGCCCTTCTTTAGCCGCAAGAAAGCTAATATCCAGATACAAATCGTGTTAAAATTTCAGCCCAATCGGAGTTACGGATCTCCATGAATTTAAGAAACAGTGAAATGCCAGAATCTGGGAACGCGGAAACAGAAGGAAACGGAGAGAGATCCAATATCAGAGGGGATCCCACCCCTCCGCCGCCATGGAGGCCAAGGACTAGAGGGGAAACCCTCCTACCATCTAGGTGGGAGGTCAAGGAAGAAGAAGAATGAGGGGGGCTCTCTCCCCCTCTCTCCTGGTGGCACCGGAACACCGCCGGGGCCATCATCGTGACGGCGATCTACACCAACAACTTCGCCGCCGTCATCACCAACTCTCTCCCCCTCTATGCATCGGTTCAAAACCTCTTCTCCCCACTGTAATCCCTACTTAAACATGTGTTCAACGCTATATATTATTTCCCAATGATGTATGGCTATCCTATGATGTTTGAGTAGATCCGTTTTGTCCTATGGGTTGATTGATGATCATGATTTGTTTGAATTGCATGTTTTATTATTGGTGATGTCCTATGGTTCTCTCCGTGTTGCGCAAGTGTGAGGGATCCCCGCTGTAGGGTTTGCAATATGTTTACGATTCACTTATGGTGGGTGGCGTGAGTGACAGAAGCACAGACTCGAGTAAGTAGGTTGTTTGCGTATGGGATTAAAGAGGACTTGATACATTATAATGCTATGGTTGGGTTTTACTTTAATGATCTTTAGTAGTTGCGGATTCTTACTAGAGTTCCAATCATAAGTGCATATGATACAAGTAGAGAAAGTATGTTAGCTTATGCCTCTCCCTCATTTAAAATTGCAATAGTGATTATCGGCCGAGTTATCGATTGCCTAGGGACAAATAACTTTCTTGTGACAAAAAGCTCTCTACTAAGACTAACTTAGTTGTTTCTTTATCTAAGCAGCCCCTAGTTTTTATTTACGTGCTCTTTATTATCTTGCAAACTTATCCTATCACACCTACAAAGTACTTCTAGTTTCACACTTATTCTAGGTAAAGCGAACGTTATGCGTGCGTGGAGTTGTATCGGTGGTCGATAGAACTTGAGGAAATATTTGTTCTACCTTTAGCTCCTCGTTGGGTTCGACACTCTTACTTATTGAGAAAGGATAAAACTGATTCCCTATACTTGTGGGTTATCACCATCTACTATGTTGTCTGTGCTCAAGCCGCCACTTGCTAGGAAGCGACCGTCGTAGAGGCACAACTACAGGCAAAACAACGCCAGCGGTACCTCCTATGCGCCACCAATGAGCCATCAGCCGGCCAGTGGGACAAAGACAGCGCCGATGCCACCATTTCCATCATGGACCTCACGTCCAGCGGTGAAGGACAGGCCTTGGACTCCTCCGAGGATGTGTAGGCAATAGGAGGAGGCAGTGCCTTGTGTCCCATGTGGGCCATTCTGTCTCTCGCGTTTTACTATTCCTCGCGGGAGACCAGACTTTCACTTCACCGATCTTATCATCGGTGCTCATGGAGACGACAGATGCGAGGACGACACAGGCTTGGACGTCGGGCGCCGCCGCCATAGGATAGGGTTAGGGGCAGGTTTTGTTTTTGTTCTAGATGCTCGAAATGTAATGAATCTACCGTGTTTGTATGAAATCTGTCATGTTTGCATGAAATCGGGATGTGTTTGCATAAATATCATCCTTTTTTTAAAAGAGTTTGAAATGTATGCGGCTAGCGTTGGATGGTGTCTTCCCGCCTTCGTGGTTGCGGACCGGTCCTCCCTGTCTATGGACGGATGCGGGTGTTGGTTTATAGTTTTTCCAATAAATGAGTGGCTGCTTTGTGGTGCAATGAAAACATTTGGGTGTTGTAGGGCGAGCCAGTCTACCCAAGGCTCTTGAGATGGGAGTAGTGCTTTTACAGCAAATTTCATTAGTAGGCAATTGTTTTGTGTAAGGTTTTTTAGACCTAGACCACCAAACTTTTTTGGTTTACACACATTTTTTCAGGCAACTAAGCATTGTGCACCCGTGCATGCTTCCTCTGTGGCCCAGAAGAAGGCTCACCGAATGGAGTCTATTGTTTTTAGGACAGATTTAGGGATGAGAAAGACAGACATAAAATATACTAGGATGGAGTCGAGGACAGCCGATAGTAAAATTAGCCTATCCCCTTTCGATAGGATTTTTGCTCGCCAACCTGACAAGAATTTTCTACATCGTTCTATAATGGGCAGGAAGGCGTTGGCTGGAAGGCGTGTGGGTGCTAAGGGTAGTCCTAGATAGATCTGTGGGAATGTTGAGGTGGTGCATTGCAGCGCAGAGGCGATGGAGTCTGCTATATTTGGTTGTTTTGGCGAAGTTTATAGTGAGGCCGGTTGTCCTGGCAAAGTTGTGAAGAATGTTTTTTAGTTGGAGGGCTCCGTCATTGGATGCTTTGGCGATGATAAGGGCGTCGTCTGCATATTGTAGAACAGTTGGGGGTAGGTGCGAGAAGAGTGGATGGCTAAGGTGGGATAGGTTGCAGTCTTGTTGGATCATTTGTTGAAGAAGGTCAGCGACGATGATGAAGAGGTAGGGTGATACTGTGTCCCCCTGTCTGAGTCCGTTTTTGCAATTTATCCAATTTCCGAGAATTCCGTTTAGCATAACCGCAGTTTTTCCGGTGGATAGAAGGTCATGAATCCATGCCATAAATTTTGGTGGGAAGCCTCGACAGTGTAGGATAGCTGAGAGGGAGTCCCAGGATAGTGAGTCGAACGCTTTGCTGAAGTCCAGTTTTATGACCATGGTTGGACCTTTTCTATTATGGCAGGCTCCAATGATGTCCGCAGCATAGACAAATTTTTCCGAGATGCAGCGTTCTGAGATGAAGCCAGTTTGGTCACCATGAACAAGCATCGGTATAATTGGTTTTAGTCTGTTGGTTAGGATTTTTGCAACGTCTTTGATGAGATGGGGCGGTAGGCGTCTGGAGTGTTTGCATTATTTTTTTTGGGCAGAAGGATTAGGTGAGCTCTGTCGAGGCATTCGGTTTGCGTCGTGTGACTTTGAAAGTCTTCCATGAATGAGTTGATTTTTGTTTTGACAGTGTTCCAGAATTTCCGGTAGAAATGTGGCCCGAAGCCGTCGGGACCCAGACTGGCTAGAGGGTTCATTTGGAAGAATGCATCCTTTATTTCCTCTTTCGAGAAGGGGGGGTCAAGTGCGAGTAGTTGAGGTAGCGTGTGAGAGTAATATTGCTGTGGACGAAAAGACAGGTAGTGTGAGGCGAAGAGCCGATTATTGTCGTGAAGTGGTCTTTAAGGATGTCCGCCTTTTGGCTGTGGGAATAAAACTCGGTCCCCTCTTGCGTGAGAGATGTGATAGTGTTCTTACGAAGTCTTTGAGAGGCTGTGGCGTGGAAATATTACCGTGCGAACTTTTCCCCGTTGTTTCCAGAAGGCCATTTTTTCACAAACGGCCATGCGTAGGGTGCTTATGACAACGGTTCTTAACATTTGTTCGGCTTTTGATAGTGGTCGAGCCTCCTCTTTGAGGTCGACTAGATTGATGATTTTTTTGCAGCCATTTCGCGAGCATGGGTTGGCGATCGTGAGGAGGCCCATTTTTGAGGGCGTTTCTTGTTTTTCTAAGCAATTTAGACAAGGTAGCGGCTGAGTTTTAGGAGTGAGGCGAACGTGGTTGGTTGCTCCAGCATTTTTTAACGATGTCATGACAAGCCGCTGATGTGGTCCATGACATTTCGAATCTGAAGTGACGCGGTCGTGGCACAGTTGTTTGAATATTTGGGATTAGCGGTACGTGATCTGAGACGGTACGAGGTAGAGATGACAAAGTTGTGTTAGGGAAGCAGTTATTCCATGTGATGTTGAAGAAGGCTCTATCCAGACATTCTAAGGTTGGGTTTGATCGTTTGTTGGACCATGTAAACCGTCTGTCCAACAGGGGAGCTCGATTAGTGCAAGTTCATTAATCATGCTGTTGAAAGCATCAGCTTCACGTTGGTGGAAGTTGTGTTTATTTTTTTCATGAGAAAAAGGATTAAGTTGAAGTCTCCTATAATGAGCCATGGTGTAGCGTCATCTACTTTGATTGTTTTTAGCTCGTCCAAGAAAGCTTGCTTAAGCTTGTGGTTTGAGGGGGCGTAGACGTTAGTGATGGTGAATGGAAAAGGGTGGGCGAGGGTTGAAAGTGTTATAGAAGTGGCAAAATTATGGTGAGTGTGAGAGATCAGAGAGAAATTGTTTGAGTTAAAAGCAGAGATGATTCCTCCGGCCGAGCCGTCCGCAGGTAGATAAATTTTTTGGTCTAGAGAGCGTGGTAAGAAGGAGTTGAATTTGCGTTCAGTGATGTCATTTAGCTTTGATTCTTGTAGAAGGAAGGACGGCATGCGGTCTTATACTGGTAAGTTCGGAAAAGTTATCAGCACATTTTTTGTCATCACTAAGTCCTCTTACATTCCACGAGCAGATGGATAGAGTGGCGTTACTCATAACGATACATTGGACACCTAATTAGAAGCAGCGAAGTGGAGCTAAATAGGGGCATGCGCGGAACTAAGGGATACACGGAGTAGATCAGAGGATCTCTCCAAAGTCCAAACAGACGCACAGGGAAAGTAGTAGGCCCGTGAGTTCGGACCGCGGTAGGGACGGTTTGTCTCCGTCCGAACGGCACAGGGGCGCACACGATCGTCTGCTCTTATCATGGGGCGACGTTGGCACCTCCATGTTCGTTGTAGTTGTCGTCTGCGTGGGCAATAGAAGTTGCTGTCGTGGCATCCGCACCACAGAGCACGGCAATGTCCGCAAGAGCCGCAGCAGAGGCAGGCGGGGCCTCTGGTATGTCAAGTTGGGCGGAGCGAATGGCATCTATAAGAGCTTTTTCCACGTCAGTGGCAGCGAGGCGTGCGGCTCTTGCACGGACAACCTTGGTGGTCATGTCGGTGAAGTGTCAGGGCTCTTTTGCGGCGAGGCGTGAGCTCCTGCGGAGACTCATAGTCTTGTCCACCGAGCGTTTTGCGCTGCGGCGCAGCTTGCGGAGCACTGATTCGTGCAAAGGACGATCTGCAGCTTGCGTTGTGGGAATGTCCATAGTTAGGCAGAGTGTATTTTCGGTATTTGTGTGAGCGGAGAGACATGGCTGTGTTGGGATCATACCGGTGGAGGAGGATGGCCCAGCCGAGTAGGCTAGGGCTGACATGTCGAGGCCCAGGGGAGAGGATGTTGAGCTGTCGTACGGGCGAAATGCAGACGGCAGCTTCAGGGTGGGTGGGGGGGGGGGGGGAGTACTCAGCCATTTCTTCGGCGTCGTTGGGCACCAGGGGAGGAGGTTGCGGCAGGGAGAGCCCATCGACGGGGATGGGGAGGCGTGGCGTTGGTCGGTTGATGCTGGCCTGCATGGAGGACGAGGCAGCGACGGCCGAGGCAGCGAAGGCCGATGGAGGTGAGGCCTGCTGCGATGGAGGGGCCGAGTCGCTGTCGGACGAGACGATGATGGTGGGGCGCCCCCGGACAGCGGGAGCGTCGTCGCAGGATGATACGTGGATGGGCATGTTGATGGAGCCGTCGCGCCTGGGTGGCGGGGGCACGTTGAAGGAGATAGGAGATGGTGGAGGACCGCGTGGCATCTCCTCCTCAGGCCCGCAAGTCGCGCGGAGGGGGGGCGTGTGCCCCCATAGGGATGTCCGCGTCCGGGTCCGAGTCGGAGGAGTAAGACGATGGGTCGAGGGGTCCCATCGGGTCTAGGACCGTGGCAAGCTTGGTGATGGTGACAACTTTGATGTCGTTGGTGGGAGGGATCTGGATGTCGAGCGAGTCCGGCAACGGCTTGCGTCGGTCAACCATGACGAGGGCGCGGACTGCCGTGAAGTCTACCGAGCAAACATCCCCAATGCGGTTGAGAGCCTACCGGATGCCTGCATCGTGCCATAGCTCGTGAGGAAACCCCCACGGCTCTGACCTCGATGAGCTGGTCGAAAACCGGCGACGCACGGTCCGCCAGTTCAACCGGCTCGAGTGTGAGTTGGTTGCCACCATAGTTGAGGGGGCCGAGGCTGAGGAGATAATCTCTGACGGCTGCTGATTCAAAGGTGATGCATCCAGCCCCCCGCCAAGAGCCCGCAACGGCTAGGCTTGTGTTAACAGCGTGCTCTAGGACGGCGGCGTGAATGAGTGGCGTCGGGTTGTGGATAGGAGTGCGAAGGTGGGCGAAGGCCAGGTGGGAGACATTGTTAATGAGGCATGGTGGGGCGACGATGAGAGGAGCTGGGTCTGCGAGGTGGCGGGAGTGGCGGGCTGAGCGAGAGCTTGGGGGAGGCGGAGCAGCAGCGGCCGCAGCGCGCGCCTCGTTGAGGTATGCGCGCAGCGCGTCGAGGTCGACTGGAGAGGAGAGGGCCGGGATAGTGGGAGTTTGGGTGATGTTTTCGTGGGTGTTGGCGGAGGGGGGAGCGACCCAGCCGACGGGGATGCCGAGGAGTGGCGCGAGCGGCCCGTTGCCGGCGCGAGGCCAGCGGGTGACAGCAGCATCCAGTCCGCCGAAGTTGGGTTCAGCGTTGTTGGCCATGTCTTTAGCAGCTTGGTACCTTGTTTTGACAGCGAATGCTGGGTTAGCGGATGGTTTTTGTGGCATGGATGGAAAGACGGGGAGTAGGCGGACGGACCTGAGCACCAGCGGCGACTGGCTTTGTGACCGGAGCACCAGTAGCGAGCGCACCGGACTGGGTCTCGGCAGTGCTGAATCAGATGGTCCAGTGCTAGGCAGCGGAAGCAATGGCGCTGGGAGAGGAGGGTTGAGGAGTGGTGAAGTGTTGGGGTGCTGGGGGAGGAGCATGCATTATATATAGGTGGGGTGAAGGGAGGATGTGCATGCGGAGGGGGAGAGAGGAGAGCGTCCTGGTAAGTCTTGTGTTACATGTGATCGGCAGTGGATGGCGTCATGGCTTTGGTCAAAGAGCAGGGCACGCAGTTTCTGTCACCGGAGGTGTGCAGCTGAGCCGGGCTGGCAGGGCATGGAAGGGTCACGGGTGATGGGGTGTGGGCGAGCCGGTGCGGCTCAGGGAGAAGCGTTGGTGCATGCATGCATGCGGGCAGTTCCTGGTCGGCTGTACTATAGCCAGGAGGCCCACATGCAGAGGGAGCCGGTGTATGCACCGTGTTTGACACGTTCTCAGGCAGTGGAGTCTTCTTTTGGATTGAAGTGGATTTGATCGACACGTGGTCCAGCATAGAAGTAGATGTTCCGGCCCTGTCTTGCTTGGAGGGTGGCGTACGGGTGGGCGTCGTGTTCCCAGCAGTGGTCAAAGGCGCTGAAAACAGTGGTGGGAATATATTCTCAGAGTGGGCATGGCAGGGTGTTGTTGATTTCTTGTTTGTGCTAGTGGAGCGTGTATGGTTTGGACCGTTGGACAGGAGGGGGCTTGGCCTATTGTTTGTTGTGAGCAGGGCAAGAGAGGATGGATGCGGTCCGAGGATGGATTCGTTTGTTGTGGCTGGATGTGATTCTTTTTGAACGGTCCTGGCCGGTCCATGTAGAGCTAGCATTCGCTGTTGATGAGCAGTGGCCGAGTCTAGTTGGTCAAAGAAATACAGGGAGAATGGTTTGAAAACCAACGGTGACTTTTTCAGAATTTCGAATCTAACTTCTTTGGTCAACACATAGGAACGGAACACATTATCAGCTAGCTTAGTTGCCTGAAAGTCTGGTTTAACCGAAAAATGGTGGTCTAAAGCATTTTTTATGAGCGTGTCATTTGGTATGATATTTTTTGAACTGCAAACTATCCAGAACGGGACGTGCGGTGCGTGGCGGGGTGGAAATATAGGCCTAGTGATCTCAGTGTGGTACATATTTAGAACTCGATTAAAGAATTTTAATCCATGGCGGAATGGCCTAACCTTAGATGCAGTAGCCAGCGGCGTCGTTGTCGTGTCCGACAGGAGGTCCTGGTCGTGAGGGAGCACTATCTTAGCGGAAGCCTTCGTTGGTGATGGTGGATGGACGGTGATGTTGCGGCCGAGCTGATTCGGAGCAGGGAGAGCTGCAGCGTCCGCCTACGCAGACATAGTGGAGGCGGCGATGATGGAGGAGAAGAAGAAGGGCGTGGAGATCGGCGAGCATGCAGAGATGGCGGCTTGTGCGTCCGGCGAGGCAGTGCAGAAGTAGTAGGCCGACGGTGACAAAGTTTTGACGGCGAATTTTTTTGCCCTACCCCCGAACCTGGTTTGCAGTACTACCGCAACGAGGAAGCCGTCGAGGGGAAGGTTGCATTTGTGGAAGAAAATGATGGTGTCACGAGCGTGCGTGGTTGAGAGGCGAGGCGGCGAGACCATGGATCTTTTTGTTTGCCAGAGAGTAGACTGGAAAACGAGCCCGATTGTGGAGTCGAGGTTGAGTGAGTATCGAATGAAGTGAAAAGCGTGGTGCATGAGATCGCCGATGTCGAGAGTTTGAACAGCACTTTGAGCGTTGGAGGCCGAGGGCGGAGGCTGGAGTGTTGGTGGTGCGGAAAGGCACGGCGCGATGGATGCGGGTGTGTCCTTTGTGGCATCCTCTGGAGAGCAAGGGAAGAAGGAGATATGGATTGGAGGAGTGGCGATGTCGACCTCCTGGAGTATAGCTAGGGCCACCAGAATCGAGGAGACAGTGAAGCGAAAAAACAAGGATGATAGCTGCAGTGGCATGAACATGTCAGACTGCCCCCCGAGACAAGCTTGAAGGTAGCATGGAAGCATGAGGCAGTCGATTTCCAGTACCGCATGCTCAATTTTTGCAACGAGGTGGATGCCTGTGGATCGGTGGCGAAAAGGGGTGATTGGTTGGAGAATGGCTGACCAAACTTGGTCTTCCAAATCGTCACCCATTGCCGTTCCGACCCCAAGCGCAGCCCTAATGGCAGCCTGGACCGGAGAGTCATCGAGTCTACTATCGAGTGGGAGCGGAGGGGAGGTGAAGGTGTCCACTGGAAGGCTGCAGGTGGAGGGATTTGTGGGCGTCCGGCAGCATGTGGTCAGCGGAGCTGGGGAAGGAGCGTGGGGAGGCGGGAGAGGAGGAGGCGAGAGAGCCATCATCTACTCTTCCATTCGTTACCCTTTGTAGTATTTTGTAGGACCAAAAGTATGTCTAGAGGGGGGATGATTAGACTACTTGACCAAATAAAAGTTTTACCTATACCAAGTTTTAGGGTTGACAGTTTTTAGCATTTCATGACAAGTCAAGTACACCCTACACATGCAAATCTAAGAGTATATAGCAGCGGAAAGTAACAACAAGCATGTATAGAAGGGATAGGGTAGGAAGATCAAACGCAGTTGTAGACATGATGATTTTTCCCGTGGTTCGATAGGTGGTGCTATCGTACATCCATGTTTATGGAGTCTTCAACCCACGGAGGGTAACGGTCGCGAGAGTCCACAGAGGGCTCCACCCAAAAGGGTCCACGAAGTAGCAACCTTGACTATTCCGTAACGGCTTCCGTCCACGAAGGACTAGCCTCACTATGGGTAGATCTTTACGAAGTAGGCGATCTCCTTGCCCTTACAAACTTCTTGGTTCACTCCACAACACGAAGTAGGAGGCTCCCAAGCAACACCTAACCAATCTAGGAGGCACCACCCTCCAAAAGGTAATAGGCTCGGTAATGACGATGAACTTCTTGCTCTTGTGCTTCAAGATGATAGACTCCTTAGCACCCAATCACTCTCTCACAGATATTGCATGGTGGAAGAGATGGGATTGGTGGAAAGCTACTTGGGGAGTCTAGAGATCAAGATCCATATGATTGGAGTGGAATATCTTGACCTCAACACAAGGGTTGGTTCTCTCTCAGAAAATCTGATAGGATAGGTATGGAATAGTTCTGAGTGCTTCTTTCTCGAGTAGGTGGTGGTGAAGGGGTATATATAGGCATCCCCAAAAATCCAACCGTTACACACAAATGACCAACTCGGTGACACCGATGTGTTAATCTCGGTGGTACCGAAGTGACCAAAAGGTGGCAACTTTTGAATCTCGGTGAGACCAATATAGGAAACTCGGTTGCACTGATAAGGTGACCAACGGTCAGATTTCCAATCTCAGTGACGTCGATCCAACATTCTTGGTGGGACCGAAAATGTGAATTTGCATAACAGAAAGTTGGCAACCTAAACTCGGTGGCACCAGTATGGAATCGGTTGCACCGAAGTGGCTAGGGTTTGGCTGAGTCTGTCTAGGTTCTGGAATTGGTGGCACCGGTATGGTAAAGTTGGTTGCATCGATTTTGACTGTTAGGTATAGAACAGACTTTGGTGGGAGAGTTTGTGAATGTTTTTGGCGACTATCACTTGTGCACGTTTGAGCATATTGTTCACCAACAAAACCTTACCCCCTTTTAATAGTATTGGCTTTCCTATGGACTCAAAGTGATTTCTCACAAATATAAAATGTAGAGTCCTTTTGCTTGAAGCTTGGCCAACCTATTTCCTTGCATCTTGGGGTATGTCCACAATCTCCTTTTGCCAATCCTATCATTGAACATTTCCTGAAATATACTTGGTGGAAACATTAGTTCAATGACTTATATGTTGTTATTAATTACCAAAACCACCAAGGGAGCAAATGTGCTTTCAATCTCCTCCTTTTTGGTAATTGATGACAACATATAGATCAAAGCTTCAACATATGATAAAATCAATGAATATAATCATCGCTCTGAGAGGTATGTGATAAGCAAGAGCTCCCCCTAAATTTTTGCATTATTTTAAATTTGTGTTTGAATGCAAATGCACAATCGATTAGGTATATGGGGCACTTCTTCCATGTCACATACAACTTGGTGGTGCGCGAGAATAATTAGAATGAATAACAATGCACAACACAATCAAGCAAAGGTGAATGATCATCTCATAAGCATTAAGATGATAGGAAATAGTAGCATAACACACATAACAATGTATGATCACACATAAACACAAAAGTATCTCACGTCAAACCAAAAGAACCAAATGTTTTTAAAAGCAACAAACACCAAAACACTCTATTGCTCGAAGCCTATAGATCTATATACACTTCTCCCCCTTTGGCAACAAGTTACCAAAAAGTTCAAAGGCATACGTCTAAACGTTCTTGGGATGATCTCCTCCGGTTGTTGATGAAGGAGTCGAGATAACAGCGTCGGCGAAGATCTCAGCAGATGTCGTGGATGGAGTTGGAGTGGCAGCTGGAGGAACTGGAGCAGATGGAGCAGGAGTTGTGCTGACAGTAACAGGAGTTGGTGAAGAGGGTCTCAAGTCTGGTGCAGGCACTGTTGCTGATCTAGTCTGAGTAGGAAACTGAGTGCCCGGCCTTAGAGGTGATTCATCCTCATCATCATCATCATCTGAAGAAGTGGTGTGAGGAAGTGGCACTGAGTCAACTTCCTTCTGGAGCTCTGTGACGGTCTTAGTTAGCCTGTCCACTTTATCATTAAGGGTCTTGATCCTGGTTTCAAAGATCCCGACAAGACTGTTCTGGTTGTCCAGAATCCCCTTAATGTCCTTCTGCATGCCCTGAACAGATGATATCAATAGATCCATTTGCTCATTCATGGATCTAGGGGCTTGAGCACTAGTGGCTCTAACTGCCTCTGCTTTTGCTTGAGCTGCAACTGAAGTGGGATGATCAGCATCCATCACCACAACATTGTCCTCGAGATCTGGCTATAGGGGTAAATGTGGATGATCTAGAGCAAAAATGTGCTTCTCCAATTTTGAATTGATAAGCATCTGGATGTAGGGTGCATAACAGCAAGAGCGCTTCTAGTCAGCAGCAACCCTCTTGATTGTCTCAACAATCAAATCCATGACTCTTATCCTGGTGTGTCTGTCAAGGTGGATCAACATATTGATGGAGTGGCCTCGGATCATCTTGTCATCTCCTGACTTGGGCATCAAAGTATGCCTCAGAATGGTGTTCATCGTGCGGAGGCCAGCCTGAAGAAAGTAGATAGATCCTAGCCTGTGAGACTTCACATCGGCAGCAGGGATCTCCTTGTACATATTTGCCATAGCATTGTGGCTCGCCTTGGATTCTGAGTATACATCCAAGTCACCATCATGTGCTTCAGGAACTCCTAAGATAGCAGCCCATTCGTCAATAGTCGATTCATACCTTGCACCTTCAGTCATCCATACAATTCTACCATCTCCATAGAAATGTGCAGTGGAGTAGAATTGCATGATCATCTCATCGTTCCAAGCTGTGAATTCTCTGCCAACGAAATCATCCAACCCTATGCAATGGAAATTGTCTTGGACACTTGGAAAGTAGTCCTCATTCTCCTTGATGAATTTCCAATCAACATATCGCATATCACTCATAGCTGGACTCTTGTCAAAAAGCGCAGTCTCATAGAAATGTTGTTGCTCCTTGGTATAAAATCTGTAGTCCACGGCTGTCTTCTTCCTCTGGGCATAAGGATCTATAGCTCTCCAAGCTCTCAATCCAGAATCCTTCCTCTTCTTCATATCCTCAGCTAGTGGGTAGCTGGCATTGTGTACTGGAAGATGTGGTCTGAGCTTCATCAAAGTTGTCAAGTCATCATCAACTTCAGCTCTGGAGGCAGTTCCTTTGTTCTTCTCAGAAGCTGGAATCTGCCTGGATGTCCTCTTAGGCTTCTCAGCAGCTGGCTTCTTGGATGTGCTAGACTTTGGCATCAGCCATGAGCTTCTTTTGCTTTTTCCTTGGAGGGGCCTTCTCAACATGCTCTTCCTCCTCTTCAACATCAACATCAGCAGCTTCTTGAGGATCCTCATGCATGGAGGTTTTTCTGCCAATGACATGAATAACCCTCTTTCTAGCTTTCTTCTCTCCTGCCTTCTTAGGCATAGCTTTCTTGGAGACTTCAACTGAGATAGTTGCTCTGGCAGTCTCATGAGCCTTGAATGTTGAAGCAGGAGCATAGATCTTGCTGACAACTCTCTTGGAAGAAGTGGCTTCAGTAGCAGACTTCTTAGCAGACTTCTCTTGCTTCTTAGCAAGAATCTCCTCAGGGATGAAGTCTGAATCCTCTTCATCTGAGTTCAGCTTCTTTCTGGTCCTTGTAGCAGCCTTGGGCAACCCATGAGAGCTGGGGGTGCCTGGATCTGAGAAAGAACTAGGCTCTGGGCTTGTGCCTGAACTCATGTCTGCACTGTGCTCTGGCATGTTCTGACTATCCTCTGCATCTGACATACTGACCCTGTGAATGGAATATAGATGAGCAGAAGTAGATGAGTCATTACAAAATTATCAGCTGGTTTTTGAAGTTTTGAACAAAAGATTTTCAAAGTTTTGCATTCTCTCAGAAACAAATCGGTAAGGCCGAAGCAAAAGTTTCGGTGACACCGAGACTGACTGTCCCTCTTAACAGAAACTTGGCACCCTTTTTGGTGAGACCGAAAAGGAGTGCTCAGTTTCACCGAGACAGTTCTTAGCACATAGAAACGAAAATCGGTGGTACCAATTTTCTTGATTCGGTTCTACCGAGTTGCGTTGGGCGGAAGGCAAAACCCTAGAAATCAATGGTTTGCTAGCCTGTGGGGATTTCTTGTGGATAAGAATAAGTGCAATGAGTGGCTTATAGAGAAAATCAAGTCCAATGCACAAGAATCAGAAGGGAGAGCGCAAGGGAGGTCAAATCCATACCCTAACTTGGTGCTGATCCGCTATGGCGGCGACGATGGAGCAGATTTCGTCGACGGTGGCGATTCTCAGTTGTGGAGGAGCGCAGGAAGACAAGGGCGACGACCAGGGGTCTCGAGGCGGCAGCTTAGGGTTCTGTGGCGCGATGTTTGAAGATAGAAATTCAAAGCGTCGGGGTCCACAGCATATATACCCTCCACTACCGGTGATACCAATTTTATGTATTCGCTGTCACCGAGTTCCACAACTGTCAGCTGACAGGGAAACTCGGTGTAACCGAGAATATGAAATTGGCAGTACCGAGATTGAAAACTAGATCAACCCTAGGCATTCGGTGAGACCGAGATTGTGGGGTTGGTTCCACCGAGATGCACTTGGGAGGTTTTAATGGTCAGTCCTTGTCGATACGGAACTCCGAGTGCTCCACACACAGAGGGATCGAAAAGCACTTGTTCAAATTTTGTGATGCAGCATGAATGGAATATGAGGTGAGAAAGCATAGATAGCTGAAGAGTGGTCCTAGGCATTCTTGTCCATCCAATTGGAAAAAGAGAAAATCAATAACCAAATAGCAGCAATTGGATGCGCTCGAATGAGAAAATAAATGCAGACCAACATGCTCACACAATAAGATGTCAAAAGAAATCATGACAAACATGCACAAACACACTAGCATCTAACAAGCACTTGGGCGATGACGAAGTCATCTATATATGAGTATTTGACTTAGGAGCCAAGTAAGAGTACTTGATCATAGGTCATACTCATCGTTTAAGCACAAGTGGGGTTACCACTTTGACTCAAGTCTTAGAGTAAACCTCCCCCTTAATGTGACATCCCCCATAAGAGGGATAAACTAACCTTGGGTTTTGTCGATGAAGACTTCATGTTGGTAAGGTAGTTGTGGATGCTTAATGTTGATGAAGCTCACCAAGAGTTGGGAGCATCCTTGTTGTTTCCTTACTCCTCTCACCTACATGGGTTAGTCCCAACACACAAGAGACAAATACAAGGATATATATGGACATGGAGTGCAAAGCATATGTTATGATGTCCATTGATTAGTTGATTACCTTGTCCCTTGCTTACCTTTGAGGGAATGTGTGACTCCTTGAACTATTGCATTGAGTTGATGTTGAGTGAAAAAAGTCCTTGCCAATAATGAATGTGAGTGAATTTCATTGGCGGAGTCACCCCTCAAGAACTTACTAGTTCTTCTTCTTGGGGACCCACATCAAGTTGATGGGGATCCTTGGTGTTGAAGTAGTCTTTGTAGTAGTTGAGCTTGAAGTAGCCGTGGGAACCCACTCCACCAAAGCTAGGGGTTCATCTTCATATGAGTCAATGTCCTCTTGAAGCTTGTTCTTGCCCTTGAGCTTGTGGTCTTGTGGTGGAAGGTCATCTTGAGTGTTTGTCACCTTGGGAAGTGTATTTTCATACTTCTCCTTTTGAGGAACAAACTTGGGCTTGGGATATTGACCTTCTTCCCACTCAACTCCATTAGCGTTGAAGTAGCCAACACCACGATTCTTCCGGTATCCTCCGTGCTTGCGTACAATTTCCTCAAATTGCTTACATCCGGCAAGACTCTTGTAGATACCTTTTTCTATAATTCCTTTCAATAAAGCATTTTCTTGCTCAAGTGTAACTTGGCTAAGATAATCATCATTAGTGGAATCAATAGAACTACTAGAAGCAACATCATTGGGTTTAGCATTTTTATTGTTGCTACTAGATGAAGAACCTTTCTTGACTTTGTTACTAGATTGCTTAGTTTTAATTTGAGGCGTGAAAGTAGACAAAAGTAGTCGTTTGGCTAGATAAGATGAAGTCTTGTTTCGGAGATCATCATTGATAGCTTTGAGAAACTCATGCCCTTGCTCCAAGTTGAGCTTCTCGAAGCGTAGCTTCTCATGAGTTCTCACAAGCTCTCTATGATCTTCGAGAGTAGATTCATGAGCTAACTTAAGAGTGTTTAGTTCTTTAGTTAGTTGTTCTATTTTCATCTTATCATCATCAAATGACTTATCTCGACTAGCATGAGAATTATCAAGTTCATTTTGATCAACATTACTAGTTTTATCACAAAGCAAGTTATCATCACAAAGCAAATCATCTTCATCACTATCAAAATCAAGATACTCGGGGTGTGATACCTTGGGGCCTTTAGCCATGAAGCAACTTCCACTCCCTTCGTTTGGTGAATCAAATAGATCATAGGAGTTGGTAGTCACTAGAGCAATTCCGGCAACACCATCATCTTGATTATAGTCGGAGTCGGAGTGATAGCTTCTCTCGGAGTTGTTGTCGGAGTCGGAGCCGGAAACCCATTCACCAACGTGAGCTTGATGTTTTATTCTTGTGTAGCTCTTGGTGTACTTGTCCTTCTTCTCCGAATCTCTACTTCTCCTTGAGTGTCTTCGTTCATAACGATCATCTCTACTCCTTCTCTCTCTTTGTGGTGATTCATTCCTTGAGCTTCGTCTTCGAGGTGACTCTTCTCTTATTTTGTAGGGAGTCGTGCACTCATTTGAGTAGTGTCCGGGCTTCCCACAATTGTAGCAATTGCGGTCACGACTTGACGAACACTTCTCTTCATATCTTGAGTTGGAGTTTCTTTCTTTGCCTCTATTCTTGTAGAACTTGTTGAATTTCTTGACCATGAGGCTTATCTCTTCATTGGTGACAAGGTTGTTGCTTGAAGTTGCGGGAGCATCACTTGTGGCTTTGTAAGCGCCGCTAGACTTGTGATGAAGTTCTTCCATATCTTTGAGTGTCATCTCATAGGCAACAATCCTTCCAATGACTTCCGTAGGCTTGAGATCTTTGTAGTTTGGCATCATTTGGATCAATGTGCACACGGTGTCATATCTCTCATCCAAAGCTCTAAGTATCTTCTTGATGATGAATTAGTCGGTCATTTCTTCGCTTCCTAAGCCGGCAATCTTATTTGTGATGAGATCTAGCCTAGAGTACATCTCTGCGACTCCTTCACCATCCTTCATCTTGAACTTGTCAAGCTGACCTTGAATAACATCTAACTTGGATTCTCTCACGGACTCGGTTCCTTCGTGCATATCAACCAAAGTATCCCAAATCTCTTTTGCATTCTCAAGATGTCTGATTTTGTTGAATTCTTTGGGGCATAAGCAGTTGAAGAGAATGTCGCATGCTTGAGCATTGAGTTGCAACATCTTCAACTCATCTGCGGTTGCTTCACGATCCGGTTCCTGTCCATCCGCAAAGAACTCACCTTGCAAGCCAACATGAACAACAGCCCAAACGGCAGGGTTATGACCAAGAATATGCATTTTCATTTTGTGCTTCCAACTAGCAAAATTAGTGACATCAAAGTACGGACCTCTACGGTGATAACTTCCCTCACTAGACGCCATACTCACCTAAGTTGTGAGACCTAAGCAATGGAGACCAAAGCTCTGATACCACTTGTAGGACCGAAAGTATGTCTAGAGGGGGGGGGGTGATTAGACTACCTGACCAAATAAAAGTTTTGCCTATACCAAGTTTTAGGGTTGATAGTTTTTAGCATTTCATGGCAAGTCAAGTACACCCTACACATGCAAGTCTAAGAGTATATAGCAGCGGAAAGTAACAACAAGCATGTATAGAAGCGATAGGGTAGGAAGATCAAACGTAGTTGTAGACATGATGATTTTTCCCGTGGTTCCGATAGGTGGTGCTATCATACATCCACGTTTATAGAGTCTTCAACCCACGGAGGGTAACGGTCGCGAGAGTCCACGGAGGGCTCCACCCAAAAGGGTCCATGAAGTAGCAACCTTGAATATTCCATAACGGCTTCCGTCCATAAAGGACTAGCCTCGCTATGGGTAGATCTTCATGAAGTAGGCGATCTCCTTGCCCTTAAAAACTTCTTGGTTCACTCCACAACACGAAGTAGGAGGCTCCCAAGCAACACCTAACCAATCTAGGAGGCACCACCCTCCAAAAGGTAATAGGCTCGGTAATGACGATGAACTCCTTGCTCTTGTGCTTCAAGATGATAGACTCCTCAGCACCCAATAACTCTCTCACAGATTTGGCATGGTGGAAGAGATGGGATTGGTGGAAAGCTACTTGGGGAGGCTAGAGATCAAGATCCGTATGATTGGAGTGGAATATCTTGACCTCAACACAAGGGTAGGTGGTTTTCTCTCAGAAATCTGATAGGATAGGTATGGAATAGTTCCGAGTGCTTCTTTCTCGAGTAGGTGGTGGTGAAGGGGTACATATAGGCATACCCAAAAATCCAACCGTTACACACAAAATGACCAACTCGATGACACCAATGTGTTAATCTCGGTGGTACCGAAGTGACCAAAAGGTGGCAACTTTTGAATCTCGGTGAGACCAATATAGGAAACTCGGTTGCACCGATAAGGTGACCAACGGTCAGATTTCCAATCTCGGTGACGCTGATCCAACATTCTCGGTGGGACCGAAAATGTGAATTTGCATAACACAAAGTTGGCAACCTAAACTCGGTGGCACCGGTATGGAATCGGTTGCACCGAAGTGGCTAGGGTTTGGCTGAGTCTGTCTAGGTTCTAGAATCGGTGGCACCGGTATGGGAAAGTTGGTTGCACCGATTTTGAGTGTTAGGTATAGAACAGACTTTGGTGGGAGAGTTTCTGGATGTTTTTGGTGACTATCACTTGTGCACGTTTGAGCATATTGTTTACCAACAAAACCTTACCCCCTTTTAATAGTATTGGCTTTCCTATGGACTCAAAGTGATTTCTCACAAATATAAAATGTAGAGTACTTTTGCTTGAAGCTTGGCCAACCTATTTCCTTGCATCTTGGGGTATGTCCACAATCTCCTTTTACCAATCCTATCATTGAACATTTCCTGAAATATACTTGGTGGAAACATTAGTTTAATGACTTATATGTTGTTATTAATTACCAAAACCACCAAGGGAGCAAATGTGCTTTCATGTTTATTATTCGGACAATTTTTTTTAAGAAATAAATGCTTACATTACTCAAAAGGTTTTCATGTTACAATATCGTTCAACAATTTCTAGGACTTCCTCTCGGCCAAAGTGTAACCAAACCACAATTCGACAATGCAACCTATCAAAATTAGTCAAGGTATGACTAGTCGTATTACAGCTCCGACGAGTATGTAATTCAAGTACTTCTTCCCCCATACTATTGATAATCTCTCTAACAATGAAAGCATACTTTGACTCGTTGCTAATGCCTCCATTGATCATCTTGATAGCTTCTGGACATCGGACTCGATATCTATAGTAAATTACTCCATTGCAGTGCCAACGATATACCATCGAGCTAGGATTCGGCTTCCAGAACATCATTACAACCATGTATGTGTCTGCAAGACCTGAAGATGATGGACCCCTCATGGTCCCTCAGAATCATACATACTCATTTTTCCTCACCGAAGACTGAATCATGTATGTCTAACTTCACCAAACCAATGCCCGATCTATCCCACTAAGGCCCTGTTCGAAGGTACTCCGCTCCACAGCTCCACTCCCGGAGCTGGTGGAGTTATAGTTCAAATTTACGGAGCGCTGGTTTACTGGCTCCGCGGCTCTCCAGAGCTGGTGGGGATCCGAATGGCCCCTAAACATCTATAGCCGCATCCGTAGAACTACTTGTAGAATGAATTTCCTTCAAACCTGGTACTGCTATGACCTTTCCTTTGACACGATCATCATTAGGATAATACTTAATGGATATCCATTGTAGGTGGTTGCTTGGAATGTACTATCTCGTTTCGATCGAACTAGGCTCTCCAAAACAACATCATCACATACACTCCGCCTTCCTCATTTAACTCACACAAAAGGATGAATGAACCAGTCAGGGCCAAATGGTTTTAACTTTGATCTTGGTGGGAGATCCCACTCCTTTTCCATCAATTTATAGAGAAGAACAACATGATTATAACCACAGAAAACATAGAAAGAATCCTCCTCTTCCCTACCGCACACTAGGCATAACAGTGAAACTTCTAACCTGTGTTTGACTTTGTTAGTCTAGTTTGCCAAAGAATCAGTGGCCAATCTCTAGGTGAAACAATGTACTTTTGGGTGAGCCACATTGCACTATATGTGGTTCCAACTATCCCACGTACCAACCGATCGGGAGATTGAAGATTGCTCCCTAGAGTATGAAATTTGCTCACTAGCAAGCTTATACGCACTCCGGATTGAGAATATGTTGTTCTTTTCAAGCTCCCATGCACAAAATCCTTCCCGTAGTGAGTAGACAAATGAATTTTTAGAATTTCAATAATACCAACCGGAAGAAAATACTGCTTTAGCTTGTCCATGTCCCAATTTCCATGGATCTTTATAAGATTGGAAACCCACTTTAGGTGACATCTCCCACGTAGAGAAATCAGTCTACCCGAGGCCACTGGTCCCTCCAAATCCGCATGTTCTGGCCCTTCCTAATCGTCCATAACATGCCTTTTTATGAGAGCTAAACCATGGACGATTGCTTGCCAAGTAGGCGATGGATTTCCTGAAAAACTGTATCCAAGAAGAGTCCATTGGGGAAATAATTTTCCCTTTAGTAATCTTGCACATAAACTATTAGGAAACTCAAGAATCCTCCAGGCTTGGCGAACCAATAGAGCTTGATTAAACAAGCAAAAAATGTATCCAAGCCCAACTTGTTTCTTTGCCTGAGTAGTTTTATTCCAGGCAAACCAATGAGTCTTCCTCTTCCCCTTCTTTGCACCCCAATAATAGTTTTTGCTCATAAGGTTTAAGCCATCACAAAGTTTCATATAGAGCTTAAACACACTCATAATGTATGTTGGGATGGATTGCTCAACCTCCCTAATAAGAACTTCTTTACCATCTTGTGTGGGATGGACATCATACGCAAACGTTTAGTCATCTTAACCGGCATATTTTGGTATTTTCCTTTTGACATCCTGCCATGTGGAGTGGGTAGGCCCAAATACTTCCCCTCGAACATCGATGAAGTAACCTGCAATAAGTTCTTTACACTTTCCATAGTCACATCAAGACAAGAGATCCCAATGACATAGAGCATCTTGTGAGATTCATGAGCTGTCATGTAGCAGCTATCGTGGTTTTGTCATGACAGATGTCCTCGTAAGAGTACTCAGGTGTGAGGCGATCGCAACTAGGTGGTAGCTTGAATGGGGTTGGTTAGAAAGGAGAGACGCGAGTTTACCCAGGTTCGGCCCCTCCGATGGAGGTAAAAGCCTACATCTTGCTTGTGTGTTATTGATGATGATGATGATGATCTCGATTACAAGGACGATCTTTCGCTACCTCTATCTCGAGAGTTTCTACTTTGATCTTGTCTAAGACTTGTCTGTCTTGACCTAACTTAATTTTCCCCTCCTAGGGTGTCTTGTCCTTCCTTATATAAGTTGAAGGGGCATGCTTACATATAGAGTCCTAGTAGGATTAGGACTAGTCATTCTTCTATTACAAGATGAGTCCTAGTACGGGTCTTGCTTCACTTAATTGGAGTCCTACTCTAAATCGTGTAGGTCATGTTTGTCTTCCAAGTTGAGGATCCCTCTCCATGAGCCGGCCCTTCGGGGTCCCTCCATGAGCCGGCCTTCGGCCAGATCTCATTCTAGGCCTTTAGGCCTGCCCGAACAAGCCGACATATTTGGCTCCTTGTCAAACCGGCCTTCTGTTGGGTCTCGTCACTAATCCCTGGATTCTTCCTTCTCACCTTTATGTTAACACGGAAAATGGGGTGACCCATAGAGATTTGAAACTGTTGGCCGGGTCAAACCTTTAACCGAGTTATAACCATGGGGAATATCCCTGACAACAACTGAATATGTCTACGGAATGCTCCTAATGTGATTAGCTTCATCATCACAAGCTTTGAAGAACAATAATGTGCCATGAGAGAATAAGAGATGAGATATTCCCGGGGACCTCCTCGTGATTTTCAGTGAGGACAAATTTCCAGAATCAATACCCTTACTAATAATTGCAGAGGGACCATAAGCAACAAATAGGGACAAATCGGGGGATAATGAATCACCTTGCCTAAGACCACATGTCGGTGCAAACGAATCCACGATGGATTCATTAAATTTTATGGAGTATCTCACCGAGGTCACACACAATATTATCCAGTCAACCCATCGATGGGCGAAGCCAAGCTTTTGCATCATATGCTAAGGTAATTCCAATCCACTCTATCATATGCCTTTAAGAGATCCAATTTATAAGCACAATAACTCTTAGTGGGGACCTTCTCTTGTTTTATTTGATGAATGCATTCAAAAGCTATGAAAATATTGCGAGTGATCATACGCCTAGGGATGAATGCACGGGCTGGGCAAGAAAAATAATATCATCTAATGAAGGTCTTGCATGAAAAAAAATAGTATTGTGGTATCTACTTTCAACTAGTCCACACGGGAACGCTGCAACCACATAATCTCTTCCCTATATAATAATTCATTCAATTTATCAATAGCACTACGGATCTTACACCTGTCTGCATTCATTAGCATCAACTCTTCAAGCTTCCTGATTTTCTATCTCCTTAGTCACATTACCAAAGTTCTCTTTGCTACAGGAATAATTTTTGCACATCATGGATCAAAGTCCAACATGTACGTCATCGAGAAAACTTTTCTACCCTGACTCCGCCCATGCACGTGTGATTAGTTTTTGAAGAGTCAGTTATCTCTCCCACATCACTTCATACTGCATAAATTTCTTTTTTACATGCAAGTCCATAATTATTTTGCAACTTACTTGCAAGACCGCATGATCCGACACAAGGGAGACCAAGTGCCGGACCAACGAGTGCTTAAATAGATTGCAATAAGGAACCAGAGGATCAAGGAGTTGAGGTGTCATGAATGTTGATTGGAGCTGGACATACCTGCAAACTTAAATCTCTCTCTATGCTAACGTTGACGTCCAACGTCTCCAATCCATGCTTTACAAATATTTGTTAAGCTCGGTTATGCTCTTTTTTGCCCTCAGTCATGCATGAGCATAATCTTTCAACATGCGATCAATTAGGAGAACGACCATTGTCTCTATATGATATACTAAACACTACACCAAAATGCATCTTTCTTTGGGTATGAAGGGTTTTGATGCGTCCTGGAGGAAGTAGATCGAATCCTTTGTACAAGCAAGCAGTGTAGGGATCAAGGTCAATGATGAAATAGATCGTTATTTCCATACGTAAAAGGGATTGAGACGGCGGGATACGATGTCTCTTATCTTGTAATGTTGTTACTGACATGTTGGCGGTTCTCATTAGTCGAGCCAAAGAGGATGGTCAGGTAGGTGAGCTCATTCCACTTTTAGTAGAGGATGGGGTTTCCATACTACAGTTCACAGACGACACAACTATTTTCAAGGAACATGATATGGCAAAAGCGAGGTTGATGTGTGGGGCTGTCATGTGCGAGCTAGAGTGGATTCATGGGGTTAATGCGCTGCCGCGGTGAACATGGTGGGGGCGCACGGGGTTGGTGCGCAAGGGCGGCGATCAATTCGGTTGTTTGGTGGGATCGATAACGACAACAGGACTCCTAGGCATAGATCGACGCCAGGTCCGGTCGGGGCCGTTCCCTCACACGGCGGTGATGAAGGACGACCACAGGGGCGATGGGAATGGGCCTGTGTGGCGCATGGGGTTGCGTGGTGGTGGTGCTGCTGCGTGGTAGCTCTGGTTCCCGGTGTGGGCAGTGGTGAACACGTGTATGTTGGGAGACGTAGTAGTAAATCAAACAATTTGCTACGATCACCAAGATCTATCTATGGAGAAACCAGCAACGAGTGGGGAGAGATTGCGTCTTCATACCTTTGAAGATCGCTAAGTGGAACCATTACAAGAATGCGGTTGGTGGAGTCATACTCGTAGCTATTCAGATTGTGGTGGACTCCGATCTTAGCGCCGAACAACGGCGCCTCCGTGTTCAACACACATGCAGCCCAGTGACGTCTCCTACGCCTTGATCCAGCAAGGAGGAAGGAGAGGTTGAGGGAGAGCCCCGTCAGCATGACGGCGTGGTGACGGTGGAGCTGCATGGTCTCCGGCAGGGCTTCGCCAAGCACGAAGGACGAGGAGAGGGAGGAGTAGGGATGCGCCGAGAGAGGAAGAAACTTGTGTTCTTGGCAGCCCAAAAACCACCACTATATATAGGAGGAGAGGGAGGAGGGTGCCCACCCCTAGGGTTCTCACCCTAGGGTGCTGTGGCAGCCCTAGATGGGTTCTGGCCGGCGGCCAAAGAGGGGAGAGGAGGAGGGCGCAGTTCTAGTGGGCCTTAGGCCCATCTGGGTCTAGGGTTTCCCCTCCCTCCCACCTTTCCTGTGCCTTGGGCCACGGTGGAGGGTGCACGAGCCCACTCTGGGGCTGGTCCCTTCCACTCTTGGCCCACGCAGCCCTCTGGGGCTAGTGGCCCCACCTGGTGGACCCCCGGAACCCTTTTGGTGGTCCCGGTACGTTACCAGTAATTCTCGAAACACTTCCGGTGGCCAAATCCTCACTTCCTATATATCAATCTTTGTCTCCGGACCATTCCGGAACTCCTCGTGATTTCCTAGATCTCATCCAGGACTCCGAACAACCTTCGGTAACCACGTACAATATTTCCCTACAACCCTAGCGTCATCGAACCTTAAGTGTGTAGACCCTACGGGTTCGGGAGACACGTAGACATGACCGAGACACCTCTCCGGTCAATAACAAACAGTGGGATCTGGATACCCATGTTGGCTCCCACATGCTCCATGATGATCTCATCAGATGAACCATGATGTCGGGGGTTCAATCAATCCCGTATTCAATTCGCTTTGTCTACCGGTATGATACTTGCCCGAGATTCGATCGTCGGTATCCCTATACCTTGTTCAATCTCATTACCGACAAGTCTCTTTACTCGTTCCGTAATACATCATCCCGTGGCTAACTCCTTAGTCACATTGAGCTCATTATGATGATGTCTTACCGAGTGGGTCCAGAGATACCTCTCCGTCATACGGAGTGACAAATCCCACTCTCAATTCGTGCCAACCCAACAGACACTTTTGGAGATACTCGTAGTGCACCTTTATAGCCACCCAGTTATGTTGTGACGTTTGGCACACCCAAAGCATTCCTACGGTATCCGGGAGTTGCACAATCTCATAGTCTAAGGAAACAATACTTGACATTGGAAAAGCTTTAGCAGACGAAATATACGATCTTGTGCTATGCTTAGGATTGGGTCTTGTTCATCACATCATTCTCCTAATGATGTGATCCCATTGTCAATGACATCCAATGTCCATGGTCATGAAACCGTGACCATCTATTGATCAACGAGCTAGCCAACTAGAGGCTCACTAGGGACATGTTGTGGTCTATGTATTCACACATGCATTACGGTTTCCGGTTAACACAATTATAGCATGAACAATAGACAATTATCATGAACAAGGAAATACAATAATAACCATTTTATTATTGCCTCTAGGGCATATTTCCAACAGTCTCTCACTTGCACTAGAGTCAATAATCTAGTTACATTGTGATGAATCGAACACCCATAGCATTCTGGTGTTGATCATGTTTTGCTCGCGAGAGAGGTTTAGTCAACGGATCTACGACATTCAGATCCGTATGTACTTTACAAATATCTATATCTCCCTCCTGAATGTAATCACGGATGGAATTGAAGCGGCGCTTGATGTGTCTTGTCTTTTTGTGAAACCTGGGCTCCTTCGCAAGGGCAATAGCTCCAGTGTTGTCACAGAATAGAGTCATTGGGCCCGACGCATTTGGAATCACTCCTAGGTCGGTGATGAACTCCTTCATCCAGACTCCTTCCTTTGCTGCTTCCGAAGTAGCTATGTACCCCGCTTCACAAGTCGATGCCGCCACGACGCTTTGCTTGCTGCTGCACCAGCTGACTGCCCCTCTGTTCAAAATATACACGTATCTGGTTTGCGACTTGGAGTCGTCTCGATCTGTGTCGAAGCTAGCATCAACATAACCCTTTACGACGAGACCTTCAGCACCTCCATGTATGAGAAACATGTCCTTTGTCCTTTTCAGGTACTTCAGGATATTCTTGACTGCTATCTAGTGTTCCACTCCGGATCACTTTGGTACCTCCCTACCAAACTTATGGCAATGTTCACATCAGGTCTGGTACATAGCATGGCATACATAATAGAGCCTATGGCTAAAGCATAGGGGATGACACTCATCTCTTCTCTATCCTTTGTCGTGGTCGGGCACTGAGTCGTACTCAATCTCACACCATGTAACACACGCAAGAACCCCTTCTTGGACTGATCCATATTGAACTTCTTTAATATCTTTTCAAGGTATGTGCTTTGTGAAAGACCTATGAGGCGTTTCGATCTATCTCTATGGATCTTAATACCTAATATGTAAGAAGCTTCTCCAAGATCCTTCATTGAAAAACATTTATTCAAGTAGGCCTTTAAACTTTCCAAAAGTTCTCTATCATTTCTTATCGACAATATGTCATCCACATATAATATGAGAAATCCTACAGAGCTCCCAATCACTTTCTTGTAAATACAGGGTTCTCCATAAACCTGTATAAACCCAAACGCTTTAATCACCCCATTAAAGTGAATGTTGCAACTCCGAGATGCTTGCAGCAGCCCATAGATGGAGCGCTAGAGCTTGCATACCTTGTTAGCATCTTTAGGATCGACAAAACCTTCCGGCTGCATCATATATAGTTCTTCCTTAAGGAAGCCATTAAGGAATGCCGTTTTGACGTCCATTTTCCAGATCTCATAATCATAAAATGCAGCAATTGCTAACATGATTCGGACAGACTTTAGCATCGCTACGGGTGAGAAAGTCTCATCGTAGTCAACTCCTTGAACTTGTCGATAACCCTTAGCGACAAGACGAGCCTTATCGACAGTCACATTACCATCCGCGTCAGTCTTCTTCTTAAAGATCCATTTATTTTCAATGGCTCGCTTATCATCAGGCAAGTCCACCAAAGTCCACACTTTGTTCTCATACATGGATCCTATCTCGGATTTCATGGCTTCAAGCCATTTGTTGGAATCCGGGCCCACCATCGCTTATTCATAGTTTGAAGGTTCACCGTTGTCCAACAACATGATCTCCAGGACAGGGTTATCGTACGACTCTGGTGCGGAACGTGTCCTAGTGGACCTTCGACGTTCAATAGTAACTTGATCTGAAGTTTCATGATCATCATCATTGACTTCCTCTCCAACCGGTGTAGGCTCCACAGAAACAACTTCCTGTGCTGTGCTACTCTCCAGTTCGAGTGTAGGTATAATTACCTCATCAAGTTCTATTTTCCTCCCACTTACTTCTTTCGAGAGAAACTCTTTCTCGAGAAAAGATCCATTCTTGGCAACAAAGACTTTGCCTTCGGATCTGAGGTAGAAGGTATACCCAATAGTCTCTTTGGGATATCCTATGAAGACGCACCTTTTCGCTTTGGGTTCGAGCTTCTTAGGTTGAAGTTTCTTCACATAAGCATCGCATCCCCAAACTTTTAGAAACGACAGCTTAGGTTTCTTTCCAAACCATAATTCATATGGTGTCATCTCAACGGACTTTGACGGTGCCCTATTTAATGTGAATGCGGCAGTCTCTAATGCAAATCCCCAAAATGATAGTGGTAAGTCAGTAAGAGACATCATAGATCGCATATCCAATAGAGTGCGATTATGACGTTTAGACACACCATTTTGCTGAGGTGTGCCAGGCGGCGTGAGTTGTGAAACAATTCCACATTTCCTTAGGTGCGTGCCAAACTCGTGACTCAAATATTCTCCGCCACGATCGGATCGTAGGCACTTTATTTTCCTGTCACGTTGATTCTCTACCTCACTTTGAAATTCTTTGAACCTTTCAAAGGTTTCAGACTTGTGTTTCATTAAGTAGATATACCCATATCTACTCTAAGTCATCAGTGAGGGTGAGAACATAACGGTAGCCACCGCGAGCCTCGACGCTCATTGGACCGCATACATCGGTATGTATTATCGCCAATAAGTCAATTGCTCGCTCCATTGTTCTGGAGAACGGAGTCTTGGTCATCTTGCCCATGAGGAATGGTTCCCACATGTCAAATGATTCGAAATCAAGAGACTCCAAAATCCATTAGCATGAAGCTTCTTCATGTGTTTGACACCAATATGACCAAGGCGGCAGTGCCACATGTAAGTGGGACTATCGTTATCAACCTTACCCTTTTTGGTACTCACACTATGGACATGTGTAACATCACGTTCGAGGTTCATCAAAAATAAACCATTGACCAGCAGGGCATGACCATAAAACATTTCTCTCATATAAATAGAACAACCATTATTCTCAGATTCAAATGAGTATCCATCTCGCATCAAGCGAGATCCAGATACAATGTTCATGCTCAAAGCTGGTACCAAATAACAATTATCGAGGTTTGAAACTAATCCCGAAGGTAGATGTAGAGGTAGCGTGCCGACGGCGATCACATCGACCTTGGAACCATTCCCGACGCGCATCGTCACCTCGTCCTTTGCCAGCCTCCGCTTATTCCGCAGCTCCTGCTTGGAGTTACAAATGTGAGCAACTGCACCGGTATCAAATACCTAGGAGCTACTACGAGCGCTGGTTAGGTACACATCAATAACAAGTATATCATATATACCTTTAACGTTGTCGGTCTTCTTATCCGCTAAGTACTTGGGGCAGTTCCGCTTCCAGTGATCGGTACCCTTGCAATAAAATCACTCAGTCTCAGGCTTGGGTCCATTCTTGTTCTTCTTCCCGGCAACTTGCTTACCGGGCACGGCAACAACTTTGTCGTCCTTCTTGAAGTTCTTTTTACCCTTGCCTTTCTTGAAACTAGTGGTCTTATTGACCATCAACACTTGATGCTACTTTTTGATCTCGACCTCCGCTGATTTCAACATCAAGTACAACTCAGGAATGGACTTCTCCATCCCCTGCAAGTTGTAGTTCATCACAAAGCTCTTGTAGCTAGGTGGAAGCGTCTGGAGGATTCTATCAATGACCGAGTCATCCGGGAGATTAACTCCCAGCTGAGTCAAGCGGTTGTGCAACCCAGATATTTTGAGTATGTGCTCACTGACAGAACTATTCTCCTCCATCTTACGGATGAAGAACTTGTCGGAGACTTCAGATCTCTCGACCCAGGCATGAGCTTGGAAAACCAGTTTCAGCTCTTGGAACATCTCATATGCTCTGTATTGCTCAAAACACTTTTGGGGCCCTGGTTCTAAAATGTTAAGCATGCCGCACTAAACAAGGGAGTAATCGTCACAGCGTGAGTGCCAAGCGTTCATAATGTCTTGGTCCGCTGGGAAAATGGGTGGGTCACCTAGCGGTGCATCAAGGACATACAATCTTTTGGAAGCTATGAGGATGATCCTCAAGCCACGGACCCAGTCCGCATAGTTGCTTCCATCATCTTTCAGCTTGGTTTTCTCTAGGAACGCGTTGAAGTTGAGGGTGACATTAGCGTTGGCCATTGGATCTACAATATAGATTGTATAGACAATTTTAGACTAAGTTCATGATAATTAAGTTCACATAATCAAATTATTTAATGAACTCCCACTTAGATAGACATCTCTCTAGTCATCCAAGTGATACATGATCCATGTCAACTAGCCCGTGTCCGATCATCATGTGACACGGACTAGCCATCCATGGTGAACATCTCCATGTTGATCGCATCTTCTATACGACTCATGTTTGACCTTTCGGTCTTCTGTGTTCCGAGGCCATGTCTGTACATGCTAGGCTCGTCAAGTCAACCTAAGTGTTTCGCGTGTGTAAATCTGGCTTACACCCGTTGTATGCGAACGTTAGAACCTATCACACCCGATCATCACGTGGTGCTTCGGAACAATGATCCTTAGCAACGGTGCACAGTTAGGGTGAACACCTTTCTTGAAATTTTATTGAGAGATCATCTTATTCACTACCGTCATTCTAAGCAAATAAGATGTAAACATGATAAACATCACATGCAATCAATATAGTGATATGATATGGCCAATATCATCTTGCTCCTTCGATCTCCATCTTCGGGGCACCATGATCATCACTGTCACCGTCACGACACCATGATCTCCATCATCATGATCTCCATCATCGTGTCTTCATGAAGTTGTCTCGCCAACTATTACTTATACTACTATGGCTAACGTTTAGCAGTAAAGTAAAGCAATTACATGGCGTTTATGATTGACACGCAGGTCATCAATAAAATAAGAAAACTCCTATGGCTCCTGCTGGTTGTCATACTCATCAACATGCAAGTCGTGAATCCTATTACAAGAACATGATCAATCTCATAAATCACAATGCATCACATCACATCCTTTGGCCATATCACATCACAAGGCATATGCTGCAAAACCAAGTTAGACGTCCTCTAATTTGTAGTTGCAAGTTTTTACGTGGCTGCTATAGGTTTCTAGGAAGAACGTTTCTTACCTACGCCAAAAACCACAACGTGATATGCCAATTTCTATTTACCCTTCATAAGGACCCTTTTCATCGAATCCAATCCAACTAAGGTGGGAGAGATAGACACCCGCTAGCCACCTTATGCAACAAGTGCATGTCAGGCGGTGGAACCAGTCTCACGTAAGCGTACGTGTAAAGTTGGTCCGGGTCGCTTCATCCCACAATACCGCCGAATCAAGATAAGACTAGTAGTGGTAAGCAAATTAACAAGATCGACGCCCACAACTGCTTTGTGTTCTACTCTTGCATAGATTCTACGCATAGACCTAGCTCATGATGCCACTGTTGGGAGACGTAGTAGTAAATCAAAAAAATTCCTACGATCACCAAGATCTATCTATGGAGAAACCAGCAACGAGTGAGGACAGATTGTATCTTCATACCTTTGAAGATCACTAAGTGGAAGCGTTACAAGAATGCGGTTGGTGGAGTCGTACTCGTAGCAATTCAGATCACGGTGGACTCCGATCTTAGCGCCGAACAACGGCGCCTCCGCGTTCAACACACGTGCAGCCCGGTGACGTCTCCTACGCCTTGATCCAGCAAGGAGGAAGGAGAGGTTGAGGGAGAGCCCCGGCAGCACGATGGCGTGGTGATGGTGGAGCTGCATGGTCTCCGGCAGGGCTTCGCCAAGCACTACGGAGAACGAGGAGAGGGGGGAGTAGGGCTGCGCGGAGCGAGGAAGAAACTTGTGTTCTTGGCAGCCCAAAAACCACCACTATATATAGGAGGAGAGGGAGGAGGGTGCCTACCCCTAGGGTTCCCACCCTAGGGTGGTGCGGCACCCTAGATGGGTTCTGGCCGGTGGCCAGAGAGGGAAGAGGGGGAGGGCGCAGCCCTAGTGGGCCTTAGGCCCATCTGGGTCTAGGGTTTCCCCTCCCTCCCACCTTTCCTGCGCCTTGGGCCAGGGTGGAGGGCGCACCAGCCCACTCTGGGGCTGGTCCCTTCCACTCTTGGCCCACGCAGCCCTCTGGGGCTGGTGGCCCCACCTGGTGGAACCCCAGAACCCTTCTGATGGTCCCGGTACGTTATCGGTAATTCCCGAAACACTTCCGGTGGCCAAATACTCACTTCCTATATATCAATCTTTGTCTCCGGAACATTCTGGAACTCCTCGCGACATCCGGGATCTCATCCGGGACTCCAAACAACCTTTGGTAACCACGTACACTATTTCCCTATAACCCTAGCGTCATCGAACCTTAAGTGTGTAGACCCTATGGGTTCGGGAGACACGTAGACATGACCGAGACACCTCTCCGGTCAATAACCAACAGCGGGATCTAGATACCCATGTTGTCTCCCACATGCTCCATGATGATCTCATCGGATGAACCACGATGTTGGGGATTCAATCAATCCCGTATTCAATTCCCTTTGTGTACCGGTATGATACTTGCCCGAGATTCGATCGTCGGTATCCCTATACCTTGTTCAATCTTGTTACCGGCAAGTCTCTTTACTCGCTCCGTAATACATCATCCCGTGGATAACTCCTTAGTCACATTGAGCTCATTATGATGATGTCTTACCGAGTGGGCCTAGAGATACCTATCCGTCATACGGAGTGACAAATCCCACTCTCGATTCGTGCCAACCCAACAGACACTTTCGGAGATACCCGTAGTGCACCTTTATAGCCACCCAGTTATGTTGTGACGTTTGGCACACCCAAAGCATTCCTACGGTATCCGGGAGTTGCACAATCTCATGGTCTAAGGAAACGATACTTGACATTGGAAAAGCTTTAGCAGACGAACTAAACGATCTTGTGTTATGCTTAGTATTGGGTCTTGTCCATCACATCATTCTCCTAATGATGTGATCCCGTTATCAATGACATCCAATGTCCATGGTCATGAAACTGTGACCATCTATTGATCAACGAGCTAGCCAACTAGAGGCTCACTAGGGACATGTTGTGGTCTATGTATTCACACATGCATTACGGTTTCCGGTTAACACAATTATAGCATGAACAATAGACAATTATCATGAATAAGGAAATACAATAATAACCATTTTATTATTGCCTCTAGGGCATATTTCCAACAGTGTAAGGGTTGGAGACAAGGCGTGCAAGGTTCTCGAGCAAAACTGAAGGCGTGCAAGAGGTGGATACGAGCGCTTGCAAGGCGTGCTGCTACGAGGCAGCTCTGCTCTTCGACGAGGCGTGACAGGGGTGTTCTTATGAGGCAGCCTTGTTCTTCGACGAGGTGTGCATGGGGCCCATTGTGACATAGAAGAGCGGATGGGTGCAGCGGGAGCGACAAATCTAGTCCCTAACAGGCACTCAGTGGCATGTGTGGTGCCCATCGACGCGCCAAATGTTTGATCGTGGCTCGGAGATGTGGTATTTCTAGCCTCGGGCAACGCCCTTTGTTCCTTCCCGGCATGGTACTCGACATGGCATGATGCCCGTGATCGACGATCATGTGTCTGATCGGCCTTTGATTGATCTGGTGCCTGGGTGCTGGATTTTGGTACTCGATGGTCTACGTGTGGTGTGGTCGGCTGCGACAGAACTTGATGCTTCTTCCTCCACTGGCAGGTTTGATGGTGGAAGTGGTTGGTGGGCTTGTTGGCTCCGGTGCAGATTGATGTGCGGTTGAGGATGTGCTGGGAGCTTGGGTCAAGACCTTGTCTCGGCCTTGTGCCATGAGTCTGTGACTAGCGATTGCAGTGGCTCCGGATGGCATTGATCTGCCTCGAGGCATCATTGCATTATTGTCGCACCCCTCCTGCACGGATCTGGCCATTGCGGCCTCCCTAGGGAAACCCTTGATATTGTGTGATCAGACGATGGAGGCAACTTGATGTCGCCTTACCTCTTTTGGGCTTTGCCTTTGGAGCTCGATGGTTGTGGAGTCCAAGCTTATGTGGCGACGATGATGGTGGGACCAATGTTGGTGTCACGACAATGGTTGCGGTAATCGCCTCTTATCAAACATGTCCGCGTGATTATCTCGGTTTGTTTGTTGCTGTGAAGTCAAAGCTGGTGTCGTGGGGTCCCTGCTTGGTTTTGTCCTTCGTAGTTTTACGTCAGAGTCAAAGTGGTGTTGTCCGGTCAAAGGTGGCTAGGTTTTGGTGCGGATCTTCATACAACTCCACATGGCCTCTGCAGTGTGGGTCGAGTCGATGATCGCCTATGACGAAGTCGGAGTCGTTTGCTCTGTTTTTAGGGATGGCGATGGCACCTTCTAGGGAAGGAGTGATGGTGATGACGCATGCGTGTTCTCTCAGCGAGATCCTCTTCGGAGTGGTGTGCGTGAGGTATCTTATGGTTTTGCTCTAGTTTTCTATAATTAAGTGGACAATCAGGTTTTCGCTCGGTTTTTTAAAATTAACTAAGCAACTCTTTTCTTCCTAAATGAATGCTGGAATTCTATCATTTTGAAAGAAAAAAAATGCAATTATCACAGTGTACTCCCCCCCAAAAAAGATTGATCACAATGTACCTGAACGCGAAAGTGGCTTGGCAGCAAGATTGTCATTTAAGGAATGCGCCGCGCGTGCACTTTTAAGTTGTACTATCTCCCTTTCTAATCCATTTCTGATGAAGGACGTAGTCTATGCAGCTAAGCAGCTAGTGATAGATACAGATGGGAGGTCGCAGTCCAAGTTGGGATCCCCACACTTCGGCGTACTATCTCCCTTTCTAATCCCTTTCTAACTCCTATACAGTATGATATCTGAACCGGCGCCGGCTTTGGTACGGAACACCTGCAACCCAACGCTAGTACTCTGAGTTACTAGCAGAGCTTACAGCATTGGTCATTAAGGGGTTCGTACCACGGGGTTGATGACTTGGACGGGATAACAAATCTATCGTCGTTCATTTTTCAGACGAATGATGGAACAAACGCTAGTGTTGCCGACTGCTGTGCCAACTAAAATTTTGGGACCCGTTGAGTGGCTGGAATTGGCCTGCATGCAAGGGGAAGCCCCACCCCCCTTCTTGCCCACCTTGCTGTTGTCGCCATTTCCACTTCAGAGCATCTTCAATGTGGACTGCAAACCGGACACCTATTCATCCACGGATCGGGGGATCAGTCCACACACACTGATATAGAAGCCAGCCATTTAAAGTTATTCATATACATTTCAAACCGGGTACGAACAAATTGTATAAAATTTAATCAAACACGACGGGATTCATTCAAGTCCGGTCATAATTTACACAAACAACTGATATTTCAACTGTTTTGCTGGAAACTAAAAAACTACAGCTTGTATCGAATAACCACCTCGTACGTCTGGCCGCCCTGCCCGCCGCACGATTGTCGCCATTCGAGCCACCACCGCCGTTGTCTTCGTCGTCCCTCCAGCGGTGGTAGGGTGCTGGTGGGCCGCAGCGGCTGACGGTGTCCTGGACTAGGGGGTACTCACCACGTCGTCTCCCACACAGTGGGTCGGGCCGAGGACCCCAGGGCGATTCACTAATGGGTCAGTTCGGAGAGCCCATGATGCATACAAGGGAGATTTCACAAGACTTGGCGCATAAGACAAGGACTCCTCTAAACCCTAGGCCTACGGTACATTATATAAACCGAGGCCAGACTAGTCAATAAGACAATCTCATATTCATTACTACAATCTCGTGGTAGATATATGTACTATGTACTATCCCCATATCAATACAATCAAAAGCAGGACGTAGGGTATTATCTCCTTGAGAGTCCGAACCTGGGTAAAATCATGTTTCCATGTTACCATCGCTCCAAGATGCCTAGCTTAAGACTCATACTACGAGATATGCCAGATTTGACACCGACATTGGTGCTTTCATTGAGAACCTGCTGGGTAGTCGTCGCGGTGCGATGGGAATTTGATACGTCTCCAACGTATCTATAATTTATGAAGTATGCATGCCATGTTTACGATAATTCTATATGATTTTGGTATGATTTTATTAGAACTAACCTGGACTGACGTTGTTTTCAGCAAAACTACCATGGTGTTGTTTTTGTGCAGAAATAAAAGTTTTCGGAATGAGCTGAAAATTTACGGAGAATATTTTTGGAAAATAAAAAAAATACCGGAGTGAAGTGTCACCTGAGAGGAAGGCTGAGGAAGCCACAAGCCACAGGGGTGCCCCCCAGGGGCGCGCCCCTGGCTTGTGACTTCCTCAGGAACCTTCTGGACGTGGGACCGATGCCAAAAATTCCTATAAATAGTAAAAAACCCAGAAAGAAACCTAGATCGGGAGTACCGCCGCCGCAAACATCCAGAGCCACGAAAAACCAATCGGGAGCCCGTTCCGACACCTTGCCAGAGGGGGAAACCATCACCGGAGGCCATCTTCATCATCCCGGCGGTCTCCATGACAAGGAGGGAGTAGTTCACCCTCGGGGGTGAGGGTATGTACCAGTAGCTATGTGTTTGATCTCTCTCTCTCTCTCGTGTTCTTGAGGCGGCATGATCTTGATGTACCGTGAGCTTTATTAATATAGACGAATCATATGGAGTGTTTCCCCTCCCTATCTAGTTGTGATGAATTGAGTTTTCCCTTTGAAGTTTACTTATCGGATTGAGTCTTTAAGGATTTGAGAACACTTGATGTATGTCTTGCGATGGGATATCCGTGGTGACAATGGGATGTTCTATTGATCCACTTGATGTATGTTTTGGTGATCAACTTGCGGATTCCGTGACCTTGGGAATCTATGCATAGGGGTTGGCACATGTTTTCGTCTCGGCTCTCCGATAGAAACTTTGGGGGACTCTTTGAAGTCCTTTGTGTTGGACTGAACATGATGAATCTGAAATTGTGTGATGCATATCGTATAATCAAGCCCACGGGTACTTGTGGTGACATTGGAGTATCTAGGTGACATTAGGGTTTTGGTTGATGTGTATCTTAAGGTGTTATTTTAGTACGAACTCTAGGGCTGTTTGTGACACTTATAGGGATAGCTCATAATATTTATCAAAAAAGATAACTTTGAGGTGGTTTCGTACCCTACAATAATTTCTACGTTTGTTCTCCGCTATTTGTGACTTTGGAGTGAACTCTTTGTCACACGTGAGGGATTTACATATGATTCAACTATGTTAGTATTGTTGAGAGAACTTGCACTCGTGAAAGTATGAACCCTAGGCCTTGCTTCTAAGCATTGCAATACTGTTTGTGCTCACTTTTGTTACTAGTTACCTTGCTGTTTTTATATTTTCATATCACAAAAACCTATACCTACCATCCATATTACACTTGTATCACCATCTCTTCGCCGAACTAGTGCACCTATACAATTTACCATTTTATTGGGTGTGTTGGGGACACAAGAGACTCTTCGTTATTTGGTTGCAGGGTTGCTTGAGAGAGACCATCTTCATCCTACACCTCTCACGGATTGATAAACCTTAGGTCATCCACTTGAGGTAAAATTGATACTGTCCTACAAAACTCTGCGCTTGGAGGCCCAACACGAGTCTACAACAAGAAGATTGTGTAGTAGACATCAAGCTCTTTTCTGGCGCCGTTGCCGGGGAGGTGAGTGCTTGAAGGTATATGTTTAGATCTTGCAATTGAATCTTTTATTTTCTTGTTTTATCACTAGTTTAGTCTATAAAAGAAAACTACAAAAAATGGAATTGAGGTTGCCTCATATGCTTCATCTTTTTAATGTCTTTCGTGAAAATGATGGAAAGGAAAATTGTGCTCAAGTGTTCAAAGAAGAAGTTATTAAAATGTTTGGCACTAAATCTTTGAGTGATGAGCATGATTGCAATGTTGTTAGTATGAATTCTTTGAATAACCATAGTACTAATGATGATTGCACTAGTCATGATAAAATGCCTCATTATAAGCATGTCAATTTTTGTGGAGTGCATAGAGTTTGTCAAGACATGCCTAAAAGGGAAGATAGATTTTGTAAGAGGCATAAGTATTTAGAAACTAACTGGTTGCAAGAGAGGCTATATGTTTGTGCTGAAAGACTTAATATTTATCGCCGACCTTGTGAACTTTACATTGAAAGCGGTCATTTTAATTTCCAATGTGAATTATTTCATGATCGGATTGTGTCCAAAAATTGTGATAACCTCATTACCCTTGAGCATCATAATGAACTTAGTCTATTCTTGGGGTATGAAGAAATGAAACATGAAACTAAGGATGTTCCAGCTTGGGTTCTCATGAAAATGATTGATTTTGATCTAAATAAAATCTATATGTATTGCATGGTAAATTGCATTGAGAATCCTTATATTTCCAATTACTTAAAGATAAATAAACAAATAGAAGAGGAAGATAATACTAATGAAGGGGAAGAGGTTGCCCAATATCCTCCTATTTTTTCTTATGATGAATCAGGTAACGAGGAGAAGCTTTTTATTCAATCAACCTCTTCAAAAAGAAGCTTGGAGGAATTAAATAAACCCACACATAATGTGGTGAAGAATAAGAAAAGAAGGAAAAGTAAAGGTAAAGAGGTATCTCTCCCAAATAATGTTGCTCCCATTATTGACAGGGCTCATGACAATGAATCGAAAATAGTTGTGGAAGATGATACACTTGAGGATGATTTTGTTATGCCTATTGATTTTTGTGATAATTATTATTGGGAATATAATGATACTTCTTATAATCTTTAAAATATTTATGGCGCCAACTTGGAGGAGGATGATAATAATTGATATACTATTGGTGCTATTCATACCATTAATGACGAGAGTGATTATGTTTATAATATACAAAGCCACAAGCTTGGGGATGGTATGTTTGATGAAAATGAGATGTTTGAGATTTTATTTTCTGCAATTAATGTTTGTCCCAAGCTTGGGGATTCTATGCTTAGTGAAGATGATCTTTTTATTCCTCCTACTTTAAATGATCAATTTGTTATAATTATTGCATGCCTCCTACTTATGATGATAATTGTGATGATACTTATGCAATGAAAAAGAGTGATGATTACTATTATGATAACTTTCATAATTATGAATATCCTTTTACTAAATATTACTCTTTTAGTGTGGAACCAATTTGTAGTATTCAAGTCTTTTATGATACTCTCACTATTAGTCATGAGAAGAAATGTTCTTATGTGGAGAGTAGTAAAATTTTCGTGCTTGTAGATCATGAAAAGAATGCTTTATGTGTCAGTTATATTCTGGAATTCCTTCATGATGCTACTGAAAATTATTATGATGGGGGAACATATGCTTGTAGGAATTGCAATAATATCAAGTTTCCTCTCTATGTGTTCAAAGTTTTGAAGTTATGCTTGTTTTGCCTTCCTATGCTAGTTGATTCTTGCTCCCATAAATTGTTTGCTAACAAAATACCTATGCATAATAAGTGGGTTATATTTAAATTTGCTTTTCATGAGATTCATGATACTCCTTTGCATGTTTCAATTGTTATTCCTATACGAGCATCATTAAAATCATCATGCCTAGCTAAAAGGCACTAAAGAAAAGCGCTTGTTGGGAGACAACACAACACTTTTACTTTCTGTTTTGATGTGTTCACATGATTAAGATACTGTAGTAATCATCTTTTGTGTCTTTTATTTCAATAAAGTGACAAGTAAAGCCTTTGGGATAGTGTGGATACTTGCTTGTTTGATTCTATGGAAAAACAGAAAGTTTTGTGTCCAGTATATGAATTATCTGATTTTACTGGAGCGTCAAAAAATTCTTGAATTTTGAAAAAAACTTTATATGCAAATTCTTTGAGTTGTCCTAAGTTTTTAAAATATTTAGAGTCAGGGAAGTATGGTTACACTACAGATCTTCATAGACTGTTCTGTTTTAGACAGATTATGTTTTGCATGCATAGTTTGCTTGTTTTAGTGTTCCCATATTGAGTAATATAAATTGTGGGGATGGTATAATACGGTAGGTATCATGTGGGAACATTTATGAATCTTTTCTTGACAGTACCTAAGTGAATGATCTTTATTTATTACACTAACCCTTCTCACAAAGTTCCGTTAAGTTTTGTGTGATTGAAGTTTTCGAGTTGTGGGTGAGACATCGATATGAGGAGAATAAGAAGTGAAAAGAACCTAAGATTGGGGATGCCTAAGGCACACCCAAGGTAATATTCAAGGAAGATTCAAGCGTCTAAGCTTGGGGATGCCCCGGAAGGCATCTCCTCTTTCGTCTTCAACACTATCGGTATATCTTACTTGGAGCTATATTTTTATTCGTCACATAATATGAGTTTTACTAGTAGCATCATTTTATTTTGTTTTTTTATGTTAGTAGTTATTTATAATCTTGTTTTTCAGTAAAATGTTCCAAGAATTGCCTTAGTATGCTCGCATTGCATGTTTTGATGAGTGATGTGTAAAAACAGAAACTTTGGTTGTAGTGTTTGAATTTTCATATTTTACAGGAACGCGGAAAGTTTCTGAAGTTATTACACAGTGTTTTCATATAACTTTTATAGCATGTCCTAAATTTTTATAATTTTTTGAGTTACATAAGTACACTGTTTTCATAAATTGGTACAGGCTGTTCTGTTTGGACAGATTGCTATCATAGTTTTGTTATCTACTTGTCCTATAGTTTCCATACCCTATATTGGTAGATATAAATTGTGGAAATGATAGTATACAGTACCTAATGTTTGAAAATTATTATTCAACTTGTCTTGGTAGTACATGAAGTGTGGATTTGTTCTTATGTGTACTAACCTATCTCATGAGTTCTTTTTGAGTTTTGTGTGGAAGATGTTTTTGAGAATAGGTGAAACCGGGATATGAGAGGATTGAAAGAGATACAAAAGCTTAAGATTGGGGATACCCAAGGCACCCCAAGTAAATATTTCAATATTTCTCAAGCATCTAAGCTTGGGGATGCTACGCATCCCACCTCTCTTCATCAACAATTATCGGCTAGCCTATGTTGAGCCTAAATTTTTATTCGTTCACATGATGTGTGCTATTCTTGGAATGCTATTTTTTCTTTTGCTTTATGTTGAATAAAATACTCATATCTGAAAATATTTATTGAGGGAGAGAGAGTCTTCACATAGCTACTTAATTTTTTGACTACTCATTAATCTTCACTTATATCTTTTGAGAGTAGCTTGTCATTTGCTCATGTGCTTCATTTAAATTTGTTTGAGCCTGCAAAAAAGCAATGGGAATATATGAAACTAGTCCCAAAGTGATAGATATCCAAGGAGGATATAATAAAAACTTTCATGAATATCATTGGACAAATTAAACTTGATTCTTTGTAATAGTTTGAAACATGATGATAGTAATATGTGAGTCATGTTAGTGAGTAATTATGCTTAGTAGGAATATTGGTGTTAAGGTTTGTGATTCCCTATGCATGCACGAAAGTCAATAGTTATGCAATGAAGATACATCCTACTTGTGGTGCATTATTCTGTGTTAGTTATGACTCAATACTCACTTATGTGATTTTTCGTTCCTTGGTTTGGTTGCTTCCCAATCCATTTGCCAGCCTTCATTTGTACTAAGTAGAAATACTACTTGTGCATCCAAAATCCTTAAACCAAGTTTTGCCTTATGAGTCCACCATACCTACCTATATGCGGTATTTACATGTCGTCCCAAGCAAATTTGTATGTGCCATCTCTAATTTTCAAAATAAATTTTCTCTTTTGTGTGCCCGTACCACTCATGAAACGGTGGGGAATACCCAATATTTTTCCATGCTAGGTGTGTTATTCTCATGATATGTGTTGATTCACTGTCATTCACGAGAAAGTGGCTGGTATTCGGGATGCCCAGTCCCATGCTCAAAAATCAAATAAAAAATAGTGAAACAAAACTCCCCCAGGATTGTTGTTTGTATGGACGGTACCTGTGGATTCGGCTCGCCGTGGAGTGTGATAGATTGGTGGAGGCGGGTAAAAACTTTACCATTCTGTTTGAGAACTGCCTATAATATATCTAGCATGGAAAGTATTGTGAGCTACTTTGTCGTTTTCGTTGACAGGAAAAGAATGCCACTCAAAATAATTTTTCTCTCTCAATTTAAACCTTGAACTCTGACACGTCTACAAATCCCTACTTCCCTCTATGAAGGGCCTATCTGCTTACTTTATGCATTTTTTGTTTTTGCTTTGAGCTCCATCTTCTCTTATAAGCACCAACTAGGGGGCACTATGATCGTACTTGATCATTGGGCATAGCTAATATTTGAGTGTGTTTCATGAATGGATCAATGATTGAACATGATGGGCTAGGCATAACTTTCTTTAGTGTTGATATTTTGAAAGACATGGTTGCTTGTTGATATGCTTGAGTATTGAAGTCATTATGTTAAAACTAGACTATTGCTTTGAATCATTTATAAGTCCAAATGGCCATGCTATACAAAGAAGAAAAGAATATGGTCAACATGTTGGGTAGCATTCCCACTTCACAAATTATTTCATTTATCATTTACCTACTCGAGGACGAGCGGGAATTAAGCTTGAGGATGCTGATACGTCTCCAACGTATCTAAATTTTATGAAGTATTCATGCCATGTTTACGATAATTCTATATGATTTTGGTATGATTTTATTAGAACTAACCCGGGCTGACGCTGTTTTCAGTAGAACTACCATGGTGTTGTTTTTGTGCAGAAATAAAAGTTCTCAGAATGAGCTGAAAATTTATGGAGAATATTTTTGGAAAATGTAAAAAATACGGGAGCAAAGAGTCACTGGAGAGGAAGGCCAAGGAAGCCACAAGCCATAGGGGCGCACCCCCTAGGGCGCGCCCCCTGGCTTGTGACTTCCTCGAGAACCTTCTAGATGTGGGACCGACGCCAAAAATTCCTATAAATACTAAAACACCCAGAATGAAACCTAGATCGGGAGTTCCGCCGCCGCAAACCTCCAGAGCCACGAAAAACCAATCGGGAGCTCGTTCCGGCACCCTGCCGGAGGGGGAACCATCACCGGAGGCCATCTTCATCATCCTAGCGGTCTCCATGATGAGGAGGGAGTAGTTCACCCTCGGGGGTGAGGGTATGTACCAGTGGCTATGTGTTTGATCTCTCTCTCTCTCTCTCGTGTTCTTGAGACAGCATGATCTTGATGTACCGCGAGCTTTATTAATATAGATGAATCATATGGAGTGTTTCCCCTCCCTATCTAGTTGTGATGAATTGAGTTTTCCCTTTGAAGTTTACTTATCGGATTGAGTCTTTAAGGATTTGAGAACACTTGATGTATGTCTTGCGATGGGATATCCATGGTGACAATGGGATGTTCTATTGATCCACTTGATGTATGTTTTGGTGATCAACTTGTGGGTTCCGTGACCTTGGGAATCTATGCATAGGGGTTGGCACATGTTTTCGTCTTGGCTCTTCGGTAGAAACTTTGGGGCACTCTTTGAAGTCCTTTGTGTTGGACTGAACATGATGACTTTGAAATTGTGTGATGCATATCGTATAATCAAGCCCACGGGTACTTGTGGTGACATTGGAGTATCTAGGTGACATTAGGGTTTTGGTTGATGTGTATCTTAAGGTGTTATTTTAGTACGAACTCTAGGTCTGCTCATGACACTTATAGGGATAGCTCATAATATTGATCAGAAAAGATATCTTTGAGGTCGTTTCGTACCCTACAATAATTTCTACATTTGTTCTCCGCTATTTGTGACTTCGGAGTGAAATCTTTGTCGCACGTGAGGGATTTACATATGATTCAACTATGTTAGTATTGTTGAGAACTTGCACTAGTGAAGTATGAACCCTAAGCCTTGCTTCTAAGCATTGCAACATCGTTTGTGCTCACTTTTGTTACTAGTTACCTTGCTGTTTTTATTTTTTCAGATTACAAAAACCTATACCTACCATCCATATTACACGTGTATCACCATCTCTTTGCCGAACTAGTGCACCTATACAATTTACCATTGTATTGGGTGTGTTGGGAACACAAGATACTCTTTGTTATTTTGTTGCAGGGTTGCTTGAGAGAGACCATCTTCATCCTACACCTCTCACGGATTGATAAACCTTAGGTCATCCACTTGAGGGAAAATTGCTACTGTCATACAAAACTCTGCGCTTGGAGGCCCAACATGAGTCTACAAGAAGAAGGTTGTGTAGTAGGCATCAAAATTCAGATCGGCTCCATCGCGATCTATGTGTCGGAACCGAGCTCCATCATCAATGGCAGCATCTTCGTCGCCAGCTTGACTCGTCGCCTTGCTATGCCGAGGACCGCGCTCCACATCGGATCATATAGATCGGACGGGTGTCTTCATCAACATCAACTCCAATCTCAACCAAGATCATGGAAGAATCCCCCATGGTGCTCGGGGGCTCAACGTCAACATTGCCCTCGCGTGATCATGCAGTTTTTCTGGACAGCGGATTCGTGTTCGTCGTCCCCGCCTCCTCGAGTGTCATTTTAAAGATTACTTCAGTGGAATTGTGCGGAATTCAGTCTAGAACAATCCTGTAAAATTTCGTCGCGTTCTGGTGGAGGAATCTCCGGCGATCTACAATATACCAGAGCCTTGTTGAATCTAGACGAGAATCTGAACGACTTTAGGGCGAGGAGTCCAGCTTCTAGCTCGAATGTCCGTTGGAAAATATCACCATTCATAGGCTGTGGAATTCCTATGCCGATCACTCTCAAAATTTCAGCTCGATCCGACCGTCCAAGGGAAACATCCGATTAGTATAACGCATTTTGGATCTATTTTCTACGCGAAAACGAATCCGACCCGAGTTCATCTTTTTCATGAACGGATTGTCAGACGTCCTTTTTGAAGGAAATTTTCTCATCATCTCGGTCATCCGACCAAGAGTTTGGCATCATAGGGGCCGAATAATCATCAAGCGAACCTCGTCATCCGCGGGTTGTACGGGTCGGGCGCTCCGTCGCTTCATCAAGTCAGCATCGACCTCGTCACAAATTCCGACCTGCATCGGCATCGCCGCGCCGTTACTTTTTCAATCTAACGTCCACCACGTCGACCTGCTTTGACACGTCGGCTGGCATGGGGCTCTAGCATCACCTTACCGATCTGCTCCATCACCTCGGCTAGACTGGGGGCTTCGTCATCTCCTCATCAACCCGCTCTGGAGACTTCGGCGTCACCAGCCGACCAGCTTTGACACCTTGGCTAGGCGAAGACTTTGGCGTCACCAACCGACGTGCTCCGTCACCTCGGCTAGACCAGGGCTTTGGTATCCCTTCATCAACCTGCTCCGGGGACTTCGGCATCACCAGCCGACCTGTTTCAACACCTCGCGTGGCATGAGACTTCGGTATCACTAGCCGACCTGCATGAGACTTCGACGTCCGCCGATCACAGCTTCGCCATGTTAATTGGACCGAGGACTTCATCTCACCACATCGACCATGCAACATCGCCACTTCATCAAGCCGAACTCTTCGTTCAGGCACCTCGTTGCCCAGGCCATATTCCTTTAGTTATTTTCTTCACTTAAATTAACTAAGTAGAAGAATTTTTTAGATATATTATTAACTTTATTTGTTATTATTTTTGGCTTGCACTATTTTATGAGTGCAGGAAATCGACTTCGACTGCCTTCACGCGGTCACCTCGGCGTCACCTTGCCGACCTACTCCACCACCTCAGTTGGACCAGGGGCTTCGCCTTGCCACATCGGCCGAGCTGTGACACTACTTCGGAGTGTCGAACTCCTCGTTCGGTCACCTCAGGCTTGGGGGCTGGGACCTCGGTCATGCCGAAGACTACACATCAGAACTGTCAAAGTTCGATGGACGTCCTCGTCCTGCCACAAGCCCGGATCGCGTCATCGACACCGAGCACATTAACCAGCTAAGTCGCTTTCATGCTCAAAAAGTTTTAGTTTTAAATTTTGTTCGGTTCGACCAAGCATTATACTATTTTGACAAAAATTTGTTTGCGAAAAACTTTCTTTGTCAAAACTTTGTTTGTTAAAAACAAATTCAAACACCCGGTTTACTTGGGGGGCTTCCTTTATGAAGCCATTCCTCTTGCATATGATTATTAATGTATCGCACCCTTCCGTATTCGTGTTTACGCCAGTATATACATCATGTTGACTTAAGTGTTCTGCAAAGCTGGGTTGCCTTGCTCCTGTGCTTACCCCTACGTTCCCAATTGTTCGGCTAGGGAGTAAAGGGAGCACCTTTGCGATTGTTACGATCGGGTCATCCGAACTCGTACCTCAGACGGGTGAAGCCAAAAGCTAGCGCTCTTACTGTTTTCAACTATGATCGGCCACGAAGGAAGACAGGCATACATAAATCTATTGCATACCCCTCATGGTAATCATAAAAACCCAAAGAAAGGAACCGTTGGCAGAACTATTTTCTTTGAAGATGCTTCTTACGTTAAATAGTAATATAGAATAAGTTCCATGTGTGCGATTTGTCTGTTATAGCCTAATGGCCTGATTGCCTGGTTATTCGAAACCCCTCCGATATGCTCGGATGGCGTAGTAGATAACACTTTTCGGCCCTTGGCTGAAGAGGGAGAAGCCGACGATCGGTTAAGACGCGATTAAAGTTCGGGCAAACACATATATGATATAAGTACTTCGGTACATACAATCATTATACATAAAATTCTTTTACCCAAGTCACTTGGGGGCTCTTAAATTTATATGAGCCATTTTATAATAAATGTTGTTTTCTTCTTGGTCGTTGCAAAGTCTTTTTCTACTACTTCTTTTTTCGACACGAGTGTTTGGTCAATAGCCGAGTAGCCTAGTTTCTCTCTAGAGCCGCTTGAGTTCAGTTCTCTAAACAGGCCTCGGAGAAACACTCCGCCCTTGGGAAATGGAGGTTGAAGCCAAAGGCTGACCCGCTTGAATTCTAAGAGACCGTATGTGTCATGTTAAAGCACGACCGAAGCACATGTTAATTTTAAGACCAATTTTCAGATTGGCACCAAAACACTTGATTTAGTTCGAACGTCAAAGTTTTTACGTAAGTTTTTTGGATTTTCGAGCTTATGGCACTTTTAAGCTATTGTATGTTTTTTTAGGAGGAGGGACATCATCTTAACCGAGGTGCCCTACGTAATAATTCAGCTCGAGAAATCTTTTCTGACCCGCTATTTGGCATCTTCCCTGCCGACCTCCACCTCGGCATCTCGGATATTGCTCTATATGCATCAGTTTAGAATTGTGTCTTCGGTCAATAGTTGGGTTGCCCTTCTCCTGTGATTACCTCCTATATTCCGCTTTGTTCGGCTAGGTGTGCAAAGGAAGAACCACTGCGATTGTACTTCCGATTCTATCAGTTAAGTACCTCAGTGGAGAAAGCCGAAAACTGGTGGTCACAATGAGCACTAACTAGTCAGCAATCCGATGACTCTGTCAAACTATAGACCGATAGAGGTTACCCCATGGGTCGTTCATAAAATTGGCCGAAGTGTTAATGGCTAGACCTCGGCTAACACCGAACACTAACCGGGGGCTAGTAACCGGCCTCCCAAACATATGCTCGTATGACTAAGTGAAAGTTATAAAGCCTGAATAACTGATTGCCTTGTTTCTGCTAACACAACCACCTTCGGGCATCGAGACGTCGGCTAAGGGTTGTCTTGTTTGTACGGAAACACCCTGCGTAGCATCTACAAAGGGATGGAAGCCGGCGATAGGCCACTTTCGGATTATAAACAGTCACGAAGGAGTCGAAATAACATATCATCAGCATTTGTATTTAATATACGAAAGCTGCCTTCCATAGTGATCGTTATAAAGCCATAAATATGCATCAATTTGACTTATGATTTTGGCCAAGATGGGTTGCCTGGCTCCTGTGCTTACCCCCTACGTTCTCGATTGTTCGGCTAGGGGGTAAAGGGAGCACCTCTGTGATTGTTACTTCCGGGTCATCTGGGTTAGTACCTCAGACTGGGTGAAGCCGAAAGCTAACCATCTTAAGAATATAATTGGCCAGCAATGACGGAAGTGAAAATTTCGGTTCATTAAAGACCACAGAGTTCGGGAGCATTTTCTGAACTAAATCCTCAATATTTTCCTCCCACATTGATCGGAGTTGAGGTTTCACGATCATGATTAACATGATATCTTGGGAAAAGGAACTTATAAACGACTATTTTCCTACGTTAAATAGTAATATAACATATGTCTCTGCGTACCTTTGTTTATAAAACCGTATGGCCGGATTGCCTTTTTTGCCGTAAATCTTTGTCGTTATAAAGACTTCATAAAGTAGGGAAAACGCTCCTTGGCTACTGGCCGAGGAGGATGAAGCCGATGGTCAGTCAACAAAGTCTTGTACAATGCGGATCCGAGCATTAATGATGTAAAGTATTTGGATACATAGAATCATTACACATAAATTGTGTCAAACATAACAAAGTTTGTGTCAAACAAATTTCGATCCTTAATTCGACAAGTTAAGGCCCGGGGGACTACTGCTTTGCCTATTGAATGCAGCAAATTCAAAGTGCAATATGGTTTCTGAGGAGATTTGATCCTTAGGTTGGTCAGCCGCATCCAACCCGAGTCTCGAAAACTACTGCGTACCGCGTTTACATCCCTAACGAATGCCACCGAGCAAGAACTTGATCATCAGGCCGATTTTGGAAATCGACTTTAGTCTCAAGGGCTACTAGGATTAGTGGTCGGGGTGGTGCACCACCTTGAGACTAAAGTCGATTTTCAAAATCGGCCTGATGATCAAGTTCTTGCTCGGCAGCATTCGTTAGGGATGTAAACGCGGTACGCGGTAGTTTTCGAGACTCGGGTTGGGTGCAGCCGACCAACCTAAGGATCAAACTCCTTAGAAACCATATTGCACTTTGAACTTTCTGCATTCACTAGGCAATGCAGTAGCCCCCGGGCCTTAATTTGGGCACAAGCACCACCTCGGAAGCAGTCCGGCATAAAGCTTGGGCGCAAGTGGCTTGCTCCATAGATGGCATTTCCGACATTAAGCTCGGCTAAATTCGTTCAATCTTTTAAAGACCGAGGTAGTTTATGACACCTCGGACTCTGATCATCATTGGAGCTCAGATGCGGTCCGGCGTTGGAGCTCGGAAGCATTCCGGCATAAAGCTCAAGATCGAAGACACTTCAGAAGCAGTCCGGCATAAAGCTCGAATGCGAATGGCTGGCTCCATAAAAGACTATCCCGATATTTAAGCTCGGATGAACTACTTCAAATATTCAGAGACCGAGGTATCCTATGACACCTCAGATGCCGACCAGCGTTGGATCTCGGGCTCAGAAAGACACCTCGGACATAGTTCGGCATTGGTGCTCGGACACAAGAGGATGCCGCCACATGGGAAACACTTCGGACCCGAGTTGTGGCGTAAAATTAATGAGGCATTAATAATGGCCGAGAACTTAAAGGGGCTCCTTGGATGCCCGATGTGTGAACTCTTCAGATACACCTTGGTGATCCTCAAGGTCGGAGCTGGGAAGATTTGTTGAACCAGTTTTCAAGACCGGCGGCTGAAGATGAAGGACAGTTCGGAAGAACCAAGGAGCGTCCCCAACTTGAAGACCGGTTCATGGGGCTACTAACGGTGTCCTGGACTAGGGGTACTCACCACGTCGTCTCCCGACCAGTGGGTCGGGCTGAGGACCCCCCAGGACGATTCACTAATGGGCCAGTTCGGAGAGCTCATGATGCATACAAGGGAGATTTCACAAGACTTGGCACACAAGACAAGGACTCCTCTAAACCCTATGCCTACGGTACATTATATAAACTGAGGCCAGGCTAGTCAATAAGACAATCTCATATTCATTACTATAATCTCGTGGTAGATACATGTACTATGTACTATCCCCATATAATTACAATCAAAAGCAGGACGTAGGGTATTATCTCCTTGAGAGGGCCCGAACCTGGGCAAAATCTTGTGTTCATGTTACCATCACTCCAAGATGCCTAGCTTAGGACCCCTACTACGAGAAATGCCGGATTTGACACCGACAACGGCCTTGTTCAGCCGTAGCCTGGCGCTTGCGGAGGAGCCACCCAGCTTCCTCCTACACTTTGCGGACGGCCGCCGTGGACAATACCGGCGGCAGTGCTTAGCCCTGACGATGGCATTGGCCTCGTCGGCATTGACGAGGGAGTCGCTAAGCGACCACTTCTTGTCAATTTTGGCGAGCTCGCCATCTAGGCGGCGGCCGTCTCCCTGGTGGTGACGGAGCGGTCGAGGGTCTAGGCGACGGTGAGGTCCGGATTGTTGTGAGCCCAATCAGGCGCCACATCCGACTTGGCAAACGTGGAGCTACATGTGGCGTTGTGTCGCTCATAGGTCGCCTGTTGCCTCGTCATCCGCTCCTCCTCGGACATGGTGACCCTTGAGCCCGAGGGACCGGCGCCACTGCCTCCTTCGAGGGCAGCAACTCGTCCTTGACGAACTTCCCAAGATGGTTGCGGGGGGCAGCGACTCAGGACCGTCAATACGGGAGTAGCGGTTGTGCTCCAGTGGCAACGCAGGTTCCTCCTTCACGCGCCGTCCGATTGAAGCGGCAATCCCCGAGAGATCGCATCCATCAACACCGCTCTCTCGTTCGGTCACATCGCTCAACATCAATGTCGGCCGGTGCATGCTCTAGGCCGACATGAATGTGATGCGTTAAGTGGCGGGGCCTTGGATGGAAAGCGTGGAAAGGCAGGGGTTTTATTTTTGTGAGCTTTGGTTGTCAGAAGCGAGTGTGGCAGCGGACAAACACCCGCAAAGCTTCGTTCCTTGGTTTGTGAAAAATCACTTTCGAACCGATCGGCGAACCGATACAGACCCGCGTTAGATGGAAAATATGTTCGGACCGAACAATACAAACAGCTTGAGGGTCGGCGGTAGGAGGTGTTCATCCAACGGGTAGTTATGCGTGCAATTACGCACTCGTACAATCGTTCGCTCGTCGTATCTGTAGGCTCTAAAGCAGAAATCCAATTTGGCTCGCAGGACCAGGTGCTCTTTCTTGCGAAAAATGATGAAAAAATTCCAACAAAATCATTATGTATTCATACTCACATCTAAATTCTACTTTCAAAGTTTAAGGCAAAAAGCTAAAAGATTTTGACCCATGCAAAAGACAAAAATTAAAGACCAAATGGCACCCAAAAATGTCACCTTAAATTTGTTTTTTCACTGACGAAACACTAATGTTCCGTTTCACATGAAAATTGTCAAGCATTCCACAAAAAAATCATTCTTTTTTCCGGGAGCCAAAACACCTCTCCTAACCTAAAGCATCTAATCTCTGAATTGTTGGGCACACGTCAAGAGACAGTATCAGACCGCCCTTTATTTGTCAATTCTGACAACCACACCCCTTATATTTAAACTTCCACTTTCATGCAAACATATAAGGTAGACCACATAGCATACATCATCAATTCACCAATTCAACACATCAAAAGAAACCATGATTCAATAATTCAACGCAAAGCCAAAATAAAAGTTTAGCAATTCATACACAGGACATTAACAAATGAATCAATCGCCCTCGTTGGAAATCGTATGAATAGGATGCGGCTTCATATAATGCTTGCGTTCATGGTACCAAGCATGTTTTTTTCAATGTTGAGCCCTTTTGCTCGATTCCACAAATAAGGTCTACGCGTGTGACCAACTAATCATTCGACAAACACTCGTCTTCAGAGGCTGAGAACGCCATACCTCTTGCTTACGGAGCCTTTTTCAGTGCGAGGTGATTGCCCAACTTTAAACAAAGGAGAATCGGTATAACCCATTTCATAGGTTGGAGGATATTGACCATCACTTATCATATCCATCGTGAATGAGTCCTAAATATGCATCACAATAAAACTATCATCCTAAAACTGATCCAAAAATGCATTTGGGACAAGAAAAAATTGAAAATTATGGTCCAAACTTTTATCAAATAGATTGTGGCATGTTCGGAGCTGCGGATTTCCGATGTTGCCCACAACCATTAGAGATGCGGTGAGTCATACTGCATCTCCAGGGAGGCATGCTCTTCCTACATGAAGTTGTCTAGGATTCCCACCCATTGGAAAGGCGGAACGACATTAGGCGAGTGTGTGGCCGAGGGCACAAACATTCTCATAGGCGTGGCGGATGGAGCGGACAAAGCGAACTCCGTCAAGACGGAATCCTTCTCCCCCTTCTTCAGAACTTCCTTCTACACCTTGTCCGCACCTTCCTCCTCCGCCTTCTTGCAGATGCGCTATCACACACACTGCTTCCTTCAATTGATGGCCTTCACGTTTTATGACGTTAGGGACCCTGATCTTTGTAAAGCCATCTTTCATGGCCCTAGCGGATGAAGGAGCGCGCATCGACAACTAGGGCGAAGGAGGATGTCGGCGGCGTGGAGTGGATCAAGAGCAGAGGAGGTCGACGGTGTGGACTTGGGAAAGGTAGGATGGTCCCAAGAAAGAGGGCAGGTCGATTTGGTGGAATTAGTCAATTTGGCGAGTTTTGAAGTGGGTCCGAGATATCGGATCCGACATGGCGGACTCGTCCGCGCGGCCCGAAATCCACCCCACTTATGGGATGGATATGAGGACTGTTGGACAACCCAGATTGGATGGCTTGTTTTTATTCAAACGCTGTTAGGGCTATCCACCCGGGCGTTTAGGGAGGAATGGGTTCGGTTGGAGAGGGGAATCCTATTTAACATGTTGTAGTACCGTGACAAACCTTTGGGTTGGCCCAGCTCCCATATTTTTATATGTTTTCTTTTGAGATTTTCTTTCATATTTTTCGTTTTATTTTGCAAAATCATGGGGAAAAAATCATATTTCCCTTTTTTTATTTGAACAGTATTATTTAAATTGAGAAACATTTTTTAAAATTGACAAACATTTTTTGAACAAATTTTCAATTTCGCATACATTTTTCCAATTTCATTTTCTAGAACATTGTTTGAATTTAAAAAATCATGGACATTTATTGAATTCATGATTTTTTTATATTTTTGAACATTTTTCAAATTTATAAACATTTTACAATCTGTTTAATATTTATAAATCCATAAGTATTTTTGAAATTCATAAACTTTGTTTGATTCCTAAAGTTTTCGAATTATAAAAATAAGAACAGATAGGAAACCATTAAAATGATGTACCGTCAAACGGACGGAAAATAATTTGCAAACACATGGATGAGCTGGCCCAAATGGATGTAGTCCTGGTTATGGGGTTGCGCGTTTCTGCATCACCTAGCGTCTTACGCGCTCAATAGGAGATCTTGGATGGAGAATTCATCCTAAAAATGGGTTGGAGCTGCTTAGCTGTAACTTTTTTGTCGTTGACTCGTTGAGAAAATCCTCGAATAGCCCAACTATCAAGGGCGGCGTGACCGGGGAGCTCCATATTGTGGCAAATAGTCGAGCATTTGCATGGGCGAGTTTGACAGAGATGGCCGATGTAACATATTCCCTGTTGCATTATTCCTTTCAAAAAATAATTCAAACGTGTTACTGCTGCAACCGGTTTCAGTTGTATTTTTATTCCAATCATTTTCAAAAATTTCTTATTTTTGACAGGTGATTATTTAATAAAATAAGAACAGAATTTGAATATTTTCAAAAACAGATTTTTTTAAAAAAATTGGGGGCAAACTTTGAGACAACTAACCTGTTTGACTTTCTGATGTTTTTATAAATATTAAATAATTTTGGAAACTCCACATATTTTTTGAATAGTTGTACATTTTTTCAAACATGAATGATTTTTAATCTCTGAACTACTTTGGAATACGTTGTTTTGAAATTCTGATGTTAAAAAAGCAAACTCAAATAGTTGTAGATAATACCAAACTCTCTTCGTAATGCCGAACATTTACTTGAAAAAGGTGAACACTACTTGAAATTCTGAACATTTATTAAAGGACATGTTCTAAGATTTGTAAATTTATCAGAAAGGGCAAAATAAAAAGAAACAGAAAAATAAAATAAAGAGTGAAAATATAAGTGAAAATAAAAATAAAAAAATAAAAAATGAAGAACCAATAATAATTGTCCAGGAACCTTCTAGCATATTCGCAAAACCAAAACTAGAATCGAATCCCCTCTGCTTACCGCCGAAACGGGCCGGCGAATTTGGTTGCTCGGTTGCTTGTCCGTGTACTTAGCGTCAACAGTTCCACAAGGGAGCTCCTATTCGGCACTTTCAGTGTAGCTTAGCGCTCATGGCGCTTGCGCGTGCCACCTAGCGAGCCGGCCCAGCAACCACCTCAAAAACGAAAAACAGAAAAAATAAACAATAAAATGGTCCAGTAACCTTCTAGCAGGTTAGCAAAACCAGAACTAGAATTGAATCCCCTCTGCTTACCGCTGAAACGGGCTAGCGCACATGGTCGCTCGGTTGCTCGTTCGTGTACTTAGCATCAACGGTTCGACGGCGGAGCTCCTATTCGACGTTTTCAGCGTTGCTGGCACTCGTGCGCGCCACCTAGCCGGACGGCCTAGCAAGCACCTCAAAAACCAAACGCAAAAATAAAAACTATTCTCGCAATTAATATGCGAGAGATGGGTCACAAACCCGCGTGCCAACCATGGTAGTCTCAGCAGAATAACAACTGCACCAAGACCACTTTTAAAAAAAAACATGGGCTTTATTCATTTGAAATAACCATTACATCGTTTATAAGGAAAGGTACAATTTCAAAATTTGAATCCTCAAACCAATTAGAAATAAATGAAAATTTAGCCAATCTTGCAAGTTCATGAGCAACTTTATTTGCTTCTCTATTACAATGCTCGAACCTAGAAATGGTAAAATGACAAGCTAAATGAAAACAATCATGAAAAACTGTCGCCGCTGTTCCTGACGATCTTCCTCCTTCCTTCATTGTATCAATCACGTTAATATTGTCCAGATTTGTAATAATATGGTTGCATCCTATCATCTGTGACAGGGACAGACCAAACCTTAGGGCTTGGGCTTCAGCCATCAGTACATCCACACACCAGTCAATCTTACCGTTTCCCCCAACAATGAATCTGTCTTTGTCATCTCTTAGGACTGCTCCCATCGTGTCCCTAAGTAAATCATGGTCAAAAGAAGCATCAACGTTAAGTTTAAGAAACCCTCGCGGAGGACAAGACCATCCTCCTTTTTTCATGGAGACCTTTTGCGAACAAGCGGTAACAAAACTGGCCGTGAGAACCGGGATACCCATTGAAATCTGATGTGAAGTCTGCGTGGCCTCCTTATGAACCAATTTACCTCTTTCCCACCACAACACACTGGAATAGCAATCATTTCACGTACATTTTGGACACCTAAAATATATGAATCATTGTCTTTCATTAAACGTAAATACTCAATACGAAACAACACTATGTAATGTACCTTTAGTATAATATTAATATAGATTTATTATCTACCGCTTTAAACCATTTGAAAAATAAATCCTATTCCTTTTTCTAAAAATGTCGTAGTTTCGCAATAAAAATGTTCGCCGGCATGGTAAAAAGTTTGAAAATTTGAATTCAAAGAAAGTTCACTGATTAAAAAAAAACATTCATCAAAACTTGAAATATTCAAGAATTGAAAAAAAAAGGTGCATGAATTTGACAAAAGTTTAATTATTATGATAAAAGTACATTGATTTTGAAGAAAAGTTCATAAATTTGGAAAATGTTCATCGATTTTGGAAAAAGTCATCCATTTTGACAAAATTTCATCTATTTTGGAAAAGAGTTCAACGATCTTGAAATCAAAAGTTCATTGATATTTGAAAAGTACACCGATTCTGAAAAAAGGTGAACTAACATGCAAAAAAAAAACTGTAGCGTGGCGCTACTGCAACAACTCGACACTACAATAGATATTTTAAAATCCAATTCTTTTCATAAAGTGTGAAGAATTCGAGTGTTCCGAACACTTTTTTAAAATTCTGTGTAAATTTGAATTTTAAAGGGGGATACTATTTCAAAAAACTGAACAGATTTTTAATTTTCTGAATTTTTAAATATGAATAATTATGAGATTTTGTTAAGAAAACACGCACATTTTTAGATTCTGAATAATTTTGTAACATTTTAAAATTACAAACGATAACATTTTTCAAAATTGCAAACAATTTTGTTAAAAACACAAACATTTTTTGAAAAAAGTAACAAACATTGAAAACAAGAAATATTTCTCAAAATTGCGAACAATTATTTCAAAACTCAAACATTATATGAAATTGAGAGCAAATTTTTAATACTTGAACATATTTTGAATTTCTGAAAAATTTACTAAGGCGAGAACATTAGTTCAAACCCCAAACATACTTTAAATTTATGAACAAAAATAAAAATGTGGACATTTTTTCGAATTTCAGAATAAATTGGCAAAATATCACAAATTTAAAAATAATCGAACAAAATTATCAAATTGTGCACACTTTGTGAAGTTCTCAATCATTTTTTGAATATGAAAGAAAGTTTTCAAAACCTGAACATTTCTAAAGTTTGTGAACAAAAATTTGATAGTGGGAACATTTTTTATATTCCCCAAAATTGTCAGAATTCGTGAACAAAAAGTTAGTCTTGAAAAGTAAAATGAAAAGAAAAGGAGAAACGAAAAAGATGCAGAAAAACAAACAGGTGAAAAGTAGAAAGATAAAGAGCATAGGAAAGCTTGAAGTCGGCAGGTCCGTGACACCGTAGCTTACATCTTTGCCCCTGTGCGAATCCCCGATAATTTGCTGCAGTGAGGGGCGAGATTTTGCATTAACGGATAGTTAAGGGCCGAATAGGAAATTCCGTTCGACAGATTGTGCATCACCTAACATTCTTGGGCTGGCCCATGTATCAGGCTGGACTCTCGTGTTTTTCATTTTCATATTGCTTTTCTATTTTCATTTTTTTGTTTTGGTTTTCTTATTTCACATAATTTGGTATTTAAAAAAAATCCAATCTCTTCAAATATATAAATTCGGAAAATAATTATTGAGAAATTTTAAAATTTTCATGATTTTTAAAAATGTGCAGGAAAGCTTAAAATGTTAGTGGATTCAAAGAATATTCGTGATTTCTAAGAAAACATATCATACTATAGAATATCCATGATTTTAGAAAAATGGTTTGGCATTTAAAAAAGTATTAATAAATGTACATGGATTGTTAAAGAATTCCAAAAACTAGAAAGTGCTCAAGTAATTTTAAAAGATGTAAAATAAATCTAAAAATGCGGGTGAATTCCTTAAATTGTCCCCAAATATCAAAGGAAGTTCATCGATTCAAAAATAGTATGCTGATTCAAAAAATGTTTCTAGAAGGAACTAAGCAGTAGTACCGCTCCTTTGATATTGTCGCGCAGTTTAGTGCATCCGACCATCCGCTTACGTTTTGATCTATGTGTAGTACAACGGAAGTAGAGCGGTAGTACTGCTCGAGCGGCTCTACGGCTCGATCTACTACCCCACCTCCACTGTCCTCACTGTATGAGTAAAAGCTAAGCGGAAGTACCGCTTGCGGTACTACCGACATCTACATCCAGTTGGACTACCACTTACAGTTTGCTTTCTAGATATTTCAATCCTTCGAGCGGTAGTAGCGGGCGGTAGTACCTCTCCATGCGGTGGTACCGCGCTACCCCACTCTACTACACGGAGTTCACCCGCTCTAGCAACACCTAGCATTACTACCGCGGGTGGGAGCAGTAGTACCACTCTAGCGGCACTACCGCCTCCTTGAGCTCCTTAGTTGCACTGAGTGGCCGAACCTTGCTTGCAAGCGGAGCAGTACTCGCTTATGCACGGGCTGAAGGTGCATAACGGTTGGATTTGTTTCTCACTATGTAAGCGAGTCTTCTTCCCCAAGTGGACCCGCCTCTTATCCTTCCAAAAGCTCCATTGTTGCTCTAAGATCCATTTTCACCCAATCTCTCTCCCTAGCCAACGACTCTTGTTGATTTTCTAGGGTTTGATTGAGAGGGCCTCGATCTACACTTCCACCGAGAGAAATTTGATTCCCCCTACTAATCCCTTACAGATCTTGTTACTCTTGGGTGTTTGAGCACCCTAGACGGAGGAGGCCACCTCGGAGACACATTCCATTGTGGTGGTGTTGGGAGCCTTCAATTAAGTTGTGGATAATTCCCCAACCTTGTTTGTAAAGGTTCGATCACCACCTTCAAGGGCACCACTAGTGGAATCACGACATCTACAGAGGACGTGAGGAGAATACGGTGGCCCTAGTGGCTTCTTGGGGAGCATTGTGCCTCCACACCATTCCAACGGAGATATACCTCCCCTTAAAAGGAGGGGACTTTGGTAACATATCCTTGTCTCCATCGTCTCCACTTGTGGTTACTTCTTACCTTTATTTTGTGCAAGCTTTATTGTGTGTTCATCTTGTGCTTGCTATTATTCTTGTTATTGTGCTTATCAGATAGGTTGTCAACCTAGTTGCATATCTAGATAACGTATTTTATTATTGATCCTAAATTGTTAAAAGAAGCTAAAAATTGTCAGTCACCTATTCACCCCCCTCTAGTCGACCATATTGTTCCTTTCATCCCTGGAATATGAACGGCGGTGTAGCACTTTGTGATGTGTCCATAAGGTAGTGGTGTTTCGTTTAGTAAATGAAATTTTGGTTTGATTGAGGCATACACAGAAGGAATACAATATGGGCATGTCAAGCTCATTAAATATATTGTAGGGATTAAATTCCCATTAAAGGATAGGGTTGACTTTATGATACATAGCTTAGCAGAAAATTAAAAAAATACAATGGGGCTATTGACGATTGAGTAACAACGGTTAGTCACCAAATTACACCAATGACACTACTGAATGGATCTAGACATAAATTATTGAAAATTACTCATTGACAACATGTTAACTGATTTAGCATATGCCTAGGCATGACTCAATGTATATATACTTAAGTTATTGATGATTCCTTGACGTTACGTAGTTAAGAATTTGCATGTAGTAGATTATTAAAAAGAATAATTTTAGCAATGTAACAAGTTGAACTACTATCACTTCTTGAAACTAAGCATAACTTTGCAGGAAAAAATAATTTAATTAGTGACGATTGGGTCACATTACATAGGGAACACATTACAACGAGGATAATATTGATAATTGGTAAAGAGCTTTTGGTTGACTAGTGGAACTACTAGAAATGGTTAAACCAAGCCATGAGTGGTCTATAATATATAAGACATAAATGGTTAAATCAATAGAGCTTGCTTTGTGACCCTCTATGCAGAATGATGTCAGCTGCATTTTTAATTTGCCAGGAACACTTATGTGAATACGAATGAGGATGGAAAATATACGAAGAAATAGGATGGGTGTACTAAAAGCGGATGGTTGCAAATGAATAATAAAGGGTGGGATTTCATGGAGGGGCGTGAGCAGGTTCTCCATGGTATTTCTCCAAGTCTTCGTCCATTTTTAGTGGGTGTTCAACAAGGAAGCTCAGTCAAATGCTGAGTTATGGAATGAGTGATGATCATGGGCTAAAAATGGAAAATCTAAGGAGGCCCAGATATAGGGCTACGTAGCAGCACATGGAAATGGAAACGATGACGCCGAAAAGAAAACTCAAACAGTTCTTAAAAAATAGAAAAACAGAAAAGGTACTCAAACAAGTCTAAATTATTAGGCCAGCAAACCCAGGCGATTGTTCTATTCACGTGTGAAGTTTCACAAAGAAATGACTCATGTGGTATTCTTGATGAAGAAAACAAAATCGAACCTCCAAATTGCTTCAACATGGCTTTTTAATAGCACCAAACTTATCCGTTTTGCTCAAAATACTATGGACGTCATTTGTTCCCAAACCTCAACCGTGTGTAGAACACTCATCTAGGTATATTAAAAAGCAATTGGGCATTGTTCATACAAAACATTTTTCTGATCTTTCTGTTCATAAGGGTGTGCATGTACCCATGTTTCAAAAATCCGTGTCCACAGGGAGTATATTGTATTGTGTATTGGCATGAAGTTCCTACTAAGCTTAAAAGTCTATGGAAAATACCCCATTAATATTTTGTAAATACAGGAGCCAATGTCCACCAAATGTGGCATCCACACCTCTACAAAAAATGGTTCTATAATTCAACAAATATGATGTGTATAGTTTTCGTATAGAAACTTTCACCACTGATCGATGCCACCATAAACAAACAAATATTGTTCCACTTTCAAGTTTTTAGTTCCCAAAAAAGTGAGATAATTGCAGGCAAGAGAATATATATGAAATGTAGATAAAATATATCTATGATGAGTCCAAATGTGTGATAATTTGGGGGTATGATGTGCCTACATCGTATGCTTTGTGGAATTTTACTACGTTCACGCACTATTTTTTGTTGGTTTTCAACAGGACACGACTTTTGAAATAAATGGAATACTATGGAAGGAATTGTTGGAAATATGCCCTAGAGGCAATAATAAATTAGTTATTATCATATTTCCTTGTTCATGATAATCGTTTATTATCCATGCTATAATTGTATTGATCGGAGACTTAGATGCATGTGTGGATACATAGACAAAACCATGTCCCTAGTATGCCTCTAATAGACCAGCTCGTTGATCAAAAGATGGTTAAGGTTTCCTAGCCATGGACATGAGATGTCATTTGATAACGGGGTCACATCATTAGGAGAATGATGTGATGGACAAGACCCAAACTGCAAACGTAGCATATGATCGTGTCAGTTTATTGCTACTGTTTTCCGCATGTCAAGTATGTGTTCCTATGACCATGAGATCATGCAATTCACAGATATCGGAGGAGTGCCTTATGTGTATCAAACATCGCAACGTAACTGGGTGACTATAAAGGTGCTCTACAGGTATCTCCGATGGTGTCTGTTGAGTTGGCATGGATCGAGACTGGGATTTGTTACTCCGTGTGACGGAGAGGTATCTCGGGGCCCACTCGGTAATGCAACATCACAATAAGCCTTGCAAGCAATGTGAGTAATTGTTAGTTGCGGGATCTTGTATTACGGAATGAGTAAAGAGACTTGCCGGTAACGAGGTTGAACTAGGTATGGAGATACCAACGATCGAATCTCGAGCAAGTAACATATCGAAGAACAAAGGGAACGTTATACGGGATTAACTGAATCCTTGACATAGAGGTTCGACCGATAAAGATCTTCGTAGAATATGTAGGAACCAATGTGGACGTCCAGGTCCCGCCATTGGTTATTGACCGTAGAGGTGTCTCGGTCATGTCTACATAGTTCTCGAACCCGCAGGGTCTGCACACTTAAGGTTCGGTGACGTTTCGGTAGTGTAGAGTTATGTATGGTGGTGACCGAAGTTTGTTCGGAGTCCCGGATGAGATCCCGAATGTCACGAGGAGCTCCGTAATGGTCCGGAGGTAAAGATTCATATATAGGAAGTCCCAGTTTGGTTTCCGGAAAAGTTTCGGGCTCATTGGTAGTGTACCGGGAGTGCCGGTAGTGTACCGGGAGTGTCGGTAGTGTACCGAGAGGCCTCCGGGAGGAGTATTTCGACCCCAAGAGGTCCATGGGATGTGGGAGAATAATAACCAGCCCTTAATGGGCTGGGAAAACAGCCACAAAGGCCCATGGCGCAGGAGAGAAAGTCCTAAAGCAAAAAGTGGAAAATCAGCCAATAGGAGGCAATCCTACTCCAACTAGGATTGGAGGTGAAGTAGGATTGCTTCCCACCTCCTATTTCGGCTGACCCAAAGGACTTGGCTGCCTCTCCTCTCCTCTCCTCCTATATATACTAGTGGATTGGGTGGTTTTTGGACAGAATTTCCGGCCACGTGCTACCCGTTTCACCGGTGCACAGTTTCTCCTCTAGATCGGTTTTCCGCAGCGCTTAGGCGAAGCCCTGCCGGAATTGCTCCACCACCACCACCGGAGCGCCGTCACGCTGCCGGTGAACTCTCTCTCCTCTCCACCTCCATTCGCTGGATCGAGACGGTGGAGATCGTCATCAAGCTGCACGTGTGCTGAACGCGGAGGTGTCGTCCGTTCGGCGCTAGATCGGAAGGACCGTGATCGAGATCGCGAGACGATTCGTGATGTGATCACGGAACGGATCGTGATGAGTTAGCGGGACAGATCGTGATCAAGATCGTGAGACGGATCGTGATGAGTTCGCGGGACGTATCATGATGTGTTCGCGGGACGGTTCGTGATTGGATCGCGGGACGCTCGACGATTTGGATCGCGAAGAAGTTCGACTACACCAACCGCGTTTCTTAACGCTTCCCGCTTAGCGATCTACAAGGGTATGTAGATCCACTCTCCCTCTCGTAGATGCTCATCACCATGGATAGGTTTGCGTGTGTGTAGGAAAATTTTTGTTTCCCATGCGACGTTCCCCAACAGTGGCATCATGAGCTAGGTTGATGGTTCGATGAGACCTCGAGTAGAACACAAAAGGTTTGTGGGCGTTGATGCTTAGATTGCTTCCTCCCTTGGTCAGATTTTGGTTCAACAGTATTGTGAGATGAAGCGGCCCGGACCAACATTACTCGTACGCTTACGAGAGACTGGTTCCCTCGACTACAACTTGTTGCATAGATGGCTTGCGGGTGTCAGTTTCTCTCACTTTAGTTGGATCGGATTCGACAAAGGCGGTCCTTGAGAAGGTTGAAAAGCAACTAGTGTATCACCGTTGTGGTTTATGCGTAGGTGAGAATTGTTCCTTCTAGATACCCGTAGCAGCCACGTAAAACATGCAACAACAATTAGAGGACGTCTAACTTGTTTTTGCAGGGTATGTTGTGATGTGATATGGCCAATTACATGATGTGATATATGTGATGTATGAGATGATCATGTGATGTATAGATTATCACGACTTGCATGTCGATGAGTACGGCAACCGGCAGGAGCCATAGGGTTGTCTTTAAATTATTGTATGACCTGCGTGTCAATCATTAAGCGCTATGTAATGCTTTACTTTATCGCTACGGTAGCAATAGTAGTAGAAGCATATTGGGCGCGACAACCCCGATGGCGACACGTTGATGGAGATCATGATGTCGTGCCGGTGACGATGGAGATCATGCCGGTGTTTCGAAGATGGAGATCTTAAACACAAGTTCATGGCCATATCATGTCACTTATGAATTGCATGAGATGTTAATCCTTTTATGCACCTTGTTTTGCTTAGTACGGCGGTAGCATTATAAGGTGATCCCTCACTTGAATTTCAAGATGAACTGTGTTCTCCCCGAGTGTGCACCGTTGCGAAAGTTCGTCGTGTTGAGACACCACGTGATGATCGGGTGTGATAGACTCTACATTCACATACAACGGGTGCAAGCCAGATTTGCACGCGCAGAACACTCGGGTTAAACTTGACGAGCCTAGCATGTACAGACATGGCCTCGGAACACAAGAGACCGAAAGGTCGAGCATGAGTCATATAGTGGATATGATCAACATAATGATGTTCACCATTGCAGCCACCTCAACTCACGTGATGATCGGACTTGAGTTAGTGAATTTGGATCATGTATCACTCGAATGATCGGAGGGATGTCAATTTGAGTGGGAGTTCCTAAGTAATATGATTAATTGAACTCATTATCATGAACATAGTCAAAGTGTCTTTGCAAATTATGTTGTAGATTACTAGCTCGCGCTGTAGCTCCCTTAAATTTTTATATGTTCCTAGAGAAATAGAGTTGAAAGATGTTGGTAGCAATATTGCGGATTGGGTCCGTGATCTGAGGATTGTCCTCATTGCTGCACAGAAGGCTTATGTCCTTAATGCACCGCTCGGTGCGCCACCCCCTCTAGCATAGTCTATAGATGTTGTGAACATCTGACAGGCACGTTTCGATGACTACTTGATAGTTTAGTGCGTCATGCATTATGGCTTAGAATTGAGGCTCCGAAACGTTTTGAACGTCACGGAACATATGAGATGTTCTAGGAGCAGAGATTGTGATCTCAGGCTCGTGCCTGTGTTGCGAGATATGAGATCTCCAACAGGATTCTTTGCCTGTAAGATGAAGGAGAATAGCTCAATCGTTGAGCATGTACTCAGATTGTCTGGGTACTACAATCGCTTGAATCAAGTGGGAGTTGATCTTCCAGATAAGATAGTGATTGATATAGTTCTCCAAGTCACTGTCACTAAAGCTACTAGAACTTAGTGATGAACTATAATACACCAGGGATAAAAGTATTGATCCCTGAGCTATTCGCGATGTTTGACACTGCGAAGGTAGAAATCAAGAAGGAGCGTCAAGTGTTGATGGTTAATCAAACCACTAGTTTTGAGAAGGGCAAGAGCAAGGAGGGAAACTTCATGGATAGCAAGTCAGTTGCTGCTCCAGTGAAGCAACCCAAAGTTGAACTCAAACCCGAGACTCAGTGCTTCTGTTATGAGGTGAGCGGTCGCTAAAGCGGAACAACCCTAGATACTTGGTAGATAAGAAGGCTGGCAACATTGATAGAAGTATATTTGATATACGAGTTATTAATGTGTACCTTGCTAGTACTCTTAGTAGCACCTGGGTATTGGATACCGGTTCGGTTGCTAAATGTTAGTAACTCGAAATAAAAGCTACGGAATAAACGGAGAACTAGCTAAGGGTGAGGTGACGATATGTGTTGGAAGTGTTTCCAAGGTTGATGTGATCAACATCGCACGCTCTCTCTACCTTCAGGATTAGTGACGAACCTAAATAAATGTTATTTGGTGTTTTGCGTTGAGCATGAACATGATTAGATCATGTTTATTGCAATACGGTTATTCATTTAAGTTATAGAATAATGGTTATTCTGTTTACATGAATAATACCTTCAATGGTCATGCACCCAGTGAGAATGGTTTGTTGAAATCTTGATCGTAGTAGTACACATGTTCATAACATTGATGTCAAAAGATACAAAGTTAATAATGATAGTACCACATACTTGTGGCGCTGCCGCTAAATGTCATATTGGTATAAAGCGCATGAAGAAACTCCATGCTGATGGATATTTGGACTCATTCGATTTCGAATCGGTTGAGACGTGCGAACTATGCCTCTTGGGCAAGATGACTAAAGGACCCCGTTGGATGGAGCGGGCAAGTGATTCATTGGAAATGATACATGTTGATGTATGCAATCTAGTGAGTCTTGTAGCGTGAAGTGGATATCGTTATTTTCTTACCTTCACTGATGATTTGAGTAGATATAGTGTATATTTACTTAATGAAACACAAGTCTGAATCGTTTGAAAGGTTCAAGCAAATTTAGAGTGAAGTTTAAAGATCATCGTGACAAGAATATAAAAGTGACCGCGATATGATCGTGGAGGTGAATATCTGAGTTACGAGTTTGGCATACAACTTAAGACAATGTGAAATTTGTTTCACAACTAACGCCACCTGGAACACCATAGTGTGATGGTGTGTCCGAACATCATAGTCATGCTCTATTGATATAGTGCATACTGTGATGTCTCTTATCGTTTTACTACTATAATTTTGGGGTTATGCATTAGAGACAACTACATTCACTTTAAATAGGGCACCATCTAAATCCGTTCAGATGACACCATGTGAATTATGGTTTGATAGAAACTTAAGCTGTCATTTCTTAATACTTGGGGCTGCGACACTTGTGTGGAAAATGTTTTCACCTAATGAGGTCGAACCCAAGACGGACAAATGCATCTTCATAGAATACCCTAAGATCAGTTGGGTGAACCTTCTATCTCAGATCCAAGTGCAAAGTGTTTGTTACTAAAATGGATCCTTTCTCGAGGAAAAGTTTCTCTCGAAAGAATTAAGCGGGAGGAAGATAGAACTTGATGAGGTTGTTTAAACTTTGTTCAACCAGAGAGTAGCGCAGCGCAGAAATATGTTTCTGTGAAGCCTACGTTAGTTGAAGAGGAAGTTAATGATGATGATCATGAAACTTCAGGATCAAGTTACTATCGAACTTCGTAGGTCGACAAGGATGTGTACTGCTCCTAAGTGGTACGACAACTCTGTCTTGGAGATCATGTTGTTGGACAACGATGAACCTACGAGCTATGGAGAAGCGATGATGGGGCCGGATTCCGACAAATGGTTGGAGGCCATGAAATCCGAGATAGGATCCATGTATGAAAACCAAGTGTAGACTTTGGTAGACTTGCTCGTTGGACGACAGGTCGTTGAGTACAAATGGATCTTTAAAATGAAGACAGACACTGATGGTGAATGTCACTATTTGTAAAGCTCGACTTGTTGCAAAGATGTTTGTGATAAGTTCAAGGAGTTGACTACGATGAGACTTTCTCACTCGTAGTGGTGCTAAAGTCTGTTGGAATTATGTTAGTAGTTGCTATGTTTTCAATTATGAAATCTGGCAGATGGATGTCAAAACATCGTTTCCTTAACAGTTTACTTGAGAAAGGTTGTATGTGATACAACTAGAAGGTTTTGTCAGGCCTAAGGATGCTAAAAGGTGTGCAAGCTTCGGTGATCCTTCCATGGACTGAAGCAAGCATCTCGGAGTTGGAATATACGCTTTGATGAGGTGATCAAAGTTTTGATGTTTATACAAAGTTTACGAGAAACTTGTATTTGCAATAAAGTGAGTGGGAGCACTATAGAATTTCTGATAAGTATATGTGGATGACATATTGTTGATCAGAAATAATGTAGAGTTTCTGGAAAGCATGAAATGGTTGTTTGAAAAGTGTTTTTCAAAGGAAGACCTGGATAAAGCTACCTAATTGTTGAGCATCAAAATCTATAGAGATAGATCAAGATGCTTGATGAGACTTTCAATGAGTGCATACCTTGACAAGATTTTGAAAGAGTTCAAAATGGATCAGCTAGAGAAATAGTTCTCGTCTGATTTGTAAGGTGTGAAGTTGAGTGAGACTCAAAGCTCGACAACGGCAGAAGAAAGAGAAAGGACGAACGTCGTCCCGTATGCCTTAGCCATAGGCTCTATATTATGCCATGCTGTGTACCGCACATGTGTGTGCCTTGCCATGAGTCTGTCAAGGGGTACAAGAGTGGTCCAGGAGTGGATCACTGGACAGCGGTCGGAATTATCCTTAGTAACCAGAGGACTAAGGAAATGTTTCTTGATTATGGAGGTGATAAAGAGTTCGTCGTAAAGAGTTACGTCGATGCAAGCTTTAACACCTATCCGGATGACTCGTAGTAGCAATCTGGATACGTATAGTGGAGCAGCCATTTGGAATAGTACCGAGCGGAGTGTGGTAGCAGTGTTTACGGTTTGACATAGAGATTTGCAAAGTACACACGGATCTAAATATCGCAGACCCGTTGACTATAAGACCTCTCTCACATGCAAAGCATGATCGAGCCCCAGAACTCATTGGGTGTTAGATTCATAACAATGCGAATCACATGGTGATGTGAACTAGATTATTGACTCTAGTGCAAGTGGGAGACTGTTGGAAATATGCCCTAAAGGCAATAATAAATTAGTTATTATCATATTTCCTTGTTCATGATAATCGTTTATTATCCATGCTATAACTGTATTGATCGGAGACTTAGATGCATGTGTGGATACATAGACAAAACCATGTCCCTAGTATGCCTCTAATAGACTAGCTCGTTGATCAAAAGATGGTTAAGGTTTCCTAGCCATGGACATGAGATGTCATTTGATAACGGGGTCACATCATTAGGAGAATGATGTGATGGACAAGACCCAAACTGCAAACGTAGCATATGATCGTGTCAGTTTATTGCTACTGTTTTCCGCATGTCAAGTATGTGTTCCTATGACCATGAGATCATGCAACTCACAGATATCGGAGGAGTGCCTTGTGTGTATCAAACGTCGCAACGTAACTGGGTGACTATAAAGGTGCTCTACAGGTATCTCCGATGGTGTCTGTTGAGTTGGCATGGATCGAGAATGGGATTTGTTACTCCGTGTGACGGAGAGGTATCTCGGGGCCCACTCGGTAATGCAACATCACAATAAGCCTTGCAAGCAATGTGACTAATTGTTAGTTGCGGGATCTTGTATTACGGAACGAGTAAAGAGACTTGCCGGTAACGAGGTTGAACTAGGTATGGAGATACCGACGATCGAATCTCGGGCAAGTAACATACCGAAGAACAAAGGGAACGTTATACGGGATTAACTGAATCCTTGACATAGAGGTTCGACCGATAAAGATCTTCGTAGAATATGTAGGAACCAATGTGGACGTCCAGGTCCCGCCATTGGTTATTGACCGTAGAGGTGTCTCGGTCATGTCTACATAGTTCTCGAACCCGCAGGGTCTGCACACTTAAGGTTCGGTGACGTTTCGGTAGTGTAGAGTTATGTATGGTGGTGACCGAAGTTTGTTCGGAGTCCCGTATGAGATCCCGGATGTCACGAGGATCTCCGGAATGGTCCGGAGGTAAAGATTCATATATAGGAAGTCCCAGTTTGGTTTCCGGAAAAGTTTCGGGCTCATCGGTAGTGTACCGGGAGTGCCGGTAGTGTACCGGGAGTGCCGGTAGTGTACCGGGAGGCCTCCGGGAGGGGTATTTCGACCCCAAGAGGTCCATGGGCTGTGGGAGAATAATAACCAGCCCTTAGTGGGCTGGGAAAACAGCCACAAAGGCCCATGGCGCAGGAGAGAAAGTCGTAAAGCAAAAAGTGGAAAATCAGCCAATAGGAGGCAATCCTACTCCAACTAGGATTGGAGGTGAAGTAGGATTGCTTCCCACCTCCTATTTCGGCTGACCCAAAGGCCTTGGCTGCCTCTCCTCTCCTCTCCTCCTATATATACTAGTGGATTGGGTGGTTTTTGGACAGAATTTCCGGCCACGTGCTACCCGTTTCACCGGTGCACAGTTTCTCCTCTAGATCGGTTTTCCGCAGCGCTTAGGCGAAGCCCTGCCGGAATTGCTCCACCACCATCACCGGAGCGCCGTCACGCTGCCGGTGAACTCTCTCTCCTCTCCACCTCCTCTCGCTGGATCGAGACGGTGGAGATCGTCATCAAGCTGCACGTGTGCTGAACGCGGAGGTGCCGTCCGTTCGGCGCTAGATCGGAAGGACCGTGATCGAGATCGCGAGACGATTCGTGATGTGATCACGGAACGGATCGTGATGAGTTCGCGGGACAGATCGTGATCAAGATCGTGAGACGGATCGTGATGAGTTTGCAGGACAGATCATGATGTGTTCGCGGGACGGTTCGTGATTGGATCGCGGGACGCTCGGCGATTTGGATCGCGAAGAAGTTCGACTACACCAACCGCATTTCTTAACGCTTCCCACTTAGCGATCTACAAGGGTATGTAGATCCACTCTCCCTCTTGTAGATGCTCATCACCATGGATAGGTTTGCGTGTGCGTAGGAAATTTTTTGTTTCCCATGCGACGTTCCCCAACAGGAATCACACAAAATTATGGTGGAATCATGTAAATCAATGTGACCTTTAAAGACTTGGAGAATTTAGAGCCGACATAGTTCAACAAAGCGCAAGACAACCAACCATACAAGCGCACGCGGTCGTATGGCCTGTTGCGGCTCCCTCTGGTCGACTACTTCTACCCTGTGGGTTCGATCAAAGAACAGACACCCACATCCACCAGAAATGCATCCAAAAGGAAAACCCTAGCCGCCAAAATCCATCCGGGGGGGGGGGCATTGGCGAGGAGATCACCATCTTCACCACCATGTGCAAGGGGATGTCGGCATCATCACCATTGTCATTATCATCATCATCCACATCCTTTCATCATGTTGTAACATTTGAGCCCTAGTGGATCATCTTATGTGTTACACGTTTGATTCGTCCATGTTTACCATCACCGCTTTCATGATGCTTGTTGCCCCTATGTATGAGTAACCCCTCGGTTCTCGGGGATATGAATGAACCTTGGTATGTATATGAGCTGAAACATTAATAGGGATATGATATTCTCTGCCGAATGACTTAGTTTAATAGACTTCACGAATGTTGTGAAGGGGCCTCACTCAACATTATCGTCGAAATGTCACGAAGTGTATTACTGTCGTTGTAAGAGTTAGGCAGTGACGGTAATTCAAGGTGAAACTAAACGCCTTCACCCCTATGTTTTACAACTGATAGGGGAATTAGGAGAACTTTTAGTCAGGCCGCGTCCACGGGAAGACCATTAATTACTATTGTCGTAACCTGCAGGGGGGGGCTATGGTGGTGGCATGCGTGGCGCGAAGTCTACCTAGAGAATGTATTCTGTATCTGGCTCCGCCCAATGTAAACTTCAAGAGTGGCTCAACTATCCAGATAATACTATCTCATTGCATAGATTGTGTTAGAACTTAGAAACATACCAACGAAAATTCCGGACTCTGAGAACACATTACTCCTCTGTGGGTTCACCTGTCACCTTTCCTACTGCTTTTATTATTGCTTATGTTATTTACTTTCAATTCGCACTTCACCAAAATCAATAGTCATCGTCCGTCCTCACTTTACTTTGAGTCTATAATTACTTGCGGGTACAATTTCATAAGTCACTATGAGAGGCAAAAATCCAATTCATGTGCTCTCTGTGGGATCGATACTCTTAATTTGAAAAACCTACAACTAAACATTGTGCATTTGCCGGCCATCAATCTAGCATAGCCAAGTGGGTATTGCAACTCAATCTTCAGCCATGCAAAAATGGTGGAATATCTCCAACAACAAGTGGGACAGCTTGAAAAAAAGAAGCAGCTCGCTGGCAGTTTACACCTACTGACCTTATGAAGGAGCATACCAGAAGGGTGTTTTTGTGTGTGTTAGTATTTTCTATGTGCATTTTAGCTACGCAGAGATCAAGTGTGTGCTCATAATATCTATATCCACTTGACCCTTCATTTTGAGGTAATAAAATTCATCTACTATTAAAAAGTGATTATGAACGGAGATATTAAGTTGCGAAAGGAAGTGTTCACCGTGTATTTAACTAAATAGAGTGTAATAGGATATGTACAATACAAGTCCCCCCCCCCCCCCCTCCTTCATGTGGAGATGTGTAACCTTTAACTTTTGTGTAGTTTTACCTTTTATATCTAAATAGGTACCTGCCATTGACTTCCTCTTAACATGTAAACATGACTATCCTAAATAAAACATGTAAACATGACACCACAATGTGCAACATGCATGAGAGATGACTCACCATAGCATTACAACCATGCATAGTAAAAACCACCTCAACATACGAACATGCACGGGAATTTCCTTTCCACCATGATATTTATATTAATACATATTTTACAACTATAAACAATCAAATACAATAAATCAGATGTATTTTGAATTTTATTTCTCATTTTATTACTCAAATATTCATGTTTTACATAGTTAATTGCATAACATGTGGGGTATCATCTAGTATGTAAAAGGAGAATTCCCGCTGTTCCACCTAAAATCAAATCTAGCATTACTTATTGCTGATTGTCTGAGGCTCAACTGAACAAGTCTCTTCATAAATATTTTAATCCAGGGTTTTTAGAATATAACCGATGAGAGGAATGTATGAAAGGAAAAAAAGGTGTATATCCGTTTTAGAAAAAGTGTTTTATTACAGGATTATAGAGTTACAGTCAAGAGGCAAGAAATCCTCGGTACATGGAGGCCGTCTATGGATTTAAACTGTTGACCACCTTATCAGGAGAAACCTCCCACATAATGAGAAGTGTGTGATTTGTGGTTACTTGCCGGATGATGCGGATCGTGTTGTTTCTGGCATTATATGGAGCAAGGTCGTCCTTACTTGGGTTCTCCTCGTGAAGGTTTCACCTCCTATTGGTAGTGCTTTTGAGAGCTGGTCGGCTAACGCTAGAAACAGAGCCCTCATGGAGAGCAAAAGAAAACATATTCCATGGTCGTTTTGATCGGTTGGTCTAACTGGAGAGAGCTCAACACCCGAGTCTTTGAAGAAAAGTTCGTCCATTTGGATCGCTTGGTAGACCATATAAAGTATGATATCTATATCTGGTACTGTATAGAGCTGGGGTTAAATGTTCTGTGCTAGGATTTTAATTGTTAAGTTGTGGTATACTGTATCTTGAGGACTTTGTAGCTCTTCTTCAATAATTCAAGTCAGAGCCTGGGCTAATCTGCCCTCGGTGAATAGTAAATTCGAAAAACAGTAAAACTTTATGAAGAAATCTGGTTATTATTTTTTGCATAGAAGATGCCTGAGTGCGCTATGAGCATGCAGAATTTCAAGGTTAAATGACATTCGAGGAGACCTACACACAAAAAAAAAAAAAAAAAAAAAACCAGCTCCGAACGCATACATACTCATAGAGTCATAGTGATACTATATTACCAGATGTTGCATTGACATTTATTAAAGTGGGTTTCAACTTAATGCGGAGGAAGGGTAACTGCATCAATTTAGACCTGAATCGGAAACAAAGAAACACATCCAGCGACGTGGCATTTTGAGGTGCGAGATCAACGTCGGGCCACACAAAAAGACACTTCTATAAAAAGGTCTCAAGCCACAAATTTAATCTATTGTTAGCTCCGATTTCAACGACAATTCCAAAAATGTCCACTCCCCTTTAAGTAGTCACATCACACCAATTTTCCAAGTTGAGGGGCCACTTTCAGAAAAAAGGTCCCCCCTCCTCCTCCTCCTCCTAGTCATACACTCATACATCCCTCGGCCATCTTGATTCCGGCCGGCGACGTCGGCCATGGCATGCCAGATCCTTGAGCTGACGTTGATCTCGGCGAGCGATCTCAAGAAGGTGTCATTCTTCTCCCGCATGCGCGTCTATGCCGTTGCCTCCATCTCCGGGGCCGGCTCCCTCATGCCTACCCATGGCACCCAAGTCGACCACGACAATGGTCAAAACCCCACATGGAATGCCATGCTCCACTTGCCGATCCCTGCACATGTAGACACTCGCGGGCTCGCCGTCCATGTGTTGCTACGCTCGGAGGGGCTCTTCTTCGGCCACCGTGACGTTGGTGAAGTGTTTGTGCCCCTTAATGATCTTTTGGCAGGCACAGATAATAACACTAGTAATGAGCTAAAGACCATGAGCTACCAAGTGCGGCGACCAATGTCTGGTCGTGCCCACGGCGTCCTCTACTTCAGCTACAAGTTCACCGACGTCAAAGCTTCTTCTGCAAGCGCTACAGAGAAGTACTCTGGGGTGGCAATGCCCAAACCCATGGTGCCGGTCACCGCATACCCACCACCACAAGCCACATTTTCATACCCAAATGCAGTGTATCCGCCACAGCCATATGGGTGTGCGCCTCCACCACCGTACATGTACAACACCGCTCCGGCGCCGGCAACAACGTATGGGTATGCACCAGCAGCAACTGTGGCCGCACCGGCAAGGCATGCAGGAGGGGCGGGAATGGGAATGGGCCTAGGCCTCGGGCTCCTCGGTGGCGTGGTTGGCGGGATGATGCTCGGTGACTTGGAATCTGATGCCGCCTATGACGCTGGGTTCAACGATGGGATGAGTTTTTAGTTCCCAAAATTCAGACTACGTGTAAGGAGGATGTCCTTGTGTAATTAATATCTGTAATGTAAGTTCAAAATGAGTGAACAAAGTGAAATCATCATAATGTGCAAGTCTTTTTGTTTCTTATTTACTTCAACTTGGAAGGATTGCAGTTAAGCCGATGGAAGCAGGCGAAAGTAGCCATAGATTTCTACGCCTTTCGTCGACATCAACACATTTGAGGTTCAACCTTAATTACTTAGAAAAAAACTCTGATTGGCTTGAATTTGGAAGAGCAAAACAGGCATTTCGTTGGAACTCTGAAGGAATTCCTGCCTCCAACATTCGCCCCCTGATTTGCAGAGCAATTAGCACAAAATTCGCACTGGGATTTTGTTGGAATTCTGAAGGAATTCCTGCTTCCAACATTCACTCGCTGATTTGCAGAGCAATTAGCACAAAATTCGCACTGGCATTTCGTTGGAACTCTGAAGGAATTCCTGCTTCCAACATTAGCTCGCTGATTTGCACAGCAATTAGCACAAAATTCGCACTGGACTTAAGTTAGGCACGGAGATTATTAGAACATTGATCAGACTGTATACTGATCACGGATGTTGATTAAGAAAGGTGCAAATTATGTGCATGCAACTTCCACACTTCTTAAGTGTATTATTATTATTCTAGGCAAAAGTTGACGAAATCTGACCAAACTTGTCATAATCAACCAATAACTACTTTGATCTAGTACCTCTACTTTTCATAAGTACAAGGCTTGCTATGTACTAAATCAACACATTCAATACCTCCTTTGATCTACTAGTAGCTCTACTCATGAGTATAAGAACTTGCTATGTACTGAATTAACACACTTTCCGCAAAAAGAGGAACTTCTTGTGGCTGGGTTGTCTACAGAAGTTAAAAATTCTCCTTGTGGAACTCGAATTTTGTGTTCGTCTTTCTCGAGAAATCTTGCGCAAGCTCACGAAGCTCCTTTGTTAGCACCGGTGCACCGCAGTAGAATACTCCTGTGATATCCAAGAATCATAGAGTAAATGCCAATTCAGAGAAGTAATGTTATGTGTGTGCATAACAGTGTTGATTGATCGATCATGTAATCCTTAGAGCAAGAAAAGAAAAATAACAGAGCCGGCTTCTGGCTATATCACATTGATATGTCATCTATGGATACTCCTATAGCCTTCTTACATAACCGTATTATGTTGGCTGTTAAACCTGGGCGATAAAGGTTGAGGCGCTAAGATCATGCCTTGCCTAATATGACCAAGTTAGGTAAGGGAGAATATTTGAGGATGGCGTTTTGGCGCCCAAGCTCGTCTACACCCGACATGAGCAGTAATTTTTAAAAAAATCTGATTTATTTCACACCGAAGGTGCTCAAGTGCGCTACAAGCGTGCAAAATTTATGGACAATTTGAAGTTACTGTACATCAGGGAGTAGATCAGCATGGCTCATCGATGGATTATAAGAATCTTATGTGTATATACTAATGTCAATTAATTGATGGTGAGGAATTTGAGATACCTCATGCATATATTAATTGATAGTTCTATCTAGACTTTAGACTGCTCAAAATTTCTTTAGTGCTTGCAGCCATCAGCAAGTAACAATGATCGGTTCACACCTAACATGTGGCATACCTATCCACAACTCAATTTTGCATACCACTCCCAAAATTTGGCTTTATGTGCTCAGCATTTACTGTTGGGTGTAGCTATCAGCAAGCAACAGTAATTGGTTGGTTCAACCTTGGCTACTCCCTATCCATGCCAGTTCAAGTTGAACACATACACCTCCAATCCTGACAAGGATCATGCATGTCCTTGTCAACCCGGGTTCTCCATAGAAAGTTAGGCCATCGCTATATGCTTGAGGTTCAGTCTAGCACTAAGTCTGGCAGGAAGTTCCTCTCACAGCGACCCACGGGAGGAGAAGTCGTACAAGCGTAAACCAAATCGATATCCGTGAACGGTCTCTCAGACCCAATTTTGACCATGCACGTGTCAAGAAACTACCGAGAAAGCATGAAACTTAACATGGTGTCCATGATATGCAACTTCCCGAGCATGCCAGTTATGCTGCCAACAAATTGAGTATGCATGTGTGAAACAAAGTGAGTTTGGTACTTACCGACACGCTGTTCACGGTGGTTGAGGGCGATACGCTTGTAGACGTTGCGCCAATTTGGTCGGGCAAAGTGGGTCTTGACACGGGTGCCGGAGACGATGTCGACGCCGTTCTTGGCATGGTTGAGGGACTGGAGCATGGCGATGAGAGCGGACCGTGCGTCCCCATCCTCGTAGACACTAGTGCAGTAGTTATGAAGCTCGATGACACCCTTCTTGTCCGACTCAGCTATCTCGTCCATGACGCCGCGGAACCACTCAAAAGAGCCTTGCTCCCGTGTCACCCAGTAGAAGTATGCGCGCCGGGTCCGGAATGACGTCGAAGTGCTTGCGTCCCCGGGGTTACCGGACTCAACGTCGCCTTCGAGACGCTTCATGTTGTTGATGATGTCCTTGATGATGGAGATCATGGGCGTGGCCCCGATGCCCAGCCCCACCAGTAACACGATATCGTATTGCTTGTAGTCCTGCGCCGGTGCACCGTACGGCCCGTCGATCAGCACCTTGGGGAAGCTGCATCAAAATCACATTTTTGTAAGATTACATCAAGTTGCAGTAATCAGCCCAGTAGTTTAATTCAGCAAAGACCGATTGACATGACCAAGACACCAATCACATGGGGAAATAGCAGACATGTTTGTTTAATCAACGATTCGGGGGACTGATCCTCCATTTCCCCCTAAACAAATTTGTTTAAGCAATGATGCAACAGCCGGAAGGGAGAATGTTCTTGCCGTTCACATGATTGTTCTTATTCTATCCTCAACTGATGGCCGGCAATCCTCCACTAATCAAGTGGGTGTTGCCACTTTACCAGTCACTTCCCCAAGATAATGTTGGTATTGCCAGTCGCTTCTCCACCCACCCGTCAGCTGCGCCTTATCCTAACCAAAACTGAATCAACCATAATATGGCTGCTATGCACAACAACGACAAAGGTCATGCATCGATCTTGTAGAGGTCAAAACTCCTATGCAGAGACTTTGCCATGTGAAATAACCGACTCCGGTCTTACTGTGTGTGGATGCTTGATGTAAGAAACGATAGAAGTATACTATCATAGTTTTATTATGTTACTTAGTGCAAAATTTCCTCCTAGGTTCTGAGTTCTTCCGACAAAAATAAAATAAAGAATAAAAGGTCCAAGGAGGCGGCTAACGAACATCGACTAGTACTACCAAAAGACTACTCTCTCGGTTACATAATGTAGAGTGCATACCAATTTCTCTCGAAGGTCAAGTTTCATATATTTTGACTATGTTTACGAAGAAAAATGTCTACATGTACGACACCGAATATATTCACCATGATACTTTATTTTACTTGATTGATACTATAAGAATATTTTTCTCTCTATACAAGAGCTCATTAGTAGAAGTTTAGGGAACTTGCTTGACTCTTAAAACAAATCGGTACGGAGCAGCACCGACGGAGCAAAATGCTTTGACACATGTGTGTGGAAGCGTTCGTGGTCATCCACCACCACCTACCGCCTGATCTGGCCACTGACCACAGAGGCGGAGACCGGTTTGGGCCTTCCGACCCGACCCAGCCAGCAATGCACGTCCCTTTCCCGTCCACACGTTAGGCTGGCCAGATTGGACCGCACATAGAACAAAATTTCCAGCCGGAAACCGTTTCAATCAACACAACAGAAAAAAGCAAGCGGGCGCACACACCTCGGGTTGGACATGGCGCCGTCGCGGTCGTACTCGGCCCGGAGCAGGCCGCTCTTGCCCTCCGTTGGCGGCCGGCAGACCTTGGAGAAGACGTTCTTGAGCTCCCGGGTCCAGTCGCCCAGCGTCCTGATGTGCACGCTCACGTAGTCGTCCTGCGGCGCCGACGTGATGGAGAACGGGTGCCTGCACGTCCATCAATTTACTCACTTGTTATTATTCGGTTCATCAGGCCAATTAAGAGATTAAGAGATTGAATATCTAATTTAGGAGTACTAATTCATAACAAGAGTTAGTGGTCGCTTAGTTACCACTGGAATGGCGAGACGGCGGCGCAGTTGACGAAGATGTACTGCCCGCTCTTGTACCTGAACCCTTGTGGCTTGGAGAAGTGCAGCGACAACACGTTGCCGGGGTACACGGCCACCTTGAGTATCTTCACTGGCCGCACGCTCGACCGCAGCGCCCGGGTCAGCCGCTCGCCCGCGTACAGGATCATCGGCACCGCCAGATACATCCACGTCTGCAGTTCCACATTGCATTTTTACACATGTCAGGTGTCATGACTTGAGATATACTAGTTCACTGGAAGATAATAATAATAAAGGATGCTAATAGATTGATCGACTGATGGATACGTACCGACTTCTTTTGCCACTTGTGGGTGAGGTAGAGGAAGTGTCCGTGGACGATGAGCAGCGCGTAGACGATGACGAAGAGGTGGTGCGAGTACCAGAAGGCGTTGAACCCGGTGAGCCGGTTGAGCGGCTTCGGGAGGCTGAGCCTGCCGCGACGGAACCACGGCGTGGCGAGCGTGAAGGCGATGGCCATGAGCACCAGCATCACCAGCCCCGTCCACCCCTCCGTGCCCTTGACGAACCACCAGTAGTTGGGCGGCTGCTCCTCGCCGAAGAACGGTATCATGGGCTTGTACTCCTCCTCGGTGGCGCGCAGCAGGCGCGGGAAGTCGCACGTCAAATGGGAGATGATGTGCAGCCCGGCGCCGACGGAGATCCCCGCCGCGATCACCTTGTGGAAGTTGATGTTGTCGTCGAACGGCACGAACCGCCCCGCGGCGGTGCGGTTGCGGAACCACGTGATGGTGTTGCGGCACACCGGGAGCAGGATGAGCGCCATGTTGAACTTGAGCGTCTCGGCGCCGCCCTTGGCCACGCACACGCAGTAGCCCATCACCTTGAACACGGCGCGCTCCCGGTACTGCATGAACTTCCAGGCGAAGAGGCCCACGCAGATGGAGAGCCACAGGAGGATCACCCAGCAACGCCGCCAGTTGTCCTCCAGGAAGTAGCTGGCGCGGCGGTACCACCGCCGGAGCGGGTTGGGCTCCGCCGTCGGGCGGAGGTGCTGGCTCAGCATCTGGCTCAGGTTGCGGCTGTTGGTCGTCCCGATCGCCATGGACTGGCTCGGCGCCTGCAGCAGCAGCATCTCCAGGTTGTACAGCTGCAATAAATTGATCGGCAACATTGTAATTAGCTTCATGCAGCAGCACCATTAGCAAAACAGAGCAGGCGACCAGAGTTGCACATTCCATGCCATCAAACAAACAAGAGAACCACACCATTGTCGATCTTTAATTACCTCGATGTAGCCGAGGTTGTTGGGGTCGAGCTCCTCCATGATGAGCCGGGCGTACTCTTCCGACTGGTCCTTGACCTTTGTAAGGTTGTTGGCCGTCGCGCTCAGCGTGATGATCTGCACACCACATTGCCATAATAACCGCAGATTAGAAGATCAATCATCAACAATTAATCAGACAATCAGACCTCGTGTAGTGGGGGTATCGTACGAAGTGTTATGCATGTCAACTAACAATCTTATTGAGACGATATACGATTAAACAAAAAAATTGATATTATACCATGATATCCTACCATAATACTAAATTATAGTACGAACTATAGTCCAACGAGAAGGCATGTCGAAATAATATTATTTGAAAGCACGAAATACTAGTAATATTTAGCGATGATTGGTTTGGTGAGTGGGAGCTTGCAGGACAAGGACACGTCCAAGTCAGCATAGCGTGTGGTGGTGGATGACACCGACGAGCAATGGCAATCAGGTAAAGGAGGAAGTCGTAAGTACTATTCAAGTACAGTCACTTGTCGTCGAAAAATCGGTCACTGCAGCTAGCTCTTTGACTGAACCTGAACCTGAAGGAAGCGGTGAAAGAGTACGGGTGGGAATGAATCTGACTAACCTCTTTGACCTCCTCCTCCGTGATCCTGCCATCAGCGTCCTTGTCCACCCTGTTAGTCGATTAATTGGTTAGCTCCGTTAATTCGCGAATTGATGGTTCATTTAGTACTTAGTCGAGATAATTAAGTGGTTCTTGTTAATGGATGGTAAGTACCCTGAGATTAATGAACCAAATGCTTATGCTTACATGTCGAAGAAGGTCTGCAGGCGGCTGTCGAAGCTGGTGTCGGAGATCTGGTCCCAGAACTCGAGCAGCTCCGCTTTGCTGATGCTGTCCCCGGAGATGTTCCGCCGCCGCGCCAGCGCGTCGAACAGCTCGCCGGCGAACGCCAGCTCCTTCATCCCTGCAAAATCGGTGTTCAATACACGATTAATTACAGTATTAATCAGCCATGAACGAAGGCTTATAGCAGTAGTAGTATAATTTTGATTGATTGATACAGGACCAAGACGAAGCAGTTGAGGTGCTTACCGATGCACTTGCCGAACTTGGAGCGGTGGAGGAGGCCGTCCTCGGCGAGGTCGTCGAAGCGCTTCTCGACGGCGGGCCAGCCGGCGGAGCCGTCGGTCCGGCTGATGAACTTGAGCCCCTTGAGCGCGTGGGCCGCGGCGGACTTGGACTTGTCGACGCGGCTGGGGCCGGCCCCCCGGCGGTTGACGGAGGCGAGCCGCCGCAGCTCCTGCGACACCTGCTTGATCCGCGTGGATGCGTTGCGGAGCACCCCCTGGCCGTACGAGGAGGAGCGCTTCTCCAGCGTCTGCGCCAGCAGCTTCACGTCCGAGTCCTCCCCGCCCGCCGCCGGCTTCACGCTGTGCACCGCCACCGAGTCATCCCGCACGTCGAGCGTGATCTCCACGTAGTCGTCGTCGTCGTCGTCGTTGTTTCTGCTGCTGTTCCCGCCGCCACGGGGCGCCGGCGCCCCGTGCGGCGCCGTCAGCGGCGCCGACACGGACTCCGCGAACCGCGCGCTCTTGCGCATGGCGGAGCGCTTCCCCAGGGGCCCGCTGTGCGGCACGATCCTCTCTCCCGCCTCCACGATCTCCCCCGCCCCGCCGCCCGCCCTGTTATGCATGGCCGCCTGTTCCGGCTCGCCGCCGGTGGATTTCGTGCTAGTAGGATATGTGGGGAGAGGATGGTTGGACGCGTCTCGACGTCTGGTCTCTGGCGATGACAGAGGAAGGAAGGAAGGAAGGATATTTGTGTTGTGTCTCTTTTCCTTTCCTTTTTTTTTCTTTTCTTCTTGGTTGAATGAATTGATGGGCGATTCTTGAGGAGATGGGCCGTCGTCACCAGGCTTTTATAGCGGCCTGGTTTTATTTAGTGGGGTGAGGTGGGGTTGGTGGGAGGGGAGGGAGGGAGCGCGGACGCGTCGAGCGGGCCGCGGCTGCCGGGTGGGGCCGGGGCAGCAGCGGTCAACAGGCGGCTCCCGAATTCGCACAGGATGATTAAACGGGTCCGCGTCAACAGAGCTGACCGGAACGGGAGGCCAGCACGCGACGGAGAACAAGTGAGGCGCAACCGTAGCTTACCGGGGCCAGGAAAGGCGTGGGAACGTCCGCGGCGCCGAGTTGACACAAGGGAGAAAAGAAATGATGGAGATCTGCTCACATACGTCACGGATTATGCCGCGCCAATGGTTTGGGATGAACCCACCCGAGCCACCAATTTAAAAACAAATTGAAATTAGCCACCGGTTGAATTTCAAGTGCTCCTGTCGAAATTGGTTTGGAAAGGCCAAATTCAGATCGGGGAAGTGCGTCCATGGTGGGGAGTTGGAGTTTGGCCGATGTCGACCGACGGAATTCTATCGACACTAACACTCCTGTCGTGGGCGTAGGGAGGGATGCAAAGATGTGATCGGTGGTGGTGATGATGATGATAGAGCCCCCCATGATCCAAGGATTAATGGGTGTCAATGTTCATGTAATAGATTATCGGGAGTTCTTAAAAAAATACTTATTTCATTATGCACTCAGAATGACCAAGCATGCAAACGCAATCACTCGTCCTTGTAGTTTGTTTTCGTTTCCCAAATTGAAAATCAGAAAGTCTTCGGACGCCCTTGTCAATCAAAAACCATCGCCTTCTTCATAGGTGGCCTCGCCAATTGGATTTCGTTAGTTGTACCTCCTTCCATGTCTTGTTGTGTGGGTATGTATCGAGCAACTCCGCATACTTTGTCGACATAAAATACAACCCAAGGTCGACAAAATCGATGAAACCCCTACACGGATAAACTGCACATTACATCCAACCACCTTTTGAACTCCTCGATGGTCTCGTTGTTGGGGAACAGAAGCCCTTGAGGAACAACATTATCACTGGGATTGGGCATGGCCTTTTTTTGCAAAGCATCACCAACACTCGATCGGTCTCTGAATTCAACAACCCATTCACCAAAAAGGCAACTTCGTGACCGTTACTACCCAAAGATACCCAATTCTAGAAGCTTTTTAATAAATAATGTAATCTTTAGAGAAAGAAATAACTAAAAGAACTTTTATCGAAACTCATACTGAGGTAGACTAAATATCACGAAGTTTGGCGGCCCATCTGCAAATCTCCCCGGCTCGTACTGAGGTAGACTCAAGTCCTTGCACCCGAGCGTTTGACCAAAGCAGGGCCATGGATAGATCCACCAAACACCGCAGCTTCCCCGTGGCAGGGATACAAGGAGACGCCGCCACCTGCGGCATGCCCGTAATCGATGACGAAAGGAACGAAGAGTAGCCCACATGGACACTGGCGAGAGCACCACGAATGCACGGAGGCACTGCCGTAGGCATCACGGGCACAGTCCACCCAGCCGTCCGCTGTGCCCAAGCAGTAGCAGCCTGCATGTGCTCCGGCTGCTGCACCAGCAGCCTGCCCCGCTGTACGGCTCTGCGACAACACCATCCAAACATCCGTTTGACTCGGATTCTGTCTGTTTAGGACGACAATGAAGCTGGTCATGTCCAGATGAAGTCCGTGGCCGGGTCGGTACGCCCAACGCGCAGCCGCACCATAAATCAGTCCGGAGCAGACAAACCATTTTAAAAAATTAAAAAAATTCCAAAAATATATAAATAAAACGCAAACATTAATAATTATATATTAATAAATATTGTTCAACGGTCCCACGGCTTACAATCCTTAATTAACATAATAAAAAAATAGATAAAATGCATCGCCCCGCGTTGCTGCCGTGCCCGTCGCCGTCTTCAGACGTTGTCGTCGTCGTCATCGTCGCCAGTGAGGTCGACGTACGGCAGCATCGTTCAGAGATGGGCCGGCGGCCCCTGGAAGGTTGGCGGCGCTGGGGGCGCCAGCACCACCTCCTCCCACGGCGATGGCTCCCACTCCCTGGGCCATCTCCGTGGCCGTGCACGACCACGTCCTGCGCTAACCCACCAGGTTCGGGTGGAACGCGGCCAGTGGCTCCTCGTGCACCTCCTCCTTCACCGCCACGGGCTGCTCCTCCACGGCGTCGGCCATCTCTAGCTCCGGGATGGCCACATCGCCGGCCGCCGAGAGGGCCATCATCTCCTCCAGCCCCACCCACTAGCGCTCAACGTGCGTGTTCATGGAATCTTCCATGACACGCTGGATGAGGCGGGCTTCCTCCTCTTCGGTCATGCGAGGAGGTGGTGGCGGCGACAGAGAGGGCGACAGCGACGGGGTCGGTGTCAGGCCACGCACCTGCGTACGCCTGCGCACCTGGGGAGGGATCGGAGGGCACGCCCGACACTCTGCACGTAACCGTCGCGAGCTGTTGGTGTCCCCGGCAAAATACGACGCGTGGCGCACGTCGTGCTCATCATGGAACCATGTGTCCCACAGGGGTGAATCCACGGCGTACCTCGGGTCGTAGTAGAGGTCGTCGGGGAGGCGGCGTCGATGGCGATGGATCTCGTTGCGGCGGGCACAGCCGCTCAACGGCACCGGCGGGATCGGCACCCAATCGGCGAACAAGTGCCAGTTGTTCGGCAAGTGAATGTCGCTCCAAGGGAGTGACGTCCTTGTCTCCCAATAGAGGCGGCACACATCCGCATGGATGTACTGGCGGGAGCGCGTCAGGGTGCACGTAGGGGCAATGGAGAAGGCTGCCAGAGCAGGCCGTGGCGGAGGAGAAGGACGGCGCGGGTTGCTTGCGGCGCGGCGGCGGCCGGACGACGACCCAGCCTCGTGGTCGTGCGCCCCCTTCCCCTTGCGGACAGTGCTCCACCATCCCATTGCTGCCGGTGGCCGGAGAGCTCGAGGGAGGGGGAGAAGGATAGGGTTTGGTGTCGGTCCCGAGGAGGCAGAAGGAGTGGAGTGGGGCGCATGAACTAACGGTCCACGACTTCCCCATTAAGAAGGACGGCGACCGCCCGCCTGAGTGGATGACATGTGGGGCCTACCGGGCGTGTGCAGTAAATACGGGCGGTGGGAGGTAGGTGGCCGCCTGCCACGCGTCCCCGACGCGAACGAGAGGAAGGCTCGAGCGCGTTCGCTCGCTGTCCGTCAGGACCCAAACCGGGCGCATGTTTGCGACGAAAATGGGACGACACGGACACAAAACGAACAATATGCGTCCAGGGGCAACGCGTGCTGGGCCGTGGAGTTTATTTGTTTTGCCCCAAATGAACAGAACCGGACCGGATGGGTCGTGCGCTGAAGTTGCCCTCAGACAGCGACAGGGCCCACTAGAGGAAGGGGCCATGACATAGTCCAGTCGAAAAAGAAACAAGATGGCTAGGCCCATCAGCGATTGATTGGCCAGTGTACAACATCGAAAACTAGCGATCGATCGGTGTTTGGTGCGACGGTTGAATTAACGAAGCCTCACGTTTTCCTTGGTCTACTCGTCGACTCGACGCCTCACGCCTCATGCCTCGTGTCCAGTGTCCTCGTCGGAATCGTCGGCTTGCAATCCGGCCATCCGGCGTCGCTCGGCGCCTCGGCCGGTTTGTCACGGTCGCCGCTGCACCCGCCGCCGGCGGTCCGGCCATCAACAGCGGCAGTAATCGGAAGACTGCAGACAAGAGCAGTACGACTCGAAGCCAAGGAGGCTCGGCCACTCGACTAGATCTATCCATCAGAAGCAGTTTCAGCAACAGTAATCAACATAGTACGTATCCCTCATCCATCCAGGTAGTGCCCATGATGGTGAAAGTTAGATTGACCTCAACAGCAGTATTTTTTCAGTAGTTTCAGTTGACCTCAACCATGTATTCAGCAGCAGTACGTAACTACATATGAACGTATCCATGATGGCATGAGCCATCCATGTTCCATTGTTCCTGATCCATGCCCCAAACCCTAATTTGACAATTTCAATAGTATTATTTTATTCTTTATTTAGTATGTACGTATTCAACTATTTATCCATATATGCCTAGCTGTCTAGGATTTCAATCATGGGATATATAAATTCCTAATTTTTTGTATTCTCTTTTCTTCTTAATTTTATGACATTATCCTACCATGTTGCCTAAGAAGAAATAATTGTCGGGTGCTGAAAAAAGAAGAAAAAGTAATCTGAAAATTCAGACACTGAAGGGTTCTTTGAATAAGTACTTTACATCTTCAAGCAATGTTGGTGTGAGTGAAGAACAAGGCCAAGAAACTAATCCCGAGCATGAAAATTCAGATGTTGAGGTCTTATTTGTGGTAATCATGACATGTTAGTTTCATTTACTATCTTTTTGGTATTATTGTTGTCAATTAAATAAGTTAGAATTTTGTTAATATTGTTGTCGACAGAGTCAATCAAATTATTATAGTTAATTTTTAAAATACAGGTGTGTGATCTTAGGACATAGGGGCCCAAGTCGTCGAGTTCGCCTAGGGCCTCCCAAAACACAGGGCCGACCCTGGGCAGCGAGGAACTCAGGTCGTCCCTATCCCGAAGAACCATGCATGCAATGTACTCCCTTCATCTCGGTGTATAAGTCATTTTAGGTTCTGCACCGTGACCAAGACGGAGAGGAAAACGAGAGAAATTAATGTTAATTTGCTAATTAATACTATTGCATGTAATGAATTGACCACTGCATGTCGTGCTAGTTAGTCTCAAGTCATTAAAAGCACACACGCCCCACGTCTTTTATTGGCTGATTTCAAAAACGAGGTGAAAGTTAATGAACCGCGCCTTAGAACAAGTACAATAAGGTGATGTAGGCGGGCTGTAAGGCTTTAAATATTATATTTTTGCTGAGTTGGAAGAGAGTGAAGAGAAGAGAGAAGATAAGCGGGCTACTAGTTAACAACCGGCTACACGTGTTCCTAGACACTTTGTTAGAGAGTAAGGTGGGCCATGTATCAACAAAGTAGTACATAATTTTATCTTACTATTGTACATGTTGGTTATAAGCTTGACTATAGATGATGTGGTAACATCATATAACCAACAGCTGGCTCTATTATTAATCTTGCTCTAAGTGTTTTGAGATTATTCGGTTTTCGTAAGACGAAGGGATATAAAAATCGTTCACTGTCTATGTCTCTGGAGGAATTCGTCCTTCCAACATTATCGACTGATTTACGCAAAAAAATAAGTTCACTGGCTGATTGCGGGCACAGTATTAGCACTGCACTTCAGTTAGCCACGGAGACCGATTAGAATATAAATCAGACCGTACACTGATCTTGGATGTCGATTTACAAAGGTGCAACTTATGTTCATGCAACGTCCACAAGGCTTGAGCGCCCATTTTAACAGACGTTTCTATTCCCGGGATGACCTTTCACACGTGTTAAGGCATCTCCAACGACCTGTAATGTTTTTTTCACATCTATCCGTTGTCAGACAATCAGTTCATGGACATAGATGGAAGAGGCGGCCTTTCAACGTTGTCCGCTTATATGTAGCAGTAGTTTAAATTTTTTAAAAGTTTAAATATTACACTCCAACATTGATGCCTTCGTTAACCGTCCACACGTGCTCAATCAAATCTTCCTTCATCTGCTTGTAATTGGTCGATGCTAATTTGTTGATGCATTTGAATAAACTCTTCAAATACGGTCGGTTTTTCGTGATAGAAGCATCCATGTTCTCAAACTCTAGAGCTGCAGAAGCACCCCCACCTTTATCCTCGACGATCATATTGTACATGATTATACAACATGACATCACCTCTCACAAGATCTTCGTATCCCATTGTTTCGCAGGTCCACAAACAACTGCAAAATGAGCCTGCAAAACTTCAAATGTCATCTTGACATTCTTTTTAATCACTTCTTGTCTTTAGTTAAAGTGAGATTTTTTGTCTGGCCAACTGGATTATAGATGCTCCTGGCAAAATAAGCCCATAGAGGATAGATACCGTCAACCATATAGTAGGTCATGTTGTACTCATGTCCCTTGGCAGTATAGTGGCAAGGAGGAGCTTTTCCTTCCGCCAGCCTTGCAAAACAACGATGATCACCGCAGCACATTAATGTCGTTGAAAGACCCAAACATGCCAAATCCAAAGATCATGTGATGCAACTTCTTCTAGAATGACGATGTGCTTCTTAACATGACCCTGATATTGCCCTTGTAAATCCTTCGGGTAGTTCTCTCATTTCCAATGCATGCAGTCAAGAGATCCAAGCAAACCTCGCCACCCTCTTGCTTCTGAGATTGCCAAGAGCCTCTCGGTGTCTGTCATAGTTGGTTCTCTCGGGTATAGAGGTCCAAACACCTTGACCACGACAGTTGCAAACCTGGCCATGGCATCTTCACATGCGCTCTCATACATCCGTATGTAATCGACCCACGAATCAGAGGCCATGCCATATGCAAGCATCCGGAGTGCAGCCTTGCACTTCCGGTAACCATAGAACGCAATCGTTCCCACGACGTCCTTCTTCAAGATGAAGTAGTCATCATAGGACCAGACGACATGGTACTTACGATTGAAGACAATCTTATGCATTAGAAAACGCCGATGAAAATGGTTAACGAAGGGTGCATCGTGGCAAAGTAGTCGACCATCAGTGTCAAATGGTCGCGGGCCTTGTTGCGATTGAGCACTCGATGACCCTTAATCGATCCTTTGAAATTGAGAACACGCTCGTCTGCACGCTCCGCGTCTTCAAGGTTTGCCTACATCATCGTCGTCTCATCTGTGTTGTCCTCGTTGGACGAGCCGTTGAATGACTCAATATAGTGCCCGTATATGTAATTCAAATCGAAATCCATTGCTTGAAACAAGAAGGGGCAACGTTTTTAGCTTCGACAATTCATCAAACAGTTGCGGGGCATGGTGAGTGTAGCAGTAGCGGATGGTAACTAGCGGGGCGGTTGGAGGAGAGGGGTTGGACGGCGAAAAAGGATAAGCGGGACGGATCCTGGCTCAAACGCTTGAGGTGACAGAGATGTAGAGTTACGACAAGGGTGTGGCGTGGCGGCCAGGGTGGTGGATCAGCGACGAAGGCAAGAGAGAAAGAACGAAGGAGAGAAAATGTGGAGAATGAAGACACGAGGCCCGAAAAGGGTTTTGGTTGGGTCGGGGATGTCGGAGCCCTGCGTGCCAGCTGTGTGCACTCCTGCAAAGTCCCCACATTTATGTCGAGTTTGCCGGGGAAAAACGTTCGGATTGCTCGATGAACCGAGACATGTCATGTCGAATAACAACCCACGTCCGAACCACGTGATCCGGACAATTAACAATGGTTTCAGGGTCCGTCTTGTAAGGCGAAGTTAGTTTGAGTTGCAGCATGGACAGTTCTAGGACTCTAGGCACAGTGGTGGCGGCTTGACGCTAACCTCTAATTATCATGCATAGTCTTACGGCCTTCAATTTTGTAGCTAGCTGGGTTTTTTTGTTTTCTTAATAAGATCATCTATAACCGAACCCTTAAACCCATCTCAAACGCCCGGCCAAGCCGCCAGGTCACTAACCGGTCACGAAAATGTGACCCAGTCGGGCCTCTCAAATCGGCCTCAAACGACAGGGCTGATCGGCACCCCACATATCCAACCCAAATAAGATGCGGATATGGAGGCGCCCGGACGCGCCTGGGCACGCCCGCCACGTCGGCCTGAAGATGGGGTTCCACACAGACTCGTTCGAAAACCCGGCGGTCCGAAGCTCGTGTCCTCCGTCGGACTGATGTAGTCGCGTGACGCCGCTCCGGCGGGACATGTACTCCCCCTAACCCGGCTATTTAAGCCGACCGTCGACACCAAAATCCTTCATTTCCTCCTCCCATCCGCCGCCATCGTTCACTTTCCACTCCCCGTCCGCCACCCTTGTCCCTAGCCCGACTATTTAGCCATGCCCCCCCGCCACCACTTTTTAACGCTAGAGCGCCGGCTGCAGCTCCTTGAGCAGGTCCAGGCAAGGCGTGAAGCCCGAATCGCCGCGGGGCTACCTCTGGATGTAGTGGATCCGGAGGAGGAGGAGGATGTAGGGGAGGTCGGGAACGCGCATTTGTAGGTGGAGCAACATGCCATCCTCGACTCCATCCTTTTGGAGTCGGATGCGAAGGCCCAAACGAGATCGTCGGTAGGAGATGGAGGCGGAGCAGGTCACGGAGGAGGCGGAGATGCTCGCCTAGCTAGATGAGATCGAGGATGAGGACGGGGAGCCGGAGCCCTCCAACGCGCCTGTCTACCAGCCGCCTCGCACCGACGTCGTGGACATCTCCGACGACGAAAACTAGGGTATCACGTAGTGTGTAGTACATACGGGTTTCTTTTGCATGCTTTGTATGGATCTAGGAGATTAAATATAAGAGACTCGCATATGAAGGAGAAGATTTGAGAACTGGCCGGTCAGTGCCAGGGAACCCGTCCAACCGCATCCGCGGCCATTTGAGGGCCCGGATTAGCAAGTTTCGGCTGTAGATTCTCTAACCATCCACGAAACAAATGCGATGCGATCTTTTATTTCTGGTCAAATTAATCCTTAACGCAATCGTACTTGTCCGTGTCATTCGGTAGTAATAAGAACGTCAGATATGGAATAACTTAGCTCTCGCCTAGGCTGCTCTGTTTTTGTTTGAGGATTATGCTACAAACTCGGACATGGAGCATGTGAGCTCGAGTTCATATGTATCCTTTGTTATAGTCCAATCGTCATTTTTTTTGAAAAAGTCTGATTTTTTGGCAAGAAATATTGATGTATTTTTCACAAATGTGCCAATTTTTGTGATGAAATAACATTTTTTGGAGGTCTAAGAAAAAAACTCATGCTCCAAAAAATGATCTGGAAGCCTTTTCAAGCATCAATGTTTTTTTTATTTGCTGTGACCTGCATGAATGTCATTTTGTCACGAAATTTTGCATGCATGTGTAAAAAATAACAAGGTTTGTTGGCCAAACAAATTGAGTTTTTTATGGATTTTATAAATATTTTTACGAATTTACTGTAGCAAAGGGTGAAGTGAGTTCTGAAAGTGCATGTAGTCCCCATGTGTGGTTTTGGTAATTGATGACAATCCTAATGGACTAATATTTGCATTAAATTATACATTTAAATAAAAGTTCCATTTGCAATGCATGAAGAATATTGGATCGATTGAAAGATGTTTGTTCCATGGTTGATGCAAGAAGGAGATTGAATGGATTCGGAATGAATGCCATATACATATAGTTGTGCATCAAGGTTGAGCCATGATGGATCATGATCTTGAGAGAATGATTAAAGAGAAGAATTCTACATATGGCTCGAAGATAGGATCATGATGTGCTCATATGTTGAGTCATGGATGATTATGTCTTGAAGCAAGTAATTCATGTGAAGAATTCGTTGTGCCTCTCAAGAGATTGTGATGGAGCATGAAGGATAACAAATGATTACCCATATGGTATTCATGGATAAACTCTATATGGTCATATAATAATTGAGATATGGGTAATCATGTCTTGAAGAAATGAAGCATAGTGAAGAATTCAATATGGCCTTCAAGGCATCAAGATTAAGCATGGAGTAAAGATAAAGGTTGGCCAAGATAAAGATCAAAGAATCAAACTTTAAATGGTCAACACACAAGTGCAAACGATGCATCACATAGGATCTTGTGGTATGATAAGAAATTGTCAATTGCACTTTGTGTACTAACCCATGCTATGTATTGTCTATGTTTATGAGGGTTAGGTTATTCTCATGGGCTCGCATCAAGAGAGAGATTTCAAGTGTCCATGAGAGGATGACATCAAGTGTTCATGATCATGGTTGACAAGGGCAAGTTCAAGATAACCATCCCGAAGGATCACATGCTTGAAGCTTGTGGATGATCACATGATGGACAAAGTGAAGATGAATACAAAGCAAAGCTTCCTACATTGTGTATGGAAGAGCTACTTGAAGACTTCACCAATGTCTTGCCTTCAACCTGAGCCAAGAAGAAACATCAACATCAAGCTCAAGTGAAAGGCTCGAGTCGAAGGTATTAGTTCCATCGGCGTTAGTGTTGTGGGGTGATGACCATCGAAGAAACATATACACTCAAGTATGGATTCTTGATAACTATGTAGTGTAGCTCTTTTATGATTCTTGAGTTATATGGATCCTGCACTATTAAGAGGGCGTCAAAGGGGGGTTCGTGATGGACTTGCTTAAGTCAACATCTTCTATACACAATTCCACTCCTATCCTATTTACCGAAGCAATACATAGCCAACTAGGTTCCCCAAAGTATATGATCTAACATGTGCATACTTTGCACCTTCCATTTTGTCTTATCTTTGGTGGTTCTCTATGTGAGGTCCTGAAGTTTTTCACTAGCTTCAAAACGAGCCCAAGATAATCAAAATCAGAGTCCGTATGAGAAAGTTATGCATATTTTACTTTTGGGGTGCCTGTAGTTTTTGTGTCCCCTGGATATCCGGGATCTTCCCCGGAAATCCGGGTTGCCGATGTCCTGAAACTATAACGAAATGTTGTTTGTGTCCCCCGGATGTCCGGGGCCTTGTCCGGATGTCCGGGGCCTCAACTTTGGCGATATGTCCGGGGACTTGGGCAGATGTCCGGGACCTGTACCTTGACTCTGGTTTTTTGTGTTTGTGTGCACACTTCAGAGCCACGGGATGTCCGGCCCTTGGCCCGGATGTCCGGCCCGACATGGCCACTTACACTACAACGGCCATATTTTCACTCACGCTATATATACCCCTTCACCACTTTGTGGAGGGATTGACCACTCAATCCAAAAGAACCCTAGAACACCAAAGTGGCTCCCTCTCACTTCTGCTACACCAAATCTCAGATCCCAGAGAGATTAGTGAGAGTTCTTGAGAGATTTTCCAATCAAGTGATATATCCACTCCCTCTCCCTCTCTTGACCAAAGGAATTCGTGATTTGAGCAAGTCTTGAGAATTTCCCCCTTGATATTGTTACTCTTGGAGGTTGGAGACTCCTAGGCGGTAGGAGTGCTCCGGTTAGGAATCAACTTGTGATTTGTCCCCCGGAAAGTTTGTGAAGGTTTGGAGGCCGCCTCAAGGTCTACCACTAGTGGTTGAGAATCTCCTTCGTGGTGATATCTCAAGGGGAGAATAGGGTGAGCCTTCGTGGTGTTGACGTGCCTTCGTGGTAACATCCACCTCTCTAACGATGACTAGCTCCCCTCCAAGGAAGTGAACATCGGGATATCCTTGTCTCCGTGTCTTCGGTTATTTCTAATCCTAGCCACTACTTGTGGTTTACTTTGGCCACTTGACCTTGCATTCACTATATGTATTGTTGTCCTCATTATATTGTGTTGGTTACCATATCGTAGAGATTATTTAGGCCAACACTTTATAGTCCGCAATTCATAATTGCTACTATTGATATATCTTGTGCTTAGTGTGAATTGCTAGCTTGTAACATTCATTTCCATATCTTGTGATATACATTGAGTAAGTTTGTATAACTTACTTGTGCTTACTCATATCCTCGTTGTTCTCATCTTGTTTATTCTATGTTGTTGGTGCACTTAGTGAGCCTAGTATATTTAGGATTTCTGCTTGAGAAGTATCCGCTTAGTTTATTTCCGCATTAGGATATAGCCAAATCCGTAAAAGATTTTAAAACGCCTATTCACCCCCCTCTAGGTGACATCGTGGTCCTTTCAATTGGTATCAGAGCTAGGTCTCTCCTTATTAGGCTTCACCGCCTAGAGAGTAACGATGTCGACTAGTGAACTAGTGCACGATGACACATTTTGTTTTAATGGCACAAATTACATTATGTGGAGATTACACATGCTTTGTCACTTTCGGGCCATGGGTCCAAATGATTTACGGATTGTTGTTGTAGGGGATTCAAATCTAAAGGATATACAATCTCCATCACTTGAGGATATGCATCTTGATAGTGAAGCTTTAAGTGTCATTCACCAAGATATAACCTTCGAGGTGTTCAAGTCAATCTCGACTTGTTTGTTGGCTCATGAGGCTTGGACCAAACCTAAAGTTACATATGGTGGGTCCAACCTTATGGGAGCCAATGCTATTTGGGAGGAAGTGATGGAAGAACTCTCCATTGCCTACACCTCCGATTGCTTGGACACTTCAACATCTTCCACTCTGTCACAGGGTGATGACATGGTAAGTGAAGATATCTCATGGAGTGATGGTGTCAAGCTCATCATTGATGATCCGTCATATAGAAATGCTAGTATTATAGGTTCCATGGACACGAGCATATCTAGCACTGAAAACGTCGTACATTCTTGTGTAGATAGTCCATGCATATCATCTAATGATCCACTCATAAATTCTTGTGATGATATGCTTGGTCATTTGTGTTGCCATATTCAAAATGCCTTGGTTTCCTCTAGTTGTTCTATGACTAACCATGTAGAGAAAATCAAGGAATACAAGGCACACTTGATTGATGGAGAACCCTCTTCTCCAAAAGAATCATCATCAACCCCCTTTGTTCACATGTGCCTCATGGTAAGAGGTAATGACAAGGTATCATCTTCTCTTAGTGATAACGATGATAGTTGTAATGAGAAAGGTGATGATGATGACTTGACTCAAAATCTCTATGAGATTGGGAAAACTCTTCATAGAGCTAAAAATAACACTTATAAAAGTTTCCAAGATGTTCTTGCTTGCTTTGAAAAACGTAATGATTTACTTCTTAATGAGCAAGCAAAAAGTGAACAACTTGAACATGAACTTGCTAAGGCTTATCAATCTCTTAGTAACTTGAGGTCTTCAAAAGAAGAGATTGAAGTTACTCATTGTAAACGTAAAGAGGATTTTTAGCACCTTGGCCTTGGCTACAAGAATGTCAAAGGAGAGCTCACCAAACTCTCTAAGTCTCATGAGGAACTTCAAGCTACTCATGCGGAGTCTCTAGTTTCTACATGCTCCTCTCATATTGATAATGATGCTTGTGCTACTAACTCTATCTTGTGTGAAGCATTGATATTGAAAGAAAATGTTGAGTTGAGGACTCAACTTGATTTGCTAACTAGCAAGTATGGGAAATTGGAAGAAAGTCATGAAAAGCTTTCGGGCACTCATGAGGATCTTTTAATCTCTCATGATGAGCTAAAGTTAGCTGATGAGGCTATGGTCACCAAGGTAAAATCTTGTGAGTCTCATGTGGACATTAGCACATCTTCTACTTAAAATTCCTTATTGCCATGTTCTAGTCCTAGCAATTCCTCTCTACATCATATTGATACATCTTGTGATGAATTGCTCACCATGCCTTGTTGCTCGAAAAATGAAGCTTCTATTTCTTCTAGTTCTTTTGTTAATACTAACCTTGTAGAGGAAAATAAAGAGCTCAAGGCCCAAGTCACTAGTTTGAAGGAAGACTTGGAAAAATGTTGCGATAATAACTTGAGTGTGCAAAAGGACCCTCAAGACGAAATAGGACTTGATTTCATCTCCAACAAGAAGAAGTCCAAGAATAGGAAGAAGTGACAAGATCAAGTCAAGAATTCGGCCAACATTATTTGCTTCAAGTGCAAGAATGTTTGACACCATGTGAGATCTTGTCCATTGAAGAAGAAGGCTTCAAGTGTGAAGCATCAAGGGAAGTGGCTTCAAGTTCAATCTCAAGATAATGAAAGGCCTCTTTCCATGCTTAACCAAGATAATGTTCTCCAAGTTGAGAAGGTAAAGAAGGAGATAAAGGGCAGCACATGTTGCTATATTTGCCGTGAGAAGGGACACATATCTTCATCATGTCCCAACGGTAATGTCTCTAAGCCTCCGATTGTCAATGATCATTATTCACTTAGAAAGGATAATGTTGGCAATTTGTTTTCCAAGTTTGTGGGCACCCAAAGTGGTTTGGGTAAAGAAAAGACCATTTGGGTTGCCAAGCCTATTGTGACTAACTTCTTAGGACCAAACTTGGTTGGGGACCATCAAGCTCAAACTTTATCAATAGGTGTGTGGAGGGCATTGGAGACTTGGCTAGTTCATAAAGAAAAGTTAACCACCATTCATTTGAGAAAGCCAAGTCAAGTGGATTATCATCACATTTATCAATCAATGATCCTCTTTGCGGTAACTTGTACTTATATTGTTTACATTGAAAGTTACTAGCCCCTTGCATGTTTAGGTTTTACCTAGCATGTGTTTCTATATGTTGTGCCTCCTAGTATGCTTGATTTGAGTTATCTAGCATGTATAGGTCGCAATGCACTTCATATATTTGTGTGTGTGGTTTCGAGCTTTTATTGCTTCATTAGTTGAATCTTATTTGGATCTTTTGAGATATTAATGGATCATCACATTATGGGGGAGTGATAAGTCATGTGCATTCCTATATATGTGTGTTACAACTTCATCTATATCTTACGTATAAATCTCCTTGGCGGAGTCTTACATATGGCCTCTCTATATATATTGCTCTGAAAAGTGGTCTCAGCCTCCGGACATCCGACCCCATCGCCGGATTTCCAGGATGGCTTGGTTCTAGAATGCAAAATTCCTGTCTCTAGGCGTCGGACATCCCGCACCTCCGCCGGGCATCCGGCGGGTTAGGGTTCTGCTTTTTTCTCAGGCCCCGAATATCTTGCTAATACCACCGGATTTCTGACTCTCCTGCTTACCAGAGAGCCTCGAATCGGCTGGGTCTGACCCCGGATGTTTGGGAGCTTATATATATATATATATATATATATATATATATATATATATATATATATGGGATATCACCTAGTATTTATTGTGCAAGACTATTTAGTTACTCCCTTCCATTGATTATTTTTTGTTGGATTTCATTTGCCTCTTGTGGATAATACACGGATTATCACATTATGGGGGAGTGATATGCTTTGTGCATATCACAATCCTTGTTAATGTGAACAATTGAGGGATGCCACTTAGAATTTATATTTGAGATTATCGTATATCTCTGTGGCATGCAATGCCTTGTTTACGTCTAACATTCTTGTACGGTTTTGTCCATGGTTATCCTAAAAATCGTATTTGGAAAATCGTTTGATTAAAGTCATTCCAATTTTTGCTTTGCATGATGATCTATCTAATTGGAATGTTATAATATGCGATCCAAGCATTGTGTTTATTTCTAAACTCTCATGGTATGCTTGTGTTAGTATAGATGATCATGTACTTATTTGGTTTCTACAACGAATGATAACTCGAAATACCATTTCATTCGAGTTCATCTTTTTGGTTTGTATGGAGTTATGGGAGTTTATTATCTCATTATTTATAGTCTCCTATATCTACTTGAGTGATACATTCCTATGAGTATGTGTGCAATGCATATCTTATATCCTCATTGGTTTTCTTTGGTTCATATGTTGAACTTTGTGTGCTATAATATGTTGATTTGTCACTTTGATTCATTTTGGACAACATGAATGACTAGTGATGTTATTGGACGTATTAACGGTTATGTGTTCATTTGTCCAAATTGTATCTCCCTGGATTTTGGTTAGCTTGTGCATGCATATTTACTATGTGTAAATTCTCATGTCTGGTTTGCTTTAATTGATCCAATATATATATGGTATATCCATCAAATCCTTAATACCTATGATGTGCATGAAATTCAAATTCATATCTATATGCACATACTTAAGTGGTGTTTGCCCTATATTTTATAGTTATGCTAACTACTTCGGACCAAATAGGTTTGGGGACCAGAATGTACTTAAAAGTGATTTAGGTACATTGGAGAAACATTGTGTGCTTGGCTTATTGATGAAGAAGGTGGTGTCACCACAAGAGAATTAGCGCCAAGCTTGGATGACTCATTGATCTACTAATTCATACCAATGCTTTCTCGGTAACAAGTATTTCCTTCATGCATATACATAAATAGAGTCAACCTTGTGTAGGTTGCATCGTGGCATGATTACTACTTGTTAAAAGTTGTGCTTCTTGCATGTTCTTAAAAAAATCACTTTATTGTAATTGTGATTCATTTGAGAAGAAGCATATAATGAGGATCCATAAAATCATATTCATGATTCACTTATCCCAAAATATGCCAATTAAGCAATTCACTGCATATCTATTCCTAAAATGTTCTCTCATGTGTAATTTTTATGAGATTGCAAAAACACTTTGCTTGTGGTATTTGCTATCTTACTTAGTAATTCATTGTTATGCAAATGAGATAAATTTCTGCCATGTGCCTTGCTCTTATGCTAGGATCATAGTTGTATAATAATGGATTCACTTGTGCATATCATGTTCTTACCAATTGCAACTATTTTGTGTATGCAAGTTTCTTTGTGGATACATAGACTACTATTGTCCACTTAAAAAATTTATACATAAGAAAGTTCAGATCTTACCTTGATATCATTTACTCCTTGTCAGTCACCTCGTTTCTTTCCTTTCTTTGATTCGGTGGTGGTCTTGGTAAGAGGGTGAGAAGTGAGTGCTTGTATGTTTTGCATATAATCTTGTGCACTCATGTGTTTTGAATATATGTTGGACCCATACTTATCAAGATGATCAATTGGGAATTGATATTATATCTTGTCCAGATATGTTTTTTTCTGATCTTTTGAATGTTTTTCTCACATGTAGAATGCTTATTCTCATAGCATAGTATCTTGTTGCATTCTGTAGATCCTAAGCTCCTCAAATTTTTCATCATTGAATATGTGCATTTGATTTTCACTCACATTTTGTAACATGCACACATTAAGGAGGAACTCATACTATATTGGCTTCTAGATCTTTTCCATTTTTTCCATTTGTTGCCAATGGGGGAGAAGTTTAGAGGGTTTAAAGATAAGTGTTCTTAGTTTGCTTGTTGTCACTCATGCTTACCTACCCTTGTTATATATGTGTGTTGCATGGATGAGTATTGTATATACTATATAGAGAAAACTTCACCTAGTTTGTGTCAACCAATATATGCAATGACATTCAAAGTTCATTCACACATGCATATATTGTGGGGGAGTTTGCTCTATATATTGTGGGTGTGCTATCATCAAATGTTTGTGAAGCGTTTGATGCTAGTACAACCGGTTTTTATAATTTCAAGTATCTTTGTGGCACTTGATGCTGCCAAAACCACCTAAAGTATACAATTTATCCTCAGATGAATTGCATACTTGTTCTAAAATTCAATATATAAACCCTCTTATTGAGATTGTCATCAACTACCAAAATGGGGGAGATTCAAAGTGCATGTAGTCCCCATGTGTGGTTTTGGTAATTGATGACAATCCTAATGGACTAATGTTTGCATTAAGTTATACATTTGAAGGAAAGTTCCATTTGCAATGCATGAAGAATATTGGATGAATTGAAATATGCTTGTTCCATGGTTGATGCAAGAAGGAGATTGAATGGATTCGGAATGAATGCCATATACATATAGTTGTGCATCAAGGTTGAGCCATGATGGATCATGATCTTGAGAGAATGATTAAAGAGAAGAATTCTACATATGGCTTGAAGATAGGATCATGATGTGCTCGTATGTTGAGTCATGGATGATTATGTCTTGAAGCAAGTAATTCATGTGAAGAATTCGTTGTGCCTCTCAAGAGATTGTGATGGAGCATGAAGGATAAAAAATGATGACCAATATGGTATTCATGGATAAACTCTATATGGTCATATGACAATTGGCATATAGGTAATCATGTCTTGAAGAAATGAAGCATAGTGAAGAATTCAATATGGCCTTCAAGGCATCAAGATTAAGCATGGAGTAAAGATAAAGGTTGACCAAGATAAAGATCAAAGAATCAAACTTTAAATGGTCAACACACAAGTGCAAACGATGCATCACATAGGATCTTGTGGTATGATAAGAAATTGTCAATTGCACTTTGTGTACTAACCCCTGCTATGTGTTGTCTATGTTTATGAGGGTTAGGTTATTCTCATGGGCTCACATCAAGATAGAGATTCCAAGTGTCCATGAGAGGATGACATCAAGTGTTCATGATCATGGTTGACAAGGGCAAGTTCAAGATAACCATCCCGAAGGATCACATGCTTGAAGCTTGTGGATGATCACATGATGGACAAAGTGAAGATGAATACAAAGCAAAGCTTCCCACATTGTGTATGGAAGAGCTACTTGAAGACTTCACCAATGTCTTTCCTTCAACTTGAGACAATAAGAAACATCAACATCAAGCTCAATTGAAAGGTTCGAGTCGAAGGTATTAGTTCCTTTGGCGTTAGTGTTGTGGGGTGATGACCACCGAAGAAACATATACACTCAAGTATGGATTCTTGATAGCTATGTAGTCTTTTATGATTCTTGAGTTATATGGATCCTGCACTATTAAGAGGGCATCAAAGGGGGGTTCGTGATGGACTTGCTTAAGTCAACATCTTCTATACACAATTCCACTCCTATCCTATTTACCGAAGCGATACATAGCCAACTAGGTTCCCCAAAGTATATGATCTAACATGTGCATACTTTGCACCTTCCATTTTGTCTTATCTTGGGTGGTTCTCTATGTGAGGTCCTGAAGTTTTTCACTAGCTTCAAAACGAGCCCAAGATCATCAAAATCAGAGTCCGTATGAGAAAGTTATGCATATTTTACTTTTGGGGTGCCTGTAGTTTTTGTGTCCCCTGGATATCCGGGATCTTCCCCGGAAATCCGGGTTGCCGATGTCCAGAAACTATAACGAAATGTTGTTTGTGTCCCCCGGATGTCCGGGGCCTTGTCCGGATGTCTGGGGCCTCAACTTTGGCCATATGTCCGGGGACTTGGGCAGATGTCCGGGACCTGTACCTTGACTCTGGTTTTCTGTGTTCGTGTGCACACTTCAGAGCCACCGGATGTTCGGCCCTTGGCCCGGATGTCCGGCCCGACATAGCCACTTACACTACAACAACCATATTTGCACCCACGCTATATATACCCCTTCACCACTTCGTGGAGGGGTTGACCACTCAATCCAAAAGAACCCTAGAACACCAAAGTGGCTCCCTCTCATTTCTCCTACACCAAATCTTAGATTCCAGAGAGATTAGTGAGAGTTCTTGAGAGATTTTCCAATCAAGTGATAGATCCACTCCCTCTCCCTCTCTTGACCAAAGGAATTCGTGATTTGAGCAAGTATTGAGAATTCCCCCTTGATATTGTTACTCTTGGAGGTTAGAGACTCCTAGGCAGTAGGAGTGCTCCGGTGAGGAATCAACTTGTGATTTGTCCCCCGGAACGTTTGTGAAGGTTTGGAGGCCGCCTCAAGGTCTACCACTAGTGGTTGAGAATTGCCTTCGTGGTGATATCTCAAGGGGAGAATAGGGTGAGCCTTCGTGGCGTTGGTGTGCCTTCGTGGTAACATCCACCTCTCTAACGGTGACTAGCTTCCCTCCAAGGAAGTGAACATCGGGATACATCCTCGTCTCCGTGTCTTCGGTTATTTCTAACCCTAGCCACTACTTGTGGTTTACTTTGGCCACTTGACCTTGCATTCACTATATTATTGTTGTCCTCATTATATTGTGTTGGTTACCATATCGTAGAGATTATTTAGGCCAACACTTTATAGTCCGCAATTCATAATTGCTACTATTGATATATCTTGTGCTTAGTGTGAATTGCTAGTTTGTAACATTCATTTCCATATCTTGTGATATACATTGAGTAAGTTTGTGTAACTTACTTGTGCTTACTCATATCCTCGTTGTTCTCATCTTGTTTATCCTATGTTGTTGGTGCACTTAGTGCGCCTAGTATATTTAGGATTTGTGCTTGAAAAGTATCCGCTTAGTTTATTTCCGCATTAGGATATAGCCAAATCCATAAAAGATTTTAAAATGCCTATTCACCCCCCTCTAGGCGACATCGTGGTCCTTTCAAGCTCGAGCACACAAGAGCACTTTCGTACAAACTCCAACATCGAATCTCTACATAGAAAGCTTGCCGAAGGCAAAGAGCAAAGGACGAGACAGTGATCACGGCCTGAGGATAGTAGCCCATATATAGCACACGGAGCAAGGTAGGCTAGCCCGGTTCCACAGCGTGTTGCGGTCGCTGCTGTTTCGCACGTTAGTTGCTTTAAGGTTTTGTTTCCGTTTTTCTACTGTGTTATTTGTGGTTTTTCATGTGGTTTTTTCATTGAAGATTTTTAGTATTTATTTTTTCTATTCCAGTTTTATTTTTTTTATTTTTTTTTGCACCTTAGTTTCAACGCTGCTTAAGAAAAAAAGATTTATTGCCATTATCGCTCGTGGGATGGATAACCATAGGCCACCCATCGGAAATTTGTTAGTTGCCGTAAATACTTGTATTTGAGGGCCCAATGACATAATAGCCAGCAACATTTTGTAGAATACACCATGAAAACGTGTATCACGATTCAAGCCAATCGGCTAGTATAATGTTTTTCAGCAAACAATGCTAATATGTGAGGTTAACAACCATTCCCAGTACGACTACAACAACAAAGGACACAACTTGTCCAATATCTAGACATAAATGGCAAAGACAGTGGAGACAGAGTAACAAGACCACATCTATAGCACAACTATTAGGGCATGTTCAAAATGGACCCTCAAACTACCCGATTCCGAACCGCACGGTCCGAACATGTTTTGCCATCCAAGTCAAGCCTGTATCGGTTCGTCGACCGGTCCAAACTATTTTCCCCACAATTTGAAAGCAAAGTGGGGGTCGGGGTGCGGGAGTCCGGACGGCCGTCACGTATGACCCCGACACAAATCTCCCTTCCGGTCCCACTCTCTCCCACTCTGCCCTGGCCCCTTGCTTTGCATCCGAGCCCTCCTATTCCGACCCTTCCGCTATTCCTCTCCGGCCCTCACCTAGGCATTGCCAAATGTCCCCAACCACCATCCACGTGCCCGCTCGCCTTGTAATGCGACGCCATCCACCTAAGATCCGTCCACAGCCAGGTACCCCTATAGACGACATTCATAGTGGGAACCACGCCTAAGAGGTGTTTGGTCAAATGCCATTGAGATTATTTTCGAACTAAAGTATGAAGGATGGCGTGATACTTGAGCATGGGGGATGACTTGTTGTGGGATGCCTGGTTGGTCATATCCGTGTTCATAGGCAGGAGCGGAAGCGGGCTCTTATGGCATCGCTTGCATGATTCGTTTCACGCACTAAAGCACATTGCGCCCTATGACGTGCACATTACCCATGAACATAATGTGATATAGCTAGTGTATCGATTGTACACCATCTAGATCATTGTCGCCAAGTTTTGTGGTACGATTGATATGCTAGAGGCAAGGTGGTCATTGGACATGGCAACCGAGGATTCACTCAATGTTGATATACACATTGTGTAGTATGTACGCGTTGTCGTGATGTACCACATGCTAGAGGGCAGACCATTTACGCCCATACACTCTTGGATGATGCTCAAGGGGAAATATATGGGGGACGACATCATCCATTCATGAAAAGCTTGTTGAACATCTGGTTAACCTAGTTGAATTTAAACTATTTCTCATTGAATTTGAACAATTGTTGGATTAGACTTATTTGCATGCTATGTAAGGATGATTTGTGCTATTTTGTATCCAAACTTTGATGAAAACTATCGTGTTTAATGAATTTTGTCCGGTTTGTTAAAACCCGGCTTGAAATATATGCGGATAGCATTGAATGACAGGCTCATGTATCCGTATCCGTGGACGGGATCTTCCTGTCCGCAGACGGTTACGATGTTCGATTTGCTGGTCAGATGCCCTTGACTCCACCACAATAGCATAAAGGGCGTGTTTGGTTGCCTGCATATGGCCCAGCTTGGCACGCGCGGGAAGAAAGTGGCCTGTTTGGTTGCCTGTGTTTACTATGCGGCCCGCGTGGCACGAACTTTAAAGCACCTCCAAGCTAGGCACACGGGAAACGCCCGAATCGACAGTAGCTCGCGAGCCTAGCTGAGGCGGCGCAGGGGAGGGCGATGTGCTTCTCTCCTCGTGCGACCAGGGAGATGGCGCGAGCTCGCTCGCGTCACCGAAAAATCGGCGGGAGAATTTCGGCTCACCTCCCGCCGAGTCCGCCCCTATTTAGCCCCCTCCCTCACCGCCCCAACTCCCGCCACCATTCTCCCCCCTTTCGAGCTTTCCTGCCGATGCGCATCGGCACCGACGGGAAGGTAAGCGGCGCATCTTCATCGGTCAGCGGTCCACGGCGTCGGTGGTGATCGTCTACGACCATTCCCCCCTCGTCCTCGAGCTGCATCCATGGCCTCTAGTAGTTCAATCCCCCTTTCTTTCTGTTCCTTATAGCTAGATCTGAGTTGCAGCTAGGGTTTGATGTAGATGCATGGTTTATTAGTGTTATGATTTGTGAGCTCATATGGTTGATTGCTATGCTGCGGTTGCAATTTTTGGTAGGGTTAGATGTTCAAGCATGTGGTATGCTAGATTAGTAGTAGAGTTTGAAGTTGAACCTTGTGCTTGTGTTGATTCGTGCTTAGATCTGTGATTTGTAGCTAGTGGTGGTCCACTTGTAGCATGCTATTTGTTGTAGATGTATGTTCCTGCTTATAGCTAGCCAAACGGGTTGGGCTAACCAGGCCGGCCCGCGAGCACGCTGGCACAGCCTGCCATGGGCTGGGCCCAACACGCGGCACGCCTCGGGCCATGCCTGGGCCTGGAGGCTGGGCACGCGGGTCGGCACGGCACAACCCATTATTTTTAATGGATTTTCAGATTCTTTTTAATATATATACTTAGATATAGCCCAATAGGCCTTAAAATGAGCCCAATAGGCTAAATTTTTTTGGCCCAACGTGCTAAACGGGCTGGCATGTTTAGTAATTAGGCCGTGCCTGGGCCTGGAGGCACAGCCCACGGGCTAGCACGGCATGGCCCGTTTACTAAACGTGCTAGGGCGGGCTGTGCCGGGCCAGGCCTGTTTATGACCGGGCCGGGCCGGACCGACCCGTTTGGCCAGGTCTGTTCCTGCTCATAGATTGTCCGGTATGCTTAGTATGATAGTGATGAACCATGTGCTTAGTATGATAGTGATGAAGCAAGTTCTTGGTATGATAGTGATGAACCATGTACATGTATGCTCCTGCTTTCATGGATTGTCCGATATGTTGTGTGCTATGCTTACGGTCAATGCGTGCTACGATTGTAGGACATGACCATGCAGACGCAAGATCTTAGTCAGGCCCTTGTCCTGTCCGACAACCAGTTTTCTCCATCGTTTGTCGAGGACTTGCAACCTATGTCCGAGATGGCACATAATTCAGTGGTGTTCGCGTCTGATTCTATCTATTTTCCAGTAGTGCTCGTTGAGCAAACTCCTCCTGCTGCTGCCGCCGCTGCAACAACAAAGGCAAAGAAGGATGGTATGTCAAACAACATGAAGTGGCAGCCGTTCATGTCCACGTTCGTGCTGAACAAGATGTGTGAGCTCATCTCTAGTGGAGTTAGGACTGACAAGGGCTTCAAGGAGGTGCACTTGAACATCGTTGCGAAGCAGGTGTTCGATTTCTATGGGCAGGACGTGTCCGCCACCCAGGTGTACAACCACCTGGGGAAGTGGAGAGGTCGATGGATCCAAGTGTCCAAGCTGAGAGACCTTACCGGCGCCTCGTGGAATGAGAACACTTGCTCCATAGTTCTGGAGGCAGAGCACTATGCCGACCATGTCGCGGTTAGCTCACAACCCTCTTCCTTTTCATACTGTTCACCATTGCCTACTCCTAATCGCAACTAACAACACTTGTGTTTCATTCTTAGGACCACCCAAGGGACGCTGAGTTCCTCAACGCACCCATACAGAACTACAACCAGATGCAGCACATCTTCTCCTTTGGGCTGGCAACTGGGAAGCATGCCATGGGCTCGGGCAAGCCTCTTGGTTCTCCCATGCCGGACTTCCCTGGGACCCCGGACGTCGAGGTCATTGATGGCCCTGACAAGCCCTTCGAGAAGCAATTCGACAAGCCCTTTGACCCCGTCCATGATAGGAAGAGGAAGAGAGGAGGCCTGATGGAGGAGGAGATCAATGTCTTTTGCAGCATGACTGAGGCGTTGAAGGAGGTGGCAACAACCATCAGGGAGTGCAAGCCCCTCAACGTCCACCCTGACCTGCATGGCGCTGTCATGACCCAGGGTGGCTTCAGCGACGAGGCGCTCATGGCAGCTCTCAACCACCTGCTTGACAACAAGGCCCAGGGTGTTGGGTTCGTTTCCATGTCAGACGCTCATAGGGTGCTGTGGCTCAAGGGCTGTCTGGGCAAGCACTACTACTAGAGTAGTGCTGCCTGTGAGCGTGCATGATCCCCGACGACGATGATGATGACGATGACGACGTACATTTTGTGTAGCTAGGGCTGGAAAACTATTTGATGGTCTGTGTATTTTGGTGATGTGGTATATACTAACTCCTCACGATGATGGTGAACTTGCGGTGGTAGGATGACACCCTCTTTTGGATGTGGTGGTAGGATAACACCATGGTAGTGCTAGCTAGAACTTGTTATGTCGTATGATCATGCATGCTTTACTTCTTCTATTCTACTTGTGTGCTCCATTGATTTGCTGCTTCAACTCTTGCTCTTGTGCATTGCTAGGGCAAGTGGTATGCCGTGTTCATCAGTAAGTCTCCAGGGGTTTGCAGTTCATGGGAAGAAGCGAGCGCACAAGTGGCATCATATAGCAACAACAACCATTGATGGTTCAAGACTAGGCAGGCAGCAGAAAAGCTTACTCCAACTCGGTGCGAAAGCACGGAGGCAGCAGTGTTGACAGTGGCAAGGTTGGAGGTGTCAAAGTGGAAGGTGCTAAGGTGGATCGTCGGTTTGGGCTGAAGCTGAAGAACTTCATCATCTTCGCCCATTTCATCGCCATTGATGTGTTGTGGCGTTGATGTGCTAGGTGTGATCATTGTGGGTAAGCTCACCAACTAGGGTACAAGGTAAGCACACCATGTACGCCGTATGCAACCAAACACCTTGTCCATGTGTCGCTTGGGCCAATGCAGGCAACCAAACAAAGTGCACTTGCGTATTACCTAATGCAGGGACCCTAAATGCAGGCAACCAAACAACTTGTAGATGGCACATTAGGGCCTGTTTTTGCTCAACCAGACTGGGTTGAAAAGTGTATGCCATGAAGGAATTGTTTACAACTTGAACCAAACACGACCAAATGTACCCAGCCGCCATGCGTCTAGAGGATTCGGCAGACCAGTATTGATGCCACAATGTGTCAAGAAATAATAAAATGTACGCAGGAAATAAAGTTTAAAATTTTGTTAACAGTTGGACGCTTCTTGATTTTTCTAATGATTTCGATCATCAAACACATGAATAAAATATCCGAGATGTACTTTAAGAAGCAGATACCCTTAATTATCATCCATGCGCCTAGAGTATTTGGGTCTGGTATTGATGTCACATCGGAGGCAAGAAATTAAAAGATGGAAAAAATATGTAGAAATGTCATCAACTGTTGGACGATTCTCGAATTTTCTAATAGTTTTGGCCACGAAACACATAAACTAAAGATCTGAGTTGAGTTTAAGACGCGAAAAGGATTCCCTTTATTCTTATCCATATATAGCACATAGCACTACCACACATGATGAGCGCGAGGAGCTCATATATGTATATATGCATGTGACACATGTATGGTCGCAACATGCTTGTTTATTCATGTGCCAGAGAATCATCTTTAGTTCCACTGCGACTCCTCCATAGCGAGGCAGTATGGACTGTTGTGAACGGTCGTCAAGTTGCAGTATCCCGGCGTGACGAGTATCCTGACGAAGTCCATCTGCACCTCCCTAGGGCATCCGGAGAGTTCCATGAGGCCGCTCTCATCAGGACGAGACTTTCGCCCCATGAAGAAGCGCAACGCCTGGCATCGGCACTGTTGCGGAATGTTTGCAAGCTCCCCGCAGCATTGCTGCTTGGCGAGGTACGGCGGCCCGGGCGTTTCTATGCGACATGCTACTTGTTCCACATAGTCGCGGCAGCCTTGGAGTGGAGTGACCGGAGTAGCCATCCATGGGGTGCAATCTTCGTTGCCCACGGCGGCAACAACGGCAAGGGTGGAGATTAGGACGGTGGCCGAGAGGAGATCGCGGTTGGACTTGGACGCCATATTTTTTTTGGCAGGCCCAGTTCGTTGGTATGGTTTTGTTCTTTCACTGCACTGGTGGGTGGGTGCTACACGTACCACACTTGCATGGATATATACCCCTGGAAAGGTAAGAAAGGCAGAGCTGGTCGCAATTAACTAAATTTGTAGTGTTATATGATGAGCTAGCTAGAGTGCACTTAGTTAATTAGTTGGAACCGAATTTGGAGGGGAATGCAAGCTGGCTTTTGCGTGGAAGCAGCGAGAGATTCCTAGCCGCTAGAGGCTGCCATGGTTGATGTGGCATTCTTCTCTTCTCTTGTCAAGTTGTCATACTAGGTACTTAAAAGTGGAGCATCAATTAAGGTTGCTAGTTTATGCGTGAGACTGTTGCTAAACCAACAACGGACTTTGTTTTTGCAATCTGTGATAGAGCAAACATGTGACGGCAGTGTGGGTGAGCAACTTTGCAAAGCATTGTTTTTGGAAGGACAGCGATATAGGCGCCGGTCGACCGGCCCAAAATTCAGCCGATCACCACGCAGCTACCGGTTTCCCATGCCCGTAGCCATCTGATGAGTTTCCAGCGTCTCTTTCACCCCCCCCCCTCCTTCGCATCAGAAAAACACAAGCGCCCCCCCCCTCCCCCCATGCAGCACCAGTTCCTTGACCTCATGTCATGCGGCCGGGCTGGCCGCCGTCGCCGCCCTCGTCGCTGGCCATCGTAGCTTGTCATGTCATATCGCAAAAATAAAAAAGGATTTAGACCCGTTGTAACTTTTTAGTCGCGTCCTTGTTGCAAACATGGTAGCTCCATGGCGCCAACCACGACGCTGTTTCCTCTCCGGTGCTGCCCACCTCCGGTTGCAGCATCAATGACGATGGTGGTGTCGACAATGTCGCTTGCAACCAAAAAGTTAGGGTAGCAAAACAAAACTTCCGGTTCCAGCAAAAGTAGAAGGCGGTGTAGCAAAAAATTAGGCTGCTTCCAGCAAAAATCAACAGACGGCCGTAGCAATTTTCTATCTGGTTCTAACAAAATGAAAAAAAGGTAGTAGCAAAAATTGGGGCTGGTTCTAGTAATAAAATAACCTCGTCGACTGGAATTCCAGCAGAAACATATTAGTCACCGGTGTAGCTTTCTCGTTGGCAGTTGCATCAAATTCACAGCCCTTCATCGCCGGCCACACTTCATCATCTCCTGGTTGTAGTAAAATAGGGTGCCGGTGGCATCTTTCCTCGTTACCGTTGCGCAAAAACTATGGCACCGTTGTCGCCGGTCACGCTCGCCTGGTTGCAGCAAATCCGGCCGCCGGTGGTAGGTTTCCCATTTTTTTTTGAGAAAGAGGAACGATGTCCCCGACCTCTGCATCGAGAACGATGCATACAATCATTTTATTGAACAACAAATAAAGTCTCAAAGTCTCAAGTTGGTAAAGTCCTCACAGTTTGAGCCATAAAAAGTAAAAGAACGTAAAAAAAAGCCTCATCCGGTGTCACCATTAGACTACGATGCCTACACACCTAGTCTATTAACAGCCCGTCATCCAAACCGGCTGAAGATAGCCCGTGCGACCATCTCTCATCGGTTGCACCCAATATCCATATGCTTCCTGTTGTCCACATGGTTGAGTAATGACCACATACAGATCCATGACATTGCTCTGTATATGACCTGCAAAAAATTGTTAAGTTTCTTGCCTTGGAAAATTATATCATTTCTAGTATTCCAGATAGCCCAAAATAATGCACTTATGTCAATGCGTATATGATTAGCTAGTGGTGCATCGACTTCGTCGAGCCACGTCCTAAAAAGCATGTTGATGTTCATTGGTGTTTGAATATTAAAAGCTATCTGAATTGTGCGTCAAAATAATTTTGCTAGTGAACAATCTAAAAGAGGTGTTGAATTATTTTATTATGACCGCAATAGCAACAAGTATCATTCCCGTTCCAGTTACGTTTTATCAGGTTATCCTTTGTTAATATGACACCCTTATGTACAAACCACATGAAAATTTTAATATGTAACGGAACTTTGATCTTCCACATATGCAACGACCTTGATAGGGATCCATAGTTAATTAAGTCCATATACATCGACTTCATCGAGAAAGAACCACTCGTGGTTAATTTTCAGTGAATTCGATCTCGCTGATCAGAGAGTTGCACATTCATCAACCGTCTGACCAGATGTAACCATGAGTTCCATCTTTCTCCCACTAGAGTTCGTCTGAATTGAACATTAAGGGGTATGGACTATAGTACTGTGGCAACATAATCTGCCTTATGTGTAGCAATATTATATAATGTGGGATATTGTATAGCTAGCGGTGCCTCCCCCAGCCACGTATCCTCCCAAAACCTGGTCGTGGTACCGTTACCAACCAGAAATTTAACTCGCTGAAAAAGGATGCTTTCACCTTCATTAGGCCTTTCCAGAATGGCGAGTCATTGTGTCTAGCTGAAACCTGTGCTAGAGTCTTGGATTGTAGATACTTATTTCTCAAAATTTATACCCACATTCCATCTGTCTTCGTAGATAACCTGTATAGCCATTTGCTAAGTAGGCATCTATTCTTAACTTCTAAGTTTTCAACTCCTAATCCCCCTTGATCTTTAGGTCTGCATATGATATCCCATTTTGTTAATCTATATTTCCTCTGGGACTCATCACTTTGTCAGAAGAATCGTGATCGATAGAAATCTAATCTCTTCCTCACACCTATAGGCACTTGAAAGAATGATAGAAGAAACATCGGTAAACTAGTCAATACCGAGTTTATGAGGACCAGTCGGCCTCCATATGACATAAGCTTACCCTTCCAGCAAGCCAGTCTTTTTTCGAATCTATCTTCTATGCATTTCCACTCCTTGTTCGTCAATCGTCTGTGATGAATCAGAATCCCAAGGTAACTAAACGGCAATGAACCCATTTCACATCCGAAAAGTTGTCGATATGCATCCTGTTCTTCCTTGGATCTTCCAGAGCAGAACAGTTCGCTTTTATTAAAGTTAATCTTAAGTCTAGACAATTGTTCGAATAGGCAGAGAACTAGCTTCATGTTTGTAGCTTTTGCCAAGTCATGTTCCATGAACAAGATTGTATCGTCCGCATACTGTAATATGGGTACTCCCCCCTCCACCAAGTGGGGGACTAAACCACCTACTTGGATGTTCTCCTTAGCCCGACCAATGAGGACCATCAACATGTCCGCCACTATGTTGAACAAGATAGGAGACATGGAATCCCCTTGTCTTAAACCTTTATGTGTCTGAAAGTACTGACCCAAGTCATCATTAACTTTAATTCCCACACTACCCTTTTGAGTGAAGGTATCTACTTGCTTCCTCCAAGACTCGGTAAATCCCTTCATTTGCAACGCTTGTTGTAAGAAAGGCCATTTGACCTTGTCATATGCCTTTTCGAAATCCACCTTAAAGATAACCCCATCCAGTTTCTTTTTGTGAATTTCGTGAATTGTTTCGTGCAAGACTACCACCCCTTCAAGGATGTGTCTTCCTGGCATAAATGCTGTTTGAGATGGTTGAACCACAGAATGAGCAATCTATGTCAATCTATTTGTAGCCACCTTTGTAAATATTTTGAAGCTGACATTAAGTAAACAAATTGGTCTAAACTGCTCAATGCGGATTTCGTCCCCCTTCTTTGGCAACAACGTTATTGTTCCAAAGTTTAGGTGAAAGAGTTATGATTGTCCATTGAACAGGTCATGAAACAAGGGCAGCAAGTCTCCTTTGATTATTGTGTCCGTGGGGAACCCATCCAGTCCCGGAGCCTTATTGTGTTTTATTTGTGCTATAGTGTCATACACCTCTTTTCCAGTGAACGGAGAAGCAAGAACATCATTCTCCTCATGTGTAAGTTGAGGGATATCAGATATAATGCCTTCATCCAGAGAAACATAATTCTCCTGAGGTGCCCCGAATAGCCTTTTGTAATACTCCGTGATATAATGTTTCAAATTATCATGCCCAACAATTGTGGCCTCATCCTGTTCAATCTGAAATATTTTTTCTTTCTATGTTTGCCATTTGTAATCATGTGAAAGAATTTAGTATTATCATCTCCGTGAACCACCTTCGTCACTTTTCCGCGAAGTGCCCCCTTCATCTCTTCCTCTCTGAGTAGAGTTTGTAGTTTTTTCAGCTTCAACCTTAGTATTTCTCTCCGTTATGAGTAGTACTAAGGATTCTGCTTTGACATCCAAATCATTAATGAGTTGAAGCAGCCTTTCTTTTTCCACTTTATTAATGAGTTGACATCCAAATCATTAATGGGTAGGTTTCCCCATTGCCCATTGTAGAAAAAAATGTGGTGTCGTCGTCCCTGGCCATGCTCGTCGTCACCTGGTTGTAGCATCTGCGGGCACCGGTGGCAGCTTTCCCGGTGCTGGTTGTAGCGAAATGCATTGCTAGTTACAGCGTTAGCTCTAGTGATCACCACCTCCAGCATCGCCGGTTGCAAAATGTCTGACCTCGCCGAGGGGGTAGGACAAGGAGATGGACAACCATGGCTTCCCCGGGTTGCATCAACCCCTGAGTACTCCTCGCATCAGCGGTGTGCATGGCGGGGGCAATCGGCTGCCAGCCCCATCTCGACCTGATGTAGATGCAAAAAAGGGTGGCGCATGGAACCGAGGTGATTTCTCCGGCGGCTTGATTTGGGCGCTCGCTACCAGTGCAAGTAATGGAGGTAGGGGATGAGAAGGGAGTGGATGCGTTGACGAGGGGAGCCTTCTGTACAGGGTAGGTGCATTGAGAGGGATCGAGAGCGATGAGGAGGGGTGGTGGGCCAGGGAGGTTGCACTAGCGACGTGGCCAAGCGGGCAATTAGGCGTCGTTTGATCAAGTGGGATAGTGCGACTCGCACACGACTGGCTGAGCGTTCCGCCGACCGGCCGGATGTAAACAATAGCAAAATCAAATGTCTTCATGGATAGATTGGCTACGACTCCAAATCTATCTTTTCTTCTTGAAAAGTAGATGATATCCCTCTCGTTGCTATGTGAATCAGCTATAATATATTTCAATAAAATTTGATTGCGTGAAATGTAAATATTTAGATGAATAAGGCGAACCAAATTTACATACGAGTTACTATACTTGATTACGTAAAGTTGCGAAATAGTTATTGACATAAGTAGAATAATATAATGGAAAATATTTTTCATGCATGGTTGCGTGTGGTGGTGGGTCTTCTCTCATGCATCCTTGCATGTTGAGATGAATAACTTAGTAGGAATGGCTCTTTTAGGTATATATAAGATGAGGATAAAATCTCATTGTAGATGCATACAAGCATATTTATTAAACAATGAGTATCAAAGTCTAGTACATCAAACTCCATAGTAACAGAAAGAAGCCACAATCATATTGACTATAGGAATATATATACCTACATGCATAGCCTATAATTAAACCATCATCCAAGCCACTTGTAAGTGACATATACAACTGCCTCTCACTGCTTGGACCCAGCACCCATAGCTCATATACCTCCACATGATGTAGTAAGGACTATGTACGAATCCATGTTATAGCTTTGAAAATGATGTGCAAAACGTTCTATATTTTGACTGTTAAAAACCCAGTCAACTTGACAATTTCGTAAAACCGAAGGAAATCACAAAATCATGTCCAGATATGTGGCTTAACTTTAGTATTAACCCCACCAAACAAGTTTGCTATACTAAGCAGGTAGAGGCGGGATAATCACATAAATCGTATGCCATACCAAGGTGGAAAAATAACAGGAATAAATATGATGAATTGTTTCATCCTCATAACAACAACAAAAGACATCCCATTGGGCTATGACTCAAAACCTAGTTTACGCTACAAAATCTCCAACCATACGATTTGGATCTCAGACCAATAACAGCCCCAAGATATAGGCGCATAATCCAATGCATTTGATATTGGATATTTGCAAAAGAAACATAAAATGATCTTTATTGAATGGTGTCTGAGGCCAGGTTTGGGTCACCATGGGCCCCTATACCTTTACTACCTACAATTGTTCAAATTATAAAACTTTTCTTAGAATTCATACGGATGAAACATTTATGAGTTTGTTCCTCCAAAAGAGAAAAGAACATTTCAAAGTTTATCCCTGCAGAAGGAACAATATTCATAAGTTTGATTGCTACGTTTTGTAGTCATATTTGTCAACATTGGTTTGTCAATGGTTGCTCATCATGCAATTGCATGCCTTAGGGTGAGATCACTATGGAGAGGTACAAGCAAATGGCCAAGTACAGGGCCAAAGGTTTCATTTTCCATCATTGTTGGAACTTGCTCAAGAAGGATGAGAAGTGGAAGACGAGGAATGATGAGGCTTCACCGAAGAAATCAAGGTCAAGTACCTCGTGCTTTCTAAAGGTCGACAAAAAAGAAGAATATGATGATAATGACGAGAGCGACGATGCTGAGAGGAGACTGAGGATTGCTACTCCATCGGCGAGCAAGAGGGTGAAGGATATGCTTGAGAAGGAAGTGGATGCCATCTACACGAGGGAGAAGATATATATGTTGATCACATGGAAGAAGTACATGGTGTCACGAATCATGCAAGCCAATTTTGACTTGGTGGAGAAGAAGAAACAAGGCAAGTTGGAGAGGTGCCGAGAGATGAATGATGAAAAGAGGCACAAGGTTGACATGGAGAAGGGTCGGCTTCTACTCAAGGAGAACCAAGTGAGGCAATAGGGTGTGGTCGATGAGAATAGGATCATGAAGATGGATCCCGGTGGACCGTGAGCTAGCTAAGTTAGGGGAGAGTTCAGGGTAGAACTGCAATCTGGCCATGGCTCCTCAGAGATTGATGATACCATGTCCATGAATTTTACTTCTATTTTGGCTTATATATTATCTTTCCTCATAAAAGAAACAACACGGGATGACGGGCTAGGACTACTAGCATGAAGAAGTGTACATGAAACCCTTTCAGATCTGCCCTGATTTTTTTCAAAATTACAAATAAATATTCTAGAAGTATCAGAAAAACTGACATGCAAACATGGACGTCATATATGTACCTATAATTTTTCATGTAATACACGCTAAATACAGTACATATGCATTTCTTGTTATTATAAATACATGAATATATGGATCAAGGGAGGCTTCTAAGGGTCATAAGGAATAACTAAGATAGCCCCAAAGCTATGCCTAGGCAAGGGGAAAAAACACAACTACATTAATGATCATATCCATACCAATCATTTTATAATACCGCACGGATGAGGATGGTCTTCAATGATTCCATGCTCCAATGATGTGGAACAGGTGAGACATTTAGCTAGGCTCGAGATGTGCCATCGGCCTGCGGAGGTTAGAGACGGCAATGAACTGCCCTTGGATCTGATTGCACTCTTTATTTTTGTCATAGGTGTTCTTATTACGTTTGGACTTAGTTAATAACTTGTATCTGGCTTTGACCTTTGTCAAAATAAATGACCCAGTTGAAATGTGGCTTTGGCTTTTGACAAAATAAAATGATCGAGTTGAAATTAGAGAACCACAAAATGGTTCTCTTTATTCCCATTCATAGCAGAAGCCCACACATGTTGAGCGCGCGGAGCTCACATACGCACACATGCATGCCACACGCGTCTATGGACGCAACGTGCATGCATATGCTTATTCACGAGCGACTGATTTTATGCCTAAATCCACAGAGGCTGGTTCACGGTGGGGCAGTATCGAACACTGTGAATGGTCGGCAAGTTGCACTGCCCCGGGGCGACGAGTAATCTGACGAAGTCCCGTTGCATCTCCCTGGGGCATCCGGGCAGGTCCATGAGACCGCTCTGACCAACATTGCCAGACCTCGGGTCCACGGGCTGAGAAGGTACCGGCAACGCTATGAAGTAGCGCAGCGCCTCGCACCGGCACTGCGGAGAGATTTCTGCAAGCTCCTGGCAGCAATACAACTTGGCGAGGTATGGCTTCCCCGGGGAGTATATCGACGCGGATGTCATCCATTCGGGTAGCCTCGACCCGGGAGTGAAGACGCCACAAGTTTGCTGCAACACATAGTCGCGGCAGTGTGGGAGCAGATTGGTCCGAAAAGCCACCCCTGGGGAGCAGTCGTCGTTGCGGGCGGCGGCAGCGGCGAAGGCGGAGACCATGACGGTGGCCAAGAGGAGGAGCCTGCAGTTGGACTTGCACGCCATATTGTTCTGGCTAAGTCTGCAGCTGGTTCGTTGGTGTAGTTTCTTTAGTGTATGCTACATGTACCACGCATGCTTGCATATATACCTAGAAAAAGTTAAGGGTGGCAGAGTTGTTAGCAACTAGCTAATTTTGTTGTGTTGTATTGACGGTTGTGATGAGTTGGAGTGCACTTGATTAATCTGTTGAGACAGAATTTGGCGGGAAACGCAAGCTGGCTTGTGCGTGGAAGCAGTGAGAGATTCGTAGTCTCTCGATTCTAGCTTTCCTCGTCATGGTTTCGATGAGTATGTCGAATCTTTTCGTATACTGCTTGCAGCTCATTTATCTTGCCAATTAAGCTAGTTTATACGTGACAGTGTTGCTAAACATACAACGGAGTTTGGTTTTGCTTGCAGTTAAGAAACATGTGACGACTCTGCGTGTGAGCAACTCCCCTTTATAAATCATTGTTTTTTTTCAAACCGAGACAAAAGATTTGCCTCATATATTAAATAAGGAAGGAAACAAATTTGACAGAATACAACAAATCGCAACCCCAGTGCGGCATGGCAACTACTCGGATACAAAAATACACCCTAGCTCTTTAGCTCCCGCAGTAATCCATAGGTTTGCCTCAACCATTACATTTTGCAGAAGGATAGGTGGAGGCGCACATTTGTGGCGGAACACCCTTGCATTCCTCTCATTCCAAAGAGTTCAGGAGACTAGCATGGTGAGGGAGGCCATCGCACGTTTCTCCGAGTTCTGCCTGTCCGTTCTTTTCTCCCACCATCGCAGGAGAGAGTCTTCAACGTGCCAATCAGATGTATCCATTTGCGCCAGACCGAGTCTATCAATCACCAACCGCCAGAGCCTAATGGAGAAGCGACATTTGGCGAAAAGGTGAATGCCCGTTTATTGATCCCTTTTGCATAGCTGACAGAGACCATAATTTTCCCAGCCGCGCCGCTCCAACCGGTCGGCAGTCCAAATCCAATCTTGCAAGGCCAAACATGCAAAGAATTTGACCTTGGGGGGGGGAGGCTTTCCATACCATGGAGTGGATTGGCGATTGTGTCATACCAAGGAATTACACTTTGTAGGCTGAGGACGTCGAGTATACTCCACTGATGGCGTGCTTCCAAACGATGTCGTCCTCAAGCTGATCGACAAGATGAACGTTGTTGGCGAGGGCCCAAAGCGAGAAGATCTCGTGGACGTGGGCAGTGGAGACAACGGTGCCATGCTTGAAGTGGGTCATCCATGCATTTTCGTGAAATGCTTCAGCAAAGCTTCCATCTCTTCCTATTGGATGCCAGAAAAATTAGCGGAGCAATATCCTTGGGCTTGCGGCCAAACAACCACGGGAAGTCCCAAAAAGGTGTTTTTGCACCATTCCCAACTCTGATTGTGGTGGAAGCATAGAAGAAGTCGAGGTCTTCATCGGTGCAAGGGTTACCCATTCCTATCCATGGTCTGCAAGGTTCCGTCCACTCGTACCAGAGCCACCTAAGCCGTAAAGCCCGAGCGAACTTGTCGGTGTTGAGGACACCAAGGCCACCGTAGCACGTAGGCCTGCAGACCACCTCCCGGTTGACCTTGCATTTTGCCCCGATTGTCTTGTTCGTGCCGGACCAGATGAAAGCCCTCTCCAACTGTTTTCGAGTTGGTAGCAAAGCACAAGAGACATCAGCAAAAAAAAAGTACCTTGTTGCTTGTTTGGTATATTTAGTCACCTTCTCCGTGTCCACAAAAAAAAAGGTAATAAACTTGACTGGTACCGTTAGTAAGCAATGATGGGTACCGATCTCCAACATATCAACCTGTCTCGAAGAAACTGACAAGAAACTGATGGGCGGGGAAGTATCTGGTGATAACAACCCACAAATGCTCCCATGCTACTGATACAATTTTTTCAAATTTAAACATTGCGAAAAAAATTCTGAAAAAAATAAAGATGTCCACAGCACATGTTTAGATAACCCCTAGAAAATTCAGACTAAAATTTAAAATATACATCGAGAAACAAAAAAAATTGAGAAATCCGTCATGAATAGTGTCAAAAGAAGACAAAAGCTGGAATGATACTATTCACATATGAATTTGTATTTTTTGGTTCTCCGTGTGTATTTCGAATTTTGATCTGAAATTTTTAGGGGTTGTCCAAACATGTTGTGAACATCCATGATTTGTTTCAGAATTTTTTTTGGAATGTTTAAATTTGAATGTTTCAAGTTCGTAGCATGGGAACATGTGAGTGTTGGTATCTCATCTCTCCTATCTTGCAAACCAGCAATTATTATGCTAATGGCAGGGGCCGTGGCAAGGGGATCCCATCTCTCCTATTCTGTTCAATTTTGTCACGGATGCCCTATCTTTCATTCTTCCCTAGGCCGCTAAGGCTGGACACATCTCTCCCCTGGTATTTCATCTCATTCCGGAAGGGGTCTCGCACCTTCAGTACGTGGATGATACTATTACCATGGTGGAATTGAACTATTCTTGTATTGCACATCTAAAGTTCGTTTACCTCTGCTTCAAAGCTCTCTCGCGTCTCAGAATTAACTTTTCTAAGAGCGAGGTTATCACCACGGGAGTTTCTGAGGAAGAATCTCTTAGGGTCGCTCATTTGCTTAACAGCTCCTTGGGATCCTTCCCTTTCAGATATTTGGGTCTACCCATTTCGCCGTTTAGGCTGTGTGCCAAGGAGTTCTCTCCCTTGGTGTCGAAACTTGGGACGGGTAATGCGTTGGAGGGGAAGATATAATACGAAGGCGGGCAAGGTTTGCCTTATCAATGTGTGCCTCTCCTCCCTCCCTATGTTCACCATGGGCTTTTATCTTTTCTCTGGAGGGACATGATGGTTTCGATAAGCATAGAGGTGCCTTCTATTGGAATGTTGCCGACAAAGTGACAATAAACGAAAGAATAGACCGGTCAAATGGAAACTAATGTGTACGCCTAAGAACTATGGTGGGTTTGGCATTTTGAATATTGCGGCGATGAACAAATGTCTCATTATTAAGTGGTGGTGGAAAATTAAAATTACAGCCAATGGGGTTGGCAGCCTTTCGCTTTCTCTTCTTAAAGCTAAATACTTCCCTCGTGAGAGACCGATGTTTGCTTCGGCAACGGGTGGATCTCAATTCTAGAAAGATTTGGTGAAAGTTTGGGATATTTTCAAAGAGCATGTGAAATTTGTGATGGGTAATGGGTGTTCAATTAGGTTCTGGTGTGTTGATTCTTCCTTAGTTGTTTCGTTTCCGGCACTCTTTTTTTATTGTTTGCGTCTGGAGATCTTGATCTCAGAGCTCTCTGCTAATAATTGGAACCTTGCTTTCCAACGCTCTCTTTCGCTATAGAGTTGGAAGACTGGCAGTGGTTTGTTGCTTTCTTTCATGTCCTCTCGGAGGAGGAGGACTCGGTCACTTGACCCCACACCTCTTCGGCTATTTTTTCAGTCAAGTCTCTCTATTCCACACTGATTTCGGGATCCCTTGCCTCCAGATTTAAGCGTATTTGGAAGGCCAGGATTCCTTTGAAAATTAAGATATCCATGTGGCAAACTATTAGGGGTCGGCTGCCCGCAGCGGATCAAATCCGTAAGTGCAATGGTCCGGGTTCGGATCGATGTGGGCTGTGCTCTGAATTGGAGGATTCTAATCACATTTTCTTTGGTTGTGTTTTGGCTAAGGTGGCTTTGCGTTGTATTAGATCCTGGCTTAGGGTATCATGGGAGCCCTCGTCCTTTGATGAACCGCGAGTGGTTTTGGCTAGGCTTGTGGGCACTACCAAGAGCCTGTTTTATCTAGGGTTCTCTGCCCTATGTTGGTCGCTCTAGACGACCAGGAACAATTTTATCACTGAATAACTGATTCCTAACAAGCCTGCTGATTGCATGTTTAAAATGTGTTTGTTTGTGAAATAGTGGATATTATTGACTAGAGTTGCGGATCATAATGCTCTGGATGTGCTGATTACAAAAGTTCGGGCTTCAGTTGCCATCTTATCTTAGCAAGACATGGATGGATAAGCATAGTCTTTGTAGCTCGTCCGGTTGTGGCCTCGGCCTGGGCCAGCCCAGTACTGTGCTAGCCTCACAGCGAGGCTACCCTACGTATCTGAAATCACTGATCGAAGAGTACTCCTTTTAAAGGTCGCTCCAACCATTTGTCGCAACTTGTGAGTTTTTTAATTTTTCGTAGACCCGTAATTTTAAAATGTTTTATCCCCTAAACCATGCGTTCAAATATTGAACGTTTTCACCGTTCGGTTCCTTGTGTCGAGATCTTTAAAACTAGATCCCATGTTGATAGGTTTTGACGAACTTTTCTTTCCACAAGAAACAAACGGAAAAAAACCAGATAGAAAAACCGTGCCTCTCGCGATAGAAAAAAACAGAAAACGTGTTTTTTTGTGTCTCTCGCAAAGGCAAAACCATGCCTCTCACGGGAAGCAAAACCTTGCCCGTTGCGAAAAAAAATCGTGTTTTTTTCGTTTCTGAGAGGCACGGTTGTGCCTCTCGTGAAACCAAAATCGTGTTTCTCGCAAAAAAAACAGAAAACATGTTTTTTCTCGTTTTGGAAAGGCACGGCTATCGTGCCTTTCGTAGAAGCAAAAACGTGCCTCTTACGCAAAAGAAAAATTAGAAAACCATGCCTCTCGTGAAAAAAAAATAGATAACTCATTTTTTCTGCCATATATTGTTTTTGAAAAAAAATCGTCCAAAAGCAAAGAAAGAACAATAAAAAACAGGAACACCAAAAAAACGAAAAACAAATCAATCTAAAAAGCCGAAAACGCGTGCGGAAGGAACGCTCAGAGCGCGACACGTGACGCGACTCAGAACATGCCAAATAGCATCACGTGGGAAAGATCGTTAAGAGGCTCCTGAAGGAGTGCTCGCCAACTAGTTGCTCTCCCTATGTATTGCAGTAACCGAGGCATAGGGACTCCAGCGCAAATGGCTCAGACACTCTGTCCATGATCGATTTTTTCTTTGATTCGTTTAGTCACATTTTTTGTCAAAAATGTGACATTTGTTTTTGTAGGAGCTAGAGTTCTTGAAAAATTTAAAGAGAAAAATATATTCTAGAAAATTATTAAGTATATGGAAATACAGAATAATAGTGTGTGGGTTATAAGTTCAATGTATATTTAAAATGTTTAGTGTGTGCTATAAAAATATTCAAATATAACAAAAAAACATTAACCATACATTGAAAATTGTACAATGTACTTCCTCCGTTCCTAAATATTTGTCTTTTTAGAGATTCAGCTATGTACTACATACGAAGCAAAATAAATGAATCTACACTCTAAATTATGTCTATATACATCCGTATGTAATCCATAGTAAAATCTCTAAAAAGACCAATATTTAGGAACGGAGGTAGTATATGACAAAGAAATTGTCCTCATATCTCATGAAAATGTTCACTATATTTGAAATAAATTGTCACCATATATATGAAAATCTGCGCATTATATTACTTAAACAATAAAAAAGATAAAAATAAAAACAAACAGAAAAAAGACCATAATCTGAAAAAAAAAGCATAGAAAACAAAGAGATAAAACCGAAGTGAAAAGGAAAAATCAGAGAAAAGAATGAAAAATGAAAAATGCGCACATACGTTAAATACGCTAGCTCATAATTCCTCGCGCTTCGGCAAAGAACCTCCTATCTAACACACGCGTGCTTCCTATAAATCTCGCTGCTACCCTCAAAAAACAAAACGCAAAAATAGGAGTAGCTTCGTTCAGAGCGCCCACGGGTGGGCTAGCCCAGTTGGTGGCAGCACGTGCTGCGTGCTGCGTGCTGCTATTTCATTTTTTGAAAATCTATTCTATAGCGTACGCACCGTTGCGTTCCCGTACGGTGGTGGCCGTTCGAGCCTCCCATTTGGTGCATGTCACGCTTTAACAAGTCTATTTTAATCAATACTAGACGAGAGGGGTCTTAGTAAGTAGCACATCCTAGAAAACATCAGGGAACCGGACGTAACTCGCGCAATGTGTTTACCGCACTTTAGAGAATCTGCCTTTTGCTAGTACTACTTTGCTACAGCGGTTTAACTTCTTACTTTACTTTGTTTAAGAATTCCATTACTCTGAGTATGCTTTTTTCGTCAAACATTTTTGGCTTTAGAAAATATCTATACGTGCAGCGACCCATAAATGTTCCGTGCAGCGACCCATAATGTTCTGCTAGTAAATGTTCCGGTACAACGACCCATCAATGTGCAACAAAATTCCATGGCAAACCTTTTAACCACTATACAAGCACAACAAAACATCCTTAACAACTTACTAGTGCTAGTTGTTACCACACCTGAAAAGCTTTATGAGATAACATGGCAATTTAGTAGAGAAAAACCGTTAAGCGCGACAGAACACCATGGCAACTAGGTTTTCACATACCTCCAAGTCTCCGACAACACTATTTTAAAACAGTAACTTGATAGAATTAAGCTGGCAAGTGTGAGAAAACACCGTGGCAACTAACTCTTACAAGCCATGGCAAAATATATTAAGCGACAACTAGATAGAAATAAATTGGCAAACGTGAGAAAACATCATGGCAACTAGGCCTTACAAACCATGGTAAAATTTACTAAATGACAACTAGATAGAATTAAACTGGAAAGCACAAAAAAAAAACACAATGACAAGTGGTACGTTTTATAAGTCTCCAACAAATTTTATGAGACAACAACTTGACATTAAACTGGCAAGTGCGGGGAATTGCCATAGTAACCAGACCTTACAAATTACAAGCCATGACAAAATTTATTAAACGGCAATTAGATAGAATTAAACTGGTAAGCAAAAAAAACACAATGACAAATATGATTTACAAGCCTTCAAAAACTTTAGAAGACAACGGCTTGACATTGAACTGGCAAGCGCGGCAAAACACCGTGACAGCTAGGTTATACAACATATAACAAAACTGTGTGACAAAACAATTTGATAGTATTAAACTGACAAGTACGGCAAAGCACTATGACAACTAGGTGTTACAAGCAAAACAAATCAATATGAACGATATTTTTCATACGCTAATATTTTTGCTAGGTACAGTTACATGTAGACATTTGTACTTGGTAGGTGATAATCATCGAAAGAAAAGGTCAACGTGAAATTGCATTTGGACGAATAGTGGCTGCCTGCAGCAAGCTATGCCCGTGCATGCTCCTTTTCTTTAGTATTTTTTTGATGCGTACTAGGCCGTGGTACCGAGTGTTTAGAAAGCGCCGCACGGCAACGCATAGGTGCGGCGTCGCTGTGTAGTAGGGTCCTTCATTTTTTCATCCGTGTACTCTGTTATTTGTTTTTCATTTTTTTCTGCTTCTTTTATGTTACTTCTCTAGTCTTTTGTGCGTTTGGTTTTTTCATTTCCCGTATTTTTCAAAAACAAAATCGGCGTTCCCTTTTTATTTTATTAATAGACAGTTAAAAATACGTTAGTATTTCATAAACATTTTTAATATTTAATTTTTTATAAAACACGATAATAATTCGTTAGAGGTAGTTGTACATTCAAACTGTCACAGTGCATTATAAAAACTGTTCATCATATATGAAAAAAAGTTCCTTGTTTAAAATATATTCAATGTGTATTAAAAAGAATCAAATTTATATTATAAAATTTAACATGTATAAAAATGTTCACAGTATATTAAAACAATGTTTAGTGTGATGTAAAATAATGTTCGCTGTTACAGAAATGCTTATAGTATGAAGTAAAATATAAAACAGAGAAACAAGACAAGGCATATCCGGAACAAGAAGGGAGGTAATGCAGAGGCAGAGATGGACTCAGTTTTGGGGAAGAGAGGGGTTGGGCATGTTGCTATTCACAGCGACGTAGCAAATTGTAAGAGTGATGAGAGTAGAGAGGGGTTTAAGAAACAGAAAGGGACTGGGAGGGATGAGCATGAGTGTAACACAGTGGGGACAGAAGAAAAGGAGGCAATCGGCACAGGGGCCGTCGGGAAACTGACGGGTGCTGAGGATGGCGCCCGTCAGGAGAAATGACTATGTTTTGCTGGAACTGTGGGGGCCTAGGCTGTTGGGAGACGTAGTAGTAAATCGAATTTTTCTACGTGTCACCAAGATCTATCTATGGAGAAACCAGCAACGAGAGGGGGGAGATTGCATCTTCATACCTTTGAAGATCGCTAAGCGGAAGCGTTACAAGAACGCGGTTGGTGGAGTCGTACTCGCAGCGATTCAGATTGCGGTGGATTCCGATCTTAGCACCGAACAACGGTGCCTCCGGGTTCAACACACGTGCAGCCCGGTCACGTTGATTTTCCTGTCACGTTGATTTTCCACCTCACTCTGAAATTCCTTGAACCTTTCAAAGGTTTCAGACTTGTGTTTCATTAAGTAGACATACCCATATCTGCTCATGTCATCAGTGAGGGTGAGAACATAACGGTAGCCACCACGAGCCTCGACACTCATTGGACCGCACACATCGGTATGTATTATTTCCAATAAGTCAGTTGCTCGCTCCATTGTTCCGGAGAACGGAGTCTTGGTCATCTTGCCGATGAGGCATGGTTCGCACGTGTCAAATGATTCGAAATCAAGCGACTCCAAAAGTCCATCAGCATGGAGCTTCTTCATGCGTTTGACACCAATATGACCAAGGCGGCAGTGCCACATATAAGTGGGACTATCGTTATCAACCTTACACCTTTTGGTACTCACACTATGGACATGTGTAACATCACGTTCGAGATTCATCAAAAATAAACCATTGACCAGCGGGGCATGACCATAAAACATTTCTCTCATATAAATAGAACAACCATTATTCTCAGATTTAAATGAGTAGCCATCTCGCATCAAGCGAGATCCAGATACAATGTTCATGCTCAAAGCTGGTACTAAATAACAATTATTAAGGTTTAAAACTAATCCCGAAGGTAGATGTAGAGGTAGCATGCCGACGGCGATCACATCGACCTTGGAACCATTCCTGACGCGCATCGTCACCTCGTCCTTTGCCAGCCTCCGCTTATTCCGCAGCTCCTGCTTGGAGTTACAAATGTGAGCAACTGCACCGGTATCAAATACCCAGGAGCTACTACGAGCACTGGTTAGGTACACATCAATAACAAGTATATCACATATACCTTTAATGTTGCCGTCCTTCTTATCCGCTAAGTACTTGGGGCAGTTCCGCTTCCAGCGACTGGTACCCTTGCAGTAAAAGCACTCAGTCTCAGGCTTGGGTCCATGCTTGTTCTTCTTCTTCCCGGCAACTTGCTTACCGGGCACGGCAACAGCTTTGCCGTCCTTCTTGAAGTTCTTCTTACCCTTGCCTTTCTTGAAACTAGTGGTCTTATTCACCATCAACACTTGATGCTCCTTTTTGATCTCGACCTCCGCTGATTTCAGCATCGAGTACAACTCAGGAATGGACTTCTCCATCCCTTGCATGTTGTAGTTCATCACAAAGCTTTTGTAGCTAGGTGGAAGCGACTAGAGGATTCTGTCAATGACTGAGTCATCCGGGAGATTAACTCCCAGCTGAGTCAAGCGGTTGTGTAGCCCAGACATCTTGAGGATGTGCTCACTGACAGAACTATTCTCCTCCATCTTACAGCTGAAGAACTTGTCGGAGACGTCATATCTCTCGACCCGGGCATGAGCTTGGAAAACCAGTTTCAGCTCTTGGAACATCTCATATGCTCCATGTTGCTCAAAACGCTTTTGGATCCCCGGTTCTAAAATGTAAAGCATGCCGCACTGAACAAGGGAGTAATCATCACAGCGTGTCTGCCAAGCGTTCATAACGTCTTGTTCTGCTGGGAGAATGGGTGCATCACCTAGTGGTGCATCAAGGACATACAATTTCTTGGAAGCTATGAGGATGATCCTCAAGCCACGGACCTAGTCTGCATAGTTGCTTCCATCATCTTTCAGCTTGGTTTTCTCTAGGAACGCGTTGAAATTGAGGGTGACATTCGCGTCGGCCATTGGATCTACAATATAGATAGTAAAGACAATTTTTTTAGACTAAGTTCATGATAATCAAGTTCACATAATAAAATTATTCAATGAACTCCCACTTAGATAGACATCTCTCTAGTCATCTAAGTGACACATGATCCATGTCAACTAGCCCGTGTCCGATCATCACGTGAGACGGACTAGTCATCCATGGTGAACATCTCCATGTTGATCGTATCTTCTATACGACTCATGTTCGACCTTTCGGTCTTCCGTGTTCCGAGGCCATGTCTGTACATGCTAGGCTCGTCAAGTCAACCTAAGTGTTCCACGTGTGTAAATCTGGCTTACACCTGTTTTATGCGAACGTTAGAACCTATCACACCCGATCATCACGTGATGCTTCGGAACAACGATCCTTAGCAACGGTGCACAGTTAGGGTGAACACATCTGTTGAAATTTTATTGGGAGATCATCTTATTTACTACCGTTGTTCTAAGAAAATAAGATATAAATATGATAAACATCACATGCAATCAATATAGTGACATGATATGGCCATTATCATCTTGCTCCTTTGATCTCCATCTTCGGGGCACCATGATCATCATTGTCACCGGCACGACACCATGATCTCCATCATTGTGTCTTCATGAAGTTGTCTCGCCAACTATTACTTCTACTACTATGGCTAACGTTTAGCAATAAAGTAAAGTAATTACATGGCGTTTATGATTGACACGCAGGTCATACAATAAAATAAGACAACTCCTATGGCTCCTGTCGGTTGTCATGCTCATCGACATCCAAGTCGTGAATCCTATTACAAGAACATGATCAATCTCATACATCACAATGCATCACATCACATCCTTTGGCCATATCACATCACAAGGCATATGCTACAAAAACAAGTTAGACGTCCTCTAATTTGTAGTTGCAAGTTATTACGTGGCTGCTATAGGTTACTAGCAAAAACGTTTCTAACCTACGTCAAAACCACAACGTGATATGCCAATTGCTATTTACCCTTCATAAGGACCCTTTTCATCGAATCCAATCCGACTAAGGTGGGAGAGACAGACACCCGCTAACAAAATCGACGCCCACAACTGCTTTGTGTTCTACTCGTGCATAGATTCTACGCATAGACCTAGCTCTGATACCACTGTTGGGAGACGTAGTAGTAAATCAAATTTTCCTACGTGTCACCAAGATCTATCTATGGAGAAACCAGCAACGAGAGGGGAGAGATTGCTTCTTCATACCTTTGAAGATCACTAAGCGGAAGCGTTACAAGAACACGGTTGGTGGAGTCGTACTCGCAGCGATTCCGATCGCGGTGGATTCCGATCTTAGCACCGAACAACGGTGCCTCCGGGTTCAACACACGTGCAACCCGGTGACGTCTCCTACGCCTTGATCCAGCAAGGAGGAAGGAGAGGTTGGGAAGGGCTCCAGCAGCAGCACGACGGCCTGGTGGTGGTGGAGTAGCAAGGTATTCCGGCAGGGCTTCGCCTAAGCGCTGCGGAGGAGGAAGAAGAGAGGTAGGGCTTTGCCGTGAGAGAGAGAGTTCAGATCTATCCTCAAAAGGCCAAAACCTCAAGTATATATAGGAGGAGGTAGAGGGAGGGTTGGCTTGGACTCTCCTCCAAGGAGGAGAGCTTCGGCCGAATCAAAGGGAGAGTCCACCTCCCACAAGGGAGGTGGATCTCCTCCTTTTCAAACTCCTTTGCCCTTATCTCTACTCCTCCATCCGCATGGGACTTTCTAGAAGGTCTTGGCCAGCCCACAAAGGGCTGGCACACCTCCTCTAAGGTCCCACGAAGTCCTTTGGTCGTCACACCCCTCCCGGGGGTCCTCCGGCACCCTCCCGGCACTCCCGGTACACTACCGATGAGCCCGAAAACTTTCCGGTGACCAAAACTAGACTTCATATATATCAATCTTTACCTCCGGACCATTCCGAAGCTCCTCGTGACGTCCGGGATCTCATCCGGGACTCCGAACAACCTTCGGTAATCACGTATACCATTTCCCTATAACCCTAGCGTCATCGAACCTTAAGTGTGTAGACCCTACGGGTTCGGGAGACACGTGGACATGACCAAGACACTTCTCCGGCCAATAACCAACAGCGGGATCTGGATACCCATGTTGGCTCCCACATGCTCCATGATGATCTCATCGGATGAACCACGATGTTGGGGATTCAATCAATCCCGTATACAATTCCCTTTGTCTATCGGTATGATACTTGCCCGAGATTCGATCGTCGGTATCTCTATACCTTGTTCAATCTCGTTGCCGGCAAGTCTCTTTACTCGTTCCGTAATAAATCATCCCGTGGCTAACTCCTTAGTCACTTTGAGCTCATTATGATGATGTCTTACCGAGTGGGCCCAGAGATACCTCTCCGTCACACGGAGTGACAAATCCCAGTCTCGATTCGTGCCAACCCAACAGACACTTTCGGAGATACCCGTAGTGCACCTTTATAGCCACCCAGTTACGTTGTGACGTTTGGCACACCCAAAGCATTCCTACGGTATCCGGGAGTTCCACAATATCATGGTCTAAGGAAACGATACTTGACATTGAAAAGCTTTAGCAAACGAACCACACGATCTAGTGCTATGCTTAGGATTGGGTCTTGTTCATCACATCATTCTCCTAATGATGTGATCCCGTTATCAACGACATTCAATGTCCATGGTCATGAAACCGTGACCATCTATTGATCAACGAGCTAGTCACTAGAGGCTCACTAGGGACATGTTGTGGTCTATGTATTCACACATGTATTAGGGTTTCCGGTTAACACAATTATAGCATGAACAATAGACAATAGACAATATCATGAACAATAGACCACAACATGTCGGAAACCGTAATACATGTGCGAATACATAGACCACAACATGTCCCTAGTGAGACTCTAGTTGGCTAGCTCGTTGACCAATAGATGGTCACGGTTTCATGACCATGGACATTGGATGTCGTTGATAACGGGATCACATCATTAGGAGAATGATGTGATGGACAAGACCTAATCCTATGCATAGCACAAGATCGTGTAGTTTGTCTGCTAAAGCTTTTCCAATGTCAAGTATCATTTCCTTAGACCATGATATTGTGCAACTCCCGGATACCGTAGGAATGCTTTGGGTGTGCCAAACATCACAACGTAACTGGGTGGCTATAAAAATGCACTACGGGTATCTCCGAAAGTGTCTGTTGGGTTGGCACGAATCGAGACTGGGATTTGTCACTCCGTGTGACGGAGAGGTATCTCTGGGCCCACTCGGTAAGACATCATAATAATGAGCTCAATGTGACTAAGGAGTTAGCCACGGGATGATGTGTTAAGGAATGAGTAAAGAGACTTGCCGGTAACGAGATTGAACAAGGTATAGGGATACCGACGATCGAATCTTAGGCAAGTATCATACTGGTAGACAAAGGGAATTGTATACGGGATTGATTGAATCCCCGACATCGTGGTTCATCTGATGAGATCATCATGGAGGATGTGTGAGACAACATGGTTATCCAGATCCCGTTGTTGGTTATTGACCAGAGAGGTGTCTCGGTCATGTCTACGTGTCTCCCGAACCCGTAGGGTTTACACACTTAAGGTTCGATGACGCTAGGGTTATAGGGAAATAGTGTACATGGTTACCAAAGGTTGTTCGGAGTCCCGGATGAGATCCCGGACATCACAAGGAGCTTCGGAATGGTCCGGAGGTAAATTGATATATAGGAAGTGAGGTTTCGGTCACCGAAAGTGTTTCGGGCATAACCGGTAGTGTACCGGGACCACCGGAAGGGTTCTAGGGGTCCACCGGGAGGGGCCATGGGCACCAGAAGTTTTCATGGGCCAAGAGTGGGAGGGAACCAGCCCCTAGGTGGGCTGGTGCGCCTCCCACCCCATCCCAAGGCATGGCAAGGGGTGGAGGGGGCAAACCCTAGGCGTGGATGGGCCCAAGGCCCACCCTATGGCGCCGCCCCTCCTACCACCTTGGCCGCCGGCCCTCCCATCTAGGGCTGCAGCACCCTCTAGGGTGGGAACCCTAGATGGGGGATGGGGTGCCTCCTCGTCCTTCCTCCTATATATATGTGGGGTTTTGGATGGCTGCAAGACACGACTCTCTCTCCCTCTCGGCGCAACCCTACTCCTCCCTCTCCTAGTTCTCCGTAGTGCTTGGTGAAGTCCTGCCGGAGACCACGTAGCTCCACCGTCACCACGCCGTCGTGCAGCCAGAGCTCTCCCTCAACCTCTCCTTCCTCCTTGCTGGATCAAGGCATAGGAGACGTCACCAGGCTGCACGTGTGATTAACGCAGAGGCGCCGTTGTTCGGCGCTAAGATCGGAGTCCACCGCGATCTGAATCGCTACGAGTACTACTCCGCCAACCGCGTTCTTGTAACGCTTCTTCTTAGCGATCTTCAAAGGTATGAAGATGCACTCTCCCCTTACTCGTTGCTGGTTTCTCCATAGATAGATCTTGGTGAACACGTAGAATTTTTTTTGATTTACTACTACGTCTCCCAACAGTGGCATCATGAGCTAGGTCTATGCGTAGAATCTATGCACAAGTAGAACACAAAGTTGTTGTGGGCGTCGATCTTGTTAATTTTCTTACCACTACTAGTCTTATCTTGATTCGGTGGTATTGTGGGATGAAGCGGCTAGGACCAACTTTACACGTACGCTTACGTGAGACCGGTTCCACCGCCTGACATGCACTTGTTGCATAAGGTGGCTAGCGGGAGTCTGTCTCTCCCACCTTAGTCAGATTGGATTTGATGAAAAGGGTCCTTATGAAGGGTAAATAGCAATTGGCATATCACGTTGTGGTTTTGGTGTAGGTAAGAAACATTCTTGCTATAAACCTATAGCAGCCACGTAAAAACTTGCAACTACAAATTAGAGGACGTCTAACTTGTTCTTGCAGCATATGCCTTGTGATGTGATATGGCCAAAGGATGTGATGTGATGCATTGTGATGTATGAGATTGATCATGTTCTTGTAATAGGATTCACGACTTGCATGTCGATGAGTATGACAACCGGCAGGAGCCATAGGAGTTGTCTTATTTTATTGTATGACCTGCGTGTCAATCATAAACGTCATGTAATTACTTTACTTTATTACTAAACATTAGCTGTAGTAGTAGAAGTAATAGTTGGCGAGACAACTTCATGAAGACACGATGATGGAGATCATGGTGTCGTGCCGGTGACAGTGATGATCATGGTGCCCCGAAGATGGAGATCAAAGGAGCAAGATGATATTGGCCATATCATGTGACTATATTGATTGCATGTGATGTTTATCATGTTTACATCCTATTTGCTTAGAACGACGGTAGTAAATAAGATGATCTCTCAATAAAATTTCAAGAAATGTGTTCACCCTAATTGTGCACCGTTGCTAAGGATCATTGTTTCGAAGCACCACGTGATGATCGGGTGTGATAGGTTCTAACGTTCGCATACAATGGGTGTAAGCCACATTTACACACGTGAAACACTTAGGTTGACTTTAGAGCCTAGCATGTACAGACATGGCCTCAGAACATGGAAGACCGAAAGGTCGAACATGAGTCGTATAGAAGATACGATCAACATGGAGATGTTCACCATGGATGACTAGTCCGTCTCACGTGATGATCGGAGACGGGCTAGTTGACATGTATCATGAATCACTTGGATGACTAGAGAGATTTCTATCTAAGTGGGAGTTCATTAAATAATTTGATTATGTGAACTTAATTATCATGAACTTAGTCTAAAATTGTCTTTACAAACTATATTGTAGATCCAATGGCCAACTCTAATGTCACCCTCAACTTCAACACGTTCCTAGAGAAAACCAAGCTGGAAGATGATGGAAGCAACTATCGGACTGGGTCCGTAGCTTGAGGATCATCCTCATAGCTTCCAAGAGATTTTATGTCCTTGATGCACCGCTAGGCGACCCACCCATTTTTCTAGCGGACCAAGACGTTACGAACACCTGGCTGTCATGCTGTGATGATTACTCCCTTGTTCAATGCGGCATGCTTTACAGTTTAGAACCGGGGCTCCAAAAGCGTTTTGAGCAACACGAAGCATATGAGATGTTCCAGGAGCTGAAACTAGTTTTCCAAGCTCATGCCCGGGTCGAGAGATATGACATCTCCGACAAGTTCTTCAACTATAATATGGAGGAGAATAGTTCTGTCAGTGAGCACATACTCAAAATGTCTGGGTTGCACAACCGCTTGACTCAGCTAGGAGTTAATCTCCCGATGACTCGGTCATTGACAGAATCCTCCAGTCGCTTCCACCTAGCTACAAGAGCTTTGTGATGAACTACAACATGCAGGGTATGGAGAAGTCCATTCCTGAGTTGTACTCGATGCTGAAATCAGCGGAGGTCAAGATCAAAAAGGAGCATCAAGTGTTGATGGTGAATAACACCACTAGTTTCAAGAAAGGCAAGGGTAAGAAGAACTTCAAGAAGGACGGCAAAGCTGTTGCCGCGCCCGGTAAGCAAGTTGCCAGGAAGAAGAACAAGAATGGACCGAAGCCTGAGACTGAGTGCTTTTATTGCAAGGGTACCGGTCACTAGAAGCGAATCTGCCCCACGTACTTAGCGGATAAGAAGGCCGACAACGTTAAAGGTATATGTGATATACTTGTTATTGATGTATACCTAACCAGCGCTCGTAGTGGCTCCTGGGTATTTGATACCGGTGCAGTTGCTCACATTTGTAACTCCAAGCAGGAGCTGCAGAATAAGCGGAGGTTGGCAAAGGACGAGGTGACGATGCGCGTCGGGAATGGTTCCAAGGTCGATGTGATCGCCGTCGGCACACTACCTCTACATCTACCTTCGGGGTTAGTTTTAAACCTCAATAATTGTTATTTAGTACCAGCTTTGAGCATGAACATTGTATCTAGATCTCACTTGATGCGAGATGGCTACTCATTTAAATCTGAGAATAATGGTTGTTCTATTTACATGAGAGAAATGTTTTATGGTCATGCTCCACTGGTCAATGGTTTATTTTTGATGAATCTCGAACGTGATGTTACACATTTTCATAGTGTGAGTGCCAAAAAGTGTAAGGTTGATAACGATAGTCCCACTTACATGTGGCACTGCCGCCTTGGTGTCAAACGCATGAAGAAGCTCCCTGCTGGTGGACTTTTGGAGTCTCTTGATTTCGAATCATTTGACACATGCAAACCATGCCTCATGGGCAAGATGACCAAGACTCCGTTCTCCGGAACAATGGAGCGAGCAACTGACTTGTTGGAGATAATACATACCGATGTATGCGGTCCAATGAGCGTAGAGGCTCGCGGAGGCTACCGTTATGTTCTCACCCTCACTGATGACTTGAGCAGATATGGGTATGTCTACTTAATGAAACACAAGTCTAAAACCTTTGAAAGGTTCAAGGAATTTCAGAGTGAGGTAGAGAATCAACGTGATAGGAAAATAAAGTGCCTACGATCTGATCGTGCCGGAGAATATTTAAGTCACGACTTTGGCACACACCTCAGCGAAATGGTGTGTCTGAACGGCGTAATCGCACTCTATTGGATATGGTGCGATCTATGATGTCTCTTACTGACTTACCGCTATCATTTTGGGGATATGCATTAGAGACTGCCGCATTCACTTTAAATAGGGCACCGTCAAAGTCTGTTGAGATGACACCGCATGAATTATGGTTTGGAAAGAAACCTAAGCTGTCGTTTCTAAAAGTTTGGGGATGCGATGCTTATGTGAAGAAACTTCAACCTGAGAAGCTCAAACCCAAAGCGGAAAAGTGCGTCTTCATAGGATATCCCAAAGAGACTATTGGGTATACCTTCTACCTCAGATCCGAAGGCAAAGTTGTTGGGGAACGTCGCATGGGAAACAAAAATATTCCTACGTTCACGCAAGACCTATCCATGGTGATGAGCATCTACGAGAGGGAGAGTGGATCTACATACCCTTGTATATTGCTAAGCGGGAAGTGTTAAGAAATGCGGTTGGTGTAGTTTAACGTCTTCGCAATCCAAATCGCCGAGCGTCCCGCAATCCAATCACGATCCGTCCCGATCAAGCACCGAACGGACGGCACCTCCGCGTTCATCACACGTATAGCTTGATGAAAATCTCTGCCTTCTTGATCCAGCAAGAGGGAGCGGAGAGGTAGAAGAGATCTCCGGCAGCGTGACGGCGCTCCGGCGATGGTGGTGGAACTATTCTGGCAGGGCTTCGCCTAAGCACTACAGAAATCCGATCTAGAGGAGAAACTATGCACTGGAGGAACGGGTAGCACGTGGCTGAAAAATCTGTGACAAAACCCTAAAATCCTCTAGTATATCTAGGAGGATAGGAGGAGGAGGCTTGGCTCCCAAGGAGCCAGCCCTTGGGTCGGCCGAACCAAGTGGGAGAGGAGGAATCCTCCTCCAATCCTAGTAGGACCAGGATTCCTCCCTATTTGGCCTTTTTCCATCTTTTTCTTTTTGGGATTTTTATTCCCAGCCGCATGAGCCCTTTGTGGGACTTACTCCAGCCCAATAAGGGCTGGTATTCATCCTCCCAAAGCATATGTAGCCTCTTGGGTCGAAATACCCCTCCCGATGGTCTCACGATACACTACCGGCACTCCCGGTACACTACCGATGAGCCCGAAACTTTTCCGGCGACCAAAATAAGACTTCCTATATATCAATATTTACCTCTGGACCATTCCGGAGATCCTCATGACGTCCGTGATCTCATACGGGACTCCAAACAACCTTCAGTCATCACCATACATAACTCTATACTATCGAAACGTCACCAAACCTTAAGTGTGCAGACCCTGCGGGTTCGAGAACTATGTAGACATGACCAAGACACCTCTATGGTCAATAACCAATAGCGGGACTTGGATGTCCATATTGGTTCCTACATATTCTACGAAGATCTTCATCCATGCCAACTCAACCGACACCTTCGTAGATACCTTTAGAGTCACCCAGTTACGTTGCGACGTTTGATACACACAAGGCACTCATCCAGTCATAGGAACATATACTTGACATGTAGAAAACAGTAGCAATAAACTGACATGATCATATGCTACGTTTGTAGTTTGGGTCTTGTCCATCACATCATTCTCCTAATGATGTGACCCCGTTATCAAATGACATCACATGTCAATGGCTAGGAAACCTTGACCATCTTTGACCAACGAGCTAGTTCACTAGAGGCATACTAGGGACAAAGTGTTGTCTATTTACCCACACATGTAATGTGTTTCCAATCAATACAATTATAGCATGGATAATAAACGATTATCATGAACAAGGAAATATAATAATAAACACTTTATTTATTGCCTCTAGGGCATATTTCCAACAGTCTCCCACTTGCACTAGAGTCAATAATCTAGTTCACATCACTATGTGATTTACATTGTAATGAATCGAACACCCATGCAGTTCTGGTGTTGATCATGTTTAGCCTTTGGAAGAGGTTTAGTCAACGGGTCTGCAACATTCAGATCCGTGTGCACTTTGCAAATATTTATGTCCTTCTCCTCGATGTAATCACGGATGGAGTTGAAGCGTCGCTTTATGTGTCTAGTCCTCTTGTGAAACCTTGGTTCCTTGGCCAGAGCAATGGCACCAGTGTTGTCATAGAACAGGTTCATTGGATTCAGTGCACTGGGCACTACTCCAAGATCTGTCATGAACTGCTTCATCCAGACACCTTGCTTCTCTGCCTCCGAGGCTGCGATGTACTCCGCTTCGCACGTAGAATCGGCTACCACGCTTTGCTTGGAACTGCACCAGCTTACCGCTCCCCCGTTGAGAATAAATACGTCTCCGGTTTGTGAGTTAGAGTCATCTGAATCAGTGTCAAAGCTTGCATCGACGTAACCCTTTACGACGAGCTCTTTATCACCTCCATAAACGAGAAACATTTCCTTAGTCCTTTCCAGGTACTTAAGGATATTCTTGACCGCTGCCCAGTGTTCCATTCCAGAATCACTTTGAAACCTTCCGACCATACTTATGGCATGGCTGACATCGGGTCTTGTGCATAGCATTGCATACATGATAGAGCCTATGGCTGAAGCATAGGGGATGACACTCATCTTTTCTCTATCTTCTGCAGTCACTGGGCATTGAGTCTTACTCAAGTTCACACCTTGTAACATAGGCAAGAACCCCTTCTTGGACTGATCCATTTTGAACTTCTTCAAAACTTTATCAAGGTATGTGCTCTATGAAAGTGTTATTAAGCATCTTGATCTATCTCTATAGATCTTAATGCCTAATATGAAAGCAGCTTCTCCTAGGTCCTTCATTGAAAAACTCTTGTTCAAATATTCCTTCACGCTTTCCAGCATTTCTATATTGTTTCCAATCAGCAATATGTCATCCACATATAATATTAGAAATGCTATAGAGCTCCCACTCACTTTCTTGTAAATACAAGCTTCTCCATAAACTTGTATAAACTCAAACACTTTGATCACCTCATCAAAACACTTATTCCAACTCCGAGATGCTTGCACCAGCCCATAAATGGATTGCTGGAGTTTGCAAACTTTGTCAGCATTCTCTGGATCGACAAAACCTTCTGGTTGCATCATATACAACTCTTCCTCAAGGAAACCGTTGAGGAACGCTGTTTTGACATCCGTCCGCCAAATTTCATAGTTGAAATAAGCAGCTATTGCCAACATGATTCTCACAGACTTAAGAATCGCTATGGGTGGGAAGGTCTCATCGTAGTCAACTCCTTGAACTTGTGAAAAACCCTTTGACACAAGTTGAGCTTTATAGACGGTGACATAACCATCCGCGTCTGTCTTCTTCTTAAGATCCATTTGTTCTGAATGGCCTTTCGCCCTTTAGGTAATACTTCCAAAGTCCATACTTTGTTTTCATACATGGATCCCATCTCTGATTTCATGGCCTCTAACCATTTCTCAGAATCCGGGCCCATCACCGCTCCTCCATAGCTCGTAGGTTCATTGTTGTCCAATAACATGACCTCCAAGACAGGGTTGTCGTACCACTCAGGAGTAGCACGCGGCCTGGTCGACCTACGAGGTTCGATAGCAGCTTGATCCGAAGCTTCATGATCATCATCATTAACTTCCTCTTCAACCGTTGTAGGTTCCAAAGAAACATCTTTCTGCGCTGCGCTACTTTTTGGTTGAAGTAAAGGTTCAATAACCTCATCAAGCTATATTTTCCTCCCACTCAATTCTTTCGAGAGAAACACTTTCTCAAGAAATTTTCCATTCTTAGCGACAAACACTTTGCCTTCGGATCTGAGATAGAAGGTATACCCGACTGTCTCCTTCGGGTATCCTATGAAGATGCATTTCTCCGCTTTGGGTTCCAGCTTTTCAGGCTGATGCTTTTTGACATAAGCATCACATCCCCAAACTTTAAGGAACGACAACTTTGGCCTCTTGCCAAACCATAGTTCATATGGCGTCGTCTCAACGGATTTTTGATGGTGCCCTATTTAAAGTGAATGCAGTTGTCTCTAATGCATAACCCCAAAACGATAGTGGCAAATCAGCAAGAGACATCATAGAACGCACCATATCTAATAAGGTTCGATTACGACGTTCGGACACACCATTACACTGTGGTGTTCTGGGCGGTGTCAACTGTGAAACAATTCCACACTATCTTAAGTGACTACCAAACTCATAACTTGGATATTCAGCTCCTCGATTAGATCGCAGGAATTTAATCTTCTTGTTATGATGATTCTCAACTTCAATCTGAAATTGCTTGAACTTTTCAAACGTTTCATACTTGTGTTTCATTAAGTAAATATACCCATATCTACTTAAGTCATCAGTGAAGGTGAGAAAATAACGATATACACCACGCGCTGTAACATTCATTGGACCGCACACATCAGTATGTATGATTTCCAATAAGTCACTCGCCCGTTCCATTGTTCTAGAGAATGGTGTCTTAGTCATCTTGCCCATGAGGCATGGTTCACATGTGTCAAGTGATTCAAAATCAAGTGACTCCAAAAGTCCATCAGCATGGAGCTTCCTCATGCATTTTACACCAATATGACCTAAACGGCAGTGCCAAAAGAAAGTGGTACTATCATTATCAACTCTACATCTTTTGGCATCAATTATGAACATGTGTGTCATCACTATCAAGATTCAATATGAATAAACCCCTCACATTGGGTGCATGACCATAAAAGATATTACTCATATAAATAGAACAACCTTTATTCTCTCATTTAAATGAGTAACCGTCTCGCAATAAACAAGATCCAGATATAATGTTCATGCTTAACGCAGGCACTAAATAACAATTATTCAGGTTCATCACTAATCCCGATGGTAATCGAAGAGAGAGCGTGCCGACGGCGATCACATCAACCTTGGAACCATTTCCCACGCGCATCGTCACTTCACCTTTGCCAGCCTTCGTCTATTCCGTAGTTCCTGTTTTGAGTTGCAAATGTGAGCAACCGAACCGGTATCAAATACCCAGGCACTACAACGAGAGCTAGTAAGGTACACATCAATAACATGTATATCATATATACCTTGTTTGTCGTTGGCCGCCTTCTTGTCAGCCAGGTACTTGGGGCAGTTCCGCTTCCAGTGACCAGTTCGCTTGCAATGAAAGCACTCAGTTTCTGGCTTGGGTCCATGCTTGGGCTTCTTTACAGGAGTAGCAACTGCTTTGCCATCCTTCTTGGTTTTACCCTTCTTTCCCTTGCCCTTGCCATTCTTCTTGAAACTAGTGTTTTTATTGACCATCAACACTTGATGTTCTTTCTGGATTTCAGACTCAGCGACTTTTAGCATCGCAAATAGCTCGGCAACTGACTTTTGATCCCGTGCATGTTATAGTTCATCACAAAGCTCTTGTAACTAGGTGGCAGTGATTGAAGAACTCTGTCAATGATCGCCTCTGGCGGAAGGGCAATTCCCAACTCCGCTAGACGAGTCGAATACCCAGACATTCTGAGTATATGTTCACTGATAGACCCGTTCTCCTCCATCTTGCAAGCATAGAACTTATCGGAGGTCTCATACCTCTCGATCCGGGCATTCTTCTGAAAGATAAACTCAACTCCTGGAACACCTCATATGCTCCATGATGTTCAAAACGTCTTTGAAGTCCCGGTTCTAAGCCATACAATATTGCACACTAAACTATTGAGTAATCTCCAGAACGTGCCTCCCAAGCGTTCTTAACGTCTTCGGAAGACATGTCTTCTGGTTGGTCACCAAGCGGTGCATCAAGGACATATGATTTCTGGGAAGCCGTGAGGATAATCCTCAGGTTACGGGCCCAGTCAACAAAGTTATTTCCATCATCTTTCAACTTAGCTTTCTCTAGGAACGCATTAAAATTCAGGGGTGCTACTGCGCGAGCCATTGATCTACAACATAAATATGCAAAGGTTAGTTAGACTATTGTTCAAGATAATGAGTTTAGTTAATCAAATTACTAAAGCTCCCACTCAGATTAAAATCCCTCAGGTCATCTGAGTATCACATGATCCAAATTCACCAACTCAAGTTCGATCATCACGTGAGTTGAGGTGGTTTCAATGGTGAACATCATCATGTTGATCATATCTACTATATCACTCATGTTCGACCTTTCGGTCTCTTGTGTTCTGAGGCCATGTCTATACATGCTAGGCTGGTCAAGTTTAACTTGAGTGTTCTGCATGTGCAACACTGGCTTGCACCCGTTGTATGTGAACGTAGAGTCTATCACACCCGATCATCACGTGGTGTCTCGACACAACAAACTTTCGCAACGGTTCACACTCGGGGAGAACAAAATTCATCTTGAAATTTAAGTGAGGGATCACCTTATAATGCTATCATCGTCGAAAGCAAAACAAGGTGCATAAAACGATTAACATCACATGCAAATCATAAGTGACATGATATGGCCATGAACTTGTGCTTTTGATCTCCATCTTGAAAGCACCGACATGATCTCCATCGTCAAAGGCATGACACCATATCTCCATCATCTTGATCTCCATCAACGTGTCGCCATTGAGGTTGTCGCGCCCATCATGCTTGTACTACTATTGCTACTTTTTAGCGATAAAGTAAAGCATTACATAGCGCTTAATGATTGACACGCAGGTCATACAATAATTAAAAACAACCCTATGGCTCCTGCCGGTTGCCGTACTCATCGACATGCAAGTCGTGATATTCTATACAACACATGATCATCTCATACATCACATATATCACATCATGTAATTGGCCATATCACATCACAACATACCCTGCAAAAACAAGTTAGACGTCCTCTAATTGTTGTTGCATGTTTTACATGGCTACTACGGGTATCTAGCAAGAACAATTCTCACCTACGCATAAACCACAACGGTGATACATTAGTTGCTTTTCAACCTTCTTAAGGACCGCCTTTGTCGAATCCGATCCAACTAAAGTAGGAGAAATAGACACCCGCCATCCATCTTTGTGCAACGAAGTTACACGTCAGTCGATGGAACCGGTCTCTCGTAAGCGTATGAGTAAGGTTGGTTCGGGCCGCTTCATCCCACAATACCGTTGAACCAAAACACGACCAAGGGAGGAAGCAATCTAAGCATCAACGCCCACAAACTCTTTGTGTTCTACTCGAGATCTCATCTACACATAGACCTAGCTCATGATGCCACTTTTGGGGAACGTCGCATGGGAACAAAAAATTTCCTACGTTCACGCAAGACCTATCCATGGTGATGAGCATCTACGAGAGGGAGAGTGGATCTACATACCCTTGTAGATCTCTAAGCGGGAAGCGTTAAGAAACGTGGTTGGTTTAGTCGAACGTCTTCGCAAACCAAATCGTCGAGCGTCTCGCGATCCAATCACGATCCGTCCCGATCAAGCACCGAACGGACGGCACCTCCGCATTTAGCACACGTACAGCTTGATGACGATCTCCGCCTTCTTGATCCAGCAAGAGGGAGTGGATAGGTATAAGAGTTCTCCAGTAGCATGATGGCGCTCCGGCGATGGTGGTGGAGCTATTCCGGTAGGGCTTCGCCTAAGCACTGCAGAAATCCGATCTAGAGGAGAAACTATGCACTGGAGGAACGGGTAGCACGTGGCTGGAAATTCTGTGCCAAAACCCTAAAATCCTCTAGTATATATAGGAGGATAGGAGGAGGAGGCTTGGCTCCAAAGGAGCCAGCCCTTGGGTCGGCCGAACCAAGTGGCAGAGGAGGAATCCTCCTCCAATCCTAGTAGGACTAGGATTCCTCCCTATTTTGCCTTTTTCCACCTTTTTCCTTTTGGGCTTTTTCTTCCCAGGGGCTTGTATTCATCCTCCCACAGCCCATGTAACCTCTTGGGTCGAAATACCCCTCCCGATGGTCTCCTGGTACACTACCGGCACTCCCGATACACTACCGATGAGCCCGAAACTTTTTCGGCGACCAAAATAGGACTTCCTATATATCAATATTTACCTCCGGACCATTCCGTAGCTCCTCGTGACGTTCGGGATCACATCCAGGACTCCAAACAACCTTCGTTCACCACCATCCATAACTCTATACTACCGAAACGTCACCAAACCTTAAGTGTGCAGACCCTGCGGGTTCATGAACTATGTAGACATGACCGAGACACCTCTATGGTCAATAACCAATAGAGGGACCTGGATGTCCATATTTGTTCCTACATATTCTATGAAGATCTTTATCGGTCGAACCTCTATGTCAAGGATTCAGTTAACACCGTATTATGTTCCCTTTGTTCTCCGGTATGTTACTTGCCCGAGATTCGATCGTCGGTATCTTCATACCTAGTTCAACCTCCTTACCGGCAAGTCTCTTTACTCATTCCGTAATACAAGATCCCGTGACTAACACTAAGTCACATTGCTTTCAAGGCTTATTGTGATGTTGTATTACCGAGTGGGCCCTGAGATACCTCTTCGTCACACGGAGTAACAAATCCCAGTCTTGATCCATGCCAACTCAACAGACACCTTCGGAGACACCTGTAGAGCACCTTTATAGTCACCCAATTACGTTACGGCTTTTGATACACACAAGGCACTCTTCCGGTATCCGTGAGTTACATGATCTCATGTTCATAGGAACATATACTTGACATGCAGAAAACAGTAGCAATAAACTGACATGATCATATGCTACGTTTGTAGTTTGGGTCTTCTCCATCACATTATTCTCCTAATGATGTGACCCCATTATCAAATGACATCACATGTCAATGGCTAGGAAACCTTGACCATCTTTGACCAACGAGCAAGTGCACTAGAGGCATACTAGGGACAAAGTGTTGTCTATTTACCCACACATGTAATGTGTTTCCAATCAATACAATTATAGCATGGATAATAAACGATTATCATGAACAAGTAAATATAATAATAAACACTTTATTTATTGCCTCTAGGGCATATTTCCAACAAAAGTCTTTGCTGCCAAGAATGGATCCTTTCTCAAGAAAGAGTTTCTCTCAAAAGAAGTAAGTGGGAGGAAAATAGAACTTGATGAGCTAATTGTACCTCCACTCGAACCGGAGAGTAGCGCAGCACAGGAAGTTGTTTCTGTGGAGCCTACACCGGCTGGAGAGGAAGTTAATGATGATGATCATGAAACTTCAGATGAAGTTACTATTGAACGTCGAAGGTCCACTAGGAAACGTTTCGCACCAGAGTGGTACGGTCACCCTGTCCTGGAGATCATGTTGTTGGACAACGATGAACCTTCTAACTATGAAGAAGCGATAGCGGTCTCGGATTCCAACAAATGGCTTGAAGCCATGAAATCCGAGATAGGATCCATGTATGAGAACAAAGTATGGACTTTGGTGGAGTTGCGTGATGATAAGCGAGCCATTGAAAATAAATGGATCTTTAAGAAGAAGACTGACGCGGATGGTAATGTGACCGTCTATAAGGCTCGGCTTGTCACTAAGGGTTATTGAAAAGTTCAAGGAGTTGACTACGATGAGACTTTCTCACCAGTAGCGATGCTGAAGTCTGTCCGAATCATGTTAGCAATTGCCGCATTTTCTGATTATGAGATCTGGCAAATGGACGTCAAAACGGCATTCCTTAATGGCTTCCTTAAGGAAGAACTGTATAAGATGCAACCGGAATGTTTTGTCGATCCTAAAGATGCTAACAAGGTATCCAAGCTCCAGCGCTCAATCTATGGGCTGGTGCAAGCATCTCGGAGTTGGAACATTCGCTTTAATGAGGTGATTAAAGCGTTTGGATTTATTCAGGTTTATGGAGAACCCTGTATTTACAAGAAAGTGAGTGGGAGCTCTGTAGTATTTCTCATATTATCTGTGGATGCCATATTGTTGATGGGAAATGATATAGAACTTTTGGAAAGTATAAAGGCCTACTTGAAAAAATATTTTTCAATGAAGGACCTTGGAGAAGTTGCTTACATATTAGGCATCAAGATCTATAGAGATAGATCGAGACGCCTCATAGGTCTTTCACAAAGCACATACCTTAACAAGATATTGAAGAAGTTCAATATAGATCAGTCCAAGAAGGGGTTCTTGCCTGTGTTACAGGGTGTGAGATTGAGTACGACTCAATGCCCGACCACGGCAAAGGATAGAGAAGAGATGAGTGTCATCCCCTATGCTTCAGCCATAGGCTCCATTATGTATGACATGCCGTGTACCAGACCTGATGTGAACCTTGCCATAAGTTTGGTAAGGAGGTACCAAAGTGATCCCGGAGCAGAACACTGGACAGTAGTCAAGAATATCCTGAAGTACCTAAAAAGGACAAAGGACATGTTTCGCGTATATGGAGGTGCCGAAGAGCTCGTCGTAAAGGGTTATGTCGATGCTAGCTTGGACACAGATCCGGACGACTCCAAGTCGCAAACCGGATACATGTATATTTTGAATGAAGAGGTAGTCAGCTGGTGCAGCAGCAAGCAAAGCATCGTGGCGGCATCTACATGTGAAGCGGAGTACATAGCTGCTTCGGAAGCAGCAAAGGAAGGAGTCTGGATGAAGGAGTTCATCAACGACCTAGGAGTGATTTCTAGTGCGTCGGGCCCGATGACTCTATTCCGTGACAACACTGGAGCTATTGCCCTTGCGAAGGATGCCAGGTTTCACAAGAACACAAGACACATCAAGCGCCGCTTCAACTCCATTCGTGATTACATTCAGGAGGGAGATATAGATATTTGTAAAGTACATATCGATCTGAATGTCACGGATTCGTTGACTAAACCTCTCTCACAAGCAAAACATGATCAACACCAGAATGCTATGGGTGTTTGATTCATCACAATGTAACTAGATTATTGACTCTAGTGCAAGTGGGAGACTGTTGGAAATATGCCCTAGAGGCAATAGTAAAATGGTTATTATTGTATTTTTCCTTGTTCATGATAATTGTCTATTGTTCATGCTATAATTGTGTTAACCGGAAACCGTAATACATGTGTGAATACATAGGCCACAACATGTCCCTAGTGAGGCTCTAGTTGGCTAGCTCGTTGATCAATAGATGGTCATGGTTTCATGACCATGGACATTGGATGCCATTGATAACAGGATCACATCATTAGGAGAATGATGTGATGGACAAGACCCAATCCTAAGCATAGCACAAGATCGTGTAGTTCGTCTGCTAAAGCTTTTCCAATGTCAAGTATCATTTCCTTAGACCATGAGATTGTGCAACTCCCAGATACCGTAGGAATTCTTTGGGTGTGCCAAACATCACAACGTAACTGGGTGGCTACAAAGGTGCACTACGGGTATCTCGGAAAGTGTCTGTTGGGTTGGCACGAATCGAGACTGGGATTTGTCACTCCGTGTGACGGAGAGGTATCTCTGGGCCCACTCGGTAAGACATCATCATAATGATCTCAATGTGACTAAGGAGTTAGCCACGGGATGATATGTTACGGAATGAGTAAAGAGACTTGCCGGTAACGAGACTGAACAAGGTATAGGGATACCGACGATCGAATCTCGGGCAAGTATCATATCGGTAGACAAAGGGAATTGTATACGGGATTGATTGAATCCCCGACATCGTGGTTCATCCGATGAGATCATCGTGGAGCATGTGGGAGACAACATGGGTATCCAGATCCCGCTGTTGGTTATTGACCGGAGAGGTGGCTCGGTCATGTCTACGTGTCTCCCGAACCTGTAGGGTCTACACACTTAAGGTTCGATGATGCTAGGGTTATAGGGAAATAGTGTATGTGGTTACCAAAGGTTGTTCGGAGTCCCGGATGAGATCTCGTACGTCATGAGGAGCTCCGGAATGGTCCGGAGGTAAAGATTCATATATAGGAAGTGAGGTTTCGGTCACCGGAAGTGTTTTCGGGCATCACCGATAGTGTACCGGGACCACCGGAAGGGTTTCAGGGGTCCAATGGGAGGGGCCACGGGCCCAAGAAGGTTTCATGGGCCAAGAGTGGGAGGGAACCAGCCGCTAGGTGGGCTGGTGCGCCTCCCACCCCAGCCCAAGGCGCAACAAGGGGTGGAGGGGGCAAACCCTAGGCGTGGATGGGCCCAAGGCCCACCCTAGGGCGCTGCCCCTCCTCCCACCTTGGCCACCGGCCCTCCCATCTAGGGCTGCCGCACCCTCTAGGGTGGGAACCCTAGATGAGGTGCCTCCTCCTCCTTCCCCCTATATATATATGTGGGATTTTGGAGGGCTGCAAGACACGGCTCTCTCTCCCTCTCGGCACAGCCCTACTCCTCCCTCTCCTCGTTCTCCGTAGTGCTTGGCAAAGCCCTGCCGGAGACCACGCAGCTCCACCGTCACCACGCCGTCGTGCTTCCGAAGCTCTCCCTCAACCTCTCCTTCCTCCTTGATGGATCAAGGCGTAGGAGACGTCACTGGGCTACACGTGTGTTGAACGCGGAGGCGCCGTTGTTTGGCGCTAAGATCGGAGTCCACTACGATCTGAGTCGCTACGAGTACGACTCCACCAACCGTGTTCTTGTAACGCTTCCGCTTATTGATCTTCAAAGGTATGAAGATGCACTCTTCCCTTACTCATTGCTGGTTTCTCCATAGATAGATCTTGGTGAACATGTAGAATTTTTTTCTTTACTACTACGTCTCCCAACACTTTTCTCTATCGAGAGGCCTCAGACAAGGCGACCCGCTTAGTCCATACCTGTTCCTCTTCATAGCTGATGGCCTTGCCACAATTTTCAACAGAGAGGTTGTGGGGGGCAATATTTCGCCGGTTAAAGTGGCACAGAATAGCCCTGGGATTTCCAACCTACTCTTTGCGGATGATAGTTTGGTGTTTTTCAAGGCCTCCAGCAATCAAGGGAGAGCAGTCAAAAATGCACTCTCCCGTTTCCAAAGATGTACGGGCCAACTTCTGAGCACAAATAAGTGCTCTATATTGTTCAGTGAGCACTGTCCAAGCAATCTCAAGAGGAAATAAAAAGAATTCTTGCATGTGAGACATCTGCCTTTGAAAGCAAGTACTTGGGGCTCCCAACCCCAGAAGGTAGAATGAAGGAATCCCACTTCCAGCCTATCATGGACAGATTCATGAAGAGATGTAGTGATTGGGCAGGAAGATACATGTCTTTTGCGACGAATGAGGTGAATGTGAAGTCGATTGTCCAAGCCGTCCCGACCTTTGCTATGGGAGTGTTTAAATTCTCGACGGGCTTTTGTGAGAAGTATGAACGGCTGATCAAGGAATTCTGGTGGGGGGAGGATGCAGGACAAAGGAAAGTTCATTGGATGGCCTGGAAAGATATGATAAAACCAAAGAGAGCAGGTGGCATTGGTTTTCGGGATATGAAACTTTTTAACCAAGCCCTTTTATCTAGGCAAGGTTGGCATTTAATACAAAGGCCGAATAGCCTGTGTGCAAGGGTTTTAAAATCCAAGTACTATCCAAAAGGGGATCTCCTGGATACAGTGTTTGCTTCTGATGCTTCACAAGCTTGGAGAGGCATCGAGCATGGCCTGGAACTCCTGATAAAAGGATTAATATGGTGAGTTGGTAATGGGAGGAAAATTCAAATCCAAAGAGATCAATGGGTCCCTAGGAAAAGGGGCCTTAAGGTCACTACATTTAAAAGACGCTCAAGGTTACGGTGGGTGAACCAATTGTTGAAGAAGATGGAAAAGAGTGGAATGAGCAACTTGTTGGGAGACGTAGTAGTAAATCAAATTTTTTCCTACGATCACCAAGATCTATCCATGGAGAAACCAGCAACGAGAGGGGAGATATTGCATCTTCATACCTTTGAAGATCTCTAAGCGGAAGCGTTACAAGAACGCGGTTGGTGGAGTCGTACTCGCAGCGATTCAGATCGCGGTGGATTCCGATCTAAGCGCCGAACAACAGCGCCTCCGCGTTCAACACACGTGCAGCCCGGTGACGTCTCCTACGCCTTGATCCAGCAAGGAGGAAGGAGAGGTTGGGGAAGATCTCCAACAGCAGCACGACAGCATGGTGGTGGTGGAGTAGCAAGGTATTCCGGCAGGGCTTCGCCTAAGCGCTGCGGAGGAGGAAGAAGAGAGGTAGGGCTTTGCCGTGAGAGATAGAGTTCAGATCTGTTCTCAAAAGGCCAAAACCTCAAGTATATATAGGAGGAGGGAGAGGGAGGGCTGCTTTGGCCCCTCCTCCAAAGAGGAGGGCTTCGGCCGAAGTGGGGGGAGAGTCCACCTCCCACAAGGGAGGTGGATCTCCTCCTTTTAAACCCTTTTCAGCCCTATCTCTTATCTCCAGCCGCATGGGCCTTTCTAGAAGGTCTTGGCCAGCCCAATAAGGGCTGGCACACCTCCTCTAAGGGCCCACGAAGTCCTTTGGTCGTCACACCCCTCCCGGGGGTCCTCCGGCACCCTCCCGGCACTCCCGGTACACTACCGATGAGCCCGAAAACTTTCCGGTGACCAAAACTGGACTTCCTATATATCAATCTTTACCTACGGACCATTCCGGAGCTCCTCGTGACATCCGTGATCTCATCCGGGACTCCGAACAACTTTCGGTAATCACGTATACCATTTCCCTATAACCCTAGCGTCATCGAACCTTAAGTGTGTAGACCCTACGGGTTCGGGAGACACGTGGACATGACCGAGACACTTCTCCAGCCAATAACCAACAGCGAGATCTGGATACCCATGTTGGCTCCCACATGCTCCACGATGATCTCATCGGATGAACCACGATGTCGGGGATTCGATCGTCGGTGTCTCTATATCTTGTTCAATCTCGTTGCCGGCAAGTCTATTTACTCGTTCCGTAATACATCATCTCGTGGCTAACTCCTTAGTCACTTTGAGCTCATTATGATGATGTCTTACCGAGTGGGCCCAGAGATACCTCTCCGTCACACGGAGTGACAAATCCCAGTCTCGATTCGTGCCAACACAACAGACACTTTCGGAGATACCCGTAGTGCACCTTTATAGCCACCCAGTTACGTTGTGACATTTGGCACACCCAAAGCATTCCTACGGTATCCGGGAGTTGCACAATCTCATGGTCTAAGGAAACGATACTTGACATTGAAAAGCTTTAGCAAACGAACTACACGATCTAGTGCTATTCTTAGGATTGGGTCTTGTCCATCACATCATTCTCTTAATGATGTGATCCCGTTATCAACGACATCCAATGTCCATGGTCATGAAACCGTGACCATCTATTGATCAACGAGCTAGTCAACTAGAGGCTTACTAGGGACAAGTTGTGGTCTATGTATTCACACATGTATTATGGTTTCCGGTTAACACAATTATAGCATGAACAATAGACAATTATCATGAACAAGGAAATACAATAATAACCATTTTATTATTGCCTCTAGGGCATATTTCCAACAGTCTCGCAGTTGCACTAGAGTCAATAATCTAGGGACATTGTGATGAATCGAACACCCATAGCATTCTGGTGTTGATCATGTTTTGCTCGTGAGAGAGGTTTAGTCAACGGATCTGCGACATTCAGATCCGTGTGCACTTTACAAATATCTATATCTCCCTCCTGAATGTAATCACGGATGGAGTTGAAGCGGCGCTTGATGTGTCTTGTCTTCTTGTGAAATCTGGGCTCCTTTGCAAGGGCAATAGCTCCAGTGTTGTCACAGAATAGTCATTGGGCCCGACGCACTTGGAATTACTCCCAGGTCGCCGATGAACTCCTTCATCCAGACTCCTTCCTTTGCTGCTTCCGAAGCAGCTATGTACTCCGCTACACATGTAGATGCTGTTGGAAATATGCCCTAGAGGCAATAATAAATTAGTTATTATCATATTTCCTTGTTCATGATAATCGTTTATTATCCTTGCTATAATTGTATTGATCGGAGACTTAAATGCATGTGTGGATACATAGACAAAACCATGTCCCTAGTATGCCTCTAATGGACTAGCTCGTTGATCAAAGGATGGTTAAGGTTTCCTAGCCATGGACATGAGATGTCATTTGATAACGGGATCACATCATTAGGAGAATGATGTGATGGATAAGACCCAAACTACAAACATAGCATATGATCGTGTCAGTTTATTAATACTGTTTTCTGCATGTCAAGTATATGTTCCTATGACCATGAGATCATGCAACTCACGGATATCGGAGGAGTGCCTTGTGTGTATCAAACGTCGCAACGTAACTGGGTGACTATAAAGGTGCTCTACAGGTATCTCCGATGGTGTCTGTTGAGTTGGCATGTATCAAGACTGGGATTTGTTACTCCGTGTGACGGAGAGGTATCTTAGGGCCCACTCGGTAATACAACATCACAACAAGCCTTGCAAGCAATGTGGCTAAGTGTTAGTCACGGGATCTTGTACTACGGAACGAGTAAAGAGACTTGCCAGTAACGAGGTTGAACTAGGTATGGAGATACCGACGATCGAATCTCGGGCAAGTAACATACCGAAGAACAAAGGGAACGTTATACGGGATTAACTGAATCCTTGACATAGAGGTTCGACCGATAAAGATCTTCATAGAATATGTAGGAACCAATGTGGACGTCTAGGTCCCACCATTGGTTATTGACCGTAGAGGTGTCTCGGTCATGTCTACATTGTTCTCGAACCCGCAGAGTCTGCACACTTAAGGTTCGGTGACGTTTCGGTAGTATAGAGTTATGTATGGTGGTGACCGAAGTTTGTTCGGAGTCCCGGATGAGATCCCAGACGTCACGAGGAGCTCCATAATGGTCCGGAGGTAAAGATTCATATATAGGAAGTCCCAGTTTGGTTTCCGGAAAAGTTTCGGGCTCATCGGTAGTGTACCGGGAGTGCCGGGAGTGTACCGGGAGTGCCGGTAGTGTACCGGGAGGCCTCCGGGAGAGGTATTTCTACCCCAAGAGTTCCATGGGCTGTGGGAGAATAATAACCAGCCCTTAGTGGGCTGGGAAAACAGCCACAAAGGCCCATGGCGCAGGAGAGAAAGTCCTAAAGCAAAAGGTGGAAAATCAGCCAATAGGAGGCAATCCTACTCCAACTAGGATTGGAGGTGAAGTAGGATTGCTTCCCACCTCCTATTTCGGCCGACCCAAAGGCCTTGGCTTCCTCTCCTCTCCTCTCCTCCTATATATACTAGTGGATTGGGTGGTTTTTGGACAGAATTTCCGGCCACGTGCTACCCGTTCCACCGGTGCATAATTTCTCCTCTAGATCGGTTTTCTACAGCGCTTAGGCGAAGCCCTGCCGGAATCACTCCACCACCATCACCGGAGCACCGTCACGCTGCCGTTGAACTCTCTATCCTCTCCACCTCCTCTCGCTGGATCGAGACGGTGGAGATCGTCATCAAGCTGCACGTGTGCTGAACGCGGAGGTGCCGTCCGTTCGGCGCTAAATCGGAAGGACCGTGATCGAGATCGCGAGACGGTTCGTGATGTGATCACGGAACGGATCGTGATGAGTTGGTGGGATAGATTGTGATCAAGATCGTGAGACGGATCGTGATGAGTTCGTGGGACGGATCATGATGTGTTCACGGGACGGTTCGTGATTGGATCGCGGGACGCTCGGCGATTTGGATCGCGAAGAAGTTCGACTACACCAACCGCGTTTCTTAACGCTTCCCGCTTAGCGATCTACAAGGGTATGTAGATCCACTCTCCCTCTCGTAGATGCTCATCACCATGGATAGGTTTGCGTGTGCGTAGGAAAATTTTTGTTTCCCATGCGACGTTCCCCAACAGTGGCATCATGAGCTAGGTTGATGGTTCGATGACATCTCGAGTAGAACACAAAAGGTTTGTGGGCGTTGATGCTTAGATTGCTTCCTCCCTTGGTCGTATTTTGGTTCAGCGGGATTGTGAGATGAAGCGGCCCGGACCAACATTACTCGTACGCTTACGAGAGACCGGTTCCCTCGACGCAACTTGTTGCCTAGATGGCTTGCGGGTGACAGTTTCTCTCACTTTAGTTGGATCGGATTCGACAAAGGCAATCCTTGAGAAGGTTGAAAAGCAACTAGTGTATCACCGTTGTGGTTTTTGCGTAGGTGAGAATTGTTCTTGCTAGATACCCATAGCAGCCACGTAAAACATGCAACAACAATTAGAGGACGTCTAACTTGTTTTTGCAGGGTATGTTGTGATATGATATGGCCAATTACATGATGTGATATATGTGATGTATGAGATGATCATGTGATGTATAGATTATCATGACTTGCATGTGGATGAATACGGCAACCGGCAGGAGCCATAGGGTTGTCTTTAATTATTGTATGACCTATGTGTCAATCATTAAGCGCTATGTAATGCTTTACTTTATCGCTAGACGGTAGCAATAGTAGTAGAAGCATGCAGGGCGTGACAACCCCGATGGCGACACGTTGATGGAGATCATGATGATGGAGATCATGGTGTCATACCGGTGACGATGGAGATCATGCCGGTGCTTTCTAGATGGAGATCAAAAGCACAAGTTCATGGCCATATCATGTCACTTATGATTTGCATGTGATGTTAATCCTTTTTATGCACCTTGTTTTGCTTAGGTCGACGGTAGCATTATAAGGTGATCCCTCACTTGAATTTCAAGATGAACTGTGTTCTCCCCGAGTGTGCACCGTTGCGAAAGTTCGTCGTGTTGAGACACCACGTGATGATCGGGTGTGATAGACTCTACATTCACATACAACGGGTGCAAGCCAGATTTGCACGCGCAGAACACTCGGGTTAAACTTGACGAGCCTAGCATGTACAGACATGGCCTCGGAACACAAGAGACCGAAAGGTCGAGCATGAGTCATATAGTGGATATGATCAACATATGTTCACCATTGAAGCCACCTTAACTCACGTGATGGTCGGACTTGAGTTGGTGAATTTGGATCATGTATCACTCGAATGACCCGAGGAATGTCAATTTGAGTGGGAGTTCTTAAGTAATATGATTAATTGAACTCATTATCATGAACATAGTCAAAGTGTCTTTGCAAATTATGTTGTAGATTACTAGCTCGCGCTGTAGCTCCCTTGTATTTTTATATGTTCCTAGAGAAATAGAATTGAAAGATGTTGGTAGCAAAATTGCGGACTGGGTCCGTGATCTGAGGATTGTCCTCATTGCTGCACAAAAGGCTTATGTCCTTAATGCACCGCTCGGTGCGCCACCCCATCTAGCGTCGTCTGTAGATGTTGTGAACATCTGTCAGGCACATTTCGATGACTACTTGATAGTTTAGTGCGTCATGCATTACGGCTTAGAATTGAGGCTCCGAAACGTTTTGAACGTCACGGAACATATGAGATGTTCTAAGAGCTGAGATTGTGATCTCAGGCTCGTGCCCGTGATGCGAGATATGAGATCTCCAACAAGATTCTTTGCCTATAAGATGAAGGAGAATAGCTCAATCGTTGAGCATGTATTCAGATTGTCTGGGTACTACAATCACTTGAATCAAGTGGGAGTTGATCTTCCAGATAAGATAGTGATTGATATAGTTCTCCAAGTCACTGTCACTGAGCTACTAGAACTTGGTGATGAACTATAAAATGCCAGGGAAAGAAATGTTGATCCTTGAGCTGTTCGCGATGTTTGACACCGCGAAGGTAGAAATCAAGAAGGAGCATCAAGTGTTTATGGTTAATCAAACCACTAGTTTCGAGAAGGGCAAGAGCAAGGAGGGAAACTTCATGGATAGCAAGTCAGTTGCTGCTCCAGTGAAGCAACCCAAAGTCGAACTCAAACCCAAGACTAAGTGCTTCTATTATGAGGTGAGCGGTCGCTGAAGCGGAACAACCCTAGATACTTGGTAGATAAGAAGGCTGGCAACATTGATAGAAGTATATTTGATATACAAGTTACTAATGTGTACCTTGCTAGTACTCTTAGTAGCACCTGGGTATTGGATACCGGTTCGGTTGCTAAATGTTAGTAACTCGAAATAAAAGCTACGGAATAAACGGAGAACTAGCTCAGGGTGAGGTGACGATATGTGTTGGAAGTGTTTCCAAGGTTGATGTGATCAACATCGCACGCTCTCTCTACCTTCAGGATTAGTGACGAACCTAAATAAATGTTATTTGGTGTTTTGCGTTGAGCATGAACATGATTAGATCATGTTTATTGCAATACGGTTATTCATTTAAGTTAGAGAATAATGGTTATTCTGTTTACATGAATAATACCTTCAATGTTCATGCACCCAGTGAGAATGGTTTGTTGAAATCTTGATCGTAGTATTACACATGTTCATAACATTGATGTCAAAAGATATAAAGTTAATAATGATAGTACCACATACTTGTGGCACTGCCGCTAAATGTCATATTGGTATAAAGCGCATGTAGAAACTCCATGCTGATGGATATTTGGACTCATTCGATTTCGAATCGGTTGAGACATGTGAACCATGCCTCTTGGGCAAGATGACTAAAGGACCCCGTTGGATGGAGCGGGCAAGTGATTCATTGGAAATGATACATGTTGATGTATGCAATCTAGTGAGTCTTGTAGCGTGCAGTGGATATCGTTATTTTCTTACCTTCACTAATGATTTGAGTAGATATAGTGTATATTTACTTAATGAAACACAAGTCTGAATCGTTTGAAAGGTTCAAGCAAATTCAGAGTGAAGTTTAAAGATCATCGTGACAAGAAGATAAAAATGACTGCGATATGATCATGGAGGTGAATATCTGAGTCACGAGTTTGGCATACAACTTAAGACAATGTGAAAGTTGTTTCACAACTAAACGCCACCTGGAACACCATAGTGTGATGGTGTGTCCGAACATCATAGTTATGCTCTATTGGACATGGTGCGTGCTACGATGTCTCTTGTCGTTTTACTACTATAATTTTGGGGTTATGCATTAGAGACAACTACATTCACTTTAAATAGGGTATCATCTAAATCCGTTGAGATGACACCATGTGAATTATGGTTTGATAGAAACCTAAGCTGTCATTTCTTAATATTTGGGGATGTGACACTTGTGTGGAAAATGTTTTCACCTAATGAGGTCGAACCCAAGGCGGACAAATTGCATCTTCATAGAATACCCTAAGATCAGTTGGGTGAACCTTCAATGTCAGATCCTAGTGCAAAGTGTTTGTTGCTTAAACGGATCCTTTCTCGAGGAAATGTTTCTCTCGAAAGAATTGAGTGGGAGGAAGATAGAACTTGATGAGGTTGTTAAACCTTTGTTCAACCAGAGAGTAGCGCAGCGCAGAAAGATGTTTCTGTGAAGCCTACGTTAGTTGAAGAGGAAGTTAATGATGATGATCATGAAGCTTCAGGATCAAGTTACTATCGAACTTCGTAGGTCGACAAGGATGTGTACTACTCCTAAGTGGTACGACAACTCTGTCTTGGAGATCATGTTGTTGGACAACGATGAACCTACGATCTATGGAGAAGCGATGATGGGACCGGATTCCGACAAATGGTTAGAGGCCATGAAATCCGAGATAGGATCCATGTATGAAAACCAAGTGTAGACTTTGGTAGACTTGCTCGTTGGACGGCAGGTCGTTGAGTACAAATGGATCTTTAAAATGAAGACAGACACTGATGGTGAATGTCACTATTTGTAAAGCTCGACTTGTTGCAAAGATGTTTGTGACAAGTTCAAGGAGTTGACTACGATGAGACTTTCTCACTCGTAGTGGTGCTAAAGTCTGTTGGAATTATGTTAGCAGTTGCTGTATTTTCAATTATGATATCTGGCAGATGGATGTCAAAACATCATTTCCTTAACGGTTTACTTGAGGAAAGGTTGTATGTGATACAACCAGAAGGTTTTGTCAGGCCTAAGGATGCTAAAAGGTGTGCAAGCTTCGGTGATCCTTCCATGGACTGAAGCAAGCATCTCGGAGTTGGAATATACGCTTTGATGAGGTGATCAAAGTTTTGATGTTTATACAAAGTTTACGAGAAACTTGTATTTGCAATAAAGTGAGTGGGAGCACTATAGAATTTCTAATAAGTATATGTGGATGACATATTGTTGATCAGAAATAATGTAGAGTTTCTGGAAAGCATAAAACGGTCATTTGGAAAGTGATTTTCAAAGGAAGACCTGGATGAAGCTACCTAATTGTTGAGCATCAAAATCTATGGAGATAGATCAAGATGCTCGATGAGACTTTCAATGAGTGCATACCTTGACAGGATTTTGAAAGAGTTCAAAATGGATCAGTCAGAGAAAGAGTTCTCGCCTGATTTGTAAGGTGTGAAAGTTGAGTGAGACTCAAAGCTCGACAACGGCAGAAAAGAAAGAGAAAGGACGAACGTCGTCCCCTATGCCTTAGCCATAGGCTCTATATTATGCCATGCTGTGTACCGCACCTGTGTGTGCCTTGCCATGAGTCCGTCAGGGGGTACAAGAGTGAACCAGGAGTGGATCACTGGACAGCGGTCAAGATTATCCTTAGTAACTAAGATACCGAGGAGATGTTTCTCGATTATGGAGGTGATAAAGAGTTCATCGTAAGGAGTTACGTCGATACAAGCTTTAACACTAATCCGGATGACTCGTAGTAGCAATCTGGATACGTATAGTGGAGCAGCCATTTGGAAATAGTACCAAGTGGAGTGTGGTAGCAGTGTTTACGGTTTGACATAGAGATTTGCAAAGTACACATGGATCTGAATATCGCAGACCCGTTGACTATAAGACCTCTCTCACATGCAAAGCATGATCGAGCCCCAGAACTCATTGGGTGTTAGATTCATAACAATGCGAATCACATGGTGATGTGAACTAGATTATTGACTCTAGTGCAAGTGGGAGACTATTGGAAATATGCCCTAGAGGCAATAATAAATTAGTTATTATCATATTTCCTTGTTCATGATAATCGTTTATTATCCTTGCTATACTTGTATTGATCGGAGACTTAAATGCATGTGTGGATACATAGACAAAACCATGTCCCTAGTATGCCTCTAATGGACTAGCTCGTTGATCAAAGGATGGTTAAGGTTTCCTAGCCATCGACATGAGATGTCATTTGATAACGGGATCACATCATTAGGAGAATGATGTGATGGATAAGACCCGAACTACAAACATAGCATATGATCGTGTCAGTTTATTGCTACTGTTTTCTACATGTCAAGTATATGTTCCTATGACCATGAGATCATGCAACTCACGGATATCGGAGGAGTGCCTTGTGTGTATCAAACGTCGCAATGTAACTGGGTGACTATAAAGGTGCTCTACAGGTATCTCCGATGGTGTTTGTTGAGTTGGCATGGATCGAGACTGGGATTTGTTACTCCGTGTGACGGAGAGGTATCTCAGGGCCCACTCGGTAATACAACATCACAACAAGCCTTGCAAGCAATGTGGATAAGTGTTAGTCACGGGATCTTGTATTATGGAATGAGTAAAGAGACTTGCCAGTAACGAGGTTGAACTAGGTATGGAGATACCGACGATCGAATCTCGGGCAAGTAACATACCGAAGAACAAAGGGAACGTTATACGGGATTAACTGAATCCTTGACATAGAGGTTCGACCGATAAAGATCTTCGTAGAATATGTAGGAACAAATGTGGATGTCTAGGTCCCTCCATTGGTTATTGACCGTAGAGGTGTCTCGGTCATGTCTACATAGTTCTCGAACCCGCAGGGTCTGCACACTTAAGGTTCGGTGACGTTTCGGTAGTATAGAGTTATGTATGGTGGTGACCGAAGTTTGTTCGGAGTCCTGGATGAGATCCCAGACGTCACGAGGAGCTCCGGAATGGTCCGGAGGTAAAGATTCATATATAGGAAGTCCCAGTTTGGTTTCCGGAAAAGTTTCGGGCTCATCGGTAGTGTACCGAGAGTGCCGGTAGTGTACCGGGAGGCCTCCGGGAGGGGTATTTCGACCCCAAGAGGTCCATGGGCTGTGGGCGAATAATAACCAGCCCTTAGTGGGCTGGTAAAACAGCCACAAAGGCCCATGGCACAGGAGAGAAAGTCCTAAAGCAAAAAGTAGAAAATCAGCCAATAGGAGGCAATCCTACTCCAACTAGGATTGGAGGTGAAGTAGGATTGCTTCCCACCTCCTATTTCGGCCGACCCAAAGGCCTTGGATGCCTCTCCTCTCCTCTCCTCCTATATATACTAGTGGATTGGGTGGTTTTTGTACAGAATTTCCGGCAACGTGCTACCCGTTCCACCGGTGCATAGTTTCTCCTCTAGATCGGTTTTCTACCGCGCTTAGGCGAAGCCCTGCCGGAATCACTCCACCACCATCACCGGAGCGCCATCACGCTTCCGGTGAACTCTCTCTCCTCTCCACCTCCTCTCTCTGGATCGAGACGGTGGAGATCGTCATCAAGCTGCACGTGTGCTGAACGCGGAGGTGCCGTCCGTTCGGCGCTAGATCGGAAGGACCGTGATCGAGATCGCGAGACGGTTCGTGATGTGATCACGGAACGGATCGTGATGAGTTTGCGGGATAGATCATGATCAAGATCGTGAGACGGATCGTGATGAGTTCGTGGGACGGATCATGATGTGTTTACGGGACGGTTCGTGATTGGATCGCGGGACGCTCGGCGATTTGGATCGCGAAGAAGTTCGACTACACCAACCGCGTTTCTTAACACTTCCCGCTTAGCGATCTACAAGGGTATGTAGATCCACTCTCCCTCTCGTAGATGCTCATCACCATGGATAGGTTTGCGTGTGCATAGGAATTTTTTTTGTTTCCCATGCGACGTTCCCCAACAGATGCCGCCACGACGATTTGCTTGCTGCTGCACCAGCTGACTACCCCTCCGTTCAAAATATACACGTATCCGGTTTGCGACTTGGAGTCGTCCGGATCTGTGTCGAAGCTAGCATCGACGTAACCCTTTACGACGAGCTCTTCGGCACCTCCATATACGAGAAACATGTCCTTTGTCCTTTTCAGGTACTTCAGGATATTCTTGACCGATGTCCAGTGTTCGGCTCCGGGATCACTTTGGTACCTCCCTACCAAACTTATGGAAAGGTTCACATCAGGTCTGGTACACAGCATGGCATACATAATAGAGCCTATGGCTGAAGCATAGGGGATGACATTCATCTCTTCTCTATCCTTTTCCGTGTTCGGGCATTGAGTCGTACTCAATCTCACACCCTGTGACACAGGCAAGAACCCCTTCTTGGACTGATCCATATTGAACTTCTTCAATATCTTTTCAAGGTATGTGCTTTGTGAAAGACCTATGAGGCGTCTCGATCTATCTCTATAGATCTTAATACCTAATATGTAAGCAACTTCTCCAAGGTCCTTCATCGAAAAACACTTATTCAAGTAGGCCTTTACACTTTCCAAGAGTTCTATATCATTTCCCATTATCAGTATGTCATCCACATATAATATGAGAAATGCTATAGAGCTCCCACTCACTTTCTTGTAAATACAGGGTTCTCCATAAACCTGTACAAACCCAAACACTTTAATCACCTCATTAAAGCAAATGTTCCAACTCCGAGATGCTTGCACCAGCCCATAGATGGAGCGCTGGAGCTTGCATACTTTGTTAGCATCTTTAGGATCGACAAAACCTTCCGGCTGCATCATATACAGTTCTTCCTTAAGGAAGCCATTAAGGAATGCCGTTTTGACGTCCATCTGCCAGATCTCATAATCATAAAATGCGGCAATTGCTAACATGATTCGGACAGGCTTCAGCATCGCTACGGGTGAGAAAGTCTCATCGTAGTCAACTCCTTGAACTTGTCGATAACCCTTAGCGACAAGCCGAGCCTTATAGACGGTCACATTACCATCCGCGTCAGTCTTCTTCTTAAAGATCCATTTATTTTCAATGGCTCGCTTATCATCAGGCAAGTCCACCAAAGTCCACACTTTGTTCTCATACGTGGATCCTATCTCGGATTTCATGGCTTCAAGCCATTTGTTGGAATCCGGGCTCGCCATCGCTTCTTCATAGTTCGAAGGTTCACCGTTGTCCAACAACATGATATCCAAGATAGGGTTGCCGTACCACTCTGGTGCGGAACGTGTCCTAGTAGACCTACGATGTTCAATAGTAACTTGATCTGAAGTTTCATGATCATCATCATTAACTTCCTCTCCAGTCGGTGTAGGCTCGACAGAAACAACTTCCTGTGTTGTGCTACTCTCTGGTTCGAGTGGAGGTACAATTACCTCATCAAGTTCTATTTTCTTCCCACTTACTTCTTTCGAGAGAAACTCTTTCTTGAGAAAGGATCCATTCTTGGCAACAAAGACTTTGCCCTCGGATCGTAGGTAGAAGGTATACCCAATAGTCTCTTTGGGATATCCTATGAAGACGCACTTTTCCGCTTTGGGTTCGAGCTTCTCAGGTTGAAGTTTCTAAACATAAGCATCGCATCCCCAAACTTTTAGAAATGACAGCTTAGGTTTCTTTCCAAACCATAATTCATACGATGTCGTCTCAACGGATTTTGAAGGTGCCCTATTTAAAGTGAATGCGGCAGTCTCTAATGCATATCCCCAAAATGATAGCGGTAAGTCGGTAAGAGACATCATAGACCGCACCATATCTAATAGAGTGCGATTACGACGTTCAGACAGACCATTTCGCTGAGGTGTGCCAGGCGGCGTTTGTTGTGAAACAATTCCACATTTCCTTAGGTGCGTGCCAAACTCGTGAATTAAATATTCTCCGCCACGATCAGATCGTAGGCACTTTATTTTCCTGTCACGTTGATTCTCTACCTCACTCTGAAATTCCTTGAACCTTTCAAAGGTTTCAGACTTGTGTTTCATTAAGTAGACATACCCATATCTGCTCAAGTCATCAGTGAGGGTGAGAACATAACGGTAGCCACCACGAGCCTCGACACTCATTGGACCGCACACATCGGTATGTATTATTTCCAATAAGTCAGTTGCTCGCTCCATTGTTCCAGAGAATGGAGTCTTGGTCATATTGCCCATGAGGCATGGTTCGCACATGTCAAATGTTTCGAAATCAAGCGACTCCAAAAGTCCATCACCATGGAGCTTCTTCATGCGTTTGACACCAATATGATCAAGGCGGCAGTGCCACATGTAAGTGGGACTATCGTTATCAAACTTACACCTTTTGGTACTCACACTATGGACATGTGTAACATCACGTTCGAGATTCATCAAAAATAAACCTTTGACCAGCGGGGCATGACCATAAAACATTTATCTCATATAAATAGAACAACCATTATTCTCAGATTTAAATGAGTAGCCATCTCGCATCAAGCGAGATCCAGATACAATGTTCATGCTCAAAGCTGGTACTAAATAACAATTATTAAGGTTTAAAACTAATCCCGAAGGTAGATGTAGAGGTAGCGTTCCGACGGCGATCACATCAACCTTGGAACCATTCCCGACGCGCATCGTCACCTCGTCCTTTGCCAGCCTCCGCTTATTCCGCAGCTCCTGCTTGGAGTTACAAATGTGAGCAACTGCACCGGTATCAAATACCCAGGAGCTACTACGAGCGTTGGTTAGGTACACATCAATAACAAGTATATCACATATACCTTTAATGTTGTCATCCTTCTTATCCGCTAAGTACTTGGGGCAGTTCCGCTTCCAGTGACCGGTACCCTTGCAATAAAAGCACTCAGTCTCAGGCTTGGGTCCATTCTTGTTCTTCTTCTTCCCGGCAACTTGCTTATCGGGCACGGCAACAACTTTGTCGTCCTTCTTGAAGTTCTTCTTACCCTTGCCTTTCTTGAAACTAGTGGTCTTATTCACCACCAACACTTGATGCTCCTTTTTGATCTCGACCTCTGCTCATTTCAGCATCGAGTACAACTCGGGAATGGACTTCTCCATCCCTTGCATGTTGTAGTTCATCACAAAGCTTTTGTAGCTAGGTGGAAGCGACTGGAGGATTCTGTTAATGACTGAGTCATCCGGGAGATTAACTCCCAGCTGAGTCAAGCGGTTGTGTAGCCCAGACATCTTGAGGATGTGCTCACTGACAGAACTATTCTCCTCCATCTTACAGCTAAAGAACTTGTCGGAGACGTCATATCTCTCGACCCGGGCATGAGCTTGGAAAACCAGTTTCAGCTCTTGGAACATCTCATATGCTCCATGTTGCTCAAAACGCTTTTGGAGCCCCGGTTCTAAACTGTAAAGCATGCAGCACTGAACAAGGGAGTAATCATCACAGCGTGTCTGCCAAGCGTTCATAACGTCTTGTTCCGCTGGGAGAATGGGTGCGTCACCTACTGGTGCCTCAAGGACATACAATTTCTTGGAAGCTATGAGGATGATCCTCAAGCCACGGACCTAGTCCGCATAGTTGCTTCCATCATCTTTCAGCTTGGTTTTCTCTAGAAACACGTTGAAATTGAGGGTGACATTCGCATTGGCCATTGAATCTACAATATAGATTGTAAAGATAATTTTAGACTAAGTTCATGATAATTAAGTTCACATAATCAAATTATTTAATGAACTCCCACTTAGATAGACATCTCTCTAGTCATCCAAGTGACACATGATCCATGTCAACTAGCCCGTGTCCGATCATCACGTGAGACGGACTAGTCATCCATGGTGAACATCTCCATGTTGATCGTATCTTCTATACGACTCATGTTCGACCTTTCGGTCTTCCGTGTTCCGAGGCCATGTCTGTACATGCTAGGATCATCAAGTCAACCTAAGTGTTCCGCGTGTGTAAATCTGGCTTACACCCGTTGTATGCGAACGTTAGAGCCTATCACACCCGATCATCACATGGTGCTTCGGAACAACGATCCTTAGTAACGGTGCACAGTTAGGGTGAACACTTTTCTTGAAATTTTATTGAGAGATCATCTTATTTACTACCGTCGTTGTAAGCAAATAAGATGTAAACATGATAAACATCACATGCAATCAATATAGTGACATGATATGGCCATTATCATCTTGCTCCTTTGATCTTCATCTTCGGGGCACCATGATCATCACTGTCACCGGCACGACACCATGATCTCCATCATCATGATCTCCATCATTGTGTCTTCATGAAGTTGTCTCGTCAACTATTACTTCTACTACTATGGCTAACGTTTAGCAATAAAGTAAAGTAATTACATGGCGTTTATGATTGACACGCAGGTCATACAATAAAATAAGACAACTCCTATGGCTCCTGCCGGTTGTCATGCTCATCGACATGCAAGTCGTGAATCCTATTACAAGAACATGATCAATCTCATACATCACAATGCATCACATCACATCCTTTGGCCTATCACATCACAAGGCATATGCTGCAAAAACAAGTTAGACGGCCTCTAATTTGTAGTTGCAATTTTTTACGTGGCTGCTATAGGTTACTAGCAAGAACGTTTCTTACCTATGTCAAAACCACAACGTGATATGCCAATTGCTATTTACCCTTCATAAGGACCCTTTTCATCGAATCCAATCCGACTAAGGTGGGAGAGACAGACACCCGCTAGCCACCTTATGCAACAAGTGCATGTCAGGCGGTGGAACCAGTCTCACGTAAGCATGCGTGTAAAGTCGGTCCGAGACGCTTCATCCCACAATACCGCCGAATCAAGATAAGACTAGTAGTGGTAAGAAAGTTAACAAAATTGACGCCCACAACTGCTTTGTGTTCTACTCGTGCATAGATTCTACGCATAGACCTAGCTCATGATGCCACTGTTGGGAGACGTAGTAGTAAATCAAAAAAATTCCTACGATCACCAAGATCTATCCATGGAGAAACCAGCAACGAGAGGGGAGAGATTGCATCTTCATACCTTTTAGGATCGCTAAGCGGAAGCGTTACAAGAACGCGGTTGGTGGAGTCGTACTCGCAACAATTCAGATCGCGGTGGATTCCGATGTAAGCGCCGAACAATGGCGCCTCCGCGTTCAACACACGTGCAGCCCGGTGATGTCTCCTACGCCTTGATATAGCAAGGAGGAAGGAGAGGTTGGGGAAGATCTCCAACAGCAGCACGACGGCGTGGTGGTGGTGGAGTAGCAAGGTATTCCGGCAGGGCTTCGCCTAAGCGCTGCGGAGGAGGAAGAAGAGAGGTAGGGCTTTGTCGTGAGAGATAGAGTTCGGATCTGTTCTCAAAAGGCCAAAACCTCAAGTATATATAGGAGGAGGGAGAGGGAGGGCTTCCTTAGCCCCTCCTCCAAAGAGGAGGGCTTCGGCCGAAGTGGGGGAGAGTCCACCTCCCACAAGGGAGGTGGATCTCCTCCTTTTAAACCCTTTTCGGCCCTATCTCTTATCTCCAACCTCATGGGCCTTTCTAGAAGGTCTTGGCCAGCCCAATAAGGGCTGGCACACCTCCTCTAAGGGTCCATGAAGTCCTTTGGTCATCACACCCCTCCCGGGGGTCCTCCGGCACACTCCCGGCACTCCCGGTACACTACCGATGACCAAAACTTTCCGGGAGCCCGAAAACTTTCCGGTGACCAAAACCGGACTTCCTATATATCAATCTTTACCTACGGACCATTCCGGAGATCCTCGTGATGTACGTGATCTCATACGGGACTCCAAATAACTTTCGGTAATCACGTATACCATTTCCCTATAACCCTAGCGTCATCGAACCTTAAGTGTGTAGACCCTACGGGTTCGGGAGACACGTGGACATGACCGAGACACTTCTCCGGCCAATAACCAACAGCGGGATCTGGATACCCATGTTGGCTCCCACATGCTCCACGATGATCTCATCGGATGAACCACGATGTCGGGGATTCAATCAATCCCGTATACAATTCCCTTTGTCTATCGGTATGATACTTGCCCGAGATTCGATCGTCGGTGTCTCTATACCTTGTTCAATCTCATTGCCGGCAAGTCTCTTTACTCGTTCTATCATCCCGTGGCTAACTTCTTAGTCACTCTGAGCTCATTATGATGATGTCTTACCGAGTGGGCCCAGAGATACCTCTCCGTCACACGGAGTGACAAATCCCAGTCTCCATTCGTGCCAACCCAACAGACACTTTCGAAGATACCCATAGTGCACCTTTATAGCCACCCAGTTACGTTGTGACGTTTGGCACACCCAAAGCATTCCTACGGTATCCGGGAGTTGCACAATCTCATGGTCTAAGGAAACGATACTTGACATTGAAAAGCTTTAGCAAACGAACTACACGATCTAGTGCTATGCTTAGGATTGGGTCTTGTCCATCACATCATTCTCCTAATGATGTGATCCCGTTATCAACGACATCCAATGTCCATGGTCATGAAACCGTGACCATCTATTGATCAACGAGCTAGTCAACTAGAGGCTTACTAGGGATAAGTTGTGGTCTATGTATTCACACATGTATTATGGTTTCCGGTTAACACAATTATAGCATGAACAATAAACAATTATCATGAACAAGGAAATACAATAATAACCATTTTGTTATTGCCTCTAGGGCATATTTCCAACAGTCTCCCACTTGCACTAGAGTCAATAATCTAGTTACATTGTGATGAATCGAACACCCATGGCATTCTGGTGTTGATCATGTTTTGCTCGTGAGAGAGGTTTAGTCAACGGATCTGCGACATTCAGAGGAAATTTGATGCGGAGGAAATTTGCAAAATTAAGATCCCAATGACTGTAGTTGAGGATTGTGTTGCATGGCATGAAGAAAAGTCGGGCATATTTTCAGTCCGGAGCGCATATAGGCTGGGGACCCAACTCAAGCAACAAGATAATCCTCCCGCATCTACCTCGGTCTATGAGGCTGATAACAGAAGTATATGGGACCTCATATGGAAAACCAAGGTCCCGAAAACGGTGAGAATATTCACTTGGCGGGTAGCCACAAAAAGTTTAGCTACGAAGAAAAACAAATGGAAGAGAACCCTGGAGTTGGACAATATATGTAGCATCTGTGGAAGGGAGACTGAAGATGAACACCATGCGGCAATCCAATGTACAAAAGCCAAAGTGCTAAGATTTCAGCTGAGAAGATTTTGGAACTTACCTGGAGAAGATCGTTTCAGAAAACAAGCAACGATTGGCTGCAAAATCTATCGGGATCTGTTGCAAATGACGAGAGAAGGAAGATTCTCCTCCTGCTATGGCGAGCGTGGTGGCTCCGTGAGGACAGGATCCACGCAAAAGGAGATGCATCAGTTAGCCAGTCTCTGCATTTTTTGTTAAAATATGCATTAGAAACAGAGAGCGTCAGGGTGGGTAGCAGAGATAATGAGACACTAATGCGTAGTGATAGGGAATATATATGTCACCCAGCTAATCCACAATGCCTGCAATTGAACAAGGGGAAAGAAACAATGGGATCGGTGCAGGGCAGTACACAGATCACAGGAGCTAAAGACAGCCCCCATGCAGGCCAAGTGCAAGCACTCCAACCGAGAACAATGCAGGGGAGGGGGACTGTTGGAGACCGCCGGAGTCGGGTACATGGAAACTGAATACAGATGCATCTTTCATCGAGAGTACAGGAGTGGCTGCCGTGGGCTTTATAACTCGCACAAGGGCTCTCGTCAACGTCAATTTACCACCATGCGTAAAGGCGGAGTCTCCCTGAAACAAGGCGACCTACCAGCTCATTCCGACGGCGGCCACTCCGGCGCCGTCGGCCACCCACGGCCCTGTGCCTCCCCCTCCCGTCCTGATGGCCAACCCCCCCATGCCGCAGCACCTGCACTGGGGATTTCCCCCGCTGCCTTGCTCTGCCGCGGATCCGTCAGGGACAAGCAGCCCAGATCTGGATCGCCTGCTGCAGACACCTCCGCCTCCGCCGCCCGGTCGGCCGCCCCGCCACGCTGACGACGTGGAGTGCGTGCTGGAGACGTCGCCTTCAATGCTGGGCCTGGCCACCAGCTGTGCTCTTGTGCCCGCCGCGGGGGCGGCCATTACTGCTCCCCCTGCTCCATCCCGTGGGGCGGGTGTGGGCATTAATGCCAGTGGTTGGGTGGCGTGCTTCAAGCCCCCCAACGCGCCCTCTGCCACAGCTCCTGTACCGCAGGACGCGGCTGTGGTGCACGCCGTGAGGCTCGAGGACGATGGGACGGCGGGATGGCAGGCGGCAAAGTCCCGTCGGCCGCGCCGGCTGGCTTTTGCAGAGACCGCCTTCAAGACGATGCCACCACCCCCTCCGGCGTGGCTCTTCAACCTCTGTTTCCACTGCCTATTTCCTGAGCACAAGGTCGTCTCTTGCAGGAACCCAGTGACTTGTAGGTGTTGCTTTCGCTCTGGCCATCGAGCGCGCGGTTGCAAGAACCCGCCCGCCCCTCACCTACGACCCCGGGCTCCTCCCCACAGGTTGCCGCTCCTCTCGCGCCAAAGGCCTTCCCCATCTATCCCAGTTTATCTGCAGTTGCTGCCGTCGCCTCTGCTGCAACGTCCGCCATCTCCATCAGCACCTCCGCGCTGCGACATGGCGGCGCCCGCTCAGCCGGCCTGGTCCGGTGACCACTCGGAGCGGCCTGGGGAGGTTTTCTCGGTGTTGCACTCAACCCCGGCCATGCTCCAGGAGGCCATGTTGCTCGAGTCTAATGCTATGGTGGCATGGCTCGAGCGGGAGACACGCGCCTCCCCGAATGACATCGGCACTGTGGTGGCTCACGCCATCGGCTGCCTGCGCCCTGACGTCGACGTCGTCCGCCACCATCCTGAGGCTTTCCTCGTCAGGTTCATCCACCGCCATAACTGCTTGGACGCCGCCTCACGCCCTCCATTGCCCTACCGCGACACCTTCATCAAGATGCGGCCGTGGAGGGTCGAGGCTCACGCAGAGCACGTCGACATGTCCCACCATGTCCGCCTCTGCCTTGAGGGGTTGCCGCTCCAAGCGTGGGACCTACAGTCGGTGGCCACGGCCATTGGCACCAACTGCTCGCTCGACTACATCGAGCCTGCCTCCTGCTTGAAGACCGAGACGGAGGTGCTCGGCTTGTGGGCATGGGCAACCTGCCCCAGCAAGATTCCCTGAGTGAACTGGATCACCCTGCCTACGCGCAATGGTGGTGAGCCAATCTACGGCCGGCGCGGGCTGCAACACAGGGTGCTTATTCACCTCGCCATCCACGAGCAGAAGATTGGCTCAAGGGTTGTGTCCGAGGGCCACGACTGGCGTCGCCACATCGTTGACGGCGAGGCTGCGCCCAGGGACCGTCGGGAGTGCATGTCCCGCCCGGCGCCTCGCCCGGCTAGGCGGGATAGCGACAACGAGGACGACCGCCGCCGTGGGCGTGGCCGTGACGACTCCAACCACAGGAACGGATGGGGTGCGCGCATCAGGCGCAGCCTGTCCCGTAACAACCGCCAGGGGCCTCGCGACCAGGAGCGTGGCCGCGACGACCGCGACCAGAGGAACGGGCGCGGCAACAGGCGCCATGCCGCAGAGGGGGCGCCGCCTCTGGTCCTCCTGGGCTCTGGCTCCTCCTCCTCTGAGTTGGTGCGGCGCGTCAAGGACGCACCTGCGGCACCCCTGCAGCTGCCCCTACTCCACCCCGCCTCGGACCAGCTGGAGCTGCAGGCGGGCTTAGCCCCGGCCAGAGGCCGCAACGCTGCTCGGGAGCGCTCCCCACGTGTTGCCCGTCGCCGCTCTCAGGAGAGCCTCACGCCACCGGAGTCCCCGCCTCTGTCACCAACGACGGTGCTTCTGCCATCTCCGAGGTCCAAGAGGGATGCATCCAGGCACTCAGCCTTTGGCAGCACACCGAGGCAGGCAGTGAGGGAGCTCTGCTCTCCTACGGTCCTGCTCCTGCCCCTCGCTTCACTGGCAAAGCCGCCGGGCTTCGAGCGCTCTCCAACTCCAGTGTTGGCCTCCAGTGGGCCGCTGCGTCGCACACCCTCCCCAACACGCAGCAGAGTGGTGGTGGTTGCGGACGCCGACTTGGCACCGCTCTTTAGGGAGCGGCCGAGGGCTCTTCTTCCCTCACCCCCTAGGAAGCCCTCGGCGCGCCGCAAGACCATGGCTAGGGTCACCATTGCCCGCACTAGTGGGTTTATTCTCCAGAGAACGTGTGCCCGCCCCCAGTCCGGTGGCTGTCCCAAGGCCACTCCGGTGGTGAAGGCGGCCGAGGCCATGGTTTGTCGTGGGCTCGGCATCACTAAGAATGGAGAAGACGTCACCGTGGACATGCTAAATGCCTTCACAGAGAGATTCAAGGAGCAGCTGCCACCAGAAGTAATTGCAGCCATGCATGACATGTTCAAGCTGGACAACCCTGCAGCTGCAGCCGTGGAAGAAGCCCTCATGGTGCATGCTGGAGGCAATGCCCTGGACTTGGAGGCTGGGTTGGAGGCCTAGATTACTTTGGCCAATGTTCTGTCAGGGCGCATTTGTTCTCATGTTAGTGCAAACCTTCAAATATGTCAGGGGCTTAAGACCGACTGTTATTAGGCTGTTCTCAGCTAGGTTTGGCCATTGGCCATGTACCAAATGCATGCTGCCCAGACTCTGTTCCTGGGCTTGCAGATGTTTCAACTATGAACCTCCTTTATTTATGTTGGGCCTTAGGCGAGTTTCTAGGGGTATTTTGGTTTCCATATGTTAGAACAAGCTATTAACACGCTGAGTTGGAACGTTTGCGGGCTAAATTGCCCGGACCGTCGGGCTACTGTGAGTGGAACAATCGCCACTTCTTCGTGCCACATCGTTTGTTTGCAAGAGACTAAATTGTCCAACATCGACCAGTTCACGGCGGTTTTCCTTGGAGGCAACCGGCTTCGCACCTTCGCGCAGCGGCCAGCAGTGGGGACTAGAGGTGGTATCCTGCTTCTATGGGATGACCACTTGCTCGAGCTCAAAAATATAGTCAGCACAACCTACTGCCTATCGGCCATGGTCCGTATCCGCGCATCTGGGGCGTGCTTCAAGATTACCTCTGTCTATGGACCCACATCTTCGTCTCTCAAAGACGATTTTTTTGCTGAACCTACCTCTCAAAAGCCCATGGCCGGAGTATCTTGGCTCGCTGTAGGGGACTTCAACCAAATTTACCGGGCTAGAGATAAAAACAAGCGAAGCGTGAACCGGAGTAGGATTACTCGCTTCCGCAACACCTTGCATTTTTGTGAGCTAAAGGAGATTCACCTCCAAAATCGGAGGTTCACCTGGAGCAACGAGAGAGAAAACCCAACTATGTGCAAACTTGACTCCTTTTTTTGTAACGCCGAATGGGACACAACATTCAACACGCATGTGCTACATGCTTTATCGACATCCCTGTCTGACCATTGCCCTCTTTTGCTCGCCGACGACAAGGGGCCTAGGAGACCTAGGTGTTTCAAATTCGAGAACTTTTGGGCAGCTATGCCCGGCTTCCATGAGGTGGTTCAAAAAGCGTGGAATGAAAGGGTGGATCACACAGAGCCCTACCATGTCTTGTTCCAAAAGCTCAAAAGAACTGCGGCACGTCTATCTGAGTGGAGAAAAAAGCTTTTCTCAAAAGCAAAGGTTCAGCTGCATGCTGCTCTCCTTGTGATTCTTTGCCTGGACAACGCCCAAGAAGGGCGCCTCCTATCCACTGACGAGATTGTCCTACGGTCCAAACTTAAAAGGAGAGTTATCAGTTTAGCAGTCATCGAGAGAGCGAGAAAGAAACAATGCTCAAGGATTGCCAATTTACGCGAGGGCGATGCAAACACGAAAATTTTCCACCGCCGCATCAATGCTAGGAGGAGAAAAAACCATATTCATAGGATCAGGCATGAGAACGGATGGGTGACTGAGCACGAGGAAAAGGAGAAAATTATTCACGACCACTTCTCCAAAATTTTGGGAAGGGGCAACAGCAGCACAAAAGACTTCAACTGGGATGAGCTCAACATTGAGACGCATGACCTACATGATCTTGAGGCCACCATCTCGGAGGAGGAGGTCTGGACGGCGATCAAGGAAATGCCAAGCGATAAGGCGCCGGGCCCGGATGGATTCACGGGAATGTTCTTCAAGAAATGTTGGACGGTCATCAAGCATGACATTATGCGAGTCATAAACTGTTTTGACTCCTGCACACTGCAAACCTCCATTGGCTCAACTCTGCGAACGTGGTGCTTCTCCCAAAGAACGATGGGGCAGAAGGAATCGCCGATTATAGACCTATTAGCCTTATCCATGCGATCGCCAAGATCTTGGCGAAAGTGATTTCCATGAGTCTAGCACCCCACATGAACGCTCTAGTCTCCAACGCCCAGAGTGCCTTCATTAAAAGGAGAAGCATCCATGACAACTTTATGTGTGTCCGCAATTTTGCACGACGACTTCACAAATGCAAGACCCCTGCCCTACTCCTCAAGCTCGACATTCGCAAGGCCTTTGACTCGGTCAGGTGGGATTATATCTTGGATCTCCTTCAAAGGATTGGCTTCCCGAACAAGGTTCGGAATTGGATAACCGCCCTCCTATGCACTTCATCCTCGCGCATCCTCCTCAATGGGGTGGCTGGCCCACCCATTGCCCATGGTTGCGGTTTACGACAAGGGGACCCACTTTCTCCGTTGCTCTTTGTGATCGCGATTGACCCTCTCCATCAACTTCTGGAATTGGCAACCCGGAAGGGCCTTCTCCACAAGATTCGTGGTTGTGGCACCATTGTGCGAACTTCACTCTATGCGGATGATGCGGTCGTGTTCGTGGCGCCAATAAAGAGGGACGTTGACAACCTTGCATCCATCCTGAGGGGTTTTGGCAAAGTCACCGGTCTTCACACAAACTTCCAAAAGAGCTCTGTGGTGCCTATCCGGTGCAGTGAGCGAAATCTGGACCGCATCCTCCACAACTTGCCAGCAAAGAAAGACAATTTCCCGGTGACTTACCTAGGCCTTCCTCTTTCAGTTTGGAAACTAAAAAAGGTAGACTTCCAGTACCTTGAGGAAAAGGCGGCAGGAAAATTGACCCCTTGGGAGGGGCAAAACATCACCACCATTGGGCGTACGGCGCTCGTCAAGTCAGTCATCACCTCCCAAGCAATTTACTCCATCACCCCTTTGGTCGTGCCCCAAGGCACTTTGCATAACCTCAATAAGTTGGAGAGGGCTTTTCTCTGGTCCGCATCTGACAAGACCACCGGTGCCAAGTGTAAGGTCAATTGGGAGGTTGTTTGTCGCCCCCTTGAATACGGTGGACTTGGGATCCTCAACACCGAACATTTTGCGCGTGCTCTCCGGCTGCGGTGGCCCTGGTATGAATGGACAGACCCATCCAAACTTTGGGTGGGTCTAGGTAATCCTTGCGGCGAGGAAGACCTTTACTTCTTCTGTGCCTCCACCACCATCACTGTGAGGAACGGAGCGAGAACGCCTTTCTGGGACTCTCCTTGGTTGCTTGGCCGCAAACCAAAAGACATCGCTCCCCTCATCCATGAAGCCTCCAGGAGAAAGAATTGGAAGGTTCGCGAAGCATTGAGGAACAATGCTTGGATTCTTAAGATAAACCACCCCGAGGTTGTCACCGCCGACCACATCCGGGAATTCTTCACGCTCTGGATGCTAGTGCATGATTTCCATCTTGATGAACTCACTGACGACACTATCGTGTGGAAACACACTAACGACGGGGTTTATTCGGTGGCCTCAGCCTATAGAGCCCAATTCTTGGGTTTGGTCATATCCCCCTTGGACCGCATGATATGGAAGAACTGGGCACCTCCGAAGGTCAAGTTTTTTGCCTGGTTGGCCCTTCAAGATAGAATTTGGACTACCGATAGGCTTGCCAGGCGGGGATGGGAAAACTGTGGATTATGCCAGTTGTGCAAACAAGATCCCGAGACCGGACCACATCTCTTCTTTATGTGTCGGTACACCATTAGGCTCTGGAGCATGGTGGTGGCGAAACTTGGCCTTGTTCATGTGAATATATCTTCTTGGCACTTGGCGAGTTCTGTTGAAGAATGGTGGGACAGTACAACCGGCATGGACATTCCATCTCGCAAGGCCATGGCCTCGCTAACCATGCTCGTCTCTTGGGCGATTTGGAATGAGCGGAATGCCCGTGTCTTCAGACAAAAGAGTGCGCCACCGACGATCGTCCTCAACATCATCCTCGAGGAGGCGAATATATGGGTCGCCGCGGGTGCAAAAAAACTAGAGGAAATTATAATACGCGAGTAATTCTCATGCGGTGTTGTATGGGCCACTGTAAAACTCTATTCTCCTCTTAATTAATATATGAGGCAAAGCTTTTGCCTCCGTTTCAAAAAAAAAAAATAACTCGCACAAGCAATGGTCAGGTGACACTGTCTGGTGGACAACAGATCCGCTCTTGTGGCGATCCGGAGGAGGCTGAATTTACAGCAGTCTTGATTGGGCTCTCTGTACTGGCCCAGTACTATACGGGTAGCATTTGTGTGGAAACTGACTGCTCTACGATTCCAGGGCTGCTGGATATGAGCTTAAAAAACCAATCAGCTCTATTCCCCATCGTCACAGATACAAAACAAGTTATGAAGTCTTTTAAGGAAATCACTTTCAGTTGTGTGAGAAGACCCAGCAATAGATTGGCCCATGAGCTGGCCGCACGGGCGAGAAGGAAAGGAAATTTTACTACTGTAGGAGATATCCCTCCATCCCTTAGAAATACTCTTGTAGAAGATTGTAATAACTTGGCAGTGATAATATAATCTGGCTGGGATCTTTTCCTCAAAAAAAAATATAAAACCAAAGGTGCAAAAGTAGAAAAACGAGGAAGAGAAGAAATTAATGAAGTCGCTACCGTGAACTGAGTTCTACAAACTTCTATAGTGTAAACACCTAGTGGGCCGGACCAATATACTCCTCGCCTCACATGTTTGACACCTGAGGGCATCGGACAAGAAAGAGGTATCCTTTCCTTCCAAAAAACAAGAGGTCTTCGCGCCACCTTACATGGGTAACATCAGTGGCGGAGGACTAAACTTTTTTAAGGTGGGACGAACTCTAAAGCAAAATATTTTTTGATGCAAAACCAACACACACCAACAATTCACATCAATATTTTCATACGATCCTCAATAAAATAAGCACATACAACATATTTTAAATAAAAGAACAACCTAAAATATATCGATAAAGAAGCTTTAATGGCGTCTGCTAGCCGCTGCTAGGGTTCGTGTCGAGCAAGAGTCGGGAGGAGACTGTCGTGGCATTGTAGTTTCCTTGATGAACAATTGGTCAGTGGGGGCACGAGGTTGTGCGTGAGGGCATCTACGTTGCAGCCTGTAAATTTGGGCCCTCAAACGTCCGCGGACACACTTGCAAACACTAACCGGACATAACTCAAATTTAACCATCTACAACCACAAACCCTATTTTCAAAACAGCTAATACATGCAAACACATGCTCGTCGATCATCACGTTCGTGTTGGGCCGACGGGGCTGTAAAAAAACACCGAATAAGTTGCTCATACTTAAGATTTTCTCATCCGTATTGGTTCGGCGGGTTTCGGATGTTTGTATCGACGCATGAGGAGCTAGCCGAGCGGCTTAAATAGTCTGGTTGTCGACGCCCTCATATCGTCTCAACATATGGTCTCGAGTCGAGAGAGCCGGTCAGTCCGAACGTATAAGAACTAAGTGAGGGATCACATTGAATCAACTATCTTTTCACCGGGAAAATGTTGTGGACTTTAAGGACGGAAATAGGGGTCCGACTGATTTTTCTGGGGTGAATCTAGTTGTAGACGCTCTGACCCAGTCCGTGGTGACTGGCGTGACCTGCTAGTTTTTTTGGGAAATAACATGACCTGCTGACTGCTATGGCCCAATAACGTGTATAGGACTCACGCCTTCACGGCCTAGTAAAGGATTTCACAGTGAATTTTAGCATCGAGTGGACTTTTAGCAATCTACTGAGCGTATACGTATACCTAGTAGCAAATTGCAAGAAATCAAGGTAGGGCGAACGCCCCACCTCGCCCTACTGCGTCCTCCGCCTGTGGGTAACATGAGAGATGAGACCTTCTCGTCAGCGGTTCAGCGCCTTATGCGCTCATGTGCACGCCGTGCTTGGGGCTGCAAGCAATATATTTTCCGCTTTCTGTGGCTCTCTCGGCCTGATTTTTTCCTCCCTCGCTATATTAGGCTAGCTCGCTCTCTAGAGTAATCTTTGGCTGCAGATTTTCGTCAACATTAACACTTGAATTATGTAAGAAAAATAAGAAATATTTGTTGATTAAAAAAATAATAAAAAAAGTTTCGACATGAATAAATGTACATGAACTCAAAATATTCATGAATATTTTTAAAAAATCTTTAAGCTTGATTTTGAAAAGGTGATTGGCATAATTTGGAAATATTTCAAGGATTTTAAAATGATTTAAGGTTTTTATTGTTTTCGAATATTTTGAGTAAAAAACTTCATGGATTTGAAAAAGACCCAGAATTTCATGGACTTGAAAAATGTTCATGGATTTCAAAGAAATTATGGATTTAAAAAAATCTTAATTTTTTTGAAAGTACATTTTAAAAACTTCTCATGAATTTTATAAAATTCAGGTACTTAAAAATGTTGAAAAACAAATTAATGAGATAAGAATATAAAAAAATTCGAAAAAGGAAAGTGACGAAATTGATTTATAAAACGTAAGTAAAATCTAAATAAAAACAATATTAAGAAACAAAAACTAGAAGGGAAGCATCTAGAATCTTCCTAGAATCAGAATGCTCTTATGGCTCGTTAAACCTGACACATGGGATTCGTACGCTATGTACAGTTGAATGCAGGAAAAATAACTTTCATATGCAAAAAAGTCCAGAACGGACGAGGGGCCTGGCCAAATTACAAAATGAGTACGGGGCGGCGGGACTTCCTATTTTGTGTGTGGTGCCGCGGTAGTCGCGCAAGCCCACAGCCCGCGCTCACCCAATTAAGCGCTTTTGGGATCGCCCAGGTGCATTGTGGAGCTCCCTTTTTTATTTTTTCTCTTCATTTTTAGTTTCTTTTTACTTATTAATTCTTCTTTATTTATTGCGCCTTGAAACCAAATATGGGATTTCTAGGAATATTCATTATTTTACAAAAATGTTCAGACTTTTTAGAAAAATTCCCCCAATAAAAAATTAATTTGAAAATTGACTTGCAAATTTCAAATGCTGAGAATTTTGAATAAAAAAACATTGAAAAATGTTATTATGTTTTAAAAAATCGTCAATTGCAAAAATAATTCCCAAAAAGAAAAGGAATTTGCCGATCATAAAATGTATCCGATTTCCATTCCAAAAAATTAAATGTTCACTCAGTCAAAAAAGTTCACAAATTCAAATGAATTTTTCCAAATTCCATAATTGTTCGTGAATTTTAAGATGATTCCATATTTTCGAAATAAATTTGAATTTGGAAGCTAGAAAAAGGAAAATTAAGAGAAAGAAGAAAAATAGAAAACCAAAAGAGAAAGCACATAAAAAAGGAAGAAAGGTTCCAAGAATATCCTTCTCAAAACTGACAGGAGAAAGGCACGTGGGGAGTCGTCAATATGAGCCAGCCCGAAACGATGCCACAAGTGCTGATAGAAAATGACGAGAATAATAATTACGGGGTACCAGGTCACTTCGACCTTCTCATGTGTGGACAAGTGATTCGTCGTTGCCTGTGAGTTTCTTTTTCTTTTCGTATATTCATTTATTCAAAATGTTGTATTTCTTAAACCATGCGTTTAAATCCTTAACCTATCCATTATTGGATTTCTCGCATTGAGATTTTCAAAATAAAATCCCATTTAATAGGTTTCGATGAAATTTTTTCCAGAAAAAAATAAAAGAAAAGAACCGAGCCAGAAGAGGTGTTATTTTTTTACCTTTTCGCTTTACAGGAGCAAAAAGGCACGTTTTATTTGTTTCGAAAGGTGTAATTGTGTCTCTTGCAGAAGTAAATTTATATCTTCGCGAAATGCAAATATGTGACTCTCGCGAAAACAGACATTGTCACCAAAATAATCAAACATGTGCCTCTCATGATAGCAAAAAAAAACATGTTTTTTTTTTCATTTTTTAAGAGGCACAAGTATGACTTGCCAAAGCACATCTGTGACTACACGAGAAAAAGAAAATCTATGTGATCTTAAAAGAAATTCAGTGCCTTTCATGGCGGGGGTTTTAGAGGTGCAGATGTGTCCCTTGCTGAAGCAAATTTAGGCCTCCACGGTAAGCAAATCGTGTCTCTCATGGAAAGAGAAAATGCATTATTTTTCTTTTATGAAAGACATAGCTATGCGTTCTACGAAAAAATATGTGCCTTCACAAGAAGTAAATTCCCTTGAAAGCAAACAAAAGACATTTTTCACGTGAAAAAGTTCAATCTTTTTACCTCCAAAGAACTTGGGGAAATCTGGAGAAAACCAAAAAAATAAGAAAAACAGAAAGAAACCCATCTAAAGCCGGAAAACACCAACAAACAAATAAAAATAATAAAAATCCTAAGTAAACACCTAAGAGCATTTATAGCCGGATATGACAAATCCGGCCCCTCAAACGTCCGCGAACGCGCCCGGACGCATCCGCGGGTACTGACCGGGCACGCCTCAAATTTGCTCGTCCACATCCGTCTTCTTCATATCCGAACCCCTATTTCCATACTACCAATGCAACGTGGATCAAAGTATGTCGATCAAACGCACATAACATCACATTGCAACAAAAGTTCATACATACGACAGATAATTTTAAAACTACACTAATCTAACTAGTACTTGCGGGCCGGACCTTTTCCCTTGCGGTCGTCGGCGTAGCTGTAGCCATCGGCGACGGGGGGTTGTTCGTCGTCGTCGTTCGAGGAGGAGGAGGATCCGTGGTCGTCGGAGACGATCACGAGCCCCTTCAGCCGCTCCGTCGTCCGGTCCTGCCGGCGCTTGAGCTTACCCAGCTTGGCCTGCTCCTGCGTCGTAACCGCGGTGAGCCACTCGGACTCCTTGATGGCGATGCAGAGGGCCTTGGCGTTCTTGCGGCGGAGCCTCCTCGTGTCCGACTCCGCCGTCGTGAGCGACCGGTGGCAGACGCACGCGAGGAGGTGGTCCTCATCCACATCCAGAGCCTCCACGGCCTTCCTCTCCCTCCGCCACTGCCTCTCAGGGCGGGCGACGTGCGTCTCCAACTCCGGCGTGCACGTCCGGGCCGGAGGGAGGGGCACAAGCACTCACCGCTGCCCACAGGGGGAGCAGCGGAGGGAGGGCACGGCGGGAGGGAGCCCGCCCCGCTGGCGCAGACTGGGCTGGCCGCCGGTCGCCGCTGCCCATGGCACGGTACGAGCCAGTGCCGGCGTCTGAAATGCGCCAACGGGGAGCGGGCGGCTGCGAGGACGCTCCAAATGCGAAGCAGCCTCCGGTCTCCACCTTGGACCGCTCCAAGGAGTTGCAGAGAGCCAACTTGTACTCCGGATAGGAGTCGTCGCCGGAGGCGCTGCCGGAGCTCGACATGCTCGTCGACGGGGGGAGAGGAGCGAGCGGAGAGGGGAGAGGAGCGGACGGAGCGAGAGTGAGTGAGCTAGGGTTTCGTTAGACGTTTTTTTTTGTGGGACAGGGTAGGGTCGGGGTGGGCCGGGCTTGTCAGGCGGACGTGCCCAGGCATGCCCGGGCACCCCCATATTTGTGTTGGATATGGGGGTGCCGATCAATCTGGACGTTTGAGGCCTGTTTTAGGGGTCCGTCTGGATAAAAAAAATTGACCGGACACTGACCGGATAGCCCGCCCGGACGTATAAGACGTGTTTGAAAGGTTTAGTTGTAGATGCTCTAACATATGACACGTGACGATGGCTGAGAGCAACGCTCCCTCAGCCCACCAAAATGATCCTTGCATGGCTCCCGCAAGGTTCACCCCTTGATTAGTTGCTCCCAGAAAACTGTGAGAACGTTCTATGAAGAATGATGCTTAGTCAAATACAAGTTCAAAGAGAGATCGAAAAGGCCCGAAAAGGATAAAAGTTATGAAGCCGAAATATAGTGGCACGTGGAAAAGCGGCTCTCCAGCAAAGAATTTCATCCGACCAATCCAAACAGACATGGATTTTTGTCAGTTTGTGTCGACAAACCGACAAGCAGATAGATGGACATCATCGAACAAGGTTGGAGTACCCAACACAGAAGACCCATTTCGAAAGGATGTGTAAAGAAGAAGATCGACACAGGATGGCACTGTCCAGGAACAGGCCGCTCGCGACGATCTCGTGGGCCGAGGATTCCGTCGTTTAACTTATCGCGGAGAACCGCACCACCTCCTAGTTACGCCCCATGTCGGCGTCGGAGCCAGGGCACCTGAGCTCCCACGTCACAGCCCTGAACATCGTCTCCCGCAATTGTCTCCCATAGCTACCATCTCCCGATGCTCCGACGTCCCAGCCGCCGCACCTGGCGCCACGACACCCCGCTCGAGCTTGAGCTCCTCACGCTCCTCGAGGACGTCAACCATCGGAGGCATCCAACACGGTAGAGGCGCTGCACTGGCCCCTGCCCTAACGTCTACCTCAACGATCGTTGGTGGTTCTAGCGGGATAGGTGGATGGGGGAGAAAAGAGAGGAAAAGGAAAAAATAGATGGATGGATGGATGGATAGCAGGTGAGCCAGGACGGACAAGGAAATGACATGGATGGATGGGGAGGACACATAAAACGTCAGGTTTGTGTCCGCTTTAGACCCAAAAATGACTCGATTTTTAGAGAGGAAGAGAAATAGGTCCCGCCGGTACTCACAACAGATACAAAAATAAAATGGTTCTTTGCATTGGGTTGTTAGGCCTGTTTGGTTTGCAGTCTAAGATTGTCACGTCTAATCTTAATCATGTCACAACATCTTAGACACGTGTTTAATTAATTATCATGCTTGTACCTTGCCATACTTTTCAAACTACGGTTCACATGCCATAGGCTTAACTTTTTTATTAAATCTTGTCACGTTTGTGATGCATTTTATTTACCATATTTTTTATAACAACTATATTTTATCTAAGCTTAATTGTCGCAGAGTTAGCAAAGAGGCCCGTCTTTTTTGTCAACCCAAACGTATAGTGTCCGACCAAATAGGAGGCAGCGTCGGAGTGGGCCGAAATAGCACGGCTCACAGTGCACGACACTGCCCCGTCGCGTGGTCACGTCGCACTGTGCCACTGTCGGCCATGGCAGCACGCCCGTATGTCCCTCCGTCCGGCCATCCGGCTGACGGCGACACGCGGCGTCGTCTATGTACGGCGTTGTTCCGGGTTGGCGTACTCTGGCTGCCGTCGTCGGCGTGGGCGTGGCCCGGGGTACGATGGGGACGGACTCTCCCCCACAAAACCGGGTACGTAAAAGGTGTCCAGCCCAGCGCACCGAGCACGCACGCGATGATCGGAAACCGCCGACTTCTCAGCGAATCCCGCGTAGACGACGACGGAGCAGGAGCACCTGGGACCGTGAATTCACCAACGACCTACACTTGCGACGTCGGTCTACAGCTACGACCATGTAGCAACACGGCACCAGTACGTTGAGCATGCAATCATGTACGCGTGACTGGAGTGGTTCCGTTGTACACGTCCGTGTCCTACCCTTTGATTAAGTGCTTGATGATTATTCGTGGTCGTGCTTTCTTTTCCAGTGGCCACTAATCGATCGGTGCATGCCTTTTCCCTGACTTAATTATTTCGAAAGACGGCGCATGCCTTCTGAAAGAAAAAAAAACAAAAGTCGGAACCCGGCTGGATCACCACAGTTTGGGAATCAGCGGATGAACTTTGCGGTCTGAGATTGAAAGGGTTGTCTGTCGTGCTAACTAAGCCACAAACCGCGGGATCAAACGGTCGGCATCTCACACGCTTTGGTCGTTATTATTTGTTGCACTACTCCTGAGTGCTAGTGGTAGTAGTACTGCCGCCTCTGGCCTTTTTTTTCATCACTTCGTCCTCCAACTTGATTAATTTACAGTGTCTACCTGACATTCTATAGCTGTCTCGAAGATTCTCCTGAGATGAACCAACACCCGTACAGGCCGGTTATGTGGGAAGTGGGATAAATCTACAGAAGTACCACCTGAATAGCCAGTTGAGAGACAATCAATCATCATGACACGCGCAAAATCTTGGCCTAAGCACTTACAAACTACTAGACAATAAGCCGTCTGGCCATGACATCACCTCTCCGTCCCAATCACTAACGTACATCAAATGATTAAACCCCAAAGCCGCCACGAGGTGCATGCATTCGACACACTCGCGAGCCCAAATAGTTACAAAAACGTCTCCATCCTGGCAACTTCCGGCTACGCATCACTCGTTGTCATCCAACGATGTTTTTACAAGTTAACCCGCTATAATGTCGCCTCGCACATGTTTGTTTAATCACGGCTAGGCTGTCAGTGCATGTGAGGGCATTTTATCCTACGTGTTTCATCGAGGAAACCATTTGGTGGCTCTAGCTAGCTAGGAGTCTATGCCAGGAGGAAGAAAAGGATGGGTAGGCCGACGCCACGGCTGGTGAATTGTCTTTTTTTTTGCGAATATATGAACTGTTTTTCCTTCCCCTTTAGAGATATTCGTACGGATGAGTTGTTAATGGCGGCAGTTGTGACACGACATCGTGGAGTTGCCCGTGCGTTGTGCGTGCCAGGTAATTAACCATCGGCATATAAAAATTGTAGATATATGGAAAAGAAACGGAGAAGGTGCAAAATGGTCGTCATGCCCTGCTGGCACTTGAAATGTTGCACCGAAAAACGAACCCTTGAAGCGAACAAAGAATGGCCGACAAAGAATCTGGTGTCGTATGTATAGTGTAGTGTCAAAAAATATATTTATATTACGGGACGAATGAAGTATTTTTAACGGTCTCTCAAGACCGGAGCTTCTGCTCCAGCAGCAAACGTGCACGATGGATGTATCCTTGTGCCGAAAGGCTTTGCGCTTTTGCCAGCCGAAGCACTCGCACAGCGCGGGAGGGGAGCACAGCGTCAGCAAGCACGCATGTACGTCCGGCCGGCTTCTTGGCCAGAACCATAGGAAATTTGATATTTTGATCATTCTGCAAAAGTTTAGTCGCATCTAATCCCTGTTCGAAAACATTTAGAGATCAAATTTTTTTTATCGACAGGGGCAATGATGATAGGGTATATCAACCTACTGTCAAGGCACCTGACGATAGGGATGCACGTCCTATCGTAAAAAAGATCTTCTACAGCGGACGCCTTCACGATAGGATTGCACATGCTACCGTCAGTCAATCTTGGTGACTACGGATGTGCTGTGTTGATATGGTCAAGTTGCCTACAGCCAGGGTCCTTAGCTGTAGGCATACACTAACGTCATCGACCATGACATAGGAAAATGTCAAATCTTAAAATATTTCTAAACAGGGGCAAATCCCATTCAACTTTTACATACAAAAGGATAAAAACATGAAAATTTGCCCCACATGGACAGCTCTACGTTTTACGGACGCTGGTGGCGGCCTCGGGCGTGGGGGACTGGTTCGATCATTTGAGCAGGTACGGTCCGTCCATTGCTTGAGACAGGTACGTAGATCTCAATACCGTGTCCGGCTGGTGTGGTTCGGTACGCGTCCTTGTCCAAACTTTTGCGCTTGATTAGCATTATCCACTTGACTTGGTGCTAATTAAGTAATTATTCGTGTGTTTAAAAAAGTCACGATATCTGTTATGCGTGTGGCATTTAGGCATGTGCCTACTGTGGTTTACACACAAAGCAGTCCGTGGGCGAACAATAGAATTGCCCAAACATGTGGGCGTAACTATTTCGTGGCACAGGATCAAAAAGTACTACTCATCCCGACCCGCGTGTGTGGCATAAAATAAATCTGTCAACACGTCCTAGCGCAGCTAAGTTAGTTACGCCGCGGGATGAAACTTAAGTTACCCACGCGGATGGCCACTCTAGTTATCTGGGATGGCAAATATAGTTGTAAAAGCATGGCAACTCTCTTTGTTTTAACTAATTATAGTTATCCACTGGATGACGCTTTATTTAGCCCGGGATAGTTGCCATGTATGGTCTAACCGTAGTTGTCATGTATGCTTGTAGTTGTCATGTGTGTTTATCTGGTTGTTATATACGCGCAACTGCAGTTGTTATCAATAGCAAATCATAGTTGCCATGTTTATTTATATAGTTGTCATCTACGCGTAACTGCAGTTGCCATATAGCAATATACGAGCGTTGTGTTTGCGAAGAGCAGTTCGCCCACACGCGCGTTGACTAGGTGGTGGTTGTGTGGGCAAAAACTGGTTCGCTTACACAACGCAGCTGGCAACAACACGTTGTGGATCATGTGAGCGAATTCTTCAACGCCCACCACACGATGATGCCTACGTGGCACTAAAATTCCAACAATTTTTTTAGAATTTATGCAAAACTGAATGAATGTAGATCGGGATGTGTGAGCGAGTTGTAATCTGCCATACGTGTGGGCATTATCTTTTATTTAAAAAAAGTAATTATTCGTATGCGTGTTTTTCTATCTTTTCGGCGCCTGGCCGCTAATTGATCTTGGGTGCATGTGCCTTTTTGTTTGATTTGAAAGAAAAAGACGATGGCATGGCATCTCGAGACTGAACTCGGTCGCCTTTTGCGACGCAATGGACCGATGGAGTGGTGGAGGCACAGTTCAGGAGCAGGGCATCGAGCCGCGTGAGTTGACGCTCGTGTTAATTGAGTTTTGCAAATTTGAAAGTGATCGAAAGGGGTGTTTGCTATCGACTTTCGTATTATGTTTAATTAGACCACGCACCGCAGCACGAGGATCAGGCCATCTCCATCAGCATCTCACTCACACGCTTTGGCCGTTATTCTTTTCTACTACTGTCGAAATATTTTGGGAGTAACTTATTTTTTAAGGTTGAAAGAGGCAGCTTATTTTTTAAGCCACCCAAAAAAACTGGCCCATAGTCTACTGGGGAAAATTCCATGCTTCGCTCGGAAGCTTTTGAGAAATGAGAATGTGCATGTTGATCGGTCCTGCGAGACAAATCTACTTCCAACTTCTCATAATATAAAACGTCTTTTAACACTACATAAGATAAGAGCATTTTTTGATACTATATAGTGTCAAAAATTCTTTTATATTGTATTATAGAACGGATGGAGTATTTGTTTATTTATCAACTGGATGGCCAAATTAATTATACAATCATCGTGTAATCAAATCTTACCACAAGCAGTAAGGGTATCTCCAACGCCGACTCTCAAACCTCCTGCAACAGTTCGGACCGCGCTATTCGAACTACGGAAGCCATTCAAGGCGGTCCTGTATCGGTCCGCGACGGTGTCCGGATGCATTTTCTCCCACAAACGAAGACAAACGTGGGTGAGGTTTGCGGGAGTCCGGACGAATCCCAAGCCCGCTTCTGACCGTCCTGGCCCATCAAAACCCACATCCTTCCCACGCGCGCTTCCCACACGGCGCCAGCTGCCCGCATTCTTGTCAAAGTAGAACGGCTGCTTCCCATTGAAGAGCGGACGCGACCTCTCATTGGCGCCGGCACTAAAGCGGCTCGCCACACGGCGACTACGACCGCGACGCGTCTTCGATGTTCGCGCATGCTCGATGCCGAAGACGCTTGAATGGACGGGACGAGACGGATATCTACCACGCTCATGCCCCGTCCCTTCGTATGTCACCATTAAGCAGGCTCACCATCCTAGAAACCCACTCCGGTGTCCTGCATTGATGCATGGCCTCACCGGAATCAGCTATTTTAAGGGCGGCCACACCCGGCTATCTCCACATCACAACACATCTGCTCCACATCCTCCTCCTTTCCTCCACATCCGCGATGACCGAAAACGAGAAAGCATTATGGGACAGTCTTTCATCGGAGATGAAGCATAGGGTGGCTGCCCTTGCCGCCACCTGGCAGAGCCACCGAGCCAGGCAGATCGGAGCCGGTTTGCCGGTCGGCTCGCCCAAGGTCTCTGACGACACCATGATGAAGATGCGATCCAATGACACCGCCCGGGCTCCTGCGCCTCCTTGCACTCCAGTTACACCATAGAGCAGGCGCAAATGCGCTACAATGCCACCATGACAAAAGGGCAGCCTGCGGCGGTGCCTACGTCAGCGTTAGAGCGGGCGCTGGAGCAACATAAGCTAGCGTTGGGTCAGATCTATGGTGAGTGCGCGAGCGAGGCGTCCATGGCCGCGACAACCCGAACTTCGTCGCGGAGCAGCGTGCCATCTATGATGCCATCCACGCTCAAGCTGATGCTCGCCAGGAATCAATTGCTGTTGAAATATGCCCTAGAGGCAACAATAAAATGGTTATTATTATATTTCTTTGTTCATGATAATCGCTTATTATCCATGCTATAATTGTATTGATTGGAAACTCAAATACATGTGTGGGTACATAGACAACACCGCATCCCTAGTATGCCTCTAATAGACTAGCTCGTTGATCAAAGATGGTCGAGGTTTCCTAGCCATAGACATGAAATGTCATTTCATAACAGGATCACATCATTATGAGAATGATGTGATGGACAAGACCCAAACTATGAACATAGCATATGATCGTGTTGTTGGGAGATGTAGTAGTAAATCAAAAAAATTCCTACGTGTCACCAAGATCTATCTATGGAGAAACCAGCAACGAGTAAAGGGGGAGTGCATCTTCATACCTTTGAAGATCGCAAAGCGGAAGCATTACAAGAACACGGTTGGTGGAGTCGTACTCGTAGCGATTCAGATCGCGGTCGATTCCGATCTAAGCGCCGAGCAACGACGCCTCCGCGTTCAACACACGTACAGCCCAAGGACGTCTCCTCCTTCTTGATCCAGCAAGGGGGGAAGGAGAAGTTGAGGGAGAGCTCCGGCAGCACGACGGCGTGGTGGCGGTGGAGCTTGCGGTTCTCCGGCAGAGCTTCGCTAAGCGCTACGGAGGAGGAGGAGGAGGTGTAGGAGGGGGAAGGGTTGTGCCAATGGAAGGGTGTCGCTGCCCTCCCCCCACTATTTATAGGGGGGAAGGGGACCCCCTAGATCCATCTAGAGGGGGGGTGGCGGACCCCAGGGGGGTATCGGCCCCCTAGGGTTTCCAACCCTAGAAAGGAGGGCGGCAGCCCCCTTAGGGTTTCCAACCCTAGAGGGGGCATCGGCCCCCTAGTCGCCTTGGGCCCTTGGGGGTGCACCAGCCCACTAAGGGGCTGGTTCCCACCCAACTACAGCCCATTAGGTCCTCCGGGGCAGGTGGACCCTCCAGATGGACCCCCGGCACCCTTCGGTGGTCCCGATACAATACCAATAAACCCCGAAACCTTTTCGGTGACTGAAACTGGACTTCCCATATATAAATCTTCACCTCCGCACCATTCCGGAACTCCTCGTGACGTCCGGGATCTCATCCGGGACTCCGAAAAACTTTCGGTAACCATATACAATTACCATTACAACTCTAGTGTCACCGAACCTTAAGTGTGTAGACCCTACGGGTTCAGGAACCATGCAGTCATGACAGAGACACCTCTCCGGCCAATAACCAATAGCGGGATCTGGATACCCATATTAGCTCCCACATGTTCCACGATGATCTCATCGGATGAACCACGATGTCGGGGATTCAATCAATACCGTATACAATGTCAAAGCTACCATCGACGTAACCCTTTACGACGAGCTCTTCGGCACCTCCATAAACGAGAAACATGTCCTTGGTCCTTTTCAGGTACTTCGGGATATTCTTGACCATTGTCCAATGTTTCACTCTGGGATCACTTTGGTACCTCCCTACCATACTTATGGCAAGGTTCACATCAGGTATGGTACACAACATGGCATACATAATAGAGCCTATGGCTGAAGCATAGGGGATGACACTCATCTCTTCTCTATCATTTGCCGTGGTCGGGCATTGAGTCGTACTCAATCTCACACCTTGTAACATAGGCAAGAACCCCTTCTTGGACTGATCCATATTGAACTTCTTCAATATCTTGTCAAGGTATGTGCTTTGTGAAAGACCTATGAGGCCTCTCGATCTATCTCTATAGAACTTGATATCTAATATGTAAGTAGCTTCTCCAAGGTCCTTCATTGAACAACACTTATTCAAGTAGGCCTTTACGCTTTCCAAAAGTTCTATATCATTTCCTATCAACAATATGTCATCCACATATAATATGAGAAATGCTACAGAGCTCCCACTCACTTTCTTGTAAATACAGGGTTATCCATAAACCTGTATAAACCCAAACGCTTTAATCACCTCATTAAAGCGAATGTTCCAACTCCGAGATGCTTGCACCAGCCCATAGATGGACCGCTGGAGCTTGCATACCTTGTTAGCATATTTAGGATCGACAAAACCTTCCGGCTGCATCATATACAGTTCTTCCTTAACGAAGCCATTAAGGAATGTTGTTTTGACGCACATTTGCTAGATCTCATAATCATAAAATGCGGCAATTGCTAACATGATTTGGACGGACTTTAGCATCGCTACGGGTGAGAAAGTCTCATGTAGTCAACTCCTTGAACTTGTCGATAACCCTTAGCGACAAGCCGAGCCTTATAGACGGTCACATTACCATCCGCACCAGTCTTCTTCTTAAAGATACATTTATTTTTCTATGGATCGCTTATCATCAGGCAAGTCCACCAAAGTCCATACTTTGTTCTCATACATGGATCCTATCTCGGATTTCATGGCTTCAAGCCATTTGTTGGAATCTGGACCTGCCATTGCTTCTTCATAGTTCGAAGGTTCACCGTTGTCCAACAACATGATCTCTAGGACAGGGTTGCCGTACCACTCTGGTGCGGAACGTGCCCTAGTGGACCTTTGAATAGCAACTTGATCTGAAGTTTCATGATCATCATCATTAACTTCCTCTCCAACCGGTGCAGGCTCCACAAAAACAACTTCCTGTATTGCGCTACTCTCTGGTTCGAGTTTTGGTACAATTACCTCATCAAGTTCTATTTTCCTCCCAGCTACTTCTTTCGAGGGAAACTCTTTCTCTAGAAAGGATCCATTCTTGGCAACAAAGACTTTGCCTTCGGATCTGAGGTGGAAGGTATACCCAATGGTTCCTTTGGGGTATCCTATGAAGACGCACTTTTCCGCTTTGGCTTCAAGCTTCTCAGGTTGAAGTTTCTTCACATAAGCATCACATCCCAAAACTTTCACAAACGAGAACTTAGGATTCTTTCCAAACCATAATTCATACGGTGTCGTCTCAAGGGATTTAGACGGTACCCTATTTAAAGTGAATGCGGCAGTCTCCAATGCATACCCCCAAAATGATAGCGGTAAGTCGGTAAGAGACATAATAGATCGCACCATATCCAATAGAGTGCGATTACGAGGTTCATACACGCCGTTTCGCTAAGGTGTGCCAGGCGGCATGAGTGGTGAAACAATTCCACATTTCCTTAGGTGCGTGCCAAACTCGCGACTTAAATATTCTCCACCACGATCAGATCGTAGGCACTTTGTTTTCCTGTCACGTTGATTCTCTACCTCACTCTGAAATTCCTTGAACTTTTCAAAGGTTTCAGACTTGTGTTTCATTAAGTTGACATACCCATATCTGCTCAAGTCATTAGTGAGGGTGAGAACATAATGGTAGCCACCACGAGCCTCAACGCTCATTGGACCGCATACATCGGTATGTATTATCTCCAACAAGTCAGTTGCTCGCTCCATTGTTCCGGAGAACGGAGTTTTGGTCATCTTGCCCATGAGGCATGGTTCGCACGTGTCAAATGATTCAAAATCAAGAGACTCCAAAAGTCCATCAGCATGGAGTTTCTTCATGCGTTTGACACCAATATGACCAAGGCGGCATTGCCACATGTAAGTGGGACTATCGTTATCAATCTTACATCTTTTGGTACTCACACTATGGACATGTGTAACATCACGTTCGAGATTCATCAAGAATAAACCATTGACCAATGGGGCATGACCATAAAACATTTCTCTCATATAAATAAAACAACCATTATTCTCAGATTTAAATGAGTAGCCATCTCGCATCAAACGAGATCCAAATACAATGTTCATGCTCAAAGCTAGTACTAAATAACAATTATTGAGGTTTAAAACTAATCCCGAAGGTAGATGTAGAGTTAGCATGCTGATGGCAATCACATCGACCTTGGAACCATTCCCGACGCGCATCGTCACCTCGTCCTTTGCGAGCCTCCGCTTATTCCGCAGCTCCTGCTTGGAGTTACAAATGTGAGCAAATGCATCGGTATCAAATACCTAGGAGCTACTACGAGCGCTGGTAAGGTACACATCAATAGCAAGTATATCACATATACCTCTAACGTTGTCGGCCTTCTTATCCGCTAAGTACTTGGGGAAGTTCCGCTTCCAGTGGCCGGTACCCTTGCAATAAAAGCACTCGGTCTCGGGCTTGGGTCCATTCTTTTTCTTCTTCCTGGCAACTTGCTTACTGGGCGCGGCAACTGCTTTGCCGTCCTTCTTGAAGTTCTTCTTACCCTTGCATTTCTTGAAACTAGTGGTCTTATTCACCATCAACACTTGATGCTCCTTTTTGATCTCGACCTCCGCTGATTTCAGCATCGAGTACAACTCAGGAATGGACTTCTCCATACCCTGCATGTTGTAGTTCATCACAAAGCTCTTATAGCTAGGTGGGAGCGATTGGAGGATTCTGTCAATAACCGAGTCATCCGGAAGATTAACTCCCAGCTGAGACAAGCGGTTGTGCAACGTAGACATTTTGAGTATGTGCTCACTGACAGAACTATTCTCCTCCATTTTACAACTGAAGAACTTGTCGGAGACATCATATCTCTCGACCCAGGCATGAGCTTGGAAAACCAATTTCAGCTCTTGGAACATCTCATATGCTCCGTGTTGCTCAAAATGCTTTTGGTGCCCCAGTTCCAAACTGTAAAGCATGCCGCACTGAACCAGGGAGTAATCATCACTGTGTGACTGCCAGGTGTTCATAACGTCCTGTGCCGCTGGGAAAATGGGTGCGTCACCTAGCGGTGCATCAAAGACATATAATCTTTTGGAATCTATGAGGATGATCATCAAGCCACGGACCCAGTCCGCATAGTTGCTTCCATCATCTTTCAGCTTGGTTTTCTCTAGGAACGCGTTGAAGTTGAGGGCAACATTAGCTTTGGCCATTGGATCTACAATATAGATTGTAAACATAATTATTAGACTAAGTTCATGATAATTAAGTTCACATAACCAAATTATTTAATGAACTCCCACTTAGAGAGACATCTCTCTAGTCATCCAAGTGACACATGATCCATGTCAACTAGCCCGTGTACGATCATCACGTGAGACGGACTAGTCATCCATGGTGAACATCTCCATGTTGATCGTATCTTCTATACGACCTATGTTCGACCTTTCGGTCTCCGTGTTCCGAGGCGATGTATGTACATGCTAGGCTCGCCAAGTCAACCTAAGTGTATTGCGTGTGTAAATCTGGCTTACACCCGTTGTATGCGAACGTTAGAACCTATCACACCCGATCATCACGTGGTGCTTCGGAACAACGATCCTTAGCAACGGTGCACAGTTAGGATGAACACATTTCTTGAAATTTTAGTGAGAGATCATCTTATTTAGCTACCGTCGTTCTAAGCAAATAAGATGTAAACATGATAAACATCACATGCAATCAATATAGTGACATGATATGGCCAATATCATCTTGCTCCTTTGATCTCCATCTTCGGGGCACCATGATCATCATTGTCATCGGCACGAAACCATGATCTCCATCATCGTGTCTTCATAAAGTTGTCTCGCCAACTATTACTTCTACTACTATGGCTAACGATTAGCAATAAAGTAAAGTAATTACATGGCGTTTATGATTGACACGCAGGTCATACAATAAAATAAGACAACTCCTATGGCTCCTGTCGGTTGTCATACTCATCGACATGCAAGTCGTGAATCCTATTATAAGAACATGATCAATCTCATACATCACAATGCATCACATCACATCCTTTGGCCATATCACATCACAAGGCATATGCTGCCAAAACAAGTTAGACGTCCTCTAATTTGTTGTTATAGGTTTTTAGCAAGAACATTTCTTACCTACGCCAAAACCACAATGTGATATGTAAATTGTTATTTACCCTTCATAAGGACCCTTTTCATCGAATCCAATCCGACTAAGGTGGGAGAGACAGACACCCGCTAGCCACCTTATGCAACAAGTGCATGTCAGGCGGTGGAACTAGTCTCACGTAAGCGTACGTGTAAAGTTGGTCCGGGCCGCTTCATCCCACAATACCGCTGAATCAAGATAATACTAGTAACGATAAGCAAATTAACAAGATTGACACCCACAACAACTTGTGTTCTACTCGTGCATAGATTCTACGCATAGACCTAGCTCAATACCACTGTTGGGAGACGTAGTAGTAAATGAAAAAAATTCCTACGTGTCACCAAGATCTATCTATGGAGAAACCAGCAACGAGCAAAGGGGGAGTGCATCTTCATACCTTTGAAGATCGCAAAGCGGAAGCGTTAAAAGAATGCGGTTGGTGGAGTCGTACTCGCAGCAATTCAGTTCGCGGTCGATTCCGATCTAAGCGCCGAACAACGACGCCTTCGCGTTCAACACACGTACAGCCCGGGGACGTCTCCTCCTTATTGATCCAGCAAGGGGGGAAGGAGAAGTTGAGGGAGAGCTCCGATAACACGACAACATGGTGGCGGTGGAGCTTGCGGTTCTCCGGCAGAGCTTCGCTAAGCACTACGGAGGAGGAGGACGTGTAGGAGGGGGAAGGGCTGCGCCAAAGGAAGGGTGCCACTGCCCTCCCACCCCCCACTATTTATAGGGGGAAGGAGACCCCCTAGATCCATCTAGAGGGGGCGTCTCCCCGGGGGGCATCGGCCCCCTAGGGTTTCCAACCCTAGAAAGAGGCGGCAGCCTCCTTAGGGTTTCCAACCCTAGAGAGGGGGGCATCGGCCCCCTAGTCGCCTTGGGCCCTTGCGGGCGCACCAGCCCACTAAGGGGCTGGTTACCACCCAACTACATCCCATTAGGTCCTTCGGGGCAGGTGGACCCTCCCGGTGGACCCCCGGAAACCCTTCGGTGGTCCCGGTACAATACCGATAAACCTCGAAACCTTTCTTCACCTCCGGACCATTCCGGAACTCCTCGTGACGTCCGAGATCTCATCTGGGACTCCGAACAACTTTTTGTAACCATATACAATTCCCATTACAACTCTAGCGTCATCGAGCCTTAAGTGTGTAGACCCTACGGGTTCGGGAACCATGCAGTCATGACCGAGACACCTCTCTGGCCAATAACCAATAGCAGGATCTGGATACCCATATTGGCTCCCACATGTTCCACGTTGATCTCATCGGGTGAACCACGATGTCGGGGATTCAATCAATCCTGTATACAATTCCCTTTGTCTACCGGTATGACACTTGCCCGAGATTCGATCATCGGTATCCCTATACCTTGTTCAATCTCGTTAACAGCAAGTCTATTTACTCTTTTCGCAACACATGATTCTGTGACTAACTCCTTAGTCACATTGAGCTCATTATGATGATGTATTACCGAGTGGGCCCAGAGATACCTCTCCGTCGCACGGAGAGACAAATCCCAGTCTCGATTCGTGCCAACCCAACAGACACTTTCGGAGATACCTATAGTGCACCTTTATAGTCACCCAGTTACGTTGTGACGTTTGATACACCCAAAGCATTCCTACAGTATCCGGGAGTTGCACAATCTCATGGTCTAAGGAAATGATACTTGACATTAGAGAATCTCTAGCAGACGAACTACACGATCTTGTGCTATGCTTAGGATTGGGTCTTGTCCATCACATCATTCTCCTAATGGTGTGATCCCGTTATCAACGACATCCAATGTCCATGGTCATGAAACCGTGACCATCTATTGATCAACGAGCTAGCCAACTAGAGGCTCACTAGGGACATGTTGTGGTCTATGTATTCACACATGTATTACGGTTTTCGGTTAATACAATTATAGCATTAATAACATACAATTATCATGAACAAGGAAATACAATAATAACCATTTTATTATTGCCTCTAGGGCATATTTCCAACACGTGTCAGATTATTGCTATAGTTTTTTGCATGTCAAGTATCTGTTCCTATGACCATGAGATCATGCAACTCACTGACATCCGAGGAGTACCTTGTGTGTATCAAATGTCATAACGTAACTGGGTGACTATAAAGGTGCTCTATAGGTATCTCCGAGGGTGTCTGTTGAGTTGGCATGGATCAAGACTGGGATTTGTTACTCCATGTGACGGAGAGGTATCTCAGGGCCCACTCGGTAATACAACATTATAATGAGCTTGCAAGCAAATTTACTAAAAGTTATCCACATGATCTTGTATTACGGAACGAGTAAAGAGACTTGCCGGTAACGAGATTGAACTAGGTATAGAGATACCGACGATCGAATCTCGGGCAAGTAACATGCTGATAAACAAAGGGAACAACGTACGGGATTAATTGAATCGTTGACATAGAGGTTCAATCGATAAAGATCTTCATAGAATATGTTGGAACCAATATGGGCATCTAGGTCCCGCTATTGGTTATTGGCCATAGAGGTGTCTCGGTCAAGTCTACATAGTTCTCAGACCCCCAGGGTCTGCACACTTAACGTTGGGTGACATTTCGGTATTATTGAGTTATGTATGTTGGTGACCGAAGGTCGTTCGGAGTCCCACATGAGATCCCAGACATCACGAGGAGCTTCGGAATGGTTCGAAAGTAAAGATTTATATATATGAAAGTGGTATTTGGGTTCCAAAAAAGTTTTGGGTATTTCCGATAGTGTATCGGGAGTGGCGAATGGGTTCTGGGGGTCCATCGAGGGGGCTACCCACCCCGGGGGGCACATGGATCCCAAGAGGTGGTGCACCAGCCCTTGGTGGGCTGGGCATCTGAGCCCATGAGGGCCCATGCGCCCAAGAGGAAAAAGGTGGTGGTTGGGAGGAGTCCTTGTTGGAGTAGGACTCCTCCCCCGCGCCCCACCTCCTTGTTGGAGGTGGATTCCACCTCTTGGCCGGCGGCCAAGGCCCTAGGGGAAACCCTAGGGCGCCTTCTCCCACCCTTCCTCCTATATATAATGGAGGTTTGAGGGCAGCCCAACACCTGAAAATCCATGTGCTGCCCTTTCCTCTCTAGATCGTCTTTCTCCTCTAGATTAGTTTGGTAGAGCTCGACGAAGCCCTGCCGGATTAGTTCACCACCACCGCTACCATGCCGTTATGCTGCCAGACAACTCATCTACCTCTCCGCCATCGCTTGCTGGATCAAGGAGTGAGAGATCATCATTGAGTTGTACGTGTGCTGAATGCGGAGGTGCCGTCCGTTCGGTGCTAGATCATGATTGGATCGCAGTACGGCTTGCAATTTCGATCGAGGAATGTTCGACTACATCAACCGCATTTCTTCCCGCTTCCCGCTTAGTGATCTACAATGGAATGTGGATCCGATCTCTCCTCTCGTATATGCTCATCTTCTAGAAATGGAAGTTTTAGTTTGCTAATGTGTACCGTACAATTTTAGAAAAGGTGTGAAAATATGCTAGATAATGGAAGTTTTAGTTTGCTGATGTGGCCGGTTTTTATTGCCACATGTGCACTTACAAGCGGGTCCCATTTGTCTGAAATTATGTCAACGTTTGCAAACACTAGATTAGACCTAGCTGCAATGTATTACACCAGTATGTGGTATTTTCCGCAACAAACCTGTATAGTAGGTGTTTTGTGCAACACTAGAACCAATAAGTGGTGGTTTGTGTAATTCCCTCACACTTCCCGCTTGGCGATCTACAAGGGTATGTGGATCTGATCTCTCCTCTCGTATATGCTCATCTCCTAGATTGATCTTGGTGAAGCATAGGAAGTTTTTTGTTTCTCATGCAACGTTCCCCAACACTTGTAGGCGATCGCAGCGGAGAACAACGCCAGTTGTGCCCCCTACGCGTCGTCGACGAACCATGAGCACATTTTCTCGTGGACCTCATGTCCACCGGCGATGTACATGGTGCAGACTCCTCCGAGGATGAGTAGGGCACGGGAGGCGGCAAGGCCTGGTGTCCCATGTGGGCAGGTCTATTTTCTGTGTTCTACTCTTCCTCATCGAAGACCGCACCTTTACTTCATCGGACTTGTCGCCAGTGCTCATGAAGATGGTGGATGGAGGATGACACAGGTTTGGACGCCGAGCGTCGCCGCCATAGGATGTGTTTAGGGACGGGTACTTTTATGTTCTAGATGTTCGAAATGTAATAAAATCGGTCATGTTTGCATGAAGCGGACATGTTTGCATGAATTTTATCCAGTTTATTGAAAAATATTTTGAAATGTACGCGGCTAACTTAGGATGTCATCCTTCCGCGTTCGTGTTCATGGACTGGTACCCTGTTCGCGGACGGATACAGAAGGAAATTTGTGGGTTGCCTTTGGAGATGCCCTAAGAGCATCTATAGTCAGGCGCCCAAAACCCGCCTCATACGCCCGGGCAGGCCGCCCAATCACTGACCGGTCATGAAATTTCGACCCAGACATGCTTCTTAAACGGTCCTGTTAGAGCACATTTCTCCATGTGTGGTTTTGGTAATTCATGACATCCCTATGGACTAATGGTTGCCCTGATTTATATTCGAAGGATTTGTCCATAGGCATTACTTGAAGTCCATTTGTTGGTTTCAAAGAGTCTATGTGATGACCAAGGTGGTATTCAAGGATTTATCCAAAGATTGATCATGTGAGAGTTGAGCTTAATGCAAGCATGTCTTGAAGAATCAGATTGTGGGAATATTCATGGTTACTGTCGTTGTTTTCTCACGACAGATGCCATGGGTAGGCTTACCAAAGGTGGTTGAGGCTGGAGAACGCCGACGGGCTCCGGGTGCGGGATTAGGTACAAGCGGTGGTGACACACGATGTACCCAGGTTCAGGGCCCTCTGTGGGAGGTAACACCCCTAGTCCTGCTTGGTCTAGTTGATGGATGGGTATGTTTACGAGGTTGCTCCTAAAGCTGTGTCTAGAGGAGGAAGAAGGAGTACCCGGCTCGCCTTCCTAAGCTACGAAGTGTGAGTGTGAGGGAAGTGTCCCGTAGGTGTGTGTGCGTGAGACTCCTCGTCCCCCTTGCATGGAGGGGTCGGGGGGTTCTATAGCCCAACCCCCTGGCTTACAATATTCCTGAGGTACATAAGTGAGGGGCCCAGCTGGCAGCCTCTCCGGCTGATCAGGGGTCCCGCCCCTCGAGCCGTCTTGTCGCCTGTAGGATCCATTGGCTGAGCGGTCCCATCGCCTGCTGGGGCCAGCCAGCTGGCTCCGCGATTGGCCCCCGCCCACCTGCTATGGCCCGGGTCGCCTGGGTGGCATCGTCTAGCGCCGGCCGGCCGAAGTCTCCGGTACGGTCGGCTGCACTGTAGCCACGTCGGAGCAGGTAATCGAGTGGGCGGGGGCGTGCCGGCATTGTTCCCCCGCCCGGTCACGATCGCCAAGGTCAGGGGCCCGAACGGACAAACTATAGCCACGCGCGCCCGTACGTCAGCGGCCACTGTGTCTACATTGGCGTCCGTCGTGGCGGTCACGTCATGTTGCCGTACCCACGCGTAGAGGGACGGGACAGGTGCTTGTCCGCCCAGGGGTCAACGGGGGAGCCGGCTCGAAGGCAATCGGCCGTGCTCAATCGGCCGGGGGTCGGGCCGGCTCCTCGACCAGCCAACCTCGACCAAGCCGGCAACGCGCCTATCGGCTACGGGCCAGCCGGCCATGAGCAGCCGCCCACGCACTAATTTCTTTGAATCGAGGGGGGGGAGAGAACCCCATTGCTTTGGCCTACCCAGGGGTAATAACCCCGTCAGTAGTCCCCAAAGCCGATGGGGGCCCGCGTCCGGCTGACGGAGGGGAGCCGGTGGCTTCTCCCTTGTGGTACCCACCTCTGGTGCAAAGCCGAAAGGTCAGCCGGGTCGGCAGCCGAACCCGACGGCTCGGGTCCCAACGCGATGCCCCGGGACCCGGGCCAGCCCGCCGTGCGCCACGCGGTGAGTAATGATGTCGGGGGTCCCGCGCACGTGGGGAGATGGGACGTCGCCCTGGGCCTAGCCCGCTAGGCCTCGGGGCACTGGCAAGGATCTTCTGTGCCCCGACGCGGCGGTTACAGCCCAGAACGCCCATGCGCGCGCGGAGATTCTAGGGGAGTGGGTGCAATTAATCCCCACGTCCCCTGGTCGTGGCCTCCCCATTTAAAAGGGGAGGGAGGGCGGAGGGCGGAAGCACCCGCACCCCATTTGCCCCCTCGTTTCTTCTTCTCTTGTCTTCTCCGCTCCCTTGTGCGCCACTGCTCTTCTCGCACGCAACTGCGCTAGCATGCCATCCCGCTGTCGCAATGGCCGAAGGGCACGCAGGAAGCTAGGTCAGATCCGTGGTCACGGAGGCGACCATCATGGATCTCCACCGCGCGTGCATGCTGCCGCCGGTGGAGCGCGTGATTGCCCGCACACCGAGCGACAAGATGGTGCCCGTGCCGTAGGCCGGAGAGTTCTTCGTCTTCGTGTGGCACTTCTCCCATGGCCCCAATGCCCTCGTCTACATCGCGGGCTTCATGACACTGTGCGAGGGGTACTTGGGGATTCTCTCCTTCATCGACTTCTTTAACACCCTGTTCTACCTCAAGGTGCTGAAGAGCAACGCCTACGGGGGTGCAACGGTGTGCTACCACGGCACACGCTTCCCATACTTCAGCCTCATCGACTCCGTCAAGGGCTAGCACCGGATGTTCTTCTATGTGAAGAACACTGACCCGCAGCGGGATTACATCCGGCTGTCGGCGTTCGTCAATGCGCATTCCTCCGGAGTGAACTGGTCGGGAGCCGCCCGGCATGGAGTGGATCTTGCAGAGCTCGACCGGCTCTTGCAGCTGAGGAGTGGGGAGGGTCTGGTTGCCTCTGATCTGGTGGCGGCCTTCATCGCACGTCGGGTGGTGCCTCTCCAGATGAGGCCGCATCGGATCTGCAATATGTCCGGCCGCCGGGACCCCTGCCGGTTGACGACCGTCGACCTGACGCCGGCTCATGTGGCGAGGCGGGTGAACGCCATCACGCGTTCAAGCTGACGGCGACGTCATGGACCTTCAGCAAGGAGCCGTATGACTGCCTCAACCGACCTTCCCTGGTACATTTCATCGAGCCAGCCCTTTTTGTTCAAATCCCCCCAGCCGGCAGCCGGCATCCATCCTTACTTCTCTGTGCTGATCGCAGTTGTTCGTGCGACAGAACACGCCGGATGTCCCACACCCCCAGATCTTTGAGGCGGAGCGCGACCACTCCGACTCTGAGGACTACGAGTAGGAAGGCCTGCCCGGAGAGGGGGTTGACTCCTCGGGAGGGGTCAAGGAGGTGGCCGACCTCGGAGCTGGCGGGCCCAGCGGAGCTGGAGGGTCCGGCGTAGCCGGAGAGCCCAGTTGAGCCGGTGAGTACCCTACCGGTCCCACGATTAGGGACTCGATCGAGGACGATGATGACGATGATGTGATGATCCTGAAGGTGCCTCCCCCTCAGTTCAGCAGGGCTGCCGCGGGCAAAGCGAGGAGCGGCCGGCTCAGGCCTCGACGATCGGAGCCGCCAGCCGGGGGAAGAGGCCCGCTCAGGAGGAGTCGGCAGCCCCGCCACTTGCCCGTAAGAGGGTGAAAGTGGCCGTGTATAAGCCACCGGCGCGCCAGGCAGGTTTTGCCCGTCGTTACCGGGTGCATGACCTTTCTTTTTTTTTGTGTGTGTGTGTTCCTTTCTGAGTCGTGTGTCGGTGGGTGTTTGACCGTTATGCGTCTTAGGGACCCTATCGATCTCCACGAAGTGGAGTTGACGGTTGACCCGACGGACGCCGCCAGCCGGCTGGCCCGTGAGCACGCGTGCACGTAGCGGGAGGAGAAGAGGAGGCTCGCGGAGCTATGACCCTCGAAGTCCGGAGCACAAGGCGGGGCCTCGCGCTCCGAGACCTCAAGCGGTGGGAGGCGGAGGAGCGCGGACATCCGACTCGGTGGCAGAATCGACCTGTTTGTCGAGGCCCCCATCGAGCAAGCCATGAGGGGCGGCTACGGAGCCGGCTGTGCCCCCGCCTGCGGAGGAGGCGGTCCGATCGAAGGCGGCGGCTATGGAGCCGGCCCTCGAGGAGGCCCGGCCAATGGGGCCGGATGTGGTGCCGCCGGTGACTGAGCCATACCGAGACGACATGCTGGAGGTCCCGGTGGCCCCGGAGGCGCCGACCATGGAGACAGAGCCACCGTCCGTCTCGGTTGTCGCGTCGGGCCGGCAGGAGGAGGAGGCAGCGGTAGCGCCGAGCGAGGGGAAACTAGGGACCGATTCCCATGCTCTCGCCATCATCAACCCTCCCCTGGCGGCCGGCACCGTGGCGAACATCGGGACGGGCGGTGACGAAAGCCGAGCCCGGAGGTCCATGCAGTACGTGATCCGGGACTAGGAGGCACTGGCGCGCGTCCCAACCCTTCCGGCTCCCCCGGCAGGTGGCCTGGTCCCCGCGTTCGGGGAGTTGGGGAGCATCCTGGATCGGTGCTGCCAGGAGCTGGTCTGGTTTGTGGAGGCGACCGACACCACCCTGCGACGCGCGGAGGTAAGCATCGTTATCCTTGTTGAAATTTTCAGTGAGGGCGCGCAAGCGCACCCACTGGGTGTAGCCCCCGAGATGCGGGCTGGCTGACCGGCTATGTGGCAGCCGGGCCGGATCTCCTTGTGCGTCTTCTGATTTTGACTTCCTGTGGCAGGAGGGGAACTCCCAGCGGTAGAAGCTGTTTGATGAGGCGGTCTCCATCCACAACCGCGGCAAGCACGGCTTCTACCGGCTGGAGGAGGAGCTGGCGCGGGTGCGAGGTATGTCAGGTCTTGCGGGGGGCGTAGCCTCGGGAGCCGGGCCAGTTGCCTGGCAGCCGGGACAGGCCTGGAATGTCTGGCTCATGCCCGTTTTGCTTTGCAACGGATCTGACCACCCTCCGGGCGGAGAAGACTGGGGCGGTCTTCGAGCAGGACCGGCTGGCGCAGAGCATCCAAGCGGTCACCCAGGAAAGGGATCAGCTCGGCGCCCAGCTTGCGGATGGGTAGGCGGCCCAAGACCGCTGAAGGCCGACATGGCGCGGCAGGTGATGACCAAGGAGAAGGCCGTCAAGGAAGCGGCTGAAGCCGCCCAACGCACCGCCGCCCTCCAAAATGAGGTGACCCGCCTCGAGAGGATGCTCGAGGAGCGTAGGGTGGCTCTTGCCGAGGCGGAGTCAACGCTGGTGTCGGAGCGGGACTCGTCACTCCACTTCACTATCGAGCTGGACGACTCCCTCGAGCGTAAGTGCCCATTTTTCTTTTTCCGGCCGGTTGCTTTCTTCTTGCCAGTTCTTGTCCCTGATTTGCCTTCTTCTCTTTCTTCCCTTTCTTCTTCAGGGTGCTTCTCAGAAACCCAGCACCGCGCTGAGCGTGCTATCGAGGAGCACCAGGAGTGTCTCCGGGCGCGCGGGCGCTCCATCGAGGAGGACTCCGCTTGGGATATGGCGGAGCTTGGGCTCGCCATAGAGAACTGGCTGATCCACCTCGAGCGGAGCGTGGACAGGCTGAAGACAGCCGGCAAGGAGGTCATCGTCGCCTTTTGGCCGGGCCGTGGAGCTCCGAAGAACCGCATGGCCTTGTGGCTGGAGCACGCCATGGCCCTGCTCGTGGTCTGGAAGGCGTCGACGGCTCGAGCCGGCGCATAGATGGCGCTTTGGTTTGTCACCTCGTGGTACCACGGTGTTGACTTGGACCAGCTGGCCACTATGCGGGATGAGCCGGCCGAGGAGCGGGCGGCCCGCGAGCCGGTTCTCGTCCGCCGGGCCAACGAGCTCGCGTCGTACGTCGACCCGGACGAGCTCCTGCCGGCCCTTGGCAAGGACGGCGAGCCGGTAGCCGAGGACTCTTTCGGCAACCTCCAAGGTCTGGAGGATGAGGAGGTCGCCAATGAGAGCACCGACTCCAGCACCGAGACGGCTGGGACCGCGGAGGCAGCCCCGAAGGCCAAGGAAGACGACCCGAAGGCCGCGACTACCTCCGGGCTGAGACTCGAGCCTCTTGGCGATGCACCGTTTGGAGACACGCCAGCTGGCGACGCGCCAGTGGCCTGAGCCCCCGGGCGTGTTATCTTTTCTTTTGTTATTTCTCCTGCACGTTAGACTCAAGTCCACCCACTAGGGGTGTAATGTAATGAATCGTAATGGCCGTGGGCCTTCTTTATTTTAAGTTTGTGCGTTGAACGCTTAATGTGTTTGCGTATCATGCGTGTCGGCTTGTCCATACCCGTTTTTGCTCCCTTGGTTCGGTCTGCTCGGCCCCTTTTCTCCATTGGTTTTGGCTCCGCCAGCCTGACAGCCGGGAGCCGGTCTGTGGCTGGGTCGGGGCGTCCGCCTCGAGAGAGACGGTTTTGAGCTTAGAAACCATGGGAGTTTTTTGGGGTAAGTTGAGTGGTAGAGGCGAGGCGGTAGTCCGGCTAGACCTAGCCGGCAACCCCCATGCGATTGATTTTTCGTGTGCGCTAAGTTTTGCCGCCCCGGGGCCCCGTCAGCTGGACAGCCGAGAGCCGGTCTATAGCTAGGAGGGAAGAGGGCTTGCTTAGCTCACACTACTTGGTCGGTTCGGGAGAGGCGGTCTAGGATCAGCCGGAGAGCCCCCGGGCCAGGGAGCCAGGTCTGGGAGCCGATGAGTGAGGAGACCTTGGAGGGAAACGAAAAGGGCGTGCCCCAAGAGCCGTCCTGGGGCACCCATTGCATTCCTAGGACCAAAAGGGGAGGGATAATACATACACTGGTTTTTTCAGCAGTAAAACGGACGGAGGAGCGCCGTGTTACACGGGCGCTCGGTCTTCTCGCCGGAGGCGTCTCTTTTGCGCTTCTACGGCTTCTGGGCGTCTATCAGGTAGTACGCGTTGTTGTGCAGCGCCTTGCTGACGATGAACGGGCCCTCCCATGGGGAGGACAACTTGTATTGTCTGGCTGTCCGTTGGATCCGCCTGAGCACCAAGTCTCCTTCGCGGAAGGAGAACGGTCGGATCCGCTAGTTGTGGTAGTGCGAAAGCTTCTGCTGATAGATTGTCGTCCGACTCAAGGCCAGTTCGCGGGCTTCTTCGAGTAGGTCGACGTCGTCTTCTCTTGCCTCCTTTCCATCCTTCTCCGTGTATAGGGTGACCCGAGGTGAGTCGAATTCGATATCGGTGGGAATGATCGCCTCGGACCCGTACACAAGGAAGAAGGGTGTGTAGCCGGTTGATCGGTTGGGAGTAGTCCTGAGGCTCCAAAGGATAGCCGGCAGCTCGTCGATCCAGTAGCCGGCTGACCTCACCAGCGGCATTACGAGCCGGGGCTTGATGCCGGACAAGATTAAGCCGTTCGCCCTCTCGACCTGGCCGTTTGACTGTGGATGAGCGACGGCGGCCAGATCGAGCCGGATTGGACGATGGCCTCCTCGTATTCAGCCACGTTGTTGGAGGCGGCGAAGTGGATCTGGAGGGCATACTTTAGCTGGTCACCTTTTGGGGAGGAGAGGACTATGCCGGCACCCAGGCCAGTCCTCATTTTCGAGCCATCGAAATGCATGGAGTCTGGGGGAGGCGACACGAACTCGGTCTCCGCCTAGTCAACAAGGAAGTCAGCCAGCGCCTCCGACTTAATGGCGGTATGCGGCTCGTATCGAATCTCATGATCGGCGAGGGTGATGACCCATTTGGTGATCCGGACAGTGGAGTCCCGGCCGCTCATGATCTCACCGAGCGGGTCCGTCCTCACCACAGTAATGATATGCTCTTGGAAGTACTGCTTGACTTTCTTGGCAGCGAAGTATAGGCCATAGCACATCTTCTGATAGTGAGGGTAGTTTTGCTTGGAGGCGGAGAGGACTTCACTGAGGTAGTAGACGGGGCGCTAGACCGGCAGGGATTTGCCCTCCTCCGGCCGCTCGACCACCAAGACGACGCTGATGATGCGAGTGGTCGTCGTGATATAGGCAAGCAAGGGCTCCTTCTCAGCCGGCGCGGCCAGGATGGACACACGGGTGAGAGCTTTCTTGAAGCCGCAGAAGGCCTCGTCCGCCTCGTCGGGCCAATCGAACATGCCCGACTTCTTGGTGTGACCCGACTCGACCAGATCCGTCTTGCGAAGGAGCCCGTAGAGGGGCAAGGCTTTCTCCCCTAGCCGACTGATGAACCGGCTGAGCGAGGCGAGGCATCCGGTGAACTTCTGGACGTCGCGGAGCCGGGTCGGCTTGGGCATGCGCTCAATCGCGCTGATCTTCTCTGGGTTAGCTTCGATGTCGCAGGCAGACACGAAGAAATCTAGGAGCTGGCCGGCTGGGATGCCGAAGACGCACTTCTCCGGGTTGAGCTTGATCTTGTACTCTCACAAGTTCGCGAAGGTCTCCCGGAGTTCGTCGAGGAGGCTGAAGTGCTTCTTGGTTTTGACGACAATGTCGTCGATGTAGACGTGGACGTTCCTGCCTATCTGAGGCAGGAGGCACTTCTGCATGCACCCCTGGAAGGTGGTGTCTGTGTTCTTCAGGTCGAAGGACATGGTGATATAGCAGTAGGCCCCGAAGGGCGTGATGAAGGAGGTCTTGAGCCGGTCCTCTGGATCCAGCTTGATCTGGTGGTAGCCGGAGTAGGCGTCCAGGAAGGACAGCAAATCGCAGCCGGCCGTGTGGATTCGATGACTTGATTGATCCGCGGCAGGGCGAATGGGTCCTAAGGGCATGCCTTGTTCAGGCCGGTTTAGTCAATGCACATGCGCCAGGTCTTGTTCTTCTTCAGCACCAGGACTGGGTTGGCTAGCCAGTCCGGGTGGAAAACTTCCATGATGACCGGCTGCAAGCAGCAGGGCGATCTCTTCTCTTATAGCACGCCGCTTCTCCTTAGAGAAATAGCGTAGGGGTTGCTTGACCGGCTTGACGTCCGGTCGTACGTGTAGTTTGTGCTCGACGAACTTCCTCGGAACACCCTTCATGTCCTTGGGGACCATGCAAAGATGTCCCGATTCTCATGGAGGAAGTCGACGAGCTCGCCTTCCTATTTGCTGTTGTGGCGGGAGCCAATGGTGATGCACTGAGCGGGGTTAGCCGGGTCGAGCGGGATCTGCTTGGTGTCCTTGGACGGCTGGAAGGAGCCCTTGCCGATGGACTGCGAGGGAGGAGCCGGCGTGACCGGTTGGCTGGCAGCGAGGGCCACGAGCCGGTCGAGCTGCCGCTTTTCCTCGGCTATCTCCAGGGCCTTGGCCAGCCGGCTGCCGTCTTGAGCACACTCGAGCGACATCTTGTAGTCACCTGTGATGATGATGATTCCCTTGGGGCCCAGCATCTTGAGCTTGAGGTAGGCGTAGTGGGGGACCACCATGAACTTAACGAGAGCCAGCCGGCCCAACAGTGCATGGTAGGGACTCTCGAGGTGCACTACCTCGAACAACACCGGCTCGCGGCGGAAGTGGTCGGGTCCGCCGAAGAGGACGTCGAGCGTGATCTTGCCGACAGGGGAGCAAGACTTTCTAGGCATGATGCCATGGAAAACCGCCTGGCTCGCTTGCAGGTCTTTTGTTTTCAGCCCCAGCTTGCGCATCGTGTCGAGGTAGAGGATGTTCATGCTGCTACCACCATCAATCAGCACCCGGGAGAAGCGGCAGGTGCACTTCTCGGTGGCGATGGTGGGGTCGAGGACCAGTGCGTAGCTGCCGGGACTCGGCATCACGGCGGGGTGATCTGCCCGGCTCCAGGTGACCGGCTCTCCGACCAGTGCATGAACTGGGGAGTCGCCGGCATGATGGCATTCACCTCACGATAGAGCTGGTGTTGAGCATGTTTGCTCGTCTCTTCACTTGTGAAGACGATGTAGCAGCCGTCCTGGTTGGGGAACTGGTCGTGCAGGCGACCATCGTTTTGAGCCAGAGCCGGAGCCGGCACCGGGGCGGCAGCTGGGGCCAAGGCCGGCGTGTGGGCAGGCGGCACGGGGGAGCCGGAAGGCCATCCCCTCGGGCCAATTGCTATGAGAAGCTGCACTGCCGGAGCGTGTACGTGGAGGGCTTGGCCCCAGAGTGGTTCTTGCAGGGGAGGTCAAGCATCTGCTCGAATGTGAGCTTGGGCTGCCATGCAGCCTTGCCAGTGTGCTGGCGCTAGCTGGAAGACTGGGCAGTCGGCTCCTACTCCTCGATGGTGGCGACCTGTCGGCTCCCGTAGCGGGAGTCCGACTGGTCATTCTTGCGCTTGTTGTTCTGCGGTTGCCGGTTGTCGGCAGCCGGTCGGGGCGCTGCCGGCGTTGGCGTTGCCTTGGCGGGCGGGGTCGTCTTGACCCAAATGGCGGAGTCAGCCGTGGCATACTTGTCCGCCTTGTTCATGAGCTCGACGAGCGTAGCCGGCTCAGAGCACGGGAGCTTGTGCTTGAGGGGGTGCCGCCACGACAGCCTTCGATGAAGTATTGTATGGCTTGCACCTCATGCACCCCCTCACAGGAGTTACGGATCTCGATCCAGAGGGTGAGGTAGTTGCGGAGGGACTCGTCCGGCCCCTGAACGCACATGGCTAGTTCACGGGGGCGGCCGGGCCGTTTATAGGTGCTGGTGAAGTTGCGGATGAAGGCTTCCTTCAAGTCTTTCCAGGTGTTGATGCTACTGGCTGCCAGGCTGTTGAGCGAGGTACGGGCCGAGCCGATCAACATGAGGGGAGCATAGCAAACGGCTACGCGTTTGTTCCCCCTGCTGATGCCAACCGCGGTGGTGTAGTCGATCAGCCAGTCTTCGGGTTTGGCGGCCCCGTTGTACTTTGGGGTGTCTCAGGGGAGCGTGAAGCCGGTCCGAAACGGCTCGTTGCGGATCCGAGGGCCGAAACACGTCGGGCCAATCGAGCCCTCCTCCTCGAGGAGGGCTGACTGCATGAGCCGGTCGATGCGAAGGCGGGCATCATTCTCGCAGTGGGGGACACGTGGTCCGAGCCGGGCCGAGAGCTCGGGGCGGATGACGGGCAGAACCGACCGTTCCGGCTCGCGCCTCGGGGGCGGCGTGTGCCCGCGGTTGCGGTGGCTGCCGGCTGCCGGCGGCTCATGATGGCGGCGGCTGCGAGGCGGGTCGTTGGTGCGCCGGCTGTTTACAACCGGCTGCTCATTCCCCGACATCTGAGAGGGCTGGGGGTTGCTTGTCCCGACCCGGTGGCCGAAGACGCGAGGGGAGCAGGAGTGTTGAGCCGGCTGACGGCCAGCAGTCCCCGTGCCCTCACGCTCGAGCCGGGGGCCTTCGGAGGCGGCACCGCCTGCCGCGAGCAGATGTTGCTGCACGTCGGCGACGTCGATGAGGTCCTTGATGTGACGCTCACGGGCGGCACGTTCTTCGCCCTCCAAGGTAGCCAAATCCTCGCAGGCTACCTTGGTGACCCGTAGGTTGGCTGTGGGGGTGTTGTAGACGGGCATGTTGCCGCCCAAGATTTCGGCAACCACGCGACTACGGTCGCGTATAGCCCCACGCCTGCTGGGCTCGGTGCTAGCCGGGTTGAAACCGTAGGCGGAGGCATACTACCGCTGAGCGACCTCCATGCGGCGCCGCGTGGCCATGACGGCGCTGGCGTCCTCGAACAGGAGGCGGCGAGCCGCCTCAAGCTCGGCCGTGGCGGCGTTAGGGTTTGTCGTCGGGGCAATGGGAGTGCTCAGGCCCGGAGGGACGCCCCGAGCAGGTTGGAGGTGCCGACGCGGATCGCGGCAGTGTCAGCCTCGGCCAGCGCATGGCCGGAGGAGATGGAGGAGATGATGGCCATTGCTCCCACGCGAACGTGAGAGCTGCTGGACTGGGTCGCGGCCAGTGCGCCCACAAACGTGGGCGGACTGGTGCTTGTCAAGGCTTAGCCTGCCGAAGCGCTCGGTGAGCGTGTCGATGTCGATCGTGAGGTCGAAGGAGCTGCCCGTAGGGCCTGCCGGAGCAAGCTCCACGAGCTCGCGGTTTCGCCTGGACGTGCGGCGACGGCGGGGAATGGCGAGGGGTCCCGCCCGGAGCATGAATCCGGCCGGCGCTGCGTACGGCCCCACGATGGGCACCAACTGTTGTCGTTTTCTCATGACAGATACCATGGGTAGGCTTATCGAAGGTGGTTTGGGCCGGAGGATGCCGACGGGCTCCGGGTGCGGGATTAGGTACAAGCGGTGGTGACACACGATGTACCCAGGTTCAGGACCCTTCGTTCGAGGTAACACCCCTAGTCCTGCTTGGTCTAGTTGATGGATGGGTATGTTTACAAGGTTGCTCCTGAAGCTGTGTCTAGAGGAGGAAGAAGGAGTAGCCGGCTCGCCTTCCTATGCTATGAAGTGTGAGTGTGAGGGAAGTGTCTCGTAGGTTTGTGTGCGTGAGACTCCTCGTCCCCTTTGCATGGGGGGCTCGAGGGGGTTTATAGACCAACCCCCCGGCTTACAATATTCCTAAGATACATAAGTGACGGGCCCGGCTGATAGCCTCTTCGGCTGATCAGGGGGTTTCGCCCCTCGAGCCATCTCGTCGCCCATAGGGTTCACTGGCTAAGTGGTACCATCGTTGGCTGGGGCCCGCCAGCCGGCTCCACGATTGGCGCCCGCCCACCTGCTACGGCCCGGGTCGCCCGGGTGGCGTCGTCTAGCGCTAGCCGACAAAAATTCTCCGGTACGGCCGGCTGCACTGTAGCCACGCCGGAGCAGTTAATCGAGTGGGCGGGGGCGTGCCGGTACTGTTCCCCCGCCCGGTCGTGATCGCCAAGGTCAGCGGCCTGGACGGCCGAACTGTAGCCACGTGTGACCATGCGTCAGCGGCCATTGTGGCTTCATTTGCGTCCGTCATGGCGGTCATGTCGTGTCGCCGTACCCGCGCGTAGAGGGACAGGTGCTTGTCCGCCCAGGGGTCAACTGGGGAGCCGACTCGAAGGCAATCGTCCGTGCTCAGCCGGCCAGGGGCCGGGCCGGCTCCTCGACCAGCCGGCCTCGACCCGACCGGCAACGCGCATGCCAGCTGCATGCGAGCCGACCGTGAGCAGCCGGCCACGCGCTAACTTCTTCAAAGTGAGGGCAGAGAACCCCATTGGTTTGGCCTACCCAGGGATAATAACCCCGTCACTTACCTTCAACACATCATCTTTATGAAGAGAGAAGATAAGATACAAGGTTGATCAAGACTAAGGCAAAGAGTGACTCAAGTTGATCAACACACAAAGCATAGAAGATGTACCAAGTGGGATCAAGTGATCTCATGGTATGGTAAGTATTGTCCATTACACTTTGTGTACTAACCCATAATCTTTGTTAGTGTTCTTTGTGGGGTTAGGTATGTTTGCATGGACATGTATCAAAAAGAAGATCTCATACAACCCATGGAGGATGACATCAAGTTGTGATCGTCATCACGGTTGAGGTGTGCAAGTTGAAGTGGAGCATCATGAAGAGATCACATGCTTGAAGCTTGCCATCCATTATGGTGATAATGGACATGTGAAGACGTGCCTAAGAGAGGCTCATCCATAGTGGAGTACAGGGAGCAATCTTCTAGTATTGATCAAGCCGACGCAATCAAGAAAGGTGGTCCATCTTGAGGAGGACAAGATCGCCAACATCTAGCTCAAGTGAACTATGCGCAAGGCAAAGGTTTGCCCTTGATATGCTTTCTATTTTACCGGTCTCATGGTAGTAGTTGGGAGACCGGGTTAAAGGATCGATTGTCGTACTATCAAGGGAGACTCTCAAGTGAGTAGCTTGATCGTATCGTTCGTTGAGAGCTCAAACTATTTTCATCCTTGCATCATATTTCTTGGTTCTTGTTCGGTGTTTCTTTTTGTGAGTTTTAGAGCTTATGGTCATCTTCATGACAAGCTCGAATTCATCAAAAACGGAGTTCATATGCATCTTCTATGATGTTTTTGATGTGGGAGTCTTTGCTTGTTATTCATTCATAGAGGTTACAGATCTCTATATCATTGGCATTTTTTATACCGTCTCTCCTGAATATAACCAACGAGCTTGAGTTTGCTCAATTCGGAGCTCATTTGCAGAAGTTATGGCAGTTCTGGTGTTCCTACATTCATGTGTTGCCTTTGTTCTGGTCCGAAGGGAACCAAGCGGAAGTATCACGCAAGGCAGAGGTACTACCTCTTATTGGGGGTAGTACCGCTCTAGGCAGTGGTAGTACCGCTTATGGGCGGTAGTGCCATTGCCCAGTGTCATGCGTTGTATCGCTGACTTCAGGGTCTTGACTTATCGTGTCGGACTAAGCAGTTTTTGGCTGGTAGTATGGTGCAGTAGTACCGCCTGTTACTATCATGCCACTTCCGCCCTTCTTTATGGGCCTAGAACGCTCAGCAAACCATGAGCGGTAGTAGGCAGCGGTACTACCTCTTATTAGGGGTAGTACCGCTCTGGGCAGTGGTAGTACCGCTTAGGCGGAACTGCCTTCGCCCCTACCGCCTCTTTGTGTTTGGAAGCATTTGCTCTGCAACCCCAATGGTAGTACCGCTGGGGCGAGCGGTAGTACCGCTCTAGCGGCAGTACCGCCTCGTGGCCTCGTACCATTGCACTGTGTGGCTGGCTCTCCTGCCCAAGTGATAATACCGCTCCCATGAGCAGTAGTATCGCTTGTGTGTGGGCTGAGGGGGGTAACGGTTGGATTTTCCCCTTCCTATAAAATGGGGTCTTCTCCCCCCAACGGATCTTATCGTTGCAGCTCGTGTTCTTCCCCCATCGTTGACCTTCTTCGAACTTGCTAACACTCAATCCCTTCAATGATTCGTGTTAGTTCTTGAGGGAAAAGAGAAAGGATATCTAGATTTACGTTTCCACCAACCACTTTCTCCTCCATGTGAGGGAAACCGCTTGGATGTAGATCTTGGAGTTCTTTTTGCCTCGGTTTGAGTTCTTCACTGTGATACGTGGAAATGAAATTTGAGAAGCTTATTACTCTTGGGTGTTTGGGCACCCTAGAGCTTGTGCCTCTTGGGTGCTTTGGCGCCTTAGACAGTTGGTGGTGCCTCGAAGCTCAATCATTCGAGTGTAAAGCTCCGGGCAAGCGTCGAGGTCTCCAGTTAGGTTATGGAGATTGCCCCGAGCAATTGAGGACATCTCGGAGCCACAATCCATTGTGGTGAAGCTTCACGGTGTTGTTGGGAGCCTCCAATTAAGATGTGGAGATTTCCCTGACCTTGTTCGTATGGGTTCGGTGAACGCCCTCAAGGGTCCCTTTGTGGAATCACGACATCTTGCATTGTGCGAGGGCATGAGGAGATTACGGTGGCCCTAGTGGCTTTCTGGGAGTATTGTGCCTCCACACCGCTCCAAACGTAGATTAGCATCCGCAAGGGTGTGAAATTCGAGATACATCATCATCTTCGCGTGTCTTGGTTATCTCTTACCGGTCCCTTTACTTTGTGATAGCCATAGTTTTTCATGTTACATATCTTGCTATCTCTCAGTTATTTATCTAGCTTTAGCATAAGTTGTTGGTGCACACTGGTGAGCCTAGTTTTTGTTAGGTTTCATGCTTGACTAATTAAACGCTAGTTTTATTTTGCATTTGTTCAAGTCTAAATCGTAATTATTTTAAAGCATCTATTCATCCCGCCTCTAGGCGACATCCACGTCCTTTCACGACCTCAGACGTCCAGGCTAACCGGCACCCCTCATATCCAGCCCAAATATGAGACGGATATGGGGGAGCCCGGGCGCGTCCGGGCACGCCCGCCACGTCGGATCCGACAACTCGACCTCACCGCAAATTGCCCCAAACCCACCCGACAGAACTGTCAGATCCATTTGCTCTTTCCTCTATTTTTCCTCCTTCGTGTTGTCCGCCTTGCAGCTCCACCATCGTGTGCGCTCCGCCGCCGTTCCTAGCCTCTGCCCCGCCCGCTCCGGCAGAGCAGTTTTCTGTCCCTTCCTCGCCGCGGAGGATGTCGGTGACGGTCCGGTACGTCTAACAATTCTCTGGCTTCGCGTTGCGTCGGATGTTTTGACACCATGTCTGGCCGGATTTTTGTCATTTTTAGCGAAAACGAAGGATTGATTAATTGTGCACTTCGGGTGCATGTGCAACTACTCAATGATCTGGTGAAAACATATGTGGACCCACAATGAAAATTAAAGATCAAATGATTGATTGTGCACTTCAAATATATTTTACATAAACATTATTTATATTCGGTACCAACATTTATTATTTACGTACGACATTGATTTTTGTGAACGACATGCATGATTTTGCATGGATCTAACAGTCCGGATATGAGATATGTGGATGCGGGACCGAAATATGAGGTGCCACCAGGATGCGTCCGCGAGCGTGCCCGTGCACGTCCGGGGACGTATAAGGGCAACTCCAATGCACGACCCCAAACGGACATCCGTTTTGTCCGGATTTCGTCCATTTATGGGTGGGAATGGTGTCGTGTCCGCCCGGATTTGTGTTCGCGTTGGGGGGCGCGGCCACATCTTCGGCCGCTTCTCGTCCGCATATATTTTTTTGCCTAAATTTTTTTATTATTTTCATCAGCGATTTTTTTGATACATTGGAATACGTTCACCAAATCTTGACTAGAACACCAAGACCAAAGAAAACAAGAATCACAAAAAGACATTTTAAAAGATATCCAACTTTCATAACTGCTCCCGTAAGTTGGATTAGTGTCTTCTCGTTGTATTCATTGTTGATCTGCAGAGTCTTAATTTTGAATGCTTCTTTCTTCTTCGAGTCTAAAGAATTCGATGTTTCTTCAACACATATAGTCTTATCTCTAGCCTCCACTCTAGCAAGAAGTACACAAACATCTATTAAATTGCATGCTATCAGTAGATCGATGTATTTTTTTTTCAAAACCAAAAGTTGCATCCAGCCTACACAATAAGTATTTGATTGTAAGCAAAACGAGCTGAATCCAGAAGCACAACCGAAGCTAAACTAGCACATACCCCATCATTTTTGCACTTGAAAAACACTCATACGGGATGTTTCGACGTGTTAGACACGCGACGCAAGACCTTCAGTAGACAATCGTCACACTTTATGAGCGGCATCGGTACGCCGACGAGCATTTAGGCCAGCACCAAGCCCGGACAACGACCATTGGTGTATTTATCGGCGAACCAGTGGCGGGGTAGATCCGAGTGGCAAGAGGCGAAGTCAGTACCTGTATGCGACGTCGGGCCGTGCGAACCGATACCCGGCCAGTCCATGGTACGATGCGGCCTCTAGTGGCCTGCCGCGCTCAAACCGGTGAGATCCACTCCAAATCCGGCCGCAGGTTGCACTGAGGCGGGCGCGGGAGGGGGGGAGGTGGACAGCTCGTGGTGTGGAGAAAACGTGGCCGAGCACGCGGTCGTGCTCGGCAGCTAGATGACGGCGGAGGCGGCTAGGGATGATACGGGAGTGGGGCGGGGTGTGTAGCCGGAGTTCGGTGAAGGAAGAATAAAAAAGGGACGAGCGGGTCAAGGAAGGATAAGGACACACGTCGTGCCTGTCTACGCGTGTTCGTTTGACCGCAAACGCAGCTTAAACTTGAATCGAGAATGAATAAAAAACGAACCTAAAACGGACATTCGTCCATTTACTCCGCACTTTGAACCGCGACTTAGGGTCGTACGCGTTGGAGCCGGCTGGACATGGCTTTGCCCCTAGTGTCAATCACTACCCCTAGTGTTCATCACTACGTCTAATCTAATGGAGTTGTACACTTGTACTCAACCCCCAAAGCCGCCTGGGTCTAGCCGTCGAGGTGCAGTGCATGCACGAACACACGAGCCCCAGATCGTAACTTATGCAGACGTCTCCATCCTAGCACGGTACGACGGCCACACGTGGTAACAGTACATACTCTTTTTTTTACGTGGTAACAGTACATACTCGTTGCCATATCAAATTACTCACCAGCTGCCATCCATCCAACGGTGTTTTTGGCACTTTCTCACAAGAAACAACGGTGTTTTTGGCAGTTTTACCCGGCTGTAATCTTGTGCCGCGCCGGTTTGTTTAACCTCCGGCCGCTAGCCTAGGCTGTCAGCGCACGTGAGACAGCCTAGGACACGTGAGACAGCCTAGTACTTATTTTCATTTCCTATCATATTAAAACAACCCTGTGGTGGGCTCTAGTTGCGTAGGACACGCAGTACGGCCGATGAGCTGTTTTTTCTTTCCTTAATTAGTAAAATTTCCGCTTTTCGAGACAGTATCACTGTACGGATTGATGTATATTTGTTAAATTAAAATAAGTACTGTATGTCAGTGGTGGTTCTGGTGATGTTCGCTCGCGTGCGCGCCAGGCAAGCCATGAGCATTCAAAATTGCTACTAGGAAAAGGCCGGATGGAAACGGTCGTCTTCCGCATCGACCGCCGGTGACCAGGTCGGGTAGGGTCGGGTCATGCCGCGGGAGACCTGGAGAGCGTTGACGGTCCGGTCCGGTCCGGTGCGGTGCAATGTAGTGGTGGTGTGGTGTGGACGAAGAGATGACGCGGTCTCCGTGACTGTTCAAACGCACCGGACAAGTTTGGTTCCTGGACGTGATGCCGGTCGGTCGCCGGATGCGCGGGGTCCGTGTGCCGGCCGTTCCACGGCGGTTTCGCTTTGCTTCGGCCGGGGACGCAAACGTGAACGAGGTCTCGCGCAGACAATGACACGGGCCACCCGCGTAGACAGTAGTAGCAGGAATTTCCCACGCAAACGCGGACGCGAGGGAGAAACTAGCTGCCGAAGTCCATCCGCACGAGCACGCACGCAGCGATAAAGCTAGCCGTGCAATAAAGCCGGAACACAACCATCAAACCGCGGCGCAAACTCCTCCTCCACTCCCCTGCTCCTCCCGCTCGCTCGAGAGAACCCAACCTCCACCTCCACGCGGGTGTCTGTCTGTCTGGCGAGGAGCCACTGACCGCCGATGGGCTGCTGCAACTCGTCGCCGCGGGCGGTAACGACCCACCTGGCACGACGATGCTAGGCCTGACGTCTACGTCACCACAATTCTATTCTAGACAACGTCATCTTCCTAAGCGTGTCCATTATCACATATCTCTCGTCGAGACTCGCTGTGCCATGCCATAGACACCCGTCGCCGTCGATGCGGTATATGCCACACCGCATCACCTCATAGCTCCTTCAGTCAGCACCTGTTTCAAAACAATACCCTCAAAAAGGAAAGTGTCACCGAAGACCCCATCATTGTCTGATCCGGAAGACCCTAATCTAGTGTTTTCCCTAGAGCATCCTGAGCGAAGTGACGTAGACCGTAGCGACGATGCCTCGACAAGGAAATGGCGTCGAAGACGCCGCCATCGTCCACCAAGACCTAAGTCAGCGTGATTTTCATCGGCGGTCGTACCACCCTGACCCGCAATTGACTCGAACTGTTCGATGCCGCACCGAGAAGACGTATGCAACCACCGGAACTCCGAGGATCTCCAGTGAGCCATCAGCCCGGCCCAAGTTACAGTCCCCCGCAGGGCTAGTCCTGAGAGGGGCAGAAGGGGCCGCCGCCCCGGGCCCCTCGCCAGCCAGGTGCAAACCAACTCGTGGTTGGATGGTTAGAGAGACAGTGGTATCTCCAGCCCACCAGGGTTCAAGCCGTGATGCTTGCATTATTCCTGAATTTATTTCACGATTTCCGACGATACGTTTTCAATGGGAGGAGACGTTCCCGTCGACGACGAGATGCCTATGATGACTTCATAAATCTCAAGATGACATGTCGGCCAAGTCTCTCGAAGATGCTCGTAAGGATAGGGTGTGCGCGTGTGCGTTTATAAACGTGAATGTTGGCGGCGGCTAGGTCAGGGACCGATCGCCTCATGCGGAAAGTATCTGCGAAATCTTTTTCAACGTCATCATCGTCGTCGTCGAAGCCAAGACGATGAACAATCTAAAAAACCTAGACTATGTGAGCCTAACAAAAATCCACACGCTTGAATCCGGCGGGCTCCCTCATCACCGACGACCGATGTCGTCGGCGAAGGGGAGCCATAGGTGGGCGGCGTCGGAAAATTGACCTCTTCTGACGACGGCTAGGGTTCCAACCGAAATGGGTTTGCAAGTCATGTCTGAATATTTATTTATGAACGTTTTGGTGCATGGCGCTGTAGTTGCCCCCGGCCTTCTCCGGCAGCGATCGTGCAGAGGTGGATCCTCGAGTCCTTGTGTCCGGCCGAGTTCTCAGCCAGGATCCATCCATCCCCACGTCTCCTGTACGACTGTACGGGCGCGTAGGCAGCTCTGCGCTACCGGTCATTTGAGCACGTACGGCCCATCCCTCGCCGTGTATCTCCACTCGGTGCCGTCGCCGGCCGGTGACAAGATGTACGGTACGGCACATCCCTCGCCGCGCCGTGCATCTCCACGGCGCCACTGGGTGCCGTCGCCGGCCGGTGTGGTTCGGTACGCGTCCTTGTCCTTCTACTACCTGAGAACACCCAGCTCGGTCCACCTTTTCCGCTTGATGATTATCGACCTGACTCGCTGCTAATTTCTTTCTTTTCGGCGGCCTGGCCATTAAAAGCATCTCCAGCTGTTGGCCTCCCGAGACCCAAAATAACGCTGTCTGAAGGTGAGCCGGCGCTAAAATCGGCCTGGGGCTCGGCTTCCCAATTGAACCCCGGGATCGTCTCACAACCGTCGTTTTCGGCCCATTATCGGCGTAGAATCGGACCAAATTTGGCCCCGTTTCGACGCTATTTCGGCTTTGAAATCAACAAAATCGACGTTTTTTGGTCTAAAATGAACAAAATCGACGCTCTTTCGGCATAAAATATAACAAAAAACTGAATGTTTCGTACCAAAGTTTATCATAGAAATTAATACAAAATCAAATAATTCAATGAAGCAAGTTCCAACGTAAATTAAAACAATGGAGAGTCGACGAAGTAGTCGGCGTAGAGCATGCAATACCCCTCCATCTGATGCCTCTGCTTGCTCTTGCGCCGCCCTGGCCTCGAGCCACCTCGCCGGGGCTTGTCATTGTTGACGAACAGGCTGGCCAGCGAGGACAGTATCATGAGGTGCTCCTCGTCGCCGGCGTCGGCCTCGGCTTCTTCCTCCACCAGGGCCGCGAACGCCTCCTCGTCGTCCGAGTCCATGGCCGAGCAGGCAAAACGTCGAACACCTTGTCGGCGTGACAGGCGAGCAGGTGAGCAGACGTCGGCGCCCCGGTCGGCGTGGCTTGGGCGAGGGAATGGGTGAGGGTCGGAGAAGCGAAATCCAGCGAGGGAGGACGAAGTGGGGTCTTCTAGCGGCGGCGCAGGGGCCGTGAACAGGCGAGGGTCGCCGGGGTCGGCAGCGGGGAAGTGGCTCGACGCTAGAAAAAAGGGACGAGATTCGCCTGACAGTGGTGTCCCACACGCCGATTTGTTACCGCCAGAGCCCCAAGAGACCCCAGCGTCCTGGGTTCGGTCTGAGTTCGCCGGCCGCTAGGCTGTCAGCGCACGTGAGGGCATTTTATTTAGTTAACTCCCAATTTAAAAAAAGGAACCTGATGTACCGCGTGCTCCGTCCAGGAGGGACGGTAACCATTTGGTGGCTCTAGGAGGGCAGAACACGTACGACCGATTTCTTTGCTCTCGTGACTGCTATCAGCGATTCCGAGGCGCGGGTCCCTGCCTCCTTATTCCACCGTTCCGGCGACGTGAGGGGGTGGGGACCCTGGTACTTCGGCTACGTATTGTAGTTAGAGTTTGTCAAGTGTTTTCTTGAGGCGCTGTTTTTATGAAGGAGACGACGCCGCGTCGAAATAATTTGTCTCTGCTTTTCCTCCATCTTGACGTTGCTTTAACCGGTGACGTCGAGGGGCAAGCGGCTTGGTCGTCTCGTCGATCTTTGGATCCGGCGAGGTTTGTGTTTGGTGGTCGGCCGTTGACATTCTTACGGGTGGCGGTCGTGTCGGCTACTGTAGTTGTGTTTGTTGTCTTGCAGTTGTTTACGTGGATGGCGGCAGGCAGTGATGTTTCTCTTCTTCGACTACATCGGATGAAGTTGACAGCGTCGAGATTCGGTGACCACGGGAAAGATCTCCGGCCGACGTGCCACAAAGTCTCGGTCTTGTCGCTTGCGGCGGTTCGGTTCATCGGCTTGAAAAGCATCTCGGTATGCGATGGTGCTCTCGCTGATTTCGGTATGACGGTTGGTCTCCTCTTTGTCCGGCGTTGTCATGGTGACGACGGAAGACGTTTGTGGACTATGTTTCGGTGGAGCACAAATTTCTATAAAGGTGGAATAGTAATTTTACTTCTTGCGAAATTTTTTGTGCGAAGTTGCTTGACAAGCAGTTTGTCTTTTATGATGATCATATGTGTAATCTGTATGAACAAATTGTTTAATAAAATATATGGTTGATTAAAAAAACACGTACGGCCGATGAGCTGTTTGTTTCCTTATCTCGCTTTTCGAGACACTACTGTATTTTTTTTACGAATATGGACAGCACTGTACGGACCGTCGGATTGTTAAATGCACCGATGATGTTCGTTGGCGTGCGCGCCAGGCAAGACATCCACCAGCGTAAGAAAAATGCTAGGAAAAGGCCGTATGGAAGGAAACGGTCGTCTTCTGCATCGACCGCCGGCGACCGTGTCTCGTCGGGTCGGGTCGGGTCGTGCCGCGGGAGACCCGAACGACGTTGACGGTCGCGTCCGGTCCGGTGTGGACAAAAAGATGGCTGTTCAAATGCACCGGACAGATTTGGTTTCTCGACGAGATGCCTCCAGAAAGAGAAGCCGCCCTGACGGTTGCGACGGAACGCGCGGGAGCCCGTGTGCCGGCGGTAGCACGGCGGCTTGGCTTGGCTTGGCTTCGACCGTGCCGCAGCGCGAGTGGGGCAGGCGTACCGTGTAAAACAGGCAGCTCGTTCGTGTGCACCGACCGTGTAAAAGGAAAGAAGTCGCAACAACAAATAAAAAAAATGAAACGAAGAGGAAAGAAGTTGCGAGAAAACGAAACGAAAAGGAAAGAAATTGCGAAAAGGTAAAAACGAAAAGGAAAGAAGTCGCGAATCCTTGCGAGCGCAAGCCTCGAAAGAAAGAAAGAAAGAAAGGAGGAAGCGAAATTGGCAAGTGAGCAACCAATAATGGTCGTGGAAGCACTCCAGCCTACCCAGTCCAGGAGCCACTGATTGGCTGGCTAGCGGGTTCGTCGAGACGGATGTGAACCAGGTCTCGCCGCGGACAGGCATGAGCGGAGCAGCAGGAATTTCATAGGCAGATCCCCACGCATGCGCGACGAAATGAAATCCATCCGCACGAGCACACAGCGATAAAGCCGGAACAGAGCCATCAAACCACGCCGCAACTCCTCCCTCCCCTGACTCCTGCTCCTCCAGCTCGCTCAACCCAACCCCCACCCCCACCTCCACGCGCACGCGGGGCGAGGCTGTCTGTCCGTCTGGCGGGCAGCCACTGACCGGTGATGGGCTGCTGCCGCTCGTCGCTGCGGGCGGTCACGACCCACCCGGAGAAGCAGCCGGGGGCGGGGGCGGGGGCGGCGCCGATGGCGAGCAGGCCCTCCTTCTCGGCGGCCGCGCACCAGGCCGCGCCGCCGCCGCCGCCGCCGCCGCCGCCGGCGGCGGGGTTCGCGGAGTTCTCGCTGGCGGAGCTGCGGGCGGCCACGGGCGGGTTCGCGGCGGAGAACATCGTGTCGGAGAGCGGCGACAAGGCGCCCAACTTCGTCTACAGGGGCCGCCTGCAGCAGCAGCAGGGGCAGGGCCGCGGCGGCGCGATCGCCGTCAAGAAGTTCGCCAAGATGGCCTGGCCCGACCCCAAGCAGTTCGCGGTACGTGCTACGCCCCCGATCCCCCCCGCCGCCGCGGGAGTCCCTCCGTCTCTCCATCCGTCTGCTTACCTGCGTGCCTGCTGCGGAATTGGAACTCGCGAGATAAACAACGGCTTTGGTTTGGTTTGGGTTTGGTTTGGTGTGCAGGAGGAGGCCAGGGGGGTGGGCAGGCTGCGGCACCGGCGGCTGGCCAACCTCATCGGCTACTGCTGCGACGGGGACGAGCGCCTGCTCGTCGCCGAGTTCATGCCCAACGACACCCTCGCCAAGCACGTCTTCCACTGTAAGTTTGTTTGCCCACCGTAGGAACGCCGCTCATCCTTCTCCAGCTACCCACTCGAGCATTTTTATTCTGAAAACTCGGTTTCTCGATTTCTGCTCGTCTGTGGATTTTGTTTCGTCCATTTCGGTAAATACATGTTACTACGAGATTCCTGGCAGTTGTAGTTCCTGATTGGGCCAGAAACCTGGCAAAATTAGTCTGCTCCCAGCAACTGCATTTGGTGTACCCAACGAATCATTTGGACAGCTGCCATTCATTTTCTTTTGATGCTGGCAGTGGCATGTCCTTGAATCCGCTGGAACCAATTAAGGAACAAGTTCCCAAACGCGTGACATACTAATCTATTACTACTTGTCTGCCTATGCTTATTGTACTATTGGATCCACTGTAGTTCAATGTGGAAGTGCATTGTCACACTAAATTCGCTGTAGTTATGACTTATGACCAATGCAGGTACTACTCCTACTACTACTAGTAGCTATTTATGTGGAGGTTCTTCAGTGACACTGAAATTAGGCTGCTGATACTAGCTAGACCATGAAGTAGCATCAGCTATGTTTTTTAGTATGGAGTATAGCTGACAAGAGGGCATGGATGTAGTTTTGATTTGATTGGCAATGGTACTAATTGCCATCAGTATTGTAGTACTATCTAGAAGCCCTACAAAAATGCATCTGATTGTCTCTTCTCACGATCTTCATCGCATTCACTGTATACGCAAGATTTGCAATGCTGCATTTCGTGATATTGTTTTCGCTCTTCTGTAGGGGAAAACCAGACTATTGAATGGGCTATGCGTCTAAGAGTTGCGTTCCACATTGCTGAAGCGCTGGACTACTGCAGCAACGAGGGTAGACCCTTATATCATGACCTAAATGCATATAGGGTCCTTTTTGATGAGGTAAGCGACCAATTACCCTGTAGTACTCGTTTTATCCTACCATTATATGAAGAAAAGCCAATCATTGTCCCATCTGGCTAAGAATGGAATATTTTCTCTCTCTCTAAAAATGCCTCTCTTGGAAGTGTTCATTGTGCATCTCTGGGAACTGAAGAGTGCATTCAGTGATTTTATTTAGCTTGTACGACCAATATCGATATGCTCTTTCTGGTAGTTTTTTGGATTTTTGCCAGTTGGAGATAGAGCGGTCTGTTTCTGTTTTACCTGTGGCTGAAAGTATGCACACGCCAAACATGGAAATTCAACTCTTACATGATAAGATGTTCACGAAAATGCTAATTTTCCCCTAAGAACTATCTCTCTTTCTTAGCTAACTTGTATAATGTTTCGTTGATTCATACTTCATTTGGAGAAATTGTTACTTGATTAGGGCCACATGAAAGGCTAAAGCACTTGCACTTCTGGATGATGTTGATTTCATTCAACAGTCGTATGCAATTCTGTGAGCAACATTACTGATATGATTATCTGCAGAATGGGGATCCTCGCCTTTCATGCTTTGGTTTGATGAAAAACAGCAGAGACGGGAAAAGTTATAGCACAAACCTTGCATACACACCTCCAGAATATTTGAGAAATGGTACGTTCTTACCCTCGTACTCCTGAATATTATCTAAGTTAGTATTTAGTTTTATTTTAGAAAAGGAGGAATACCTCCGGCCTTTGCATCAAAAAGATGCATGCGGCTCCTAAGGTATCATTTAGTGAATACACTTTAATGTTTCCTTTACTTGCTTTGTTACAGCCTTTTTCTTGTTTTGATTCCTTAGTCAAGAAATTGCATAGAGATAATAAATATGTCAACCTTTGAAAACAGAATACTGATTTTCACATTAATGGAATGATACCACAATTTGTGGCTGGAACTGGGATAAAATTTAGAAATACTTTATGTTCCTTCAGACCAATGCTTTATCTTGTTGAACCATTACATTCTTCATAAGCAGCTGGTATGGGTTATCAGTGATTGGCAATGAATATGAAGTTCCTATTAGGACTACTACTCCTAAGTACAATCGTGTGGAGGTGACTAAACCTAAGTTCAGATAATACAGTCTCACATAGCTAATATAATATGGTATCTTTCTAAAGGAAAGATAGATTATTTTACATCTATTATTTTGTTCCTGGTATTCTTTTGCTTTCTCAAGTCACACTGGAAAGTGTCATATTCAGCTTTGGCACTAAACTAACATCTTTCATTGTGACTTCTTACTTTCTCAGGAAGAGTCACTCGGGAAAGTGTGATATTCAGCTTTGGTACCGTACTACTGGACCTTCTAAGTGGAAAACGCATACCTCCTTCCCATGTATGTTTTCTTACTAGTAATTGTGCTTCTTTGCTACACTTCATCCTAGTCCTTGTCTGCTACAGAATCATTTTCGAAAATACCTTGGCACACCAGTAGTCGACCCTACCATGTATTTTTACCTGAGTACAATTACCTGTTGCACTGAAGGATGAATCATGCACACGTATTGGGTTGGTTTTAAGCCTGACCTTCTTGCTTGTTGTTCGGCCATTAGAATATTTGTAACCATCTGAAGAATTTGGTAGTGAGATCAGGAGCCTTTTGTCCTTCAGAAAATGAACACGTAGTGGTCAAGTATAGGTGGTGTTTTGTGATTGTAATAGTAGTGTCATAGAAGCTGTTACAGCAAATGCAAGCGCTGAAAATTTACTGTCCGAGAATACATATTCTGCTTCCTGGTGTAACTTGGTAGCTTAATTATTTAGTAGCAGTACTTTATCATAATGGAATCGTGCTTTCTAATTTACGGTTATGTTTCTTCACTCAGGCTCTTGATATGATGCGAGGCAACAATATCCAAGTGTTGATGGATTCACATTTGGAAGGAAACTACTCAACAGAGGAGGCAACTGCTTTGGTAGATCTTGCCTCCCAGTGTTTGCAGTATGAACCTAGGGACCGCCCCAATACAAAAAAGCTGGTTACCATACTTGAGCCCTTGCAAACAAAATTAGAGGTAACAATTGGGTTTTAATCCTTCTGTATCTCAAATCTCTGTTATTCAATGTACTCCATACTTTTCGGTTCATCCTTGATGGTTCAAATAGAACTTGCAATTTTCCCACTAAACTGTAATTATTCATCAACAACCTATTTCTTCTGCCCGTTCTCATGGCTGTCCAATTTCATTTTTAAAACCAAAACAGGTACCTTCCTACGAGATGCTTGGCATTCCGAAGCTCGAGGAAGAAGTACCTCCACCTCCACCTCCTGCTCCGCAACCACCACAACACCCTCTTTCTCCCATGGCTGAGGCCTGTTCTAGGATGGACCTGACAGCTATCCAGCAGATTCTTGTATCGACGCATTACAGAGACGATGAAGGCAGTAATGAGGTAAGGATCAGAGCATTTCTGCAGTGCGGGGATGTTACCTGAGGAACTGACCACTTTTATCCGTCCCCTATTACAGCTATCATTCCAGGAATGGACGCAGCAGATGAGGGACATGTTGGACGCCAGGAAACGCGGGGATCTAGCTTTTCGTGACAAAGATTTCAAGACAGCCATAGAATGCTATACACAGGTCAGCAGATTGATAATACATATCAGGAGCCCTTTAAATGTTCAAAAGATATGCTAGAACCAAGCTGATTCACTCCTTTCCTTCCCTTTGGATTGCAGTTTGTTGATGTGGGCACAATGGTGTCGCCGACGGTGTATGCCAGAAGGAGCTTGTGCCACCTCATGTGTGACCAACCCGATGCCGCCCTCCGGGATGCGATGCAAGCGCAATGCGTGTACCCCGACTGGCCAACTGCATTCTATATGCAAGCCGTCGCACTGTCGAAACTGAATATGCAGAGCGACGCCAAGGACATGTTGAGTGAGGCTTCGCAGCTAGAAGAGAAGAAGCAAAAGAACTCGAGATGATCTTGAGAGTGCTCTTGTAAAAATGTGTCGGTCCGGTCTCGTTTGCGGCTCATATGTTTACATTGATTGAAACGTGCTATTCCGTCCTTTGGGAAAAAAACTGAGAGATACTCCATCAAGGTTGAGTTAGGGAGAAAATGCGGGGAAGAAATAGTGATGTAGAGTCGTGTGGTTGTAACTATTTGGTTTGGCATTTCTGTGATGCACTATTTTTTGGGCCTATATATAATATATATGTAACATTCTTATAAGTTAATCAGGCATAATGCGAGCGAGTTTACGGTTGATAATCCTAGAGCTTAAGCTAATGCCGTAGCTTCCATCTAAAACCATTTTTTTTCCTTTATACAGATATATGAGTGTTTCTAGTCGGTTTCGTTGGGAAATTAGGATTCTATAGTGTCTCTAGTTACAATCCTTTTGACAGTGGACTTAATTGGCTCTCTCCTTTTGAGAACTTAATTGGCCTTTTTTCATAGTGAACCTGTGAACGGGCTGAACGGGCACCTGAGACGTGGGGAGGGACGAATCCATGCCACGGGAGAAAAAGGGAATGCAGCACGGCCTCTGGTCTTGTTACCAGACATGTCCCTTAGAGCATCTCCACTCGTCCTCCAAACAGACCCCAAGGTTTTTTTTTATCGTCGGCGCGTAAAAATCGGCCCAATCACGCTACCAGGAGCCCAATTTTTGCCGGTTAGAGCTGAAATTGGCGCCGGCGAACCCAAGCCGAACCCGGCGCGTTGGGGGGCACCGAGCAAAATGTTTTTTGAAGCGAAACCGGGTGGGTCCCCCGAGTCAGCGACCCGCGGTGCTTCGTCGTCTTCATCGCCTCTGTTTTCCACGGGGAATCAATGCAAGGCTGCCCGGCGGTCAACCTTCCATTGATGCCTCACGAGGCGGCGCGTTTACAGGTGGCGCAGTCAGGCCGGGAGACGTGCAATCACACTTTTCCCTCCACGCGGCCGCACACAGCCTCTCGCTTGCCCCTATAAAAGCTGAGCTCCTCGCGGGTAGTCTGCCACTCCTTCCCACTCCACGCCGCCCTCCTCTCGCCGCCGACGTCCTCAGCCTCCCTCTCCCCCCGGCGACCTTCTCTTTTTCTCCCCACTCCCAATGGCAGCGCGCTACCCAGGTGACGGAGCGGCCGCCAACAGCTTCGGACGCCGCCACCTCCACGAGGACGAGGCCCGCCTCCTGTACGAGGCGGACTACCCGACGCCGCTAGACATGCGCGTGCCGGGCGCATGGAGGCTCAGCGCCGGCAGAGTCCCGATGCCACCAGTGCCAACCGGAGCCGAGCGGTGCACCGAGATCGTGAGGATCCGGTCGTCGCTTACCGAGGCGGTGCGCCAGCAACCGAGGTACGCCGCCGATAGCAACCTGTGGACGACGTACTTCGAGCACCGCCGTGAGGATCAGATTGCCTCCACCAACGGTGGCCCAGCGCGCGGGAGGCACAACTTCGAGGGCTTCCATCTTTGGTGGGGCTTCCCCGGACGCACGCTCGAGGCGGTCCTCGAGCACATCGAGGAAGGCGACTCGCCGCGGCTCGAGTACCCCGAGCTGGACTCCCTCTCGCGCCGGAGGGGCTCCTCGTGGCAGCTGAGGAGGATGTGTTGGGGAACGTTGCATGGGAAACAAAAATTTTCCTACGCACACGCAAGATCTATCCATGGTGATGAGCATCTACGAGAGGGAGAGTGGATCTACATATCCTTGTAGATCGCTAAGCGGGAAGCGTTAAGAAACGCGGTTGGTGTAGTCGAACGTCTTCGCGATCCAAATCGCCGAGCGTCCCGCGATCTCATCACGATCCGTCCCGCGATCCAATCACGATCCGTCCCGCGAACTCATCACGATCCGTCCCGCGATCTCATCATGATCCGTCTCGCAATCTTGATCACGGTCCTTCCGATCTAGCGCCGAACGAACGACACCTCCGCGTTCAGCACACGTACAGCTCGATGACGATCTCCGCCTTCTTGATCCAGCAAGAGGGAGCGGAGAGGTAGATGAGTTCTCCGACAGCGCGACGACGTTGCGGCGATGATGGTGGAGCTATTCCAGTAGGGTTTCGCCTAAGCACCGCTGAAAACCGATCTAGAAGAGAAACTACGAACTAGAGGGTAGGGTTGCACGTGGCTGAAATCTTGTGCCAAAAACCCCAAAACCTCTAGTATATATAAGAGGAAGAGAGGAGTAGGCTTGGCCAAAGGGCCAGCCCTAGGAGGCTTCGGCCGAAGTGGATAGGAGAGGAGGAATCCTCCTCCAATCCTAGTAGGACTAGGACTCCTTATTTTGGTCTTTTTGCCTTTTTCCACCCTTTTCTCTTTGGGCTTTTCTTCCCAACCGCATGCGCCTTGTGTGGGACTTACACCAGCCCACTAAGGGCTGGTATTCACTCTCCCACAACCCATGTAGCCTCTTGGGTCGAAATACCCTCCCGATGGTCTCCCGGTACACTACCGACACTCCCGGTACACTACCGATGAGCCCGAAACTTTCCCGGCGACCAAAATAGGACTTCCTATATATCAATCTTTACCTCCGGACCATTCCGGAGCTCCTAGTGACGTTCGGTCCGGGACTCCGAACAACCTTCGGTCATCACCATGCATAACTCTATACTACCGAAACGTCACCGAACCTTAAGTGTGCAGACCCTGCGGGTTCGAGAACTATGTAGACATGACCGAGACACCTCTACGGTCAATAACCAATAGCGGGACCTGGATGCCCATTTGGTTCCTACATATTCTACGAAGATCTTTATCGGTCGAACCTCTATGTCAAGGATTCAGTTAATCCCATATGATGTTCCCTTTGTTCTTCGGTATGTTACTTGCCCAAGATTCGATCGTCGGTATCTCCATACCTAGTTCAACCTCGTTACCGACAAGTCTCTTTACTCGTTCCGTAATACAAGATCCCATGACTAACACTTAGTCACATTGCTTGCAAGGCTTGTTGTGATGTTGTATTACCGAGTGGGCCCTGAGATACCTCTCCGTCACACAGAGTAACAAATCCCAGTCTTGATCCATGCCAACCCAACAGACACCCTCGAAGATACCTGTATAGTACCTTTATAGTCACCCAGTTACGTTGCGACGTTTGATACACACAAGACACTCCTCCGATGTCAGTGAGTTGCATGATCTCATGGTCATAGGAACAGATACTTGACATGCAAAAAACAGTAGCATTAAACTGACACGATCATATGCTACATTTGTAGTTTGGGTCCTGTCCATCACACCATTATCCTAATGATGTGATCCCGTTATCAAATGACATCTCATGTCCATGGCTAGGAAACCTTAACCATCTTTGATCAACGAGCTAGTCTATTAGAGGCATACTAGGGACATGGTTTTGTCTATGTATCCACACATGCATCTAAGTCTCCGACCAATACAATTATAGCATGGATAATAAACGATTATCATGAACAAGGAAATATGATAATAACTAATTTATTATTGCCTCTAGGGCATATTTCCAACAGGATGGTCACGCCGTCGTCCTTGTCGTCCGGCTCCCACTCCCCCGGCGCACGCACTCCGCTCATCATCGTGAAACCTGAGCCTGGCGAGATGCCATTTCGTCGCAGCGGGCGCAGTGGCGACGGTGGCATCACCATCAAACTGAGGCGCCGCAACTAGCCTTCCCCTCCTCCCCGCGGCCACCTCCGTTTTGTCAGGCCGAAGACAGAGGTGGACGCGGCGGCGACTCCTGCGCCATAAAACAGGAGCACCTCGCCATGGCCGCCAACGACGAGACGACCCTCAAGTGGGTGCGGGAGGACTACCTCTACGAGGAGATGGCGCGTCAGCGGCATGCCCTCGAGGAGATCGCCGCCCGTCTCGCGTTCGTGAGGAGGGCGGTGTCGTCATCCTCGACGACGATGAGGAGGAGGCACCCGGGTCATCGAACCTCGAGCTGCACCATCACGGTGACCCAAGGCAGGGGTGCAGCAGGGACAGCGGTGGCGGCACGCAAGACGCGGACGACAGCGGCGACAACTACATGACGTTCTACAGGATGCTCGGCATGTAGACAGCAGCGCGGCGGCGACACCGGAGGACGGCGTAGTTCTTTTTTTAGTTTTAGTTAAGTTTTTATCGTGTTTTGTACAAACTTTGGACGAATTTACATGAATCGTATGAACTATGGCCGAACTTGGCATGTTTGACCGAATTTTGGCGCGTTTCCCTCTTAAAAAACGTTTGAAAAGTGATGGCTTGGGGGGAGGGGGGGGGGCGACTGGGAATCGTTTGACCCCCATGCCGTTTTTTCTCCTGTTGATCCCCAGGCGGCGCTATTTCCGCCCCTGCGGGCGCCGAACGGCTGGAGATGCTCTTAGAGTGAAGCAAATGATTGCATTGCGTTCATCAGCCAGAGAAAGAGGGAGCATCAGGGCTCCATTAGGGCATTTACAATGGAGGTTGGTGCTGCCCCAACCCATTCACGTAGGTCCGTTAATTTGAAGCCACCGTATGAAATAACTTTCAAAAAATGCTGCAGCCTACTTTGAGACCCATCCTTTCTCTTTTCTTTTTCTTAATTATCCATTTCTCTCCCTTACTTTCCTCACAAACTAGTACTACATGGTTTGCTGCCTCACTCACACACAACACCACCATCATAGCATTCTTTTGTTAGTAAGGAGGCAAACTCCTCTGCAGGATTCCGCTTTGTTCTGGGCATAACCTTTTCAACCGTCCTGGACCATCCGAGTCAAGATGGATAGCTGGGGCTACCGTCCACCCTGTAGCGTTGGCCATGCGCTTAGCACAGTCCAAATATGTGACATATCCATACCAACCAAAGCATCTACAACTGGGTTAGACAAATCCGACCCCAGTCCCTCTCATATCTCGTGCCCGACATCCACGTATCTTAAATGAGGTAATAGCATTGGAAGTCTGACAACTTGTCCTCAGTGTGATGTTTGAGTCCTAAAACTTGCAAATTGACCCTATCCAGTCCCACAACTTGCACCTGATGTGCATTTTCGGTCCACAACCAATCAGAGCGTGCCAACTGGAGCCAGCTGGACCGAGTGGGTCTGCTCGTGTCTTTTTGTAAATACCCCCTGCACTTTTGCTGAATTAACCCGGAGTCCACACTCGGCCAGCACCTCGCATAATTAATTCGTCTTCTTGTCTGTCCGTGTGGTGTGTGCATGCAGGTGAGCATCCCGTGCAGCAGCCTCTTCAAGACGGTCATCATGCGATGAGGCCACTGCGCCAACCTGCTCTCCATCAACCTCTGGAACCTCCTGCTACCGGCCGCCGCCAACCAGCTCCCCTTTAGCCAGTCGCTCCTCTCCCCGACATCGCCGACATCGACGTACAACCTCCTGGTATGAATGTATATTGGATTCTTAACTTGTACAACGATTTTGAACTGATGACGGATGTTTGCTGATGCAGAGGTCGGGGGTTTAACCTCCTTTTCAAAAAAAAACTTGACTCCGGCGTGCAGGATGAAATGTCGTCATTCCAAACGCCGTCGAGTCTACTGACTGATCAGGCCAGCCCCAACATGAGCAGCATCACCACCAGCAGCAATAGTTGCTGTTGTTTTTGGTCGCCGATCAAATCACCGAAACAACAACGTGCGTGTACGTTGCAAGCTAGCAAGCACACAAGCAGCTAGATGGATTCCTAGCTTGTGCACGTCGCTATATAGATTGGACGGATATTGTAGGTTCTGAAGCAGTAGACAAAACCATCAGGAGCTGAAATGTTGTACGTGCAACAAAGCTAGCTAGCAAGCAAGCTTGATTGATCTTGCATGCAATAGTATACGTACGCCCCCCAGCAGCGGAAGAGCGCCACATCGGGGACCAAGCGTAAGTGCCAAGCTCAGTTCTAAGTTCTAGGACGCGTTTGGTTCCCTGCATTAGGCCCAGCCTGACCCGCGCGGGAAAGAAGTGGTCCGTTTGGTTGTCTGTGTTTACTGTGCGGCCCGCATGGCACGAACCTTAAAGCACTTCCAGGCAAGGTCCAGGGGAAATCCCCTAATCGGCAGTAGCTCACGAGCCTGGCTCGGGCGACGCAGGGGAGGGAGGCATGCTTCTCTTCTCGTGCGATCAGGGAGATGGCGCGAGCTCGCCCGCGTCTCCAAAAAATCGGCAGGAGGATTTCGGCTCACCTCCCGCCGAGTCCGCCCCTATTTAGCCCCCTCCCTCACCGCCCCAACTCCCACCACCATTCTCCCCCCTTTCGAGCTTTCCCATTGACGTGCATTGGCACTGACGAGCAGGTAAGCGACGCATCTTCATCGGCCGGCGGTCCACGACATCGGCGGTCCTTCACCGGCCGACGATGATCTTCTTCGACCGTCCCCCCTCGCCCTCGAGTTGCATCCATGGCCTCTGTGAGTTCAATCCTCCTTTATCTTTGTTCCTTCTAGCTAGATCTAAGCTCCAGCTAGGGTTTGATGTAGATGCTTTGTTGATTAGTGCTCTGATCTGTGAGCTCATATGAGCTCATATGGTTGATTGCTATGCTGCGGTTGCAATTTGTGGTAGGGTTAGATGTTCAAGCATGTGGTAGGCTAGATTAGTAGTACAATTTGAAGTTCAACCTTCTGCTTGTGTTGATTCGTACTTATATCTGTGATTTGTAGCAATTGGTGGTCCATTTGTAGCATGTTGTATGTTGTAGATGTATGTTCCTGCTCATAGATTGTCCGGTATGCTTAGTATGATAGTGATGAAGCATGTACTTGGTATGATAGTGATGAACCATGTACATGTACGCTCCTGCTTTCATGGTTTGTCATGTATGTTGTGTGCTACGCATACTGTCAATGCGTGATACGATTGTAGGACATGACCATGCAGACGCAAGATCTTAGTCAGGCCCTTGTTCTATCGGACAGCCAGTTTTTTCCATCGTTTGTCCAGGACTCTTAGCCCATGTCCGAGATGGCACCTGATTCAGAGGTGTTCGCGTCCGATTCTGTCTATGTGCCAGTAGTGCTAGTTCAGCAAACTCCTGTTGCTGCTGCTGCCGCTGCAACAGCAAAGGCAAAGAAGGATGGTAGGTCAAACAACATGAAGTGACAGCCGTTCATGTCCATGTTCGTGCTGAACAAGATGTGTAAGCTCATCTCTAGTGGAGTTAGGACTGACAAGGGCTTCAAGGAGGTGCACTTGAACACCGTTGCGAAGCAGGTGTTCGAGTTCTATGGGCAGGAGGTGTCCGCCACCCAGGTGTACAACCACCTGAGGAAGTGGAGAGGTCGATGGATCCAAGTGTCCAAGCTGAGAGACCTTAGCGGCGCACCATGGGATGAGAACACTTGCTCCATAGTTTTGGAGGCAGAGCACTACGCCGACCATGTCCCGGTTAGCTCACAACCCTCTTCCTTTTCATACTGTCCACCATTGCCTACTCCTAATGACAACTAACAACACTTGTGTTTCATTCTTAGGACCGCCCAAGGGACGCTGAGTTCCTCAACACACCCATACAAAACTACAGCCAGATGCAACACATCTTCTCCTTCGGACTAGCAACTGGGAAGCATGCCATGGGCTTGGGGGAGCCTCTTGGTTCTCCAATGCCAGATTTCCCTGCGACCCCGGACGTCGAGGTCGCTGATGGCCCTAACAAGCCCTTCGAGAAGCCCTTCGATAAGCCGTTTGACCCCGTCCATGATAGGAAGAGGAAGAGAGGAGGCCTAATGGAGGAGGAGATCAATGTCTTTTGTAGCATGACTGAGGCAGTGAAGGAGGTGGCAACAGCCATCAGGGAGTGCAAGCCCCTCGATGTCCACCCTGACCTGTATGGCGCTGTCATGACCCAGGGTGACTTTAGCGAAGAGGCTTTGATGGCAGCTCTCAGCCACCTGCTTGACAACAAGGCCCAGGGTGTTCGATTTGTTGCCATGGCAGACGCTCACAGGGTGCTGTGGCTCAGGAGCTGGCTGGGCAAGCACTACCACTAGAGTAGTGCTGCCTGTAAGTGTGCATGATCCCTGACGACGATGGCGATGGCGGTGGCGACGACGACGATGATGCCGACGTACATTTTGTGTAGCTAGGGCTAGAAAACTATTTGATGGTCTGTATATTTGGTGAGGTAGTATATACTAACCCCTCACGATGATGGTGAACTTGTAGTGGTAGGACGACACCCTCTTTTGGATGTGGTGGTAGGATAACACCATGGTAGTGCTAGGTAGAACTTGCTATGCCATATGATCATGCATGCTTTACTTCTTCTCTTCTACTTGTGTGCTCCATTGATTTGCTGATTCAACTCTTGCTCTTGTGCATTGTTAGGGAAATTGGTATGCCGTGTTCATCGCTAAGGCTCCAGGGGTTTATAGTTCATGAGAAGAAGACAGTGCACAAGTGGCATCGTATAGGAACAACAGCCATAGAGGGTTCAAGACTAGGCAGGCAGCAGAACAAGCTTATTCGAACTGGGTGCGAAAGCACGGAGGCGGCAGTGTTGAAAGTGGCAAGGTTGGAACTGTCAAAGTGGAAGGTCCTACAGCAGATCGTCAGTTGGGGCTGAAGCCGAAGAACTTCATCATCTTTGCCCAGCTCATCACCATTGCTGTGTTGTGGCGTTGGTGTGCTAGGTTTGCTCATTGCGGGTAATCTCACCAAGTAGGGTACAAGGTAAGCACACCATGTACGTCGTATGCAACCAAACACCATGTTCATGTGCCACTTGGGCCAATGTAGGCAACCAAACAAAGTGCACTTGCGTATTACCTAATGCAGGGACCCTAGATGCAGGCAACCAAACAACTTGCAAATGGCGCATTTTGGGCTATTTTTGCTCAACCAGGCTGGGTTGAGATGTGTATGCAATGCGACTACTGTTCACTAATGGAGCCAAACACGCCCCTAACCATTCTTCTCTTGCATCTGCCAGTCGTACTAACTAGTCAAAGCACCTTCATGCCCACCAGGGCCGGAGAACTCCGACCAGAATTTGCATTCGCAGCTGCACTGTTCTTGATAGCACGCCACACATAGCATACAACTCCTCTTTATGCATTTTGTCTCTCTTTTAAGTATTCTTTCTGAGCGGACAGTGGAGTTTACGAGTGGAAGAGGCCGGTTGAATAGTTTGCTCACCAGCTCAATAGTACCTTTTGTCCGTAGAGGTCTCTCCCCAACTCCAACGTTACAATATGCACACAGTTGTGGTACTATAGGAAAAATAAACTAAATAAGTGCAGAGGGAATTAGGAATCAAAACCATAATCAAATTTATAAGTTTAGTGTATACGACTATATGAGAGTACCAAATGGGCCACCATGTTGCACTTGTCTGTTCTTTCTTCTTAATCCCAAGCTGTTCCCAAAGCTGCCAAGTGCTTCTCATTAAATTCGTGTTGCTTGTTGTGATTTTCTGCAGGTCCAGAGAAGCGGCAGAGAGTTCCCTCGATACACAACTGATTCATCAAGTGAGTGATCACTGGTTCATTCTAATGATTACTTCAGGTGCTACATCGGTGGACTACGGGTTTATTCAACGGAAATGCAAGGGGGTCTTTGCAAAGAGACATGAGCAGACCTGCTCGGTCCAGCCGGCTCCAGTTGGCGTGCTCTGATTGGCTGTGGATCGAATATGCACATCAGATGCAAGTTGTGGGACTGGGTAGGGTCAATTTGCATGTTTTAGGACTCAAGCATCACATTGAGGACAAGTTGTAGGACTTGTAGTGCTATTACCTCTATCTTAAACACATGCAAATCCATGAACGTCTATCATACACATCAAGGTCACACGTAAATATTAAATATTTGGCAGTGAAAATACATAGTTCTTACATAAATTTTATTTAAAGTGCACAACTCAATCATCAGTTTTTTGGTTTCCATTGTGGGTCCTCATATGCTCCACAAGATCATTGAGTAGTTGTGCATGTACCTGATGATCTCAAAGATTCTGATGCATTTGCAGAAAGTTCATAAGTTTGTTTGCATATTGATCTTCTGGGATTTGAACTTATTCTCGAGGCGCTTCAAAATCATTGGTTTCGGTAACACCATCACCCTCATCCTAGAAAATCATGTTCTGCAAAATAACAGAACATGTCATCAGCCGCCACAAAGTTTCTGATTCCCACATGATTGCAGCTTCACGAGCAATTTCTTAATGAGTTTGAAACACTACGAATGCCCTCTCCACATCCTTCATAGCTGCTTCCTGCATCGTTGCGAAGTGGTTTTGTTTCCAATCGTGTGGTTTGGAAATGGTCTTCACAAACGTCGCCCACTGAGAATAGATGCCATCGGCAAGATAGTATCCCATGTTGTAGACTCGGTTGTTGACAGTGTGGTTGCATGACAACGATTCCCCATTACAAAGCCTCCTGAACACCGGGTACCGTTGAAGCACATTGCTGCCACGCGCCCTCACGGGGTCTCTCCCGGGCGTGTGGGGTTTCGGGTAATCAAAAGCACCTGCCGGACTGCCTGCATACCGCGCTTCTGGACGGGTATCTTTCGACGTGAGCTGCGGTGCATCACCCCCGGCATCGAGGTGTTCGAAATATGCCCTAGAGGCAATAATAAAATGGTTATTATTGTATTTCCTTGTTCATGATAATTGTCTATTGTTCATGCTATAATTGTGTTAACCGGAAACCGTAGTACATGTGTGAATACATAGACCACAACATGTCCCTAGTGAGCCTCTAGTTGACTAGCTCGTTGATCAATAGATGGTCACGGTTTCATGACCATGGACATTGGATGTCGTTGATAACGGGATCACATCATTAGGAGAATGATGTGATGGACAAGACCCAATCCTAAGCATAGCACAAGATCATGTAGTTCGTCTGCTAAAGCTTTTCAATGTCAAGTATCGTTTCCTTAGACCATGAGATTGTGCAACTCCCGGATATCATAGGAATGCTTTGAGTGTGCCAAACATCACAACGTAACTGGGTGGCTATAAAGGTGCACTACGGGTATCTCCGAAAGTGTCTGTTGGGTTGGCACGAATCGAGATTGGGATTTGTCACTCCGTGTGACGGAGAGGTATCTCTGGGCCCACTCGGTAAGACATCATCATAATGAGTTCAATGTGACTAAGGAGTTAGCCAAAAGATGATGTATTACGGAACGAGTAAAGGGACTTGCTGGTAACGAGATTGAACAAGGTATAGAGATACCGACGATCGAATCTCGGGCAAGTATCATACCGATAGACAAAGGGAATTGTATACAGGATTGACTGAATCCCCGACATCGTGGTTCATCCAATGAGATCATCGTGGAGCATGTGGGAGACAACATGGGTATCCAGATCCCGCTGTTGGTTATTGACCAGAGAGGTGTCTCGGTCATGTCTACGTGTCTCCCGAACCCATAGGGTCTACACACTTAAGGTTCGATGACGCTAGGGTTATAGGGAAATGGTATACGTGATTACCGAAGGTTGTTTGGAGTCCCGGATGAGATCCCGGACATCATGAGGAGCTCCAGAATGGTCCGAAGGTAAAGATTGATATATAGGAAGTCCAGTTTTGGTCACCGGAAAGTTTTCGGGCTCATCGGTAGTGTACTGGGAGTGCCGGGAGGGTGCTGGAGGACCCCCGGGAGGGGTGTGACGACCATAGGACTTTGTGGGCCCTTAGAGGAGGTGTGCCAGCCCTTTTTGGGCTGGCCAAGATCTTGTAGAAAGGCCCAAGCGGCTGGAGATCAAGAGATAGGGCAAAGGAGTTTGAAAAGGAGGAGATCCACCTCCCTTGTGGGAGGTGGACTCTTCCCCTAGTTCGGCCGAAGCCCTCCTCTTTGGAGGAGGGGCCAAGGAAGCCCTCCCTCTGCCTCTTCCTATATATACTTGAGGTTTTGGCCTTTTGGGATATAGATCTGATCTCTCTCTCACATGGCGAAGCCCTACCTCTCTTCTTCCTCCTCTGCAGCGCTTAGCCGAAGCCTTGCCGAAATACCTTGCTACTCCACCACCACCACGCCGTCGTCTGCTGTTGGAGCTCTTCCCCAACCTCTCCTTCCTCCTTGCTGGATCAAGGAGTAGGAGACGTCACCGGGCTGCACGTGTGTTGAACGTGGAGGCGCCGTTGTTCGGCGATAAGATCGGAGTCCACCGCAATCTGAATCGCTACGAGTACGACTCCACCAACTGCGTTCTTGTAACGCTTCCGCTTAGCGATCTTCAAAGGTATGAAGATGCAATCTCTCTCCACTCATTTCTGATTCATAGATAGATCTTGGTGATACGTAGGAAAATTTTGATTTACTACTACGTCTCCCAACAATGGCATCATGAGCTAGGTCTATGCGTAGAATCTATGCACGAGTAGAACACAAAGCAGTTGTGGGCGTCGATCTTGTTAATTTGCTTACCACTACTAGTCTTATCTTGATTCGGCGGTATTGTGGGATGAAGCGGCCCGAACCGACTTTACACGTACGCTTACGTGAGACCGGTTCCACCGCCTGACATGCACTTGTTGCATAAGGTGGCTAGCGGGTGTCTGTCTCTCCCACCTTAGTCGGATTGGATTCGATGAAAAGGGTCCTTATGAAGGGTAAATAGCAATTGGCATATCACGTTGTGGTTTTGGCGTAGGTAAGAAATGTTCTTGCTAGAAACCTATAGCAGCCACGTAAAAACTTGCAACTACAAATTAGAGGACGTCTAACTTGTTTTTGCAGCATATGCCTTGTGATGTGATATGGCCAAAGAATGTGATGTATGAGATTGATCATGTTCTTGTAATATGATTCACGACTTGCATGTCGATGAGTATGACAACCAGCAGGAGCCATAGGAGTTGTCTTATTTTATTGTATGACCTGCGTGTCAATCATAAACGCCAAGTAATTACTTTACTTTATTGCTAAACGTTAGCCATAGTAGTAGAAGTAATAGTTGGCGAGACAACTTCATGAAGACACAATTATGGAGATCATGGTGTCGTGCCGGTGACAGTGATGATCATGGTGCTCCGAAGATGGAGATCAAAGGAGCAAGATGATATTGGCCATATCATGTCACTATATTGATTGCATGTGATGTTTATCATGTTAACATCTTATTTGCTTAGAATGACGGTAGTAAATAAGATGATCTCTCAATCAAATTTCAAGAGAAGTGTTCACCCTAACTGTGCACCGTTGCTAAGGATCGTTGTTCCGAAGCACCACGTGATGATCGAGTGTGATAGGTTCTAACGTTCGCATACAATGGGTGTAAGCCAGATTTACACACGCGAAACACTTAGGTTGACTTGACGAGCCTAGCATGTACATACATGGCCTCGGAACACGGAAGACCGAAAGGTCGAACATGAGTCGTATAGAAGATACGATCAACATGGAGATGTTCACCATGGATGACTAGTCCGTCTCACGTGATGATCGGACACGGGCTAGTTGACATGGATCATGTGTCACTTAGATGACTAGAGAGATGTCTATCTAAGTGGGAGTTCATTAAATAATTTGATTATGTGAACTTAATTATCATGAACTTAGTCTAAAATTGTCTTTACAATCTATATTGTAGATCCAATGGCCAACGCTAATGCCAACTTCAACTTCAACGCGTTCCTAGAGAAAACCAAGCTGAAAGATGATGGAAGCAACTATCGGACTGGGTCCGTGGCTTGAGGATCATCCTCATAGCTTCCAAAAAATTGTATGTCCTTGATGCACCGCTAGATGACCCACCCATTCTCCCAGCAGAGCAAGACGTTGCAAACGCTTGGCATTCTCGCTGCGATGATTACTCCCTTGTTCAGTGCGGCATGCTTTACAGTTTAGAACCGGGGCTCCAAAAGCGTTTTGAGCAACACAGAGCATATGAGATGTTCCAAGAGCTGAAACTGGTTTTCCAAGCTCATGCCTGAGTCGAGAGATATGACGTCTCCGACAAGTTCTTCAGCTGTAAGATGAAGGAAAATAGTTCTATCAATGAGCACATACTCAAGATGTCTGGGTTGCACAACTGCCTGACTCAGCTGGGAGTTAATCTCCCGGATGACTCGGTCATTGACAGAATCCTCCAGTCGCTTCCACCTAGCTACAAGAGCTTTGTGATGAACTACAACATGCAAGGGATGGAGAAGTCCATTCCTGAGTTGTACTCGATGCTGAAATCAGCGGAGGTCGAGATCAAAAAGGAGCATCAAGTCTTGATGGTGAATAAGACCACTAGTCTCAAGAAAGGCAAGGGTAAGAAGAACTTCAAGAAGGACGACAAAGCTGTTGCCACGCCCGGTAAGCAAGTTGCCGGGAAGATGAGGAACAAGAATGGACCCAAACCTGAGACTGAGTGTTTTTATTGCAAGGGTACCGGTCACTGGAAGTGGAACTGCCCCAAGTACTTAGCGGATAAGAAGGACGGCAACGTTAAAGGTATATGTGATATACTTGTTATTGATGTGTACCTAACCAACACTCGTAGTAGCTCCTGGGTATTTGATACCGGTGCAGTTGCTCACATTTGTAACTCCAAGCAGGAGCTGCGGAATAAGCGGAGGCTGGCAAAGGACGAGGTGACAATGCGCGTCGGGAATGGTTCCAAGGTCGATGTGATCGCCGTCGGCATGCTACCTCTACATCTGCCTTCGGGATTAGTATTAAACCTTAATAATTGTTATTTAGTACCAGCTTTGAGCATGAACATTGTATCTGGATCTCGCTTGATGCGAGATGGCTACTCATTTAAATCTGAGAATAATGGTTGTTCTATTTATATGAGAGAAATGTTTTATGGTCATGCCCTGCTGGTCAATGGTTTATTTTTGATGAATCTCGAACGTGATGTTACACATGTCCATGGTGTGAGTACCAAAAAGTGTAAGGTTGATAACGATAGTCCCACTTACATGTGACACTGCCGCCTTGGTCATATTGGTGTCAAACGCATGAAGAAGCTCCATGCTGATGGACTTTTGGAGTCGCTTGATTTCGAATCATTTGACACGTGCGAACCATGCCTCATGGGCAATATGACCAAGACTCCGTTCTCCGAAACAATGGAGCGAGCAATTGACTTGCTGGAAATAATACATACCGATGTATGCGGTCCAATGAGCGTCGAGGCTCGTGGTGGCTACCGTTATGTTCTCACCCTCACTGATGACTTGAGCAGATATGGGTATGTCTACTTAATGAAACACAAGTCTGAAACCTTTGAAAGGTTCAAGGAATTTCAGAGTGAGGTAGAGAAGCAAAGTGACAGGAAAATAAAGTGCCTACGATCTGATCATGGCGAAGAATATTTAAGTCACGAGTTTGGCACACACTTAAGGAAGTGTGGAATTGTTTCACAACTCACGCCGCCTGGCACACCTCAGCGAAATGGTGTGTCTGAACGTCGTAATCGCACTCTATTGGATATGGTGAGATCTATGATGTCTCTTACCGACTTACCACTATCATTTTGGGGATATGCATTAGAGACTGCCGCATTCACTTTAAATAGGGCACCGTCAAAATCCGTTGAGACGACACCGTATGAATTATGGTTTGGAAAGAAACCTAAGCTGTCGTTTCTAAAAGTTTGGGGATGCGATGCTTATGTGAAGAAACTTCAACCTGAGAAGCTCGAACCCAAAGCGGAAAAATGCGTCTTCATAGGATATCCCAAAGAGACTATTGGGTATACCTTCTACCTCAGATCCGAAGGCAAAGTCTTTGTTGCTAAGAATGGATCCTGTCTCGAGAAAGAGTTTCTCTCGAAAGAAGTAAGTGGGAGGAAAATAGAACTTGATGAGGTAATTGTACCTTCGCTCGAACCGGAGAGTAGCGTAGCACAAGAAGTTGTTTCTGTGGAGCCTACACCGGCTAGAGAGGAAGTTAATGATGATGATCATGAAACTTCAGATCAAGTTACTATTGAACATCGAAGGTCCACTAGGACACGTTCCGCACCAGAGTGGTATGGCAACCCTGTCCTGGAGATCATGTTGTTAGACAACGGTGAACCTTCGAACTATGAAGAAGCGATGGCAGGCCCGGATTCCAACAAATGGCTTGAAGCCATGAAATCCGAGATAGGATCCATGTATGAGAACAAAGCGTGGACTTTGGTGGACTTTCCTAATGATAAGCGAGCCATTGAAAATAAATGGATCTTTAAGAAGAAGACTGACGTGGATGGTAATGTGACCGTCTATAAGGCTCGGCTTGTCGCTAAGGGTTATCGACAAGTTCAAGGAGTTGACTACGATGAGACTTTCTCACCTGTAGCGATGCTAAAGTCTGTCCAAATCATGTTAGCAATTGCCGCATTTTATGTTTGTGAGATCTGGCAAATGGACGTCAAAACGGCATTCCTTAATGGCTTCCTTAAGGAAGAACTGTATATGATGCAGCTGGAAGGTTTTGTCGATCCTAAAGATGCTAACAAAGTATGCAAGCTCCAGCGCTCCATCTATGGGCTGGTGCAAGCATCTTGGAGTTGGAACATTCGCTTTAATGAGGTGATTAAAGCGTTTGGGTTTGTACAGGTTTATGCAGAACCCTGTATTTACAAGAAAGTGAGTGGGGGCTCTATAGCATTTCTCATATTATATGTGGATGACATACTGATAATGGCAAATGATATAGAACTTTTGGAAAGTGTAAATGCCTACTTGAATAAATGTTTTTCAATGAAGGACCTTGGAGAAGCTACTTACATATTAGGTATTAAGATCTATAGAGATAGATCGAGACGCCTCATAGGTCTTTCACAATGCACATACCTTGAAAAGATATTGAAGAAGTTCAATATGGATCAGTCCAAGAAGGGGTTCTTGACTGTGTTATAGGGGGTGAGATTGAGTACGACCAATGCTCGACCACGACAAAGGATAGAGAAGAGATGAGTGTCACCCCCTATGCTTCAGTCATAGGCTCTATTATGTATGACATGCTGTGTACCAGACCTGATGTGAACCTTGCCATAAGTTTGGTAGGGAGGTACCAAAGTGATCCCGGAGCGGAACACTGGACAGCGGTCAAGAATATTCCGAAGTACCTGAAAAGGACAAAGGACATGTTTCTCGTATATGGAGGTGCCGAAGAGATCGTCGTAAAGGGTTACGTCGATGCTAGCTTCGACACAGATCCGGACGACTCCAAGTCACAAACCGGATACATGTATATTTTGAACGAAGGGGCAGTCAGCTGGTGCAGCAGCAAGCAAAGCATCGTGGCGGCATCTACATGTGAAGCGGAGTACATAGCTGCTTCGGAAGCAGCAAAGGAAGGAGTCTGGATGAAGGAGTTCATCACCGACCTACGTGTAATTCCAAGTGCGTCGGGCCCAATGACTCTATTCTGTGACAACACTGGAGCTATTGCCCTTGCGAAGGAGCCCAGGTTTCACAAGAAGACAAGACACATCAAGCGCCGCTTCAACTCCATCCGTGATTACATTCAGGAGGGAGATATAGATATTTGTAAAGTGCATACGGATCTGAATGTCGCAGATCCGTTGACTAAACCTCTCTCCCGAGCAAAACATGATCAACACCAGAATGCTATGGGTGTTTGATTCATCACAATGTAACTAGATTACTGACTCTAGTGCAAGTGGGAGACTGTTGGAAATATGCCCTAGAGGCAATAATAAAATGGTTATTATTGTATTTCCTTGTTCATGATAATTTTCTATTGTTCATGCTATAATTGTGTTAACCGGAAACTGTAATACATGTGTGAATACATAGACCACAACATGTCCCTAGTGAGCCTCTAGTTGACTAGCTCGTTGATCAATAGATGGTCACGGTTTCATGACCATGGACATTGGATGTCGTTGATAACGGGATCACATCATTAGGAGAATGATATGATGGACAAGACCCAATCCTAAGCATAACACAAGACCATGTAGTTCGTCTGCTAAAGCTTTTCAATGTCAAGTATTGTTTCCTTAGACCATGAGATTGTGCAACTCCCGGATACCGTAGGAATGCTTTGGGTGTGCCAAGCGTCACAACGTAACTAGGTGGCTATAAAGGTGCACTACGGGTATCTCCGAAAGTGTCTGTTGGGTTGGCACGAATCGAGACTGGGATTTGTCACTCCGTGTGACGGAGAGGTATCTCTGGGCCCACTCGGTAAGACATCATCATAATTAGCTCAATGTGACTAAGGATTTAGCCACGGGAGAGGTGTCTCGATCATGTCTACGTGTCTCCTGAACCCGTAGGGTCTACACACTTAAGGTTCGATGATGCTAGGGTTATAGGGAAATGGTATACGTGATTACCGAAGGTTGTTCGAAGTCCCAGATGAGATCCTGAACGTCATGAGGAGCTCCGGAATGGTCCGGAGGTAAAGATTGATATATAGGAAGTCCATTTTTGGTCACCGGAAAGTTTTCGGGCTCATCGGTAGTGTATCGGGAGTGTCGGGAGGGTGCCGGAGGACCCCCGGGAGGGGTGTGACGACCATAGGACTTCGTGGGCCCTTAGAGGAGGTGTGCCAACACTTTTTGGGCTGGCCGAGACCTTCTAGAAAGGCCCATGTGGCTGGAGATCAAGAGATAGGGCAAAGGAGTTTGAAAAGGAGGAGATCCACCTCCCTTGTGGGAGGTGGACTCTTCCCCTAGTTCGGCCGAAGACCTCCTCTTTGGAGGAGGGGCCAAGGCAGCCCTCCCTCTCCCTCCTCCTATATATACTTTAGGTTTTGGCCTTTTGGGATATAGATCTGATCTCTCTCTCTCACGACGAAGCCCTACCTCTCTTCTTCCTCCTCCGCAGCGCTTAGGCGAAGCCCTGTCGAAATACCTCGCTACTCCACCATCACCACGCCGTCGTACTGCTGTTGGAGCTCTTCCCCAACCTCTCCTTCCTCCTTGCTAGATCAAGACGTAGGAGACGTCACTGGGCTGCACGTGTGTTGAACGCGGAGGCGCCGTTGTTCGGCGCTAAGATCGGAGTCCACCGCGATCTGAATCGCTACGAGTACGACTCCACCAACCGCGTTCTTGTAACGCTTTCGCTTAGCGATCTTCAAAGGTATGAAGATGCAATCTCTCCCCACTCATTGCTGGTTTCTCCATAGATAGATCTTGGTGATACGTAGGAAAATTTTGATTTACTACTACGTCTCCCAACACGAGGGTACGCAATGACGTGTTCATATGCGAACAATTATCTTTGATGATCATTTGAAAACCATGAAAAATCCGAGGTCCACCATGCACAACTTTTTTTTGAATCCCCTAGGTAGAACATACGTTAGACGAAAAGATTCTCGCCGGCTTTTTGGTACTTTGGTGTCTGGACTAAACCCCATCAAATTTCATGTGGTTTCAGGCAAGGCATCAGATTTGTGACGTTGTAAATTTGTGAAGAACGGATGCACATATTTCATACAGGAACATGAGGCTCCGTGTGGCTCGGCTCCAGGAAACTACGTAGCACACTCCAAACCAGCCAGACAGTGATCGGTACCAATCACAATCAGCTCATCGTCCTATGGCAGTTGGCAGCGTACCGATCGACCACGACTCAACGACTCTGCAACGGAGCCCAGAGCATGTGCCACTCCACATCACATTGCCATATATGCCGATCCATTCAGATCGATTCCAGTAAAGCATGGCGCCATTATATTGAAACGTACGCAGTTCACGGTGTCTCGCTGCCTAAATCCGCAAAAACAAACGTACCAACCAGTCCACCCTTCGCAGCGTGTAATGTTAAGGCCATGTGCGAACCCTATACCTGATCACGACCTACCTTTGCTTTATTATCACAAGGTCGGGTCAGTACAAAGTCAAGCTCCTCTAGACTCTAGTCTCGCATTCGCATCACAAGGTGTTCGATCTCTCAGGTGTCAGGAGCATGAGGGTTCTCGGGCTGCTCGCTCTCGCCGGGGCGGCGCTACTGGCCGCGGCCAGCCCCTATACGGACAGCGGTACCGTGGCGTCTATCATCACGCGGGACACGTTCTACTCCATGCTGGCCCAGGACCACCACGACGGCGGCGGTGACGACGGCGGGTGCGAGGGGGGCACCTTCTACACCTACGACGCGTTCGTGGAGGCTGCGAGCATGTTCCCAGGCTTCGGCACCACCGGTGGCCAGGCCACCCGCCACCGGGAGCTCGCAACCTTCTTCACGCAGACCTCCCACGAAACAACCAGTATGCGCGCATGCATGGCGGTATCCTTTGGACATTTTTTCTGTTGATCTGATGGTCGCAACCATGCGTGACGTCGTTGGTGTACGTACGTACATGCCTGGCGGTGCGTGCAAGTTGCTGCTGGGTGAAACGGCGGAGCCCGGCCGGCGGTCAGTACTACGGGCGAGCATAGGAAACAAAAAAATTTCTATACACACGCAATATCTCTATATGGTGATGAGCATCTACGAGAGGAAGAGTGGATCTACATACCCCTGTAGATCGTTAAGCGGGAAGCGTTAAGAAACGTGGTTGATGTAGTCGAACATCCTCGCGACCCAAATCGCCGAGCGTCCCGCGATCCCATCACGATTCATCTCGCAATTCGTCCTGCGATCCTGATCACAGTCCTTCTGATCTAGCACCTAACAGACGACACATCCGCGTTCAGCACACGTACAACTCGATGACGATCTCAGCCTTCTTGATCCAGCAAGAGGGGGCAGAGAGGTAGATGGGTTCTTTGGCAGCGCGGCGACGGTGGTAGTGGAACTATTCCGGCAGGGCTTCGTCTAAGCACCACCGAAACTAGACTAAAGGATAAAACGATCTAGAAAAAATAGAGGGAGCACGTGGCAATTAGGGCTAGCTCTCCCCTCTAAATCCTATAGTATATATAGGAGGGAGGGAGGGGAGGAGGCAGCCTCAAACCCTCAAGGGTTGGCCAAAATTGGAGGTGGAGGAGTCCTACTCCAATCTTACTAGGAGTAGGATTCCTCCTCTCCACTTGAAAACCCTTTCCACCTTTCCACCTTTGGGTTTTTCCCACCCCTAGCTGCACGGGCCTTAGTGGGGGGTTCGCTCAGCCCACTAGGGTCTGGTTTGACTCCTCCCACAGCCCATGAGGTCCTTTGGGTCGAGACACCCCTCCCGATGCCCCCGGTACCCTCCCGGCACTCCCGGTACACTACCAAAGTACCCGAAACTTTTCCTATATATATCAATCTTCACCTCCAGACCATTCCGGAGCTCCTCATTACGTCCATGATCTCATCTGGGACTCCGAACCACCTTCGGTCACCACCATACACAACTCTACTATATTGAAACGTCACCGAACCTTAAGTGTGCAGACTCTGAGGGTTCGAGAACTATGTAGACATGACCGAGACACCTCCACAGTCAATAACCAATAACGGAACCTGGATACCAATATTGGTTCCTAAATATTCTACGAATATATTTATCGGTTGAACCTCTATGTCAAGGATTCAGTTAATCCCGTACGCTGTTCCCTTTGTTCTTCGGTATGTTACTTTCCCAAGATTCGATCGTCCGTGTCTCTATAACTAGTTCAATCTTGTTACCGGCAAGTCTCTTTACTCGTTCCGTAATACAAGATCCCGTGGCTAACACTTAGTCACATTGATTGCAAGGCTTATTGTGATGTTGTAGTACTGAGTGGGCCGTGAGATATCTCTCCGTCACACGGAGTAACAGATCCCAGTCTTGATCCATGCCCACTCAACAGACACCCTTGGAGATACCTGTAGAGAATTTTTATAGTAATCTAGTTACATTGTGACATTTGGTACACACAAGGTATTCCTTCGGTGTCAGTGAGTTGCATGATCTCATGGTCATAGGAACAGATACTTGACATGCAGAAAACTATAGCAATAAACTGATACGGTCATATGCTATGTTTATAGTTTGGGTATTGTCCATCACATCACTCTCCTAATGATGTGATCCCGTTATCAAATGACATCTCATGTCTATGGACAGGAAAGCTTTACCATCTTTTATCAATGAACTAGTTAACTAGAGGCATACTAGGGACACAGTGTTGTCTACGTGCCCTCACATGTATTTGAGTTTCCAAGCAATATAATTATAGTATGGATAATAAACAATTATCATGAACAAGGAAATATAATAATAACCAATTTCTAATTGCCTATAGAAAATTTCCAACAGTCTCCCACTTGCACTAGAGTTAATAATCTAGTTCACATCACCATGTGATTTACATTGTTATGAATCTAACACCCAATGAGTTCTGGGGTTCGATCATGCTTTGCATGTGAGAGAGGTCTTTAGTCAACGGGTATGCGAAATTTAGATCCGTGTGTACTTTGCAAATCTCTATGTCATACTATAAACACTACTACCACACTCCACCTGGAGCTATTCCAAATGGCTGCTCCACTATACGTATCCGAATTGCTACTCAGAGTCATCCGGATTGGTGTTAAAGCTTGCATCGACGTAACCCTTTACGAAAAACACTTTATCACCTACATAATCGAGAAATATTTCCTTAGTTCTCTAGTTACTAAGGATAATCTTGACCGCGGTCCGGTGATCCACTCCCGGATCACTCTTGTACCCCTTGACAGACTCATGGCAAGGCACACACATGTGCGGTACACAGCATGGCATATTATATAGAGCCTATGGATGATGACCCACAAGTATAGGGGATCTATCGTAGTCCTTTCGATAAGTAAGAGTGTCGAACGCAACGAGGAGCAGAAGGAAATGACAAGCATTAAGGTATTCTCTGCAAGCACTGAAATTATCGGTAACAAATAGTTTTGTGATAAGATAATTCGTCACGGGTAGCAAGTAACAATTGTAACAAAGGTGCAGAAAGGTGTCCCAATCCTTTTTATAGAAAAGGACAAGCCTGGACAAACTCTTATATAAAGCAAAGCGCTCTCGAGGACACATGGGAATTTATGTCAAGCTAGTTTTCATCATGCTCATTTGATTCACATTCGCTACTTTGATAATTTGATACGTGGGTGGACCGGTGCTTGGGTGCTGTCCTTACTTGGACAAGCCTCCCACTTATGATTAACCCCTCCCGCAAGCATCTACAACTACGAAAGAAGAATTAAGATAAATCTAACCATAGCATGAAACATGTGGATCCAAATCAGCCCCTTACGAAGCAACGCATAAACTAGGGTTTAAACTTCTGTCACTCTAGCAACCCATCATCTACTTATTACTTCCCAATGCCTTCCTCTAGGCCCAAACAATGGTGAAGTGTTATGTAGTTGACGTTCACATAACACCACTAGAGGAGAGACAACATACATCTCATCAAAATATCGAACGAATACCAAATTCACATGATTACTTATAACAAGACTTATCCCATGTCCTCAGGAACAAACTAACTACTCACAAAGCATATTCATGTTCATAATCAGAGGAGTATAAGTGATGATCAAGGATCTGAACATATAATCTTCCACCAAGTAAACCAACTAGCATCAACTACAAGTAGTAATCAACACTACTAGCAACCCACATGTACCAATCTGAGATTTTGAGACAAAGATCGGATACAAGAGATGAACTAGGGTTTGGAGAGGAGATGGTGTTGGTGAAGATTTTTCTGGAGATTCACCCCCTCTCGATGAGAGGATCGTTGGTGATGACGATGGCTTTGATTTCCCCCTCCTGGAGGGAAGTTTGACCGGCAGGATCGCCCTACCGGAGCTCTAGATTGGTTCTGCCCAAGTTCCGACCCGAGACGGCGACGCTTCGCCCCGAAAGCTCTGATATGATTTTTCCAGGATGAAACCCTTAATATAGAAGAAGATGGGCACCAGAGGGCTGCCGGGTGGGCCACAAGCCCCAGGGGCGCGACTAGGGGGGTGGCCGCGCCCAGCAGGCTTGTGGCTCCCTGGTGGGCCTCCTGCTGTATTTATTTCGCCCGGTATTTTTTATATATTCCAAAATAATTCTCCGTAGATTTTTCAGGACTTTTGGAGTTGTGCAGAATAGGTATCTCAGATTTGCTCATTTTTCAGTCCAGAACTCCAGTTGTCGGCATTCTCCCTCTTCATGTAGACCTTGTAAAATAAGAGAGAAAAGGCATAAGTATTGTACCAAAATGTGTAATAACAGCCCATAATGCAATAAATATCAATATAAAATCATGATGCAAAATGGACGTATCAACTCCCCCAAGCTTAGACCTCGCTTGTCCTCAAGCGAAAGCCGAAATCGATAAATATGCCCACATGTTTAGAGATAGAGGTATCGATAAAGTAAAATACGGACATGGAGGCATCATGATCATCTTTAGAACAGCAACATATATTGACATATAATTTCTTATGATAAAGTAATAATTCATTCACAATGGAAAAGTATGAACCGTATTGAGAACTGACAAACTATGATCTCAGTCATTGAAGCAATTGCAATTTATCATAACGTAGGAAAGAGTCAATATAAGAGCTTGTAAAGCAAACCCACATACTCAATCATCTTTTACTCTTTCACAATTGCTAACACTCACGAGGTACCTATGATTTCAAAGTTTCAATCGGACACAGAGAAAGATAGGGGCGTATAGTGTTGCCTCCCAACTATTTACCTCAAGGGTAATGTCAACAGTAATAAATCATGCTCATCCACTTCCGAGTGGATATATGTGCCTATATCATTCCCCAACACGTGTCACTTGCCAGAAGATAAAGGCGAAAATAGCGAAGGTGATGGAGATCACCACGACTCTTGCATAAAGGTAAGTACTAGAAAATAAAAGTAACAGATAGGCCCTTCGCAGAGGGAAGCAGAGGTTGTCATGCACTTTTATAATTGGATGCACAATCTCTTAATGCAAAAGAACGTCACTTTATATTGCCCCATGTGATAGAGAACTTTATTATGCAGTCTATCACTTTTATTTCTTCCCTATCACAAGTTCGTATAAACTTTATTTTCCTCACACTAATAGATCACACATATTTAGAGAGCAATTTTTATTGCTTGCACCGATGAAAACTTACTTGAAGGATCTTATTCTATCCTTAGGTAGGTATGGTGGACTCTCTTGGAAAAACTGGCTTAAGGGTGTTTGGATGCACAAGTAGTATCTCTACTTAGTGCGGAAGTTTTGGCTGATATGAGGTGGAAGAAAGCGACACATGTTGAGGGATCTATAACAATATAACTTCTATTCAGAAATAAGCAAACATAACCCATTATGTTGCCTTCCTTGTCCAACATCAACTTCTTAACATATAATATTTTAATGAGTGCTCACAATAATAAAAGATGTCCAAGATAATATATTTATATGTGAACCTCTCTTTCTCTATTACTTCCTTTTAATTTCTCCAATGACCAACAACTATGTTTGTCAACCCACAACAGGTTTCAATCGACATACTTTTTATATGTGAAGTCATCACTCCCATAAGATTTTTATATGTACTCTTTGCTTTTATTCTACACTTCTTTCTACTTTATCTTTCTCAAGATTAATATCATGCCAAGCAAGCAAAGCCCTCAACTCAAAATCACTTTTTATTATATAACTCACGGACTTGCTTACACAGGAGGAATCATAAAGCAAAGACTCAAAGCTAGATCACACAAAAACTTTATTCTACTGGATCAAGATATAACCAAAAGGATTGAACTAAGAAAAGAAGATGAAAAATAAAAATAAAGATAAAGGATGTGATGGTGATACGATACCGGGGCACCTCCCCCAAGTTTGGCACAAGCCAAGGGGAGTGCCCATACCCATGTGTTTAGTTGTCTTGCTTCGGAGGTGATGATGTGGGAGTGGTTGATGAGGTTGGAAGCTTGTCCTCCATCTTCCAAGGCATAGGATCACCATCATAAAAGGATGAACAAGTCTCCCGAATCCTCAAATCGGCAGCCAAACTCATTCTCTTAAATCTGTATTCATACTCACAGTTTTGGTTTTGCAGGTCGTAAATCTGGGCTTGGAGGTGCTCGATTCTATCGTAAAGCTTGAAGATGCGATCCACAACGTCCTTGGCTTCCAACTTATGTTTATGGGTAAAATCCGCGATCATCATCTGATTAGCATTGAGTCCCCGTTCCACCATCCCTTGGCACTTGAAGACCTGCTGCTCCATTGCTTCAAGCCTTGTCTCCATGCTTCCGGTTTTCTTTGGCCCCTCCACATCACGGATGTGTAGCACCCCCTCACGCACCTCAATGGTTTGAGGGTGTTGTAGCACCTTCGCAAGGTAGGGGCTGATGACCTTCTCGGAGAACTTGTCCTTCGAAACACTTGGGGAGGCCATGTTGATTTAAGTTTGCTGCAGAAATAGCTCAAAAAGAAAACGGGAGGTATTGTCGTGATACGAGAATCAAAACCTTCAGGAGATTATATAATGAATTTTTACCGACTCGAAGGAGTATGCCACAAGAAAATGGAGTCCGGGTGGTGCACGAGGTGGCCACAAGCCCTAGGGGCGCGGCCAGGGGGGTGGCCGCGCCCAGCAGGCTTGTGGCTCCCTGGTGGCCCCCGTAATGTATTTATTTCGCCCAGTATTTTTTGTATATTCCAAAATAATTCTCCGTAGATTTTCAAGACTTTTGGAGTTGTGAAAAATAGGTATCTCAGATTTGCTCCTTTCCAAGTCCAGAACTCCAGCTGCCGGCATTCTCCCTCTTCATGTAGACCTTGTAAAATAAGATAGAAAAGGCATAAGTATTGTACCAAAATGTGTAATAACAGCCCATAATGCAATAAATATCAATAAAAATCATGATGCAAAATGGACGTATCAATGGATAAGGCATAGGGGACGACCTTCGTCCTTTCTCTTTCTTTTGCCTTGGTCGAGCTTTGAGTCTCACTCAACTCCACACCTCACAAATCAGGCAAGAGCTCTTTCTTTGACTGATCCATTTTGAACTCTTTCAAAATCTTGTCAAGTTATGTACTCAATGAAAGTTTTATCAAACGTCTTGATCTACCTCTATAGATCAAGATGCCCAATATTTAAGTAGCTTCATTCTAGGTTTTCCTTTGAAAAACTCCTTTTCAAACAACCCTTTATGCTTTCCAGAAATTCTACATCATTTCCGATCAACAACATGTCATCCACATATACTTATCAGAAACTCTATAGTGCTCTCACTCACTTTATTGTAAATACAAGTTTCTCATAAACTTTGTATCGACTCAAAACACTTTGATCACCTCATCAAAGCGTATATTCCAACTCTGAGATGCTTGCTCCAGTCCATAGAAGGATCGCTGGAGCTTGCATATATTTTAGCATCCTTAGAACATACAAAACCTTCCATTTGCATCACATACAACCTTTCCTCACGGATACCATTAAGGAAACGATGTTTTGACATCCGTCTGCCAGATTTCATAATCAAAAAATGCAGCAACTGCTAACATAATTCCAACAGACTTTAGCATCGCTATGGGTGAGAAAGTCTCATCGTAGTCAACTCCTTGAACTTGTGAAAATCCCTTTGCCACAAGTCGAGCTTTATAGACGGTGACATTACCGTGCGTGTTCATCTTCCTTTTAAAGATCCATTTGTTTTGAATGGCCTTCCACCCTTCAGGTAATACTTCCAAAGCCCATACTTTGTTTTCTTACATGGATCCCATCTCGGATTGCATGACCTCTAACCATTTCTCGGAATCCGGGCCCATCATCGCTTCTCCATAGCTCGTAGGTTCATCGTTGTCCAACAACATGACCTCTAAGACAGGGTTGCCGTACCACTCAAGAGCAGTACGCGTCCTTGTCGATCTACGAGGTTTGATAGTAACTTGATCCGAAGCCTCATGATCATCACCATTAACTTCCTCTTCAACTAACGTCGGCTCCACAGAAACAATTTTCTATGATGCGCTACTCTCTGGTTAAAACAAAGGTTCAACAACCTCATCAAGTTCTATCTTCCTCCCACTCAATTCTCTCGAGAGAAACTCTTTCTCGAGAAAGGACCCATTTTAGCAACAAACACTTTGTGCTTGGATCTAAAATAGAAGGTTTACCCAACTGTTATGTTAGGGTATTCTATGAAGATGCATTTGTCCGCTTTGGGTTCGAGCTCATTAGGTGAAAACCCTTTTTCACATAAGCGTCGCAGCCCCAAAAGTTAAGAAATGACAGCTTAGGTTTCTATTAAACCAAAATTCATACGGTGTCATCTCAACGGATTTAGATGGTGCCCCTTTTAAAGTGAATGTAGTTGTCTCTAATGTGTAACCCCAAAACGATAGTGGCAAATCGATAAGAGACATTATAGTTCGCACCATATCCAATAGAGCATGACTATGATGTTCAGACACACCATCATACTATGGTGTTCCAGGTGGCGTGAGCTATGAAACAAATTCCACATTGCCTTAAGTTGTATACCAATACTCGTAACTCAGGTATTTACCTCCATGATCATATCTTAGACATTTTATCTCCTTGTCACGATGATCTCAAACTTCACTCTCATTTCATTTGAACTTTTCAAACATTTCAGACTTGTGTTTCATTAAGTAAATATCCCCATATCTACTGAAATCATAAGTGAAGGTAGGAAAATAACGATATCCACCGCACGCCACAACACTCATTGGACCGAATACATCAACATGTATCATTTCCAATAAGTCACTTGCCCGCTCCATCATACCAGAAAACGGGGTCTTAGCCATCTTGCCCATGAGGCATGGTCCGCATGTCTCAATCGATTCAAAATCGAATGAGTCCAAAGATCCATCAGCATGGAGTTTCTTCATGCGTCTTACATCGATATGACATTTAGCGGCTGTGCCACAAGTATGTGGTATTATCATTGTTAACTTTGTATCTTTTGGCATCAATATTATGAACATGTGTATCACTATGATCAAGATTCAATAAACCATTCTCATTGGGTGCATGACCATTGAAGGTATTATTCATGTAAACAGAATATCCATTATTATCTAACTTAAATGAATAACCCTATTGCAATAAACATGATCAAATCACGTTCATGCTCAATGCAAACACCAAATAACATTTATTCAGATTCATCACTAATCCCGAAGATAGAGAGCGTGCGATGGTGATCACATCAACCTTGGAAACACTTCCAACACTCATCGTCACCTCACCCTTAGCTAGCTTCTATTTATTCTGTAGCTTTTATTTCGAGTTACTAACATTTAGCAACCGAACCGGTATCCAATACCCAGGTGCTACTAGGAGTACTAGCAAGGTACACATCAATAACACGTATATCAAATATACTTACGTCGACGTTGCCAGCCTTCTTATCTACCAAGTATCTAGGGTTGTTTCGCTTCAGCGACCTTTCTCCTCATAATAGAAGCACTTAGTCTCGAGTTTGGGTTCAACCTTGGGTTTCTTCACTGGAGCAGCAACTGACTTGCCATCCATGAAGTTTCCCTCCTAGCCCTTGCCCTTCTCGAAACTAGAGGTTTCACTAACCATCAACACTTGATGCTCCTTCTTGATTTCTACCTTCGCGGTGTCAAACATCACGAATAGCTCAGGGATCATTATTTCCATCCCTAGCATTTAATAGTTCATCAAGAAGCTCTAGTAGCTTAGAGACAGTGACTCGGAGAACTATATCAATCACTATCTTATCTGGAAGATCAACTCCCACTCAAGCGATTGTAGTACCCAGACAATCTGAGCACATGCTCACCGCTTGAGCTATTCTCCTTCATCTTGCATGCAAAGAATCTTGTTGGAGGTCTCATACCTCTCAACATGGTCACGAGCTTTGGATCCCAGTTTTAGCTCTTAGAACACCTCATATGTTACGTGACGTTCAAAATGTTTTGGAGCCTCAATTCTAAGCCATAATGCATGACACACTAAACTATCAAGTAGTTATCAGAACGTTCCTGTCAGATGTTCACAACATCTACATGCGACGCTTGAGGGGGTGGCACACCAAGCGGTGTATTAAGGACATAAGCCTTCTGTGCAGCAATGAGGAAGATCCTTAGATCACGGACCCAGTCCGCACTATTGCTACCATCATCTTTCAACTCTATTTGTCTAGGAACATATAAAAAATTCAAGGGAGCTATAGCGCAAGCTAGTAATGTACAACATAATTTGCAAAGACATTTTGACTATGTTCATGATAATGAGTTTACTTAATCATATTACTTAAAAAACCACTCAAATTGACATCCCTCTGGTCATTTCAGTGTCACATGATCTAAATCCACCAACTCAAGTCCGATCATCACGTGAGTTGAGGTGGTTTTAATGGTGAACATCTTCATGTTGATCATATCTACTATATGACTCATGTTCGACCTTTCGGTCTCTTGTGTTCTGAGGCCATATCTGTACATGGTAGGCTCGTCAAGTTTAACCCGAGTGTTCTGCACGTGCAACACTGTCTTGCACCCGTTGTACGCGAACGTAGAGTCTATCACACCCGATCATCACGTGGTGTCTCGAAACGACGAACTTTCGCAACGGTGCACACTCGGGGAGAACACAATTTTATATTGAAATTTAAGTGAGGGATCACTTTATAATGCTACCGCCATCCTAAGCAAAATAAGATGCATAAAAGGATTAATATCACATGCAAATCATAAGTGACATGATATGGCCATGAACTTGTGCTTTTGATCTCCATCTCCAAAGCACCGGCATGATCTCCATCGTCACCGACATGACACCATGATCTCCATCATATTGATTTCCGTCAATGTGTCGCCATGAGGTTGTCACGCCGACTGTTGCTTCCACGACTATTGCTAACTCACAGCGATAATGTAAAGCAAAATGGCGAAAATAATTAAAGACAACCCTATGGCTCCTGGCGGTTGCCATACTCATCGACATGCAAGTCGTGATATTCTATACAATACATGATCATCTCATACATCAAATATATCTCATCATGTAATTGGCCATATCACATCATAACATACCCTACAAAAACAAGTTAGATCTCCTCTAATTGTTGTTGCAAGTTTTACGTGGTTGTTACGGGTATCTAGCAAGAACAGTTCTTACCTACGCAAAAACCAAAATGGTGATAAATTGCTATTCAACCTTCTCAAGGACCACCTTTGTCAAATCTGATCCGACTAAAGTGGGAGAAATAGACACCCGCCAGCCATCTTTATGCAACAAAGTTACATGTCAGTTGATGGAACTGGTCTCTCGTAAGCGTACGAGTAATGTTGGTCTGGGCCACTTCATCCCACAATACCGTCGAAACAAGAAAAGACCAACGGAGGAAGCAATTTGAATATCAATGCCCACAAAATCCTCTATGTTCTACTCGAGATCTCATCTACACATAGACCTAGCTCATGATGGCACTGTTGGGAAACGTTGCATGGGAAACAAAAAATTTCCTACGCACACACAAGATCTATCCATGGTGATGAGCATCTACGAGAGGGAGAGTGGATCTATGTCTCCGCGATCCAAATCGCCGAGCGTCCCACGATCCCATCACGATCCCAATCACGATCCGTCCCGCAATCCCATCATGATCCGTCCCACGATCCTAATCATGGTCCTTCCGATCTAGTGCCGAACGTACGGTGCTACTTCTCGAGCATGCGTTGGTTTCCCATGAAGATGAATGTTTTGATGTAGCAAAGTAGATAAGTATTTACCTCAGTTTTTAGAACCAATATATCAATCTAGTAGGAGATACAAGCGAGTCACTAATAGATGTACCTGCACAAAGAATCAAACTCTTGCACCCAATGCTATAAAGGGGTTGTCAATCCCTTCATGGTACTTGCAAGGATGAGATCTAATAGATATAGATATAATAGGATGCTTGAACGGGAAGTAAAACTAAAATTAAAAATAGGGCAACAAGTATTTTTGGTTTTAGATCTGAAAGTATAATATGGAAAATAGACCCGGGGGCCATAGGTTTGACTAGATGGCTTCTCTCATGATGGCCAGTATTATGGTGGGTGAACAAATTACTGTCAAGCAATTGATAGAAAAGCGAATAATTATGAAGATATCCAAGGCAATGATTACGCATATAGGCATCACGTCCGTGACAAGTAGATCGAAACGATTCTGCATCTACTACTATTACTCCACACATCGATCGACTCCTGCCTGCATCTAGAGTATTAAGTTTAAGAAGAACAGAGTAACACATTAAGTAAGATGACGTGATGTAGAGGGATAAACTCAAGCAATATGATGAAAACCCCATCTTTTTACCCTTGATGGCAACAATACAATATCTTCCTCGCTATCCCTACTTTGTCACTGGGTGAGGACACCACAAGATTGAACCCAAAACTAAGCACTTCTCCTATTGCAAGAATTACCAATCTAGTTGGCCAAACCAAACCAATAATTCGAAGAGACTTGCAAAGATATGAAATCATGCATATCAGAATTCAGAAAAGACTCAAATAATATTCATGGATAATCTGAACATAAACCCACAATTCATTGGATCTCAACAAACACACCGCAAAAGAGTATTACATCAGATAGATCTCCATGAAGATCATGAAGAACATGGTATTGAGAAGCAAAGAGAGAGAAGAAGCCAACTAGCTACTAGATATGGACCCGTAGGTCTATGGTGAACTACTCACGCATCATCGGAGGGGCAATGGAGTTGATGTAGACGCCCTCCGTGATTGAATCCCCCTCCGTTAGATTACCTGAAAAGGCTCCAAGATTAGATCTCTCGGGAACAGAAGATTCTGGCAGCGCAAAAGTGTTTTCTTGGCTCCCTTCGATAATGATGGAATATTTGGGAATTTATAGGACGAAGATTAGGGTTAGGGGAGCTACTAGGGACCCACAAGCTTGCCCGGCGCGGGTGCCTCCCTGGCCACGGGCCTAGGACTTGTGGCCCCTTGGCAGCCCCTCTGCCTATGTTCTCAAGTCTCGTGGCTTCCATATTTTCCAGAAAAAATCTTTTCGGAGGTTTTATTCCGTTTGGACTCCGTTTAATATTCCTGATCTACGAAACTCAAAAACAAAAAAAACAAAAACTGGCACTGGGCTCTAGATTAATAGGTTAGTCCCGAAAATAATATAAAATAGAATATTAATGCATATAAAACATCCAAAACCGATAATATAATAGCATGGAACAATAAAAAAATATAGATACATTGGAGACGTATCAGCATCCCCAAGCTTAATTCCTGCTTGTCCTCGAGTAGGTAAATGATTAAAATATAATTTTTGATCTGGAATGCTACATAACATATTTATCCATGTAATATTCTTTATTGTGGCATGAATATTCGGATCCATAAGATTCAAAACAATAGTCTAATATTGACATAAAAACAATAATACTTCGAGCACACCAACAAGGTAGTCGTGTCCTTTCGAAATAACATGGCCTTAGAAAGTCATCCCTACAAAATCATATGGTCTGGCTATGCTCCATCTTCCCCACACGAAGTATCTAAATCATGCACAACCCCGATGACAAGTCAAGCAATTGTTTCACACTTTTGGTGTTCTCAAACCTTTTCAACTCTCACGCAATACTTGAGCGCGAGCCATGAATATAGCATTATGGGTGGAATAGAATATGGAGGAGGTGCAAGGGAAAAAGGGGAAGATAGTTTCACATCAACTAGGCGTATCAATGGGTTATGGAGATGCCCATCAATAGATATCAATGTGAGTGAGTAGAGATTTCCATGCAGCAAATGCACTTAGAGCTATAAGTGTATGAAAGCTCAAAAAGAAAACTAAGTGGTCATGCATAATGAATATGCACTAGTTAAATGAAAGTGGAAAATAGGAGACTCTCTGTCATGAAGATCATGGTGCTACTTTGAAGCACAAGTGTGGAGAAAAAACTAGTAGCAATTGTCCCTTCTATCATTCTCTCATTTTTTTGGGTGGGCTTCTTTGGCCTCTTTTAGTTTTTTTGTTTGGGCTTCGCTGGCCTCTTTTATGTTTTGTAAAGTCCAGATGCTCATCCCAACTTGTGAGGGAATCATAGCTTCCATCATCCTTTTCTCACATGGGACAATGCTCTAATAATGAAAAATCATCACACTTTTATTTACTTATAACTCAAAGAAAGAAAAATTACAACTCGTTACCTATGACAAAATATGACTCTATATGAATGCTTCTGGTGGTGTACCGGGATGTGCAACGATCTAGCATAGCAAATGACATCAAAAAAACGGACAAGCCATGAAAACATCATGCTAGCTATCTTACGATCATGCAAAGCAATATGACAATAATGGTGCGTGTCATAATAAATGGAGCGGTGGTAGTTGCATGGCAATATATCTCGGAATGGCTATGGAAATTCCATAATAGGTAGGTATGGTGGCTGTTTTGAGGAATATATGGTGGCTGTTTTGAGGAAGGAGGGTTTGGTGTATCGTCGAAAGTTGCGCGGTACTAAAGAGGCTAGCAAAGGTGGAAGGGTGAGAGTGAGTATAATCCATGGACTCGACATTAGTCATAAAGAACTCACATACTTATTGCAAAAGTCTATTAGTTATCAAACAAAGCACTAGACGCATGCTCCTAGGGGAGAGGTTGGTAGGAGTTAACCATCGCACGCTCTCGACCCTCACACAAAGGTCGACAATCAGTAAACAAGTCATGCCCCGACTTCGTTACATAATGGTTCACCATACATGCATGCTACGGGAATCACAAGCTTTAACACACGTATCTCTTCCTTTCCCAACTACTCACTAGCATGACTCTCATTTTACCATCCCTATTATCTCAAACCTATATGCAAGGAATCAAACTTCTCATAGTTTTTAATGCACTTAATATGAAAGTTTTTATTATATCCCTCTTGGATGCCATTATATTATGACTAAATTCATAACCTAAACAAATTACCATGCTGTTTTAAGAAAATCTCAACATAATATAAGCGAGGAGTGAGAGTTCAATAATTTCTATGAAATATAACACCACCATGCTCTATAAAGATATAAGTGAAGCACTAGAGCAACATTGCCTAGCTCAAAAGATATAAGTGAAGCACATAGAGTATTCTAATAAATTCAGGATTCAGCGTCTCTCTCTCTAAAGATGTGTGCAGCAAAGATGATTGTGTAAAACTAAAAAGCAAAGACTCATATCATACAAGACGCTCCAAGCAAAACACATATCATGTGGTGAATAAAAATATAGCCTCAAGTAAATTTACCGATGGATTGAAGACGAAAGAGGGGATGCCTTCCGGGGCATCCCCAAGCTTAGGCTTTTTGGTATCCTTGAATATGACTTGGGGTGCCTTGGGAATACCCAAGCTTAGTCTCTTGCCACTCTTTATTCCATAGTCCATCGAATCTTCACCCAAAACTTGAAAACTTCACAACACAAAACTCAATAGAAAACTCATGAGATCCGTTAGTATAAAAAGATAAATCACCACTTTAGGTACTTTTGTGAACTCATTCTTTATTTTTATTTGTGTAATACCTACTGTATTCTAACTTTTCCATGACTCATACCCCCCGATACGACCCATATATGCTTCAAAATAAGCAAACAACACAAAGAAAACAGAATCTGTCAAAAACAGAACAATCTGTAGCAATTTGTAAACTTCAAATACTTATGGAACCCTAAAACTTCTGAAAAATTATTAACACCAGAAAAATTTGTGTATCAATCTTGTGTAAAAATTTCATATAAATTCGACACTCTAAAAAAATTGGAAAATTCCTGGACTGAGCGCAAAAGTTTCTATTTTTCAGCAAGATCAAATCAACAACTACCATAGATCACCCCAAAGGTTTTACTTGGCTCAGACACTAATTTAAACATAAAAACACAATTAATATAAAAGTAATAATGTGCCAAACACACCAAAATAGAATCAAAAAGTAGAAAGCAAAATAAAATTGGGTTGCCCCCCAACAAGCGCTATTGTTTAACGCCCTAGCTAGGCAAAACACAATAGATCTAGGTATTGTCATCTCTGGTATGCAATCCATAAGTAGCTCTCATGATAGATTCATAAGGTAATTTTATTTTATTTCTAGGAAATTGTTCCATACCCTTCCTTAATCTAAATTGGAATCTAATATTCCCTTCCTTCATATCAATAATTGCACCAATCGTTCTAAGGAAAGGTCTACCAAGAATAATAGGACATGTAGGATTGCAATCTATATCAAGAACAATGAAATCTACGGGCACATAATTCCTATTTGCAACAATAAGAACATCACTAATTCTTCCCATAGGTTTCTTTATAGTGGAATCCGCAAGATGCAAATTTAAGGAACAATCATCAAATTCACGAAAACCTAACACATCACATAAAGTTTTTGGAACCGTGGAAACGCTAGCACCCAAATCACACAAAGCAAGGCACTCATAATATTTAAACTTAATCTTAATATTAGGTTCCCACTCATCATAAAGCTTTCTAGGTATAGGAACTTCCAACTCAAGTTTTTCTTCCAAAGCTTCCATCATAGCATCAACAATATGTTTAGTAAAAGCCTTGTTTTGATTATAAGCATGAGGAGAATTCAACATGGATTGCAACAAGGAAATACAATCAATCAAAGATCAGCTACCATGATTAAAGTCTTTGAAATCCAAAAGAGTGGGTTCATTGCTATTTAAAGTTTTGACCTCTTCAATCACACTTTTATCAATCTTAGCATCAAGATCTAAAAAACCCGAATCATTGGGACGCCTTTTAACTAAAGTTGACTCATCTCTAGTCCCATAATTATCAAGATTAACATTGGAAAACAAACATTCAATAGGATTTACACCAATCACTTTAAGATCTTCATCACTATTATCACGAGAACACACTTTTTCAAGCCATTCATGCATAGCACGAACTCTAGCGGTTCTTTCCTTACACTCATCAATATAAATTCTCATAGCTTTTAAAGACTCATTAATATCATGCTTGGTTGGAATAGATCTAATTTTTAAATAATCAATCTCAAGAGAAATTCCATCAACGTTCCTAGCCAAATCATCGATCTTAAGCACTTTTTCTTCAATCATAGCATTGAAACCTTTGTGAGTACTAATGAATTTTTTAACAATACTCTCAAGATCAGAGGGCATCTTATTATAATTTCCATAAGAATTTTTGTAGGAATTACCATAATTGTTAGAGGAATTACTAGGAAACGGCCTAGCGTTGAAATTACCTCTATAGGCATTATTACCAAAAATTGTTCCTGCCAACAAAATTCACATCCATAGATTCATTATTATTTCCAATCAAACAAGACAAAGGCATATAATTAGGATCAATAGGAGCACTCTTACTAGCAAACAATTTTATCAATTCATCCATCTTTTCACTCAAAGTATTAATCTCTTCAATATCATGCACATTTTTACTAGTAGGAGATCTTTCGGTGTGCCATTGAGTGTAATTTGCCACAATATTATCTACGAGTTTAGTAGCTTCTCCTAATGTGTTTCCATAAAAGTACCACCCATGACGGAATCTAAAAGATTCCTAGAAGCAAAATTCAATCCAGCATAGAAAATTTGTATAATCATCCATAAACTCAAACCATACGCGAGGCAATTCCTAATCATAAGTTTCATCCTCTCCCAAGATTGTGCAACATGTTCATGATCAAGTTGCTTAAAATTCATTATATCGTTCCTAAGGGAGATGATCTTAGCAGGCGGATAGTACTTGGAAATAAAAGCATATTTACACTTATTCCATGAATAAATACTATTTTTAGGCATGACACCATGATCTCCATCGTCACCGGCATGGCACCATGATCTCCATCATCTTGATCTTCGTCAATGTGTCGCCATGAGGTTGTCATGCCGACTGTTGCTTCCACGACTATTGCTAACTCACAGCGAGAATGTAAAGCAAAACGGCGAAAATAATTAAAGACAACACTATGGCTCTTGCCGGTTGCCATACTCATCGACATGCAAGTCGTGATATTCTATACAATACATGATCATCTCATACATCACATATATCTCATCATGTAATTGGCCATATCACATCATAACATACCCTACAAAAACAAGTTAGACATCCTCTAATTGTTGTTGCAAGTTTTACGTGGCTGCTACGGGTATCTAGCAAGAACAGTTCTTACCTACACAAAAACCACAACGGTGGTACAAAAATTGCTATTCAACCTTCTCAAGGACCGCCTTTGTCAAATCTGATCCGACTAAAGTGGGAGAAACAGACACCCGCCAGCCATCTTTATGCAACGAAGTTACATGTCAGTTGATGGAACCGGTCTCTCGTAAGCGTACGAGTAATGTTTGTCTGGGCCGCTTCATCCCACAATACCGCCAAAACAAGAAAATACCAACGGAGGAAGCAATCTGAATATCAATGCCCACAAACTCCTTTGTGTTCTACTCAAGATCTCATCTACACATAGACCTAGCTCATGATGCCACTGTTGGGGAACATTGCATGGGAAACAAAAAATTTCCTACGCACACACAAGATCTATCCATGGTGATGAGCATCTACGAGAGAGGGAGTGGATCTACGTCTCCACGATCCAAATCGCCGAGCGTCCCATGATCCCATCATGATCCATCTCGCGATCCAATCACGATCCGTCCAGCGATCCTGATCATGGTCCTTCCGATCTAGCGCCGAACGGACGGTGCTACTTCTCGAGCATGCGTTGGTTTCCCGTGAAGAGGAACGGTTTGATGCAGCAAAGTAGATAAGTATTTCCCTCAGTTTTTGAGAACCAAGGTATCAATCCAGTAGGAGATACAAGCGAGTCACCAATAGATGTACCTGCACAAACAACCAAACTCTTGCACCCAACGCTATAAAGGGGTTGTCAATCCCTTCACGGTTACTTGTAAGGATGAGATCTAATGGAGATAGATATAATAGGATGCTTGAACGGAAAGTAAAATTAAAAGTAAAAGTAGGGCAACAAGTATTTTTGGTATTTTTGGTTTTAGATCTGAAAGTATATAATGGAAAATAGACCCGGGGGCCATAGGTTTCACTAGATGGCTTCTCTCATCATGGCAAGTATTACGGTGGGTGAACAAATTACTGTCAAGCAATTGATAGAAAAGGGAATAAATATGAAGATATCCAAGGCAATGATTATACATATAGGCATCACGTATGTGACAAGTAGATCGAAATGATTCTGCATCTACTACTATTACTCCACACATCGACCGACTCCTGCCTACATCTAGAGTATTAAGTTCAAGAAGAACAGAGTAATGCATTAAGTAAGATGACATGATGTAGAGGGATAAACTCAAGCAATATGATAAAAATACCATCTTTTTACCCTTGATGGCAACAATACAATACATGCCTTGCTACCCCTACTTTGTCACTGGGTGAGGACACCGCAAGATTGAACCCAAAACTAAGCACTTCTCCTATTGCAAGAATTATCAATCTAGTTGGCCAAACCAAACCAATAATTCGAAGAGACTTGCAAAGATATGAAATCATGCATATAAGAATTCAGAAAGGACTCAAATAATATTCATGGATAATCCGAACATAAACCCACAATTCATCGGATCTCAACAAACACACCGCAAAAGAGTATTACACCGGATAAATCTCCATGAAGATCATGAAGAACATGGTATTGAGAAGCAAAGAGAGAGAAGAAGCCAACTAGCTACTAGCTATGGACCCGTAGGTCTGTGGTGAACTACTCACGCATCATCGGAGGGGCAATGGAGTTGATGTAGATGCCCTCCGTGATCGAATCCTCCTCCGACAGATTATCGGAAAAGGCTCCAAGATTGGATCTCTCGGGAACAGAAGCTTCTAGCGGTGGAAAAGTGTTTTCGTGGCTCCCCTCGGTAATGATGGAATATTTGGGAATTTATAGGACGAAGATTAGGGTTAGGGGAGCTGCCAGGGGCCCACAAGCCTGCCCGGCGCGGGTTCCCCCCTGGCCGCGGGCCTAGGGCTTTGTGGCCTCGTGGCATCCCCTCTGCCTTGGTTCTCAAGTCTTGTGGCTTCCATATTTTCCAGAAAAAATCTTTCCGGAGGTTTTATTCCGTTTGGACTCCGTTTAATATTCCTTATCTGCGAAACTCAAAAACAAGAAAAAAACAGAAACTGACACTGGACTCTAGATTAATAGGTTAGACCCAAAAATAATATAAAATAGCATATTAGTGCATATAAAACATTCAAAACAGATAATATAATAGCATGGAACAATCAAAAATTATAGATACGTTGACGTATCAGATGGCACCTCCGCGTTCAGCACACGTACAACTCGATGACGATCTCCACTTTTTAATCCAGCAAAAGGGATGGAAAGGTAGATGAGTTCTCCGGCAGCTCGACGCGGCGGCGGTGGCGGTGGTGGAACGATTCCGGCAAGGTTTCGCCTAAGCACCGTCGAAACTAGACTAAAGCAAAAAACGATCTAGATGACACCATTGACCACCAACATCATTAGCGGCGGGCTGGTGTGCGGCAGGCGCCATGGGACACCCCGGGGCAGGGACCGGGACCGTGTCCGGTACTACAAGAGCTACTGCCGCCTGCTCCGGGTCCGGCTCAGCCGCAACGTGGCCTGCGTCAACCACAAGCCACACGGGCACGGAGGCTGATTACTCAGCGAGTAGCTCATGTTTGCTCTCTTCAGTTTTTGATTGCCGGTGACAAGAAGAAGAATAAATGCTATGGTAAACTGCAGTGCAAAAACCTTTGGGAGTGTACGTGTTCTTCCGTGAGACTGAGAGATGATGGTGAATGGTCATGTCGATCTGGATGTGTGATATCATCAGGTCATGGGACGTTCTACTAATGAACAGTTATCACTTTAGCTATATATATGTAAGTTGCCTCAAAATTGAATTTCGGTCGGTCGTTTTTTCTGGCCCTTGATTGTTGCTCTAAGATCCGTGCTATCTTTTCTGTCCTGTTGTGTGGTGATTTGTTTTGGGCTGGGAATTTGTGCGTCTCTCTCTCTCTCTCTCTCTGCTAGATAGTATCTTCATATGCTTGAATATTCTATCACTTTGTTTCAAAAATAATAATCTACCACTCCCTTTGATCCCAATTAATTCATCCAACAATTTCTTCAGTTATGTTGCCATTCCAGCTCCAATAATCAGAGAAACCTCCAGCCCCAAGATCCACATTATTTGCTTGTTGTAGCTTAGTCGGGTGCTCCTTTAGATCATAGCGCACATGTTGTCCATTCTTGTGTCTGCTTCTGTTGTTTTGTTGTTCCAATGGTCACATTGCTTTGTCACCGTAAACATGCCATTCTGCATCAACAAGAGAAAAACCGGAGGATAAATGATATAACACAAAAAGGATAAGAACAAGGAAAAAAATGAATTTTCATCAAAGAACACAGTAAGCATACATCACAATCCAGGCTATAATGTCTAGAATGTTGGGATCCACCAACTTTTTCAAATCGAGCGCCAGAAATAGTACAAAGGTTGAGCCAAGGTAGAGTGCCTTGTAGCGAGAATTGGCGAAGTAGATCAGAGCATTGCCAGTTAATTTTGTCAGGGCCTGGGAGATGATGACCCGATGAATGCGTCTCTATAGATTCCACCGTACCAATTGGCTCGAGGGCCCCGTGGATGTTGAAGATCTTTACAGACAAGGCGGGTGTGCCGCCGTCGGCAAAGGAACGGGGCGGTGAGCACGGGAGTGATTTCGCGGATTGACTGGACCTCGAGCCAGTGATCGATCGATAAGTGGCAGGTCCATCCATCCTCCAAGGTGCAGATCATGGAGGCGCGAAAGAAGTCATGAACCCCGGGCCCACAGGGTAACAGGAGATGGCACCACAGGCGGGATGGATTCCCTTGAAGCTAGAGCCAACATGTGTGCGGAGTGATGCCAATACTTTGATACAAAAAGGTTTACAATAAAATACGATCAAATCTGTTAAAAATAAGATTACATAGCTCATCCAGATAATATGCTATTGACACGCCAGTCAAACTGGTGAGGACCTTGTATGGATTGACACCATAGCTCTGAATTTATTCTAATTCATTTTTGGAATAGATGATCTATTAGAAACACAAACTCCCAGGCGGATCTGGCCCTCGGATTATGGTGAATACCACCCAACCAACTAGTATTAAACAAATTGGACTTAGTGTACAATATATAAGCGTTAGGTGCTTTGCCTGTTAATTAATCTGTCGCATGTCCAATTGCATGTCCTACTTAATATCACGATCACATATGTCATAAATTTCGCATCAATTCAACACATAAATAAACGTTTGTTCCAGAACAAGCTTGTCATAGAAAAATTCTACAATCAATATTGACCGGGTGGTGGTCGTGCCATTGCTGCCATCGAAGACGTAGAAGTGCCGCTGCTGCTGCCGCTTGTTACAGACGAAGACGTAAAACTTCGTGTGCCACTGCCAACCGGTGGCATGTAATATGCAACCGGCATCATCGCAGGGAGACTCGGGACCGGCGCGTCTGACCGCAGCACGTTGACGGCCTGCCTGATCGACGGTCTCATTTTCAAGTCGAGCTGCGAGCACCAGAGCCCAACGATCATCACCCGCTCCATCTCCCGGGCATCAAACTCTCCGCCTAATCGCTCGTCGGCGGCGTCCAGAATCCTCCCCTTGCCATACAAATCCCAGACCCACTGAGCTAGGTGGACCGTGTCCTCCTCCTCCCGCCGAGCTACGACCACGGGCCGCCTGCCGCAAGCAGTCTCGAGGAGGACGACGCCGAAGCTGTAGACGTCTGATTCGGGATTGGTCTTGCCGGTGGTCATGCATTCGGGGTCCATGTATCCCATCGTGCCCGCGAAATCCGTTGTCAGTGATCCCCGGCCGTGCTGGATGAGCTTGGCGAGCCCGAAGTCGCCGAGCTTCGCCTTGAACGACGCGTCTAGCATGATGTTGCTTGGCTTGATGTCCCTGTGCAGGACGCATTGATCCCAGTCCTGGTGCAGGTAGAGCAGCGCCGAGCCTAATCCTAGCAGAATCTCATGTCTGAAGAGGAAGGAAATATCACATGGTTTATGGTTGTCAGGGGCGGATCCACATGGGGTCATGGGTGTACAGATGTACACCCAACTTTTTTTGCAATATTTTTTATATGATGTATACTACGTACATGTATTAAGGGCAAAGCAATCGGAGAGTGAGTGGTACATTTGAGACATACCTTACGGACCACGGGAGCACGACGCTGTTGGCGCGGTAGAGATGCCGGTCGAGGCTGCCATTGGGCATCAACTCGTAGACGAGGAGCAGATCGCCGCCTTCGTGGCACCAGCCGACGAGCTGCACGAGGTTCTTGTGCCGGAGCTGGCTTATGACCCTCACCTCAGAGGCGTACTCCTTCCTCCCCTGCTTGGAGCCCTTGGAGACCCGTTTGATGGCTACTTGAAGGTTCAGTTCGTCCAAGAATCCTCTGTACACAGAGCCAAAGCCTCCTTCCCCGAGCTTGTTCTCATCGCAGAAGTTGCCGGTGGCGACGATCAAGTCCCTGTAGCGATACCGCTTGGGCCCGGACCCTTTCTCAAAATCGTCTTCCATGGCCTGATCAACGTCGAAGAAGTTGCCCTCTTCCGACCCATGCTCCATTGCTTCCTCGCGGATTTCAGCTTGTTTTCGCCGTCGCCGGCTTCGTTGCCGCCATACAAGGAAAGTGATCAAGGAGCCGATAATGATCAAGAGCGAGATGGAACTAGATACGCCGATCAGAACCGCCCTTGATGCAGGTGGAGGCGAAGGTTCTGTAAAAAAATTCGGAGAATGACATTAGCATCTCAATGCAAGTTGTGCAAGGTCCAGCTCCTGCAAGCGTGTAAAGAATAAAGATACGGCTACTGACCTCCTAGGGTTCCTGAAGGAGGAGGATGCAGAGACGACGATGGTGGTTGAGCCAACTTGTCGCTCTGACAGAACGTGTTGTTACCATACCCCACTCGGAGGATGTCGCAGTACTTCTTGTAATAGTTGTTGACCCTGTCCTGAGCCGTCTCAGAGGTTTGGTTGCACTCCGTCCCGCCGTTGAGGATGTAGGTGGTCATGCCGTAGCCGGGGAGCAGCCCCGCGTCGCGGTCTTGAGCGGACGGCGTCCAGCCGCCGGTCATCACGGCGTGGCACGACGGACTCGGCGCCGGCGCCGTCATCCAGAACCAGATGGCCGTCTTGAAGGCGATGACGGGGTCGGTGGACACAAGGTCCGGGTTGCCCAACAGGTCCAGCCCCAGCGCCCTCCCGGCCTGCCGGTAGTTGTCCTCGCTGCGATTGTAAACTGTGCTTTAGCACTATGAAATTGCACGGAATTAAAGTTCATCTTGTAAGAAAACAGAGTGAAGATTTCCTCGCGTACGTTGTCAGCTGTATGGGGCCTCGGCCGTAGTAGGGCGCGCTCGCCCGATTCACGGCCTTCACGTAGCAGTAACCGGTGGTTACGAAGGAGGTCTGCCCGAAGAAGGCGGCGAGCTCCCGCCGGCGGGTCGCGTCGTCGCCGGTGGCGCCGAAGCCGCGGAATACGCTCGCGTTCGCCGCCTCCAGGAACGCGTCGTAGGTGTAGAAGGCGCCGCCGGCGCACCCGCTCAGGTTGCGGCTGCTCAGCATGGAATCGAACGCGCCCCGCGTGATGGTCGAGGGCACGCTGCCGGCCGGCTGCTGCCCGCTGGCCATGCCGATGCAGATCAGGGCGGCGCCGGCGAGTGCCAGCAGCCGAAAGAGCCTCATCCGCCGAGGTGAGGTGAAAAATGGTGCTGGGGACCATGTGGAGAACCATGGTCCATTTCTCTCTTCTTCATTATATTTTCTGCGACGAAGCAACAGTTGTGGTTGGGTACTCCATCTCTGGTCAAAACGCGGCGCACTGATTGCTACAGCAATGTTTGTTTTTCCCTCTCTCTCTCTCTATCTCTGTTGTGTTTTCTGTGTGGAAATGCAGTGCCAGCCGCCTAGGAATCCTGTGGTGTTGGGTCCAACTTTTCCTACCCAGTCACTGTCTTTGCTAGAAAAAAAATGAAGAAAATAGTTGTCGAAGACTGGAATCTACGGCTTTCGAACCATACGGGAGTACGGATATGACGGAGCATTCAAATCGTCAAATCTGACCGTCGATCAGAGCCATTGTTTCCGGTCATCCGGCGAGAGAGAATTGTCTCACCACGTCTCCCCGACAACAGATGAAGTAGCAAGAAAGACCTACAACCATGGATTGGTGCCAGTCAATATTGTCCATCGCATGCCCATTCGTCCCGGAATAGCTGAAGTTGAAGCAGCAGGTGAGTATCCTCCTATCGACATGGTGTGCTGTTTGATCGGTTAGTTTTTATTGATTTCTGTTAATGCTCTAAACCAGAGACCAACCATGGCCTTCATTTGCAAAAAAGAGACCAACCATGCCCTTGGAAACAGAGACACAGAATAGAGAGTTCTCATGAGAGGATGCATTTTTTATTATAAGAGGATGTAATTTTTATCATAAGACGATTATCATTATTGTTGTAAGAGAATGTCATATTTATAAGAGGATGGCATTTTTTTATAAATAAGACCACATTTTTATTACGCTTTAGCTATACATCAGTCGACTGAAAAAACAAATATGGTGAGTTGATTTTGTTTTTTCAATCTGTGTACACACCTACACTTCTGTATGCATGCAACTTGCATGACGGGTACCGCCGAGAGCATTAATGCCGCGTGTTGGTGCACACTAGTGATTGAAATCAATCAGCCACCTGGTTTTCGTTTGAATTTAAAGATATTTGTATGAATTATATTGTAAATGTATGAGTCCAAATGTGTTTCTTATGCCATTTTTCCATGTGTTCTTTATTTTTATTCTCTTCAGTTTTTCTGTGTGTGCATGGGTGTGTCACTGTAGGTCTGTTCACATACATGCGTGTTGCGGGAGATGCCACCAACAATATAAGATGCAAATTACTTTTACTCTGTTGAGAGACGATTAATCTTCAATATTGGTGTTTTGTTATTTGAACACGGAGTATAACAGGAATGTATACATACAAACTATTTATAGTTAGTGTGCATTTTGTTTTTGAGATATTAAGTGAGTATCGATGCCACTATTTAATTGTTTCTTAAAAAACTTTATTTTTAATTTTTAATTTTTATTCCATTTTCTTTCTTAATTTATGCTAATATCAATAGCTCTAATTCATCCATGTTACATTTTTCGTGAAAACGATATTAAATACATATTCTTGCACATTATAAAAAATATTTTCTGTATAAATTGTGTGCAAATTTTGTCATTATTTTTTTATTTATATTTTCTTTCTTCTTAAAGGCAATACAAAGGCCGCTAATTCATTCTTGCTTAGAAAACTTTATTTTTTAGTTTAATTTTGATTCTTATTTAATGGTAATACCAATGCCACTAATTTATTCTTCCATAGAAAAATACTATTTTGATTTTATTTTAGTTTTTTCTTTCATCTTGTTTCTTATTTAAGGATAATACCAACTAATTTATTCTTCCACAAAAAATATACTATTATTTTGAATTTATTTTAGTTATTCTTTAATTTGTTTCTTTTGTAAGGGTAATACCAATGCGATGAATTCATTCATTCTTAGAAAACTTCATTATTTTGTTTTCCCCTAATTTTTTTTATCTCCGTTATCTATTTCTATGCATTTTTTCTTTCCTTTATTTTTATGTTTTTGTTTTTGTGGGTTTTTGGCTGAGTGTAACTATACAAACAAATAATATATAATATGTGCCAAAATTTCATGATTATATGAATAATCTTTCATATTACGATAAAGTGCTATCTCGATGGAAAGTTGTGTGCAAGTTTTTTTAATTTCCTTTCTTATTAAATGAAATACACTATTTCAGTTACTTTGTGTAGATTATAGTAGAATGCGAAAAATGCACTAGTATATGAGAATGATTATTCTTTGCATATTTCAAAAAGTGCGATTTTCTGTGCCAGTTTTGAAAGTTTTTTATTTTTATTTTTCTTTCTTCTTAGAGGGTATCATTTTTTCTTAGAAAACTTTACTATTTTGACATTGTTTTATTTTTTTTCTTGTTAGTGTAATACCAATGCCTCAAATTCAATTTTCCGTAGAAAACATCATTCTAAGTTTTATATTAGTTTTTATTTCATTTTTTATTTTGTCCTAATTTTTATTTCTTTTCTTTGTAAAGGTAATACCATGGTAGAAAACCCTTTTTTTTGGCTGAAATCACTCTACAATATACTCACTTTGATTTGGATAAGTAGAGGCACCATGGATCAAATACCAATACCACTAGTTAATTATTTCTTTAGGAAACTACCTTTTTACAAAAAATCCATTATTATAAGTTTAATCTTGCATATCATAACAAAGCACAATTCATGTGTTAACTATGTGCAAATATTTACGTTGTTTTGTTGTAGTTTGATTTCATTTTCTTTAGGGGTGACATCAATGCCACTAATTGAATCTTTCAAATAACTTGAATATTTATTTTTCTTATTTTTTTTCAATTTTTTCTTCCGAAAGGGTAGCACCAACGCCACTAATTTTTTCTTCCTTAGAAAGATTCATTATTTTTGTTTGTTTTAGTTTAATTTTCATTTTCTTTTTTTCGAAAGGGTAATATCAATTCCACTAGTTCATTCTTCCATATGAATTTAATTATTTTGTACTGTTTTAGTTTTTATTTCGTTTTCTTTCTTCTGAAAGGGTAATACCAATTCCACTAATTCATTATTTTTTAAAAACTTCATTATTTTGAATTTTATTTTTTATTTTCTTTGTTACTTAAGAGAATTATCAATGTCACATCCCTAGTTTCTTTGATTGCCATTGCATTCATGCATGCATTTTTGTTTCATTTGAAAATGAAATGAGGGATGATGAAGCCTCACAATTCAAAATTTTGTCCAATAAGCATTATAAAAATTGCTTCAAACAGTTCCAAGAAAATGTTCCTGGTTCTCTAATAAAATATTGGACAGAGTTAAAATGCCATTCAATATTTTTGGGATCATAGAAACATTTTATATTGGGTATTTGAATTAATCAAACAGTAATTGGATTGGATTTATATTTATTATATAAAATATAAATTCAATAATTCTGAAATTAATTATGTGGCACAAGTTAATTATACCCAGCTCACATAATAATATTTAGGATTTCTACAAATGGATAAGTATTTTCTTTTGTAGCCAAAACAAATGACAGAAAATAGAAAACAAATAAAAAGAAAAGGTCACACGCATACCTGGGCCTTACCTGTGAAGAAGAGGCCCAACCCACACTTGCAGCCTCGTCTTCTACCTCTAGCCAGTAGGGAGAGGAGAAGCGTGGCGTGCACCCGAGGGGCCTCGGCCACCTCCTGCTTCCACCTGGAGGCCTGGGGCCTTCCAACCGCTCCAGCACGACGGCCAGGGCGAGCTGCCCCCATTCCCCTCTCCCTCTACCGTTCCTCTCTCTCCCTCTGCTTCCTCTCCTCCTCTCTCTCACTGACCGTTTGCCGCCGCTCGCCGCACCCATAGTTGCGTCGCCTTCCCAAGCCGCCCCGAGCTCCGTCGCGACCCCCTCAACCTTCCCGTGGAGCCAGGAGTCGCCGGGAGACCCACGAAGCCGAGGCCACCGCCGTCTTCTCCGCCTCCGACCGCCTCTCTTCGTCGTCGATTCGCGACCACCGGCGTGTCCCTGAGCAAGCCGACTGTCCTTGCCGACTCCCCGTGAGCTCGCCATCCCTCTCCCCCTCTCCCGTGGTCCTCCCCGCTCTCTAGCGGACCTCCCCGTCGAGGCCGTACGGGCGCCACCGCGGAAGAGCTCGCCGATGAGCCCTCCGGCGACCCCGAGACCCCTCACCAGCCTCACTCGACGCGGTCGAGCACGGGCTCCACTCCAGTGGCCTCCGCGCGTCGAACCAAGCCCCCTAGCGGCTTCCGGCAAGCCTCCGCCGTGTCGGATGGTCGCCGCTGGCCCTTCTGCGGCGGGTGCTAACGTGGCCGGCCGATTAGTCTAATCCCCCCTCCTAATTAGCCCCCTTCCTCTGACAGCAGGCCCCACAACAGGTCAAACCCCCGGTCAACGCGAGGATTAACCCCATGTCACTAACGTGTGGGTCCCGGCCATCAGGTTTGACCCAGACCTGGCGCCGTTGACCTGCTAACGTCATAATGACGTAAGCTTGACGCAATAATGAATTATTTATAATAAAAATAATTCAGAAATTTCCAGAAATTATTATAAACTTCAAAAATTCATAGAAAATAATCTGTAAGTTAGATTAAAATAATTTATATATGAAAAATTATCAGAAAAATCCAATGAGTATGATGGTGGCATTTTCATACATGTTAGAGCAAGCTAAATAGGAAAACATGGACATTTTGTTCAAAACACAATAGGCCACTTCACATATGGAGTTGAATTTGAACCTGGGGTTCAAACCATCTTCATTTAACATGTTGATAGATGCATTAGCTCAAACCAGCAACATATTGTCATGCCATTATCATGCATCATTGTGAAACATTTGCCTTGCTTAATTTGTACCTTGTTTGATCTTGTCGATAGACTTGCGAGACGTAGTTATCGACGACATCGAAGAACAACTAAGTTCTTCTGATAAACAAGTAAGCAACCCCCCTTGAGCATATTCGATACAATCCCACTCTCTCGCTCTTGCTCTCATTTCAATGCATTAGGAAAACGCGTTTCAACTGCTACTTGTGTTGCGGTAGATAAACCCACTCCTTTGCATGACCTATCATTGTCGCAGTAAATAGCTAAACCAATCAACCTAGCATACCTGGTAGATGCTTGAGCCATGTTGTGCTATAACCCTGTTATGCTTGCTATGCTTAGAGTTGTGTCAGGTCTGATTCATCTGGGTGATGAACTGGAGTGAAACGGATGTGTCCTAATGATGAGGGTTAAGTGATGAATCCGTTTTGGTAAAGGTAGCGATGAGAGGCCATGTAGGAGTACATGGTGGGTTGTCTCATTGAAGTCGTTCATAGGAGCTGAGTTCCATGTTTGTGTTCCAAGACTAGCTACTGCCGCACATTGGGCTCCGATAACTCGAGCTCTCTCGGCCTATTAACTTACCCTGTTCTCAGTCCAAGAGTCATAGTAGTTCAAAACGTTGATAGGTGTGGCACGGCCTGCGAAGTGGATGAACGGTCCAATCGGGACCGACTTGGGGCCCTATTCGCAACGTTTGAGGCCATGTTGGAAACCTCGACCGGACTTCCATTATGGGTTCCAACTCAGATAGGCGACTGCCTTGGACGTGAGTCGTTGAAGGTTAACGTCCGTGGCCCACTCCCTCGCTGGGCTTCCGCTTGAAGGTTGCAGAGGTGCCTTTTTACGTGCACATGGCGATAAGTGGCGGGAGCATGTCTGACGAAATACACTCCTGCAGGGTAAATTATCTATTCGAATAGCCGCGTCCACGGATATGGACTACTTGGATACTTGCATTGTTCATAGACAACTTTAAGTGGATACTCTAAAATGCACCAAACAAGTGTGAGTGCTATGGATGGCTTCTCGTAGGAAGACGAGAGATGATCCATAATGGTGTATTGAGATGGTGAACATGTGGACTCGTGTGTGCTCTCTCGCAGGGAGACGAGAGAGTAGTGATATGTTGGTTATTTTGTCGTAGTCTAGGATAGCCAAAGGTCAAAGCTGGCATTCTGCAGTAAACCCCACAATCCCGTTCATTGATACATGATGCATATGTAGATAGTTATGATGTAAGAATTGCTGAGTACCTTCGTACTTACTGTTTCTTTTTTATTTTTTTTGCAAAGATAGACGTTGTTCAATTATGTTTCTTCTCACGTTGACATCGACGGATTAGCTTAGTAACCCAGACAGAGGTCTGACTCCTATGGTAGGGTCGTTGTAGCTTTTCAGGCTCTTCCAGCCGCTTTTGTAGATGTCTACACTCAGACATGTAACTTCCGCTTGTTGTTTGTATGCTCTGAATGTTGGGTCATGTGGCCCCTTCTGCTTGTAACATTATACTATGATAGCTCCTTGGAGCCTCCTAAATAAATGTTATGTTGTAGAGTTTTGTTGTGATGCCATGTTGTATCTACGCATATCGTGCATAGTGCGTGTATGGTTGAAATGCATTGGTATGTGTGGGATTCGACACCTAGTTGTGTGCCTTTAGTAGCCTTCTTTATGGGGAAATGCCTCTTTGTGCTTCCACTGAGCCTTGGTAGCTTGCTACTGCTCCGGGCACATTGATTGACCAACATGTATCCTTCTTTGCTGATGTGTTTGTCCCTTCGGGGAAATGTCTCGTAGTATAATGGAGTCCTTGTAGCTTGCTATGACTCGTCTACACACACTGATGATCGACACCTGCATTGCTGGGTTATGTATGCATGTCCCTGTACAGTTGTGCCACTTGGTCTATAACTAGCCATGTCGACCCGAGTTCTTTGATGTGTGAATGCTAGCGGCACGTTCATATCCGTGAGCCAAAAGGCGCAAACAGTCCCGACCAAGGTAAGGTGGCAGCCGTGGGTTGCCGTGCGTGAGGCCGCAAAGTGGTGTGACGTGTTACAGGTTGGATTCACATGTCTTAGGATCGGGGTCCCGACAGCGTTGGTATCGCCACTATTCCATTCCCGCCTAAAACATAATTTTTAAAGAAAAGCTCACTATTATTTTCTTATTCTTGCATATCATCAAAATGCATAATTTTTGTATAAATTGTGTGCATTTTTTCCACTATTTGTTTAATTATTATTCTATTTTTCTCTATTTTTAATGGTAATATCAATGTGTACTAATATTGTTTCTTAGAAAACTTTGCGATGATAATCAAGAAACATCTACACCATAAACTCATCTATCCCGGGCCTGCCTTGTGATGAGAAAAATAACTAGCACGTTTCCCGTACGTGGCTTGGGAGAGAGAATTGACTATGTGCAGCACACATTTTGTTAGTGGCATCGCTATTCACATCACACGCTATTCACATCACATGCAAAGGAAAAAAAATTGACTGACCCAAATTGGGTTTTTAGTCGGTGCCGTCGTTTTGTTATAGGGGTGCTCCGGGACGGCAGATGTCATGAGATGGTTTAAGAGGTGAGAGCAAGGCTGTAGTGGAGATTTGGGACGAGATAGGACAACGACACGCGTTGATTTATCCAGGTTCGGGGCTCTTCAGAAAGATAATACCCCTACTCCTGCATGTATATATGAGGTGTAGATGTGTAGTACATGGTTGTTCCTAGAGCTGTATGGGAGAGGAGAGCCATGGGCTTCTTGCCTCGTATGTGTGTAAGTGCGAGAGGATGAGAGAAATGAGAGGAGCCTCATGTGTGTCCCTCTGAGAGGCTCCCCTGGTTCCTCTTATAAAGGGAGGCCCAGGGGACAAGGGGTGGCCCGCATGGCCAACTAACACTATTGGAGATGACAAGTGTGCAGGCAGTAGTACGTCACTATTGGAGATGACATGCGAGGTGGCGCGATGACGCAGGCTATAGCGCATCACTATTGGGGTGCAGTGAAGTGACACATGATGCAGGCTATAGTGTCTTCATGTCGTGTTCGATGGGACGTGGTGGTTGACTCCGTGCAGCAGGCCGGCTGGAGCAGCCGGCTGGGCAGGGAGCAGGCCAGACTCAGTAGCCGACCAGACCGGGGCACCATCCGGAGCATCCGGATAGAGGGGCGTTGGTCGCCCCGTTGTTCTAAAATATTTAGTCGCCTCCTTGAGCCTACCCGGGGGTAAGCCTCCGACAGTAGCCTCCGAGCCTCCGGGCGACTTGGGGAGTCGGGTGGAGGGTTTTCGCCGTTGTCGTTGTTGTTGCAGAAGTTGTTGATGACGGTCGACTGCGGGCCGGGAACGGTGCGACTTGCTTCCAACGGGGTGCGCCAGTGCACCCGCTGGGTGTAGCCTCCGAGCCTCCGGGCGTCTCAAAGAGTCGGGCGGAGGGTCTTTGCTGTTGCTGGAGCGGACGGTGGCGTCAAGGTTGTCGGGCGTGGACGTGGGGTCCACCCCCTGATGGGCGCGGAGCCCTGCCGGGCGTGGACGCGGAGTCCACTAGCTGTCTGTTTCCAGCGGGGGCGTGCCAGCGCACCCGCTGGGTGTAGCCTCTGAGCCTCCGGACGACTCGAAGAGTCGGACGAAGGGTCTTTGCTGTTGCTGAAGTAGATGGTGGAGTCGAGGACGTCGGGCGCGAACACGGGGTCCGTTAACTTATGGGCATGGGGCCCTGCCTGGCGCGGACGTCGGGTCCGTCGGCTGATGGACACGGGGACCCTGCCGAGCATGAACGTGGAGTCCACCGGCTGACGAGCGCGAGGCGCTGCGGGGCGCGGGCACGGGGTCCGCCCGCTGATGGGCGTGGAACCCAGCCGTGGGCGGACGCGGGTCCGCTGGTTGTAGAGCGCGGGGTGCTGCCGGGCATGGACACGGGGTCCGCCCACTCAGGGGCGGATCCACATGGGGTCATCGGTGTACACATGTACACCCAATTTTTTGCAATATTTTTTATATGATGTGTACTGCGTACCTGTATTAAATATGTTGTCATTTGTGTAATACATACATGTTAATTCGTACTCCATTCGTCCAAAAATACTTCTCATAAAAATGAATGTATCTAAATGTATTTAGTTTTAGATACATCTATTTTTATATATTTGTATAACAAGTAATTCCGGACAGAAAAAATATAAAACTGACCTCAAATCGTCAGTCCAACAAGCAGAAGTTTTGTCAGTCTATGCCACCTGACCCAAGTGGCTGCAAGTAAAGGATTCCTACTTGAAATATTGTTTTGTTACATTTTCTGTTCAAGAATTTTTTTGCAAGTAAAGGATGATGACACCACGCCTTGTTTTCGGCCATGACATATTTTATGATTGTGTAGTAAATATTTTTTTATAAGGCCTTTTACGGCACATCAACTCAATTTGAACCATTTAGTTTTGTAGTTTTTACGGTGAAGATGAGCCAATACTGCACTAATTTTTTGATAGTATATTAACTAATTAGGGGCGTTTTGGGTAGTTCATGTTTATTCATACCGAAGGTAGGTTCCTCTCTAATCAAAAACAAGTGGAGGACAGGCCTACAATTTCACATCCCGCACTCGTTCATTTACAGTCGCCATTGCCAGCCCGCACCATCACCATCGCCCGCCGCTCCCGTCTAGCCCGCACTGTGCTGGCGACCCTCGCCCTGGCCTAGTCAGCCAGCGGCGGCAGCGAGATGGTGTGCCCCTCTGCCGACAGAGATAACGAAGGCGAGTGTCGCCCCGGCCGTGCCCCCGTCCTGGTCTAGCCGGCCGTCGTTTTTTGCATCACCATAGAATGTGATTTACTATCACTTGTTAAAGAACGGAGGAGATCATGGCCTCAGTTGAAAGCTGACCATGCCCATGACCCTGACCCTGACCTTGTTCAGCCCGTCTCAGGATTGAACTTCCACACACTAGAATACGAGGCCATATCATGAGTTCATGGCAAGTACTCCATTGAACGCTCTTCTTCACATCGTGCCATGTGCCTTCTTTTCCAAAAAAAACTAGCTAATTAAGTCGCTACACGCAGCATGCTACAATTGCTAGTTCCTGCCGACGGCGGCCTGCAGACAGTGTTGGCTGCGATTTGTGGTGGCCTGGAGATGGCGGTGTGCCGGGAGGAGTGCCGCGGCGTCGGGATGGCGGAGCTCCTAAGGGAGGCAGCCTGCAGCCAGCGTCGTAATGGTCGATATCATGGGGCGACGACCTGCAGACTGCGTCTGCTGATTAGGGACGGAGGCTTGCAGCGATCTGTCTAATTAATTAGATAGGGAATTACCAACATGCCCTTAAGCCAAAATCTGACAGACTTATGCTGACCATTGGATTAACTTAATACTACCGGTTTTATTGAGTAGTACGAGGTGCCGTAAAAAGTCCCCTTTTATGGAAACAATATCGTACTAGCTACATGAACATTTTAGAATTGTACATGGCAAAAAAAAATTGAACACCCAAGTTCAAAATCCTGGATCCGCCACTGCGCCCGCTGTCGGGCGCGAGGCGCTGCCGGGCGCGGACGCGGAGTCCATCGGCTGATGGGCGCATGCCCTGCCGAGGGCGGACACGAGGTTCGCCGGCTATCGAGCATGAGGCACTGCCGGGGCGGGGATGCGGGGTCCGCCGGCTGATGGGTGCGGAGCCCAGCCGAGGACGAACGTGGGGTCCGTCCGGTTGATGGGCGCGGAGCCCAGCCGAGGGCGGATGCGGGGTCCGCCGGCTGTTAGGCACGGAGCCTAGTCGACGGCGATTGCGGGGTCTGCCGGCTGTCAAGCGCGATGTGCTGCCGGGCACGGACGCGGGGTCCGTCGACTTATGGGCATAGAGCCCAGCCAAGGGCGTCCGCGGGGTCCGCCGACGGTAGAGCGCGGGGTGCTGCCGGGCGTGGCTTCCAAGCCTCTGAGCGAGGGGGTTCCTCATGGAAATGATCGTGCAAACAACAAGTTTAGTCTTGGTGGTGCAAGCTTTATGCAAAGGGTGCCGACTCGGTTTCGTCTGAGCCCCCTTCGATCTTTTTCGTGTGCTCTCTGCTCTTTGGCTTTTGCTCTTGCTAGCAGGACATCCGGGAGCCGGTCTGTGGCTAAGGCGAAGAGTGGGCCACGGAGTGGAGCGTACAGTACTCGTACTCTAGGAGCAGATTTGACCGAGGAGATACTCGCAAATGAAATGACCGGGTTGCCCAAGTCGTTTTCTCCCGGGTCGCTTTTTGCGTGGGGTGACCTCGAGCCTGTGCTCTCACTAGCCAGACCGTTGCGGTGTGAGCTGTAGCTGAGACAAAGAGTGGGTCTTCGGTACCGTACACGCTACTAAGCCATCTTATGGGAACGAACGTATCGGGCCAAGCGGCCAGCCCGGGACGAGACTAGCTGGCGCCAGGGTGAATCAGTAAAGTAGCTAAAACAAATGCGGGGATGGGCCCCGAGGGTCACTCGGGGTATCCGTATTTTTGTATGCGGCACAAGGATGTGTGGGTGAAAAGCTCACGTTGGTTTTTGGTGCCGGCGAGGCGGTTGTTGTCGATGACAGCCGGCGCAGCTTTTTGCCGACGGGGCACGCCAACCGCACCCGCTTGGGGTAGCGGGCCCTTCGTGGGAGGTAGCCTCCGGGGTGGTTGATGGAGGTGCCGGCCGACCGGGCACGTCCGGCAAGCATCGAAGTAGATGGGCAAGGGAGCTGACTTTCCGGCGGGCCCCGTGTCGGAGTAGACGGGTAGGCCCGACGTGGCAGGCCAGCCGGCCAGCCGTACGGACAGCGACGCGGGCGGGTGCCAACTGGCCGAGCGGCGATATAGACCAGCCGACCGAGGAAGCGGACGGGCGAACCATCTGGCGTCTTTTCTTCTCTTCTTTTTCTCGTCAGTCGGCTATGGGCAGACACACATATACATTTTTTTAGCCGGCCCCCACTGCTTTTTTTCTTCAATTGGGCTCCTTCTTCTCTTTTTATTGTTTCTCTCAGGAGCCGGCTGCGTTGGACAGCAGCCGAAGCCGACCGACGCGTGGGGTCGGCAGCCGCCTCCGGGGCATGGTAGTGGGAGCCGGGAGGCGGCTGACCGGGTGCGGGAGCCGACGCGCGGCCATGCGGGCGGGACAACACAGGGCTATGTGGCCGCTTGGGCTAGACCGGTAGGGCGGCGGACTAGAGTGCACGGGTATCGTTGACGGGGTCGAGGAGGCACGCGGGTGGTAGCAGGTGGTGGAGCCCTGCCGACTGGGGGATCCGACGGGGGCCTGAGGACGCAAAGCTGATGGCAAGGCGGAGCTGACGAGCCGACCACGGGGCGAGCGGGACCAGCCAGTGTGGGAGCCGACAGGCGCTATGAGCGGTAGGAGGGCAGAGGGGTGGCAGCGAGGTTTGGCGTCGTAGGCGCGGGGCCGGAGCTGGCGGGCGTCGAGCCGGCCGTGCAGCGCAAGTGCGGGGGCGGAGCCGGCAGGCGGCGAGCCGGCCGTGGGGCGAGCTGGCCGGGGCGAGGCGGAGCAGCGGGAGGTGCGAGCCGGCCAGCCAGCGTAGGGGCGGGAGCAGGCCAGGAGGCGACGGGCGAGGGGAGAGCGGGTGTGAGTGTCAAAACCGGCGGATCTCGGGTAGGGGGTCCCGAGCTATGAGACTAGGATCAATGGTAACAGGGGACGAAGGAGACGATGTTTACCCAGGTTCGGGCCCTCCTATGGAGGTAAAACCCTACCCTGCTTGATTATGGTGATGATATGAAGTTTACAGAGTTGACCTACTTCGAGATCGAATAACTAAACCCTAGATGAGTTTCTCTCTCCTACAATCTAAAACCCTCCCGGTTTATATAGACACCAGGGGGTACTAGGGTTTACACATGGTCGGTTACACATCGAAGGGAAAAACATGCCTATCCAATATTACAAACTTGGAGGACACGCCATGATTCTCGAAGCTTCCTTCCTGGTGACAGGGCCTTCTTTCAATCCAATGCTTGGAAAATGGCTCATATAGTCCGGTCCATGAGAAACAAGTCGGCCATCCAAGGACCCCTTAACCAGGACTCCCTCAGTAGCCCCCGAACTAGCCTCCAACACCAAGGGTCTTTAGCTCCAGCTGCTTTGGATGATCAGAGTCTTCGGCTTGTGAGGCGAGTTCTTCTCCTAGTTAGTGATCGGTCGAGTTTAGTTTGTCCCCCGATGACACGTAGTTTTCCCGATTATAGGACCGCCCGAACACCATGAATAGCTTAGCCCCGAAGGCCAAACGTTAAGGAGCAAATAGTGTTTCCTGACAACCTTTCCGACGAAAGGTCACGACCCACCATGACCACTGAACCAGTTGCAAAAACTCGATTCGCGGTTCGAGGCCGTTTTTTCATCAGCACGATCCATCAATGCATAGATCGTGCTCCATTTCATACGAGATATGTTTAATCATATCAATTTTCGTCACGCGGCCATAATGGCACGCACGTCTTGGGAAGTGGAGGAATTCGCGGCGGTAAAAGGGAGGCTAACCGGCGACAAGCCCCATAAAAGGGAAAACCCCAAGGCCTAGCCACGCTTCCCATTCGCATCCTCTTCTTCCCCAATCCCCTAAGCGTGCAGAGCCCAGATCCAATTCTTTCACAACTCCCTGTCCGAGCTCAGCCATGGCTGGTTCCGGTTCCAACGGCAAGTGGGAGGCTTCCATGGTCACCGGCCCGGATATCCGGGACCTGAAACAGGCTGGTTACCTCCCCGCCAGGGTCTACCACCATGCCGCCGAGCCCAAACAGGTGGTTCCCACTTCCAAGCCCGGCGAGAGGGTGGTGTTCGTCCCCCACTTCATCCGGGGACTGAGCTTCCCGCTCCACCCCTTCGTCAGGGGCCTCATGTTCTTCTACGGACTCGACTTCCATGACCTCCCGCCGAACTCCTTCATGCACATATTGGCCTTCATCATCATCTGCGAGGCCTTCTTGCGGGTCGAACCGCACTTCGGACTATGGCTCAAGGTGTTCAACATCAAGCCTAAGTGTGTCGCAGGTGAATACACAAATTGCGGTGGGGTGGTCATCAGCAAGCTCCCCCACGTTGAATGGACGTCCGGTACCTTCATTGACACCATCAAGACCTGGTAGAAAGAGTGATTTTATATCACCGAGCCAAGGGAAGAAGGTCAGATTGCTCAAGCTGAGTTCAGATCTGCCCCCCCACAAGATTTACGTCATGGCTCCGAAAGGGCCTCTATTGGGGGTCGGATGCGGAGGTGGACAACCTACAGAAGCGCATTGCTTCAATGATCAAGGGCAAGATCGAGCTAGCCAACGTGGTCCAGATCATGCTTCGACGGTGCATCCTCCCCTGTCAGCGCCGGGACTCTCCCATGTGGGATTATCAGCTTGACGGTGAGCCTACTGTTTGCCATCTCTTCCGCACCATTCTGGAGAAATTGTGGAAGGCGCTATTCAAGGCTCAAGAGAGATGGCCAATCAAGGAGGAGAATCGGGGCCTACATGCTGATAACCCTCCTTCCTAGGTATAACATAGTTTCAATTGATCGGCTTCGTCTTCCGAAAGAAAATCTAGGCACCTTTCCGATCATCTTTGCAGAAATGGTTGAGCAAAGCCACGGGCATCAACTGCCCGACATCACAGCCCGAAGACCCCATGTCCAAGCTGTTGTCGAAGATGCTCGTCGTGGCGCCTTACAAGGCGCCAGAAAAGAAAGAGAAGAAGAAGAAAGGCTGAGGAGGTCTCCCCATCAAGGACCAGCCGGACGATGCATCCGAGGAAACCCATGCCTCCTCTAATCATGAGGAGGATCATGATGACGAGGGGGAAGGCGATTCCTCCCTCACAAAAAAGAGGGGCGCGTCACCGGACGCCACAGAGGACGTACCTCCTCCTGCCCCCGAAGAGGGCGCATCGGCCGTAGTTGATCCTGCCCGAAGATAGCTCAGACTCTGGGCCCGAGTCTGAGGACTTCGAGAGGGTTCCTCCACGTAACCCAAGGGTCAAGTCCCTAGCTCTAAGGTAAGAATCCGAAGACTCCCTAAGCTTATTTATGCCAAGTTTTTAAGATTATTAATGTGTGAGCGCCTTTTGATCCTCAGCCCACCACACGTCCTCCCCACCGATCAAGTTTCGGACAGGGAGACTCCACCTACCAAGCTGGTGGAGAGTGGGACCACGTCGCATCCCACACCTCCGGGTGCCACGAAGGGTGCGGCGGAGATGTCATCTCACCAGGCTCCTTTGGATCCGAACACATGCTATGGGGGTGACGACGTCATGGCCGAGGTTAATGCCTTGGCCGTCGAAGACTGGGAGGAGGAGCCCCTCCCGACTACTGAGGAGACCGGGCGAAGGGATGTCCAGTCCCCTCCGAGATCATCTCCAAAGCGCACAGCGCCTCCGGAGCCACTGGTTCAATCCCCGGTTGGAGATCGGGCTAACCGATCACCACCGGCGCCACCAATAACTGGGTGGCCGGTCATGGAGGATGCTCTATCGGGCGCCTACATTTCCGAGGATCACCGCACCCTTATGGGTGTGGTTTTGCAAAGCATTCAGTCCGTTGATAGCGGACTGAAGGAGGCCTTCAATGGTCTCCTGTTGGGCTTCCACATGAGCCACGTAATGTTCTATTGTTGGAATATTAATTTATTAAATTTGTGCTATCATTATATATATATATATATATATATATATATATATATATATAAAACTGCCCCAAGCCCTAGGTGAGTTTAGAAAAACTCACCCGGGGGGTCAAGTACAAATTAGCGACCGAACAATGTACGAGACGATATTTGTTCATAATGTTCTAACAACCCTTAAGAGGACTGAACATAGGATCATGTTTATGATAGTTCGAAGGTTTGAAGCCATGTAATCTGATAGGGGTTTGTTATTTGTAGGCTTTGTCATCGGCGGCGGCTGCTAATGCCGCCGAGCTAGATGAGCTAAATCGGAAGCTCAAGAGCTCCGAAGATGAACTTGACGCTCAAAATAGGAGGTTCGACGATGCGCAAGGTAAGACAAATTATAATATCCGAATTTTCCATCATGAGTGATTCGCGTTATCGAATTAGTATTCTTATATATTTATTGCTTTCACAACCTCGGTGAAAGAAATTGAAGAACTCAAGGCCGAGCTACAGAAGGCGAAGCAAGAGGCCACAGACGAGAAGGAAGCAGCCGAACAAGCGGCTACTGCTCTTTCCGCTTTAAAAGCCACAAGTGCCAAGCATGAGGCTCGGGTGGAGGAGATCCTGCAGAATCTCAAGGACGCTAGCCAGAAGTGCGAGGACCTTGCGCAGAAGGGCAAGGAGCAGGCCCTCCGAACTACCCACTCGTAAATCCGATCTCCAAAAGGAACGGGTGGATAGGCGGTTCTTTGAAGAGCAGGTCTGCCAAGTTAAGGCTATCAGGGATGGTAAGCCGTATTTACTGCAGTATGCCTTTGGTGATAGCAGGTTCACATTGCTCACCCAAGTGTGGCGTTCTGTAAGTGCATCTAGTGCCCCTTAGTGATTTTGGTGTGTTGAAGACTTATAGGTTAAGGTATTAATGTGTTTGTGAGTGTGCACATGCTCTGTAAGTCGATGAGGAGTTTGATATATTCGGAGATTACCGACCCCTAAAAATGTATGTCTTCAACTGAAGACTTTGGTGAGGATTCCCTAAAGACTTTGAAAATGAAGAAGTTGGTGTGACCTTGAAGATATGAACGAGGACTATGAAGCGTGAAGACTTTTGTTTTCGTAGTTTCATTTCCTTTCTTTGAGTCATAGGAAACACCGTACTGTTAAAGGGGGGCGAGGTAATACTAAGGAAAATTTCAAACTGATGCTCAACTCCAAAAGCCTGAACCTATCCAATCCTTCGAGTGAAGCCTTTGGAAATCCCTTACAGTTCAGTCAAGTTCTTTAATGACAGAGACGATGTTCTTCTGGTCTCTGATGAAATTGATCAGACTGAGGAGTTAGGATTTCGCCAGTACGAATTGCCTACAAGTGAGGAACATGATAAGCCTGAGGACTTTCATAGTTTAAAATTCCAGCCGTTGCTGTGCTTAGCGCCAACTATCCCCACTCATCTTATCTACATAACGGTCATATCATTGGGGGCATGTATGTCTTATCATGTCAGGTTGCACCCTGGCTATAAATAGCCACCCCCACAACCACTAGTTGGTTGGCTGCTCCGAGAGAGAACTGACACTTGTCATTTGAGAGTAACCCATCCTCTGAGGACTTTGAGAGAAAATCATCAGTGAGGAAAAACCCACAACCAAACCACCAAACCCAAAGTGATTGAGCATCACCGAAGAAATTCCTGTGTGGAACCGATGCTTGTTACCTTTGAGGACTGTGCATCCTCCAGATGGTTAGGCGTCATGGTCTAGTGCATCCTGTAGTCAATTGGGGATCAGGAAGTGACCTTGGTCTAGAGCATCCAGCAGCAATTTGTGGATCGCCAGGTGACCAGTTTGTGAGGGTTTTGGAAGTCTACCCTGCAGACTTACCACGAGTGTTGGTCGAGGACTGTGTGTCGGGACCCCGATCCCAAGTCATATGATTCCATACAGTAACAAGCCACATCACTTTGCGGCCTCACGCACGGTACTCCACGGCTGCCACCTTACCTTGGCCGGGACCGTTTGCGTCTTTTGGCTCACGTATGTGAACATGTCGCTGGCAATCACACAACAAGAACCCGGGCCGACATGACTAGTCATAGAATCCAAGTGCCACATCCGTACGGAAACAGGCATACATAACCCAGCAATGCAGGTGTCGGCCTCAAGCGTGTGTAGACGAGTCGTAGCAAGTTACAAGGACTCCATTACGTCGCGAGACACGAATGTCATCACTGCACGTAGACGAGTCGTAACAGGCTACAGGGACTCCATTACATTGCGAGACATTTCCCCGAAGGGACAGACACAACAGCAAAGAAGGATACATGCCGGTCAATCAATGTGTCCGGAGTAGTAGCATGCTACCATGGCTCGGTGGAAGCACAAAGAGGCAGTTTCCCGTAAAGAGTACTACTATAGGCACACGACTAGGTGTCGGATCCCATACATACCGTTGCACGTCACACGTACGCACGACATGCCCGATATGCATAGATACAACCATGGCATCACAACATAACCATACAATAACATGACTTTTATTTAAGAGGCTCAGACGAGCCTTGCATAATATGTTCATATAGACAGGGGTCACATGACCCGGCACTCAAGTCATACAAACATAGTCATACAAGCCAGCGGAAACTAAAGCTGTCTGGGTACAGACGACAAAATATAAAAGAGGCACATGGCCTGACTATCTACAGCCCACCACACGGGCAAGATCGTAGCTGGGACACCAGCTATTCGGCATCGTCAACGTCTAGATAGAACCCACTTGATGGGTCCTGGTTTTCTTGTGCAACATTAATTAAGCAAGGATGAGTACAATCGTACTCAGCAAGTCTTCAAAACAGACCTAGTCTATTTATGCTCATATATCATCAAAGGGGTGGTGGAGTTTATGCAGAACGCCAGCTTTGGCCCATGGCTAACCTACACTACTCAGTTTTAAATTCTTTGTTACAATTTCAATTATCGCACACGAGTCCACTAACTCCATCTCAATACACCACCATGGACTCACCTTCCCCTTCCGGAAGAGTGCCTTCCACGATACTCACACTTGTCTTGAGATTTTTAGAAGTCTCCATTTGATTATCTATGAACAACATAAGTTCTCCAAGTAGTCCATATCCGAGGACGCGGCTATTCGAATAGTTTCATAACCCTGCAGGGGTGTACTTCTTCACACACGCTCTCGCCACTTATCGCTGTGTGCTAAAACAATGCACCTCGGCAACCTTCAAGTGGATGCCCAGCGAGGGAGTCAACCACGACCGTCAATCACATAAGACCTCTAGTCCAGGCCACCGCCTATTTGAGACTGACCCGCACGGAAGTCCGGCCGAAGTTTCTGCTATGGTCCCAAACGATGTGCGCAGGGTTCCCAAGCCCACCATTCGGGTGACCCTTGGTACACTGTGCCACTGCCTACCGCGTCGTAACCCACCCCGAGGGTCAGCGCTACGCACGGCCTCCAGCATGCTATAAACACCAGAAACTACTTGCAATACCTGGACCAAAGACTAAGCGACTAATAAGTCGAGCGGGGTCATATTTCAGGGCCCAGCATGTGGTAATATCTCGTCTTGGATCACAAACACGGAACCCAGTTCCTAAGAACGGTCCCAATGAGACAACCCACTATGTACTCCTACATAGCCTCTCATCGCTACCTTTACCAAATCGTGTTCATTATATGCTCATCACATCGGACAACACTGTTTCACTCAGTTCATCACCCAGATGAAACAGACCTGACACAACTCTAAGCATAGCAAGCATAGCAGGCAAAGTAAGCTAAGCACATCATGGCACACGCATCTACCAGGTAAGCTAGGTTTCAAGGTTTAGCTATTTACTGTGACAAGATCAGGTCATGCATAAGAATAGGATCATCTACCGTGAATGACTGACATGTGATCGTTTATCCTAATGCAATAAAGGAGAGCAGGAGCGAGAGAATGGGATGTTATCGGTATGATCAATGGGGTTGCTTGCCTTGCTGGGTTGCAGAAGAGTTCTCTCCTTCGTTAGGGTACGGAGTAGTATCCTCCGGATTAGGGCCTACCGCAACGCAGATGAAAACATTCAATACAAGCAGATGCAACAATATGATGCATGAACATGGCATAATGGTATGCATGGATGAGCTAATGTAAGTAGTGGTCATGTCAATTTGAAACAGAGTTGAATATAGGTTCAAAGTTGTTCTCATTTCAAATTCTATATATTGACCTAATGCTAAAATGTCCATGTTCACCTATTTAGGTTGCTCTATCATGCATGAGAATAGCACCATTGGATTCATTGGATTTTTCTGATAAATTTTCATATATAAATTATTTTCATCCGAGTTACAGATTAATTTATATGATTTTTCAAAGTTTTAAATAATTTCTGGAATTATTTTTGAATAGGAAATTGACTTATTGCATCAGCATGATGTCATGACGACATCAGCTGGTCAGCTGACTCGGCCCAGTGTCAAACCTGACATGTGGGGTCCACATGTCAGTGTCTGGTTAATTTAATTAACCGATTAAAACTAATCCTGTTTTAATTAACTAACTAGGCCCACCTGTCAGTGTCTAATTAACTTAATTAATTAAAATGTTTAATTAGCACTAATTTCTAATTAGCCAGGGGGCTGGCCCCACCTGTCAGGGGTCAAACCCCGTGGTCAAACTGACCAGGGCCACCGGCGTTGGGCCGCCGCCGACTCCAGGAACGGCGGAGGGGCTCGGAAACCCACCTCCGACGACCAAATACACGACGGATGGCACCTATCTACTCAGCGTCGACGCGCACGTCCATTCCGACCCTTCCCACGAGCTGGGGTGGTCGGAATCGACGCCAGCGATGAGCTGGGCGGCGGCCGGAGCTCGGGCGAGCTCGGGCTCGTCGAACCAGGGCACGGCAAAGCTCCTACTTGGCACTGACAGCAACTACGCGACTCCGCAAGCTTAATGGTGGCCTCAGAAGGTCCAACCGATCACCGGAACGCGACCGGCGACGAGCTCAGGCGGCGGCGCCATTCGGGCTCCGATGGAATCCGAGGCTAGGGCGCGAGATAGAAGGGGGAAACAGGGGAAAAAGGACCAGGGGCTCAAGGCGAACGCAGGGGCGTCGAAAGCGGGCTCGGGGACGGTCGGAATCGACGGCGAGCTTCGATTTCCCCTCCGGCGAGTCGAGGAGGAAGAAGACGGCGCGGCGACGACAGAGAGCTTCCGGTGACGCGTGGCTCGGCTAGGAGGTAGAGGGGATTCGGGCAGAGCGTTTGGCTGGCTCAGATGGGCTCGGGGTTGGCTAGGGCGACGACACGACGGCGAGGAGCGGGGCGGCCATGGCGGGAGCAGAGAGGGGAATGCGCGAGGGAGAGAGAGAGCGCGTGGGAGAGAAGAGAGAAGAGGGGTCCATGGCAGCGAGGTGCTTCGCGCTGGTGCCCTCCCAGCCCTCCAGCAAGGTGCCAGGCAGGGAGGCGGTGGCCGGCGCGCGGCGACCACACGCCCGGCGTCCTTCTGGCGCGAGGAGGACGACGACTGGCACCGGTTCGCTCCTGGGCCGGGCCTGCTACAGTGTTGGGCCACAGGTAAGCTTCTCCCTTTTTCTTTTATTTCTGTTTTCTGATTTCTTCTGACATTTGTTTATTTCTTGCAGGTCCCAATACCCCTTCAATAATTCTAAAACTTTTTACAACTTCAAGTTTGAATATTTCAAACTTGTATCAAAAGTTTCAGATTATTTTGAAAGCAGTGATAATGATAATGTTTTTATTTGACATTTTCAGAGACATAATTCATTAATTTAAAATATTTCCAATGTTCAAATAATTGAAATGGTCCCTGGTATATCCATGCCTTTAATTATCAGTCATAGGGAACATTTTTGATGGGCATTTTGGATTTGTTGAAATTTCATTTATCTGGAATTCCTTTAATTCATAAAATGCTTAGGGTTTCTTTCTTTCTCCCCATTTCATATTGATGCAATGATGATGATGATGATGATGCAAACATAATGCTAGCCTAGACACTTGCTAGGGTTGTGACAACTCACCCCCACTCAAGAGAATCTCGTCCCGAGATTTGAAGTCGTCGGGAAGAGCGCGGGGTACTCTAGTCGAAGATGATCTTCTCTTTCCCATGTCGCCTCCTTTTCAGAATGATGCGACCACTGAACCTTAAGAAACTTGATGTTCCGACGCCGAGTGGTACGCTCAGCTTGGTCGAGAATACGAACGGGGTATTCTCGGTATGAAAGGTTATCTTAAAGCAACGCCTGAGTTGAGAGACTTGGAAGACATCATGAACTTTGGAAAGATGCAAAGGAAGTTCCAATTGGTAGGCAACCTCTCCTTGTTTAGCAAGAATGCGAAAAGGTCCAATGTAACAAGGAGCCAACTTGCCTTTGATACCGAATCGATGGGTACCCTTCAGAGGTGTAACCCAAAGGTAAGCCTTCTCGTCAACTTCATAAGTCACCGACTTATGAGGATGGTCATATTGACTCTTTTGACGGGATTGGGCTGTTTTCAACTTTTCACGAATAATGCGAACTTGCTCCTCTGCATCCTGGATCATGTCCGGACCAAAGAGTTGCCTCTCTCCGGTTTCTGACCAGTTAAGAGGTGTTCGACATTTTCGTCCATAGAGAACTTCAAAAGGGGCTTTGCCCAAGCTTGATTGATAACTGTTGTTATATGCGAATTCAGCAAATGGAAGGCAGTTCTCCCAATTCATACCGAAAGATATAACACAAGCTCGGAGCATGTCTTCGAGAATTTGATTGACTCGCTCAACTTGACCACTTGATTGAGGGTGGAAAGCAGTGCTAAAGGATAGATGAGTCCCCATGGCAGTTTGAAAACTTTCCCAAAATCGAGAAGTAAAGATAGTTCCACGGTCTGAGTTAATCTCCAAGGGAACACCATGAAGAGAAATTATTCGAGAAACGTATAACTCCGCTAGCTGAGTAGCAGTAATGCTTTCCCGAACAGGAAGAAAATGAGCCACTTTGGAGAGGCGATCAATGACTACGAATATAGCATTGTTTCCTCTCTTGGTCCTGGGAAATCCGGTGATGAAATCCATACCGACCTTATCCCATTTCCATTCAGGAATGGCTAAGGGTTGAAGAGTGCCAGCAGGCCTTTGATGTTCTGCTTTCACACGACGACAAACGTCGCAGTGAGCAACATACTGAGCAATTTCCCTCTTCATCCTAGTCCACCAGAACCTCTGGCGTAGGTCCTGATACATCTTGGTACTACCCGGATGAATTGTGAGAGGAGAGTCATGAGCCTCCTTAAGAATCAGCTGCCTGAGATGTTGGCTTTTAGGAACCACTAAACGGCCCTGAAAAAGCACTACACCTTGATCATCTATAGAGAAGTGCTTAGTGCAACCGCTAACGAGGTTCTCTTTGATCCGGGAAATTCCCTTATCACGCCTTTGGCCAGCTATGATTTGATCCTTAAGAGTAGGTTTCTCCACCAAGTTGGATAGGAATCCTTGAGGAACAATGTGAAGATTTAATTTCGTGAATTCCTCATGGAGAAGCGGTTGACCTTGTTGTAACATCAAATTGTTACAATAAGTCTTACGACTTAGTGCATCAGCCATGACATTGGCTTTCCCAGGGGTGTAAGTTATCCCTAAATCGTAATCTGTAATCAACTCTACCAATCATCTTTGCCTAAGATTCAAATCCGGCTGGGTGAAAATATATTTCAGACTTTGGTGATTAGTGGATATCTCGCAACGATTACCCAGAAGGTAATGTTGCCATGTCTTTAGTGCATGGATTACAGCTGCAAGCTCAAAATCATGTGTTGGATAATTATCCTCATGTGGATGCAACTGTCGAGATGCGTAAGCAATCACATGACGATCTTGCATGAGAATGCAACCTAATCCTTGTCGCGAGGCGTCGCAATAGATAATAAAGTCCTTAGAAAAATCTGGTGGCACCAAAACGGGAGCAGAGGTCAGTCGTCTTTTCAACTCCTGTAAACTATGCTCGCATTGTGGTGTCCACTCGAACTTCTTATCTTTCTTGAGGAGTTCAGTCAGAGGTTTCGCAACCTTGGAGAAGTTCTCAACAAAGCGGCGACAATAGCTTGCTAAGCCAAGGAAACTCCGAACTTGCTTAACTGATTCAGGTTGAGTCCAATCAAGGACGGCCTGAACTCTCTCGGGATTGATAGCAATACCTTTGCCAGAGATCACGTGGCCCAGATAGGTCACTTCCGGCAACCAGAATTCATACTTAGAGAATTTGGCATACAGGCGGTGCTCTCGAAGTTTCATCAATACCAGCCTCAGATATTTGGCATGTTCTTGTTCGTTCTTCGAGTAAATGAGTATGTCATCGAGGTAAACCACGACGAACTTATCCAAATACTCCATGAAGATCGAATTCATCAGATGAGAGAAGGTAGCTAGGGCATTGGTTAAACCGAAGGACATGACGGTGTACTCGTATTGGCCATAACGAGTGACAAAAGCCGTTTTTGGAATGTCCCCGTTTCTAATTCTGATTTGATGGTATCCCAACCTCAAATCCATTTTGGAAAAAACAGAGGATCCAGCGAGTTGATCATACAAATCTTTGATCCTGGGGAGCGGATACTTGTTTTTGATAGTGACCAAGTTCACTGGTCGGTAATCCACAACCATCCGATCCGATCCATCCTTCTTCTTAACAAAGAGGACGGGGCAAGCCCAAGGAGAAGAACTAGGACGAATGAAACCTTTCTTCAAAGCTTCATCGAGTTGGGTTTTTAGCTCGGCTAGTTCTAGGGGTGCCATCTTATAAGGTCTTCTGGCTATTGGGACTGTCCCTGGAATAAGTTCTATCACGAACTCAACATCTCTGACAGGTGGAATACCTGGCAGTTCTTCCGGAAAGACATCCGAAAAATTACAGACTACCGGAATATCTTCTAGCTCAAGGAGAGGGCTAGCATTTAAGGAATAGAGTTGGTGCTTGGTTGTTCGAGTAGAGACATTAACTATCTCTCCCGAGGGATGTGTAAGTTGAACATTCCTGGAATGAGTATCAATCTTGGCATAGTGGGCTTTCATCCAATCCATACCTAGAATGATATTGATGTCCGAAGACATAAGAGCTATCAAGGATGCTAGGAATACTAGTCTATCCTCCAGAATTTCATTGTCATGGCTCACTCTAGAAGTTTGCCATTTTGATCCAGGAGTCTGAACTACTAAAGGAGTGGGCATGTCATAGAAAGACATGTTATGCAACTGTGCATAACTTTCTGAGATGAATGAATGAGATGCCCCAGTATCAAATAGAACAGATGCTGGATGGCTATTAACAAGAAGCATACCTAGAATGACATCAGGGTCTTCAAGAGCTTCTTCAGCAGACACATAATTAACTCGCCCACGGGCAGGAGTTGGCTTCATATAGAAGGCTTTCCCTGGTTTTCCGCGTCCAGCGGGCTTGGCATTGTTCTGGGGACATTCACGAGAATAATGTCCCGGTTCTCCACACTTGTAGCATACCACTGTAGCACGAGGGGCAACATTTACTTGTGGTCCTCCAAATGGTCTGGGTGGAGGGTTGGACTGAACTGGACGAGGTGCCTGGAAGGATGGCCTCGCAGTGTACCTTGCCGGCATAGCTGCATTGGGTACCCATATTCGGCGCTTGTTGGGTCCTGAACCCGATGCAGGGTTGAAGTCACGATTATGCCACCTTGTGGCCTCGTAGTCAGTCTGTCCGGACTCAGCATTGATAGCTTTATTGACGAGAGCTTGAAAGGTGGTGCACTCATGCAGGAGAAGATCTCGACGAAGCTCAGCATTAAGTCCCTTGCGGAACCTAGCCTACTTCTTGGCATCAGTTGAAACTTCCTCTGGAGCATAGCGAGCAAGATTACCAAACTCGCGGCTGTATGCATCCACTGACAATCTGCCCTGGGTGAAGGCGCAGAATTCCTCTCTCTTGCGGTCCATCAGCCCTTCCGGGATGTGATGGAGACGAAATGCGGTGCTAAACTCTGCCCAGGTTGGTGCAGGTCCTTGGGGATGCATAGCTTCATAGCTTTCCCACCACAGGTTGGCAGGTCCCTCCAGAAGGTATGTCGCAAAGGTCACCTTGTTGGCCTCTGAAACATTTGCAGCTCGAATCTTGCGTGACATACTGGTCAGCCAATCATCCGCATCGAGGGGATCGATCGAGTGATGGTACTTAGGCGGGCACAGTTTAATGAAGTCACCAAGTGACACTCCATCATGGTGATCATTGTGGGGAGCACGAGCGGTGTTCTGTTCAATCCTCTCCAACAGCCTGTTGGTCTCCCTCTTATTCCTTTCAGCTTCTAGCATCACCTCCGCTAGAGATGGTGCTCGTGGTAGCTCTTCTTGCCTTGGCTGGCTACTCTCGCCTTGCTCATGAGCATGCACGGGGTTGTTACTTGTTGACACCATCCTGAGGAAAACAATCCATAGCTTAGACATGGGGAACAACAACTCTAGGGCATGAACTAAGGAATGCACTGATCAACATGGCATGTAAGATAAACACCAATCAACTTGGTAAAGCAGCTACCATATGAACATTAGGTTTCATACACACCATGGCTTAGTTCAGTACAAATCCAAGCTGAAAACAACTACAGAGAGATGACACAACTCATCGGAGGCATTACAAGCATCCTATACATTATCTATCTACACCTCCGGAACTCAACTCTCGACCTTGATCATATCCCACAAGACACACAGGACTGTGGCGATACGTCTACTACCATACTAGATCTAACATCCACGCACTCAAACGTCACTGTAGAATTCCTCGTACAGGTTACCCCCGTGACCTGGGAGCTGAACCTGCGGATCTGGAAACACTCTAGCCTGGGATCCCTGGAAACCATAAGGACACGGGTGTGGCCTTGGTCCCCTTGTCGACGACAACAGCGGTCCTTGAAGAGGGGTGATGCCTCCAACATCAGGCCGGTCTATGTGTGCTGGCAAATGAGTCCGCGATGGAGTCAGCATCTCCACATCTCCATAACCCGTCTGCACGACAGGTGCCAACTGCGTCAAGGCTGTCCAAAGACGGGCACGGGTAGCATAGAGCTCCATGCGAAGGGCACGTGCATCATGATCCCTGTTCTCCAACATCTGAGTGGTCACCTACATTCTAGGGTCTTCATGAGAATGATCAGAGTAGGCTACACTGAGATATCCATCCTCTCCTCCCATGGAAGCAGGAACATAGCAGAACTCCGTGTTCTGAAGCAGACCATGGTGAAACCTCATAATAGTCAGCATAGTGTAAGCGGCTTCCTGAACTGCCATATCTATGGTAACTCCCAATCCATGAGTCCAGTGAAGCGGCTCTGCAGCTCCAGGATATGAAGGGTATATCCTAACAGTACACAGATACTGACTCTGGTTGAAATCTCGGTACTGCTCCTCCACTGTGAACTCCGGGTACCAACGATATCCAGCCTCCATCATCACTCTAACCAACATGGCCGTGTGACCCGGCACATTGATGCACCTAGTCAAACGGACCACCTGACGGAAAGGCCGGGATGGCATCTGAAACAGAGGATGATGCAAAGACATTAGAGATCCTAGCAGAAATTGGACAGCATAACGGCTGTAATTTCTCAACAAATTTTTTGAGACAATTGAAAAGAGATTGGAAAGACATAACCACTCGACTATCTAGACTCAAATCTCTTCTCCATCTGTTTGTCACACCAACAACACTAGAGTAACTGCACTTACTCACAAGCAAGCTAGCTATTGGTCCATGGCTAGTAACTCGTCATCCTAAGCAATAGATGAGGATCCTAGTTCCTATCCTCGTTGAAAAGATGAGAATGACCCAGCATAGAATAACTTGGGAAGAGGAGTAAAAAGAGCCTTACGTTCCCTTCCACAATCAATTCCCCTACTTATCTATAGTGTTTCTAGACTCAACTTCGACCGGTTTGGCTTGGTAGTCCTACAGCCAGTCAGGCTCTGATACCAACGCTGTCAGGACCCCGATCCCAAGTCATATGATTCCATACAGTAACAAGCCACATCACTTTGCGACCTCACGCACGGTACTCCACGGCTGCCACCTTACCTTGGCCGGGACCGTTTGCGTCTTTTGGCTCACGTATGTGAACATGTCGCTGGCAATCACACAACAAGAACCCGGGCCGACATGACTAGTCATAGAATCCAAGTGGCACATCCGTACGGAAACAGGCATACATAACCCAGCAGTGCAGGTGTTAGCCTCAAGCGTGTGTAGACGAGTCGTAGCAAGTTACAAGGACTCCATTACGTCACGAGACACGAATGTCATCACTGCACGTAGACGAGTCGTAACAGGCTACAGGGACTCCATTACACTGCAAGACATTTCCCCGAAGGGACAGACACAACAGCAAAGAAGGATACATGCCGGTCAATCAATGTGTCCGGAGCAGTAGCAAGCTACCATGGCTCGGTGGAAGCACAAAGAGGCAGTTTCCCGTAAAGAGTACTACTATAGGCACACGACTAGGTGTCGGATCCCATACATACCGTTGCACGTCACACGTACGCACGACATGCCCGATATGCATAGATACAACCATGGCATCACAACATAACCATACAATAACATGACTTTTATTTAAGAGGCTCAAACGAGCCTTGCATAATATGTTCATACAGACAGGGGTCACATGACCCGGCACTCAAGTCATACAAACATAGTCATACAAGCCAGCGGAAACTAAAGCTGTCTGGGTACAGACGGCAAAATATAAAAGAGGCACATGGCCTGACTATCTACAGCCCACCACACGGGCAAGATCGTAGCTGGGACACCAGCTATTCGGCATCGTCAACGTCTAGATAGAACCCACTTGATGGGTCCTGGTTTTCTTGTGCAACATTAATTAAGCAAGGATGAGTACAATCGTACTCAGCAAGTCTTTAAAACAGAACTAGTCTATTTATGCTCATATATCATCAAAGGGGTGGTGGAGTTTATGCAGAACGCCACCTTGACCCATGGCTAACCTACACTACTCAGTTTTAAATTCTTTGTTACAATTTCAATTATCGCACACGAGTCCACTAACTCCATCTCAATACACCACCATGGACTCACCTTCCCCTTCCGGAAGAGTGCCATCTACGGTACTCACACTTGTCTTGAGATTTTTAGAAGTCTCCATTTGATTATCTATGAACAGCATAAGTTCTCCAAGTAGTCCATATCCGAGGACGCGGCTATTCGAATAGTTTCATAACCCTACAGGGGTGTACTTCTTCACACACGCTCTCGCCACTTATCGCTGTGTGCTTATAAAACCATGCACCTCGGCAACCTTCAAGCGGATGCCCAGCGAGGGAGTCAGCCACGACCGTCAATCACATAAGACCTCTAGTCCAGGCTACCGCCTATTTGAGACTGACCCGCACGGAAGTCCGGCCGAAGTTTCTGCTATGGTCCCAAACGATGTGCGCAGGGTTCCCAAGCCCACCATTCGGGTGACCCTTGGTACACCGTGCCACTGCCTACCGCATCGTAACCCACCCCGAGGGTCAGCGCTACGCACGGCCTCCAGCATGCTATAAACACCAGAAACTACTTGCAATACCTGGACCAAAGACTAAGCGACTGATAAGTCGAGCGGGGTCATATTTTAGGGCCCAGCATGTGGTAATATCTCGTCTTGGATCACAAACACGGAACCCAGTTCCTAAGAACGGTCCCAATGAGACAACCCACTATGTACTCCTACATAGCCTCTCATCGCTACCTTTACCAAATCGTGTTCATTATATGCTCATCACATCGGACAACACTGTTTCACTCAGTTCATCACCCAGATGAAACAGACCTGACACAACTCTAAGCATAGCAAGCATAGCAGGCAAAGTAAGCTAAGCACATCATGGCACACGCATCTACCAGGTAAGCTAGGTTTCAAGGTTTATCTATTTACTGTGACAAGATCAGGTCATGCATAAGAATAGGATCATCTACCATGAATGACTGACATGTGATCGTTTATCCTAATGCAATAAAGGAGAGCAGGAGCGAGAGAATGGGATGTTATCGGTATGATCAATGGGGTTGCTTGCCTTGCTGGGTTGCGGAAGAGTTCTCTCCTTCGTTAGGGTACGGAGTAGTATCCTCCGGATTAGGGCCTACCGCAACGCAGATGAAAACATTCAATACAAGCAGATGCAACAATATGATGCATGAACATGGCATAATGGTATGCATGGATGAGCTAATGTAAGTAGTGGTCATGTCAATTTGAAACAGAGTTGAATATAGGTTCAAAGTTGTTCTCATTTCAAATTCTATATATTGACCTAATGCTAAAATGTCCATGTTCACCTATTTAGGTTGCTCTATCATGCATGAGAATAGCACCATTGGATTCATTGGATTTTTCTGATAAATTTTCATATATAAATTATTTTCATCTGAGTTACAGATTAATTTATATGATTTTTCAAAGTGTTAAATAATTTCTGGAATTATTTTTGAATAGGAAATTGACTTATTGCATCAGCATGATGTCATGATGACATCAGCTGGTCACCTGACTCGGCCCAGAGTCAAACCTGACATGTGGGGTCCACATGTCAGTGTCTGGTTAATTTAATTAACTGATTAAAACTAATCCTGTTTTAATTAACTAACTGGGCCCACCTATCAGTGTCTAATTAACTTAATTAATTAAAATGTTTAATTAGCACTAATTTCTAATTAGCCAGGGGGCTGGCCCAACCTGTCAGGGGTCAAACCCCGTGGTCAAACTGACCAGGGCCACCGGCGTTGAGCTGCCGGCGACTCCAGGAACGGCGGAGGGGCTCGGAAACCCACCTCCGGTGACCAAATCCACGACGGATGGCACCTATCTACTCAGCGTCGACGCGCACGTCCATTCCGACCCTTCCCACGAGCTGGGGTGGTCGGAATCGACGCCGGCGATGAGCTGGGCGGCGGCCGGAGCTCGGGCGAGCTCGGGCTCATCAAACCAGGGCACGGCAAAGCTCCTACTTGGCACTAACAGCAACTACGCGACTCCGCAAGCTTAATGGTGGCCTCGGAAGGTCCAACCGATCACCGAAACGCGATCGGCGACGAGCTCAGGCGGCGGCGCCATTTAGGCTCCGATGGAATCCGAGGCTAGGGCGCGAGATAGAAGGGGGAAAGAGGAGAAAAAGGACCAGGGGCTCATGGAGAATGCAGGGGCGTCGAAAGCGGGCTCGGGGACGGTCGGAATCGACGGCGAGCTTCGATTTCTCCTCCGGCGACCCGAGGAGGAAGAAGACGGTGCGGCGACGACAGAGAGCTTCCGGTGACGCGTGGCTCGGCTAGGAGGTAGAGGGGGTTCGGGCGGAGCGTTTGGCTGGCTCAGATGGGCTCGGGGTTGGCTAGGGCGACGGCATGACGGCGAGGAGCGGGGCGGCCATGGCAGGAGCAGAGAGGGGAATGCGTGAGGGGGAGAGAGAGCGCGCGGGAGAGAAGAGAGAAGAGGGGGCCACGGCGGCGAGGTGCTTCGCGCTGGCGCCCTCCCAGCCCTCCAGCAAGGTGCCAGGCAGGGAGGAGGTGGCCGGCGCGCGGCGACCACGCGCCCGGCGTCCTTCTGGCGCGAGGAGGACGACGACTGGCACCGGTTCGCTCCTGGGCCGGGCCTGCTACAGTGTTGGGCCACAGGTACGCTTCTCCCTTTTTCTTTTATTTCTGTTTTCTGATTTCTTCTGACATTTGTTTATTTCTTGCAATTCCAAATACCCCTTCAATAATTCTAAAACTTTTTATAACTTCAAGTTTGAATATTTCAAACTTGTATCAAAAGTTTCAGATTATTTAGAAAGCAGTGATAATGATAATGTTTTTATTTGTCATTTTCAGAGACATAATTCATTAATTTAAAATATTTCCAATGTTCAAATAATTGAACTGGTCCCTGGTATATCCATGCCTTTAATTATCAGACATAGGGAACATTTTTGATGGGCATTTTGGATTTGTTGAAATTTCATTTATCTGGAATTCCTTTAATTCATAAAATGCTTAGGGTTTCTTTCTTTCTCCCCATTTCATATTGATGCAATGATGATGATGATGATGCAAACACAATGCCTGCCTAGACACTTGCTAGGGTTGTGACACTGTGTGACCTTAGCTCAAGGAGAATATGGTAAGGACTGTGTGTCCTCTGGTTTAAATTCCAGGCCACTCGAAACTAGACGTACGACTGTCACAACAGTTGGAACTGGGTCATCAAACCATTGTCTTCATCGAGCTACCTAGTTCTATTTCCTCAACCCCTCTATTCCTCATAAACTTGTTGATGAAATTGATTGTTATTGTTTGAAGAATTTGACTGAAGACTTTCACAATTTCCTCACCTCAAATTCTTCAAGTTACCTTGTTCCTCACCTGTTTATCCTGTATCACGCTACTTGTAATCTGTGCATGTTTCATTTCATCATGATGACTATGCTATCGCTATGCTTCTCATGCACTTGAGTACTTAATCCGCTGCTAGTTATTCATCACATTTCAAATTCCTCAAGTTGAAATTCCTCAAGTGATGAATTTGTAAAAATCACCTATTCACCCCCCTCTAGTCGATATAACGCACTTTCAATTGGTATCAGAGCAGGTACTCCCTCGCTCTGTGTGATTTTGGTTTAACCACCTGGAGTTCTAGTTATGTCGACTACAGGTATGATCAAGGTCTCCGCGGGATGTCCTACCTTCGATGGGACAGACTAGCCCTACTGGAAGAACAAGATGCGCATGCACCTTGAAGCTATTGACAATGATCTCTAGTACGTTGTGGAAAATGGTGTTCCCTTTGTTACTCCCACGATCAACGCTGCTGATGTGAAGAGATTCAAGCAACTCAATTCTCAAGCGAAGAATATCATGTGTGGCCATCCGAGCAAAGGTCAGTATGGCGGAGTCAGTGCTTTGGAAACTACTAAGCTTATCTGGGATAGGCTGTTCAAAGTCAATGAAGTTGTTTCCACTCATCGTGACTCTCGTGTTGATGTTCTTTGCAATCTCTTAAACCGCTTCAAGAGACTTGACAATGAAAATGTTCAACAAACTTTTGATCATTTCACTGATATCTCCAATGAGCATCAAGCACTGGGTGCCACTGATATCACTGACCATGAAGTGGTGAAGAAACTGCTAAGATCTCTTGATTCCTCATTCGATACTCTGGCTTTCATGATTCAAGAGCATGGAGACTACAAGTCACTTGATCTTGCTGATATTCTTGAGAGACTCAATACTCATGAATTCCAACAAGCTGAGAAGAGAGACCTCTATGGGCCAAGCTATGGAAGATCTCGTGCTCTGAAGGCAAAAGCAATTTGCTCATCCGAAGGCGAAGATTCTAATAGTAGCCTTGGTGATCCTGAAGAATTGAGTCAGGAGCTAGCAATGCTCGTGAGGAAATTCCAGAAGTTCTCAAGGAGAGGTGGATTTGGAAAGTCATCAAAAGGAGGTTTGAGGAAATCAGATTCCTCAGATGAGTACAAGAAAAGAACTTGCCACAAATGCAAGAAATCTGGTTACTTCATCTCTGACTGTCCTCTCTGGGAAAAAGAATCAACGAAGAAGAAGAAGTACAAGGACGACAGTTCTGACGACTCGAAGAAAAAGAAGAAATCTTCAAAGTCCTCATCTGCAAAGTCCTCATCTTCAAAGTCCTCAGTGCACAAGAAGAATGGTTCCAGAAAGGCTCATGCTTTCATTGGCAAGGAAATGGACTCAGAAGAAGAATCTGAATAATATGAAGAAGAGGAAGAATCTGAGGTCGAATATGAATCTGGTGTCGCTAGCCTTGCTCTTGCTACTGCCTTCGTCAGCAAGTCCATCTTCAACGATGAAGAAAATGACTACTCCTATGACTGTGACGGAGTCAATGATGACTATGCTCCTACTTACTGTTTCATGGCAAAAGGCGTCAAGTCAGTCACAAAATGTCCCAATCTTGATGACATTGAATATCCTAAGTGGAAGGTTCTGATGAAGAAGCATCTCATGTCTATGTACAGTGAGATGTGGACTGTCACAGAACTTGGACTGACTGAACTTTGCAACATGGCAAATGCCGAGGAAATTCGTAAGTACACTCAACTAGATGCTCAAGCGAGGAACATCATCTTCTCAAGCCTATCAAGCGTCACGTTCAAGGGCATCTATCATCTTCAAAATGCCAAGCTCATCTGGGATGGGATCATGGACATCAGTGAAGGCGATCACACTCGTCAAGACCCCATGTTCATCGAACTCAAGAAAATCCTCAAGACCCAGGAATCAGATCCTGATTCATCTTCCTCACTTTGTCTTATGGCAAAAGGTTCCAAGGTACATAAGCATCACTCCTCCTCTGACAAGTGATTGTGAAGCTGATGAATATGTGAAACCTAGCTATGCCAAACTTGCTAATATTGCCACTAAGCAACAAAGTGCACTTGAAAAGCTTCAGAAAATGCTAGACAAAAGCGATGATCTGTTGAATGAGGAAGTGGATCAGACTCAAACTCTGTCTGACGACCTCAAAAGTCTTCAGACAAAGTATGATAACCTTCAGAGTCATCATAATTCTCTCTTAGCCGATCATGAGAAGTTTTCTTATGAATTTCTTCAAAGAAAGCAAGATCTTTAGAAAGTAAGGGTGTCACATAAGGATCTCCAAAGGGAAAACGATTCCTTATTGGCTCAACAAATCAGTACCGCTCAGGAAGAATTTGTTTCACCTTGTTTGAAATGCATCGAACGTGAAACTGCTAATTCTTCACCTGAATGTTCAAATGCTTCTATTGCTGCAAATTCTTCAACCATTCAAGTGGTCTCAAATTCCTCATCTAAGGATACCACAAGTATCACTCACAAAAAAGGAGGGTTGAAGGAAAAGTATGTGACAGGCATGTACAAAAGTCTCAAAGGGCATCAAACCCTCTGCGATATCCTCAAAAAGCAGATTCTGAACAGGAACCCTAGGAAAGAGGGTGTTGCCTTTGTGAGGAAACTCAACGCTGATGGATCCTACTGGACACCTGAGCAGTACCCCCAAACCTCATGGGTTGCTACAAAAGGACCTCCTGTAGATCCATCCACTTTATTTGGATTTACTTGTGAAACTTCATATTCCTCTGATGAGTCACTTGAGTTCAACTACAAATTCTTCAAAAATCACAAAGGTGAAGTATTTGCTAGATTTGTTGAAACTAACTGCAGGAACGGTTCTCCTATGAACAAAATCTGGGTTCCCAAGAGCTACCTACAAAATCTTCAAGTGAATGTCCTCACGACACCACTCATGAAGAACAGGAACCCCAGATCAAATTCCTCATATGGACCAAAGTCTTCACTTGGACCAAATTCCTCAAATGGTCAAAAATATCATTCTCGTGCTAATGCCTCTGTTTCGCAGGGAAAATCTAAGAGTTATGAATATGTGCATTATTCTTCAAACCATTATATTCATAAGTCCTCGAAGAATTTATCTGTTTATTCATATGAGTACTCTAACCCTCGCCCTATGAAACGAAGCGCACTTGCTTCAATGCCTCCCTTCTCATATGGTGCTCGCAGAATGATGAACTCTTTGCCACCCCTCCAGATGTGGGCGGTGAATAAATTGAACTAATCTCTTATGCAGGGTCAGGTCTCTAGATGAACTTGAATGTCTGATGAATTTGCTGGAGACCTGAGGAAATGCTTGAAAGGACGCAAGCTAACCATGAATAAATGAATTCCTCATTTCTCACGTCCTCACACTACTTGCTTACTATCTTGTGTGATGAAATTCTATCTTATGAAATTAATGTCATATTCTTCACTCTAAAGTATATGAGTTCGTAAGTTGTACTGATTCATCTGTAGGATGAACCTCCAAAAGCTACTGAGTGGGTCCTTGATAGTGGATGCACAAACCACATGACTGGTGACAAAATCTACTGATGAATTTTCCATTTGCTCCATCTCAGTTGAAGCATATCACCTACGCTGATAAAGGAAAAAGAAAGGTATTGGGTCTAGGTAAGGTTGCAATCTCGAAGGACCGAACCATGGATAAGGTGATGCTTGTCGAATCCCTCGGATTCAACCTTAGTTCTGTCTCAATGCTTTGTGATCTTGATATGGTTGTCGTATTTGGAAAGTATCGTTGTGTTGTCATCATGGAATCTGACAATTCCAAAGTCTTCGAAGGCTTTATGAGAGGAGACTTGTATATTGTTGATTTCTCTACATGTCCTTAGGCTGCCACATGCCTACTTGCAAAGTCCTTAGAAGGCTGGCTGTGGTATCAACGACTTGGACATGCTAGTATGAGGAACTTGCACACGCTCATGAAGAAAAAGCATATCATTGACATTAAAGGTGTCAAATTCCTCAAGGACCGCCTCTGTGGTGCATGTGAGTCTGGGAAGATGACCAGATCCAAGCATCCCTTGAAGACAATCATGACCACGTATTGACCCTTTGAATTGCTTCACATGGATCTCTTTGTCCCCACTCATTACTCCACACTAGCAAATTCTTTAATTTTGTATGGCTTTGTCATTGTTGATGATTACTCTCGTTACACTTGAGTGCATATTATTTTGTACAAGTCTGAAGTGCAGGATGTCTTCAGATGATTTGCTTCAAGGGCCTTCACCAACTTCGGCGTCAAGATCAAGCATATAAGGAGTGATAATGGGACTGAGTTCAAGAACACCAATCTTGATGAATATCTTGATGAACTTGGTATTACTCATGAGTTATCTACCCCTTATACTCCTCAGCAGAATGGCATCGTGGAGCGCAAGAACAGGACTCTTGTTGAGATGGCTTGCACCATGCTTGATGAATACAAGACTCCTCGTCGCTTCTGGACTGAGGCAATTGATATAGCACGCTACATCATCAGCCAGGTATATCTTCAAAAATTCTTCAAGAAGACTTCGTATGAACTTATGACTGGCAAGAAACCTAGTGTAAGTTATCTCAAAGTCTTCGGTGCAAAATGCTGGATTAGAGATCCTCACCATTGTTCTAAATTTGCACCAAAAGCACATGAAGGTTTTATGCTTGGTTACGGAAAGGAATCACACACCTACAGAGTCTTCAAAACCTACCACCACAAGGTTGTTGAATCTATAGATGCACGGTTCAATGAAACAGATGGCTCGCAAAGAGAGCACCTACCTTCTTTGTTAGATGAACAGTCTCTTGAGCAATCCATTAAGCTGAAGGCTACTGAAGACGTCATACCCATTGAGGAAGTCATTCAAACGAATGAAGACATTCATACTGATACACTTGAAGAAAATGGTGCTGAAGAAAATCCTCAATCACGTCAACCTGCTCACCCAAGAGTTGCAAATGAAGTGCCGATCGACAAAATCATTGATGACATCAATGCACCAGGTCCCCTCACTTGCTCAAGAGCTTCACATTTGACTAACTTTTGTGGGCACTTTGCCTTTGTCTCTATCATAGAGCCCACCAAAGTTGATGAAGCTTTCAAGGAGCCTGAGTGGATTCAAGCTATGCAAGAGGAATTACATCAATTCAAGCTCAACAATGTGCGGGAACTTGTCAAGCGGCTAGATCCTCGCAAGCATAACATCATTGGTACCAAGTGGATCTACTGCAACAAGAAAGATGAAAATGGCCTTGTGGTAAGAAATAAGACTCGTCTTGTAGCTCAAGGCTACACACAGGTTGAAGGAATTGACTTTGATGAAACTTTTGCACCTGTTGTTAGACTTGAAGCTATTTGCATATTGCTTGCTTATGCTAACCATCATGATATCATCTTATATCAAATGGATGTGAAAAGTGCATTCCTCAATGGTAAGCTTGAGGAAGAAGTATATGTTGCTCAACCACTAGGCTTTGAAGACCCTAAGCATCCTGACAAAGTCTTCAGACTCAACAAGGCCCTCTATGGCCTCAAGCAGGCCCCACGGGCGTGGTACGACACTCTGAAGGAGTTCCTCATGAAGAAAGGCTTCAAACCCGGTTCACTCGACCCAACTCTTTTCACAAAATCCTATGACAATGAACTGTTCATATGCCAAATATACGTAGACGATATTATCTTTGGATGTACTGACAAATGTTACAGTGATGAATTTTCCTATATGATGAGTGAATAATATCAAATGTCTATGATGGGAGAGTTGAGAATCTTCTTAGGTCTTTAAAGTCGTCAGCAAGACAATGGCATCTTCGTATATCAAGAGAAATACCTCAAGGATGTTCTGAGGAAATTCGACATGCAAGATTGCAAAGGCGTCAAAACTCCAATGCCTTCAAAAGGCCACCTCTGCACTGACAAAAATGGTAAAGATTTCGATCATAAGGTATATCGCTCCATGATTGGCTCATTATTGTATCTATGTGCATCTAGGCCTGATATTATGCTGAGTGTTTGCATTTGTGCCCAATTCCAAGCAACACCAAAGGAATCACACCATAAGGCTGTGAAACATATTCTTCGATACTTAGCTCACACACCAACGCTTGGATTATGGTATCCTAAGGGCTCAAATATTCACCTGATCGGATACTCTAATGCTGAGTATGCTGGAGATCGTGTGGATTGCAAGTCAACCTCAGGCACATGCCATTTCCTCGAATGATGCTTAGTCTGCTGGTCCTCGAAGAAGTAGAACTTCGTGTCACTATCTACTGCTAAAGCTGAGTACATTGCTGTTGTTTCATGTTGCGCTCAGCTGCTGTGGATGAAGCAAACCCTCAAGGACTACGAGATCCAAATAATGTGCATGTCTAATGCGACAACGAGAGTGCCATCAAGATTTCTTACAACCTAGTTCAACATTCCAAGACCAAGCACATCCAGATTCGTCATCACTTTCTTCGAGATCATGTACTCAAGGGCGACATCGCCATCGAGCATATTCCTACTGAGGAACAACTGGCCGACATCTTCACAAATCCCTTAGATGAAAAGAGATTTTGCAAGTTGCGGTGTGAGCTAAATATCTTAGAATCTTCGAATGTTCTTTTAAAAGGGACACACATCCTAACATTTATGAAAAATAGATGACCTAGATGTGCAACACACGAAGAAACGTTTTTTAACCCTCTAAGTGTGAAGAAATTAATGAAGAAATTGATTCTCAGAACCCTACAACAATTGTACACGGTGTCTGAAGTCATCATTCTCATACGGTGGGTCAAGCGACCAACCATAGTTAAAATTATTCAAAGTTGAGTTTTTCGTCATTTTTGAAAATTCTTCAAATTTTCAAATTCCTCAAATTTGCAAATTTCTCAAATTTTCAAATTCTTCAAACTATGAAACTCATGTTCTTCATTGACTATATATATATTTGAGTTTTCAATGTCCTCAACAGCATTCACTTATTGCTAATTCTTCAAGTTGATTTTCATCTAAGTGAATGTGATCGCACCCTTTCCCTCTCTATGCTAAACTCAACCTAGTTTGTTCACAAATTCTTCATGTGCGTTCTACTTTGAAACTTGTTCAAAGTCTTCACTGCGTCCTTAACATCTGAAGAATTTGCGAACGGAAACTTTAAAATTTTCATTATCAATTTTTTTGGCATTTCCCGCTCAAACGATTCTGATTCCCACGACTGGATAACCCACGATCCCCCACTATCTTCACTACTCAGAACGTGGGTGACACATGTCACGTGGAGAGCAAGTGTTAGGGGCAATCTGGTCCAAAATCTGTGGACGGGTTGGTTTTCACCTCCACTGTAAATACCCTTCCCCTTTCACTATGCTCGGTTACTCCTTACTCCTACTCTCTTACGAGCTTCGACCTAGCGCCACTGCTAAAATCATCGCCGCTAGTGTGGAAGAGCTTCACTGCCTCGGCCTCGTCGTCGCCGTACTCGCATCGGCCGCGGAAGTCTTCATCCCACCGCCGCTATAGCTATCTCCCTCTGCCGAGCTAGGGCATGGGAGATCTGGACTGACGAACTTCCTCAACCAGGGTAAATAAAATCTATTTTTACTGCTCTTGTTTGATCTTCAAGTTTTGCTAAATCTTCACAAAGGTGTTTATTATTTAAGAATCTCATTCTAAAGCACCTTACATGTTTATACACTTGATGTCTTTCCCTAAGTTATGATTTTCTTCACGATTCAAAAATTGTGTGAATCCTCAAAATTTGCACAACTCTGGAACCTAAGACAAAGAACACTTAGTGAAATTCCTCAAGACACCCATGGTCAAATTCTTCACACCTTATTTTATTGAAAAACTTCTGCGAACGCATATGACCTCTTCAAATTCCTCGCACCTATACTCTGTTCATAGGTACAAACATGTCTGCTGATGAATCACTAGGTTCTGATCAACTTAACTCATTTGGAGCGTTTCTTGAGGAAAAACTATGCACTTCTTCAGAATCTTCAAGAGTTCAAAATCCTCAGCTGAAGAAAATGGCTGATGGGAAGAAGCCACAGAAAGGTGGAAAGAAAGCTAAACAGGATACTGCTTTTGAGATACCAGAATCTTTGTATGTTGGTTACTGTACCACAGATGAGTCCATACACGGCAAAGAGACAAAAGAATAGAGAAAAATCAGAATTCAGAGGATTGAACGGAGGTGGGTGAGGGAATGGAAAGAATATCGCTATGTTACTCCCAAATATATGAAGAAATTCGCACTCAAACCCCCTTGCAATAGGGCTCCTCCCGCTGATGATCAAGAGGTTGATCCCACAAGTGTTGCTCGCAGTGAAGACTTTCCCGCTGAGTGGGCAAAGTGTCAACTCAAACTTCAGAGGACTACCGAAGCTGCAGTGAAGAAATTCAATGAAGACTCTGCTGCTGCTGCCACTGCCGGAGCCTCTGCAAGTGCTCCGAAGAAAAAGATGATGAAGAAATCTGCTGTGAAGTCAAATCCTTCATCATCAAAGTCATTACAACAGATTCCTCAAACTCAACCCTCAAAGGCCTCAGCTGCTGGGTCAGTAGATGCTTAGTCCTCGGCTGCTGCTGCTAAGTCCTCAACTCCTGTGCATCTTGTCTCATGCCAAAGGACCGAGGGATTCTCAATTGCTTCTGGGGCATCATCAAGTTCTTCAGCCCAAGCACATTCCTCAAGCGGTCCTTCCTCGAGGAAAATGAAAGCAACTGTTAGACAAGGCATTCGACCAAGTCCCCAACGCAAGAAGGTGGCGTTCACAACACCATCAAATTCCTCACATGAAGTTGATGGTGAGGAACTGGCTGAAATCATCAGAAACAAGCAACAATGAGTGGCTGAAGCAAAGGGCTCTCAAATTCCTCTTTTGCTTGATCCAAAAATTGTGCTGAACTTCATTGACATCCAACACAAGGATCCCAAAACGCCCATTGATGACTTGAAGCTGCCTCCTAGTCCAGATCATGTCCTCACTGCTTTCACCGCTGAAGGAAAATGGAAGTATGAGAAGGCCAGACAAACCAAGAAGGCTCAGTACAAGAAAGAGCATTTCTTGAAGAAAAATGTTCTGAATCTATCTCCTGAGGAACTTGTGAAGGTGCGGTCTAAGATCAAAGGCCTCAGTGAGGAATTCAATTCATACTATGCTAATTGGCAAGGCGCCAAGGTTCGCTTCGTCAACATTGCTGATAAAGTCATCAATGATCACAACTCAAGGGTTGCATCTCGCTCCCAACCACAAATTCCCCAGGCTAAGGAAACTGCCAGCGCTTCTGAAGAAAGTTAGACCACTAAAGAACCTGCCAGGGCAACCTCCACTGATGCGCCTGATGAAACTGAACCCACAAGGACGACTACATCAATCGTGCCTGAAGAAACTGCCGCCCCTTCACCCTCCTCTGAAATCCCAAAATCTTCAAGGGTGAAGACAATCAACCTTCCTTCTGCATCAGAAGTGAAGAAAACTATGGCTGCTGAGAAGAAGGCTCTAAAGAGAAAAGCTTCAACTTCAGGCTCCTCAGTCGTGAAGAATTTGAAAACTCTGCCAAAATCTTCAACTGAACCATTAGATGCCACTCCAATCTCCTCAGCACCAGACTATGAGATAATTCCATTTGGTGTTGACTATGTCATCCCAGATGATGAAGATGAAGAAGATCATTCTGATGCTTCGACAGAGCTGATTGATGAAGACATTGAAGTGGAAGCAAATGCTTCAACTCCACAGGTATCATCGCCCATCCTTAGTTTACTCCTGAAGAGGCCAGCATTGAAGAAATTGATGAGGATGTGGACATTGGCAATACAACTCCTGTCATCAATTACGAATATTGGGAAGCTGCTCAACCAAATCCCCCAATGACCACTTCTCTGTCACAGATTCCTCAGTCCCCAGCCCAGACTGAAGAAATTCATGAAGGATCTGATGACATGGCTGCTCCCGCCATTGAAGAAATTCCAGCTGCATCAGCTGATGACATTGCTTCTCGAACTGCCACTGAGGAAACTGCTCAACAAATTCCTCAGCCTGAAGAAAATCCTCCTATGCCTAAGGAGATCAAGGGCCGCTTCAAGCCAAACCTTCAGCCAAAGCCGAGGATGCCATTCAAAGGCTCAAAGCGCCCCAAATTCCTTAAGTCAATTTTCTTCAATGAGCACATATTCTTCACTGGTCCTAATCCATATAACTCAGAAAGGGCCGGTCGAACTAGATTCTGGACTCCAACTTAGATGAACTATTATGCATCAGTTCTGTTTGACCAGAAGAAAGTCTTCGAGCACCATCAAATTCCTCATGCTGATATGGAAACTATTCCATCCTTCACGCGGTGCTCGTAGTTCTTCATGATGCAGGACTTCTTCCCTTCCATGTGGACATCTGCGATTGGAATGAAGAGCTAATTTTTCAGTTCTATGCCACACCGCACATCACAGGTGATGCCTATGATATCAACTCCTAGGTCTTGGACTGGATGACCGGATCTACTCATCTCACTGCTCCAGCATCTGAATTGCTTCGGTCAGTCCCTATCCCAATTCCTTCAGAAGAACCACGCTGCCTATTTGATGAACATGCTCTACCCCACCAACTGATGCAAGTGCTGATGAAGCCATTGCCTCCTAGAAAACCTCAAGGGACAACCTTCCTAGTGAAGGATTTTCTCTATGTGCCCAGGACGGTCTACCACATTCTCACCAACACCCTATGTCCTCAGAAGGGCCACAACTCTGAAGAAGAAGAAGTGGAGGGAGTCATGAAGAACATGCTATTCAACATTATTCATGGGATTCCCATCAACTTCCACTTCATGAGGACATTGGCGAATGCAGCACTAAGCCCGTTTGAACCGAAGCCTTATGCTCCCTGGATCAGGAAGTTCATCAGATCAAGGTCTTCAGTTCCCTTCAAGGCAGACTTCCAGAATCATTCTGGCTTCTTTCCTCCGATTGAAGTCCTCAAGAGCACAATTGCCTCAGTTGAAGTAAAAGGCAAGGCTGTCATTGATGAAGGCACTCGTCCATTGGATGGTTAGTTTCGCAAAGCTGCATCTTTCTCCACCAATGATGACACTGCAACCTGGGATTCTGAAGCAAAGGATTCAACGCAAAAGCCTCAAGAGTCTGCCCCTCGTGCGATGATTGATCGTGAGCTTCTCATAAGTCTTCATCAGAAGGTCGATCGCATTCACAAGTGGGTAAAGCGACAGTTGGCTTCCATTGTACAGAACATGACTGTGACGCCAAACTATGTGAGGAAAAATCACTACTATGTGCATGAAATCTTCGATCGCGCATGGGCCATTGTCGCACACCTCAAGAGTCCCGAGGAACTCAAGGACATGGACTTTCAGCAAAACTTTGACTGGTCTCATCCTCCTCAGAAGAAATTCAAGAAGGTTCAAGTTCCCCTGATGGTTACAAGTTCATATTCTTCATCGCGTGAGACGGTTGAAGCTGAAGACATTGGCGACACTGTGGCGGGCCCTGCATCGACAAACGACCCCGACACCGCTGGTGCTCCTTCCTCACCAACAAGATGAAATTCTTCAAGGGGCGTTAGTCCTCACTTTTTCGTCCCTTTTATTCCTCGATGACAAAGGCGGAGAAAATTTGAGTTAGTCTCAAGTGGGTCTCTATATATGGGTTGTGTTTTTGTTTAAGTTACAACTCTCGCTCTTCTGAAGCTTTTGTTGTTTGAGTTGTAAACTTAAGTCCGATGGTGGTCTGACTCTTTTGAACTGCTCTTCGCATGCTTATTTCCTCAAGCACCTTAATGCATGCATGCTGAATTTCGTCAGACACCATTTTCATCATGCATTTCAAATTATTCATATCATATGTTAAATGCGTGTATGATTTACAAGATATAGGGGGCGTTCTCCATGTTTTTAACCTGCCATGTGCATTTGTAGTCCAAAGCAAATTCCTCAAATATGCACATCTTCACGGGGAGTTATTCTATATCTTGCAATCAAATTCCTCAAACTCAGTATTTACACTTCATAGTATTATCCCCGTTGAAACTTAACCTATTTGACATCAATCACCAAAAAGGAGGAGATTGTAAGTGCATCTAGTGCCCCTTAGTGATTTTGGTGTATTGAAGACTTATAGGTTAAGGTACTAATGTGTTTGTGAGTGTACACATTCTCTATAAGTTGATGAGGAGTTTGATATATTCTAAGATTACCAAGCCCAAAAAATGTATGTCTTCAAGTTAAGACTTTGGTATTCCCTGAAGACTTTGAAAATAAAGAAGTTGGTGTGACCTTGAAGATATGAACGAGGAATATGAAGCGTGAAGACTTTTGTTTTCGTAGTTTCATTTCCTTTCTTTGAGTCACAGGAAACACCGTACTATTAAAGGGGGCCAAGGTAATACTAAGGAAAATTTCCAACTGATGCTCAACTCCAAAAGCCTGAACCTATCCAATCCTTCAAGTGAAGCCTTTGGAAATATCTTATAGTTCAGTCAAGTTCTTCAGTGATAGAGACGATGTTCTTCTGGTCTCTGATGAAATTGATCTGACTGAGGAGTTAGGATTTTCTCCAGTGCGAATTGCCTACAAGTGAGGAACATGATAAGCCTGAGGACTTTCATAGTTTGAAATTCCGACCATTGCTGTGCTTAGCGCCAACTGTCCCCAATCATCTTATCCACATAACGGTCATATCATTGGGGGCATTTATGTCTTATCATGTCAGGTTGCACCCTGGCTATAAATATCCACCCCCACAACCACTAGTTGGTTGGCTGCTCCAAGAGAGAACTGACACTTGTCATTTGAGAGCAACCCATCCTCCGAGGACTTTGAGAGAAAATCATCAGTGAGGAAAAACCCACAACCAAACCACCAAACCCAAAGTGATTGAGCATCACTTAAGAAATTCCTGTGTGGAACCGACGCTTGTTACCTTTGAGGACTGTGTATCCTCCAGACGGTTAGGCGTCATGGTCTAGTGCATCTTGCAGTCAATTGGGGGTCACGAAGTGACCTTGGTCTAGAGCATCTAGCAGTCAATTGTGGATCGCCGGGTGACCAGTTTGTGAGGGTTTTGGAAGTCTACCCAGAAGACTTACCACGAGTGTTGGGCTAGGACTTTGTGACCTTATCTCAAGGAGAATACGGTAAGGACTATGTGTCCTGGGACTGTGTGTCCTTTGGTTTAAATACTAGGCCGCTCCAAACCAGACGTATGACTGTCACAGCAGTTGGAACTGGGTCATCAAACCATTGTCTTCATCGAGCTACCTGGTTCTATTTCCTCAACCCCTCTATTCCTCGTATACTTGTTGATGAAATTGATCGTTACTGGTTGAAGAATTTGACTGAAGACTTTCACAATTTCCTCACCTCAAATTCTTCAAGTTACCTTGTTCCTCACCTGTTTATCTTGTATCATGCTACTTGTAATATGTGCATGTTTCATTTCATCATGATGATTATGCCATCGCTATGCTTCTCATGCACTTGAGTACTTAATCCGCTTCTAGTTATTCCTCACATTTCAAATTCCTCAAGTTGAAATTCCTTAAGTGATGAATTTCTAAAAATCACCTATTCACCCCCCTCTAGTCGATATAACGCACTTTCACGTTCCTCAGGTGCCTGCTCGAACCTCCAGAGGAGCATAGCGGACACGAACCAGTTCTATGCTTCATGGGGAGAAGGATATGAAGCTCATCTATTTTGGGCGCAATTTGAAGCCTCCGAGCGCTCTCCTCTCCTCAGCGAGCAGATGAAGCAGCTGATGGAGCTACATCAGATGGCGGAGCTGGCCATGAAGGATCTCTGCATCCAGCTTGTTGGGGAACGATGCATGGGAAACAAAAAATTTCCTACGCACATGCAAGATCTATCCATGGTGATGAGCATCTACGAGGGGGAGAGTGGATCTACATACCCTTGTAGATCGCTAAGAGGGAAGCGTTAAGAAACGCGGTTGATGTAGTCGAACATCTTCGCGAACCAAATCATCGAGCTTCCCGTGATCCAATCACGATCTGTCCCGATTTAGCGCTGAACGGACGGCACCTCCGCATTCAGCACATGTGCAACTTGATGATGATCTCCACCTTCTTGATCCAGAAATAGGGAGCAAAGAGGTAGATGAGTTCTCTGGCAGCGCGACGGCATGACGGCGGTGGTGGTGGAACTATTCCAGCAGGGCTTCGCCTAAGCACCGCTGAAACGATCTAGAGGAGAGGGTAGCACGTGGCTGATTTCTATTGTTAAAAACCCTCAATACCTGTAGTATATATAGGAGGAGGGAGGGAGCAGACTTGGCCCCCAAGGGTCCAACCCTTGGTTTGGCCGAAGTGGGGAGAGGAGGAGTCCTCCTCCAATCCTAGAAGGATTAGGACTCCTTCTCTCCCACTTGGAAACCTCCTTTCCACCTTAGGTTTCTCCTCCCAGTCGGATGGGCCTATTGTGGGGCTTCGTCCAGCCCACTAAGAGCTGGTATACCTCCTCCCACAGCCCATGTAGCCTCTTGGGTCGAAACACCTCTCCCGATGGTCCCCCGGCACCCTCCCGACACTCCCGGTACACTATCGATGAGCCCGAAACTTTTTCGGTGACCAAAATAGGACTTCCTGTATATCAATCTTTAACTCTGGACCATTCCAGAGCTCCTCGTGATGTACGGGATGTCATCCGGGACTCTGAACAACCTATGGTCACCACCATCCATAACTCTATAATACTGAAACGTCACTGAACCTTAAGTGTGCAGACCTTACGGGTTCGAGAATATCTAGACATGACCGAGACACCTCTATGGTCAATAACCAATACCGGAACCTGGATGCCCATATTGGTTCCTACAGATTCTACGAAGATCTTTATCGGTTGAACCTCTGCGTCAAGGATTCAGTTAATCCTGTATGTTGTTCCCTTTGTTCTTCGGTATGTTACTTATCCGAGATTCGATCGTCAGTATCTCTATACCTAGTTCAATCTCGTTACAGGCAAGTGTCTTTACTCGTTCTGTAATACAAGATCCTATGGCTAACAATTTAGTCACATTGCTTGCAAGGCTTGTTGTGATGTTGTATTATCGAGTGGGCCCTGAGATACCTCTCCGTTACACGCAGTAACAAATCCCAATATTGATCCATACCCACTCAAAAGACACTCTCAGAGGTACCTGTAGAGCACCTTTGTAGTCACCTAGTTACGTTGCGACATTTGATACACACAAGGCACTCCTCCAGTGTCAGTGAGTTGCATGATCTCATGGTCATAGGAACAAATACTTGACATGCAGAAAAACTATAGCAATAAATTGACACGATCATATGCTATGATTATAGTTTTGGTCTTGTCCATCACATCATTCTCCCAATGATATGATCCCATTATTAAATGACATCTCATGTAAATGGCTAGGAAACCTTGACCATCTTTGATCAACGAGCTAGTCTACTAGAGGCATACTAGGGACAAAATGTTGTCTATGTATCCACACATGCAATGTATTTCCTATCAATACAATTATAGCATGGATAATAAACAATTATCATGAACAAGGAAATATAATAATAACCCTTTTATTATTGCCTCTAGGGCATATTTCCAACAGTCTCCCACTTGCACTAGAGTCAATAATCTAGCTCACATCACCATGGGATTTACATTGTAATGAATCGAACACCCATATTGTTCTGGTCTTGATCATGTTTAGCCCTTGCAAGAGGGTTAGTCAACGGGTCTGCAACATTCAGATCCGTGTGCACTTTGCAAATATTTATGTCCTCCTCCTTGATGTACTCACGGATGGAATTGAAGCGTCGCTTTATGTGTCTGGTCGTCTTGTGAAACCTTGGTTCCTTGGCCAGGGCAATGGCACAAGTGTTATCACAGAACAGATCCAATGGATTCAGTGCACTCGGCACTACTCCAAGATTTGTCATGAACTTCTTCATGCAGACACCTTCCTTCGCTGCCTCCGAGGCTGCGATGACTCCGCTTCACATGTAGAATCGGCTACCACGCTTTGCTTGGAACTGCACCAGCTTACCACTCCCCCATTAAGAATAAATACGTATCCGGTTTGCAACTTAGAGTCATCCGGATCAGTGTTAAAGCTTGCATCGACATAACCCTTTACGATGAGCTGTCGATCACCTCCATAAACAAGAAGCATTTCCTTAGTCCTTTTCAGGTACTTAAGGATATTCTTGACTGCCATCCAGTTCTCCATTCCTGGATCATTTTGAAACCTTCCGGCCATACTTATGGCATGGTTGACCTCTGGTCTTGTACACACCATTGCATACATGACTACTGGAATCAGATCCTTTGCCATCTACCATGTCTTTGCCGTCAGCTAACGGACGACAAAGGCCTTTGCCGTCCGGGGTCCTTCCATTTGCCGCCAGCCATGGCAGACGGCAAATTCCCTGATTCCTATAGTGCATGATAGAGCTTGTGGCTAAAGCATAGGGGATGCCACTCATCTTCTCTCTATCTGCAGGCATTGAGTCTTACTCAACTTCACACCTTGTAACACAGGCAAGAACCCCTTCTTGGACTGATCCATTTTGAACTTCTTCAAAACTTTATCAAGGTATGTGCTCTGTGAAAGTCCTATTAAGTGTCTCAATATATCTCTATAGATCTTGATGCCTAATATGAAAGCAACTTCTCCTAGGTCCTTCACTGAAAAACTCCTGTTCAAATATTCCTTCACGCTTTCCAGCATTTCTATATTGTTTCCAATTAGCAATATGTCATCCACATATAATATTAGAAACACTATAGAGCTCCCACTCACTTTCTTGTAAATACAAGCTTCTCTGTAAACTTTTATAAACCCGAATGCTTTGATCACCACATCAAAGCGCGGATTCCAACTCCGAGATGCTTGAACCAGTCATAAATGGATCGCTGGAGTTTGCAAACTTTGTCAACATTCTCTGGATCGACAAAACCTTCCGGTTGTACATATACAACTCTTCCTTCAGGAAACCGTTAAGGAATGCTATTTTGACATCCATCTGCCAAATTTCATAGTCGAAATATGTAGCTATTGCTAACATGATTCAGATGTACTTAAGCATCGCTACGGGTGAGAAGGTATCATCGTAGTCAACTCCTTGAACTTATGAAAAACCCTTTGCCACAAGTCAAGCTTTATAGACGCTGACATTAATGTCCGCATCTGTCTTCCTCGTAAAGATCCATTTGTTCTGAATGGCCTTTCACCCTTCAGGTAATACTTCCAAAGTCCATACTTTGTTTTCATACATGGATCCCATCTCGGATTTCATGGCCTCTAAACATTTCTCGGAATCTGGGCCCATCATCGCTTCTCCATAGCTCATAGGTTCATCGTTGTCTAAAAACATGACCTCTAGGACAGGGTTGCCGTACCACTCAGGAGCAACACACGCCCTTGTCGATCTACAAGGTTCAATAGTAACTTGATCCGAAGCTTCATGATCATCATCATTAACTTCATCTTCAACTGCCGTAGGCTCCGCGGAAACATCTTTCTGCGTTGCTCTACACTCTAGTTGAATCAAATGTTCAACAACCTCATCAAGTTCTATCATCCTCCCACTCAATTCTTTCGAGAGAAAAACTCTTTCTCAAGAAATGTTACATTTTTGGCGATAAGCACTTTGCCTTCGGGTCTGAGATAGAAGGTATACCCAACTATCTCTTTTGGGTATCATATGAAGACGTATTTCTCTACTTTGGGTTCCAGCTTTTTAGGCTGAAGCTTTTTGACATAAGCACCACACCCCCAAACTTTAAGAAACGACAACTTTGGCTTCTTGCCAAACCACAGTTCATATGGCGTCGTCTCAACGGATTTTGATGGTTCCCTATTGTTAGTGCATCTAGTGCCCCTTAGTGATTTTGGTGTATTGAAGACTTAGAGGTTAAGGAACTAATGTGTTTGTGAGTATACACAGGCTCTATAAGTCGATGAGGAGTTTGATACATCCGGACATTACCGACCCCTAAAAATGTATGTCTTCAACTAAAGTCTTTGGTGAAGACTTTGTTATTCCCTGAAGACTTTGAAAATGAAGAAGTTGGTGTGACCTTGAAGATATGAACGACGACTATCAAGCCTGAAGACTTTTGTTTTCATAGTTTCATTTCCTTTCTTTGAGTCATAGGAAACACCATACTTTTAAAAGGGGCCAAGGTAATACTAAGGAAAATTTCCAACTGATGCTCAACCCAAAATCCTCAACCTAACCAATCCTTCGAGTGAAGCCTTTGGAAATCTCTTACGGTTCAGTCAAGTTCTGCAGTGACAGAGATGAAGTTCTTCTTGTCTCTGAGGAAATTGATCTGACTGAGAAGTTAGGATTTCGCCAGTGCGAATTGCCTACAAGTGAGGAACATGATATGTCTAAGGACTTTCATAGTTCGAAATTCCGACCATTGTTGTGCTTAGCGCCAGCTGTCCCCAATCATAACATCCACATAACGGTCATATCATTGGGGGAATTTATGTCTTATCATGTCAGGTTGTACCCTGGCTATAAATAGCCACCCCCCATAACCACTAGATGGTTGGCTGCTCTGAGAGAGAACTGACACTTGTCATTTGAGAGCAACCCATCCTCCGAGGACTTTGAGAGAAAATCATTAGTGAGGAAAAACCCACCACCAAACCACCAAACCCAAAGTGATTGAGCATCACTGAAGAAATTCCTGTATGGAACCGACGCTTGTTACCTTTGAGGACTGTGCATTCTCCAGAAGGTTAGGCGTCATGGTCTAGTGCATCCTTCAGTCAATTGGGGATCACGAAGTGACCTTGGTCTAGAGCACCTAGCAGTAAATTGTGGATCGCCGGGTGACCAGTTTGTGAGGGTTTTGGAAGTCTACTCTGAAGACTTACGTGGTTCTATTTCCTCAACCCCCTTATTCCTCGTATACTTGTTGATGAAATTGATCGTTACTGTTTGAAGAATTTGACTGAAGACTTTCACATGTTCCTCACCTCAAATTCTTCAAGTTACCTTGTTCATCACTGCTTATCCTGTAACACACTACCTGTAACTTGTGCATGTTCGTTTCATCATGATGACTATGCTGTTGCTATCTTCCTCATGCACTTGAGTACTATTCTGCTTCTAGTTATTCATCACATTTCAAATTCCTCAAAGTTGAAATTCCTCAAGTGATGAATTTGTAAAATTCGCCTATTTACCCCCCTCTAGTTGATATAACGCACTTTCAATTGGTATCAGAGTAGGTACTCCCTTGCTCTATGTAATTTTGGTTTAACCACCTGGAGTTCTAGTTATGTTGACTGCAGGTATGATCAAGGTCTCTGCAGGATGTCCTACCTTCGATGGGACGGACTAGCCCTACTGGAAGAACAAGATGCACTTGCACCTTGAAGCTATTGACAACGATCTCTGCTACGTTGTGGAAAATGGTGTTCCCTTTTTTACTCCCACGATCAACGCTGCTGATGTGAGGAGATTCAAGCAACTCGATTCTCAAGGGAAGAATTTCATGTGTGGCTATCTGAGAGAAGTCAGTATGGCAGAGTGAGTGCTTTGGAGTCTGCTAAGCTTATCTGGGATAGGCTGTCCAAAGTCAACGAAGGTGTTTCCATTGAATGTCACTCTCGTGTTGATGTTCTTTGCAATCTCTTAAACCGCTTCAAGAGACTTGACAATGAAAATGTTCAGCAAACTTTGATCGCATCACTGATATCTCCAATGAGCTTCAAGCACTCGGTGCCACCGATATCACCGATCATGAAGTGGTGAAGAAACTGCTAAGATCTCTTGACTCCTCATTCGATACTCTGGCTTTGATGATTCAAGAAAGTGGAGACTACAAGTCACTTGATCCTGCTGATATTCTTGAGAGACTCAATACTCATGAATTCCAACAAGCCGAGAAGAGAGACCTCTATGGGCCAAGCTATGGAAGATCTCGTGCTCTGACGGCAAAAGCAATTTCCTTATCGGAAGAAGAAGATTCTGACAACAGCCTTGGTGATCTTGAAGAACTAAGTCAGGAGCTAGCAATGCTCATGAGGAAATTCCAGAAGTTCTCAAGAAGAGGTGGATTTGGAAAGTCATTAAAGAGTGGTTTGAGGAAATCAGATTCCTCAGATGAGTACAAGAAAAGAACCTGTCATCGTTGCAAGAAGCCTGGTCACTTTATCTCTAACTGACCTCTCTGGGAAAAAGATTCAAAGAAGAAGAAGAAATACAAGGATGATAGTTGTGATGACTCGAAGAAAAAGAAGAAATCTTCAAAGTCCTCATCTGCAAAGTCCTCATCTTCAAAGTCCTCAAAGCACAAGAAGAATGGTTCCAGAAAGGCTCGAGCATTCATTGGCAAGGAAATGTATTCTGATGAAGAATCTGAAGAATATGAAGAAGAGGAAGAATCTGAGGTGGAATCTGAATCTGGTGTCGCTAGCCTTGCTCTCGCTACTGCTTTCGTCAGCAAGTCCATCTTCAATGATGAAGAATATGACTGCTCCAATGACTCTGACGTCAGCAATGATGATTATGCTCCCACCTATTGCTTTATGGCAAAAGGCTCAAAGGTACACAAACATTATTTCTCTTCTGAATCAAGTGAAGGTGAATCTAATGAGTATGTGAAACCTAGCTATGATAAACTTGTTAAACTGGCCACTAAGCAACAAAGTGCACATGAAAAGCTTCAGAAAATGCTAGACCAAAGCGATGATCTGTTGAACGATGAAGTGGACCGGACTCAAACTGTGTCTGACGATCTCAAAAGTCTTCAGACAAAGTATGATAACCTTCAAAGTCATCATAATGACCTCTTAGCCGATCATGAGAAGCTCTCTTATGAATTTATTCAAAGGAAGCAAGATCTTGAGAAACTAAGGGTGTCACATGAGGATTTCCAAAGGGAAAACAATTCCTTACTGGATCAACAGATCAGTACCGCTCAGGAAGAATTTGTTCCACCTTGTTTGAAATTTATCGAACATAAAACTGCTAAGTCTTCTCCTGAATGTTCAAATGCTTCTATTTCTGCAAATTCTTCAACTATTCCAGTGGTCTCAAATTCCTCATCTGAGGATACCACAAGTATCACTGACGGAAATGCAGAGTTGAAGTAATTGTATGTGAGAGGTGTTGGAAATATGCCCTAGAGGCAATATATAAAGTGTTTATTATTATATTTCCTTGTTCATGATAATTGTTTATTATCCATGCTATAATTGTAGTGATTGGAAACACATTGCATGTGTGGGTAAATAGACAACAATGTGTCCCTAGTATGCCTCTAGTGAACTAGCTCGTTGATCAAAGATGGTCAGGGTTTCCTAGCCATTGACATGTGATGTCATTTGATAACGGGATCACATCATTGGGAGAATGATGTGATGGACAAGACCCAAACTACAAACGTAGCATATGATCGTGTCAGTTTATTGCTACTGTTTTCCGCATGTCAAGTATATGTTCCTATGACCATGAGATCATGCAACTCACGGATATCGGAGGAGTGCCTTGTGTGTATCAAACATCGCAACGTAGCTGGGTGACCATAAAGGTGCTCTACAGGTATCTCCGATGGTGTTTGTTGAGTTGGCATGGATCGAGACTGGGATTTGTTGCTCCGTGTTACGGAGAGGTATCTCGGGGCCCACTCGGTAATACAACATCAAGCCCCGCTTCAACTCCATTTGTGATTACATTCAGGACGGAGATATAGATATTTGTAAAGTACATACGGATTTGAATGTTGCAGACCGTTGACTAAACCTCCCTCACAAGCAAAACATGATCAACACCAGAACTCTATGGGTGTTCGATACATCACAATGTAACTATATTATTGACTCTAGTGCAAGGGGGAGACTGTTGGAAATATTCCCTAGAGGCAATAATAAAATGGTTATTATTATATTTCCTAGTTCATGATAATTGTCTATTGTTCATGCTATAATTGTGTTAGCCGGAAACCGTAATACATGTGTGAATACATAGACCACAACAAGTCCCTAGTGAGCCTCTAGTTGTTGGAAATATGCCCTAGAGGCAATAATAAATTGGTTATTATCATATTTCCTTGTTCATGATAATCGTTTATTATCCATGCTATAATTGTGTTGATCAGAAACTTAGATACATGTGTGGATACATAGACAACACCATGTCCCTAGTATGTCTCTCTAATAGACTAGCTCGTTGATCAAAGATGGCTATGGTTTCCTAGTCATGGACATGAGATGTCATTTTCTAATGGGATCACATCATTAGGAGAATGATATGATGGAGAAGACCCAAACTACAAACATAGCATATGATCGTGTCAGTTTATTGCTACTGTTTTCTGCATGTCAAGTATATGTTCCTATGACCATGACATCATGCAACTCACTGACACCGGAGGAGTACCTTGTGTGTATCAAACGTCGCAACATAACTGGGTGACTATAAAGGTGCTCTACAGGTATCTTCAAGGGTGTCTGTCGGGTTGGCATGGATCAAGACTGGGATTTTTGTACTCCATGTGACGGAGAGGTATCTCAGGGCCCACTCGGTAATACAACATCACAATAAGCCTTGCAAGCAATGTGACTAAGTGCTAGCCACGGGATCTTGTATTACCTAATGAGTAAAGAGACTTGCTTGCAACAAGGTTGAACTAGGTATGGAGATGCCGACGATTGAATCTCGGGCAAGTAACATACCGAAGAACAAAGGGAACATCATACGAGATTAACTGAATCCTTGACATAGAGGTTCGACCGATAAAGATCTTCGTAGAATATGTAGGAACCAACGTGGACGTCCAGGTCCCGCCATTGGTTATTGACCGTAGAGGTGTCTCGGTCATGTCTACATAGTTCTCGAACCCACAGGGTCTGCACACTTAAGGTTTGGTGACGTTTTGGTAGTATAGAGTTGTGTATGGTGGTGACCGAAGGTTGTTCGGAGTCCCGGATGAGATCCCGGACATCACGAGGAGCTCCGAAATGGTCCGGAGGTAAAGATTCATATATAGGAAGTCCCAGTTTGGTCGCCGGAAAAGTTCCGGGCTCATCGGTAGTGTACCGGGAGTGCGGGTTGTGTACCGGGGGACCTCCGGGAGGGGTATTTCGACCCCAAGAGGTCCATGGGCAGTGGAAGAATTATAACCAGCCCTTAATGGGCTGGGGAAACAGCCACAAAGTCCCATGGCGCAGGGAGAGGAAGTCCTAAAGGGAAAAGGGGAAAATCAGCCAATAGGAAGCAATCCTACTCCAACTAGGATTGGAGTAGGAGTAGGATTGCTCCTCCTTGGCCGGCCGAATCCTCTAGGGGGACTTGGTGCGCCAGCCCCCCCCTCCTCCTCTCCTCCTATATATATTGGTGGATAGCTAGGGTTTTGCATAGATTTTCCGGCCACGTGCTACCCAATCCACCGGTGCATAGTTTCTCCTCTAGATCGTAGTTCCGCAGTGCTTAGGCGAAGCCCTGCCGGAATTGCTCCACCACCATCGTCGGAGCGTCGTCACGCTGCCGGAGAACTCTTCTACATCTCCATCTCCTCTTGCTGGATCAAGATGGTGGAGATCATCATCACGCTGCACGTGTGCTGAACGCGGAGGTGCCGTCCGTTCGGTACTAGATCGGAAGTATCGTGATCAAGGCCACGAGACGTTTGTGATCGGATCGTGGCATGGATCGTGACGAGATTGCGGGACGGTTCGTGATTAGATCGCGGGACGCTCGGCGATTTGGATCGCGTAGAAGTACGACTACACCAACCGCGTTTCTTAACGCTTCCCGCTTAGCGATCTACAAGGGTATGTAGATCCACTCTCCCTCTCGTAGATGCTCATCACCATGGATAGGTTTGCGTGTGCGTAGGAAAATTTTGTTTCCCATGCAACGTTCCCCAACAGTGGTATCAGAGCTAGGTTGATGGTTCGATGAGATCTCGAGTAGAACACAAAAGGTTTGTGGGCGTTGATGCTTAGATTGCTTCCTCCCTTGGTCGGATTTTGGTTCAGCGGGATTGTGAGATAAAACGGCTCAAACCAACATTACTCGTACGCTTACGAGAGACCGGTTCCCTCGACGCAACTTGTTGCTTAGATGGCTTGCGGGCGACAATTTGTCTCACTTTAGTTGGATCGGATCTGACAAAGGCGGTCCTTGAGAAGGTTGAAAAGCAATCTATGTATCACCGTTGTGGTTTATGCGTAGGTGAGAATCGTTCTCACTAGATACCCGTTGCAGCCACGTAAAACATGTAACAACAATTAGAGGACGTCTAACTTGTTTTTGCAGGGTATGTTGTGATGTGATATGGCCAATTACATGATGTGATATATGTGATGTATGAGATGATCATGTGATGTATAGAATTTCACGACTTGCATGTTGATGAGTACGGCAACCGGCAGGAGCCATAGGGTTGTCTTTAATTATTGTATGACCTGCGAGTCAATCATTAAGCGCTATGTAATGCTTTACTTTATCGCTAAACGGTAGCAATAGAAGTAGAAGCAGGGCTGGCGCCACAACCCCGATGGCGACACGTTGATGGAGATCAAGATGATGGAGATCATGGTGTCGTGCCGGTGGCGATGGAGATCATGCCAGTGCTTTGAAGATGGAGATCTTAAGCACAAGTTCATGGCCATATCATGTCACTTATGAATTGCATGTGACGTTAATCCTTTTATGCACCTTGTTTTGCTTAGTACGACAGTAGCATTATAAGGTGATCCCTCACTTAAATTTCAAGATAAAATTGTGTTCTCCCCGAGTGTGCACCGTTGCGAAAGTTCATCGTGTTGAGACACCACGTGATGATCGGGTGTGATAGACTCTATGTTCGCATACAACGGGTGCAAGCCAGATTTGCACGCGCAGAACACTCGGGTTAAACTTGACGAGCATAGCATGCACAGACATGGCCTCGAAACACAAGAGACCAAAAGGTCGAGCATGAGTCATATAGTAGATATGATCAACATAATGATGTTCACCATTGAAGCCACCTTAACTCACGTGATGATCGGACTTGAGTTGGTGAATTTGGATCATGTGACACTCAGATGACCTGAGGGATGTCAATTTGAGTGGGAGCTTTAGTAATTTGATTAACTAAACTCATTATCTTGAACAATAGTCTAAGTAACCTTTGCATATTTATGTTGTAGATCAATGGCTCGCGCAGTAGCACCCCTGAATTTTAATGCGTTCCTAGAGAAAGCTAAATTGAAATATGATGGAAGTAACTTTGTTGACTGGGCCCGTAATCTGAGGATTATCCTCACGGCTTCCCAGAAGTCATATGTCCTTGATGCACTGCTTGGTGACCAACCAGAAGACATGACCTCCGAAGACGTTAAGAACGCTTGGGAGGCTCGTGCTGGAGACTTCTCAATAGTTCAGTGTGCAATATTGTATGGCTTAGAACCAGGACTTCAAAGATGTTTTGAACGTCATGGAGCATATGAGATGTTCCAGGAGTTGAAGTTTATCTTTCAGAAGAATGCCCGGATCAAGAGGTATGAGACCTCCGATAAATTCTATGCTTGCAAGATGGAGGAGAACGGGTCTATTAGTGAGCACATACTCAGAATGTCTGGGTACTCAAACCGTCTAGCTGAGTTAGGAATTACCCTTCCGCCGGAGGCAATCACTGATAGAGTTTTTCAATCGCTGCCACCTAGTTACAAGAGCTTTGTGATGAAGTATAACATGCACGGGATGAACAAGTCAGTCGCCGAGCTGTTTGCGATGCTGAAAGTCGCTGAGTCTGAAAGCCAGAAAGAACATCAAGTGTTGATGGTCAATAAAACCACTAGTTTCAAGAAAAATGGCAAAGGCAAAGGCAAGAAGGGTAAAACCAAGAAGGGTGGCAAAGCAGTTGCTACTCCTACAAAGAAGCCTAAGCATGGTCCTAAGCCAGAAACTGAGTGCTTTCATTGCAAAGGAACTGGCCACTGGAAGCGGAACTGCCCCAAGTACCTGGGTGACAAGAAGGCGGCCAACGACAAACAAGGTATATATGATATACATGTTATTGATGTGTACCTTACTAGCTCTCGTAGTAGTACCTGGGTATTTGATACCGGTTCGGTTGCTCACATTTGCAACTCAAAGCAGGAACTACGGAATAAACGAAGGCTGGCAAAGGACGAAGTGACGATGCGCGTAGGAAATGGTTCCAAGGTTGATGTGATCGCCGTCGGCACGCTCTCTCTTCGATTACCATCGGCATTAGTGATGAACCTGAATAATTGTTATTTAGTGCCTGCGTTAAGCATGAACATTATATCTGGATCTTGTTTATTGCGAGACGGTTACTCATTTAAATCAGAGAATAAAGGTTGTTCTGTTTATATGAGTAATATCTTTTATGGTCATGCACCCAATGTTAGGGGTTTATTCATATTGAATCTTGATAGTGATGACACACATGTTCATAACATTGATGCCAAAAGATGTAGAGTTGATAATGATAGTACCACTTTCTTGTGGCACTACCGTTTAGGTCATATTGGTGTAAAACGCATGAGGAAGCTCCATGCTGATGGACTTTTGGAGTCACTTGATTTTGAATCACTTGACACATGTGAACCATGCCTCATGGGCAAGATGACTAAAACTCCGTTCTCTGGAACAATGGAACAGACAAGTGACTTGTTGGAAATCATACATACTGATGTGTACGGTGCAATGAATGTTGCAGCGCGTGGTGGATATCGTTACTTTCTCACCTTCACTGATGACTTGAGTAGATATGGGTATATTTACTTGATGAAACACAAGTCTGAAACATTTGAAAAGTTCAAGCAATTTCAGAGTGAAGTTGAGAATCATCGTAACAAGAAGATTAAATTTCTACGATCTGATCGAGGAGGTGAATATCTGAGTTATGAGTTTGGCAGTCACTTAAGACAATGTGGAATTGTTTCACAGTTGACACCGCCCGGAACACCACAGCGTAATGGTGTGTATGAACGTCGTAATCGGACCTTATTAGATATGGTGCGTTCTATGATGTCTCTTGCCGATTTGCCACTATCGTTTTGGGGTTATGCATTAGAGACAGCTGCATTCACTTTAAACAGGGCACCATCGAAATCCGTTGAGACGACGCCATATGAACTGTGGTTTGGCAAAAAGCCGAAGTTGTCATTTCTTAAAGTTTGGGGATGTGATGCTTATGTCAAAAAGCTTCAGCCTGAAAAGCTGGAACCCAAAGCGGAGAAATGCGTCTTCATAGGATACCCGAAAGAGACAGTCGGGTATACCTTCTATCTCAGATCCGAGGGCAAAGTGTTTGTCGCTAAGAACGGAACATTTCTTGAGAAAGAGTTTCTCTCGAAAGAATTGAGTGGGAGGAAAATAGAGCTTGATGAGGTTGTTGAACCTTTGCTTCTACCAGAAAGTAGCGCAGTGCAGAAAGGTGTTTCTGTGGAGCCTATGACGGTTGAAGAAGAAGTTAATGATGATGATCATGAAGCTTCGGATCAAGTTACTAATGAACCTCGTAGGTCGACAAGAACGCGTGCTACTCCTGAGTGGTACGACAATCCTGTCTTAGAGGTCATGTTGGTAGACAACAATGAACCTACGAGCTATGAAGGAGCGGTGATGGGCCCGGATTCTGAGAAATGGTTAGAGGCCATGAAATCCGAGATGGGATCCATGTATGAAAACAAAGTACGGACTTTGGAAGTATTACCTGAAGGGCGAAAGGCCATTCAGAACAAATGGATCTTTAAGAAGAAGACGGACGCGGACGGTAATGTCACCGTTTATAAAGCTCGACTTGTGGCAAAGGGTTTTTCACAAGTTCTAGGAGTGGACTACGATGAGATCTTCTCACCCGTAGCGATGCTTAAGTCCGTCAGAATCATGTTGGCAATAGCTGCTTATTTCGACTATGAAATTTGGCAGATGGATATCAAAACGGCGTTCCTCAATGGTTTCCTTGAGGAAGAGTTGTATATGATGCAACCCGAAGGTCTATCCAGAGAATGCTGACAAAGTTTGCAAACTCTAGCGATCCATTTATGGACTGGTGCAAGCATCTCGGAGTTGTAATAAGCGTTTTGATGAGGTGATCAAAGCGTTTGGGTTTATACAAGTTTATGGAGAAGCTTGTATTTACAAGAAAGTGAGTGGGAGCTCTATAGCGTTTCTAGTGTTATATGTGGATGACATATTGCTGATTGGAAACAATATAGAAATGCTGGAAAGCGTGAAAGAATATTTGAATAAGAGTTTTTCAATGAAGGACCTAGGAGAAGCTGATTTCATATTAGGCATTAAGATCTATAGAGATAGATCGAGACGCTTAATAGCACTTTCACAGAGCACATACCTTGATAAAGTTTTGAAGAAGTTCAAAATGGAACAGTCCAAGAAAGGGTTCTTGCGTGTGTTACAAGGTGTGAAGTTGAGTAAGACTCAATGCCCGGTGACTGCAGAAGATAAAGAAAAGATGAGCGTCATCCCCTATGCTTCAGCCATAGGCTCTATCATGTATGCAATGCTGTGCACAAGACCCGATGTCAGCCTTGCCATAAGTATGGCTGGAAGGTGTCAAAGTGATCCTGGAGTGGAGCACTGGCAAGCAGTCAAGAATATCCTTAAGTACCTGAAAAGGACTAAGGAAATGTTTCTCGTTTATGGAGGTGATAAAGAGCTCGTCGTAAAGGGTTACGTCGATGCAAGCTTTGACACTGATCCGGACGACTCTAAGTCGCAAACCGGATACGTATTTATTCTTAATGGGGGAGCGGTAAGCTGGTGCAGTTCCAAGCAAAGCGTGGTAGCTGATTCTACATGCGAAGCGGAGTACATCGCAGCCTCGGAGGCAGCGAAGGAAGGTGTCTGGATGAAGCAGTTCATGACAGATCTTGGAGTAGTGCCTTGTGCATTGAATCCAATAGACCTGTTCTGTGACAACACTGGTGCCATTGCTCTAGCCAAGGAACCAAGGTTTCACAAGAGGACCAGACACATAAAGTGACGCTTCAACTCCATCCGGTTCTACATCGAGGAGAAGGACATAAATATTTGCAAAATGCACACGGATCTGAATGTTGCAGACCCGTTGACTAAACCTCTTCCAAGGGCTAAACATGATCAACACCAGAACTATATCGGTGTTCGATTCATTACCATGTAAATCACATAGTGATGTGAACTAGATTATTGACTCTAGTGCAAGTGGGAGACTGTTGGAAATATGCCCCAATGTTAGGGGTTTATTCATATTGAATCTTGATAGTGATGACACACATGTTCATAACATTGATGCCAAAAGATGTAGAGTTGATAATGATAGTACCACTTTCTTGTGGCACTACCGTTTAGGTCATATTGGTGTAAAACGCATGAGGAAGCTCCATGCTGATGGACTTTTGGAGTCACTTGATTTTGAATCACTTGACACATGTGAACCATGCCTCATGGGCAAGATGACTAAAACTCCGTTCTCTCGAACAATGGAACGGGCAAGTGACTTGTTGGAAATCATACATACTGATGTGTGCGGTGCAATGAATGTTGAAGCGCGTGGTGGATATCGTTACTTTCTCACCTTCACTGATGACTTGAGTAGATATGGGTATATTTACTTGATGAAACACAAGTCTGAAACATTTGAAAAGTTCAAGCAATTTCAGAGTGAAGTTGAGAATCATCGTAACAAGAAGATTAAATTTCTACGATCTGATCGAGGAGGTGAATATCTGAGTTATGAGTTTGGCAGTCACTTAAGACAATGTGGAATTGTTTCACAGTTGACACCGCCCGGAACACCATAGCGTAATGGTGTGTTTGAACGTCGTAATCGGACCTTATTAGATATGGTGCGTTCTATGATGTCTCTTGCCGATTTGCCACTATCGTTTTGGGGTTATGCATTAGAGACAGCTGCATTCACTTTAAACAGGGCACCATCGAAATCCGTTGAGACGACGCCATATGAACTGTGGTTTGGCAAAAAGCCGAAGTTGTCATTTCTTAAAGTTTGCGGATGTGATGCTTATGTCAAAAAGCTTCAGCCTGAAAAGCTGGAACCCAAAGCGGAGAAATGCGTCTTCATAGGATACCCGAAAGAGACAGTTGGGTATACCTTCTATCTCATATCCGAGGGCAAAGTGTTTGTCGCTAAGAACGGAATATTTCTTGAGAAAGAGTTTCTCTCGAAAGAATTCAGTGGGAGGAAAATAGAGCTTGATGAGGTAGTTGAACCTTTGCTTCTACCAGAAAGTAGCACAGCGGAAAAAGATGTTTCTGTAGAGCCTACGACGGTTGAAGAAGAAGTTAATGATGATGATCATGAAGCTTAGGATCAAGTTACTAATGAACCTCGTCGGTCGACAAGTATAAAGTGCAAGATGTCCTCATACAATTTGCTTCAAGGGCCTCCACCAACTTCGGCGTCAAGATCAAGCATATCAGGAGTGATAATGGGACTGAGTTCAAGAACACCAATCTTGATGAATATATTGATGAACTTGGTATTACTCATGAGTTATCTACCCCTTATACTCCTCAGCAGAATGGCATCATGGAGCGCAAGAACATGACTCTTGTTGTGATGGCTCGCACCATGCTTGATGAATACAAGACTCCTCATCGCTTCTGGCCTGAAGTAATTGATACTGCATGCCACATCATCAACATGGTATAGCTTCACAAATTCTTCAAGAAGACTTCGTATGAACTTATGAATGGCAAGAAACCCAATGTAAGTTATCTCAAAGTCTTCGGTGCAAAATGCTGGATTAGAGATCCTCGCCACAGTTTTAAATTTGCACCGAAAGCACATGAAGGTTTTATGCTTGGTTACAGAAAGGACTCACACACCTATATAGTCTTCAACACCTACCACCACAAGGTTGTTGAACTTTAGATGTGCGGTTCGATAAACTGATGGCTTGCAAAGAGAGCACCTGCCTTCTGTGTTAGATGAACAGTCTCCTGAGGAATCCATTAAGCTAAAGGCTACTGAAGATGTCATACCCACTAAGGAAGTCATTCCAACGAATGAAGACATTCATGCTGATACACCTGAAGAAAATGATGCTGAAGAAAATCCTCAGCCACGTCAACCTGCTCATCCGAGAGTTGCAAATGAAGTGCAGATTGACAAAATCATCGATGACATTAATGCACAGGTCCTCTCACTCACTCAAAAGCTTCACATTTGACTAAGTTTTGTGGGCACTTTGCCTTTGTCTCTATCATATAGCCCACCAAAGTTGATGAAGCATTCAAGGAGCCTGAGTGGATTCAAGCTATGCAAGAGGAATTGCATCAATTCAAGCTCAACAATGTGTGGGAACTTTTCAAGTGGCTAGATCCTCGCAAGCATAACATCATAGGTACCAAGTGGATCTACCGCAACAAGCAAGACAAAAATGGCCTTGTGGTAAGGGATAAGGCTCGTCTTGTAGCTCAAGGCTACACATAGGTTGAGGTAATTGACTTTGATGAAACTTTTGCACATGTTGCTAGACTTGAAGCTATTCGCATATTGCTTGCTTATGCTAACCATCATGATATCATCTTATATCAAATGGATGGGAAAAGTGAATTCCTCAATGGTAAGCTTGAGGAAGAAGTATATGTTGCTCAACCCCGAGGTTTTGAAGACCCTAAGCATCCTGACAAAGTCTTCAGACTCAACAAGGCCCTCTATGGCCTCAAGCAGGCCCCTCGGGCGTGGTACGACACTCTGAAGGAATTCCTCATGAAGAAAGGCTTCAAACCCGGTTCACTTGACCCAACTCTTTTCACAAAATCCTAGGACAATGAACTGTTCATATGCCAAATATACGTAGACGATATTATCTTTTGTTGTACTGACAAACATTACAGTGATGAATTTGCCTATATGATGAGTGAAGAATATCAAATTTCTATGATGGGAGAGTTGAAATTATTCTTAGGTCTTCAAATTCATCAGAAAGACAACGACATCTTCATATCACAAGAGAAATACCTCAAGGATATTATGAGGAAATTCGGCATGCAAGATTGCAAAGGCGTCAAAACTCCAATGCCTTCAAAAGGCCACCTCTGCACTGACAAAAATGGTAAAGATTTCGATCAAAAGGTATATCGCTCCATGATTGGCTCATTATTGTATCTATGTGCATCTAGGCCTAGTATTATGCTGAGTGTTTGCATGTGTGCCCGATTCCAAGCAACACCGAAGGAATCACACTATAAGGCTATGGAACATATTCTTCGATACTTAGCTCACACACCAACACTTGGATTGTGGTATCCCAAGGGCTCAAATCTTCAGCTCGTTAGATACTCTGATGCTGACTATGCTGGAGATTGTGTGGATCGCAAGTCAACCTCAGGCACATGTCATTTCCTCGGACAATCCTTAGTCTGATGGTCCTCGAAGAAGCAGAACTGCGTTTCACCATCAACTGCTGAAGCTGAGTACATTGTTGCTGGTTCATGCTGCGCTCAGTTGCTGTGGATGAAGCAAACCCTCAAGGACTACGACATCAAGTTGAAGAATGTGCCTCTCTACTATGACAACGAGAGTGCCATCAAGATTTCTTACAACCCAGTTCAGCATTCCAAGACCAAGCACATCCAGATTCGTCATCATTTTCTTCGAGTTCATGTACTCAAGGGCGACATCTCCATCGACCACATCCCCACTGAAGAACAACTGGCCGATATCTTCACAAAGCCCTTGGATGAAAAGAGATTTTGCAACTTGCGGTGTGAGCTAAATATCTTAGAATCGTTGAATGTTTTTTGAAAAAGGACACACATCATAACCCTTATGCAAAATTGATGACTTGGATGTGCAACACATGAAGTAACATTTTTCTTCAATCAATGAAGAATAACCCCCTAAGTGTGAAGAAATTAATGAAGAATTTGATTCTCAGAACTCTGCGACAATTGTATGCGGTGTCTGAAGTCATCATTCTTATACGACGGGTCACGCCACCAACCATAGTTGAAATTCTTCAAAGATGAATTTTTCATCATTTTGCAAATTCTTCAAATTTTCAAATTCCTTAACTTTTCAAATTCTTCAACATTTCAAATTCTTCAAACTATGGAACTCATGTTCTTCATTGACTATATATATATATATATATATATATTTGAGTTTTTCAATGTCCTCAACAACATTCACTTATTGCTAATTCTTCAAGTTGATTTTCATCTAAGTGAATGTGATCGGACCCTTTCCCCTCTATGCTAAACACAAACCAGTCTGTTCGCAAATTATTCATATGCGTTCTACTTTGAAACTCGTTCAAAGTCTGCACTGTGTCCTTGACAGCTGAAGAATTTGCGAACGGAAAGTTTAAAATTTTCACTATCAAAATTTTCGGCGTTTCCCGCTCAATCGGTTCCGATTCCCACGACTGGATAACCCATGATCCCCCACTATCGCCACTACTCAGAACATGGGTGAGACATGTCGCTGGAGAGCAAGGGTCAGGAGCAATTTGGTCCAAAATCTTCAGACACATTGGTTTTCACCTCCACTATAAATACCCCTCACCTTTCACTGTCCTCTGTTACTCATCACTTCTACTCTCTCCCGAGCTCCGACCTAGCACCGCTGCTAAAATCATCGTCCCCGGTGTGGAAGAGCTTCACTGCCTCGACCTCGCCGTCGCCGTACTCGTATCGGCCTCGGAAGTCTTCACCCTGCCGCCACTATAGCTGTCTCCCTATGCCGAGCTAGGGCGTGGGAGATCCGGACTGATGAACTTCCAATCTCATTCCTCAGTTCATCGTGTTCTTCACCAGGGTAAATAAATTTTTTTTACTGCCCTTGTTTTATCTTCAAGTTGTCCTAAATCTTCACAAAGGTGTTTATTCTTCAACAATTTCATTCTAAAGCAACTTAAATGTTCATTCACTTGACGATTTTTTCCTAAGTTATGATTTTCTTGAAGATTCAATTGTGTGAATCCTGAAATTTGCACAACTCTGGAACCTGAGACAAAGAACACTTAGTGAAATTCCTCAAGACACTCATGGTAAAATTCCTCTCACCTGATATTGTTGAAAAATTTCTGAGAACGCATATGACCTCTTCAAATTCCTCGCACCTATTCTCTGTTCATAGGTACAAACATGTCCGCTGATGAATCACTAGGTTCTCATCAACTTAACTCATTTGCAGCGTTTCTTGAGGAAAAACTGTGCACTTCTTCAGAATCCTCAAGAGTTCAACATCCTTAGCTGAAGAAAATGGCTGATAAGAAACAACAGAAAGGTGGAAAGAAGCTTGATGTGCACACTGCTTTTGAGATTCCAGATGACTTGTATGAGGAATACTGCACACCCGATGAGCAAACTCATGGCAAAGAGACGACTAAGTAGAGAAAGATCCGTCTGTAGAAAATTGAGAGGAGATGGGCAAAAGAATGGAAGGAATATCGTTATGTAATTCCTAAATACATGATGAAATTCGCTATGAAACCTCCTTGCAGCAGGCCTCCCTTGGCTCTAAATCAAATTGCCGATCCCACTAGTCTCAAAAATGGTGAAGAATTTCCTCACATATGGGAGAAACAGCAAGCCAAGTTGGCGAGGAAAGCTAAAGAGGCTGTAAAGAAATTCAATGAAGACTCTGCTGTTGCTGCCACTGTCGGAGCCTCAGCTAGTGCTCCGAAGAAATCAATGATGAAGAAATCTGATGTGAAGTCAAATTCTTCAACTACAAAATCATCACAGCAGATTCCTCAAGCTCAAAGGCCTCAGTCTTCAAAGGCCTCAGCCGCTGGCTCAGTAGCTGGTCAGTCCTCTGCTGCCGCTACAAAGTCCTCAACTCCTGTGCACCTTGCATCATCTCAGAGGACAAAGGGATTCTCAAATGCTTCAAAGATCTCTGCACGCCCCTCTGCTAAAGAAAAGTCCTCAACAAGTCCTATAGTGTTGAAGCTGAAGAAAATTGCTGGACGAGGTCAAAGACCAAGTCCTCACACAAGCAAAGCAATGGTAACTATACCCTCAAGATCTGAGGATGATGATGAAGCTGATGATGAAGAACTTGAAGAAATCATTAGAGAAAGTTAGAAAAAGTTTGCATTAGCCAAAGATAGCTCTGTTCCACTTTTGCTGGATCCCAAGATGATCCTCAACTTCATAGACATATGGCATGAGGATCCAAGCACCCCACTTTCCTCACTGAACCTGCCTCTTGGTGTGGACCATTTCCTCACCCACTTCATTGCTGAGGAAAAATGGAAAAGAGAACAAGCTTAGAGAGCTAAGAGGAACAGGGCCTGGAAAGAAAAACTCTTGAGGAACAGTGTGATGAATTTGACTCCAAAGCAACTCATGACTATTCAGTCTAAAATTCGCTTCCTTTCTGAGGAACCAGAATAATACGATGCTGAATGGAAGGGTACCAAGGTGAGATTCGCCAGGGCAGCCCAAGCCGCTATTAAGGACCATAACACCAGGGTTGCAGCTCGACCGCAACCACAAATTCCTTTGGGTGAAGAAACTGCTCAGCCTGTTGAGGAATTTGCTAATGCAGCTAAAGAAAGTTAGACTACTGAAGAACCTGCCAGGGCAACCTTCACTGCTGCACCTGATGAAACTGAACCTTAGGAAACTGCTGGCCCTTCACCCTCCTCAAAAATCTCCAAGTCCTCAAGGGTGAAGACAATCAACCTTCCTTCTACATCATAAGAGAAGAAGACCAAGGCTGCTGAGAACAAGGCACTAAAAAGGAAAGCATCAACTTTAGATTCCTCGGCCGTGAAGAAATTGAAGATACTGTCAAGCTCTTCAAAAGAACCAGTTGATGCTACCCCAATTTTCTCAGCACTAGCCTATGAAATAGTGCCATTCGGTGTTGACTACGTCATCCTGAATGATGATCAAGAAGAGATGGATCAATCTGCTGCTAGCTCAGAGCGGATAGATGAAGAAATTGTAGTGGAAGAAAAAGCTTCAACTCCACTGGTATCATCGCCCCAGCCTTAGTTCACTGCTGAAGAGGCCGACATTGAAGAAATTGATGAGGATGTAGACATTGGAAATACAACTCCTGTCATCAACAATGAATATTGGGAAACAACTCATCCAGACTGAAGAAATTCATGAAGGATCTGATGACTTGACCGCCAAAGTCACTGAAGATATTCCAACTGCATCAGCTGATGACTTTGCTGCTCCACCTACCATGGAGAAAACAGCTCCACAAATTCCAGAGTATGAATAAATTTCTCCCATGCCGAAGGATATCAAGGGCCGCTTCAAGCCAAATCTTCAGCCGAAGCCTAGAATGCCATTCAAAGGCTCAACGCGCCCCAAATTCCTCAAAAGCAATTTCTTGAACGAGCACATTTTGTTCACTGGTCCCAATCCCTATGACTGACCAAGGGCCAATCGAAGCTGATTCTGGACTGCCACTTAGATGAATTACTATGCATCAGTTCTGTTTGGCAAGAAGAAAGTCTTCGAGCACCATCAAATTCCTCATGCTGATATGGAAACACTTCCATTATTCACGCCGATGCTCCAAGTTCTTCACGATGCAGGAATTCATCCCTTCTGCGTGGACATTTGCGATTGGAATGAAGAACTCATTCTTCAATTTTATGCCACCCTGCACATCAGAGGCGATGCTTCTGACATCAACTCCTGGGTTTTGGACTGGATGATAGGATCAACACATCTCACTGCTCAAGCATCCGAAATTACTTCGGTCTGTCCTAGTGCCAATTCCTTCAGAAGAAGCTCGTTGACTGTTTGACGAACCAGCTCTTCCAAATCAACTGATGCAAGTGTTGATGAAGCATGTGGCTTCTGGAAAGCCTCAATGGAAAACCTTCCTTGTGAAGGATTTTCTCTATGTGCCCAGGACGGTCTATCGCATTCTCATAAATACTCTATGTCCTCAGAAGGGCCACAACTCTAAAGAAGAGGAAGTGGAGGGAGTCATGAAGAATATGCTTTTTAACATCATTCATGGGATTCCCATCAACTTCCATGATTTCTTCATGAGGACATTGGCTAATGCTGCTCTAGCCCCATTTGAACAGAAGCCTTATGCACCTTGGATCATGAAGTTAATCAGAGCAAAGTCTTTAGTTCTCTTCAAGGCAGACTTTCAGAATCATTTCAACTTGCTACCTCCGATTGAAGTCTAAAAGTGCATTATATCAACTAGAAGGGGGGGTTATTAGGTGATTTTTACAAATTCATCACTTGAGGAATGTCAACTTTGACGAATTTGAAATATGATGAATAACTTGCAGCGGAATAAGTACTCAAGTGCATGAGGAACATGGTAACAGCATAGTCCTCATGATGAAATGAAACATGCACAGATTACAAGTAGCGTGATATAGGATAAGCAGTGATGAACAAGGTAACTTGAAGAATTTGAGGTGAGGAAATTGTGAAAGTATTCAGTCAAATTCTTCAAACAGTAAAAATCAATTTCATCAACAAGTTTATGAGGAATAGAGGGGTTGAGGAAATAGAACCAGGTAGCTCGATGAAGACAATGGTTTGATGACCCAGTTCCAACTGCTGTGACAGTCGTACGTCTAGTTTGAAGTGGCCTGGTATTTAAACCAGAGGACACACGATCCTAGGACACACAGTCCTTACCATATTCTCCTTGAGCTAAGGTCACACAGTCCTCGCCCAACACTCGTGGTAAGTCTTCAGGGTAGACTTCCAAAACCCTCACAAACTGGTCACCTGGCGATCCACAATTTACTACTGGATGCTCTAGACCAAGGTCACTTCGTGATCCCCATTTGACTACAGGATGCACTAGACCATGACGCTTAACTGTCTGGAGGATGCAAATTCCTCAAAGGTAACAAGCGTCGATCCCACACAGGAATTTCTTCAGTGATGCTCAATCACTTTGGGTTTGGTGGTTTGGTGGTGGGTTTTTCCTCACTGATGATTTTCTCTCAAAGTCCTCGGAGGATGGGTTGCTCTCAAATGACAAGTGTCAGTTCTCTCTCGGAGCAGCCAAGCAACTAGTGGTTGTGTGTTTGGGGTGGGCGGTGTCTATTTATAGCCAGGGCGCAACCTGACATGATAAGACATAAGTGCCCCCAATGATATGACCGTTATGAGGATGTTATGATTGGGGACAGCTGGCGCTAAGCACAGCAATAGTCGGATATTTGAACTATGAAAGTCCTGAGACATATCATGTTCCTCACTTGTAGGCAATTCGCACTGGCGAAATCCTAACTCCTCAGTCGGATCAATTTCCTCAGAGACCAAAAGAACTTTGTCTCTGTCACTAAAGAAATTGATTGAATCGTAAGAGATTTTCAAAGACTTCACTCGAAGGATTGTATAGGTTGAGGATTTTGGAGTTGAGCATCAGTTGGAAATTTTCCTTAGTATTACCTCGGCCCCGTTTAATAGTACGGTGTTTCCTATGACTCAAATAAAGGAAATGAAACTACAAAAACAAAAGTCTTCACGCTTCATAGTCCTCGTTCATATCTTCAAGGTCACACCAACTTCTTCATTTTCAAAGTCTTTAGGTAATACAGAAGTCTTCAGCAAAGTCTTCACCAAAGTCTTTAGTTGAAGACACTCATTTTTAGGGATCGGTAATCTACGGATGTATCGAACTCCTCATCGACTTATAGAGCCTGTGTACACTCACAAACACATTACTTCCTTAACCTATAAGTCTTCAATACACCAAAATCACTAAGGGGCACTAGATGCACTAACAATCTCCCCGTTTTTGGTGATTGATGACAAATAGGTTAAGTTTTCAACGGGGATAATACTATGAAGTGTAAATACTGAGTTTGTCGAATTTGATTGCAAGATATAGAGGAACTCGCCCTGAAGACGTGCATATTTGAGGAATTGGCTTTGGACTACAAATGCACATAGCAGGTTAAAACATGGAGAACTCCCCCTATATCTTGTAATTCATACACGCATTTGAACATATGATATGAAGAATTTGAAATGCGTGATGAAAATGGTGTGTGACAAATTTTAGCATGTATGCATTAAGGTACTTGGGGAAATAAACATGCGGGGAAATAGTTCAAAAGTGCCAGACCACCATAGGACTTAAGTTTACAACTCGATCAATAAAAGCTTCAGAAGAGCGAGAGTTGTCACTTAAACAAAATTAGCCCATATATAGAGACCCGCTTAAAGACTAACTCAAATTTTCTCCCCCTTTGTCATCGAAGACCAAAAGGGATGAAAAAATGAGGACTAAAGCCCCTTTGAAGAATTTCATCGTGTTGGTAAGGAAGGAGCGCCAGTGTTGTCGGGGTCGCTTGTCAATGCAGGGCCTGCCACAGTGTCGTCAATGTCTTCATCTTCATCTCTCTCACGTGATGAAGAATATGAACTTGTGACCATCAGAGGAACTTGGAATTTCTTGAATTTCTTCTGTGGTTGATGAGCCCAGTCAGGATGTTCCTCAAAGTTTAGCTTGTTCAGTTCTTCAGGAGTTGTGAGGTGAGACAGGACATCCCAAGTGTGCTTGAGGGTTTCATCTGCATAGTAGTGAGTTCTCTTCACAGAGTTCTGAGTCACAGTCATGTTTTGCACAATGTAACCAAGTTGACGCTTTACCCACTTGTGATTGCGATCGAACTTCTGATGAAGACTTATTAGAAGTTCACGATCAATCATCACACGCGGGACAGACTATTGAGATCATTGAGCTAAGGCCTTTGCTTCTGAGTCCTGAGTTGCAGTGTCATCATTGGTGGAGAAGGAAGCACCTTTGCGAAACTGTCCATCCAATGGACGAGTGCCTTCATCGATGACAACCTTTCCTTTTCCTTCCACCGAGTCAATTGTGCTCTTGATGACTTCGATTGGAGGTAGGGAATCCAAAGTGGTTCTGGAAATCAGCCTTGAAGGGAACTGAGGACTTTGCCCTGATGAATTTCATGATCCAAGGCGCATAAGGCTTATGTTCAAATGGAGCTAAAGCAGCATTGGCCAATGTCCTCATGAAGAAATTATGTAAGTCGATGGGAATCCCATGAATGATGTTGAAGAGCATATTCTTCATGACTCCCTCCACTTCTTCTTCTTCATAATTGTGGCCCTTCTAAGGACATAGAGTATTTGTGAGTATGCGGTAGACCGTCCTGGGCACATATAGCAAATCCTTCACAAGGAAGGTTTTCCGTCAAGGCTTTCTAGGAGGCAATGTCTTCATCAATAGTTGTATCGGCTGATTCAGAACTACAGGTTCATCAAACAGTCTGCGAGCTTCATTTGAGGGAATTGGAACTGGTACACACTGAAGCAATTCAGAAGCTTGAGCAGTGAAGTGAGTTGATCCTGTCATCTAGTCCAAAACCAGAAGTTGATGTCTGAAGCATTTCCACTGATATGTAGTGTGGCATAGAACTGAAGGATGAGTTCTTCATTCCAGTCACAGATGTCGACGCAGAAAGGAAGAATGCCTGCATCGTGAAGAACTTGTAGCACTGGTGTGAACGATGGAAGTGTTTCCATGTAAGCATGAGGAATTTGGTGGAGCTCGAAGACTTTCTTCCTCTCAAACAGGACAAATGCATAGTAGTTGAGCTGAGTTGCCGTCCAGAATCTGCTATGACCGGCCCTTGCAAAGTCATAAGGATTTGGACCTGTGAAGAACATGCACTCATTGAAGAAATTTCTCTTGAGGAATTTGGGGCGCGCTAAGCCTTTGAATGGCATTCTTGGCTTCGGTTAAAGATTTGGCTTGAAGCGGCCCTTGATCTCCTTTGGCATAGGAGGAACTTCTTCAGACTGAACAATTTGGAGGGCTGGTTCCTTAGTTGCGGGTGGAGCAGCAAAGTCATCAGCTGTTGCGGCTGGAATTTCTTCAGTGACTTGGGTGGTCTGATCAGTAGATTCTTCATGTATTTCTTCAGTCGGAGCAGGCGACTGAGGAATCTGTGTCAGAGGAGTAGTCATAGGTGAATTTGGGTGCTGATTCCCAATATCCATCGTTGATGATAGGAGTTGTATTGCCAATGTCTACATCCTCATCAATTTCTTCAACACCAGCCTCTTCAGCAGTGAACTGAGGCTGGGGCGATGATACCTTTGGGGTTGAAGCAATGTCTTCAACTTCAATTTCTTCATCAATCTGCTCTGTCGAAGCAGTAGAATGATCTTCATCTTCTTCATCTATGATGACATAGTCAATCCCAAATGGTACAAATTCATAAGCCGGTACAGAGGAGAGTGGTGTAGCATCAATGGGTCCAGTTGAAGAACTTGACATAGTCTTCAACTTCTTCATAGCTGAGGATTCTGAATCTGAGGCTTTTCTCTTAAGAGTCTTTTCCTCTGCAGTTTTAGCTTCTTCAGGCACGAGTGATGTAGTCGCCCTGGTGGGTTCAGGTTCTTCAGGCGCAGCAAAAACGTCAGTTGGCCTTTCAGTTTCTTCAGGCACAACAGTGGTGGTTGTCCCGACATGATCATTAGTGGTCTGAGTTTCCTCAGCAGCACTGGCTGAGGAATTTCATCACCCTGAGGAATCTCAATAGCGTGACTATTTTGTGCTTGCGATCGAGCTTCAACCCTTGTGTTGTGATCCTTCACAGCAACTTGAGCAGCCCTGACGAATCTTACCTTGGTGCCCTTCCATTCAACATCATACCTTTCTTGATCCTCAGAGAGTGTGCGAATTTCAGACTGAACTATGACGAGTTGATTTGGGGTCAAGTTCATCACATTGTCTCTCAGGAACTTTTCTTTCTGAGCCCTCTTCCTCTAAGCTCTCCGAGCTTGTTCTGTTTTCCATTTTCTTCAGAAATGAAGTGGGTGAGGACATGGTCCACACCAAGAGGCAGGTTCAGTGAAGAAAGTGGGGTGTTTGGATCTTCATGCCATATATCAACGAAGTTGAGGATCATCTTGGGATCCAACATGAGAGGAACAGATCTGCCCTTGGCTATAGCAGCCCTCTGCTGACTTTGCCTGATGATTTCTTCCAATTCTTCATCATCAGCTTCATCATCATCCTCATATCCTGAGGGGACAGTTACCATAGCTTCGCTTGTGTGAGGACTTGGTCTTTGACCTCGTCAAGCCGTTTTCTTCAGCTTCAACATAGTAGGACTAGTTGAGGACTTTGCTATAGTAGAGGGGCTTGCCGAGATCTTTGGAACTTTTGAGAACCCCTCAGTCCTTTTACATGATGCCAGATGCACAAGGGTTGAGGACTTTGTAGCTGCAGCTGAGGACTGAGCAGCAACAGTACCAGCATCTGAGGCCTTTGTAGGTTGAGGCCTTTGGACTTGAGGAATCTGTTGTGATGATTTTGAGATTGAAGAACTTGTCTTCATAACAGATTTCTTCATCATTCATTTCTTCGGAGCACTTACAAAGGCTCCAACAGAGGCATCGGCAACAGAATCTTCATTGAATTTCTTCACTGCCTCTTTGCCTTTCCTCGCCAGCATGGCTTGCTGCTTCTCCCGCATATGAGGAAAATCCTCACCAGTCTTGAGACTAGTGGGATCAGCAATTTGATTTTGAGCCAGGGGAGGCATGCTGCAAGTAGGTTTCACAGCGAATTTCATCATGTATTTAGGAGTTACATAACGATATTCCTTCCATTCCCTTGCCCATCTCCTCTCAATTTTCTCCAGACGAATTTTTCTACGCTTGGTCGTTTCTTTGCCATGAGTTTCTTCATCAGGTGTGCAGTATTCCTCATACAAGTCATCTGGAATCTCAAAAGTAGTGTGCACATCTGGCTTCTTTCCACCTTTTGAGGTTTCTTTCCGTCAGCCATTTTCTTCACCTGAGGAATTTGAAATCTTGAGCACTCTGAAGAAGTACACAATTTTTCCTCAAGGAATGCTGCAAATGAGTTAAGTTGATGAGAACCTAGTGATTCATCAGCGGACATGTTGTACCTGTGAACAGAGTATAGGTGCGAGGAATTTGAAGAGGTCATATGCATTCTCAGAAATTTTTAAATAAAATAGTTGTGAGGAATTTGAACATGGGTGTCTTGAGGAATTTCACTAAGTGTTCTTTGTCTTAGGTTCCATAGTTGTGCAAATTTTGAGGATTCACACAGTTGAGGAATCTTGAAGAAATCATTACTTAGGGAAAATCATCAAGTACATGAAGATGTAAGGTGCTTTAGAATAAGATTCATGAAGAATAAACACCTTTTGAGGAATATGAAGAACATTTGAAGATCAAACAAGGGTAGTAAAATTAAATTTTATTTACCCTGGTGAAGAACACGAAGAACTGAGAGATTAGATTGGGAAGTTCGTCAGATTAGATCTCCCATGCCCTAGCTTGGCAGAGGGAGACATCTACAGCGGCGGCGGTGTTAGTGCATCTAGTGCCCCTTGATTTTGGTGTATTGAAGACTTATAGGTTAAGGTTCTAATGCATTTGTGAGTGTACACATGCTCTATAAGTCAATGAAAAGTTTGACACATTTGGAGATTATCGACCCCTAAAAATGTATGTCTTCAACTAAAGACTTTGCTGAAGACTTTGTGAAGACTTTGTGAAGACTTTGAGAATGAGGAAGTTGGTGTGACCTTGAAGATATGAACGAGGATTATGAAGCGTGAAGACTTTTGTTTTCATAGTTTCATTTCCTTTTCTTTGAGTCATAGGAAACACCGTACTGTTAAAGGGGGCCGAGGTAATACTAAGGAAAATTTCCAACTGATGCTCAACTCCAAAATCCTCAACCTAAACAATACTTCGAGTGAAGCCTTTGGAAATCTCTTACGGTAGAGGCAAGTTCTTCAGTGACAGAGACGAAGTTCTTTTGGTCTCTGAGGAAATTGATCTGACTGAGGAGTTAGGATTTCGCCAGTGCGAATTGCCTACAAGTGAGGAACATGATAAGCCTGAAGATTTTCGTAGTTCGAAATTCCGACCATTGCTGTGCTTAGCGCCAGCTGTCCCCAATCAATCTTATCCACATAACGGTCATATTATTGGGGTCATTTATGTCTTATAATGTCAGGTTGCACCCTGGCTATAAATAGCCACCCCCCAAAACCACTAGTTCGTTGGCTGCTCCGAGAGAGAACTCACACATGTCATTTGAGAGCAACCCATCTCCAAGGACTTTGAGAGAAAATCATCAGTGAGGAAAAACCCACAACCAAACCACCAAACCCATAGTGATTGAGCATCACTGAAGAAATTCCTGTGTGGATCCAATGCTTGTTACCTTTGAGGACTGTGCATCTTCCAGACAGTTAGGCGTCATGGTCTAGTGCTCCTGCAGTCGATTGGGGATCACGAAGTGACCTTGGTCTAGAGCATCCAGCAGTAAATTGTGGATCACCGGGTGACTAGTTTGTGAGGGTTTTGGAAGTCTACCCCAAAGACTTACCACGAGTGTTGGGCGAGGACTGTGTGACCTTAGCTCAAGGAGAATACGGTAAGGACTGTGTGTCCTCTGGTTTAAATACCAGGCCGCTCCAAACCAGACGTACGACTGTCACAACAGTTGGAACTGGGTCATCAAACCATTGTCTTCATCGAGCTATCTCGTTCTATTTCCTCAACACCTCTATTCCTCATATACCTGTTGATGAAATTGATTGTTACTCTTTGAAGAATTTGACCGAAGACTTTAACAAATTCCTCACCTCAAATTCTTTAAGTTACCTTGTTCATCACTGCTTATCCTGTATCACGCTACTTACTATTTGTGCATGTTTCATTTCATCATGGAGCCTATGCTGTTACTATGTTCTTCATGCACTTGAATAATTATTCCGCTGCTAGTTATTCATCACATTTCAAATTCCTCAAGTGATGAATTTGTAAAAATTGCCTATTCACCCCCCTCTAGTTGATTTAACGCACTTTCAATTGGTATCAGAGCAGGTACTCCCTCACTCTGTGTGATTTTGGTTTAACCACTTGGAGTTCTAGTTATGTTGACTGCAGGTATGATCAAGGTTTCCGCGGGGTATCCTACCTTCGATGGGACGGACTACCCCTACTGGAAGAACAAGATGCGTATGCACCTTGAAGCTATTGACAACGATCTCTGGTACGTTGTGGAAAATGGTGTGCCCTCTGTCACTCCCACTGTTACTACTGCTGATGTGAAGAGATTCAAGCAACTCGATTCTCAAGCGAAGAATATTATCTGTGGCCATCTGAGCAAAGGTCAGTATGGCAGAGTGAGTGCTTTGGAGTCTTCTAAGCTTATCTGGGATAGGCTGTCCAAAGTCAACGAAGGTGTTTCCACTCAACGTGACTCTCGTGTTGAGGTTCTTCGCAATCTCTTCAACCGCTTCAAGAGACTTGACAATGAAAATGTTTAGCAAACTTTTGATCATCTCACTTATATCTCCAATGAGCTTCAAGCACTGGGTGCCACCGATATCACTGACCATGAAGTGGTGAAGAAACTGCTAAGATCTCTTCACTCCTCATTCGATACTCTGGCTTTGATGATTCAAGAATGTGGAGACCACAAGTCACTTGATCCTGCTGATATTCTTGAGAGACTCAGTACTCATGAATTCCAACAAGCTGAGAAGAGAGACCTCTATGGGCCAAGCTATGGAAGATCTCGTTCTCTAAAGGCAAAAGCAATATCCTCATCGGAAGAAGAAGATTCAGACAACAGCCTTGGTGATCCTGAAGAACTAAGTCAGGAACTGGCAATGCTCGTGAGGAAATTCCAGAAGTTCTCAAGGAGAGGTGGATTTGGAAAGTCATCAAAAAGTGGCTTGAGGAAATCAGATTCCTTAGAAGATTACAAGAAAAGAACTTGTCATCATTGCAAGAAGCCCGGTCACTTTATCTCTGACTGTCCTCTCTGGGAAAAAGATTCAAAGAAGAAGAACAAATACAAGGAGGATAGTTCTGATGACTCAAATAAAAAGAATAAATATTCAAAGTCCTCATCTGCAAAGTCCTCATCTTCAAAGTCCTCAAAGCACAAGAAGAATGGTTCCAGAAAGGCTCGAGCATTCATCGGCAAGGTAATGGATTCTGAGGAAGAATCTAAAGAATATGAAGAAGAGGAAGAATCTGAGGAGGAATCAGAATCTGGTGTCGCTAGCCTTGCTCTCGCAACTGCTTTCGTCAGAGGTCCATCTTCAACGATGAAGAATATGACTACTCCAACGACTATGACGTCAGCAATGATGATTATGCTCCCACCTATTGCTTCATGGCAAAAGGATCAAAGGTACACAAACATCATTCCTCTTCTGAATCAAGTGAAGGTGAATCTGATGAATTTGTGAAACCTAGCTATGCTAAACTTGTTAAAATTGCCACTAAGCAACAAAGTGCACTTGAAAAGCTTCCGAAAATACTAGAAAAAAGCGATGATCTGTTGAACTATGAAGTGGATCAGACTCAAACTCTGTCTGACGATCTCAAAAGTCTTCAGACAAAGTATGATAACCTTCAGAGTCATCATAACGACCTCTTAGCCGATCATGAGAAGCTTTCTTATGAATTCATTGAAAGAAAGCAAGATCTTGAGAAACTAAGGGTGTCACATGAGGATCTCCAAAGGGAAAACGATTCCTTACTGGCTCACCTGATCAATACTGACCAGGAAGAATTTGTTCCACCTTGTTTGAAATGCATCGAACGTGAAACTGCTAATTCTTCACCTGAATGTTCAAATGCTTCTATTGCTGCAAATTCTTCAACTATTCTAGTGGTCTCAAATTCCTCATCTGAGGATACCACAAGTATCACTAACGACAATGCTGGGTTGAAGGAATTGTATGTGACAGGCATGTACAAAAGTCTCAAAGGGCATGAAACCCTTTGCGATGTCCTCAAAAAGCAGATTCTGAACAGGAACCCTAGGAAAGAGGGTATTGCCTTTGTGAGGAAACTCAATGCTGCTGGATCCTATTGGACACCTGAGCAGTACCCCAAAACCGCATGGGTTGCTTCGAAAGGATCTCCTATTGATCCATCCACTTTATTTGGCTTTACTTGTGAAACTTCATATTCCTCTGATGAGTCACTTGACTCCAACTATAGATTCTTCAAAAATCAGAAAGGTGAAGTATTTGCTAGATTTGTTGGAATTAACTGCAGGAACGGTTCTCCTATGAAGAAAATCTGGGTTCCCAAGAGCTACCTACAAAATCTTCAAGTGAATGTCCTCACGACATCACTCATGAAGAATAGGAACCCCAGATCAAATTCCTCATCAGGACCAAAGTCCTCACTTGGACCAAATTCCTCGAATAGTCAAAAATATCATTCTCGCGCTAATGCTTCTGTTTCGTAGGGAAAATCTAAGAGTTATGAATTTGTGCATCATTCTTCAAACCATTATGTTCATAAGTCCTCAAAGAATTTCTCTGCTTATTCATTTGAGTACTCTAGCCCTCGCCCTTTGAAACGAAGCACACTTGCTTCAATGCCTCCGTTATCATATGGTGCTTGCAGAATGATGAACTCTTTGCCACCCCTGCAGACGTGGGTGGTGAAGAAATTGAACTAATTTCTTATGCAGGGTCAGGTCTCCAGATGAAACTGAACATTTGATGAATTTGCTGGAGACCTGAGGAAATGCTTGAAAGGACGCAAGCTAACCATGAGGAAATGAATTCTTCATTTCTCACGTCCTCACACTACTTGCTTACTATCTTGTGTGATGAAATCCTACCTGATGAAATTGATGTCATATTCTTCACTCTGAAGCATATGAGTTCGTAAGTTGTACTAATTTATCTGCAGGATGCTACTCTAAATGCTACTGAGTGGGTCCTCAATAGTGGATGCACAAACCCCATGACTGGTGACAGGAATCTAGTGATGAATTTGCCACTCACTCCATCTCCTCTGAAGCATATCAACTACGCACACAAAGGAAAAAGCAAGGTATTGGGACTTGGTAAGGTTGCTATCTCAAAGGACCGAACCATGGATAAGGTGATGCTTGTTGAATCCCTTGGGTTCAACCTTATGTCTGTCTCAATGCTTTGTGATCTTGATATGATTGTCGTATTTGGAAAATATCGTTGTGTTGTCATCATGGAATCTAACAATTCCAAAGTCTTCGAAGGCTTTAGGAGAGTAGACTTGTATATTGTTGATTGCTCTACAGGTCCTCAACCTACCACATGCCTACTTGCAAAGTCCTCAGAAGGTTGGCTATGGCATCGATGACTTGGACAGGCAGGTATGAGGAACTTGCACACACTCGTGAAGAAAAAACACGTCATTGGCATCGAGGGCGTCAAATTCCTCAAGGACCACCTTTGTGGTGCGTGTGAATCTGGGAACATGACCAGATCCAAGCATCCCTCGAAGACAATCATTACCACGACTCGACCCTTTGAATTGCTTCAGATGGATATCTTTGGCCCCACTCATTACTCCATACTAACAAATTCTTCAAGTTTGTATGGCTTTGTCATTGTTGATTATTAGTCTCGTTACACTTGGGTGCATATTATTCTGTACAAGAATGAAGTGCAGGCTGTCTTCAGACGATTTGCTTCAAGGGCCTCCACCAACTTCGGCGTTAAGATCAAGCATATTAGGAGTGATAATGGGACTGAGTTCAAGAACACTAATCTTGATGAATACCTTGATGAACTTGGTATTACTCATGAGTTATCTTCCCCTTATACTCCTCAGCAGAATGGCGTTGTGGAGCGCAAGAACATGACTCTAGTTGAGATGGCTCACACCATGCTTGATGAATACAAGACTCCCCGTCGCTTCTGGCCTGAGGCAATTGATACTGCATGCCACATCATCAACAGGGTATATCCTCACAAATTCTTCAAGAAGACTTCGTATGAACTTATGACTAGAAAGAAACACAATGTAAGTTATCTCAAAGTCTTCGGTGCAAAATGCTGGATCAGAGATCCTCACCATAGTTCTAAGTTTGCACCAAAAGCACATGAAGGTTTTATGCTTGGTTACGGAAAGACTCACACACCTATCGAGTCTTCAACACCTACCATCACAAGGTTGTTGAAACTGTAGATGTGCGGTTCGATGAAACTGATGGCTCACAAAGAGAGAACCTGCCTTCTATGTTAGATGAACAGTATCCTGAGGAATCCATCGAGCTGAAGGCAACTGAAGATATCATACCCACTGAGGAAGTCATTCCAACGAATGAAGACTTTCATGTTGATTGACCTGAAGAAAATGGTGCTGAAGGAAGTCCTTAGCCACGTCAACCTACTCATCCAAGAGTTGCAAATGAAGTGCAAATTGACAAAATCATCAATGACATCAATGCACCAGGTCCCCTCACTCGCTCAAAAGCTTCACATTTGACTAACTTTTGTGGGCACTTTGCCTTTGTCTCTATCATAGAGCCCACCGAAGTTGATGAAGCATTCAAGGAGCCTGAGTGGATTCAAGCTATGCAAGAGGAATTGCATTAGTTCAAGCTCAACAACTTGTGGGAACTTATCAAGCGGCCAGATACTCGCAAACATAACATCATAGGTACCAAGTGGATCTACCACAACAAGCAAGATGAAAATGGACTTGTGGTGAGGAATAAGGCTCGTCTTGTAGCTCAAGGCTACACATAGGTCGAAGGAATTGACTTTGATGAAATGTTTGCACCTATTGCTAGACTTGAAGCTATTCGCGTATTGCTTGCTTATGCTAACCATCATAATATCATCTTATATCGAATGGATGTGAAAGTGCATTCCTCAATGGTAATCTTGAGGAAGAAGTATATGTTGCTCAACCCCTAGGTTTTGAATACCCTAAGCATCCTGACAAAGTCTTCAGACTCAACAAGGCCCTCTATGGCCTCAAGCAGGCCCCTCGGGCATGGTACGACACTCTGAAGGAATTCCTCATGAAGAAATTCTTCAAACCCGGTTCACTCGACCCAACTCTTTTCACAAAATCCTATAATAATGAACTGTTCATATGCCAAATATATGTAGACGATATTATCTTTGGTTGTACTAAGAAATGTTACAGTGATGAATTTGCCTATATGATGAGTGAAGAATATCAAATGTCTATGATGGGAGAGTTGAAATTCTTCCTAGGTATTCAAATTCGTTAGCAAGACAACAACAGCTTCATCTCACAAGAGAAATACCTCAAAGATGTTCTGAGGAAATTCGACATGCAAGATTGCAAAGGCGTCAAAACTCCAATGCCTTCAAAAGGCCACCTCTGCACTGATGAAAATGGAAAATATTTCGATCAGAAGGTATACCGCTCCATGATTGGCTCATTGTTCTATCTATGTGCGTCTAGGCCTGATATTATGCTAAGTGTTTGCATGTGTGTCCGATTCCAAGCAACACCGAAGGAATCACACCATAAGGCTGTGAAACATATTCTACGATACTTAACCCACACACCAACACTTGGATTATGGTAACCCAAGGGCTCAAATCTTCATCTTGTCGGATAATCTGATGCTGACTATGCTAGAGATCATGTGGATCGCAAGTCAACCTCAGGCACATGTCATTTCCTCGGACGATCCTTAGTCTGTTGGTCCTCGAAGAAGCAGAACTGCGTTTCACTCTCTACTGCTGAAGCTGAGTACATTGCTGCTGGCTCATGTTGTGCTCAGTTACTATGGATGAAGCAAACCCTCAAGGACTACGACATCAAGTTGAAGAATGTGCCTCTCTACCACGACAACGAGACTGCCATCAAGATTGCTTACACCCAGTTCAGCATTCCAAGACCAAGCACATCCAGATTCGTCATCATTTTCTTCGAGATCATGTACTCAAGGGCGACATCTCCATTCACCACATCCCCACTGAAGAACAACTGGCCGATATCTTCACAAAGCCCTTGGATGAAAAGAGATTTTGCAAGTTGCGGTGTGAGCTAAATATCTTAGAATCGTTGAATGTTTTTTGAAAAAGGACACACATCATAACCCTTATGCAAAATTGATGACTTGGATGTGCAACACACGAAGTAACGTTTTTTTCAATCAATGAAGAATAACTCTCTAAGTGTGAAGAAATTAATGAAGAATTTGATTCTCAGAACCCTACGACAATTGTACGCGGTGTCTGAAATCATCATTCTTATACGGTGGGTCACGCCACCAACCAAAGTTGAAATTCTTCAAAATTGAGTTTTTCGTCATTTTTCAAATTCTTCAAATTTGCAAATTCCTCAACTTTTCAAATTCTTCAAACTTTGAAACTCATGTTCTTCATTGACTATATATATATATTTGAGTTTTCAATGTCCTCAAAAACATTCACTTATTGCTAAATTATTCAAGTTGATTTTCATCTAAGTGAATGTGATCGGACCCTTTCCCCTCTATGCTAAACTCAACCCAGTCTATTCACAAATTCTTCATATGCGTTCTACTTTGAAACTTGTTCAAAGTCTTCACTGTGTCCTTGACAGCTGAAGAATTTGCGAATGAAAACTTTGAAATTTTCACTATCAAAATTTTGAGCGGTTGCCGCTCAAACGGTTCCGATTCCCACGACTGGATAACCCACGACCCCCCATAATCTCCTCTACTCAGAACGTGGGTGACATCAGTCGCGTGGAGAGCAAGGGTCAGGGGCAACCCTGTCCAAAAACTTCGAGCGGAGTGGTTTTCACTTCCACTATAAATACCCCCTCCCCTTCAACAGTGCTCGGTTACTCCTCATCTATACTCTCTCCCTAGCTCCAACCAAGCACCACCGCTAAAGTCATCGACGCCGGTGTGGAATAGATTCACTGCCTCGACCTTGTTGTCATTGTACTCGCATAGTCCGCGGAAGTCTTCATCCCGCCGCCGCTGTAGCTGTCTCCCTCTGCCAAGCTAGGGCGTGGGAGATCTAAACTGATGAACTTCCCAATCTCATCTCTTAGTTCGTCATGTTCTTCACCAGGGTAAATAAAATTTATTTTTACTACCCTTGTTTGATATTCGAATGCTCTTCATATTCCTCAAAAGGTGTTTATTCCTCATGAATCTTATTCTAAAGCACCTTACATCTTCATATACTTGATGATTTTTCCTAAGTAATGATTTTTTTCAAGAATCCTTAATTGTGTGAATCCTCAAAATTTACACAACTCTGGAACCTAAGACAAAGAACACTTAGTGAAATTCCTCAAGACACCCATGGTCAAATTCCTCACCTACTTCTATTTAAAAAATATTTTTCAGAACACATATGACCTCTTCAAATTCCTCGCACCTATACTCTATTCACAGGTACAACATGTCCGCTGATGAATCACTAGGTTCTCATCAACTTAACTCATTTGCAGCGTTCCTTGAGGAAAAATAGGGTACTTCTTCAGAGTCCTCAAGAGTTCAAATTCCTCAGGTGAAGAAAATGGGTGACAGAAAGAAACCTCAGAAAGGTGGAAATAAGCCAGATGTGCACACTGCTATTGAGATTCTAGATGATTTGTATGAGGAATACTGCACACTCGATGAAGAAACTCATGGCAAAGAAATGACCAAGCAGAGAAAAATTCGTACAGAAAATTGAGAGGAGATTGGCAAGGGAATGGAAGGAATATCTTTATGTAACTCCTAAATACATGATGAAATTCGCTGTGAAACCTCCTTGCAGCAGGCCTCGCCTGGCTCAAAATCAAATTGTTGATCGCACTAGTCTGAAGACTGGTGAGGACTTTCCTCATATGTGGGAGAAGCAGCAAGCCAAGCTGGCGAGGAAAGCCAAAGAGGCAGTGAAGAAATTCAATGAAGATTCTGCTGCTGCTGCCTCTGCCGGAGCCTCTGCAAGTGCTCCGAAGAAATCAGTGATGAAGAAAGTTGTTGTGAAGACAAGTTCTTCAACCTCAAAACCATCGGAGCATATTCCTCAAGTCCAAAGGCCTCAACCTACAAAGGCCTCAGATGTTGGTACCATTGCTGCTCAGTCCTCAGCTGCAGCTGCAAAGTCTTCAACCCCAGTGCATCTGGCATCATATAAGAGGACTGAGGGATTCAGAAAAGTTCTAAAGATCTCGACAAGCCCCTATACTACAACAAAATCTTCAACTAGCCCTAAAGTGTTGAAGTTGAAGAAAACTGTTGGACGAGGTCGAAGATCAAGTCCTCACTCAAGCAAGGTTGTGGTAACCATACCCTCAGGATCTGAGGATGATGATGATGAAGCTGATGATGAAGAATTGGAAGAAATCATTAGGCAAAGTCAGCAGAAGGCTGCTATAGCCAAAGGCAGCTTTGTTCCTCTCATCCTCGATCCCAAAATGATCCTCAACTTCATCGATATATGGCATGAAGATCCAAACACTCCACTTTCTTCACTAAATCTGCCTCTTGGTGTGGATCATGTCGTCACTCACTTCATCTTTGAAGAGAAATGGAAGAGAGAACAAGATTTGAGAGCTAAGAGGAACAGGGTTCGGACAGAAAAGTTTCTGAGAGACAATGTGATGAACTTGACCCCAAATCAACTCATCACTATTAAGTCTGAAATTCGCACACTCTCTGAGGATCAAGAAAGGTATGATGCTGAATGGAAGGGCACCAAGGTGAGATTCGTCAGGGCTCCTCAAGCTGCTGTGAAGGATCACAACACTAGGGTTGCAGCTCGATCGCAACCACAAAATCCTCAGTCTGATGAAATTCCTCAGGCTGCTGATGAACTGCTCAGCCTGATGTGACTGCTGATGAGAATGCTTCTCCAACAAAAGCAACGACCTGTGCTGCTGAGGAAACTCATACCATTGATGACCATGCCAGGACAACCATCACTGTTGTGCCTGAAGAAACTGGAAGGCCAGCCGAAGCTTTTGCTGCGCCTGAAGAACCTGAACCCACCCGGGCAACTGCATCAGTTGTGCCCGAAGAAGCTAAAGCTATAGAAGAGAAGACTCTTAAGAGAAAAGCATCAGATACAGAATCCTCAGCTGTGAAGAACTTGAAGACTATGCCAAGTTCTTCAACTGGACCCATTAATGGTACGCCACTCTCATCTACACCTGCTTATGAACTTGTACCATTTGGGACTGACTATGTCATCCCAAATGAAGAAGATGAAGATCACTCTGCTGCTTCGACAGAGCAGATTGATGAATAAATTGAAGTTGAAGACATTGCTTCAACTCCAAAGGTATCATCGCCCCAGCCTCGGTTCACTGCTGAAGAGGTTGGAGTTGAAGAAATTGATGAGGACATAGACATTGGCAATACAACGCCTGTCATCAATGATGAATATTGGGAATCAGCACACCCAAATTCACCAATGACTACTCCTCTGACACAGATTCCTCAGTCACCTGCTCCGACTGAAGAAATACATGAAGAATCTGCCGATCAGACCACCCAAGTCATTGAAGAAATTTCAGCTCCAATAGCTGATGACTTTGCTGCTCCACCCTTAACTGAGGAACTAGCCCTCCAGATTTTTCAAGTTCCTCCCATGCCAAAGGAGATAAAGGGCCGCTTCAAGCCAAATCTTCAACCGAAGCCAAGGAAGCCATTCAAAGGCTCAGCGCGCCCCAAATTCCTCAAGAGAAATTTCTTCAATGAGCGCATGTTCTTCACAGGTTCAAATCCTTATGAATCTACAAGGGCTAGTCGTAGCAGATTCTGGAAAGCAACTCAACTCAACTACTATGCATCAGTCATGTTCGAGAAGAAGAAAGTCTTCGAGCACCACCAAATTCCCCATGTGGACATGGAAACACTTCCATAGTTCACACCGGTGCTCCAAGTTCTTCACAATGCAGGCATTCTTCCTTTCTGCATCGACATCTACGACTGGAATGAGGAAATCATCCTTTAGTTCTATGCCACACTGCATATCAGTGGAAATGCTTCATACATCAACTCCTGGGTTTTGGACTGGATGATAGGATCAACACACTTCACTGCTCAAGCTTCTGAATTGCTTTAGTGTGTACCAGTTCTAATCCCCTCAGATGAAGCTCGCAGACTGTTTGATGAGCCTGCACTTCTGAATCAGCTGGTGCAAGTGCTGATGAAGACATTGCCTCCTAGAAAGCCTCAACAGAAAACCTTCCTTGTGAAGGATTTGCTATATGTGCCTAGGACGGTCTACTGCATACTCACAAATACTCTATGTCCTCAGAAGGGCCACAATTCTGAAGAAGAAGAAGTGGAGGGAGTCATGAAGAATATGCTCTTCAACATCATTCATGGGATTCCCTTAGACTTACACGATTTCTTCATGAGGACATTGGCCAGTGCTGCTTTAGCTCCATTTGAACAGAAGCCCTATGCGCCTTGGATCATGAAATCGATCAGGGCAAAGTCCTCAGTTTACTTCAAGGCTATTTTCCAGAACCACTTTGGCTTCCTGCCTCCAATCGAAGTCATCAAGAGCACAATTGACTCAGTGGAAAGAAAAGGCAAGGCTGTCATTGATGAAGTCACTTGTCCATTGGATGGACAGTTTCGCAAAGCTGCTTCCTGCTCGACCAATGATGACACTGCAACTCAGGACTCCGATGCAAAAGCCTCAGCTCACAAACCTCAAGAGTCTGCCCCTCGTGTGATGACTGATTACGATCTCCTAATAAGTCTTCATCAGAAGGTCGATAGCAATCACAAGTGGGTGAAGCTCAACTTGGTTCCATTGTGCAAAACATGACTGTGACGCAGAACACTGTGAAGAGGAATCACTACTATGCGCATGAAAACCTCAACCGCACTTGGGCCATATTGTCTCAGCTCAAGTCTTCTGAAGAACTAAATGAGCTGGATCTTGAAGAACATCCTGACTAGGCTCGTCGACCACAGAAGAAGTTCAATAAAGTCCAAGTTCCTCTAATGGTCACAAGTTCATATTCTTCTTCTCGAGAGCACGATGAGGATAAAGACATTGAAGACACTGCGGCAGGGCCTGCATCGACAAATGACCACAACAACGCTGGCGCTCCTTCCTCACCAACACAATGAAATTCTTCAAAGGGCGTTAGTCCTCACTTTTTCGTCCCTTTTGGTCTTCGATGACAAAGGGGGAGAATATTTGAGTTAGTCTTCAAGCGGGTGTCTATATATATGGGCTGTTTTTTTTTGTTTAAGTTACAACTCTCGCTCTTCTGAAACTTTTGTTGGTTGAGTTGTAAACTTAAGTCCGATGGAGGTCTCACACTTTTGAACTATTTCCTCCAATGTTTATTTCCTTGAGTACCTTAATGCATACATGTTGAACTTGGTCAGACACCATCTTTCTCACACATTTCAAATTCTTCATATCATATGTTGAAATGCGTGTATGAATTACAAGATATAGGGGGAGTTCTCCATGTTTAAACCTACCATGAGCATTTGCAGTACAAAGCAAATTCCTCAAATATGCACATCTTCAGGGGTAGTTCTTCTATATCTTGCAATAAAATTCCTCAAACTCAATACTTTCACTTCATATGTTTATCGCCATTGAAAACTTAACCTATTTGTCATCAATCTCCAAAAAGGGGGAGATTGTTAGTGCATCTAGTGCGCCTTAGTGATTTTGGTGTATTGAAGACTTATAGGTTAAGGTTCTAAAGCATTTGTGAGTGTACACATGCTCTATAAGTCAATGAGGAGTTTGATATATTCATACATTATCGACCCCAAAAGTTGTATGTCTTCAACTGAAGACTTTGCTGAAGATTTTGTGAAGACTTTGGTGAAGACTTTGTGAAGACTTTGAGAATGAAGAAGTTGGTGTGACCTTGAAGATATGAACGAGGATTATGAAGCGTGAATACTTTTGTTTTCGTAGTTTCATTTCCTTTTCTTTGAGTCATAGGAAACACCGTACTATTAAAGGGGGCCGAGGTAATACTAAGGAAAATTTCCAACTGATGCTCAACTCCAAAATCCTCAACCTACACAATGCTTCGAGTGAAGCCTTTGGAAATCTCTTACGGTTCAGTCAAGTTCTTCAGTGACAGAGAGAAGTTCTTCTGGTCTCTGAGGAAATTGATCTGACTGAGGAGTTAGGATTTCACCAGTGCGAATTGCCTACAAGTGAGGAACATGATAAGCCTGAGGACTTTCATAGTTCGAAATTCCGACCATTGCTGTGCTTAGCGCCAGCTGTCCCCAATCAGTCTTATCCACATAACGGTCATATTATTGGGGGCATTTATGTCTTATCTTGTCAGGTTGCACCCTGGCTATAAATATCCACTAGTTGGTTGGCTTCTCCGAGAGAGAACTAACACTTGTCATTTGAGAGCAACCCATCCTCCGAGGACTTTGAGAGAAAATCATCAGTGAGGAAAAACCCACAACCAAACCACCAAACCCATAGTGATTGAGCATCACTGAAGAAATTCCTGTGTGGATCCGACACTTGTTACCTTTGAGGACTGTGCATCCTCCAGACGGTTAGGCGTCATGGTCTAGTGCTCCTGCAGTCAATTGGGGATCACGAAGTGACCTTGGTCTAGAGCATCCAACAGTAAATTGTGGATCGCCTGGTGATCAGTTTGTGATGGTTTTGGAAGTCTACCCTGAAGACTTACCACGAGTGTTGGGCGAGGACTGTGTGACCTTAGCTCAAGGAGAATACGGTAAGGACTGTGTGTCCTGGGATTGTGTGTCCTCTGGTTTAAATACAAGGCCGATCCAAACCAGACGTACGACTGTCACAATAGTTGGAAGTGAGTCATCAAACCATTGTCTTCATCGAGCTATCGGGTTCTATTTCCTCAACCCCTCTATTCCTCATATACCTGTTGATGAAATTGATTGCTATTGTTTGAAGAATTTGACCGAAGACTTTCACAAATTCCTCACCTCAAATTCTTCAAGTTACCTTGTTCATCACTACTTATCCTGTATCATGCTACTTACTATTTGTGCATGTTTCATTTCATCATGAAGACTATGCTGTTACTATGTTCATCATGCACTTGAATACTTATTCCGCTGCTAGTTATTCATCACATTTCAAATTCCTCAAAGTTGAAATTACTCAAGTGATGAATTTGTAAAAATCGCCTATTCACCCCCCTCTAGTCGATATAACGCACTTTCACCTATTTAAAGTGAATGCATCTGTCTCTAATGCAAAACCCCAAAAGGACAGTGGCAAATCGGCAAGAGCCATCATAGAATGCACCATATCTAATAAGGTTCGATTACGATGTTCGGACACAGCATTACGCTGTGGTGTTCCAGGCAGTGTCAATTGTGAAACAATTCCACATTGTCTTAAGTGACTGCCAAACTCATAACTCAGATATTCACCTCCTCGATCTGATCGTAGGAATTTAATCTTCTTGTTACGATGATTCTCAACTTCACTCTAAAATTGCTTGAGCTTTTCAAACTTTTCAGACTTGTGTTTCATTATGTAAATATACCCATATCTACTTAATTCATCAGTGAAGGTAAGAAAATAACGATATCCACCGCGCGCCTCAATGCTCATTGGACCGCACACATCAGTATGTATGATTTCCAACAAGTCACTTGCCCGTTCCATTGTTCTCGAGAATGGCGTTTCAGTCATCTTACCCATGAGGCATGGTTCACATGTGTCAAGTGATTCAAAATCAAGTGACTCCAAAAGTCCATCAGCATGGAGCTTCTTCATGCGTTTTACACCAATATGACCTAAATGGGATTGCCGCAAGAAAGTGGTACTATCATTATCAACTCTACATCTTTTGGCATCAATGTTATGAACATGTGTATCATCACTATCGAGATTCAATATGAATAAATCCCTCACATTGAGTGCATGCCCATAAAAGATATTAGTCATATAAATCGAACACCCATTATTCTCCTATTTAAATGAGTAACCGTCTCGCAATAAACAAGATCCAGATATAATGTTCATGCTTAACGCAGGCACTAAATAACAATTATTCAGGTTCATCACTAATCCCAATGGTAATCGAAGAGCTAGCATGCTGACGGTGATCACATCAACCTTGGAACCATTTCCCCCGTGCATCATCACTTTGTCCTTTGCCAGCCTTTGTCTATTCTGTAGTTGTTTTGAGTTGCAAATGTGAGCAATCAAACTGGTATCAAATAGCCAGGCACTACAACGAGAGTTGGTAAGATACACATAAATAACATGTATATCATATATACCTTGTTTGTTGTTGGCCGCGTTCTTGTCAGCCAAATACTTGGGGCAGTTCCGCTTCAAGTGACCAGTTCCCTTGTAATGAAAGTACTCAGTTTCTGGCTTGGGTCGAGCCTTGGGTTTCTTAATGGGAGGGGGAGTTCTTCTATATCTTGCAATCAAATTCCTCAAACTCAGTAATTACACTTCGTAGTATTATCCCCGTTGAAAACTTCACCTATTTGTCATCAATCACCAAAAAGGGGGAGATTTTTAGTGCATCTAGTGCCCCTTAGTGATTTTGGTGTATTGAAGACTTATAGGTTAAGGAACTAATGTGTTTTTGAGTGTACACATGCTCTATAAGTCGATGAGGAGTTTGATACATCCGGAGATTACCGACCCCTAAAAATGTATGTCTTCAACTGAAGACTTTGGTGAAGACTTTGCTGAAGACTTTGGTATTCCATGAAGACTTTGAAAATGATGAAGTTGGTGTGACCTTGAAGATATGAATGAGGACTATGAAGCCTGAAGACTTTTGTTTTCATAGTTTCAGTTCCTTTCTTTGAGTCATAGTAAACAACATACTGTTAAAGGGGGGCGATGTAATACTAAAGAAAATTTCCAACTGATGCTCAACTCAAAATCCTCAACCTACCCAATCCTTCAAGTGAAGCCTTTGAAAATATCTTATGCTTCTGTAAAGTTCTTCAGTGACAGAGACGAAGTTCTTCTGGTCTTTGAGGAAATTGATCTGACTGAGGAGTTAGGATTTCGCCAGTGCGAATTTCCTACAAGTGAGGAACATGATATGTCTAAGGACTTTCATAGTTCAAAATTCCGACCGTTGATGTGCTTAGCGCCAGCTGTCCCCAATCATAACATCAACATAACGGTCATACCATTGGGGGCATTTATGTCTTATCATGTCACGTTGCACCCTGGCTATAAATAACCACCCCCCACAACCACTAGATGGTTGGCGTCTCCGAGAGAGAACTGACACTTGTCATTTTAGAGCAACCCATCCTCCGAGGACTTTGAGAGAAAATCACCAGCAAGGAAAAACCCACCACCAAACCCAAAGTGATTGATCATCACTGAAGAAATTCATGTGTGGAACCGACACTTGTTACCTTTGAGGACTGTGCATCCTCCAGATGGTTAGGCGTCGTGGTCTAGTGCATCCTACAGTCAATTGGGGATCACGAAGTGACCTTGGTCTAGAGCATCCAGCAGTAAATTGTGGATCACCGGGTGACCAGTTTGTGATGGTTTCGGAACTCTACCCTAAAGACTTACCATGAGTGTTGGGCGAGGACTGTGTGACCTTAGCTCAAGGAGAATATGGTAAGGACCGTGTGTCCTGGGACTGTGTGTCCTTTGGTTTAAATACCAGGCCGCTCCAAACCAGACGTATGACTGTCATAGCAGTTAGAACTGGGTCATCAAACCATTGTCTCCATCGAGCTATCTGGTTCTATTTCCTTAACACCCTTATTCCTCGTATACTTGTTGATGAAATTGATCGTTACTGTTTGAAGAATTTGACTAGAGACTTTTACAATTTCCTCACCTCAAATTCTTCAAGTTACCTTGTTCATCACTTCTTATCCTGTATCACACTACGTGTAACTTGTGCATGTTCATTTCATCATCATGATTATGCTGTTGCTATGTTCCTCATGCACTTGAGTACTTATTCTGCAGCTAGTTATTCATCACATTTCAAATTCCTCAAAGTTGAAATTCCTCAAGTGATGAATTTGTAAAAATCGCCTATTCACCCCCCTCTAGTCGATATAATGCACTTTCACCTATTTAAAGTGAATGCATCTGTCTCTAATGCACAACCCCAAAAGGACAGTGGCAAATCGTCAAGTGACAACACAGAACGCACCATATCTAATAAGGTTCGATTATGATGTTCGGACACACCATTACGCTATGGTGTTCAAGGTGGTGTCAATTGTGAAACAATTCCACATTGTCTTAAGTGACTGCCAAACTCATAACTCAGATATTTACCTCCTCATTCAGATCGTACGAATTTAATCTTCTTGATACGATGATTCTCAACTTCACTCTGAAATTGCTTGAGCTTTTCAAACTTTTCAGACTTGTGTTTCATTATGTAAATATACCCATATCTACTTAAGTCATCAATGAAGTTAACAAAATAATGATATCCACCGTGCGCCTCAATGCTCATTGGACCGCACACATCAGTATGTATGATTTCCAACAATTCACTTGCCCGTTCCATTGTTCCTGAGAACGGCGTTTTAGTCATCTTGCCCATCAGGCTGGTTAACATGTGTCAAGTGATTCAAAATCATGTGACTCCAAAATTCCATCAGCATGGAGCTTCTTCATGTGTTTTACACCAATATGACCTAAATGGCAGTGCCACAAGAAAGTGGTACTATCATTATCAACTCTACATCTTTTGGCATCAATGTTATGAACATGTGTATCATCACTATCGAGATTCAATATGAATAAATCCCTCACATTGGGTGCATGACCATAAAAGATATTAGTCATATAAATAGAACACCCATTATACTCCTATTTAAATGAGTAACCATCTCGCAATAAACAAGATCCAGATATAATGTTCATGCTTAACGCAGACACTAAATAACAATTAGTTAGGTTCATCACTAATCCCGATGGTAATCGAAGAGCTAGCATGTTGACGGTGATCACATCAACCTTGGAACCATTTCCCACATGCATCATCACTTCGTCCTTTGCCAGCCTTCGTCTATTCTGTAGTTCCTGTTTTGAGTTGCAAACGTGAGCAACCATACTGGTATCAAATAGCCAGACACTACAACAAGAGTTGGTAAGGTACCTATCAATAACATGCATATCATATATACCTTGTTTGTTGTTGCCTGCCTTCTTGTCAGCCAGATACTTGGGGCAGTTCCGCTTCAAGTGACCAGTTCACTTACAATGTAAGCACTCAGTTTTTGGCTTGGGTCGAGCCTTGGGTTTCGTCATGGGAGGGGCAACTACTTTGCCACTCTTCTTAGACTTACCCTTCTTGCCCTTGCCATTCTTCTTGAAACTAGTGGTTTTATTGGCCATGAACACTTGATGCTCCTTCTGAATCTCAGACTTAGCGACTTATAACATCGCAAGTAGTTTGGCGACTGACTTGTTCATCCTGTGCATGTTATAGTTCAACACGAAGCTCCTGTAGCTAGGTGGCAATGATTGAAGAACTCTATCAGTGATCACCTCTGCGGGAAGGGACATCCCCAATTCGGCCAGACAGGTAGAATACACAGATATTCTGAGTATGTGTTCACTGACAGACCTATTCTCCTCCATTTTGCAAGCATAAAACTTATCGGAGGTCTCATACCTCTCGATCCGGGCATTCTTTTGAAAGATAAACCTCAACTCCTGGAACATATCATGTGCTCCATGACGCTCAAAACGTCTTTCATGTCCCGGTTCTAATTCATACAACATTGCACATTGAACTATTGAGTAATCAAAAGAACGTGTCTTCTAGGCGTTCGCAACTTCTGCAGACTCACATGGAGCGGGTGGATCACCAAGAGGTGCATTAAGGACATAAGCCTTCTAGGAAGCCATGAGGATAATCCTCAGATTATGGGACCAGTCCACAAAGTTACTTTCATCATCTTTCAACTTAGTTTTCTCTAGGAACGCATTAAAATTTAGAGGTGCTACTACGCGAGCCATTGATATACAACATCAATATCCAAGGTTACTAAGACAATTGTTCAAGATAATGATTTTAGTTAATAAAATTACTAAATCTCCCACTCAAATTGACATCCCTCAGGTCATCTGAGTGATACATGATCCAAATTCACTAACTCAAGTCCGATCATCACGTGAGTTGAGGTGGTTTCAATGGTGAACATCATCATGTTGATCATATCTACTATATGACTCATGTTCGACCTTTCGGTCTCTTGTGTTCTAAGGCCAAGTCTGCACATGCTAGGATCGATAACTCGAGTGTTCCGCATGTGCAACACTGGCTTGCACCTGCTGTATTTGAACGTAGAGTCTATCACACCTGATCATCACGTGGTGTCTTGACACGATTAACTTGCCCAACAGTGCACACTTGGGGAGAACACAATTCATCTTGAAATTTAAGTGAGGGATCACCTTATAATGCTATCATCGTCCTAATCAAAACAAGGTGCATAAAAGGATTAACATCACATGCAAATCATAAGTGACATGATATGACCATGAACTTGTGCTTTTGATTTCCATCTTCAAAGCACCGCCATGATCTCCATCGTCACCGGCATGACACCATGATCTCCATTATCTTAATCTCCATCAACATGTCGCCATCGGCGTTGGCGCACCGACTGTTGCTTCCATGACTATTGCTAACTCATAGCGATAAAGTAAAGCAAAACAGTGAAAAATAATTAAAGACAACCCTACGGCTCCTGCCGATTGCCGTACTCATCGACATGCAAGTCGTGATATTCTATACAAAACATGATCATCTCATACATCACATATATCTCATCATGTAGTTGGCCATATCACATCACAACATACCCTGCAAAAACAAGTTAGACGTCCTCTAATTGTTGTTGCAAGTTTTACGTGGTTGCTACGGTTATCTAGAAAGAACAATTCTCACCTACGCAAAAGCCACAATGGTGATACATAAATTGCTATTCAACCTTCTCAAGGACCGCCTTTGTCGAATCCGATCCAACTAGAGGAGGAGAGACAGACACCCGCCAGCCATCTTTGTGCAACGAAGTTACATGTCAGTCGATGGAACCGGTCTCTCGTAAGTATACGAGTAAGGTTGGTCCGGGACGCTTCATCCCACAATACCGCTGAACCAAAACATGACTTAGGGACGAAGAAATCTAAGCATCAACACCCACAAACTCCTTTGTGTTCTACTCGTGATCTCATCTACACATAGATCTAGCTCATGATGCCACTGTTGGGGAACGTTGCATGGGAAACAAAAAAATTCCTACGCACACGGAAGATCTATCCATGGTGATGAGCATCTACGAGGGGGAGAGTGGATCTACATACCCTTGTAGATCGCTAAGTGGGAAGCGTTAAGAAACGCGGTTGATGTAGTCGAGTGTGATCGACATCCAAATCGCCGAGTGTCCCGTGATCCAATCACGATCCATCCCGATCCAACGCCGAACGGACGGCACCTCCGCGTTCAGCACACATACAACTTGAGGATGATCTCCACCTTCTTGATCCAGCAGGAGGGAGTGGAGAGGTAGATAAGTTCTCCGGCAGTGCGACGGCGCGGCAGTGGTGGTGGTGGAACTATTCCAGCAGGGTTTCACCTAAGCACCGCTGAAACGATCTAGAGGAGAAACTACGATCTAGAGGAGAGGGTAGCATGTGAATGATTTCTATTGTTAAAATCCCTCAATACCTGTCGTATATATAGGAGGAGGGGGGAGGAGACTTGGCCCCCAAGGGGCCAACCCTTGGTTTGGCCGAAGTGGGGAGACGAAGACTCCTCCTCCAATCCTAGTACGATTAGGACTCCTTCTCTCCGACTTGGAAACCTCCTTTCCACCTTGGGTTTCTCCTCCCAGCCAGATGGGCCTATTATGGGGCTTCGGCCAGCCCACTAAGGGCTGGTATACCTCCTCCCACAGCCCATGTAGACTCTTGGGTCGAAACACCTTTCCCGATGGTCCCCCAGTACCATCCCGACACTCCCGGTACACTAGCGATGAGCCCGAAATTTTTTCGGTGACCAAAATAGGATTTCCTATATATCAATATTTACCTCTGGACCATTCCAGAGATCCTCGTGACGTCCGTGATGTCATCCGGGACTCTGAACATCCTGTGGTCATCACCATCCATAACTCTATAGTACCGAAATGTCACCTAACCTTAAGTGTGCACACCCTGCGGGTTTGAGAACTATCTAGACATGACTGAGACACCTCTACGGTCAATAACCAATAGCGGGTCGTGGATGCCCATATTGGTTCCTACCGATTCTATGAAGATCTTTATCAGTTGAACCTCTATGTCAAGGATTCAGTTAATCTTGTATGTTGTTCCCTTTGTTCTTCAATATGTTACTTATCCGAGATTCGATTGTCACTATCTCTATACCTAGTTCAATCTCGTTACCGGCAAGTGTCTTTACTCATTCTATAATACAAGATCTCATGGCTAACACTTTAGTCACATTGCTTGCAAGGCTTGTTGGGATGTTGTATTATCGAGTGGGCCCTGAGATACCTCTCCGTCACATGCAGTAACAAATCCCAGTATTGATCCATACCCATTCAACAAACACTCTCGGAGATACTTGTAGATCACCTTTATAGACACCCAGTTATGTTGCGACCTTTGATACACACAAGGCACAACTCCACTGTTAGTGAGTTGCATGATCTCATGGTCATAGGAACAGATACTTGACATGATGTCGTCGTTTTCTCACAACAGATGCCATGGATAGGCTTATCATAGGTGGTTGGTACCAAAGGACGCCGACGGGCTCCGGTAGCGAGATTAGGTACAAGCGGTGGATACACACAATGTACCAAGGTTCAGGGCCCTCCGTGGAAGGTAATACCCCTATTCGTGCTTGGTCTAGTTTGATGGATGGGTGAGTTTACAGGGTTGCTCTTGGAGCTGAGTCTAGAGGAGGAAGAGGGAGCATCCGTCTCGCCTTCCTCCGCTACCAAGTGTGAGAATGCAGGAAGTGTCCCATGGTTGTGTGCATGAGAGTTGTCTCCCTCTGTTGCATGGGAGGCTCGGGGGGTTTTATAGGCCAACCCTCGACTTACAATATTCCTAAGGTACAAAGGTGGGGGGACCCGGCTGGCAGCCTCTTCGGCTGACCAAGGGGTCCTGCCCTTCGAGCCATCTCATCGCCTGTGGGGTCCACCGGCTGTGTGGTCCCGTCGCCTGCTGGGGCCCGCCATCCGGCTCCGCGATTGGCCCTCGCCCACCTGCCACGGCACGGACCGCTCGGGAGGCGGCGTCTAGTGCCAGCCGACCGAAGTCTCCGGTACGGCCGGTTGCATTGTAGCCACTCCGGGGTAGGTAATCGAGTGGTCAGGAGCATGCCGGCACTATTTCCCCGCTCGGTCGCACTCGCCAAGGTCAGCGGCCTGGAAGGCCGGACTGTAGCCCTGTGCTCCCGTGCGTCAGCGGCCACTATGGCTACAATGATGCCTGTCATGGCGGTCACGTCGTGTCACCATACCCGTGTGCAGAGGGACGGGACGTTGCATGTCCGCCCTAAGGTCAACGGAGGAGGCGGCCCGAAGGCAGCCGGCTGCGCCCATCCGGCCGGGGATTGAGCCGGCCCCTCGACGAGCCCCGTCTAGTATATATAAAAGGAAGACAGGAGGAGGCTTGGCCAAAGGGCCAGACCTAGGAGGCTTCGGCCAAAGTGGATAGGAGAGGAGGAATCCTCCTCCAATCCTAGTAGGACTAGGACTCCTTCCTTTTTTGCCTTTTTTGCCTTCTTCCACCTTTTCTCTTTGGGATTTTCTTTCCCAGACACATGGGACTTTGTGGGACTTCCACAAGCCCACTAAGGGCTCGTATTCATCCTCCCACAGCCCATGTAACCTCTTGGGTCGAAATACCCCTCCCGATGGTCCCCCGGTACACTACCGGCACTCCCGGTACACTACCGATGAGCCCAAAACTTTTCCGGCGACCAAAACATGACTTCCTATATATCAATATTAACCTCCAAACCATTCCGGACCTCCTCGTGATGTCCGGGATCTCATACGGGACTCCAAGTAACCTTCGGTCACCACCATACATAACTCTATACTACCGAAACATCAACGAACCATAAGTGTGCAGACCCTGCGGGTTCCAGAACTATGCAGACATGACCGAGACACCTCTACGGTCAATAACCAATAGCGGGACCTGGATTCCCATATTGGTTCCTACATATTCTACGAAGATCTTTATCGGTCGAACCTCTATGTCAAGGATTCAGTTAATCTCGTATGATGTTCCCTTTGTTCTTCGGTATGTTACTTGCCCGAGATTCAATCGTCGGCATCTCCATACCTAGTTCAACCTCGTTGCAAGAAAGTCTCTTTACTCGTTACGTAATACAAGATCCCGTGGCTAGCAGTTAGTCACATTGCTTGCAAGGCTTATTGTGATGTTGTATTACTGAGTGGGCCCTGAGATACCTCTCCGTCACATGGAGTAAAAAAATCCCAGTCTTGATGCATGCCAACCCGACAGACACCCTCGGAGATACCTGTAGAGCACCTTTATAGTCACCCAGTTATGTTGCGACGTTTGATACACACAAGGTACTCCTCCGGTGTCAGTGAGTTGCATGATCTCATGGTCATAGGAACATATACTTGACATGTAGAAAACAGTAGCAATAAACTGACACGATCATATGCTACGTTTGTAGTTTGGGTCTTGTCCATCATATCATTCTCCTAATGATGTGATCCCATTAGAAAATGACATCTCATGTCCATGACTAGGAAACCATAGCCATCTTTGATCAACGAGCTAGTCTATTAGAGACATACTAGGGACATGATGCATGGTTCGCACGTGTTAAATGATTCAAAATCAAGAGATTCCAAAAGTCCATCAGCATGGAGTTTCTTCATGCGTTTGACACCAATATGACCAAGGCGGCAGTGCCACATGTAAGTGGGCCTATCGTTATTAACCTTACATCTTTTGGTACTCACACTATGAACATGTGTAACATCACGTTCGAGATTCATCAAAAATAAACGATTGACCAGTGGGGCAAGACCATAAAACATTTCTCTCATATAAATAGAATGTGACTAGCGGGGCATGACCATAAACGATTGACCAGCAACCCATGCAGCCCTCTGGTGTTGGTGGCCCCACACGATGGACCCCTGGAACCCTTCCGGTGGTCCCGGTACGTTACCGATGATGCCGGAAACACTTCTGGTGATGAAAACCTCACTTTCTATATATGAATCTTTACCTCCGGACCATTTTGGAACTCCTCGTGACCTTCGGGATCTCATCCAGGACTCCGAACAACTTTCGGTAACCATGTACACTATTTCCCTATAACCTTAGCATCATCGAACCTTAAGTGTGTAGACCCTACGGGTTCGGGCGGCACGTAGACATGACCGAGACACCTCTCCGGTCAATAACCAACAGCGGGATCTGGATACCCATGTTGGTCACACATTCTCCACGATGATCTCATCGGATGAACCATGATGTTGTGGATTCAATCTATCCCGTATACAATTCCCTTTGTCTACCGGTATAACACTTGCCCGAGATTCGATCGTCGGTATCCCCATACCTTGTTCAATCTCATTACCGGCAAGTCTCTTTACTCGTTCCATAACACATCATCCTATGGCTAACTCCTTAGTCACACTGAGCTCATTATGATGATGTCTTACCGAGTGGGCCTAGAGATACCTCTCCGTCACACGGAGTGACAAATCCCAGTCTCGATTCATGCCAACCCAACGGATACTTTCGAGGATACCTGTATTGTACCTTTATCGCCACCCAGTTACGTTGTGACGTTTGGCACACCCAAAGTATTCCTACAGTATCCGGGAGTTGCACAATCTCATGGTCTAAGGAAACGATACTTAACATTAGAAAAGCTTTAGCAAACGAACTATACAATCTTGTGCTATGTTTAGGATTGGGTCTTGTCCATCATATCATTCTCCTAATGATGTGATCCTGTTATCAATGACATCCAATGTCCATGGTCATGAAACCGTGACCATCTATTGATCAACGAGCTAGCCAACTAGAGGCTCACTAGGGACTTGTTGTGGTCTATGTATTCACACATGTATTACGGTTTCCGGTTAGCACAATTATAGCATGAACAATAGATAATTATCATGAACAAGGAAATATAATAATAACCATTTTATTATTGCCTCTAGGGCATATTTCCAACAGAGTGACCCTCGTGCACCACAGGGACCCAATCGAGCTCCACGAAGGGGAGTCGGCAGTGGACCCGACGGACGCTGCTAGCCGGCTGGCCCGCGAGCACATGACCATGCAGCGAGAGGAGGAGAGGAGGCTCGCGGATCTGCAAACCTCAAAGTTTGGAATGCGAGGCGAAAGCCTCGCACTCCGGGACTTCGAGCGGCGGGAGGCGGAGGAGGTCCGCGGACCCCGTGCGGGCGTCGGACTCGACGACGGAATCGACCGGTCTGTTGAGTCCCCCGTTGAGCGAGCCACAAGGGGTGGCTATGGAGCCTCTTGTGCCTCTGTTCGTGGAGGAGGCGACCCGAATGAGGGCGGCGGCTACAGAGCCGGACCCCGAGGCGACCAGGCTGGAGGTGACTACACCTGCGGCTGAGCCGGCCCGGGTCGATGTGCCGAAGGCTTCGGCAGCCCCGGAGGCGGTGCCGGTGGTGCCAGCCATGGAGACGGAGGCATCGTCCATCACAGACATCGTGTCGGGCCGGCAGGAGGAGGAGTCAATGCTGGCGCCACGCGGGGGGGCAGTGGGGGCCGATTCCCGAGCCCTCGCCATCATGAACCCTCCCCAGGTGGACGGCACCATGGCGAGCACCGGGACAGGGGGCGGCACCCGCCGGGTCCGGAGGTCCATGCAGGACGTGCTCTGGGACGGGGAGGTGCTGGCCCGTGTCCCGGCCCTTCCGGCTCCCCCAGCAAGCGGCCTGTCCCCATACTTGGGAAGCTAGGGAGCGTCCTAGACCGGTGCCGCCAGGAGGTGGCCCGGTTCGTAGAGGCGGTCGACACCACCCTACAGCACACGGAGTTAAGAGTTGTCATCTTTGTCGAATTTCTCAGTGGGGGCACACAACTGCACCCACTGGGTGTAGCCCCCGAGATGCGGGTCGGTTAACCGGCTGACGAGCAGCCGGGCCGGATCTCTTTGAGTGTCTTTTTACCTTGAGCGTCATGTGGCAGGAGGGGAACTCCCATCGGCGGAAGGTGTTTGAGGAGGCGGTCTCCATCCACGACCGTGGCAAGCACGGCTTCTACCGGCTGGAGGAGGAGCTGGCGCGGGTGCAAGGTATGTCAAGTTTGCAGAAGGGGCACATAGCCCCCGGGAGCCAGGCCGGCTGCCTGACAGCCGGTGCGGGCGTAGAATGGCCGGCTGACGCCTGCTTTGTCTTGCAGACGAGCTGACCACCCTCTGGGCAGAGAAGACCAGGGCCGTCTCCAAGCGGGACCGGCTGGCGCAAAGCATCCAGACGGTCACGCAGGAGAAGGACCGGCTGGCCATGCTGCTAGTGGACGGGGAGGCGTCCCAAGACCGCCTCAAAGCCGACATGGCGTGGGAGGTGATGGCCAAGGAGAAGGCCGTCAAGGAGGTGGCTGACGCCGCCCGGCAGACTGCCGTCCTCTAAGGCGATCTGACCCGCCTCAAGAGGACGGTCGAGGAGCTTAAGGGTTCCTTCACTGAGGCGGAAGCGCCGTTGGCGTCGGAGAAGGACTCGTCGCTCCACTTTGCTATCGAGGTGGACTACTCTATCGAACTTAAGTGTCCGGTTTTCTTTTTCCCAGCCGGTTGCCTTTTCCTTGCTGGTTCTTGTTTTTGAGTCGCCTTTCTCTTTCTTCCCTTTCATCTCCTAGGGTGCTTCCCGGAAACTCAGCACCGCGTTGACCATGTCGTCGAGGAGCACCAGGAGTACCTTCGCATGCACGGGCGCTCCATCGAGGAGGACGCCGCGTGGAGTGTGGCAGAGCTTGGGCTCTCCATTGAAAACCGGATGATCTACCTCGACCGGAGCATGGAGCGGCTGATGGCGGCCGACAAGGAGAACATCGCCACCTTATGGCCAGCCGTGGAGGAGCTCCGGAGAATCGTGTGTCCTTGTGGCTAGAGCACACCGTGGCCCGAGTCGAGGTCTAGAAGGCGTCGGCGGAGCAAGCCGGAGTGCAGATGGTGCTCCGGTTCGTAACTTCATGGTACCGCGGCATGGACTTGGACCGGCTGGCCACCATGCGGGACGAGACGGCCGAGGAGCGGGCGGCTCATGAGATGGTCCTTGTCCGTCATGCCAACGAGCTCGCGTCGTAAGACTCGGACGAGCTCCTGCCGGCTCTTGGCGAGGACGGCGAGCGGGCAGCTAAAGACTCATTCGGCACCCCCAAGGTCCGGTGGACGAGGAGCTTGCCGACGAGAGTACCGACTCCAGCGGCGAGACGGCTGGGACCGCGGAGTCCGCCTCGAAAGCCAAGGAAGCTGACCCAAAGGCTGCAACCACCTTCGGGACGGGAGTCGAGCCGCGCAGCGATGCGCTGGCTGGCAACGCGCCAGTGGCCTGAGCCCCTGGGTGTCTTATCTTTTTTTCTCTCCTGCATGTTAGGCTTTAAGTCCACCCACTGGGGGTGTAATGTGATGAACCGTGATGGCCGTGAGCCTCCTTTATCTTAAAACTCGTATTGTAAATATTTGATGTGTTTGCCTTATTGCGTGTGCCTGCTCGTCCTTACCCTTTTTGCCCCTTTGGTTCCACCTGTTCTGCCCCTTTTCCCCTTCGGTTTCAGCCCCGCCAGCTCGACAGCCGGGAGCCAGCCTGTAGCTGGGTCGGGGCGTCCGCCTCGAGGGAGCCGGTTCTGAATTTGGAACCACGAGATATTCTTTTTTTGGGTAAGTAGAGTGGCAGAGGCGAGGCGGTGATCCGGCTAGGTCTAGCCGACATCTCCTTTGCGATCGATCTTTCGTGTGTGCTAAGCTTTGCTGCCCCGAGGCTCCGTCAGCCGGATAGCCAGGAGCCTGATCTGTAGCTGGGAGGGGTGGGAGGGCTAGCTCGGCTCACACTACTTGGTCAATTTTTGGGAGAGGCGACCTAGGACCAGCCGGTGAGCCCTCGGGCCCGGGAGCCGGGTCGGGGAGCCGGTGAGTGAGGAGACCTTCGAAGGAAACGAAAAGGGCGTGCCCCAAGAGCCGGCCTGGAGCACCCATTGCATTCATAAGCCCAAAAGGGGGGGCTATATAGATACACTAGTCTTTTCAGCAGTAAAACATACGGAGGAGCGCCGCGTTCCACGTTCACTCGGTCTCCTCGCCAAAGGCGTCTCTTTTGCGCTTCTGCGGCTTCTGGGAGTCTATTAGATAGTACGCATTATTGTGCAACGCCTTGCTGACGATGAACGGGCCCTCCCATGGGGAGGACAGCTTGTGTTGTCCGGCTGTCCGCTGGATCAGCCTGAGCACCAGGTCCCCTTCACGAAAGGAGAGTGGCCGGATCCGCTTACTGTGGTAGTGCCGGAGCTTCTGCTGGTAGATTGCCGTTCGGCTAAAGGCCATCTCGCGGGCTTCTTCGAGTAAGCCAATGTCATCTTCTCTTGCCTCCTTTGCGTCCTTCTCCATGTATAGGGCAACCCGAGGCGATTCGAACTCGATGTCGGTGGGGATGATTGCCTCGGACCCATATACAAGGAAGAAGGGTGTGTAGCCGGTTGATCGGTTGGGGGTGGTCCTGAGACTCCAAAGGATAGCCGGCAGCAGGTCAACCCAGCAGCCGGCTGACCTTACCAGCGGTGTCACGAGCCGGGGCTTGATGCCGGACAGGATGGGTACGTTTGCCCTCTCAACCTGGCCGTTTGACTGTGGATGAGCGACGGAGGCCAGGTCGAGCCAGATTCCTTGCTTGCAGTAGAAACGCGTGAGCACGCCCTTGGCAAAGTTCGTGCCGTTGTTGGTGATGATATTGTTGGGAACGCCATAGCAAACCGTGATGTCATCGATGAACCGGATGGTCGTGGGGTCGTCCGGCTTCTTGATTGGTCGTGCCTTGATCCACTTGGTGAATTTATCGACAGCCACTAGCAAATGTGTCATGCTGCCTCATGCGGTCTTGAAGGGACCCACCATGTCTAGCCCCCATATGGCGAAGGGCCACGAGAGGGGGATGGTCTGGAGGGCCAATGCCGGCAGATGGCTCTGCGTGCTGAAGCGCTGGTAGCCCTCACACTCGTCGACCAATTTCTTGGCCGCCTTGAGAGCAGTGGGCCAGTAGAAGCCGTGGCGGAAAGCCTTGGCCACCAGGGTCTTGGAGGCAGCGTGATGCCTGCATTCACCCTGGTGGATGTCGAGGAGGATCTCTAGACCCTTTTCTGGCTCGACGCACCACTGGAAGACGCGGGTGGTGCTGCGATGGACGAGCTCGTTGTTGATGACGCTGTGCGCCAAGGCCTGGCGCTGAAATTGCCTCGCCATGGTCTTGTCCGGGGGGAGCTCGCTGCGTAGAAGGAATGCTAGAATAGCCTGTGCCCATGAGGGGCCGAGACGGGGGGGCGCCTCGAGAGCCCCCGGGCCTGGATGATCAGTCCTCGGGATCGGCTTGCTAGCCCCCGAGGTCGGCTCGTCGATTGTCAACATGACAACCACGTCGTTGGAGCCGGCGGCCTCGGATGCATCTAGCTTAACTGGTGCCGGCAAGGCGGCCGAGGTTGAGGGAGCCGGTGGCGAAGATGTCGAAGGGGCAGCCGGAGCCGCTGATGGGCCGGCGGCGTCTGCTGACACGAAGATGGATTCTGATTCTGGGGAAGGCTTGATCGATGGCCTTAGCAGCCGATCGAGGGAGACGATGGTTGGGATGGCCTGCCGGGTGGAGCCAATCTTTGCCAGCGCATCGGCCGCCTTGTTGTACACCCGTGGGACGTGATGGAACTCACAACCCTCGAAGGAGTTGGTGAGCTGCTATCCGAGGAAGCGGTAGCTGGCCATGTTGGCATCCCTGGTATCCCACTTGCCAGAGACCTACTATACCATGAGGTCGGAGTCGGCGAAGCATAGGATGCGCCTGATGCCGATCTCCTTTGCGAGCCGGAGGCCATGGACGATGGCCTCGTACTCAGCCATGTTGTTGGAGGCGGCAAAGTGGATCTGGAGGGTGTACTTGAGCTGGTCACCTTTCGGGGAGGAGAGGACTATGCCGGCACCTAGGCCGGTCCTCATTTCTAAGCCGGAAAAATGCATGTGCCAATGTGTGGAGTCTGGGGGAGGCGACACGAACTCGGTTTCCGCCCAGTCGATGAGGAAGTCGTCCAACGCTTGTGACTTGATAGCAGTGCGAGGTTCGTACCGGATCTTGTGATCGTCAAGGGCGATGACCCATTTGGCGATCTGGCCAGCGGAGTCCTGGCCGCTAATGATCCTGCCGAGCGGGGCCGTGCTCACCACGGTGATGGTATGCTCCTAGAAGTACTTCTTGACCTTCTTGGTGGCGAAGTATATGCCGTAGCACATCATCTTCTAGTGGGGGTAGTTCTGCTTAGACGCGGAGAGGACCTCGCTGAGGTAGTAGACGGGATGCTGGACCAGCAGGGAATTGCCCTCCTCCGGCCGCTCGACCACCAAGACGACGTTGATGACGCGAGTGGTCACCGCGATGTAGGCGAGCAAGGGTTCCTTCTCAGCCGGCGCGGCCAGGATGGACGCGCGGGTGAGAGCCTTCTTGAGGCCACGGAAGGCCTCGTCCGCCTCGTCGGGCCAATCAAACATGCCTAGCTTCTTGGTGTGACCCGGCTCGACCAGAGCCGTCTTTTGAAGGAGCCCTAGAGGGGAAAGGCTTTCTCCCCAGCCGACTTATGAACCGGCTGAGCGAGGCGAGGCAGCCGGTGAACTTCTAGACGTCGCGGAGCCGGGTCCGGTTGGGCATGCGCTTGATTGCGCTGATCTTCTCTGGGTTAGCTTCGATCCCACGGCGGACACGAAGAAACCCAGGAGCTGGCCAGCGAGGACGCCGAAGATGCATTTCTCTAGGTTGAGCTTGATCTTGTATTCACATAGGTTCGCGAAGGTCTCTCGGACGTCCTCGAGGAGGATGAAGTGCTTCTTGGTTTTGACGACAATGTCGTCGACGTAGATGTGGACATTCCTGCCTATCTGAGGCAGGAGGGACTTCTGCATGCACCGCTGGAAGGTGGCACCTGCGTTCTTCAGGCCGAAGGACATGGTGATGTAGCAGTAGGCCCAGAAGGGCGTGATGAAGGAGGTCTTGAGCCGGTCTTCCGGATCCATCTTGATCTGGTGGTAGCTGGAGTAGGCGTCCAGGAAGGACAACAAGTCGTAGTCAGGCGTGGAGTCGATGACTTGATCGATCCGCGGCAGGGCGAATGGGTCCTTCAGGCACGCCTTCTTCAGGGTGGTGTAGTCAATGCACATGCGCCAGGTCTTGTTCTTGTTTAGCACCAGGACTAGGTTGGCCAGCCAGTCCGGGTGGAAAATTTCCATGATGAACCCGGCTGCGAGTAGCCAGGCGATCTCTTCTCCTAAAGTATGCCGCTTCTCCTCAGAGATACGGCGTAGGGGCTGCTTGACCGGCATAAGGTCCGGTCGGACGTGTAGTTTGTGCTCAGTGAACTTCCTCGGAACACCCGGCATGTCCTTGAGGGACCATGCAAAGATGTCCTGGCTCTCACAGAGGAAGTCGATGAGCTCGCCTTCCTATTTGTTGTCGAGGCGTGAGCCGATGGTGACGCACTGAGCGGGGTTGGCCGGGTCGAGCGGGATTTGCTTGGTGTCCTTGGATGGCTAGAAGGAGGCTTCGCCGATTGACTGCGAGGGGAGAGCCGACACAGCCGGCTGGCTGGCAGCAAGGGCCACGAGCCGGTCGAGCTGCCGCTTCTCCTCGGCAATTTCTAGGGCCTCGGCCAGCCGGCTGCCATCCCAAGCGCCTCGATCGACATCTTGTAGTCACCCCACGATGGTGATGATTCCCTTGGGCCTGGCATCTTGTGCTTGAGGTAGGCGTAATGGGGGACCGCCATGAACTAGAAAAGGGCGGGTTGGCCCAATAGTGCGTGGTAGGGACTTGCGAGGTCCATGACCTCGAACAGCACCGGCTCGCGGCAGAAGTGGCCGGGTCTGCCAAAGAGGACATCGAGCATGATCTTGCCGATAGGGCAGCATGACTTCCCAGGCACGATGCCATGGAAGACCGTCCGGCTCGCCTGTAGGTCTTCTCTCTTCAGCCCCAACTTGCACATCGTGTTGAGGTAAAGGATGTTGATGCTACTGCCACCATCTACCAGCACCCGTGAAAAGCGGCAGGTGTGCTTCTCGGTGGCGATGGTGGGGTCGAGGACAAGGGCGTAGCTGCCGGGACTTGACAACATGGCGGGATAATCTGCCCGGCTCCAGGTGACCGGCTTCTCCGACCAGTGCATGAACTGGGGAGTTACCGGCATGGTGGCGTTCACCTCACGATGGAGCCGGCGTTGGGCATGCTTGCTCGTCTCTGCACTGGTGAAGACGACGTAGCAACCGTCCTGGTTGGGGAACTGGTCATGAAGACGACCGTCGTTTTGGGCCGGAGCCGGAGTCGGCGCCAGGGCGGTAGCTAGGGCCGGGGCCGGTGGCGCGGGAGGAGCCGGAAGGCCGTCCCCTCGGGCCAATCGTTGTGAGAAGCTGCACTGCCGGAGCGTGTGCTTAGAGAGTTTTGCCCCTGAGTGCTTCTTGTAGGGAGGTCGAGCATCTGCTCGAAGGTGAGCTTCGTCTGCTAGGCAACCTTGCTAGTGCGCTGGCGCTGGCTGGAAGACTGGGCAGCCGGCTCCTGCTCCTCGATGGTAGCGACCTGCGGGCTCCCGTAGCAGGGATCCGGCTGGTCGTTCTTGCATTTGTTTTTCTGCGGCTGCCGGTTGTCGGCACCCAGCCGGGACGTTGCCGGTGCCGTCGTCGCCTTGGCGGGCGGGGTCGTCTTGACCCGGATGGATGAATTAGCCATGGCGTACTTGTCCGCCTTGGTCATGAGCTCGGCAAGCGTGGTCGGCTCGGAGTACAGAAGCTTGTGCTTGAGGAGGGTGACGTCTCGATAGCCTTTGATGTAGTACTGTATGGCTTGCTCCACGTGCACCCCCTCGCAGGAGTTGCGGAGCTCGGTCCACCGAGTGAGGTAGTCATGGAGGGACTCATCCAGCCCCTGAACACACATGGCGAGTTCATGGGGGCGGCCAAGCCACTTGTAGGTGCCGGTGAAGTTGCGTACGAAGGCTTCTTCGAAGTCCGTCCAGGTGTTGATGTTGCCGGCTACCAGGCTATTGAGCCAGGTGCGAGCCAAGCCGATCAGGATGAGGGGAGCGTAGCGAACGGCTACGCGCTTGTTCCCCCTGGCCATGCCGACCGCGGTGGTGTAGTCGAGCAGCCAGTCCTCAGGCTTGGCGGCCTCGTTGTACTTCGGGGTATCTCGGGGGAGCGTGAAGCCGGTTGGGAATGGCTCGTTGCGCATCTGAGGGCCGAAGCAGGTCGGGCCAATCGAGTCCTCCTCTTCGAGGAGGGCTGACTACGCGAGCTGGTCGATGCGGTTGAGGGCATCGTTCTTGCTATGGGGGATGCGTGGCCCGATCTGGGCTGATAGCTCGGGGCGGATGACGAGCGGAACCAATCGTTCCGGCTCACGCCGCGGGGGAGGAGTGTGCCCGCAACTGCGCCGGCTGCGAGCCGCCGGCACCTCGTGGCGGCCACTCGAGGCGGGTTGTTGGTGCACCGGCTGTTGACAGCCGACTGCTCGCTCCCCGGCAGCTAAGAGGGATGGGCGTTGCTTGCCTCGACCCGGCGGCTAGAGACACGAGGGGAGCAGGAGTGATGAGCCGGCTAACTGCCAGCAGTCCCCGTGCCCTCGCGCTCGAGCCGAGGGCCATCGAAGGCGGCACCGCCAGCCACGAGCAGATGCTACCGCACGTGAGCGGCATCAATGAGGTCCTTGATGTGACGCTCAAGGGCAGCATGTTCTTCGCCCTCCGAGGTAGCCAAATCCTCGTAGGCTACCTTGAGGGCCCACAGGTTGGCTGCGGGGGTGTCGTAGACGGGCATCTTGTCGCCCAGGATTTTGGCGACCACGCGACCGCAGTCACGCACAGCCCCACGCTGGCTGAGCTCAGTGCTAGCCGGGGTGAGACCATAGGCGGAAGCGTATTCCCGCTAGGCGGCCTCCATGCGGTGCCGCGTGGCCACGAGGGCGGTGGCCTCGAACAGAATGCGCCGAGCCGCCTCGATTTCATCCACGGTAGCATCGGGGTTTGCCGTCGGGGCAATAGGGGTGCTCAAGCCCTAGAGGGCCGCGCCGAGCGGGTCGGAGGAGCCGATGCGGGCCGCGGCGGTGTTAGCCTCGGCCTGCGCATGTTGGGAGGAGGTGGAGGAGATGATGGCCATTGCCCCCACGCGATCGTGGGACGTGTTGGACAGGGTCGCAGCAAGTGCGCCCACGACTGTGGGCGGACCGGCGCAGACGAGCACCTGGCTGGGGTACTCGTCGGCGGCTTGAGCTTCGGCGAGGCTGAACCTGCCAAAACGCTTGGTGAGAGTGTCGATGTCGAGCGCGAGGTCGACGGAGCTGCCCCCACGGCGTGCCGGAGCAAGCCCCACGAGCCCGCGGTTTCGCCTGGACGTGCGGCGACGGCGAGGAATGGCGAGGGTTCCCGCCCGAAGCATGAATCCGGTCAGCACCGTGTACGGCCTCACCGTGGGGGCCAACTGTCGTCATTTTATCACGACGGATGCCATGGTTAGGCTTATCGTAGGTGGTTGGGATCGGAGGACGCCGACGGGCTCCGGGAGCGAGATTAGGTACGAGCGGTGGAGACATACGATGTACCCAGGTTCAGGGCCCTCCGTGGGAGGTAATACCCCTAGTCCTGCTTCGTCTACTTTGATGGATGGGTGAGTTTACAGGGTTGCTCCTGGAGCTGAGTCTAGAGGAGGAAGAGGGAGCAGCCGGCGCGCCTTCCTCCGCTACCAACTGTGAGAATGCAGGAAGTGTCCCGTGGGTGTGTGTATGAGAGTTGTCTCCTTCCATTGCATGGGAGGCTCAGGTGGTTTTATAGGCCAACCCCCCGGCTTACAATATTCCTAAGGTGCAAAGGTGGGGGGACCCGGCTCGCAGCCTCTCCAGCTGACCAGGGGGTCCTGCCCTTCGAGCCGTCTCATCGCCTGTGGGGTCCATCGGCTATGCGGTCCCGTCGCCTGCTCGGGCCCGCCAGCCTGCTCCGTGATATGCCCTCGCCCACCTGCCACGGCACGGGCCACCCGGGAGGTGTCGTCTAGTGCTAGACGGCCGAAGACTTTGGTACGATCGACTGCATAGTAGCCACGCCTACGCAGGTAATCAAGTTGGCAGGGGTGTGCCGGCACTGTTTCCCCGCCCGGTCGCGCTCGCCAAGGTCAGCGGCCTGGATGGCCGGACTGTAGCCATGCGCTCCCATGTGTTAGCGGCCACTGTGGCTACAATGATGTGTGTCGTCGTGGTCACGTCGTGTCGCCATACCCGTGCGCAGAGGGACAGGACGTTGCATGTCCGCCCCGAGGTCAACGGAGGAGGCGGCCCGGAGGCACCCGGCTGCGCCCAGCCGGCCGGGGATCGAGCCGGCCCCTCGACCAGCCATCCATGAGCTAGCCGGCGATCGCTACAGCCGGCTGCGCTCCAGCCGGTCGTGGATAGCCAGTCGTATACTTTTTCTTCGAAGTGGGGAGGGGAACCCCGCTGCTTTGGCCTACCCAGTGGTAATAACCCCGTCACATGCAGAAAAACCATAGCAATAAACTGACACAATCATATGGTATGTTTATAGTTTGGGTCTTGTCCATCACATTATTCTCCCAATGTTATGATCCCATTATCAAATGACATCTCATGTCAATGGCTAGGAAACCTTGACCATCTTTGATCAACGAGCTAGTGTACTAGAGCCATACTAGGGACAAAATGTTGTCTATGTATCCACACATGCAATGTGTTTCCTGCCAATACAATTATAGCATGGATAATAAACAATTACCATGAACAAGGAAATATAATAATAACCCTTTTATTATTGCCTCTAGGGCATATTTCCAACATGGTTGTGGCCCGATGAGCCATTGTCGGGTAGTTACTCCAGCCTCGTGCAGAAGCTGAGCGATGCGTCACCTCGAATTGACGCGCTAAGGCGTTCTTCCTGCATAGAGGGAGCTCGGATGGCCTTTGCAAGGGCCAAGGTGCACTGGCCGGAACTAGATCCGATGAAGATGGCCATCGCTCCTCCGCCCCTAGAAAGGAGCATAGGTGCCCTGAGCTATACTTCTCCGTGGTGATGGAGGGTGCTCGGGTGATAGAGGCTCAGTGCTCAAAGGATAACTTTTATGAGTAGGCGCGTTGTAATATGTCCGAAGACCTTTTAACACTTTTATGGTTATGATGCATGATTTATCATGTATTTAATGTTTTTCATTCGCTATAACTCATGTGTGGCCGTTTAAACTGAAAGTTGCGAGTCGTCCACTTTAGCCCCCATGTAGATATTACGCAGGGTGTCTCTGCTCCCATACAGTGACCCTTAGCCGAGCTATCGGTACCCAAAGGCGGTAGTGTGGGGTGGATGAGGAAATCATACCATAATGATTTATTGATTTCACTTAGCCGTAGGAGCGTGAAAAGGGAATGCGGGGGCTGATGACTAGCCCCAGTCGTTTGTGATGTTCAGAAGAACCGCGGCTAAAGCCGTCATCACATGGTTTGTACGAATACCAAACCCACCGTATGACACAGAATAACTTCTGATGAAGTTTTTAGTATAACACTTATGCTTGGATTCGTAGACCGGTTTTGGCATACTATGACATTCGGTTTTCGGCTTTCTCCCCTGAGGTGCTTGACTAGGCTAGCTGGAAACACAATCATAGTGATTCTCCCTTTTCCCTTTAGCTGAACGATCGGAACGTAAAGTAGCAAGCACATGAGCCGGGCAACCCAACTATTGACCCAAGACATAGTTCGGAACCATTCATATAAAGCAAACTCCAAGACGCTGAACACATGATTGATTGTCCTTGGGGCGTTTTTTTAAATTCGAGCCCCCGGTTTATTAGCCCATTGCGTCGTGATGTGTACCAAACAATTTCGCAAGAAGTGTTGAGGAGGGAGAAAATAGAGTACGTTCCAAAAAACACAGCATAGCAACCATGAATATTGGTTTTATATTTTGCTCAACAACTTTTATTGTTCAAATTGCCAAAGCAACTGTTTATAGGTATTTGAAAATGAAATATAAATTTTATAGGAGGGGTTGTACCAGGGGTCTTCGATGGGTGACCTGACGTCCTCGATGTGCCCTATTGCTTGTCCACTCCAGCGCCTCCTAGGGAGTTGTATACCTTTATGGGTGGTGCTGTTAGTGAGCGGACCTTGGAAAGAAAATCTTGAAAAGTCGCCGAAGTGTGGATGAGCTTTATGATTTAGCAGGTCCTAGATGGTACTTGTAGTATGTCTGAAGACATTTAATGGTAGTAGTTTGGTCTAGACGAACACTTACCCTTTGATAGTTATTCCCCACCGCCGCCCATGGAATCTTGAGCGCGAAGTTGTGCCTCCTCGGCACGTGCTTTGCTGGCATTAGGGCTGTGCAATAGGGAGCGTGCCCCTCTTTTTTAGGAGACGAAGGTTCTGGGAGTTCGGCTGAAGCCAAGCTCGCTTGTCCACCTTGCGTGCCTTTACGACAGATTTCGGCATTTGCCGATCGTCATTGGAATGGAATCCGGCCGCCAGGGCCAACGCATGTTCCTCAGTTTGGAGGGAGCACTCTATGTTGCCATTGACAATAATGACCCCCTTGTGCCCGGGCATCTTGAGCTTGAGGTATGCGTAATGTGGGACGACGTTAAAGCGAGCGGAAAGGTACAATGTTGAAGATCAAGTATTCGCTTCAAAAGTTATAGGGTGAACCGAACACTACTTCCAGGCTTACAGAGCCCGTGCACCGGACTTCGATACCTAGGATCAGTCCTTTAAAGATAGTATTGCTGGTTTTGATCCTTGACGGATCTATACCCATCTTTTTCACCATGTCTTAGTAAATCAGATTAAGGCTACTTCCTCCGTCCATTAGGACTTTAGTGAGGTGATACCCATCTATGATGGGGTCTAGGACGAGGGCAGCTGAACCCCCATGATGGATACTGGTCGGGTGGTCGCGTCGATCGAAGGTGATCGGGTATGCTAACCATGGGTTATACTTCGTGGCTGCAGGATCTGCGGCGTAGACCTCTCGAAGGGTGCGCATCCTCTCCTTTTTGGGTATATGAGTGGCGTATATCATATTCACAGTTTTTACCTCTGGAGGGAATTGCTTCTTTGAGACACCGATCTGACCGCGAGACTCATCCTCGTCCTTGCTGCGTGGGCCCTTGCCTTGATCCTTGGCTATGAGTTTGCCGGCCTGTTTGAACACCCAATAGTTACAGTTGGTGTGATTGGTGGGCTTCTCTTGAGTGCCATGGATCTATCAAGGCATCTCCATGATCTTGTCTAGTGGGGTGGGTCCGTCGCGATTGCCTTTAGGAGGCTTCTTCCGCTGCCCGGGTCGGGAATTGCGGAAGCCGGCATTGACAGTTGTGTCATCGGCATCACTATTGTTGTGCCGGCGCTTATTCTTGTTGCGCTTTGGTTTCCCGTTTCCGTCCCAAACTTTGGAGGTTCCGGGGTCTTCGGGTTTGTGGCTCCATCTTCCTAGCCAGTTATCCTCGCCCGTGCAAAAGCGAATCATGAGAGATGTGAGGGCGGACATTGTCCTAGGTTTATCGTGTTCGACCTGGCGAGCCAGCCATTCATCCCGAATATTGTGCCTGGAGGAGGCTATTGCCTTGGCGTCTAGGCAGTCAACGATCGGGTTTTTCTTGGTCAAGAACTGATTTCAGAATTGCCGAGCATGCTCTCCTGGCTTCTGGACGACGTTGCTTAGGTCAGAGGAGTCCGGCAGCCGGACATAGGTGACATGGAAGTTAGATCGGAATAAATCTTGTTGGGGATATTCACCCGGGATGAGACCCGCCCAGATGGGCTGGGTCATGCGGTTGGCGGCTTACGGTAGCTCCAGGAGGAAAGCGTAACCGGCGGGCCGGAGGGCCTAGAGCCAGAAGGCCAGATGTAACCCGTTGGACTTAAGCCACCGGGAGAGACTTGTCAGAGAAGGCATGTTTAGTTAGAGGTGAGGTCGGTTGTTAAGTTTAACCCGACCCGGAGTCTTGTAAGCCCAGGAGCCTGACCCGTGTATATAAGGGCGGCTTACGTGGGTGGCTGACGCCACGAAATAACTGATCGAGAGCTAGTTCAAGCAAACTCGCTCCCTTGTAACTGATACACAATCAATACAACACAAAGCAGGACGTAGGCTTTTACCTGTTTTCGAGGGGCTGAACCTGGGTAAACCCTTATCTCTCGATTCCGACCAACCCCTTTGAGTTCACCGCCTTAGCGATGGCCTCGAACCTAAGTCCGTTGACCCAGACATCTGTCGTGACAAATCCACGACAGTTGGCGCCCACCGTGGGGCTAGCGCTCGGTGGTGCAAGTTTCTCGAAGGGATCTCTTCCAGGGATCTAGGGGTACGTTGTTGGCAGGATGACTAAGAGTCGCCGTGGCAAGCTCTATATCGACGATGCCGGCTGGGGCCCCGAGGCTGACTCAATCGGGTACGGGTACTGGCTCCCCTTTGGTGGATTTCACATTTTCATCGACAAGATCGGCGGATCTGAACCCGGGCCGGACATCTGCACCAACATCATGGAGCCGGCCCGGTGCATGCAACCCGCCTGTGTTAACTCGGGCAAGAAGCATGTCTTCGTCGACTTACCCAAGGCAGGGAACTTGAAGGCTCCATGTTCGGGAAAGGAACGCTCATCTGCTCAGAGGATGACTCCTCACGTGGAGAGACGGAATCAATATCTCAGCTTGACAACAACGGACTTGGGGGCTACATCGAGCATTACCCCGAGTCAGAATACCATGAGCTAGAAGAGTGTGAGTCATTGAACCACACTACTGTCTTCATGGCGGGTTCCGTGTCAGCGCACAACAGTACGACCACTGGTGCGACCGGGTCTGGAGCCGATAGGCTACCGGCTCATGTTCTTTTGGATCTAATGAACGAGTTTGCTGCCCTGTTGGAGAACAAGGTCACTCTTGAAAACCAAGAATCCCATAACGCGGAGATCACAAGGTTGAAGGACCAGATGGTCGGAGTCCAACAGGAGATCAATGCGATGAAAGCTCAGATGGATGCTGATTCACAATGTCTTAGGGCAGAGGCGTTTTGTTTGGAATTAGAGCAGCAATCTGCAGCGGCGATTCATTAGATGAGGCATCAGTCGCATTTACCGGTGCAATATGAAGCCAGAAATCTGTTTAACACGCTAGGGATGGGATGGAACATGCTACTGACCATAACCCGGACGGCGGAACTACCTGGAAGCTAGGCGGCGGTTCAGCGTCAGCATCTAGACCCGCCCTAAGTCACACCCCAGTCTTTTCTGACAACGTTGGGTCATTATTCCAATCCGGCGGAGAACATGGTGGCAGTGGCAATCAGGCTTGGTACAATCCCAACCCCTGATGAGGCTCCTTTCGCAGAGGAAGTGTGAAACGGCACTGGGTACCTATAGACGGTGGTGGCCTAGCAGGAGAAGTATACCTACAGCCGGAGTCGTGTGCATTCAACCCCCATCCCAAGCCGCAACTATAGACGACATTATGAGTCGCCGGTGGTTTCCAGTAGTGATCGACATCGAAACCCTCCAAGGGGTGATCAGGCGGTTCGTGACGCTCAGGCGTTCGTGGATCGGGCAAGGGCCCAACGAGAGACGGCAGCTCTGGCAGCTGCGACGGCTTATCAAGAACCCACAATCGCGCCCTCCGTCTCGGTAGGAGCTGACTTAACTTCTAGGGCTGTGGGAGTGCCATGCTTAGCGCCAGCTTTACGGAACGAGCACCTGTCGAAAGACTTCAAAGGTCCTCGCAAGGTCCTCAATTATACTCCTGACCTACCTCCAGAGGCATGGATTGAAAGTTATGAATTGTCCATGGAAATGTTGGATGTTAGTGACGTAGTGTGTGCCAAGTATTTCATCATGATGCTGGAGGGGCCGGCTCATACATTGTTGAAAGGTTTGCCACCCAACACCATTAACACTTGGGCCGAGTTAAAAGCGAAGTTCATCAAAAAATTCCAGGGAACGTGCAAGCAGCCCATGACGATTGTGGATTTGGATCATTGCGTTTAGCGTGAGGATGAATCGGCTCATCATTGGGTCTGGCAGGTCTCAACCATCATCCACTCTTCTGATAATATCAAGGCGTCTCAAGCAGTTCTAGTCCTGGACAAAAATGCCAATTCACGCCTTTGAAGCGGAAGCTTGGCCAGCTCAAGCACACATGTCAAGACATGGGGGAACTCATGATGGATCTTACCAAGTATGCGGACTCTGACGACACGAAGGACCCTGGTTCCGATGATGAGAAATCGGCCAAGGGCAAGAAGAATAACACTGGCAAGGGTCAGTTGCAGAACGGGGGAGGAACCAATAATAATGGCAACGGTGGAAAGCGGAAGAACCAGGATGGCGAGCCAGAGTTAGTGGCCAACGCCAACACTAGGAATAACCGTGGCAAGGGCAATGGCAAGCCGCTCTTTAAGCACAAGACTCCTAACTTGGAGACAATGTTGAATGATCCCTGCCCGAAGCACAGCCATACAGATCAGTCGTCGAGCCATGCTTGGAAGGATTGTTGGATCATGAGAGAATATCAAAACTATCGCAGTAACCAGCATCCAGGCAGCAACGGCACGCCATCCGGCGGGTCAGGTCCTTTTGGGTCTGTTTTCGGTCCGGGCGGCTCAGGCTTAGGCCATCAGGGCCAAGGAAACCATGGAGGGAATAATCAGCAATCCGATGGTGGGGGTTAATAGCAAAATAATCAGTCTGGGTTTCAGAGTAATCCCAAGCAGCTTAACTCCGGCCAATACCATGTCTTCACAACCTGTCCTGACAAACGGGCTAGAAGTTACACAAGCGGGCGGTTAACGCAACTATGCCGGCTCTCCCACAATATTTGAAGTGGTCTGAGTATTACATAACCTGGACGAGGGAGGATCACCCACCGCGTGTGGTTAACCCGGGGCAATTGGCTCTAGTGGTTGTCCCCCCCAGGTGGGAGGATATGTGTTCACCAAGGTTCTTATGGATGGAGTAGCAACATCAACATTCTGTATTATGACACTTTCCGCCAGATGAATTTGCTTGACAAAGATCTTAAGCCTTCTTCAACAGTTTTTCATGGCATGGTGCCTGGGAAGTCGGCTTACCCGATGGGCAAGATTTCATTGGATGTTGCTTTTGGTCACGAATTCAATTACACTATGGAGTCTCTGTGGTTTGAAGTGGTCAAGATTAAGAGCCCATATCATGCTCTGTTTGGACGACCGGGTTATGCCAAATTCATGGCTAGGCCTTTCTATGTTTATTTGCAGCTCAAGATGTCCGGGTTAAGCATGACAATCACGTTGCATGGAGACCGGAAGACGGCTACTGAGTGTGAGGAAGGGGATGCAGCTTATGCAGAATACAGTTATGTGGAGGCAGAGCTCAAGTTTTATAAGGAGAATGTCGACCCGACGGATATGACCCCGTTAAAAAATCCGAACACAGAGTCTGAGCCGCTGCTTAAGTATGTGGGAGATGATACCAAGTTGGTGGACTACGCGCCTGGCGACTCATCGCAACAGTTTACTATTGGGGCTAATATGGATCCCAAATAGGAAAGCACGCTAATCGAGTTCATTCGTGAGAATCGAGACATCTTTGCAAGGAAACCTTCTGACATGCCGGGTGTACCGAGAGAACTCGCTGAGCACCATCTTAATGTGGATCCTAAGTTTAAGCCAATTAAGCAATTTCTACGCTGATTCAATGAGGAGAGGCGGAATGCTATTGGTGAAGAGGTGGCCCGACTCTTGACAGCAGGGTTCATCGTTGAAGTGTTTCACCCGGAGTGGCTCGCTAACCCGGTGCTGGTGCTTAAGAAGAACGGGACATGGCGTATATGCGTGCATTACATGGACCTTAACAAATCGTGCCTGGTTGACCCATTTTCTCTCCCCCGTATTGATCAAAGCATTGGCGTGACTACGGGTTGTGAGAGTCTGTGTTTTCTGGACCTTATTCAGGTTATCACCAGATCAAGATGGCAGTTAAAGACCAAGAGAAGACGGCTTTTATTACGCCTTTTGATGCTTTCTGCTATGTGTCTATGCCTTTTGGGCTTGAGAGTGCCCAGGCAACTTACCAGCGTTGTGTGCCTTTTGAACTCTCTTCATGGTCAGATTGGGCGCAATGTTCATGGTTACGTAGATGATATTCTGGTCAAGTCAAGGAAGAAGGAGACTTTGCTGGATGACCTAAAAGAAACCTTTGACAATTTGCGGGTATACAAGATGATGCTTAACCCGGCAAAGTGTGTCTTTGGTTTACCTGCATGCAAGCTCTTGGGGTTCTTAGTCTCAGAGCGTGGCATTGAAGCTAACCCGGACAAAATAAAGGCTATTACTTCCTTGTCTAAGCTGGCATGCGTCAGTGACGTTCAGCGCCTAGCAGGCCATATTGCTGCACTAAGACGGTTCATAAGCCGCCTAGGTGAGAAAGTTATTCCTTTATACGAGATGAACAAAAAGACTAATGACTTTGTCTGGAGCAAGGGTGCAGATGAGGTGTTTGGGGAACTCAAGAAGTAGTTGGCTAAGCCGCCGGTCTTGGCTGCTTCGGCTGAGAAGGAGTCGTTGCTCTTGTACGTGTTGTCTAACAACAGGGCAGTCAGCGCCACGATTTGTGTGGAGCACAAGGAGGCAAGGAAAGAGTATCCCGTCTAGAGGCCAGTTTACTATGTTACTGAGGTGTTGATAGAATCCAAGCAAAGGTATCCGGAGTGGCAGACGCTGATCTATGGGGTGTTCATGGTAAATCGCAAGCTGAAGCATTACTTCCTTGTGCATCAGATCATGGTGGTTAGCTCTGCCCCCTTGAGAGATATTATCCAAAATAGAGAGGCCACTGGCAGGATTGCTAAGTGGGCAATGGAGCTTGGGCCCCTCAATCTGAAATATGCGCCTCGTATGGCTGTCAAATCTCAAGCCTTGGTGGATTTCATAAATGATTGGACAGAAAGTCAGTCGCCTGAGGAGAAACCGGACAACACATATTGGACGATTCACTTTGATGGATCCAGGCAATTGGAAGGCTCGGGGGCTGGCGTTGTTTTAACTTCCTCACGAGGTGAAAAATTCTATTACGTTTTAAGACTAATGTTTCCTTGTACTAACAATGCAAAAGAATATCAAGCTTTGCTTCATGGGCTCTAGGTGGCCAAGGAGATGAATTCGAGCCGGGTCAGATGTCTTGGTGACTTAGACCTAGTGGCTCAGCAAGTCTCTGGCACATGGGACTCAAAAGACCCGTGTATGGCGGCTTACCGCCAGGAGTTTGATATCGTTGTTGGCCACTTCAAGGGCTATCAAGTAGATCACATTGATCGGCACAAGAATGAGGCGACTGATGCGTTATCCAGGCTAGGGTCCCAGCATAAGTCGGTGCCACCTAATGTGTTCTTGGACGTATTGCATCACCCGTCAGTCAAGTTGCCGTCGGAGGGGGACTTGGCTATACCTGACCCGGAGGGGGAATTGGTGGTGGCTCTCCATGCGATCCCTGATTGGACACTTCCTTACCTGGCATACTTGACTCGCAGCGAGTTACCTCAAGATGAGACCCTGGTGCGTCAGATCTCAAGGCGGTCTAAATCTATTATTATCAAGGATGATGAGTTGCATCGGCGAAGTGTGACTGGTGTTTTTCAGCGTTGCATCTCTCCTGATGAGGGCTGTGAAATATTACAAGAAATCCATGCCGGTGATTGTGGCCATCACGCCGGGTCAAAATCATTGGTGGCCAAGGTTTTCTGCCATGTATTTTACTGGTTAACGGCTTGTAAAGATGCAGAGGACTTAGTCAGTAAGTATGGTGGGTGTCAGAAATTTGGACATCGTGCTCATGTGTCGGCTCAAGAACTATGGATGATTCCAATCACTTGGCCGTTCGTGGTCTAGGGGCTTGATATGGTGGGACCTTTCAAAAGGTCCAAGGATAAGAAGACCCACCTCTTGGTGGTGGTTGACAAGTTTACTAAATGGGTTGAGGCTGAGTCGATCAGTAAATGTGACGCAGCAACGACGGTTCAATTCGACAAAAAGCTGATTTTTTGTTTGGTTATCCACATAGTATCATCACTAATAATGGATCGAATCTGTCCAAGGGGGCTATGAAGGGCTTCTGTGATTAGGAGCATATACGCCTTGATGTGTCTTCAATGGCTCACCCCCAGTCTAATGGTCAAGCTGAGGGTGCTAACTAGGAAATTTTGAGAGGTATTAAAACCCGACTTATGGTTCCTTTGGAGCGCACGCCGGGTTGTTGGGTGGAAGAGTTGCCGACTGTTCTTTGGAGCATAAGAACCACCCCCAACAGGTCTACATGATTTACGCCTTTCTCCATGGTTTATGGCGCAGATGCGGTTCTCCCTAGTGATATACATCATGAATCGCTCAGGGTGGCGGCTTACGTGGAAACTGACAATGAGGCGGCGTGTCAGGATGCTCTGGATGCCTTAGATGAAGAACGGGATCTTGCAGCCGCTCGTTCGGCGATTTATCAGCAAGACCTGTGTCGCTACCATAGCCGCAGTGTTAAGACCCACACGTTTCAAGCAGGCGACTTAGTACTCCGTTTAATTCAAGACCAGACAGATATGCACAAGTTATCACCTCCTTGGGAAGGACCGTTCATGATTAGCCGCAATCTCAACAGTGGATCTTATTATCTCATAGACATATGGGAGAGTGACAAGTCTCGCAATTCTGGTGAAGTGACCAAGAGGCCATGGAATATTGCTCACCTTCGGCCATATTACACTTAAGCCGCCAGCCGACTCTCATCAATGTACATACATCTATCATTGTACAAACCATCTTTTATGATATAATAAAGTAGGCATCCCCATGATTAGGGGCCTCTGCCGTGTTCTCCACACTGAGTGTCATGCCAAGGAGTTAATCCTTCATCAGGTCATTTGAGGGCTTTTAAACCCCCTTGGCCAGGCTTTCTATGCCATCAGGAATCGATCCTTATTATAGTGCTATAAGGAAGGCTTATAAACCCTCTTGCCTAGGTTTAAAATAGAAAAGGAGTTGATCCTTTCATTGGTCATTTGGGGGGCGGCTTTCAGCCCTATGGGTTAAGCTTATTACCTCCTCTTGACCCGGCTCTCCGCCATCTCCGAGTTATACCTGCCTGTTTGTAACTTGCTACTCCACCATGTGACCCGCCAAACTCTTGACAATTAATCAAGATAAGAGACCTTGAACTTTTTTAAAGTTAATCTCAGACAAAGACAAAAGTGTTTTTCCAGGTTTAAACGACGGCTTTTGTCAAGAGAGAGCCGGCTTACAGTGAGCGAGGAAACACTCGTCTTGTCTACCGTATCCCCTCCGCTATGTGGCATGTTCGTACTCTTAGCAAGCCTATTCGTACTCTTAGCAATGTAAATATTTTAAAGACCATGAAGTTGCTAAGGTTTAAATGACAGATTTATGTCACTTGAGGCCCGGTTTACAAGTTCTCAGGCTTTCTGCCTCGTTTCTTCGGAAACAAAAATATTTTTATCAAAAATAGGACAAGAGTTGTCTTATCCTGTCACACCTTTAGAGCCGGCTTATAGTATGAGGCATACGATTGTTCATTCTTGCAGGTTCTCTCATGATAAGGTTCTAAGTCTTGGGAAATTTCTGGCTTGACCCATGGAGTGCAAGCCGCCCGGCGAGTCAAAACAACTAAAGTACTCATATATAAATAGTTGAGTTTGCTGAGTCGCCAGTGGAGCTTTCAAGCATAAAATATTGCAAGTGTAGGAATAGGCAATCAAGACTTTTCTATGCCTATTATAGAGCTCTCAAGGAGCTCAAAATATAAGTGAACTTCAAGTCTTTGTACACTTCCAACCTTGGCAGTTCAGCAGGCCGGGTTACCTTCAATGAGGAGCAACGGGTTTCAACTCGTCGGCGGGTCATCCTGCGCCGGGTCTTCGACTTCTACGATCTGAAGGTTGTACACATCCCAGATGTACTTTAATAAAGCTTCAAATTGGGACACATCAAAGAGGGGAGATGGGTCAACTTCAGGAGCAAAGAGTGGCTTACGGCGTGTAGGGATTAAGTCCTTGGCTTCAAAAGTTGGGCAGTGTATCCATTTGCTATCTGCACCGTAAGCCGTCTGGTAGGAGGTCAAGTCGATCTCATTGACAAGAGTTGATGCAAGCACTTGGGAGGCCTTCATGCATTTGGCGTGGTCAGCTTCAGTAAAGTCAGACACGTCATCCTTCTTGGACGGGAAGCCATCCATCATTGCTTCGGGGGTCAGCTCGGGGGCAAAGGCCAGAGACTGGCTTAGGGCAGCCATCGCCCCTTTCCTGGCGGCTGATCGCCTTGGCTCCTCAATATACTTGGGAAGAGTCGAGAAGACCTCTATTACCCCCTTCATGGATTTGGGGATGCATCTTTCAGTCATTAGGGTTTTGATGGTGCAGAGAGTCCCACTATATAATTGTTTTGTCAAGGTGTATATTGCCTTCAACTTCAACAAACTGTCTGAAGATAGTTGGAGGCTCCTTTGGCCTGCACAGAAAGTCAAACATTATAAGCCGCTGGAAAGGTTGCTGCAAATAGAGCAACAAAAAATTTAGAGTTGTAAAGTTCTTACCAAATATAGCAACAATCATCTTGGATATATGGCGCTTGAGGGTGGTCAATTCTTCTGATACAAGCTTGAGCTGTTCGTCAGCGTTGTTTGTGCGTTTTGTCAATGCGACTTGTTTAGACTCAACAATCTTTTTGAAAGTAGCAAAATCATCTTGGACCTTCTCAAGTTTTTCAACGGCAATCCGTAGTTTTTCTTCTGCTATAGCCTGGGCAGACTACCGGGAGGCGAGATTATCCCTTGAGCCAGCCAGTTCAGACTCGTCTGTGTCTAAAGCTTCCTACAACATGCAAGTCAAGTTTAAGTCACGAAGAGGAAATAGTAATGAACCAAGGTGGTAAAGTTATTACGATACAAGTCTCAAGCACATTGTCAGCAATTTACTTGACACTTGGGGGCTAATGTATGCATTTTCTCTCAAAAGTCTACAACAAAGTTCCGGCTCATCTATTTACAAGTTAAGCCAGCACTTGGGGGCTACATTTCGCGCTTTGAGGTAGTGAAGTTCCATATCATCTTTCTACAAGTTAAGCCGACACTTGTGGGCTACACCTGTTGAGTTTTTCTACCATTGAAGTTCCAGCTCATCATTATTATCATGACCTAGACTTGGGGGCTACACCCATCGAGTTTCTCTAACATTGAAGTTCCTGCTCATCATTGTCATCATTACCCGGACTTGGGGGATACACTTGGATCCAATTTTCAAGTAAGTACTGGCTTATTATATGCATTAACCCGTTATTTGGGGGCTACAGGCTAAGTTATTTGTAGTATGACATAATTTGGAAGACCCAGTCTACTATTTGCAATACTAAACTATCTCTTGGGGGCTACGTAAGGGTATAAGGAAAAGTAAGAGAATAAGATTACCTCATATTTTTTCTTCATTAACCCGACAAGCTTGGACTCCATATTGCGGTTGGCAGAAAGGCGGTTCAGATAACAAGCATGCAAGTCATCCGCAGTCATTTTCTCCAATACAAGCTTCTCTGGTGAGAACGTCTCAGACTTGTTGGTGTGTTTTGTTAACACATGAGAAGAAGGGGATTGATTGCCCGTCCCAGTAATGACAACCCTTGGATGATCCATGTTTTCAGCGGCTGCTAAAGGGCTGGGCGGCATAGGATCAGCCACTTGACGACTCTCAAGGGTGGCCATGTTGTGATCCGCCGGCTCAGAGGGCTGAGGACTGTTTTCAGGTGCATCCTTCCCGGCATCAGAAGGCTCTGTATGGGTTACAGGGGAGTCCAGCTTAGCATTCTCCGGATCTTGGATAGTAGGACTGACGGTAGACCCACCTGCTTTCCTGTGTTTGGCTTGAGCCCTGGAAACAAAAAGAATCATTTTACAGCACAAGGACAATGATGACAATATGTATGCTAAAAAATAAAGATACATACTCTGGATTGATCTTCAGAGGAGGAAGTTTGGATGCAGTTGATTCACCACACGAAGGGGGCGACTCCTAAAAAAATTAAAAGTCAGCAAAAATAGAGTAAGGTAACATGTCAAAAGTCTTATATGTATGTTGGGATTGGTTGAAAGAGTACCTCGGCACGTCGTTTCCGGGGAGCCAGAGAATTTGGTAAGCCGGCCATAAGATCTTCAGAGCCGGTGCTCCAGGTCTGACGTCAAGAGTCGAGTTGTTGCCTTTTCAAAGGAAAATCGGGATCTAAGTAAGCAAGAGGATGTGAAAATGGAACTTTCGTATGACCCGCCGTATTTTCTCTTGCGGTAAGACATCTGAGTTGGAGGAAATGTAAGTTACCTCGGGGGCGTTGGCGTGAATCATTTCCGTTTCCTCTAGTGTACAATCATCATCAATAAGTGTTGGGGAACGTCACATGGGAAAAAAATTCCTACATTCACGCAAGACCTATCCATGGTGATGAGCATCTACAAGAGGGAGAGTGGATCTACATACCCTTGTAAATCGCTAAGCGGGAAGCGTTAAGAAACGCGGTTGGTGTAGTCGAATGTCTTCACGATCCAAATCGCCGAGCATCCCACGATCTCATCACGATCCGTCCTGTGATCCAATCACGATCCGTCCCGCGAACTCATCACGATCTGTCCCACGATCTCATCACGAACCGTCTCGCGATCTTGATAATGGTCCTTCCGATCTAGCGTCGAACGGACGGCACCTCCTCGTTCAGCACACGTACAGCTCGATGACAATCTCCGCCTTCTTGATCCAGCAAGAGGAAGTGGAGAGGTAGACGAGTTCTCCAGTAGCGTGACAGCGCTGCGGCGATGGTGGTGAAGCAATTCCGGCAGGGCTTCGCCAAGCATTGCAGAAAACCGATCTAGAGTTGAAGCTATGCACTAGAGGAACGGGTAGCACGTGGCTGAAAGACTAGTGCAAAACCCTAAAACCTCTAGTATATATAAGAGGAAGAGAGGAGGAGGCTTGGCCAAAGGGCCATCCCTAGGAGGCTTCGGCCGAACCAAGGAGGATTGTAGGATTCCTCCTCCAATCCTAGTAGGACTAGGACTCCTCCTTATTTTTGCCTTTTTGCCTTTTTCCACCTTTTTCTCTTTGGGCTTTTCTTCCCAGCCGCATGGGCCTTGTGTGGGATTCCACCAGCCCACTAAGGGCTGGTATTCACTCTCCCACAGCCCATGTAACCTATTGGGTCGAAATAACCCCCCCCCCCAATGGTCTCCTGGTACACTACCAGCACTACCGGTACATTACCGATGAGCCCGAAACTTTTTCGGCGACCAAAATAGGACTTCCTATATATCAATATTTACCTCTGAACCATTCCGGAGCTCCTCGTGACGTCTGGGATCTCATCTGGGACTCCAAACAACCTTTGTTCACCACCATACATAACTCTATACTACCGGAACATCACCGAACCTTAAGTGTGCAGACCCTGCGGGTTCGAGAACTATGTAGACACGACTGAGACACCTCGACAGTCAATAACCAATAGTGGGACCTGGATGCCCATATTGGTTCCTAAATATTCTACGAAGATCTTTATTGGTCGAACCTCTATGTCAAGGATTCAGTTAATCCCGTATGATGATCCCTTTGTTCTTCGGTATGTTACTTGCCCGAGATTCGATCGTCGGTATCTCCATACCTAGTTCAACCTCGTTACCAGCAAGTCTCTTTACTCATTCCGTAACACAAGATCCCGTGACTATCACTTAGTCACATTGCTTGCAAGACTTATTGTGATGTTGTATTACCGAGTGGGCCCCGAGATACCTCTCCGTCACACAGAGTGACAAATCCCAGTCTTGATCCATGCCAACCCAACAAACACCCTCGGAGATACCTGTAGAGCACCTTTATAGTCACCCAGTTACGTTGCGACATTTGATACACACAAGGTACTCCTCCGGTGTCAGCGAGTTGCATGATCTCATGGTCATAGGAACATATACTTGACATGCAGGAACTGTAGCAATAAACTGACACGATCATGTGCTAAATTTGTAGTTTGGGTCTTGTCCATCACATCATTCTCCTAATGATGTGATACCGTTACCAAATGACATCTCATGTCCATGACTAGGAAACCATGGCCATCTTTGATCAACGAGCTAGTCTATTAGAGGCATACTAGGGACATGGTTTTGTCTATGTATCCACACATGCATCTAAGTCTCCGATCAATACAATTATATCATGGATAATAAACGATTATCATGAACAAGGAAATATGATAATAGCTAATTTATTATTGCCTCTAGAGTATATTTCCAATAGTCTCCCACTTGCACTAGAGTCAATAATCTAGTTCACATCACCATGTGATTCGCATTGTTATGAATCTAACACCCAATGAGTTCTGGGGCTCGATCATGCTTTGCATGTGAGAGAGGTCTTATAGTCAATGGGTCTGCACCATTCAGATCCGTGTGTACTTTGCAAATATCTATGTCAAACTGTAAACACTGCTACCACACTCCACTTGGTACTATTCCAAATGGCTGCTCCACTATACGTATCCAAATTGCTACTACGATTCATCCGGATTGGTGTTAAAGCTTGTATCGACGTAACTCTTTACGACGAACTCTTTATCACCTCGCTAATCGAGAAACATCTCCTTAGTCTTTCAGTTACTAAGGATAATCTGGACCGCTGTCTAGTGATCCACTCCTAGATCACTCTTCTACCCCTTGATGGACTCATGGCAAGGCACACACAGGTGTGGTACACAGCATGGCATACTATACAGAGTCTATGGCTAAGGCATAGGGGACGACGTTCGTCCTTTCTCTTTCTTCTGCCATGGTCGAGCTTTGAGTCTCATTCAACTTCACACCTTACAAATCAGGCGAGAACTCTTTCTCTGACTGATCCATTTTGGACTCTTTCAAAATCTTGTCAAGGTGTGTATTCATTGACAGTCTCATAAACATCTTGCTCTATCTCTATAGATCTTGATGCTCAACAATTAGGTAGCTTTATCCAGGTCTTCCTTTGAAAATCACTTTTTAAACATCCTTTTAAGCTTTCCAGAAATTCTACATTATTTCCGATCAACAATATGTCATCCACATATACTTATCAGAAATTGTATAGTGCTCCCACTCACTTTATAGTAAATACAAGTTTCTCTTAAACTTTGTATAAACTAAAAAACTTTGATCACCTCACCAAAGTGTATATTCCAACTCCGAGATGCTTGCTTCAGTCCTTAGATGGATTGCTGGAGCTCGCACACCTTTTAGCATCCTTAGGACTGACAAGACCCTCTGGTTGTATAACATAAAACCTTTCCTCAAGTAAACTGTTAAGGAAACAATGTTTTGTCATCCATCTGCCAGATTTCATAATTTAAAAATGTAGCAACTGCTAACATAATTCTAACAGACTTTAGCATCGCTACGAGTGAGAAAGTCTCATCGCAGTAAACTCCTTGAACTTGTCGGAAACTTCTTTGCGATAAGTTGAGCTCTATAAATGGTGACATTTACCATCAACGTATGTCATCATCTCAAAGGTCCATTTGTACTCGACGACCTGTCGTCCAACGAGAAGGTTTATCAAAGTCTATACTTGGTTTTCATACATGAATCCTTCCTCGGATTTCATGGCCACTAACCATTTGTCGGAATCTGAGCCCATCATCACTTCTCCACAGCTCGTAGGTTCATCGTTGTCCAACAAGATGACCTCAAAGAAACCATTGAGAAGCAGTACACATCCTTGTCGACCTACGAGGTTTGATAGTAACTTGATCCGAAGCTTCATGATCATCATCGTTAACTTCCTCTTCAACTAACGTAGGCTTTATAGAAACATCTTCCTGCGTTGCGCTACTCTCTCGTTGAAACAAAGGTTCAATAACGTCATCAAGTTCTATCTTCCTCCCACTGAATTCTTTCGAGAGAAACTTTTTCTCGGGAAAGGACCCATTTTAGCAACAAACACTTTATGCTCGGATCTGAGATAGAAGGTTCACCCAACTGTTCTTAGGGTATTCTATGAAGATGCATTTGTCCGCTTTGGGTTCGAGCTCATTAGGTGAAAACATTTTTCCACACAAGCGTTGCAGCCCCAAACAAATAAGAAATGACAACTTAAGTTTCTATCAAACCATAATTCACACGTTGTCATTTCAACGGATTTAGATGGTGTCCTATTTAAAGTGAATGTAGTTGTCTCTAATGCATAACCCCAAAATTATAGTAGCAAAACGATAAGAGACATCATAGAAAGCACCATTTCTAATAGAGCACGACTATGACGTTCGAACACACCATCACACTATGGTGTTCCAGGTGGCGTGAGTTGTGAAACAACTTTCACATTGTCTAAAGTTGAATGCCAAACTCGTAACTCAAATATTCACCTCCACGATCATATAGCAGACATTTTTATCTTCTTGTCACGATGATCTTAAACTTCACTCTGAATTTGCTTGAACCTTTCAAACAATTCAGACTTGTGTTTCATTAAGTAAATATACACTATACCTACTCAAATCACGAGTGAAGGTAAGACAATAATGATATCCACCACACGCTACAACACTCATTGGATTGCATACATCAACATGTATCATTTCCAATAAATCACTTGTCCGCTCTATCAAACCAGAAAACGGGGTCCTTAATCATCTTGACCAAGAGGCATGGTTCGCATGTCTCAACCGATTCGAAATCGAATGAGTCCAAAGATCCATCAGCATGGAGTTTCTTCATGCGTTTTATACCAATATGACATTTAGCGGTAGCGCCACAAGTATGTGGTACTATCATTATTAATTTTGTATCTTTTGGCATCAATGTTATGAACATGTGTATTACTACGATCAATATTCAACAAACCATTCTCACTGGGTGCATGACCATTGAAGGTATTATTCATGTAAACAGAATAACCATTATTCTCTAACTTAAATGAATAGCCGTGTTGCAATAAACATGATCTAATCACGTTCATGCTGAACGCAAAACACCAAATAACATTTATTTAGGTTTGTCACTAATCCCTAAGGTAGAGAGAGCGTGCGATGTTGATCACATCAACCTTGGAAACATTTCCAACACACATTGTCACCTCACCCTTAGCTAGTGCTCTGTTTATTCCGTAGCTTTTATTTCGAGTTACTAAAATTTAGCAACCGAACCGGTATCCAATACCCAGGTGCTACTAGGAGTACTAGCAAGGTACACATCAATAACACGTATATAAAATATACTTCTGTCGACGTTGCCACCCTTATTATCTACCTAGTATCTAGGGTTGTTCCGCTTCAACAAACGCTCTCCTCATAATCGAAGCACTTAGTCTCAGGTCTGGGTTCAACTTTGGGTTGCTTCACTAGAGCAGCAACTGACTTGCTATCCATGAAGTTTCCCTTCTTGCTCCTGCCCTCCTCGAAACTAGTGGTTTGACTAACCATCAACACTTGACGCTCCTTCATGATTTCTACCTTCGCGATGTCAAACATACCGAACAGCTCAGGGATCATTATTTCTATCCCTGGCATTTTATAGTTCATCACCAAGTTCTAGTAGCTTAGTGACAGTGACTTGGAGAACTGTATCAATCACTATCTTATCTGGAAGATCAACTCCCACTCGATTCAAGCGACTGTAGCACCCAGACAATCTCAGCACAAGCTCAACGATTGAGCTATTCTGTTTCATCTTGCAGGCAAAGAATCTTGTTGGAGATCTCATATCTCGCAACAAGGGCACGAGCCTGAGATCCTAATTTCACCTCTTAGAACATCTCATATGTTTTGTGACGTTCAAAACGTTTCCGAGCCTCAATTCTAAGCCGTAATGCATGACGTACTAAACTATCAAGTAGTCATCAGAAAGTGCTTGTCAGATGTTCACAACATCTACAGACGACGCTAGAGGGGTTGGCGCACCGAGCGGTGCGTTAAGGACATAAGGCTTCTGTGCATCAATGAGGACAATCCTCAGATCACGGACCCAGCCCATAATATTGCTACCATCATCTTTCAACTCTATTTCTCTAGGAACATATAAAAATTCAAGGGAGCTACAACGTGAGCTAGTAATCTACAACATAATTTTGCAAAGACACTACTGACTAATTTCAAGATAATGAGTTCAATTAATCATATTACTTAAGAACTCCCACTCAAATTGACATCCCTTCGGTCATTCGAGTGATACATGATCCAAATTCACCAACTCAAGTCCAATCATCACGTGAGTTGAGGTGGTTTCAATGGTGAACATCATCATGTTCATCATATCTACTATATGACTCATGTTCGACCTTTCGGTGTCTTGTGTTCTGAGGCCATGTCTGTACATGCTAGGCTCGTCAAGTTTAACCCGAGTGTTCTGCATGTGCAACACTGGCTTGCACCCGTTGTACGTGAATGTAGAGTCTATCACACCCAATCATCACATGATGTCTCGACACGATGAACTTTCGCAATGGTGCACACTCGGGGAGAACACAATTTATCTTGAAATTAAGTGAGGGATCACCTTATAATGCTACCGTCGTCCTAAGCAAAACAAGGTGCATAAAAGGATTAACATCACATGCAAATCATAAGTGACATGATATGGCCATGAACTTGTGCTTTTGATCTCCATCTTGAAAGCACTCGCATGATCTCCATCGTCACCGGCACGACACCATGATCTCCGTCATCTTGATCTCCATCAACGTGTCGCAATCGGGGTTGTCGTGCCCATCATGCTTCTACTACTATTGCTACCGTTTAGCGATAAAGTAAAGCATTACATATCGCTTAATGATTGACACACAAGTCATACAATAATTAAAGACAACCCTATGGCTCCTGCCGGTTTCCGTACTCGTCGACATGCAAGTCATGATATTCTATACAACACATGATCATCTCATACATCACATATATCACATCATGTAATTGGCCATATCACATCACAACTTACCCTGCAAAAACAAGTTAGACGTCCTCTAATTGTTGTTGCATGTTTTACGTGGCTGCTATGGGTATCTAGCAAGAACAATTCTCACCTACGCATAAACCGCAGCGGTGATACATTAGTTGCTTTTCAACCTTCTCAAGGACCGCCTTTGTCGCATCCGATCCAACTAAAGTAGGAGAAACTGGCACCCGCCAGCCATCTACGCAACAAGTTGCAGTTGAGGGAACCAGTCTCTCATAAGTGTACGAGTAATGTTGGTCCGGGCCGCTTCATCCCACAATACCATTGAACCAAAACACGACCAAGGGAGGAAGCAATCTAAGCATCAATGCCCACAAACTCTTTGTGTTCTACTCGAGATCTCATCTACACATAGACCTAGCTCTGATACCACTGTTGGGGAACATCGCATGGGAAACAAAAATTTCCTACGTTCACGCAAGACCTATCCATGGTGATGAGCATCTACGAGAGGGAGAGTGGATCTACATACCCTTGTAAATCGCTAAGCGGGAAGCGTTAAGAAACACGGTTGGTGTAGTCGAACGTCTTCACGATCCAAACCGCCGAGCGTCCCTCAATCTCATCACGATCCGTCCTGCGATCCAATCATGATCCGTCCCACGAACTCATCACGATCCGTCCCGCGATCTCATCACGAACCGTCTCGCGATCTTGATCACGGTCCTTCCGATCTAGCGCCGAACGGACGGCACCTCCGTGTTCAGCACATGTACAGCTCGATGACGATCTCCGCCTTCTTGATCCAGCAAGAGGGAGTGGAGATGTAGATGAGTTCTCCGGCAGCATGACGGTGCTGCGGCGATGGTGATGGAGCAATTCCGGCAGGGCTTCGCCAAGCACTGCAGAAAACCGATCTAGAGGAGAAACTATGCACTAGAGGAATGGGTAGCACGTGGCTGAAAAACTAGCGCAAAACCCTAAAACCTCTAGTATATATAAGAGGAAGAGAGGAGGAGGCTTGGCCAAAGGGCCATCCCTAGGAGGCTTCGGCCGAATCAAGGAGGATTGGAGGATTCCTCCTCCAATCCTAGTAGGACTAGGACTCACCTTATTTTTGCCTTTTTGCCTTTTTCCACCTTTTTCTCTTTGGGCTTTTCTTCCCAGCAGCATGGGCCTTATGTGGGACTTACACCAGCCCACTAAGGTCTTGTATTCACTCTCCCATAGACCATGTAGCCTCTTGGGTCGAAATACCCCTCCCGATGGTCTCCCGATAATCTACCGGCACTCCCGGTAGATTACCGATGAGCCCGAAACTTTTCCGGCAACCAAAATAGGACTTATTATATATCAAAGTTTACCTCCAGACCATTCCGGAGCTCCTCGTGACATTCGGGATCTCATACGGGACTCCGAACAACCTTCGCTCACCACCATACATAACTCTGTACTACCGAAACGTCACCGAACCTTAAGTGTGCAGACCCTGTGGGTCCGAGAACTATGTAGACATCACCGAGACACCTCTATGGTCAATAACCAATAGCGGGACCTGGATGCCCATATTGGTTCCAACATATTCTATGAAGATCTTTATTGGTCGAACCTCTATGTCAAGGATTCAGTTAATCCCGTATTATGTTCCCTTTGTTCTTCGGTATGTTACTTGCCCGAGATTCGATCATCGGTATCTCCATACCTAGTTCAACCTCGTTACCGGCCAGTCTCTTTACTCGTTCTGGAAAACAAGGTCCCATTACTAACACTTAGTCACATTGCTTGTTGTGATGTTGTATTACCGAGTGGGCCCTGAGATACCTCTCCGTCACACGGAGTAACAAATCCCAGTCTTGATCCATGCCAACCCAACAGACACCCTCGGAGATACCTGTAGAGCACCTTTATAGTCACCTAGTTATGTTGCGACGTTTGATACACAGGAGGTACTCCTCCGGTATCAGCGAGTTGCATGATCTCATTGTCATAGGAACATATACTTGACATGCAGAAAACAGTAGCAATAAACTGACACGGTCATATGCTACGTTTGTAGTTTGGGTCTTGTCCATCAGATCATTCTCCTAATAATGTGATCCCGTTACCAAATGAAATCTCATTTCCATGACTAGGAAACCATAGCCATCTTTGATCAACGAGCTAGTCTATTAGAGGCATACTAGGGACATGGTTTTGTCTATGTATCCACACATGCATCTAAGTCTCCAATCAATACAATTATATCATGGATAATAAACTATTATCATGAACAAGGAAATATGATAATAACTAATTTATTATTGCCTCTAGGGCCTATTTCCAACAATAATATGCATAAAGAGACGACCAAGGGGATCAAGCTCTACCTCTGAATCGTCAAGTTCAAGCAGTTCGTGAGCCAAAGTTTTCTTCTTACGACCGCGGACTTTACCCGTCTGAGACTTCTTCTTCATGGGGGGAGTATATTTCTTCTTCTAGAAGCTAGATCCGGCCTATGCGAAAAGCCGCCAAAGGGTTAAAAGGGCAAGGAAGAAGGTCAAGACAAGAACAAGCAGTTTTGTAAACAAGTTTTTTCTTACATCCGGAGCTGGGTTTTTTATGCAGAAAGGTTTTAACCCAGTTTTATTGCAAACCGCCTGGGTTTCACCGAGAAGTGATTTGACAGCAAAGTTAACATCTTGTTGTGTCAAGGGAGTGTGGTTGAAGCAGAGAGGGTCATCCATTTCGTCGATGTATTAGCACATGAGCCGGTTGCACCGACTTAGTGGCAAGACTTTCCATGAGCCCATCAACGGGTTAGGTCAACCCTAGTTAAGTCATTCGCCAGAAGGGCCTTGATTTTTGCAAAAGCCGGAGTATACTTCACCCATTCTGCGGCGGACATCCAGTCCGGAAGCTTAGTAGAAGTACAAATCCAGGTAGGGCAATAACCCAACAACGGATTTTCCTCTTTGGGGGAGGTATCTTGGCAGTAAAACCAAGTCTTATTCCAATCCTTGGGGTGGCTTGGCAACAGGGCAGCTGTATAAGGCAGATCTCTCCATCTCTGGATAGAGACGCCACCTAATTCTAAGCTTGGTCCAGCCGCCACTTCAGTTTGGCGATTGACATAGAAGAAATCACGGAAGAGGTCGACAGACAGCTCTTCTTGCAGATATACTTCAGATAGAATTTGAAACTAGCACAAGTTTGTGACAGATTTTGGGGCTATGTCTTGTGGGTGAAGTTTGAAAAAGTAAAGAACGTCCCGGAAGAATTTTGACTCGGGCGGGCTGAAGCCGTGGAGGAGGTGATCAGTGAATATGACAACTTCCCCTTCCTTAGGGGCAGGTCTGATTTCTGACCCATGAACCCACCAATGAATGACATCCTGAGCCGGCAATGAGCTAGTCTCTACGTATTCAAGCAGAAGTTCTTTGGAGTCTCCAAAGCCAACCCAATCACAAGATGAAGGTGCTCTTGACATAGTGGCGGGTCAAACTGTAAGAAAATAGAAGATATGGCGGACTAGAAACGCCAAAAGAATCAATACGACTATGGTTAACGTGATGGTGAGGTGGTAAGCCGCCAATGTGTTTTATCAGAGAGTCGGCAACTCGATGGCGTGTTAAGTGGACAAGACAATGCCATGAGTATTGCTAAGTGCAAGAAACAGGTTTCATATGTTGCGACCATGGCTACAAGATCTACTGGCAAGGAAAAATGAAAATATATTCAAGACCTAAAAACAACAACACAAAACCATGTGCTTAGTCAGTGCGTTGCTCGATAGTGAGCGGATCTTGGCGTTTGAGTGAGTGGCCGCAACGGATAATCAGCATTACGAGATTTAAAGAGATGCTTGATGATCTACATTATGAGGATTAATCTGATGAACAGCAAAGAACACTAATGAACCTGATGAACTCGGGGAGATTCTAAGCTAGGTGATACAGATTCAGCAAAGGTCCAGAGGAGTACCTCGTGGATGCGGATGCTCGTGCGAAACTCTGTACTCAAATCAGGTTGATGCAGCGGCCGACGTGGAAGACAACGGCGAGGTCCGGTCGGCGCGGCAGAGCTCCAGAAGTGTGGGCGTCTGGAGGAAGAAGAAGACAGGCGTCAGAGAAAAAGAAAGGGTCCCTTCGTCTCCCTATTTATGAGAAGGGATGGCAAACAATGCACATGAGAATCAAGGAGACGCAGTGATGATTGACCGAAGGGGACGCCTCGATTTTCGGGCCGACCGTTTAATGAGAAGGATCCGTTGCGAACGTCATGTGATCTTTTTGACATATCCAAGATGACGTCATGCCGGGTTATGCATTTTCTCTTTCAGGTGATAAAGATGAGAGACTCGCCAACCAGAAGACTTGAAGATTGACATGAACTGGTTCAAATCAATTTGGGGCCTAATGTTGGGGATATTCACCCGGGATGAGACCCGCCGAGATGGGATGGGTCATGCGGTTGGCGGCTTACGGTAGTCCCAGGAGGAAAGCGTAATCGACGGGCCGGAGGGCCCAGAGCCAGAAGGCCAGATGTAACCCGGTGGACTTAAGCCGCCTTGAGAGACTTGTTAGATAAGGCATGTTTAGTTAGAGGTGAGGTCGGTTGTTAAGTTTAACCCGACCTGGACTCTTGTAAGCCCAGGAGCCTGAGCCGTGTATATAAGGGTGGCTTACCTGGGCGGCTGATGCCACGAAACAACTGATCGAGAGTTAGGTCAAGCGAACTCGCTCCCTTGTAATCGATAGATAATCAATACAGCACAAAGTAGGACGTGGGATTTTACCTCTTTCCAAGGGGCTAAACCTGGATAAACCCTTGTCCCTCGATTTCGATCAACCCCTTCGAGTTCACCGCCTTAGCGATCGCCTCGAACCTAACTCTGTTGACCCAGACATCTGTCGTGAAAAATCCACGACACATCCTCTAAATCCCCCCAACACCCAATGGAATTTTTTAGGAGGCTGTTTAACCAGTGTCGAGTTGGCCCCTTAAGCTTCAGGGGTAGGTACTTGATGGCATGGAGATCATCTCCTCACGCCATGTGGATATGGAGGAGGAAATCCTCGATCCATACTGTTGGGTCAGTTGTCCCATCGTATTGTTCTATGTTCACGGGTTTGATCCCCTTCGGGAACTGATACTGCATCACCTCATTTGTGAAGCACAGTGGGTGGGCGGCGCGTCTGACCCGAGCTATGTCGCGCCAGTAATCGGCGTCTGTTCTAGGTCGGTTTCATTCCTGACCTCTATTATTGCGGTCGAGCCAAGGCCGCTACACCTCCCGTCATTCGGGTGGGTACCCTCTGGATCCGTAGATGGATCTCGGACGACCTGCTCTATGATCCAGGTCGTGTCACAGGTCATAGCTATCCTCGGGCTCTATTGGCTCATTTCCCCTTCTTCGGGGTATCGTCGGCCTATAGCTGGTATCGTCAGCCGTCCCGTCTCATCCTCGAGGAGGGCGGTCTGGCTTGTCATATGGAGTATATTTGGGAGACAACGTATAAATAAGCTCGTCATCGAATTGTGGCACCAGCCTTCGGCATGGATAGATTTTGGGTTGGTCCAATAGATCGGTACCGTATCCTTCCTCAGCTGATAGGACCCTCGTCCATCGATCGTTGAGGTTGTTATGTTCGGCCTTAAGCTGCTGTACTTTTGCTTTCAGGCTACGGGCCGTGGCTATAAGTTGTTGCCTAAACTATTCCTAATCTTCAAGGTTATCGGGGATGGCAAAGTCATCGGCTTCCCGGATGTCCTCCTCCTCGACAAGGGGGAGGTAGTTGTCGTCCTCGGAATTGTCTAGATCATCAGGGTTGGGCTGATCTTCCGGCCTCTCCTGACCCTCTAGCGGGTGTTCGGGGATATATATCGGGATCGTCGAGGTCTTTTGGGGTCTCTCCGTCCCTGGTGCCAGCGATCACTTTTCTTCCCCTTTTTTCCATTGATCTCTTATGCGGCATTCGGCGCCTTGACGGTGCTTCGCCTCATTTGTCCCCATCGTTTTAGGTGTGTGCTCGCTGTTAGAGGCTGGAGTGTCTACCATGTAGATGTCGTACATGGAGGTGGCAGCCCATCGCCTGGTGTTAACGGGGGTGGGAGTGCATTCTTCCTCATCCATGTCTTTTGCCTCCTCGTAGGCCTAGTCTAGCATGTCGGTAAAATCCTCGACAATGGCTATAAAGTGGGTGGTGTGTGGGATGAAAAATTCTTCCTGACCCGCCTTGAGGCCGATGTGAGCATGGATCGGGGTTGGGTCATTGGTAATTTTCATCGACAAGATCCGATCTAGGGCCTCGTTGAGTGTTGAGAGCTCGATCGGGTCAACCTGCTCAAAGCTTTCGGAGTTAACCTTCGATGCATCCGCGCGAGGGGAGTGTTCTGTAAGAACGGGTATCCGTGCATCTGGCACTATGGCCGGATCCGGACTAAAAGTCAGGTCATCTCCAGGGTGGATTCCGTGGGCAGGATCGAAAGCGGAATCCGAGTTTAAAGCCTCGGAGTCTTCAGGCATGGCAGGCGAGACTGCGAGCCAGGTTAGCGAAAGATCGCCCCGAGAGTCTGTGGAGAACTCTAGGTTCCCTAATTTGACCTCTTAATCAGGGGAGAAACTCCCGACCCGACCAAGACGGCCGGTCGGGTCAGCATGTAGCACAATGCTACCGAAAGCGAAGATCTGTCCGGGGACAAAAGTGTCCATGTTGCGTACTTTGCCGTTGATGACAACACGAGCCATCGACTCCTTTGGCGATCACAGCAGAACTCTCAATGAAAGCACCAAGTCGGTGTCAAAACCGGTGGATCTCGGGTACGAGGTCCCGAGCTGTGAGACTAGGATCGATAGTAACAGGGGACAAAGGAGACGATGTTTACCCAGGTTTGGGCCCTCCTATGGAGGTAAAACCCTACGTCATGCTTGATTATATTGATGATATGAAGGTTAAAGAGTTGATCTACCTAGAGATCGAATAGCTAAACCCTAGATGAGTTTCTCTCTCCTACAATCTAAAACCCTCCCAGTTTATATAGACACTGGGGGGTACTAAGGTTTACACATGGTCGGTTACACATCGAAGGAAAAAACATGCCTATCCACTATTCCAAACTTGGAGGACACGCCACGATTCCCGAAGATTTCTTCCTGGCGATAGGGCCTTCGGTCAATCCAATGCTTGGTAAATGGTGTTGCGGAATGTTGCATGGGAAACACAAAATTTCCTACGCACACGCCAGATCTATCCATGGTGATGAGAATCAACGAGAGGGAGAGTGGATTTACATACCCTTGTATATTGCTAAGCGGGAAGTGTTAAGAAACACGATCGATGTAGTCGAACGTCTTCACGATCCAAATCGCCGAGCATCCCGTGATCCCATCACGATACGTCCCACGATCTCATCACGATCCGTCTCGCAATCTCATCATGATCCATCCCGCGATCTCATTGCGATCCGTCACGCAATCCAATCATGAATCATCTTGCGATCTTGATCACGGTCCTTCTGATCTAGTACCGAACCGACGACACCTTCGCGTTCAGCACATGTACAGCTCGATGACGATCTCTGCCTTCTTGAACCAGCAAGAGGGAGAGGAGAGGTAGATAAGTTCTCCGGCAGCGCGATGGCGTTGTGGCGATGGTGGTGGAGGAATTCTAGCAGGGCTTCGCCTAAGCACTGCTGAAAACCGATCTAGAGGAGAAAACGAACTAGAGGAAGAAGAGGGTAGCACGTGGCAATTAGGGTTAGGGCTGCCCTCAAAACCTCTAGTATATATAGGAGGAGAGGAGGAGGAGGCTTAGCGCAAGGGCTAGCCCCTCTTTGGTTCAGCCGAAGTGGAGAGGAGGAGTCCTCCTCCTCCACTCCTAGTAGGATTAGGACTCCTTCCTTATTTCCACCTATTTGCCTTTTTTCCACCTTTTCCACTTTGGAATTTCTTCCCAGCCGCATGGGACTTGTGTGGTACTTTGGCCAGCCCACTAAGGGCTGGTATTTATCCTCCCACATCCCATGTAGCCGCTTGGGTCGAAATACCCCTCCCGATGGTCCCCCGGTACACTACCGACACTCTCGGTACACTACCGATGAGCCCGAAACTTCTCCGGTGACCAAAACAGGACTTCCTATATATCAATATTTATATCCGGGCCATTCCAGAGATCCTCGTGACGTCCGGGATCTCATCCGGGACTCTAAACAACCTTCAATCACCACCATACATAACTCTAGACTACTGAAACATCACTGAACCTTAAGTGTGTAGACCCTGCGGGTTCGAGAACTATGTAAACATGACCGAGACACCTCTACGGTCAATAACCAATAGCGGGACCTAGATGCCTATGTTGGTTCCTACATATTCTACGAAGATCTTTATCGGTCGACCCCCTATGTCAAGGATTCAGTTAATCCCGTATGATGTTCCCTTTGTTCTTCGGTATGTTACTTGCCCGAGATTCGATAGTCGGTATCTTCATACGTAGTTCATCCTCATTACCGGGAAGTCTCTTTACTCGTTCTGTAATACAAGATCCCGTGACTAACAGTTAGTCACATTGCTTGCAAGGCTTGTTGTGATGTTGTATTACCGAGTGGGCCCTGAGATACCTCTCCATCACACGGAGTAACAAATCCCTGTCTTGATCCATGCCAACCCAACAGACACCCTTGGAGATACCTGTAGAGTACCTTCATAGTCACCCAGTTACGTTGCGACGTTTGATACACACAGGGCACTCCTCTGGTGTCAGTGAGTTGCATGATCTCATGGTCATAGGAATAAATATTTGACATGCAGACATGATCATATGCTACGTTTGTAGTTTGGGTCTTGTCCATCACACTATTCTCCTAATGATGTGATCCCGTTATCAAATGACACCTCATGTCCATGGCTAGGAAACCTTAACCATCTTTGATCAACGAGCTAGTCTATTAGAGGCATACTAGGGACATGGTTTTGTCTATGTATCCACACATGCATCTAAGCCTCCGATCAATACAATTATAGCATGGATAATAAATGATTATCATGAACAAGGAAATATGATAATAACTAATTTATTATTGCCTCTAGGGAATATCTCCAAAAGTCTCCCACTTGCACTAGAGTCAATAATCTAGTTCACATCACCATGTGATTCGCATTGTTATGAATCTAACACCCAATGAGTTCTGGGGCTCGATCATGCTTTGCATGTGAGAGAGGTCTTATAGTCAACGGGTCTGCGACATTCAGATCCGTGTGTAATTTGCAAATCTCTATGTCAAACTGTAAACATTGCTACCACACTCCACTTGGTACTATTCCAAATGGCTGCTCCACTATACGTATCCAGATTGCTACTATGAGTCATCCGGATTGGTGTTAAAGCTTGCATCGACGTAACTCTTTACGACAAACTCTTTATCACCTCCATAATAGAGAAACATCTCCTTAGTCCTCTAGTTACTAAGGATAATTTTGACTGTTGTCCAGTGATCCACTCCTGGATCACTCTTGTACCCCTTGACAGACTCATGGCAAGGCACACGCTAGGTGTAGCACACAGCATGGCATAATATAGAGCCTATGGTTAAGGCATAGGGGACGACATTCGTATTTTCTCTTTCTTCTTCCGTGGTCGAGGTTTGAGTCTTACTCAACTTCACACCTTAGAAATCAGGCAAGAACTCTTTCTCTGACCGATCCATTTTGAACTCTTTCAAAATCTTGTCAAGGTATGTACTCATTGAAAGTCTCATCAAGTATCTTGATCTATCTCTATAGATCTTGATGCTCAACAATTAGGTAGCTTTATCCAGGTCTTCCTTTGAAAAACTCTTTTCAAACAACCCTTTATGCTTTCTAGAAATTCTATATCATTTCCGATCAACAATATGTCAACCACATATTCTTATCAGAAACTCTATAGTGCTCCCACTCACTTTATTGTAAACAGAAGTTTCTCATAAACTTTGTATAGACTCAAAAACTTTGATCACCTCATCAAAGTGTATATTCCAACTCCAAGATGCTTGCTTCAGTCCATAGAAGGATCACTGAAGCTTGCACACCTTTTAGCATCCTTAGAACTGACAAAACCTTCTGGTTGTATCACATACAACCTTTCCTCAAGTAAACCGTTAAGGAAACGATGTTTTGACATCCATGTGCCAGATTTCATAATTGAAAAATGCAGCAACTGGTAACATAATTCCAATAGAATTTAGCATTGCTACGAGTGAGAAAGTCTCATCGCAGTCAACTCCTTGAACTTGTCGTAAACTTCTTTGCAACAAGTCGAGCTTTACAAATGGTGACATTTATCATCAGTGTCCGTCTTCATTTTAAAGATCCATTTGTACTCAACGACCTTCCGTCCAACGAGCAAGTCTACCAAAGTCTATACATGGTTTTCATACATGGATCCTATCTCGGATTTCATGGCCTCTAACCATTTGTGGGAATCCGGATCCATCATCGCTTCTCCATAGTTCGTAGGTTCATCATTGTCCAACAACATGACCTCTAAGACAAGGTTGTCGTACCACTCAGGAGTAGTACGTGTCCTTGTCGACCTACGAGGTTTGATAGTAACTTGATCTGAAGTTTCATGATCATCATCATTAACTTCTTTTCAACTAACGTAGGCTCCACAAAAACATCTTTTTGCGTTGCACGACTCTCTGGTTGAAACAAAAAGTTCAACAACCTCATCAAGTTCTATCTTCCTCCCACTCAATTCTTTTGAGAGAAACTCTTTCTTGAGAAAGGACCCATTTTAGCAACAAACACTTTGTGCTCGGATCTGAGATAGAAGGTATACACAACTGTGCTTAGGGTATTCTATGAAGATGCATTTTTCCGCTTTGGGTTCGAGCTTATCAGACATAAGTGTCGCATTCCCAAACTCTAAGAAATGACATCTTAGGTTTCTACCAAACCATATGGTGTCATCTCAACGGATTTAGATGGTGCCCTATTTAAAGTGAATGCAGTTGTCTCTAATGCATAACCACAAAACGATAGTGGCAAAACAATAAGAGACATCATAGTATGCACCATATCCAATAGAGCACGACTATGGTGTACTAACATACCATCACACTATGGTATTCCAAGTGGCGCGAGTTGTGAAACAACTTTCACATTGTCTAAAGTTGTATGCCAAAATCATAACTCAGATATTCACCTCCACAATCATATCGCTGACATTTTTTATCTTCTTGTCACGATGATCTTAAACTTCACTCTGAATTTTCTTGAACTTTTCAAACGATTCAGACTTGTGTTTCATTAAGCAAAAGTACACTATATCTACTCAAATCATCAGTGAAGGTAAGAAAATAACGATATCTACTGCACGCTACAAGACTCATTGGATTGCATACATCAACATGTATCATTTCCAATAAATCATTTGCCCGCTCCATCAAACCGTAAAACGGGGTCCTTAGTCATCTTGCTCAAGAGGCATGGTTCGCATGTCTCAACCGATTCGAAATCGAATGAGTCTAAAGATCCATTAGCATGGAGTTTCTTCATGTGATTTATACCAATATGACATTTAGGGGCAGTGCCACAAGTATGTGGTACTATCATTATTAACTTTGTATCTTTTGGCATCAATATTATGAACATGTGTATTACTACGATCAAGATTCAACAAACCATTCTCACTGGGTGCTTGACCATTGAAGGTATTATTCATGTAAATAGAATAACCATTATTCTCTAACTTAAATGAATAACCGGGTTGCAATAAACACGATCTAATCACGTTCATGCTCAACACAAACACCAAATAACATTTATTTAGGTTCATCACTAATCCCGAAGGTAGAGAGAGCATGTGATGCTGATCACATCAACCTTGGAAACATTTCCAACACACATCATCAACTCACACTTAGCCAGTCTATGTTTTTCCGTAGCTTTTATTTCGAGTTACTAACATTTAGCAACCGAACCGGTATCCTATACCCAGGTGCTACCAGGAGTACTAGCAAGGTACACATCAATAACACGTATATCAAAATATACTTATGTCGACGTTGCCAGCCTTCTTATCTACCAAGTATCTAGGGTTGTTCCGCTTCAGCGACCGCTCTCCTCATAATAGAAGCACTTAGTCTCGGGTTTGGGTTCAACTTTGGGTTGCTTCATTGGAGCAGCAACTGACTTGCCATCCATGAAGTTTCCCTCCTTGCCCTTGCCCTTCTCGAAACTAGTGGTTTTACTAACCATCAACACTTGATGCTCCTTCTTGATTTCTACCTTCGTGGTGTCAAACATCGCGAACAGCTCAGGGATCATCATTTCCATCCTTGGCATAATTATAGTTCATCACGAAGTTCTAGTAGCCTAGTGAGAACTATATCAATCACTATCTTATCTGGAAGGTCAACTCCCACTCGATTGAAGCGATTTTAGCACCCAGACAATCTGAGCACATGCTTAACGATTGAGCTATTCTCCTTCATCTTGCAGGCAAAGAATCTTGTTGGAGATCTCATGTATCACAACACGGGCACGAGCCTAAGATCCCAATTTAAGCTCTTAGAACATCTCATATGTTCTGTGACGTTCAAAACGTATTGGAGCCTCAATTCGAAGTCGTAATGCATGACACACTAAACTATCAAGTAGTCATCGGAACGTGCTTGTCAGATGTTCACAACATCTACAAATGACGCTAGAGGGGGTGGCGCACCGAGCGGTGCATTAAGGACATAAGCCTTATGTGCAGCAATGAGGACAATCCTAAGAACATGGACCCAGTCCGCAATATTGCTACCATCTTCTTTCAACTCTATTTCTCTAGGAACATATAAAAATTCAAGGGAGCTACAACGTGAGCTAGTAATCTACAACATAATTTGCAAAGACACTACTGACTATGTTCATGTTAATGAGTTCAATTAATCATATTACTTAAGAACTCCCACTCAAATTGACATCCCTCTGGTCATTCGAGTGATACATGATCCAAATTCACCAACTCAAGTCCGATCATCATGTGAGTTGAGGTGGTTTCAATGGTGAACATCATCATGTTGATCATATCTACTATGTGACTCATGTTCGACCTTTCGGTCTCTTGTGTTCCGAGGCCATGTCTGTACATGCTAGGCTCGTCAAGTTTAACCCGAGTGTTCTGCATGTGCAACACTGGCTTGCACCCGTTGTATGTGAACGTAGAGTCTATCACACCCGATCATCACGTGGTGTCTCGACACGACGAACTTTCGCAACGGTGCACACTCGGGGAGAACACAATTATCTTGAAATTTAAGTGAGGGATCACCTTATAATGCTACCATCGTCCTAAGCAAAACAAGGTGCATAAAAGGATTAACATCACATGCAAATCATAAGTGACATGATATGGCCATGAACTTGTGCTTTTGATCTCCATCTTGAAAGCACCGGTATGATCTCCATCGTCACCGGCATAACACCATGATCTCCATCATCTTGATCTCCATCAACGTGTCGCCATCGGGGTTGTCATGCCCACCATGCTTCTACTACTATTGCTATCGTTTAGCGATAAAGTAAAGCATTACATAGCGCTTAATGATTGACACACATGTCATACAATAATTAAAGAAAACCCTATGGCTCCTGCCGGTTGCCGTACTCATCAACATGCAAGTCATGATATTCTATACAACACATGATCATCTCATATATCACATATATCTCATCATGTAATTGGTCATATCACATCACAACATATCCTGCAAAAACAAGTTAGACGTCCTCTAATTGTTGTTGCATGTTTTACGTGGCTGCTACGGGTATCTAGCAAGAACAATTCTCACCTACGCAAAACCACAACGGTGATACATAAGTTGCTTTTCAACCTTCTCAAGGACCGCCTTTGTCGAATCCGATCCAACTAAAGTAGGAGAAACAGACACCTGCCAGCCATCTTTGTGCAACGAAGTTACACGTAAGTCGATGGAACCGGTCTCTCGTAAGCGTACGAGTAAGGTTGGTCGGGGCTGCTTCATCCCACAATACCGCTGAACCAAAACATGACCAAGGGAGGAAGCAATCTAAACATCAACGCCCACAAACTCTTTGTGTTCTACTCAAGATCTCATCTACACATAGACCTAGATCATGATGCCACTATTGGGGAACGTTGCATGGGAAACAAAAAATTTCCTATGCACACGCAAGATCTATCCATGGTGATGAGCATCTACGAGAGGGAGAGTGGATCTACGTACCCTTGTAGATCGCTAAGCGGGAAGCCTTAACAAATGCGGTTGATGTAGTCGAATGTCTTCACGATCCAAATCGCCTAACATCCCGCAAACCCATAACGATCCGTCCTGCGATCTCATTGCGATCTGTCCCGCGATCTCATCGCGATCCGTCCCGCGATCCAATTACGAATCATCTCGCGATCTTGATCGCGGTCCTTCCGATCTCGTACCGAACGGACGGCACCTCCGTGTTCAGCACACGTACAGCACAATAACGATCTCCGCCTTCTTGATCCAGCAAGAGGGAGCGGAGAGGTAGACGATTTCTCTGGCAGCACGAAGGCGTTGCGGCGATGGTGGTGGAGGAATTCCAACAGGCTTCGCCTAAGCACCGTTGAAAACTAATGTAGAGGAGAAAACGATCTACAGGAAGAAGAGGGCAGCACATGGCAATTAGGGTTATGACTGCACTCAAAACCTCTAGTATATATAGGAAGAGAGGAGGAGGAGGCTTGGCGCAAGGGCCATCCCCTCTTTGGTTCGGCCGAAGTGGATAGGAGGAATCCTCCTCCTCCACTCCTAGTAGGATTAGGACTCCTTCCTTATTTCCACATTTTTGCCTTTTTTCCACATTTTCCACTTTGGAATTTCTTCCCAGCCGCATGGGCCTTGTGTGGGAATTTGTAAATCCCACATGGGCTGGTATTTATCCTCCCACAGCCCATTTAGCCTCTTGTGTCAAAATACCCCTCCTGATGGTCCCCCGATACACTACCGGCACTCTCGGTACACTACCGATGAGCCTGAAACTTTTCCAGTGACCAAAACAAGACTACCTATATATCAATCTTTACCTTCGGACCATTCCGGGGCTCCTCGTGACATTCGGGATATCATCCGGGACTCCGAATAAACTTCGATCACCACCATACATAACTCTATAGTACCGAAACGTCACCGAACCTTAAGTGTGCAGACCCTGCGGGTTCGAGAACTATGTAGACATGACCGAGACACCTCTACGGTTAATAACCAATAGCGGGACATGGATGCCCATATTGGTTCCTACATATTCTACGAAGATCTTTATCTGTTGAACCTCTATGTCAAGGATTCAGTTAATCCCGTATGATGTTCCCTTTGTTCTTCGGTATGTTACTTGCCTGAGATTCGAGCGTCGATATCTTCATAACTAGTTCAAAATCGTTACCGGCAAGTCTCTTGACTCTTTCCATAATACAAGATCCCGTGACTAAAACTTAGTCACATTGCTTGCAAGGCTTGTTGTGATGTTGTATTACCGAGTGGACCCTGAGATACCTCTCCGTCACACGGAGTAACAAATCCCAATAGACACCCTCGGAGATACCTGTAGAGTGCCTTTATAGTCACCCAATTACGTTGCGACGTTTGATACACACAAGGCACTCCTCCGGTGTTAGTGAGTTGCATGCTCTCATGGTCATAGGAACAGATACTTGACATGCAAAAAACAGTAGCAATAAACTGACACGATCATATGCTACATTTGTAGTTTGGGTCTTGTCCATCACACCATTCTCCTAATGATGTGATCCCGTTATCAAATGACATCTCATGTCCATGGCTAGGAAACCTTAACCATCTTTGATCAACGAGCTAGTTTATTAGAGGCATACTAGGGACATGGTTTTGTCTATGTATCCACACATGCATCTAAGTCTCCGATCAATACAAGTATAGCATGGATAATAAACGATTATCATGGACAAGGAAATATGATAATAACTAATTTATTATTGCCTCTAGGGCATATTTCCAACAAATGGCCCATACAGTCTGGCCCATGAGAAACAGGCCGGCCACCCGAGGACCCCTTAAACCAGGACTCCCTTAGCGGGTTCAACCAGCGTGGGAGCCGGCATGCGCGGCGAGGTTGGTGGTGCACGCACGAGACAGAGCGGGGCCGGGCACCGCCAGGCGATGCGGGGACCGTTGGCTACGGAGCCGGGCCACACGTGGGCGCTTGAGCAGGGGTGGACGATGCCAGAACGGGCAGTGGCGAGGCCACGCGCGAGTGCCACAACGCAACACGGAAGCGGCGGGATGCTAGCCGACACGCGGGACGCCGTGGGTGACTCGTGCTGTGAGACGCCGGGGATGAGGAAGAGGGCAGCAGTGGGGAGGCCATGGAGTGAGCTCGGTTGGGTCAGGAGCGCTGAGGCGCAGCCAGACGTCATGGCCCATGAGGTGGAAGCAGTGGCGGCACCCGGGCGTGATGTGCCGCATCTTCCCTTTGCAAAACTCGCAGAGGCTAGTCGAGAAGGCGAAATTGCCTGCCGCGATTTCCCGGAAAAGGAGCGCCTTGAGGAAGGATGCGATCCCGGAAGGGTCAAGGCCGATGGGGATAGACCTGGCCTGGGGAGTCGTCCTCAGCGAACAAAGCGTTGTACGAGAATGGAGATGCGGAGAGAGGAGGAGGAGCTCCTTCTTGGGGACGAAGCGGGGCGCGTTGAAGGCGGGGGCAGGGCGAATGTTGCATCGTCGTTGGAACCAGGACGACAGCAGCGAGCCTGCAGCTCACTGCCCGTGGCCGTGCGTCCGCAGCTCAGCACCAGCCCTCGTTTCTCGTGGCCGAGGGCGGAGGTGTGTGCGCGGACTAACTTTGGAGGAGTTGAGAGCGTGACGGTCGGAGCAATGCCAGCGTGGGGAAGACGCGGAGGCGACCCGTTATGGACACGAGCCGCTAGCAGCGGTGCGCGCGAGGTTGGGGAAGCGGTCGACACGACGAGGCCAGGCACGGACAAAGGAAGGCCGAAGCGGTGACGGGCGGCCGGCGTTGCGGTGGTGATGTCGAGACCGGCAGCAAGGACGCGGCGTCGGCGCATTTGCCCCGGGGGCGTGTTGATGTCAGGCCCCCGAGTGCCGCCGGAGAGACGGCGACGATGTCGTGGTGGTGGCGACGAAGAGGGTCTTGCTCGGACCGCGGTTCCAACATCAGCTAGCCACACGGTGGGTGCCAACTATCATCGTTTTGTCATAGGGGTGCGCCAGGACGGCAGATGCCATGGGATGGCTTAAGAGGTGAGAGCAAGGCTGCAGTGGAGATCCAGGACGGGATAAGGCAACGGCACGCGTTGGTTTACCCAGGTCCGGAGCTCTCCGAAGAGATAATACCCCTACTCCTGCATGTGTGTGTATGAGGAGTAGATGTGTTTTACAGGGTTGCTCCTAGAGCTGTGTGGGAGAGGAGAGCCATGGGCTTCTTGCTTTGTATGTGTGTACGTGTAAGACGATGAGAGAAACGAGAGGAGCCTCATGTGTGTCCCTCTGAGAGGCTCCCCCTGGTGCCTCTTACAAAGGGAGGCCCAGGGGACAAGGGGTGGCCCCTATGGCCAACTAAACACTATTGGAGATGACAAGTGATACAGCCGGAGCAGCCGGACAAAAGGGCAGAGATATTAGAGGAGAGATCTCACTAGCCCACCTTGAAATTTGGGGCTCATTCGAACATTCATTCTGTGAAAGCAATTCTGTAGAGCTCATTTGTGCATTCATTATCTATAGATTTTATGCTTATTTTATTTTTATTTTCCCAAATGTAAAGTTTAAAAGGACTTAAACACGGTGCATCATATAGAGGTATGTCCTATGAGTAGTTTAAATATGGTCCATTTTACCTCCTCTTTTCACATGAGCGTTATTATCATGTGGAAGCACGTCTGCGCGATGATCGTTGTGTGCATCCAGAAAGTGCTGGGATACAAACTAACCGTGCTCAATTTTTTTGTGATTCTACACATAATAACAAATAGAATGAAAGTGTAAATATATTTACATAACTAATAACCTAGAATTATAAAGATAATAAAGTTTTAATGGTATCGAAAGACCTAGACAATGGCAGTGTACTTCCATCTTTGTCTTCCTCCTGAACTATCTCCTCAGTTGGTTTCAAGGGGATCGAGGCCATGTCCATATCATCATCGTCCTCTGAAAATCAACTTCTTGGGAGGGCCTCTTCTTTGATATAGTAAAGTTCTAGTGAACTCACCCTCTACCAGTTGTCCTACTAGCAAAAGAAAATATTCCTCCCCCATTTGTGGCGTGTACGACACCGCCCTCTTCACAACGATCATCCACCTCCCATATTGTTTATCCTTCTTCTGCCACACACACCATTCCCACGTTCTTCATGTCTGTGTCCCGTAATAAAACACACCTAGAAGAAAAAAAGAATTGTCCATATTTTACTTGCAATAAATGACGTTTTCTCCTTTAACAGTCAAAGGGGTCAAGCGGGTCATAGGCTTAGAGGTCAACACATGAGCCCTTACATGAAAATAATCGCCCTCATACATCAACGTTGGGCGCAACTGTACTTCTTTGACCTTCCCAATTCGACGAGCAAGCTGGTCTACTACTGTTTCATGTCGATATAGGTCAGGCGCTTTATGGATTTGTGCCCAGATGTAACCCATCCAGGTGATCAATGGCGGATTCGCTCGGCCATCATAATCCTCGCTGATCATGCAAAAACCTCAAAAAATCCTATGTCCACGATGCACAACTTTTTTCGGATCCCCTGGGTAGAACATGCAGACACAAATATTCTCGCCCGCTTCTCGGTACTTCGGGACACATTTGGTTGCTCACACCGTTTATATTATATTTTATTATTCTCATTTTTTTCATTTCATTTTATTTTATTTGGAAGATTCTGGACGCTTTTGTATTTTTTCTTCCTATTCTCATTTTTTCTTTATTTTTACTATACTTTCATTTAGAAGAAATGTTAACCAAGCATCTGAAAAATGTTAAATATGAAGAAACATTTCTCATCTATATATGAAAGTGTATATAAATAACTTAAATTGGTTGGAAAAGTTGGTCATGTATTTAAACAATGTTAAACAAACATTTAAAAAAAATACATCGAACAAGTATTTAAAAAAAATCATCCATTTTAAAATTTTCAAATATGAATAGAAAAAATTGGATGATGTATTAAAATAATGTTTAACATGTATTTTAAAATGTTAAATGTGTACATATTTTTTTGACAATCTATTGCAAAATAGCTGATCTTGTATTGTATTCATAAAATGTGAAAAATGAATTTCAAAAATTGTAATTATTTAATTTTGTAGATGTGTATAGAAAAAAGATGATCATTAATTTAAAAATAGTTACTCTTGTATTTGAAAAAATGTTCATCAAGAATTTCTTTTTTAATGTGTATAAAAAGAGTTGGCCATGGATTTAGAATTGTTTTACCACATATTTGAAAAGTGTTAATCAACCATTTAAAAACTGTTAAGTTAATATAGAAGTTTATTTCACCATGTAATCAGAAAAAGTTAATCTTTTATTCTATTCAGGAAATGTGAAACATGTACTTGAAAAATAGTAATCAATTATTTGGAAAATGTTAAATATTTATAGAAAAAATATTGACCATGTATACAAAAATATTTAATCTTGCAATGGAAAAAAAATCGTCAAGCATATAAAAAATGGTAAATATATATATAGAAGAAATGTTTAGTATGCATAAAAAATGTTAATCTTGTACTTAAATTTTTTAATTAAGCATTTGAAAACATTAAAAATGTGTATAGAAAAAATGTTGACCATGTATCCAAGAAAGTTTAATCGTATTTGAAAATATTAATCAAGTACTTGAAAAATGTTTAAAATGTGTCTAGAAAAATGTTAACCATGTATTCAAAAACTGTGAAAGAATCAAGAAAAAGATTAATACCAATGAAAACAAAGAAAGAAACAAAAGATAAAAGAAGAAACAACCCACCCACCTTCTGTTGAAAACCAAGAAAAAACAAAGAAAGTCAAAGAAAAAAAGAAAGGAAGGAAAAAACCGGTGAGAACAATCGAAAAAAGATAGAAAACCAGTGAAAACACAAAACATAAAACATAACTCAGAAGAAAACTATTTTTTCTGGAACGGAAGCTGACATTCCATTACTGAACCTGCTGGGTGACCTCGTTGGCAATCAACCCCGAAACAAAGTCTGGAGCGTGCTCGATCCAAGTCAGATTAACACCTCCGGTCCTAAAGTCGTATGTAGCAAGTTCATGAGCTATATTATTACATCCTCGATGGCAGAAACTAAAATTGAAAGACTCAAAATTTGCATACAATAGACTACGAATCTCCCGTAGGAGCAAACAAACGAGTGTCCACTCATACTCGTTAGAGTTGAGTGCATGGAGGAGCACTTGTGAATCAGATTCAAGGATCACCCTCTGGATACCCAAAGCTATAGTAGTTTATTAGCCAGATTATCGGCATCGCCTCCGCATGCAGGGGCCCCATGAGATGCTCCAGTGTACCAACTTTTGCCGCCAAGAATTCACCTTGCTCTAAACACACCACACAGCCCAAACTCCTCGCCCTGCGTCAGCATAGAAGGCTGCATCAAAATTGACTTTCACGAAATCTGCTGGGGGTTGTTGCCAGACTCCCTTGTTCCATTGATCCGACATCACAGAGTGCACCACATCCTTGCTAAAAGTCAAACATGTGTTGTCTGATAATATAGCAAATATTGCCAGCCCTCCTTAGTTTCTCCCCCGCATTGGTTTTATTTCAGGCATACCACCACTCCCACAATAGGATTAGTGCAGCGTCCCGCTTAATTTTGTCTAAACTCCAGATGTGGTCGAGCACCAAGACGTAAGAAAACTTTTGACGGAATAGAGAAAACCAAAAGAAAATATAATATAAAACAAAAAAGAGAAAACCCAATAAGAAACTATTACATGAACCACCACGAGCGATCTTCTTGATCGAAAACAGCAAAAGGGAAAAACAAGCGAGATACGGACCGGCCCAATACTGTAGCATGGATGTAGCACGTGTTGAAACACTTCATATGAGACCGAAGGAACACTCGCTGTGAGCGAGATATAGGCTTCACCGATAGGTATTCCCACTACGTTGATGCAGCACTGCATGCAGCCGGATGCACAATGTAAACTTGTTTTCGTTTCTACTTCATACTTTTGAAATGAATATGATTTGAATCCCATCCATTCCAGTTTGAAAATTTTGAAGGAAAACTAATAAATGTTTAGAGCTTTCTAATTTATTGCCACCCCAAATGTTAACTAAAATAAATACAATATTTTTATATGATTTAATTTTTGGCTTTATAACTATTCATTAAAATTTAATTTAGGGTTCTAAATATTTCCTAAAATATTTTTTAACTCCAAATAAATATTCAAAACATTTCCCAATTATTTTGAAATTGAAGAAGTCGTATTATCTCTTCTATTTATCTTATTTTGAATTGAGAATTGTTTGAGTATTTTAAAACCCAGTTAAGGTTCAAATGTAACCAAAATTCAATTGGAGCATTTTGGGACAGTCACTCATTTCCTCTCTACTTGAATGCTCAAGGAAAATCTCCAAAGTTTGGAATCCTACCCAAATTTGAAGAAATAATAAATTCAGAACAAAAGAATCATTGCTATTTTAATTAAAATTCCAAATATTGCTAAATTTTGGGCTGTTACACCAACCAAATTGCAGTCGCTCTGTGTCCCGTGCAGTTGCAACCGAGTTACAATGGTTGCACTTCCATATCTTGTGGTGATTACGCAACTGGCTTGACACCCTGTTTGACGTGATCCCAAAATTTCATATTGAAATCACATTCCTGGAAATTGTGGCGAAAAAATGTTGCTCGAAATTTGTTATTTTCAAAAGCATTTTGAAGTGCTGATTTTGTTTCTTTTGGCACGACCTCTGTGAATGTCTTTTCAAGATGAAACTTTTTGTGCGTGGAAATTTTTTGTCAATGTTTGCGCCAAAAGAAATTCAGTATTTTATGAATGAATTTTCATTTTCTTCTTTGATTTTACTGTTCATCCCGAGCTCAAATGAGCTCGGGAGAAGAAGATGACTTTCCGTGACCACACACATACATTCAAAAACACGTGACCCACATAGACGTCAAAAAGCCCGCAATCCAAGTAAAAAAATTGGGACGGTATAAAACTCATGAACCAACAATGGCACCATTAAAAAACAAGGACCTAGATGTGAGTTAGCTAATTGTTATATTAATTTTTATTTTTGCAGGAGAATTATTATATTGATAAGAAATAGATGTCCCATCCCTCAACCTTAGTTGCAGACGGGCGGCAATTATGCAATAGATTGAGACATTTAGAAGAAAGATGCAACTATTGTCACACTCCCCTAGATGCACAAGACTGCTAAATGAAACACCTTCTCGATCAACCCAGACAAGTTCAGTTAAATAGGGCTTGACCAACAAAAAATTTATAACTACATAACTTTGCCTATATATATATATATATATATATATATATATATATATATATATATATCCTATATGATAAATGAAAAAAAGTATCAAAAAGAAAAGGCGAAAATAAAATATAAAAGACACATGATCTCCATATATATATATATATTTTTTTCTACTTGGAACACCCTGATTCCATAACTCAAACTGGCACAGCAGCATCGCTGGCCATCAGCACACTTACATCGTTCGGTACAGTCTTCACCCATAACCGGCAAAGATTCTGACCAGTACTCCCCATTGCAGCTAGTGCATGAGCAACTTTATTACAGTCACGGGAAACAAAAGAAAAGACAACTTTACTAAAATTCCGACGCAAAAACTGGCGTATATCTCTATAGATAACGCCTTCGGGAGCACGATCATATGAAGAGCTTTGCAAGGCCTTTAGGAGCAATTGGCAGTCTGACTCAATAACCACGTTTGAAATACCCCATGTCGCCTCTGCCGAGACTGCCCGGGCGCACGCTTCTGCCTCGGTTTGTACTGCACTGCTAGCATGCAAAATTGTATTGACAAAAAAGAAAAACGAAACGGCACATGAGCCCTGGCCAATTGTCCACTCGCCTAAAACTGAATTTGCCTCGTCTAGGGGGTCTTGAGCCATGCTTATTAGACTAGAAATTGTTATTTCTATCTTCAGATGCAATGCACGGCCATGTGCGCTAATCATGAAGTTTAACAATCACCATATAACCTGGCAAACACAAAACAGTCTGCTAAGTTAATTCATTGCAAGCTTAGTTGCAACTGTCATGTTAAGCATCACCACCTTGCTAGAACGCACAAAAGAAACATTGGGTGGACGTCTAGGTTCGAAGTGCTATTGTACAACTGAATTCATAGCCAACTCTGCTTTGAGCTCGACCGTGAGTGAGCTCGTCACCAGTTCCAGCCCATGGATCAATAGTAGAGCAGATGGGCGTAGGGGGACAGGCAATGCTGGTCCTGCCACGGGCTGCGGAGTTGCGTCAGGAACGGGTCCTGGAGCCAGTCGAACACTCCATTGTTGGTTACTGGCGGGAGCTGCAGGCTGGGCAGGTCCAGCACAACCTGGCTCGCCGCCGGCAGCTGCGGACTGCACATGTTCGACATCCCATGGTTCGCAGACGGGAGCTGGAGGCCGCAGGGTGGGGTCACGGCCGGGAGCTGTAGACGGAAGGGCGCGTTCGCCGCTTGCGGCAGAGACGTCACAGCCACCGTGGCGTGGTCTGCTTCCTTCTTGGCTACCCTGGGCGCGTCGTGGGTGCTGCTGTTGCCAGACGGCGCCACCGACGAGGAGGACGAGGAGGAGGAGGGGATCAGAAAGTTGTCCTGGACATCGTCGGATGACGACAGGTAGAAGTCGCCGGCCGCCGGGACAGGACACGCTGTGGCCGCGCCACCGTATCCGCCGGGCCTCTGCTTCATCTCTTCCATCTCAAAGGCTCTCTGCTCGAGCTCCTTGATCGGCGTGGCCTTCCGGTACACCTTGCACAGCACCGTGTCCTCCTTGGGCGGCGCCGCGCCGGGGTCCGGGAGGCGGTACTCGTTCATGACCCAGTCCGTCTTGGTGCCACGCGGCGCGCGGCCCTGGTAGAAGACGAGCGTTTTCTTGAGACCGATGACCCGCTTGGGGTCGGCGGCGCTGCGGATGGCCCTGTCGGAGCCCGTCGCCTTCCAGAACCCCCGCTCCGTCGTCCTGTTGAGCCGCCCGCCGCTGCCCGCCTTCCGATCCCGCGGCACGAAGAAGTACCACTCCCTCTCGCCGATCTTTGCCATCCCTGCATATCCATAGACACACCTCGTCAGCTCGCTGCTCAGACACGCACACATCGATCGATCGATCGATCACTGCGACGATGTTCTTATTCCATTGTTCGAAGCTGTTCTTGTGTGTACGTACCGGGAAGATCCCAGGGATCGTGGCGGTAGATGTTGAGGGTGCCGATGATGTCGAAGTGGAGCTTCTTGCCGAGGGCGACGCCGGAGAGGTAGAAGCCGAGGAGCTCCTCCTCTGTGGGGTGGAAGCGGAAGCCGGGGAGGTCCAGATCGACCTCCATGGTCGAAGCCGCCGGTGACATTGCAGTTGCTCGCTGCTGCTCTGCTCGCTCCACTTACTACTGCACCAAGTGCCCGATCGCCGCTGCTCTTGCCTACGCTGGATCGATGATGGCGGTGGTGGTGGTCGGGCCGTCGGAGTGGATTATATAGAGCTTGAAAGTGATGCCGGCATACGCGGCTTCCTTGAGAAATGGGAGTCGTAGTTTCTTGGCACTCGAGAAAACGACTGGCGCTCGGTACGCAAGATCGAATGGATTTGTGTCGGCTTTTCTTAGCACTAAATTAATCACTGTCTTAATTAATTTAAATTTGGTGTTTGTAGACTCGTGCAGTCACACAAATTGACTCCTTTTCGGAAAAAAAGAAAAACAAAAGACTCGTGAAGTCACACAGATTGACTCCTTTTCGTCATCCTTTTTCGGCTTAGACATTCAGAGTCTGTAGTTATCCCTTGCCACTCTCCATTTTGAAAACCCTGCAATGGCAGTGATTACTTCAGTGCACTTTCCGTGTTTACCTTGTATCTGCAGACTTTCTATTCAACAGCTGGATCTAGTAGTGCTCTCTCTGTTTCTAAATAAAAGTCATTATAGATTACATACAAAAACAAAACGAAGAAATTTACATTTTTAAAATATGTCTATATACATCTGTATGTAGTCCATATTAATTTAAAAAAAGGCTTATACTCACTCCATTCCACAATATGGTACGTATAAATATTTTGAGAAGTCAAACTTTACGTACTTTGATTAAGTTTGTAGAAAAAATATACATATAGAATACCAAATACATTTTTATTATGTATTTTCATATTGTATACATATTGGTGTTGTAGATATACATTTTTTTTATAAATCTGATCAAAATTTGTAAAGTTTGACTTTTCAAAAAAATCTATATGCACTACATTATGAAACGGGATGAGTATTCAGAAACGAAGCCCCTTAAACACATGCGGTGGATAAAAAACCATTTTGTTGCCCATATGAGGTGCTGGTTCGCACGCGCACAAAACGTAAACCACCTCAAAGTCTGACTTGCTTTAAACACTTGAATCGGCCGTTTCGATAGAGCCTGGTTGACGCGCGGGTGCAGGCATGCGTGGTATGTCATGAAATCAGTCCCGCATCCCTTTTATTTGCTCACCTTTAGTTCTAGGAAAAATCGAGCCTCAGTTCTCGGCACTGCGGTGGTGGCGACATAGATCTGTTGTACCCACAGCGGCAACGACTTAGATATTCGGCACATCGACGTGCTCCTCCCTTCCATGAGCTGCACATCTCCTTTGTCTTTCTCTCTTCCACCTCATCTCGGCATGTTTGGGTTGGCGTATTATCCAATGACGGTAAGTAACATACGACTACGCTCCGTTGTTAGGTTATTAGGTAAGGTGTAGGATTGATTTCACCATTACTTACTATAACACCGATTTTATTTCGACGAACAGATGATTCTTCTCGTTCATGCATCAACATGCCAACACCCATAGTTGATTCAAGCCCGTGTGATGTTGGTCCACAAGAGAGTGGCCCATTGCAATTTCAAACATGAGTCACATATGGCCAAATGTTAGACCGAGATAGGGAGAGCATGGTAAATCCGAACTACATCTACAATTGTAACGATGTAGAGGTTGTGATCGAGAAGAGCCCCTTTTGCCAAGCTTGTAGACACGTTTAGGGAGAGAGGTTGCTAGAAGATATCATCCACACCTTTGTGAAAGAGCAAGTAGCAACGTTTCTTTAAGGTGTAGGTCATAATTAGAGGTTGAGAGTGATTCATAACACATTCAGAAGATCCAATGAGAAAATTTCTTAGTATTTCAAGCAATTTTTGTATGTAGTAGGCGAGCTCAAGGAGTGATGATTAAGACACCTAATAGTCAAACTCCTATGGAAGTACGAACAACCTATATATGATATCCATATTTCAAGGTGCACAATACTACCTATTAGTTCCTGCCATGACGTGATTGTATTGTTTTGATCCATAACAATTTTTTCATGGCATCATAGGATTTTATTGACGTAATAAATGGTACTCATGTGACTTCTAGAGGGTCGATGTCACATGCTGCAACATACAGGGACAGCAAGCACTACACAAGCCAGAATATGCTTATCGTTGTCGATTTTGATCTCAAGTTTACATACGTGTTACCTAGTTGGGAAGGGTCACCCATGATGCTAACATTCTAGTTGACAGTATGGCTCGACCTGTTGGGATCAATATGCGTGATAGTAAGTTCTACCTAGGAGATGCTATACATGTCGGCCTATGGTTCTTCCATCCTTCAAGGAAACGAGGTGCCATCTCAACGAGTTCTATTCTAGGAACTATTCTAAGAATGTTGTCGAATTGTTCAATCTCAGACACTATATCATTACAGTTGCAGTTGCGGTTGAGAGTGCATTTGGTGCTTTGAATAATAGATTTCTGACCTTGGATCAGAAGGCATTCCACCATTCACCCACCCAAGTTAAGGTTTTTATTTCATGTTGTATTTTTAATAAGTGGATTTTAAATTGAGGGCATGATGAGTATGTGTCGGATGAAGACGATATGTCAGTTGATGATGTTGAGTCTGGCCATAGTGTAGAGGCACATACCAATGAATCTCGGATGAACAAATGGTTGGAATGGAGCCAGCCAATGTGGGCTAACAGAGGTAACACAAGGAAAGAAGATGATGACAAGGATGATGATAACACAAGCTATTGACGAACGTCTCCCCTTTATCCACAAGACTGTTAAAAGGTGTTACGTCATTTGTTTGTAGCTATGACAACATGCCATTTGTTAGTAGCTAGAACAAACTACGATTTTTAGTAGGTAGGACTGAAAGGTAGTAAATCTGGTATGCCTACCTATATATTGTGTAGTAAGGTCACCACTAGTGAGAAGAGATGGCCAGAACTTTAGTCTAGGAGAAACCAACTGTCATCTAATTGCATCTTCACAGCCATAACACTACCAAACTCCATATACCAAATGACCTTGTGATGCAATGCACACATCCAAACGAACTGCTGAATATAGTTTAGAGCATGTATTATCTCAACCAAGCTCAACCGGACAATAAGTTCAAGGGGCCATGACTGCAGGCAGCCAAACACACCCTTAGTTATCCTGTCATTTAACCACTATACCATCATTATGCCTAAGAACCAAGTTTCTCCTCTTTTTTATTATGCAAAACCAGTCTGGTCCTCTTCTGACCACATGACTAGACACTTTAATGCATATGTACTTTGTTAGTTGTAAAGCTAAAAGTTCAAATTAAGTGTATTTGAGCCCTAAGTACTTTTCTTGGGCGACATGAACAAACTATAAATCAACAACATTAAACCTTGAACTCTGATCCAAAAACCACTTAACATGAACCCCACACCTAGCGTTCAATAGTTTCAGAAAGTATACACCTAATATTAAAAATATAAATTTCGTGTCTAGGCCTTATAGAAAAATATGAAAAAGAATTCATGTTATAAGGGATCTTCTGAGGCCATGTTCCATGAAAATTTATTAATAAAATACTATGATGCACAAAAATAACTTGAAAAGTTCATTTGTTTTTGTGTGGGTACATAGATGCTTATATTTGTTGATGATTTTTCCTAGTTCTAACTCATAACATTATATGAGTTGTTATTTGATAGTCTCTTATTAATATTATAATTATTAAATATTTAAAATGGATATAGCTATTCTTCTTAGATTTTTTTGGAACCTCATAAACAATATTACCATAACCTTAAACATGGTCGTTTCAATTAGGGTTGCACCTTCAAAATTTAGCATCATGGATAATGTGCGTAGTAAGTGGTGCTATGTAGTGAAACATGCAAAATTTTGTCCAAATATATGGAAAATTGTCCTCAAAATGGCAAGATAAATATTATTTTTTTTAAGTTTTGTATATGTCACAACCAACCATAATTGTTGATGAAATTGTGTAGGATACGAATCACTAAGCATTCATGCATCTATTAAAACATTCACATTACAAAACTTCAAAATGCAAAACGACCATGCAAACATGGTAGAGTTAAAATTAGTCAATGCAGTAATGTGTTCAGACCAGTTTAGTATGAAAGGTGAATAGCTTCGTCATTGTTCCTAGCTCAAATTAGAGTAGACACCTGGTGGAAGGCAATAAGTGATGTTTTGGGAAGAAATTTGGAATTGCCAATAACTTATTCACTAGTTTCGTGGGCTTCATTCATTTCCTATAATTAGAAAATCTTCTCTTGCTGCTACGCTAAGCTCCAAGGATTTGTCTAAAGGTTTCCATAGACTATTATATAATCTAGTTTTTAGTCAATTCATTAATTTGGAGCAAATCATTGAGCAATTACCACAATCTACTGAGCGAGATTCATGGACTTAAACTTGGAACTCACAACAATACCGTTCATGAAAATTTACAAGCATCTTATTGGGCAACCTGACACTCACATCATCTTCAAGTGCACTAGTAGAAAACAGGGCATTGGTTCGGGTTGGGCCAGCCCATTAGTCCCGGTTCAGTCACGAACCGGGACCAATGGGGGCAACGGTCTCGGTTCGTGAGGCCAGGGGGCCGGGCGGTCCACGTGGGGCATTGGTCCCAGTTCGTCGAACCCCTTTGGTCCCGGTTTCAATCATGAACCGGGACCAATGTGCCTCGCTCCTGGCCCACACCCATTGGTCCCGGTTCGTGTCTGGAACCGCTACCAATGGTGGTCCTTTAGTCCTGGTTCCAGCCACGAACCGGGACCAATGAGATGCTTATATATACCCCCTCGCCGGCAAGGAAAGCACTCCACACACTGCTATGTTTTTTTGCCGGCGAGGGAAGAGCTTTGTGGTGCTCTAGCTCACCTCCTATGCACATGAGGTGTTCGATGAAATGCCCAAGCCAAACTTAAGCTTTCTCCCCTCGAAGCTCCTTGTCCAAACTCCATTTTCGTCAAGATTTGTCTAGGTTTGGCGGTCCGTCCTGTCCCGTCCCTGTCCTAAAACCGCCGTCCATCGTCCGCGCGTGGTGAGCCTCTTGATCTTATCTTATTGCTAAAAGAAAATATACTTACTCGTATGATTTTCTTACTTTTATTATTGTTTGTTATTATATAGTGCCATGGTTATGGTATCCGCCCACGTCGGCCCTCGTCCAGTCTATGATTCAGATGTGGTATTGTTGGGGAACATTGCATGGGAAACAAAAAATTTCCTACGCACATGCAAGATCTATCCATGGTGATGAGCATCTACGAGAGGGAGAGTGGATCTACATACCCTTGTAGATCGCTAAGCGGGAAGCGTTAAGAAACGCGGTTGGTGTAGTCGAACATCTTCGCGATCCAAATCGACGAGCGTCCCGCGATCACATCACGATCCGTCCCGCGATCCAATCACGATCCGTCACGCGAACTCATCACGATCCGTTCCGCGATCTCATCACGATCTGTCCTGCGAGCTCATCACGATCCGTCCTGTGAACTCATCACGAACGGTCTCGCGATCTTGTTCACGGTCCTTCCGATCTAGCGCCGAACGAACGACACCTCCGCATTCAGCACACGTGCAGCTTGATGACGATCTCCACCATCTTGATCCAGCAAGAGGAAGTGGAGAGGGAGAAGATTTCACCGGCAGCGTGACAGCGCTCCGGTGATGGTGGTGGAGCAATTCCGGCAGGGCTTCGCCTAAGCACTGCGGAACTAGTCTAGTCTAGAGGAACTTGATCTAGAAGTAGGGTTTAGACGTGGCTGAAAATCCTTGTCCAAAAAACCCTAAAACCACTCATATATATAGGAGGAGGGGAGAGGAGGCTGCGCCCAAAAGGAGGGCTCTCCTTTGGTTTGGCCGAACCTAGTGGGGAGGAGTCCTCCTCCTAGTAGGACTCCTCCCACAAGAGAGGTGGAGTTTGGGAAGGTTTCCACCCCAATTCGGTTTGCCTCTCTTTCCTCCTGCGCATAGGCCTCCTTGGCCGACCCAACTGGCCCACTATGGGCTGGTGGGTTGCCACATAGGCCCATGGGGTGGGTTGGCCCCACTGGTGGGCCCCCAGGACCCATTCGTCACTCCCGGTACACTATCGAAAATGCCCGAAACTTTCCAGAGTCCAAACACCACCTTCCTATACATCAATCTTTACCTCCGGACCATTCTGGAGCTCCTCATAACGTCCGAGATCTCATCTGGGACTCCGAACAACCTTCGGTCACGACCATACATAACTCTATACTACCGAAACGTCACCAAACCTTAAGTGTGCAGACCCTGCGGGTTCGAGAACTATGTAGACATGCCCGAGACACCTCTACGGTCAATAACCAATGGCGGGACCTGGATGTCCACATTGGTTCCTACAAATTCTACGAAGATCTTTATCGGTCGAACCTCTGTGTCAAGGATTCAGTTAATCCCGTATGATGTTCCCTTTGTTCTTCGGTATGTTACTTGCCCGAGATTCGATCGTCGGTATCTCCATACCTAGTTCAACCTCATTACCGGCAAGTCTCTTTACTCTTTCCGTAATACAAGATCCCATGACTAACACTTAGTCACATTGCTTGCAAGGCTTATTGTGATGTTGTATTACCGAGTGGGCCCTGAGATACCTCTCCGTCACACGGAGTAACAAATCCCAGTCTTGATCCATGCCAACTCAACAGACACCCTCAGAGATACCTGTAGAGCACCTTTATAGTCACCCAGTTACATTGCGACGTTTGATACACACAAGGTACACCTCCGATGTCACTGAGTTGCATGATCTCATGGTCATAGGAACATATACTTGACATGCAAAAAACAGTAGCAATAAACTGACATGATCATAAGCTACGTTTGTAGTTTGGGTCTTGTCCATCACGTCATTCTCCTAATGATGTGATCCCGTTATCAAATGACATCACATGTCAATGGCTAGGAAACCTTGACCATCTTTGATGAACGAGCTAGTTCACTAGAGGCATACTAGGGACAGACTGTTGTCTATTTACCCATACATGTAATGTGTTTCCATTTAATACAATTATAGCATGGATAATAAACGATTATCATGAACAAGGAAATATGATAAATACTAATTTATTATTGCCTCTAGGGCATATTTCCAACTGGTATATTATCTCTTATATAACTATTTCACACATCTAATGTCTATGGCAATTAATTATGCCACCAACTTGACGTAGATGTTTTTATCTATAGGAAGTAGTTGAACCAGAAATTCCAACCGACTATGCAATTCTGCTCGACAAGTTAACTAAAGCTGAAAAAGAAATCGATCATTTGAAAGAAAAATTGAAAAGAACTGAAGATGACAAGATGGGATTGGAGTTGCATGTTGCCGATATCGTCGACGATCACAAGACCAAGATGGATGCAATGCGCTTGAAGCTTAGAAAGATTAGAAAATATGCCATTCATACTGAGGCTTGGTATCATTATGCCGTTGGATCAATTGGTACCTTAGTAGCGGTTATGATTGCATTTGTTGTTGCATTTAAATTTTTTACATAGTTTCGGTGTATGTTTTAATTAGATGCTCTAGAGACCTATATGTTATTCAATAATGACAACTATGTATGAACTGTACGTATTTATTTTGGTCATTATTGTACTTTGGCTTTAATGTGATGATGGATTTCTATTAATTTGGTCACTTCTGTATTCATGATATGTTGTAATGGTTTTTAATACACTTTATTATATAACGCACGCAGATGAACCAACAATGGATGTACGGTGACCGACGCACCTCCGAGTATATTAAGGACCTGCATAATTTTCTCGAAGCGGCTGAGGCAAACAAGCAGAATGATTTTATGCCTTGTCCATGTACTGTCTGTGAGAATACGAAGTCTTTCTCCAACTCTAAAACCCTTCACTTCCACCTGCTTCAGAAGGGTTTTATGCCACACTATAATGTTTGGACCAAGCACGGAGAAAGAGGGGTTATGATGGAAGACAACAAAGAAGAAGAGGATGACGACAACTACCCTCCCCCTGAATACGGTGATGCTGCAATGGGGGAAGCTGAAGATCAAGAGGAACCAGACGATGTGCCCGATGATGGTCTTCGCCGGGTCATTGTTGATGCACAGAGAGAATGCGAAAGTGAAAGGGAGAAGTTGAAGTTCGATTGCATGTTAGAGGATCACAAAAAAGGGTTGCACCCAAATTGCGAAGATGACAACAAAAAGCTCGGTACCACACTGGAATTGCTGCAATGGAAGGCAGATAATGGTGTATCTGACAAGGGATTTAGTTCGCTATTGAAAATAATGAAGAAGAAGCTTCCAAAGGATAACGAATTGCCCGACAATACGTACGCAACAAAGAAGGTTCTATGCCCTCTAGGATTGGAGGTGCAGAAGATACATGCATGCCCTAATGACTGCATCCTCTACCGCTGTGAGTAGGAGGAACGGAACGCATGCCCGGTATGCGGTGCATTGCGGTATAAGATCAGAAGAGATGGCCCTGGTGATGTTGAGGGCCAGCGCACCGGGAAGAAGGTTCCTGCCAAGGTGATGTGGTATGCTCCTATAATACCATGGTTGAAACGTCTGTTCAGAAACAAAAAAGCATGCCAAGTTGATGCAATGGCACAAAAAAGACCGTAAGAAAGACGGGAAGTTGAGAGCACCCTCTGACGGGTCGCAGTGGAGAAAGATCAAGAGAAAGTGGAGCGACTTTACAGGTGACCCGAGGAATGTATGGCTTGGTTTAAGTGCAGATGGTGTTAATCCTTTTGGGGAGCAGAGCAGCCAGCATAGCACATGGCCTGTGACGCTATGTATGTATAACCTTCCTCCTTGGTTGTGCATGAAGCGGAAGTTCATTATGATGCCAGTGCTCATCCAAGGCCCTAAGCAACCCGACAATGACATTGATGTGTACCTAAGGCCATTAGTTGATGAACTTTTACAGCTATGGAATGGAAGAGGTGTACGTGTGTGGGATGAGAACGAACCGGAGGATTTTGACCTACATGCGTTGCTGTTTGTAACCATCAACGATTGGCCTTCTCTCAGTAACCTTTCAGGACAGACAAACAAGGGATATCATGCATGCACACACTGTTTAGATGACACGTTGGACAAATGCAGGAGGAATGTGTACCTAGGGCATCGTCGATTTCTTCCGACCAACCATCAATGTCAAAAGAAAGGAAAGCATTTCAAAGGTGAGGCAGATCACTGGAAGAAGCCCGCCCTCCGTACTGGTGATCACATACTTGATATGGTCAATGATTTACAAGTAATATTTGTAAAGGGTCCTCGTAGACTATCTGTTCCAAATGACGCTGACAAACGCGCACCCATGTGGAAGAAGAAATCTATATTTTGGGACCTACCCTATTGGAAAGACCTAGAGGTCCGCTCTACAATTAAGGTGATGCACGTGACGAAGAACCTTTGCGTGAACCTACTAGGCTTCTTGGGAGTGTATGGGAAGACAAAAGATACAACGGAGGCACGGGAGGAACAGCTGTTGGGGAACGTTGCATGGGAAACAAAAAATTTCCTACGCACACGCAAGATCTATCCATGGTGATGAGCATCTACGAGAGGGAGAGTGGATCTACATACCCTTGTAGATCGCTAAGCGGGAAGCGTTAAGAAACGCGGTTGGTGTAGTCGAACATCTTCAAGATCCAAATAGCCGAGCATCCCGCGATCTCATCACAATCCGTCCCGCGATCCAATCATGATCCGTCCCGCGAACTCATCACGATCCGTCCCGCGAACTCATCACGATCCGTTCGATCTAGCGCCAAACGGATGGCACCTTCGCGTTCAGCACACGTACAGCTTGATGACGATCTCCGCCTTCTTGATCTAGAAAGAGGGAGCGGAGAGGTAGAAAAGTTCTATGGCAGCATGAAGGCGCTCCGGTGATCGTGATGGAGCTATTCCGGCAGGGCTTCGCCTAAGCACTGTAGAAATCCGATCTAGAGGAGAAACTATGCACTGGAGGAACGGGTAGCACGTGGCTGAAAAACTAGTGCCAAAAACCTTAAAACCTCTAGTATATATAGGAGGAAGAGAGGAGGAGGCTTGGCTCCCAAGGAGCCAGCCCTTGGGTCGGCCGAACCAAGGAGGATTGGAGGATTCCTCCTCCAATCCTAGTAGGACTAGGACTCCTCCTTATTTTTGCCTTTTTGCATTTTTCCACCTTCTCTTTGGACTTTTCTTCCCAGCCGCATGGGCCTTGTGTGGGACTTCCACCAGCCCACTAAGGGCTGGTATTTACTCTCCCACAGCCCATGTAGCCTCTTGGGTCGAAATACCCCTCCCGATGGTCTCCCGGTACACTACCGGCACTCCCGGTACACTATCGATGAGCCCGAAACCTTTCCGGCGACCAAAACAGGACTTCCTATATATCAATCTTTACCTCCAAACCATTCTGGAGCTCCTCGTGATGTCCGGGATCTCATCCAGGATTCCCAACAACCTTTGGTCACCACCATACATAACTCTATACTATCGAAACGCCACCGAACCTTAAGTGTGCAGACCTTGCGGGTTCGAGAACTATGTAGACATGACTGAGACACCTCTACGGTCAATAACCAATAGCGGGACCTGGATGCCCATATTGGTTCCTACATATTCTACGAAGATCTTTATCGGTCGAACCTCTATGTCAAGGATTCAGTTAATCCCGTATGATGTTCCCTTTGTTCTTCGGTATGTTACTTGCCCGAGATTCGATCGTCAGTATCTTCATACCTAGTTCAACCTCGTTACCGGCAAGTCTCTTTACTCGTTGCGTAATACAAGATCCCGTGACTAACACTTAGTAACATTGAATTCAAGGCTTATTGTGATGTTGTATTACCGAGTGGGCCCTGAGATACCTCTCCATCACACGGAGTAACAAATCCTAGTCTTGATCCATGCCAACTCAACAGACACCCTCGGACATACCTGTAGAGCACCTTTATAGTCACCCAGTTACGTTGCAACGTTTGATACACACAAGGCACTCCTCCGGTGTCAGTGAGTTGCATGATCTCATGGTCATAGGAACAGATACTTGACATGCAGAAAACAGTAGCAATAAACTGACACGATCATATGCTACATTTGTAGTTTGGGTCTTGTCCATCACATCATTCTCCTAATGATGTGATCCCATTACCAAACGACATCTCATGTCCATGACTACGAAACCTTAACCATCTTTGATCAACGAGCTAGTCTATTTAGAGGCATACTAGGGACATGGTGTTGTCTATGTATCCACACATGTATCTAAGTCTCCGATCAATACAATTATAGCATGGATAATAAACGATTATCATGAACAAGGAAATATGATAATAACTAATTTATTATTGCCTCTAGGGCATATTTCCAACAGTCTCCAACTTGCACTAGAGTCAATAATCTAGTTCACATCACCATGTGATTCGCATTGTTATGAATCTGACACCCAATGGGTTATGGGGCTCGATCATGCTTTGCATGTGAGAGAGGTCTTATAGTCAAAGGGTCTGCGACATTCAGATCCGTGTGAACTTTGCAAATCTCTATGTCAAACTGTAAACACTACTACCACACTCCACTTGGTACTATTCGAACTGGCTGCTCCACTATACGTATCCAGATTGCTACTACGAGTCATCCGGATTTGTGTTAAAGCTTGCATCGACGTAACACTTTACGATGAACACTTTATCACCTGCATAATCGAGAAACATCCCCTTAGACTTTTAGTTACTAAGGATAATCTTGACCGTTGTCCAGTGATCCACTCCTGGATCACTCTTGTACCCCTTGACAGACTCATGGCAAGGCACACAAAGGTGCGGTACACAGCATGGCATACTATATAGAGCCTATGGCTAAGGCATGGGGGACGACGTTCGTCCTTTCTCTTTCTTCTGCCATGGTCGTGCTTTGAGTCTCACTCAACTTCACACCTTACAAATCAGGCGAGAACTCTTTCTCTGACTGATCTATTTTGAACTCTTTCAAAATCTTGTCAAGGTATTTACTCATTGAAAGTCTCATCAACATTCTTGATCTATCTCTATAGATCTTGATGCTCAAAAATTCGGTAGCTTTATCCAGGTCTTCCTTTGAAAAACTCTTTTCAAACAACTGTTTATGCTTTCCAGAAATTCTACATCATTTCCGATCAACAATATGTCATCCACATATACTTATCAGAAATTCTATAGTGCTCCCACTCACTTTATTGTAAATACAAGTTTCTCGTAAACTTTGTATAAACTCAAAAACTTTAATCACCTCATCAAAGTGTATATTCCAAGTCCGAGATTCTTGCTTCAGTTCATAGAAGAATCACTGAAGCTTGCACACCTTTTAGCATCCTTAGGACTGACAAAACCTTCTGGTTGTATCACATACAACCTTTCCTCAAGTAAACCGTGAAGGAAATGATGTTTTGATATCCATTTGCCAGATTTCATAATTGAAAAATGCAACAACTGCAACATAATTCGAACAAACTTTAGCATCGCTACGAGTGAGAAAGTCTCATCGCAGTCAACTCCTTGAACTTGTCGTAAACTTCTTTGCAACAAGTCGAGCTTTACAAATGTTGGCATTCACCATCAGCGTCTATCTTCATCTTAAAGGTCCATTTGTACTCAACGACCTGCCGTCCATCGAGCAAGTCTACCAAAGTCTATACTTGGTTTTCATACATGGATCCTTTCTCGGATTTCATGGCCTCTAACCATTTGTCAGAATCCGAGCCCATCATCGCTTCTCCACAACTCGTAGGTTCATCGTTGTCCAATGACATGACCTCCAAGACAGGGTTGTCGTACCGCTCAGGAGCAGTACACATCCTTGTCGACCTATGAGGTTCGATAGTAACTTGCTCCGAAGCTTCATCGTCATCATCATTAACTTCCTCTTCAACTAACGTAGGCTTCACAGAAACATCTTCTTGCGCTGCGCTACTCTCTGGTTGAAACAAAAGTTCAACAACCTCATCAAGTTCTATCTTCCTCCCACTCAATTCTTTCGAGAGAAACTTTTTCTCGGGAAAGGACCCATTTTAGCAACACACGCTTTTTGCTTGGATCTGAGATAGAAGGTTCACCCAACTGTTCTTAGGGTAATCTATGAAGATGCATTTGTCCACTTTGGGTTCGAGCTCATTAGGTGAAAACATTTTCCACACAAATGTCGCAGCCCCAAACATTAAGAAATGTTAGCTTAGGTTTCTGCCAAACCATATGGTGTCATCTTAATGGATTTAGATGGTGCCCTATTTAAAGTGAATGTAGTTATCTCTAATGCATAACCCCAAAACGATAGTGGTCAAAGGATAAGAGACATCATAATTAGCACCATATCCAATAGAGCACGGCTATGACGTTCGGACACACCATCACACTATGGTGTTCCAGGTGGCATGAGTTTGTGAAACAACTTTCACATTGTCTTAAGTTGTATACCAAACTCGTAACTCAGATATTCACCTCCACGATCATATTGCAGACATTTTATCTTCTTGTCACGATGATCGTAAACTTCACACTGAATTTGCTTCAACTTTTTCAAATGATTCCGACTTGCATTACATTAAGTAAATATACACTATTATCTACTCAAATCATCAGTGAAGGTAAGAAAATAGCGATATCCACTGCATGCTACAAGACTCATTGGATTGCATACATCAACATGTATCATTTCCAATAAATCACTTGCCCGCTCCATCAAACCAGAGAACGGGGTCCTTAGTCATCTTGCCCAAGAGGCATGGTTCGCATGTCTCAACCGATTCGAAATCGAATGAGTCCAAAGATCCATCAGCATGGAGTTTCTTCATGCGCTTTATACCAATATGACATTTAGCGGCAGTGCCACAAGTATGTGGTACTATCATTATTAACTTTGTATCTTTTGGCATCAATGTTATGAACATGTGTATTACTACGATCAAGATTCAACAAACCATTCTCACTGGGTGCATGACCATTGAAGGTATTATTCATGTAAACAGAATAACCATTATTCTCTAACTTAAATGAATAACCGTGTTGCAATAAACACGATCTAATCACGTTCATGCTCAACGCAAAACACCAAATAACATTTATTTAGGTTCGTCACTAATGCCGAAGGTGGAGAGAGCGTGCGATGTTGATCACATCAACCTTGGAAACATTTCCAACACACATCGTCACCTCACCCTTAGCTAGTGCTCCGTTTATTCCGTAGCTTTTATTTCGAGTTACTAACATTTAGCAACTGAACCGGTATCCAATACCCAGGTGCTACTAGGAGTACTAGCAAGGTACACATCAATAACATGTATATCAAATATACTTATGTCGACGTTGCCAACCTTCTTATGTACCAAGTATCTAGGGTTGTTCCGCTTCAGCGACCGCTCTCCTCATAATCGAAGCACTTAGTCTTGGGTTTGGGTTCAACTTTGGGTTGCTTCATTGGAGGAGCAACTGACTTGCTATCCATGAAGTTTCACTCCTTGCTCCTGCCCTTCTCGAAACTAGTGGTTTGACTAACCATCAACACTTGAAGCTGCTTCTTGATTTCTATCTTCGCGGTGTCAAACATCGCGAATAGCTCAGGGATCATTATTTTTGTCCCTGGCATTTTATAGTTCATCACCAGTTCTAGTACCTCTAGTGACAGTGACTTGGAGAACTATATCAATCACTATCTTATCTAGAAGATCAACTCCCACTCGATTCAGGCGATTGTAGCACCCAGACAATTTGAGGACATGTTCAACGATTGAGCTATTCTCTTTCATCTTGCAGGCAAAGAATCTTGTTGGAGATCTCATATCTCACAACACGGGCACGAGCCTGAGATCCTAATTTCAGCTCTTAGAACATCTCATATGTTCCGTGACGTTCAAAACGTTTCGGAGCCTCAATTCTAAGCCGTAATGCATGACACACTAAACTATCAAGTAGTCATCAGAACGTGCCTATCATATGTTGACAACATCTATAGACGACGCTAGAGGGGTTGGCGCACCGAGCGGTGCATTAAGGACATAAGCCTTCTGTGCAACAACAAGGACAATCCTCAGACCACGGAGCCAGTCCGCAATATTGCTACCATCATCTTTCAACTCTATTTCTCTAGGAACAAATAAAAATTCAAGGGAGCTACATCGTGAGCTAGTAATATACAACACAGTTTGCAAAGACACTACTAACTATGTTCATGATAATGAGTTCAATTAATCATATTACTTAAGAACTCCCACTCAAATTGACATCCCTCCCATCATTCGAGTGATACATAATCCAAATTCACCAACTCAAGCCCGATCATCACATGAGTTGAGGTGGTTTCAATGGTGAACATCATCATGTTGATCATACCTGCTATATGACTCATGTTCGACCTTTCGGTCTCTTGTGTTCTGAGGCCATGTCTGTACATGCTAGGCTCGTCAAGTTTAACCCTAGTGTTCTGCATGTGCAACACTGGCTTGCACCCGTTGTATGTGAACGTAGAGTCTATCACACCCGATCATCACGTGGTGTCTCAACACGACGAACTTTCGCAACGGTGCACACTCGGGGAGAACACAATTCATCTTGAAATTTAAGTGAGGGATCACCTTATAATGCTACCGTCGTCCTAAGCAAAACAAGGTGCATGAAAGGATTAACATCACATGCAAATCATAAGTGACATGATATGGCCATGAACTTGTGCTTTTGATCTCCATCTAGAAAGCACCGGCATGATCTCCATCGTCACCGACACCACACCATGATCTTAATCATCTTGATCTCCATCAACGTGTCGCCATCGGGGTTGTCGCGCCCATCATGCTTGTACTACTATTGCTACCGTTTAGCGATAAAGTAAAGCATTACATAGCACTTAATGATTGACACGCAAGTCATACAATAATTAAAGACAACCCTATGGCTCCTGCCGGTTGCCGTACTCATCAACATGCAAGTCATGATATTCTATACAACACATGATCATCTCATACATCACATATATGACATCATGTAATTGGCCATATCACATCACAACATACCCTGCAAAAACAAGTTAGACGTCCTCTAATTGTTGTTGCATGTTTTACGTGGCTGCTACGGGTATCTTGCAAGAACAATTCTCATCTACACAAAAACCACAACGGTGATACACTAGTTGCTTTTCCACCTTCTCAAGGACCTCCTTTGTCAAATCCGATCTAACTAAAGTGAGAGAAACTGGCACCCGCAATCCATCTATGCAACAAGTTGCGGTTGAGGGAACCAGTCTCTCATAAGCGTACGAGTAACCTTGGTACGGGCCGCTTCATCTCACAATACTGCTGAACCAAAACACGACCAAGGGAGGAAGCAATCTAAGCATCAACGCCCACAAATTCTTTGTGTTCTACTCAAGATCTCATGTACACATAGACCTAGCTCTGATACCACTGTTGGGGAATGTTGCATGGGAAAAAAATTTCCTATGCACACGCAAGGTCTATCCATGGTGATGAGCATCTACGCGAGGGAGAGTGGATCTACATACCCTTGTAGATCGCTAAGCGGGAAGCGTTAAGAAACGCGGTTGGTGTAGTTGAACGTCTTCATGATCCAAATCGCCGAGCATCCCGCGATATCATCACAATCCGTCCCTCGATCCAATCAGGATCCGTCCCGCAAACTCATCACAATCCGTCCTGCGATCTCATCATGTTCCGTCCCGCGAACTCATCACGATCCGTCCGATCTAGCGCCGAACGGACGGCACCTCCGCGTTCAGCACATGTACAACTTGATGAGGATATCCGCCTTCTTGATCCAGCAACAGGGAGCGGAGAGGTAGGAGAGTTCTTCGGCAGCATGACGGTGCTCCGGTAATGGTGGTGGAGCTATTCCGGTAGGGCTTCGCCTAAGCACTGCAGAAATCCGATCTAGAGGAGAAACTATGCACTGGAGGAATGGGTAGCACATGGCTGAAAAAGTAGTGCCAAAAACCCAAAAACCTCTAGTATATATAGGAGGAAGAGAGGAGGAGGCTTGGCTACCAAGGATCCAGCCCTTGGGTCGGCCGAACCAAGGAGGATTGGAGGATTGCTCCTCCAATCCTAGTAGGACTAGGACTCCTCCTTATTTTTGCCTTTTTCCACCTTTTTCTCTTTGGGCTTTTCTTCCCAGCCGCATGGGCCTTGTGTGGGACTTCCACCAGCCCACTAAGGTATTGTATTTACTCTCCCATAGCCCATGTAGCTTCTTGGGTCGAAATACCCCTCCCGATGGTCTCCCGGTACACTACCGGCACTCCCGGTACACTACCGATGAGCCCGAAACCTTTCGGGCGACCAAAACAGGACTTCCTATATATCAATCTTTACCTCCAGACCATTCTGAAGCTCCTAGTGACATCCGGGATCTCATCCAGGACTCCGAACAACCTTTGGTCACCACCGTACATAACTCTATACTACCGAATCGTCACCGAACCTTAAGTGTGCAGACCCTGCGGGTTCGAGAACTATGTAGACATGACCGAGACACCTCTACGGTCAATAACCAATAGCGGGACCTGGATGCCCATATTGGTTCCTACATATTCTACGAAGATCTTTATCAGTCGAACCTCTATGTCAAGGATTCAGTTAATCCCGTATGATGTTCCCTTTGTTCTTCGGTATGTTACTTGCCCGAGATTCGATCATCAGTATCTCGATACCTAGTTCAACCTCATTACCAGCAAGTCTCTTTACTCATTGCGTAATACAAGATCCCGTGACTAAAACTTAGTCACATTTCTTGCAAGGCTTATTGTGATGTAGTATTACCGACTGGGCCCTGAGATACCTCTCCGTCACACGAAGTAACAAATCCCAGTCTTGATCCATGCCAACTCAACAGGCACCCTCAAAGATACCTGTAGAGCACCTTTATAGTCACCCAATTATGTTGTGACGTTTGATACACACAAGGCACTCCTCCGGTGTCAGTAAGTTGCATGATCTCATGGTCATAGGAACAGATATTTGACATGCAGAAAACAGTAGCAATAAATTGACACGATCATATGCTACGTTTGTAGTTTGGGTCTTGTCCATCACATCATTCTCCTAATGATGTGATCCCATTACCAAATGCATCTCATGTCCATGACTAGGAAACCATAGCCATCTTTGATCAACGAGCTAGTCTATTTAGAGGCATACTAGGGACATGGTGTTGTCTATGTATCCACACATGTATCTAAGTCTCCGATCAATACAATTATAGCATGGATAATAAACGATTATCATGAACAAGGAAATATGATAATAACTAATTTATTATGGCCTCTAGGGCATATTTCCAACAACAACAACGTGTGCCTAAAAAAGACGGCACGCATCCAAAGCAGTAGGAAGGTCCTGCTAGCTACGCTCTTACCAAAGAAGAGAAGGAAATCTTCTTTGAATGCCTGCTCAGTATGAAGGTCCCGTCTGGTGTCTCGTCGAATATAAAGGGAATAATAAATATGGCATAGAAAAAGTTCCAGAACCTAAAGTCTCATGACTGCCACGTGATTATGACGCAACTGCTGCCGGTTGCATTGAGGGGGCTTCTACCGAAAAACGTTCGATTAGCCATTGTGAAGCTATGTGCATTCCTCAATGCAATATCTCAGAAGGTGATCGATCCAGAAATCCTGCCAAGGTTAAGAAGTGATTTGGTGCAATGTCTTGTTAGTTTCGAGCTGGTGTTCCCACCGTCCTTCTTCAATATCATGACACACGTCCTAGTTCATCTAGTCGACGAGATTGCCGTTCTGGGCCGTGTATTTCTACACAATATGTTCCCCTTTCATAGGTTCATGGGAGTCTTAAAGAAATATGTTCGTAACCGCACTAGGCCAGAAGCAAGCATCTCCACGGGCCATCAAACAGAGGATGTCATTTGGTTTTGTGTTAACTTCATTCCTGACCTTAAGAAGATTGGACTCCCTCAATCGCGGTATGAGGGGAGACTGAATGGAAAAGGCACACTAGGAGCGGACTCAATAATATGTAGGGACGGGCATTCTTGGTCTCAAGCACACTACCCAATTTTACAGAATTCCACCTTGGTGACCCCGTATGTCGATGAACACAAGAATATTCTGCGCTCCAAACACCCGGAGCAGTGTGACGACTGGATTACATATGAACACATCAGGACTTTCGGCAGTTGGTTGCAAACACGCCTCATGGGTGACAACACTGTTTCTAATGAGCTATACTCGTTGGCCAGGGGACCATCTTCGACTGTATTGACTTACAAAGGGTACGAGATAAATGGGAATACATTTTACACGATCGCCCAAGATGAAAAGAGCACCAACCAAAACAACGGTGTCCGCTTTGATGCAGCAACCAAGAGGGGAAAGGACACATATTATGGTAACATAGTGGACATATGGGAACTTGACTATGGACATGATTTCAAGGTCCCTTTGTTTCAGTGCAAATGGGTCAATCTGTCAAGAGGCGGGGTACAGGAAGACCCATAGTACAGAATGACAACAGTGGATCTGAACAATCTTGGGTACACAGACGAACCATTCGTCCTAGCCAATGATGTGGCACAGATTTTCTATCTGAAGGACATGTCTACCATACCGCGAAAAAGAAAAGATAAGGAAGCGAATACATCATACGATGAGCCAAAACACCACATAGTTCTTTCAGGAAAAAGAGACATCATGGGATTGGAGGGCAAGACAGACATGTCTGAAGATTATGAAAAGTTTCATGAAATTCCTCCCTTCAAAGTCAAGGCTGACCCAAGCACCCTGTTAAACGATGAAAATTATCCATGGTTACGGTGCAATAAGCAAAGGACACATGCGAAGAAGAAGTGAAGACTTTCTCTCCACAACTATATCATTGCAGTGACATGTGAAGAAACGAAATGCCTTTTGTAACACATGAGTTTTTGTCCAAAACCCTAATACTTCGAAAGAGATTCTCCGTTTTGTACACGAAGTGCATCCAGTTTTTGCCGTAACCCTCTCAACTTTTCATAACATGCTATGTGGGTGAAATGATGATACCATGCCAACTTTCAACCTTTTTAGAGTTCATTTGAAGTGCTTTTCAATTTCAGGGTCATTTAGCTCAAAAAAATCAGTAAGTGCATGAAAAATACCAAATGAAGTCAGAAAGGGTTGAAAATTGATGATGTGGCTTTGAATGGTGCATTTTGAACACACAAAAACTCTGGAGTTCAAATGAGTTCAAAAAAATGAAATCCCTTTGTAACAGATGAGTTTTCGTTCGAAACCGTGATACTTCGAAATAGATTGTCCATTTTGTACAGGAAGTGCATCCCGTTTTTGTCGTAACCCACTCAACTTTTTAGCACATGCTATGTGGGTGAAATGATGATACCATGCCGACTTTCAATCGTTTCAGAGTTCGTTTGAAGTGCTTTTTAATTTCTTTCAAAACATCGTAGGAGTGGAGTTCTAAAAAGAATCAGCTAAAAAGCTTTTATAAACCTCTAGTATTTTTGAAACAATAATTATATAAAAATTATGCAAAAAATTATCAAAGTATTTTTTGTTCAAAACATTAATAGCAAGAAGAATATAATGATAAAACACACTGGAAATAAATAAAGCAAAAAATAAATGAAGCAAGAAACAAAACAAAATAATGGAAATTATGCAACTAAAATTATCAAAGTATTATTTGTTAAAAAGAATGAACTAAAATAATAGAAGAAAAATACTGGAAAAAATTAAAACAATAAATAAAGCAAAAAAACAAAAAACAATTTTTTATAAAAAATGCCGCCTAGTGGGCCACCATGGCATGAATACGACTAGAAACCCAACAGCTAGTTGGGCCAGGATTCAGGCCCGCAGAAGGACCAGTAGGCCCACAGGCAGAGGAGAGTGCAATTAGGCCCGTAAGCCTACAGTTGAGAGGAGCTCGAGAGGGTTGGCGCAACAGCGCTTATAAACCACTCTCGAGCCCTCTCGGCTAGCGAGGTGGGACTAAACATTTGTCCCCGGGTAGCACCACCTTTTGGTCCCTGTTGGTGGCACCAACCGGGACCAATGGCCGCCTTTAGTCCCGATTGGTTGCACCAACCGGGACCAATGCATCCCTTTAGTCTCGGTTGGTGCCACCAACCGGAACCAAAGGTCCTTGTTTCCCGCCCTCTGGGCTGCCAAAAACAGGGCTTTGGTCCCGGTTGGTGGCACCAACCGGGACCAATGCTCTGTGTATATAAGCGATAGTTTTGATTTTTTCAGATTTCATCTAGCACTTGCCCCCGACGACGCCGAGCACATCGATGCCGTCAGGCTGCCCGAGCTCGCCGTCGACGCCCTCGGCCCTGACGCCCCCAGCCTTGACGCCCCGCCCTACCCCGACGTGCCGCCCTGCCCCGACGCACCGCCCTGCCCCGACGCGCCGCCCCGTGCCCCGCCACGCCGCCCTGCCCCGACGCGCCTCCCCTGCCCCGACGCCGGCGCCGCTCCCCGACGCCGCCCCACGCCACAGCCCTGCCCCGACGACTCTGCCCCTCCTCCCCGTTCGGTACGGACAGCCCCCTTTCCTCCCTGTCTAATTTTGCTGATTTAATTTGATGATATATATAGATGATAGATGGTATATGATAGTTAGATGATGATGTTGATGATAGCTGATGATGTTGATGATAGATGATGTATGCTTTTTTTGTTCATATAATTTTTTATAGCATTTTTGGTCCATGTATATATGTGTGTGTATATGGATGGATGGATGGATGGATGTATATATATAGAAAATTATCATATGATATAAAAAGATATCTTAGCTTCCTGTTTTTTTTCCATGGATGTATGCTAAAGAAAATTTGAAAGAGTTTATGGGAGGTTTCTGTCAAAAGTTTCAATGATTTGTCAAGGCAAAAAATTGAACTAATTAAGGTATCCCATGAGGGGGGAGGAGTCTGCAAATCCTAGAAGTGTTGTCGATCCCACCCCAAACCCTAGAAGCGTTGTTGAGGCCAACCAAATTTACCAAGTTAAATGAGTTAAAAGAGCATTGTTGAGGCCACCCCAAACCCTAGAAGAGTTGTCGGACATTCATGAGAGAGGCATTCCGGACGTCGGACATTCATGTGTGTATATTAATTGCCATGTTGTAATATTTGCAGAAACTATGGATCCAAGAGACGAAGAACAAGAACAGTTGTTGGGGGACATAATCCACGACCCACGTGATATCTTGTCGTATCTCAACTTCACCGATGGTCTGGAAGGAGTGGATTATGACGGCTTCGGTGATCGAACAATGGAGGAGGAAGGACATGATCATGATGGCTCCGGTGACCGAATGCCGGAGGAACAAGGAGACCATGATGACGACTCTGGTGGCCGATCGGAGGAGGGAGCTGTTGCAAAGTCCGGCGAGGTATATATACTAATTCAGCCCGTGCTGACTCTAGCTAATTGATGCATTAATTATTTTGGTATGTACATATATTAATTAACTCTTGTTTCTTCTATTATAACCCTCCAGATCGAGCCAAACTTCGGTAACGAGACGAGGCCCGAAGAAGAGGTTACGCCAGGATGAAAAGTTCCCGATCACAACACTCGCGGACGATGGCCATCCGATTGAACCCAAGCGGGAGAAGAATGCATTTTCTTCTTACTGCGGAGCTATTGTTAGGGACAACATCCCGATCAGCATCAAGCAATGGAATAAGCCTAAGGACGGCGCCCCTGATGGTGATTATGGCACCGATAGACAGAAAGAAGATATTTGGACCGCGCTGAAGGCAAATTTCACCCTACCGCCAGAGGAGGATCCGTATAAGCCAGTTATAGAGCCACAGGTCAAGGCGTGTGCTCTGAAGAAGATGGCAGATCTATTTAGGAGGTGGAAGAATGAGTTGAAATCAAAGTTTGTCGACAAAGGGAAGACTCCAGCATTCGTCGGCCCATATGAGTAGATAGGAGATTACTGGCCCGCATTTGTGGCCTACAAGACATCAGAAAAGAGTAAGAAAATGTCAGAGACAAACAAGAACAATACTGCAAAGAAGCAGTTTCACCATCACACGGGGTTAGGGGGCTACCCTAAAGCCCGTCTGTTGTGGGACAAAGCTGAGAATGACCTGCTTGCTAAAGGGGTCCAACCACAAACATATAACTGGCCAGACCATTCAAGGACTTGGTTCTTTAGGCACTACTAGAAAAAAGGCTGTTAGTGGCGCACCTATTTTGGCTATTAATGGCACACTAAAGGTGCGACACTATTATCACGCCACTACTAATAAATAGTAATGGCGCACGCCTGATGCGCCATTACTATCCCAGACACTAATGGCGCACCTAAAGTGCGCCATTACTAGGCCCGGAAGTGCGCCAGTGCTGTTACTCCAACAGGCCATGTGTACCTTGTGCTCTGGGTTACTAATGGCGCACTTTTAGATAATGCGCCACTGGGGTGTTTATCTATGTGCACCACTAAAGTGCAATATGGTGCGCCACTGCTATGAATATTAGTAATTATTTTTTTTGCTTTTTTGATATTTGCACAGGTTAAAAAATACATTACAACACAGAATATAAACAACACAACATATAAACAACAAATTTATCGAATACAATAGAAGATTAGTCTCCAAATACAATTCATCATATTAGTCTCCGAATTCAAAATACCAAACAAAGTTAGAACATTACAAGTCTCGAGACCGCGAGTAGCGAGTTTGTCTTCACATTACAAGTCAATATCTAAACTACCATCACATAGAAGAGGGTTGCGGTCACGATGAGCATCATCATGATGAAACTGATCTTCATCCGGTTCCTCCTCCGCTCCCTCCTATCTCCCGCTAGATAGCGCGCGTATCTAGCTTCCGCCTCCGCCCTAGTGGTGTACCCTTTGTAACTGTTACCGCTGAAACGGTCAACCTGTCTCCGACACTCCTCCCAGTCGTCGTAGACTCCGAGAACCTCACCCTTGTACATGATAGACGACGACATCTCTATGCACCAGACAAACAAAACATTAGTAGCAATTCACATATAATATATAAACAATATATAAGTATGCAACAAAAGGATCAGAAGAGAAAAGCAACACATTAATAGCACGATTCATGGTCCTACTAATAAATAGCAGCGATTACATATAAGTTGAACGACTGTCCAAACTAAAGAGACATACAAGTTCATTAAAGTTTAATTACAACATGAGCTAATCGATATTTCAGAACTACATAGCATCAATACTTTCGACTCGACTCAGGGACCAGAGCGTGGATGAAGCCGCCGTCTTTCGTGATGGTCATTAATGTGCGGTCGTTGTCAGCCTACATTTGTAGCGTTGTTTCTATTTCACTGTTCGACGGTTGACAGTTGAGGTAGAACTGCCCCGAGGTACGAAGGACATCTTGATAGATGATTTCCGCAAACTCCGAATGGATGCGAAAGAATTCTTGTCTAATGTCCTCGTCTTGGATTGCCGACAAGCGTGCGGCCCATTCTTTGAGATTATTTGGTAGCATAAGGTGATGCTGGTCCCATACGATCGCCCACATGTGATGGAGGGTGTAGTAGGCATCCTTCTGACTACCAGGCCGCTGCTTGACGCAGGGGAACGTCATTATGTGGGTGGACACGTGCTTGCCGTACCTACAAATTGGCCTCCTGAAGGAGCCTCCAGATTTGGCATAGCTGGGGAGAGCATCATCAAGAACTTTCTTGATATTTGTGTAGTCTTTCTTCGACTGATGTTCCGAGTCGAAATACGTGGCCATGGAATAATTTGGGCTTAAGAGGATGAGTGTGCAATGTGTGTCACTGCGCAAAACACGGAATTTTAGAAAAAAAAGAACGATCGAAATCTAAGAAATCATATGTTATGGGGCGGTGACGGGATGACTTACTTGGAAAAGTAAGGCACGAGTAAGTTATCCTTATCTGGGTTCGCCAGAATGACGCCTTCGAGGTATGAACTCACGACTTACCGGTCCCTAGCACTGCCCAAGATCTTGGCATGCATGTAGAAGGGGTCGACTATCACGATGTCCGGGGTCTTGTCTCTAATGATCCGCATCTCCATACTGAGCGAAAATAGCCGAATGAGGGTGTAGTGCAGCGGATAAAGGTTAAACATAGCGGAGATGTCATCAAACCGCAGGACGATCATACGCCCGATGGTGCTATCGACAAAGCCCTTGCCCTCTGGCACCTTGGACATGAAAACCGGGTATGCCACATAATTCTCGGAGAGACGCCGCTTCTCCATAGAAAGAACACCGTCATGCAGACTCCGCATAGCACCGGTTGCAGCATTGAGCAGATTAGTCGGTAGCATCGGCCTACCCGCCACATGCACCCTCCTCGAGATATCCTTGGGTATTGGAGGCCCGTCCTGAGCACGGATTGTACTCGGTGCCGGCTGGCTCGCACCCTTGTTATTTTTTCTTTTCTGTCCCTTCTGCTTCTTCTGCTATAATGGGATCGAGTTCTGCTCAGAGACCACCTTCTTGAGTGTGTTGGGGCTGATAATATTTCACACCTCGGGCATTTCAGTCTCGGTGAAGGCGGCAGCTGGAGGCGTCTCCTGAGAACTGAATAGACGACGCGTGTTGCAATTGGGTTTCTCTATGGTACCATCTAGATCGCGATTGTCCTTTGCAGGGCTGGGTTCTTGAGAAGGAGGCCCCAAGAATTCGTCATCGTACCCATGTTCGTTGATGTACTTATCGACGTTGGAAAATGTATCGTCATTGTCGTCCGGATCCTGTGCCATATGCATGTCCGGATCAGCTGACGGCGTAGCGTTGTGGCGGTCTTGCCATGGCTTGGCGCCGAGACGACTGGTGGTGTTGTCTGTGGGGTGGTGTCCCCCGCCCCCAAACGAATATGGCTCTTCGGCCAAAGCATGGACCAGTTTAAGCAGGCGTCGAGGGTCATCACATCATCTTCATCGGCCCCAGGGGGTCGATACGGAGGTAACAAGTCGTCGTAGCCCCGCGGCACCTGAACCAGTTGAACCCTATACACGGTGGGTGGCATCGGATTACCGTGGAACATGCGGTTGCCCAGTTCAACGATTTTGGCCTTGGCGACATTGATCAACTCGCCGTCCACGAAATGCAGGAGAGTGCATGGAACGTTGGCGGCGCCCTGCGAAAACATGTAGGGCATCAGGGATGCCCAGTCAAAGGCAAGGAAATGAAGTCATCGGCCGAGGCTTAGTTACCGTGATGGCGTCGCGCTCGGCTAATGTCGAGGCACCGCCAACGGGGAGCGTGCAAGTGACGGAGGGGACGCTTGTTGCCGAGGTGCCAGCCGGCGTATTCTTCCCACACCCGGGTGCATTAAGCTCCAATATCGGCGCCGACGTTGGAGACACCAATGCCGCCTCCGCCGGAGACACCAATGTCAGCTCGTTGTGCGAGTTGCTGCCTGTGAAGCTGGGAATTGGGGACGGCCCCTGTTGGCCGCCCGCCATCCACCCCCGCAGCCGCTCAAGTAAGGAAGACATAATGGCGGTGATCATCGCTCCCAGTTGGTATCGCACTTGCTCTTGGACTATCTCCGGAATCCGCGCCACTTGTGCCTTGAGTTCCTTAACCTCGCGCTCCTGTCTTTCCGAGCTGGTCTTTCTCTCCTTTCGCCTAGCCTTATAGTATTTCGACCATTTCGTGGACAAGCCTTCGCCGGCCACACGACCAGCTGACGGCGGGTTACTGAACTTATCCTTCTGTTTCATTACATTCAGCGCCCTATTTAAAGTGGTGTCCCAAAGGGTAGACGGGGAGCTTTGAGACCCCGCGCTACTGCTTTTAGTTTCTTGCGGAAGGAACGTAAACCATTTAGAAATTTGGCTTCATTAATTAGAATGCAACCATATGGAGCTAATTACGCGGGGGTGTATTCCTTACCAGAACACGCACAAGCTCCTTCACCTTCGAATCCATGGTAAACTCCTTTGTTACCGGGTCCACCTTGTACCGGGCACTGACATAGTTCCTGGTCTCCTTTTCATGGTATTTATCAAAGAGGGGCAATAGGCCTTGCTCGGCACGCTCCGCGTCCTCCTTGTCCCATTTAGGTTCCGCCACTCTGTAACCGCCGGGACCGAGTTTGTGGACCCCTAAGTTCAAGTCCCGCATATCTTTCCCCCACTGACTTGATTCCGCGGATGTGTTGCTCTCGCACTTGATCTTGAACTCCAGGTAGTCAGCTTCGCTGATCGAAGGATTTGTCTCCTTGATCTTCTCATAACTATCACCTCATAGAATCCTTCTCTTCACCGTGGCTCTCCAAGTAGCCAGGGCCGTGCTCATCTTCGTGAGGGCGGCACTGTTCACTTTATTCCCTGAGAGGCGTGTGTTTGCAAAGTCACCGGGGAACTTGTATCGTTCGTGCAGCTTCGTGAAGAGGAGGTTGCGCAAATTCCCTCAGTCACGATGCCTTAGGTTCTTGGTATTGATCGAGACGGTGCTCCGGAGAATGCACCCGAGTTTTCCCGCGTACCCACCGACTAATTCTTTGGGCACCGTTAGATACCCACTAGAGGACACTTCGGTAAATTCCTCCTTGATGGTGCCGAGCATGTTCGGGCGCCGGTCCTTCCGTTGCCTCTTCGGTTGGCTGCCATCTGTGCGTTCACTGCCATCATCAGTGGTGGCATCCTCGGCGGCACCATCAGTGGTGTCATCCCCGACGCCACTAGGGGTTGTGTAGTCGGGATCGGTGTCTTCCGCGGCGTCCTCATAGCAGTGAGGTTCTTCCTCCATCTCCTGGGACAACTCCCAAAATGGCTTGCCCGAACCGCCGGCCTCATCGTTGTCGGCCATGTTCGCTCTAAATAGGAAAAAAAGGCTACTAGAGTTATTGGATGAGATCAGGGTAGTACCTATTCTTGTCAGATTTACTTAAGGGAAAACTATAAAAGCCACTTATAAATATTTGCTTTGTAGAAATAACATTTTCTCTAAATGTTGATTAATTTTTGTTTCGGTTGAGAATCGGGCACCTTCTTGGTCAAGAAAATTGGGCATGACCTTTGCTAATTTTCTTGACCTAGGAGTGCCCCATTCTCCACCGAAACGGAAATTAATCAACATTTCAGGAGAAAGGGGTAACTATTTGTCCATGCAAAAAAATGCCTACATATAGGCACAACCAACATATAGGCCCAAACTGGAGCATTCCAGAAATTTTCTTCAAATAGAGACCCTTGAGGTTTGGTAGCTTCCCAAAAGGTGGGAGGTTGCTCCAAGATACGCCTACTAGTGTGAGAGTCTCTAAACTTTTGTTTTGGGTTAAGTGAACTAACCTTTTGTTTCTGTACTTTCCAAAATTAAGGTAATAAACATTGAAGCTATGGTATGTGATGAAAAAACTATCGCTTTTGCATGGGTGCCCAGAGGTCATCGGTTGATTTCAGGTAGCACAATTAAACTTTTCATATGTTGGCGTACTCGACTTCGGTCATGTACCGAGTGCCTCTCAGAACATCAATGAAATCACTGAATCGAACAGCAATAGCTGCATCCAGTACATTGCACAACTAGTTGTGTAAGAAACATGTTTTGCAAGTGTTATAATATGGTAGGCTCCACCAGAGAATTGTGCAGAGGGAGCAAGACCTAATAGCCACTGAACGTATTATGTTCCATACCAAGCGCATGACAACACACCAAGATTCTTTTGAGTATTCTATACATGTTTTGTTGATACAATCAGCAATTCTCATGTACAACCAATGTAACATGTGGATGAGCTTCAGGTCATTCCCAGTACATGATTCAACGAGCTAAGAAAAACTAATGCTCACCATATAGCTACCATCTGGTTTCATGCATTTCAGAAACTCCTCAAATCATAAAAAAATGGTAACTTATAGCTTTTTGAGGAAAGGGCAAGATATGCTCTCCGAAACAGCAAAACCCTCAATTCTTCCAGACTAATGTGACCGTTTTAGCTCTGGCACGATAATCAGCAGAGGCCACCGGGTAGGCTGCTGCTGCTGCTTACTACACTTTCTTGTATTTAAGACCCCAAATATTACTTTCTTTAGTGATTATCTCAAGGCTGGGGTTGGCTATGGCCACCCCAATGATGCACATAGCTCCGCCGTTGTCCACAAGCTAAGGTCTAAAAGAAAAGGAGACAAGCACCTTATACTAGAAGCGCTCCGAGCAGTAACAGTTCCATCGTTCTCCTTGAAACCCGGGCGGAGCTTCCTCAGTTTTGCTGTGTCAAACTAAGAGGCATAAAATGCTCATATTACACAGTAGTACCATACAAAGACTATACAGATAAAAAATAGCATATTTTCCTTGTTTTAATTAAGTACAAGACAAACTATCCGCAACTTTGCAATAAGATAGTATGTACTGCCTAATATTCTTGATCTTGGTACATTTATATTTCACTACATAATGCATGAAAACACTAGATACAGATGGAGACAGCATGCTTCAAACAACTTATTTTTTTGGAATAACTTAGTTACTAAGAAAATTTACAGCTACTGTTAACAAAAAATCCACAGCATATCGCCTTGTAGTTCATTGTTTCCAGTTTTTCTGTCTGAAAATTGTACCCTGTCTAGGCTCTCGTGTTTTTCAACAAGTATCGGTGGTTTTCCTCTGCCAACAGGAACTTCAACCTGCTAGATAAGACCGAGGTCAAAAACTAAGTATTGTAGTAAGCTGCTGCTGCCTGCTAGGATTAGGAATGGAATGGAATGGTAGGGTTTGGCAGCAGATGTAAAAAAATATAGTTTCGGTTTAGGGTGTACCGTCTATGCATACCTTGGGACTGTGCGGGGTGGGGAGGAGCGGATCCGTCGACGACGCGGCACTACAACTCATCGCCACGGTCGCTCTTCGTCCTCGTCCCTCGCCTTGGTCGTGGACTGCGCCGCTCGATTCATGCCGCCATGCCATCGTGACCGACCGCGGGAGGAGGGAGGGAGGCGAGAGAGGGGCCTGTGGCGTCACCGAGAGCAGTAGCAGGAGGGAGGCGAGGGTGGACACGCCAGCCGGCAGAGGGAGGCAGGGTTGGGGTTGCTGGCTTGGTGCACCGCTGCCGCCGCCTACGGTTCAGAGGGGTTCAAGTGACATGAAATAGCAGTCATCAAAGATTGAGCTTGCCACTGACACACACACGCGGCCGACACGTCATGATTCGATCTTAGCTATCTTTTCACAATCTTCTTGCCCTTCTTTCTCGCGGTTGAATAATTTAGCCCCGGAACCCCTTGAATTCTTCTCTTGAACGGACGTCCTTTAGGTAGGGTGGTCCTGCTTCTTCTAGTGGTGTATGGTACTTCATCGTCGTTCTCATCTTCCATCTTCGGGTCGCCATACTTGTCGAAGTCTTGCTCATTGGCGACTCCATCCATTCCGATGATGTTCCTTTTTGCCTCTCCTCACAAAAACACGACTGGGCTTTGACGGGTCAGTAATGAAGAAGCATTGGTCCACTTGGCAACCCAGTACCCATGTCTCATTTTTCGCGGTGACGTTTGCTCCCGCGGTCTTGGATTTGGCTTCGGGTATAACCATGGTGGTGAAATACCAGTCTTCTTTTAGGACGCTCTTGGCCCATCTGACACGGAACATCGGGACCTTCTCTCCAGCGTAGCTCAGCTCCAAGATCTCCTCGATCCTTCTGTAGTATCTGTCCTTGTCGTTACCAGTGTAGGATTCCATCGGTACCCCTGAGTTCTGATAATCGCTCTTCATGTCCTTTTCCTCGGTGTAGAATGTGTAGCCATTGATATTGTACGCCTCATAGATCATCAGGTTGTGCTCGGCGCCCTGTGACAAGGCGAATATGAGTTTTTCTTCCGCGGAAGAATCCTCATGTAAAGGGCATGACAGAAGCTTGTCCTTGAACCAACGCGTGAAACAAGAGTTGTGCTCTTTGATTATATCTCCGTCTGTCCTCTATTGGCCTCGGTCATTGTATGTCTTCTCAATAAAGGTTTTGTGCTCTACCACCCAAGGAGCGACCACGTCTATGTGTTGTAGCGCGACTAGGTTTGCTCTTTCAAAGTCGGCGAGTCGACCCTTGAAGTCGACATGCATTTCGCGGCGACCCTCGCGGTGACCCCATCCAGTGAGCCTGCCGAGGTGCCTGTTGACGGGCAGACCAACGGGGTTCTCGATGCCTAGATAATTCGTGCAGAAGGAGAAGCACTCTTTGGTCAGAAAGCCCTTGGCTATGCTTCCATCTGGACATGCCCTGTTGTGAACGTATCCTTTGATGACACCATTCATCCTTTCGAACGGCATCATGCCATGCAGGAACGTCGACCCGAGTTGGATGAAATCCTCCACGATATGGACCAACAGATGCACCATAACGTCGAAGAATGCGGGCGGGAAGTACATGTCAAGCTCGCATAGTATCACCACGATCTCTTCCTGTAGCCTTCTGAGTTGCCTCACGCCAACCGACTTCCGAGAGATGACGTCGAAAAAGTTGCATAGGCCAAATAGCGTTTCACGGACGTGCGCGTCCATCATCCCACGGATTGCAACTAGAAGTATCTGCGTCATCGGCACGTGACAATCGTGAGACTTCATCCCGCTGAACTTCTGCTTCGCTGAGTCTAGGTATCTGCTTATCTTCCCCGCGTAACCGTAAGGAAGTTTTACTCCTACGAGGCAGGTGAAAAACTGCTCGATCTCCTTCTAACTTAGAGTGAAGCACGTGAGAGGGCAGTCATATTCGATCTTCTTATCCTTTTTGCCTTTGCGATGACTTTCCGTGTCCTTCGCCTCATCATCATCATCATCATCATTAGGGTGTTTTGTGTGAAGCTCCTCCCTGATGCCCATTGATTGTAAGTCTGCCCTTGCTTTCGGCCTATCTTTGGTCCTCTCTGGCATGTTGAGCAGGGTACCAAGCAGACTCTCGCACACGTTCTTCGTGATATGCATGACATCAAGACCGTGAGGCACATGGAGGATCTTCCAGTACGGCAAGTCCCAGAAAACAGACCTCGTTTTCCATACCTTCAGCAGCGGCTCTAGCGCCTTCCACTTCTTTCCCGGCAGAGGGCACTGTTTCCAATTTTTCAACAGCTCGTCTATTTCCTCGCCGCTCCTCGTACGTGGGGGTCTCCGGGGTTCGGTTTCACCATCGAACAGATCCTTGCGTTTTCTCCATGCGTCATCATCGCGAAGCCACCTTCGATGTCCCATGAACACGGTTTTTGAAGACCCGGGATCTCTATCTAGCTGGCGATACGTTGTGTCATCCATGCACCTGACGCATGCATAAAATCCATGGACCACCTGCCCCGCGACATATCGGTAACCGAGATAGTCGTGCACCGTCGTGAGCAGTGCGGCTCTCATAGGGAAATATTGTTTCACTGCGGCGTCCCACGTATTGGCTGGCGTTTTCGACAGCGTGTCTAGCTCCTCTTTTAGCAGCCCAAGATATAGATTGATGTCGTTCCCTGGTTGTTTCGTCCCTTCAATTAGCATACTCATGTGAATGTACTTCCTCTTCATGCACATCCAGAGGGGAAGGTTGTACATCCACACAAACACAGGCCAGGTGCTATGTGTGCTTCTCTGGCTGCCAAACGGATTGACTCCATCGGTGCTTGCGCCCAGCATGATGTTCCTTGGATCGCCCCCAAATTCTGGGTGTTTGAAATTCAATGCTTGCCACTGGCTCGCATCCTGAGGGTGACTCAGCATCTTGTCTTTTTTATTTATCTCCGGATCATTTCCGTCATCTTCTCGCTTCTTCTCCTCCCTATCCGCGTGCCAACGCAGGAGCTCTGCTTGCTTAGGGTCCACGAAATACCGCTACAGACGAGGAGTGATCGGAAAGTACCACACCACTTTTCGAGGAGTCTTCCTCTTCTTGTATCGAGTGACGCCGCACACCGGACATATGGTAGACTCTGCGTGCTCGTACCGATAAATGATGCAATCGTTCATGCACACATGGTATTTCACGAGCAGTAAATCCAGAGGACACACGATTTTCTTCGGCTCCTCAAAACTGGTCGGGCACTTGTTCCCCTTGGGAAGACGTTCGTGCCAGAATGACATGTTCTCGTCGAAGCATGCATCGGTCATTTTGTGTTTTACCTTCATCTCTAGAGCCATGAGCGTTACTTTCAGGCGGGTATCCTCGGGCCTGCATCCTTCATACAATGGAGTAACCGCGTCTATCTCCAGTTGATCCAGCTTGGCTTTCTCTCGGGCGGCAGCTCTTGTGTTACCCGTCTGCTTGAGAAGCAGCTCTTGAATATGAGGGTCCTGCACCCAACCCATTGATGGTCCATCGTTTTCTGCTCCGGCATCTTCATCTTCATGATCATGCCCTTCATCTTGATCTTCCTCATCATCATGTCCGTCATCTTCTACATCATGACTGTGTCCTACATCAACTTCGTGGTCATGTCCTGGAGATTCTTCGTCTCCTCGCCCGCCCTCACCGCTATTGTCTTGCTGCCCTTCCTTATTTCTTGCCTGGCCCCCATGGACGACTTCATAATCATCTTCATCACCTTGCCACCGATAGCCATCCATGAAACCACGCACGAGCAGCTGGTCCCGCACCTGTCTGGAATCCGGGTCCATAAGGCTCTTCAGCTTGCATCTTCGACACGGACATCTTATCTCCGCCTCGTTATTTTGAAGCATCTCGGTCTTCACGGAGCTCAAAAACCTATTCACGATGCCTTCGGTCATCGTGCGGACCATGGTCGCCTGCGGGGTAGAGCAAAATGATATTTTAGAACCAATTTTTTTTGCATGACTTTGCCTAAAAATAGGACCAAAAAGAATGCATAGTGCCAAATTCTCGCCGAAACGGAAATGAATCAACATTCAGGCAAAATATTGGCAACTATCGCATTCCAAATACCGGTACCTGCAAACACAAACATATGCAACACCACAAACATACGTAGATCTAGGCCATAAAAAGTGTGTACGTTAGAGGGAAAAAAAGTAGATCTAGAACATAAAGAAAGCTTTCCCCTTACTTACCTATCAAAAAAAGGAAATTGAACCACTTAATTTAGGTGAATCTATGGTGCAAATGAGGTGAGGAGGAGGAGGCAGCCGAGACCAAGCTTGGTAGAGGTGGAGAGAATGAAGTGGGGAAAGTGAGTGTGGTAGGTGGGTGTCAAAAATATCTAGCTGCTCTCAGGTTACTAATGGCGCACCTCCTAAGAATGCGCCATTGGTAACGAGGGTTACTAATGGCGCACCTAGTGTGTGGTGCGCCATTACTAGTTTTGAAAACAAAATTGAAAAAAAATTGTTAGTAGTGGCGCACCGTGGGTGTGGTGCGCCATTACTAGTTAAAACTAGTAATGGCGCACTTTCCCCTGGTGCGCCACTTCTAAGTCTGGGAAGGGTGTGGGGCCAGGACAAAACTAGTAATGGCGCACCTCACACCGGGTGCACCATTAGTAATATGGCCATTAATGGCACACCTATATCTGGTGCGCCACTGCTATATAGCAGTGGCGCACCACATACATGGTGCGCCATTAATGTCCATATTAGCTATAGCCGTTTTTCTAGTAGTGGGGGTTGGGGGAACTTTGGACCCTGAAACAGGGAAGTGCTTTTGGACGGATGAGCAACTTGCAATATCCGTGAACAACCTTCAGAAGTATATCACCGCAGCACAGGAAGGGACGTTCATTCCCGATAGAGAGAAGGACGAGCTGACTGAGGCCCTAGGGAATGCTGAGCACCCTAAACGAACACGAGGCACAACAGGCTCTGTTTCATGGAAGGTTGGGTTTCCTGACGCAGGCGGTTACAGAAGCCGGGAGAGAAAGAGGAAAGCGGAGTTGAGCGAAATTCAGAAGCTCAATGCAAGACTACAAAAGCTAGAGGAAGCTGAGAGCTAGCGAGCTGCCGGCCAACCATCTCAGTGACACAAAGCTACCCCAGAAGCTACTACCCCGCCATCTCAGCGGAGAAGCAGCGTCGCTTCCACGGAGCCCGTTCAGCTCGACTTCACGTCTCCTTGCTACCCCGTGGATACTATCATAGAGGCTCAACATTGCGAGCTTATGACGAAATGCCAGAACCTCACTTTCAAGGCGGATGTCGGCTCTGTTGCACCTCCTCAACCCAACGGAACTTTTCACTGCCGTCCGATTCCACATGGCTATGTTGTTGTGATGGTGGATGAAGTAATGCCGGACTTTGAGGAGCTCGATCTTGACCACTGTACAGGTGAAGGAGAGAATAAGCTGATTCGTGCCCTAAGGAGTACATGTCTATGGTAGAAGGAGTACACCGAGCTTCCAAACTGGATGCCTTCGCCTCCTCCTTCTCCTCAGGCGAATCAGGGCACTCCGCCTACTCCTCCTCCTCCTCCGGCGAGTGATCATCAGAGCACTACGCCTCCTCCTCCTCCTCCAGCGAGTGATCAGGGCTCTCCGTCTCCTCCTCCTCCTCCTTCTCTCAAGCCTGTGGAAAAGTTACCATATGAGAGGACCGAGTCTAAAAACAAGGAGATAAGTCAGGCCGAAGTGAGGGAGCATTTGCAAAGAAAACTCCATCTCTGAAGGAGAAGATAGATCCGGTGAAAGCGATGCGCACTATCGATGCCCTGAAGCGACCACCACCGCCTCCGCTGGATTCCAACTATGTTCGCAGTGTTAAAAAGACATATCAAGAGGCACGGCGGTCGGGAAGTAAATTCCACAGCTCGGCGAATAGGTGAACCAATCGTGCCCCCGCTCAAGGTTTCTAGCAATATCGTCGCTAATCATCCAGGGATGGTCCCTGGTACCAAACATGGTGATTAACTGAGCAATGATGTACTGTTTGACACGTTGGAGGTGGACGATTTCAAATATCAGCATGAGAAGCCTCTCATCAAACCTGATCCTCCTCTTCTAACAACGATGATGCGAAGATTCCATGAATGGTACATGCAACACTGCTGCAAGTCTTGGGCAGAATCTTTTTTTACTGAAAGCTAAAGAGGAGCACGACCTCGTTGGAACTGAAATGTTGAATATTGAATTTGAGGAGATATTCCGGTTATACAATCAGAAGGACATCGACAAAACAATCGTGTTTTGCTACTGTTTGTAAGTACTACTTCTATAATTAAGTCTCTCTATGTATATAGCTCAGCTCTTTCATTACATGTATATATAATTATCGTCACTACTATATTATGATCGTCGAATGCAGAAAAGCACAAATGTATGACATTGGGTTCATTAACCCAGATATCATACATGGGCATAATTTTAAAAATTATCCCAAAGAAACCAAGGACAACTTGCTACAATCATTGCTTAAAAATCAAAACAAAGGGACAATCCTCTTTCCTTACAACTTCAAGTGAGTGTTACTGTCTTCTGCATATTCAATTTCACTTATATTACTCGAGGTTTATAGTAATGTAATTGATGAGTTATGCATGCGTACGCAATTTCCACTTTATTCTGCTAGAGATTCAGGTTGAGCGGGGACTAGTAACCGTCTTAGACTCGAAATGAAAAGATCCCCAGCAATATGCGAACATGACTAAAATTCTCCAGAAGTAAGTTCAATCGATTATTATCGCATCATATCGGCAACTTTGTTCATTTGCTGATATCAAGTAATTATTTTGTTTGTCTGGCAGGGTTTTGAAAGAGTTCACAACAATTGTTTCGACACTACCGGGGGAGCTGCGATTTACACACCCGAAAGTAAGTACTACTAGCTAGTTCCGCGCATCTCCCATTGATTCTAGTTTCATCAATACCATTTATCATGCTTCATTATCAGTTTGATTGAACTCTATTTCTCGTAAAGTGCTTGTGGCAGGAAGACGGGACTAATTTATGAGGATACTACGTTTGCGAGTTCATCTACAACGCAACGACGCCTAAGTGGGGCTACTCTAAAAAACAATTTGAAGTGCGTAAGCAATAATATTCACACTTTTATTTTATTACCATATATATGTATTGACCCCCTTCTTCAAATTAGATGTGGCAGATGCGGGATGAACTCCTACCACATGATCGCATACGAGCAATTCAAGAAGAATTGGTGGGATTATTTCGTGACCACGTCATAAATAAAACCGGAGAATACCATCTGGAATTGGACATTAGATGTTAGGGATTGTAAGAGATCTTATATTGTATATATGTAGCTAGTAGCGTCGGATATATATACGAAAACTTGTTATACGACCAATCTCCCGGAGAAAGAGAGGTCGTTCACTTCTATCTCTATATGTTCATGATGATCTTCTGTACTTAATGGTTCCTTCATTTGCTTACTAGCTAGTGTGTCGAGTTCTCTCTATAGTAGCTAGCGTCGACCAAGCACGAAGAAAGAGAGGACACTTCTCTCTATCAATTAGCTAGCTATAACAATATAAAACCCCTAAATTAAATCTCTAAAACCCCTAAACCCCCTCCCTTTCAAAATAAAAAAACAAGCAACTAACAGATGCTGACGCGTGGATGCTTGTTGGTCCCGGTTGGTGCTACCAACCGGGACTAAAGGTCCTCCTACCTGGGCTCCCCGCAGAGGCCACGTGTAGCCCCTTCTGTCCCGGTTTGTAAGAGAACCGGGACCAAAGGTTTTGGGCTTTAGTCCCAACAATTTAGTCCCGGTTCTGGAACCGGGAAAAATGGGCCTTTTTCTACTAGTGGTGGTTAACAAGTGTGCTAGTAGAATAAGACACAATTTTGCTATTCTTTGGAAAAATCACTCTTCATGGAAGAATGTGTTGGAAATATGCCCTAGAGGCGACAATAAAGTGATAATAGTTTATTATCCATGATAATTGTATTGATTGGAAACTCAAATGCATGTGTGGATGCATAGACAACACGGTGTCCCTGGTATGCCTCTAGTAGACTAGCTCGTTGATCAAAGATGGTCAAGGTTTCTTAATCATAGACATGAGATGTCATTTCATGATGCTACCACATCATTGGGAGAATGATGTGATGGACAAGACCCAAACTATGAACGTAGCATATGATCATGTCAGTTTATTGCTATTATTTTCTGCATGTCAAGTATCTGTTCCTATGACCATGAGATCATGTAACTCACTAACACCGGAGGAATACCTTGTGTGTATCAAACGTCGCAACGTAACTGGGTGACTATAAAGATGCTCTACAAGTATCTCCGAAGGTGTCTTTTGAGTGGGCATGGATCAAGACTGGGATTTGTTACTCCGCGTGACGGAGAGGTATTTCAGGGCCCACTCGGTAATACAACATCACAACAAGCCTTGCAGGCAAAGTGACTAAAGTGTTAAACATGGGATCTTGTATTACGGAACGAGTAAAGAGACATTCTGGTAACGAGATTGAACTAGGTATAGAGATACCAACAATCGAATCTCGGGCAAGTAACATACCAAAGAACGAAGGGAACAACGTATGTGATTAACTGAATCCTTGACATAGAGGTTCAACCGATAAAGATCTTCATAGAATATGTAGGAACCAATACAGGCATCCAAGTCCTGCTATTGGTTATTGACCATAGATGTGTCTCGGTCATGTCTACATAGTTCTCAAGCCCACAGGGTCTGCACACTTAACTTTCGGTGACGTTTCTATAGTATTGAGTTATGCATGGTGGTGACTGAAGGTTGTTCGGAGCCCCGGATGAGATCACGGCCATCAAGAGGAGCTCCAGAATGGTTCAGAGGTAAAGATTGATATATAGGAAGGCCCGTTTGGTTACCGGAAAAGTATCGGGTATTTCCGGTAGTGTACCAGGGGTGCCGGGAGGCCATCGGATGGGCCACCCATGTCGAGAGGCCACATGGGCCTAAGGGGTGGTGCACCAGCCCTTAGTAGGCTGGGCAGGCCATACCCACGAGGCCCATGTGGCTAGGAAGGTGGGAAAGAAAAAAACCCCAAAGAGAGGGAAGGTTGTCCAAATAGGATTGGAATCCTACTTGGAGTAGGATTGGAAGTGGACTCCTCCACCTCCTCCCACTTCGACGGAAGCCCCTAGGAGAAACCCTAGGGATGTTGTAGGACCGAAAGTGTGTCTAGAGGGGGGTGATTAGACTACTTGACCAAATAAAAGTGTTTCCTACACCAAGTTTTAGGGTTGACAGTTTTTAGCATTTCATGGCAAGTCAAGTACACCCTACACATGCAAGTATAAGAGTATATAGCAGCGGAAAGTAACAAGAAGAATGTATAGAAGGGATAGGGTAGGAAGATCAAATGCAGTTGTAGACACGATGATTTTTCCCGTGGTTCCGGTAGGTGGCGCTATCGTACATCCACATTTATGGAGTCTTCAACCCACGGAGGGTAACAGTCGCGAGAGTCCATGGAGGGCTCCACCCAAAAGGGTCCACAAAGTAGCAACCTTGACTATTCCATAATGGCTTCCGTCCACGAAGGACCAGCCTCACTATGGGTAGATCTTCACGAAGTAGGCGATCTCCTTGCCCTTACAAACTTCTTGGTTCACTCCACAACATGAAGCAAGAGGCTCCCAAGCGACACCTAACCAATCTAGGAGGCACCACCCTCCAAAAGGTAATAGGCTCGATAATGACGATGAACTCCTTGCTCTTGTGCTTCAAGATGATAGACTCCTTAGCACCCAATCACTCTCTCATAGATTTGGCATGGTGGAAGAGATGGGATTGGTGGAAAGCTACTTGGGGAGGCTAGAGATCAAGATCCATATGATTGGAGTGGAAGATCTTGACCTCAACACAAGGGTAGGTGGTTCTCTCTCAGAAAATCTGATAGGATAGGTATGGAATAGTTCTGAGTGCTTCTCTTTCGAGTAGGTGGTGGTGAATGGGTATATATAGGCATCCCCAAAAATCCAACCGTTACACACAAAATGACCAACTCGGTGACACCGATGTGTTAATCTCGGTGGTACCGAAGTGACCAAAAGGTGGCATCTTTTGAATCTCGGTGAGACCGATATAGGAAACTTGGTTGCACTGATAAGGTGACCAACGGTCAGATTTCCAATCTCGGTGACGCCGATCCAACATTCTCGGTGGGTCCGAAAATGTGAATTTGCGTAACAGAAAATTGGCAACCTAAACTTGGTGGTACCGGTATGGAATCGGTTGCACCGAAGTGGCTAGGGTTTGGCTTGAGTCTGTCTAGGTTCTGGAATTAGTGGCACCGGTATGAGAAAGTTGGTTGCACCAATTTTGAGTGTTGGGTATAGAACAGACTTTGGTGGGAGATTTTGTGGATGTTTTTGGCGACTATCACTTGTGCGCATTTGAGCATATTGCTCACCAACAAAACCTTACCCCCTTTTAATAGTATTGGCTTTCCTATGGACTCAAAGTGATTTCTCACAAATATAAAATGTAGAGTCCTTTTGCTTGAAGCTTGGCCAACCTATTTCCTTGCATCTTGGGGTATGTCCACAATCTCCTTTTGCCAATCCTGTCATTGAACATTTCCTGAAATATACTTGGTGGAAACATTATCAATGACTTATATGTTGTTATTAATTACCAAAACCACCAAGGGAGCAAATGTGCTTTTAGATGCCTCCTTCCCTCTCCCTCCCATATATACTAGAGGAATAGAGCCCCAAAACACAAGTCCACATGCTAGTTCTCTATTCCCTAGTTCCTCCACCAAATAGATTCTGACGGTGCTTAGGCGAAGACTTGTCGGAATAGTTCCACCACCGCCGTCGCCGTGGCGTCGCGCTGCCGGAGAACTCACCTGCCTATCCGCTCCCTCTTTCTGGATCAAGAAGGCGGTGATCGTCATCGAGGTACGTGTGCTGAATGCGGAGGTTGTTGGGGAACGTTGCATGGGAAACAAAAAAAATCCTACGCACACGCAAGATCTATCCATGGTGATGAGCATCTAAGAGAGGGAGAGTGGATCTATATACCCTTGTAGATTGCTAAGCGGGAAGCGTTAAGAAACGTGGTTGATGTAGTCGAATGTCTTCATGATCCAAATCGCCGATCGTCCCGCGATCAGATCACGAACCGTCCCGATCTAGCGCCAAACGGACGGCACCTCCGCGTTCAGCACACGTACAACTCGATGATGATCTCCGCCTTCTTGATCTAGAAAGAGGGAGTAGATATGTAGATGAGTTCTCCGGTAGCGCGAAGGCATTGCGGCAATGGTGGTGGAGCTATTCCAACAGGGCATCGCCTAAGCACCGCTGAAACCGATGTAGAGGAGAAACTACGATCTAGAGGAGAGGTAGCATGTGGCTGTTTTACTGTCTCAAAAAACTCTCAAACCTCTAGTATACATAGGAGGAGGGGAGGAAGAGGCTTGGCCCCCAAGGGGCCAGCCCTTTGCTTCGGCCGAAGGTGGGGAGGAGGAGGAGTCCTCCAATCCTATTAGGACTAGGACTCCTTCTCTCCCAGTTTGCCTTCCTTCCACAATTGGGTTTCTTCACCTCAGTCGCGTGGGCTTCCTATGGGGATTTGGACAGCCCACTAAAGTCTGGTAAATCTCCTACCATAGCTCATGTAGCCTCGTGGGTCGAAATACCCCTCCCGATGGTCCCCCGGCACCCTCCCGACGCTCCCGGTACACTATAAATGAGCCCGAAACTTTTCCGGTGACCAAACAAGGACTTCTTATATATCAATATTTACCTACCATTCCGGAGCTCCTCCTCACGTACAGGATCTCATCCGGGACTTCGAACAACCTTCGGTCATCACCATACATAACTCTATACTATCGAAACGTCACCGAAACTTAAGTGTGCAGACCCAGCGGGTTCGAGAACTATGTAGATATGACCGAGACACCTCTACGGTCAATAACCAATAGTGGGACCAGGATGCCCATATTGATTCCTACATATTCTACGAAGATCTTTATCGGTCAAACCTCTATGTCAAGGATTCAGTTAATCAAGTATGCCGTTCCCTTTGTTCTTCGGTATGTTACTTACCCGAGATTCGATCGTTGGTATCTGTATACCTAGTTCAATCTCGTTTCTGGCAAGCCTCTTTACTCGTTCCGTAATACATAATCTCGTGGCTAAAGCTTAGTCACATTGCTTGTAAGGCTTGTTGTGATGTTGTATTACCGAGTGGGCCCTGAGATACCTCTCCATCACACGGAGTAACAAATCCCAGTCTTGATCCATACTCATTCAACAGACACTCTTGGAGATACTTGTAGAGCACCTTTATAGTCACCCATTTACGTTGCGACGTTTGATACACACAATGCACTCTTCCAGTGTTAGTGAGTTGCATGATCTCATGGTCATAGGAGCAGATACTTGACATGCAGAAAACTATAGCAATAAACTGACACGATCAAATGCTATGTTTATAGTTTGGGTCTTGTCCATCCCATCATTCTCCTAATGATGTGATACCATTATCAAATGACATCTCATGTCAATGGCTAGGAAACCTTGACCATCTTTGATCAACGAGCTAGTCTACTAGAGGCACATTAGGGACAAAGTGTTGTCTATATATCCACACATGCAATAAGTAACAACGAGAATAAGTAAAGAGACTTGCCAGTAACGAGGTTGAACTGGGTATGGAGATACCGACGATCGAATCTCGGGCAAGTAACATACCGAAGAACAAAGGGAACATCATACGGGATTAACTGAATCCTTGACATAGAGGTTCGACTGATAAAGATCTTCATAGAATATGTAGGAACCAATGTGGACATCCAGGTCCCGCCATTGGTTATTGACCGTAGAGGTGTCTCGGTCATGTCTACATAGTTCTCGAACCCGCAGGGTCTGCACACTTAAGGTTTGGTGACGTTTCAGTAGTATAGAGTTATGTATGGTCGTGACCGAAGTTTGTTTGGAGTCCCGGATGAGATCCTGGATGTCACAAGGAGCTCCGTAATGGTCCGGAGGTAAAGATTCATATATAGGAAGTTCTGTTTTGGTCGCCGGAAAAGTTCCGGGCTTATCGGTAGTGTACCGGGAGTGCCGGTAGTGTACCGGGAGACCTCCGGGAGGGGTATTTCGACCCAAGAGGCTTCATGGGCTATGGGAGAGTGAATATCAGCCCTTAGTGGGCTGGTGGAAACTCCCACACAAGGTCCATGTGGCTGGAGAAGAAAACCCAAAAGGAAAAAAGGTGGAATAAGGCAAAAAGGAAAAAAAAGGATGAATCCTAATCCTACTAGGAGTGGAGGAGGTGGACTCCTCCTCTCCTAGTTCGGCCGAAGCCTAGGAGGCTTGGAGGCCAAGATGCCTCCTCTCCTTCTCTCCTCCTATATATACTAGTGGTATTGAGGGTTTTTGCACTAGATTTTCAGCCACGTGCTACCCGTTCCTCCAATGCATAGTTTCTCCTCTAGATCGGTTTTCTGCAGTGCTTAGGCGAAGCCCTGCCGGAATTGCTCCACCACCATCGCCGGAGCGCCGTCAGGCTGCCGGAGTACTCTTATTCCTCTCCACTCCTTCTTGCAGGATCAAGACGGTGGAGATCGTCATCGAGTTGTACGTGTGCTGAAAGCGGAGGTGCCGTCCGTTCGGTGCTAGATCGGAAGGACCGTGATCAAGTTCGTGAGAAGGATTGTGATCAAGTTTGTGGGACGGATCATGATCGGATCGCGAGATGGATCATGATTGGATCACGGGATGAATCGTGATTGGATCGCGGGATGCACGACAATTTGGATCACGAAGACGTTCGACTACACCAACCGCGTTTCTCAACGCTTCCCGCTTAGCGATCTACAAGGGTATGTAGATCCACTCTCCCGCTCATAGATGCTCATCACCATGGATAGATCTTCGTGTGCGTAGGAAAATTTTTGTTTCCCATGCAACGTTCCCCAATAGTGGCATCATGACCTAGGTCTATGTGTAGATGAGATCTCGAGTAGAACACAAAAGGTTTGTGGGCGTTGATGCTTAGATTGCTTCCTCCCTTGGTCGGATTTTGGTTCAGCGGTATTGTGAGATGAAGCGGCCTGGACCAACATTACTCGTACGCTTACGAGAGACTAGTTCCCTCGACGCAACTTGTTTCCTAGATGGCTTGCAGGTGGAAGTTTCTCTCACTTTAGTTGGATCAGATTCAACAAAGGCGGTCCTTGAGAAGGTTGAAAAGCAAATTATGTATCACCGTTGTGGTTTATGCGTGGGTGAGAATCGTTCTTGCTAGAAACCCGTAGCAGCCACGTAAAACATGCAACAACAATTAGAGGACGTCTAACTTGTTTTTGCAGGGTATGTTGTGATGTGATATGGCCAATTACATGATGTGATATATGTGATGTATGAGATGATCATGTGATGTATAGAATTTCACGACTTGCATGTTGATGAGTACGGAAACCGGCAGGAGCCATAGGGTTGTCTTTAATTATTGTATGACCTGCGTGTCAATCATTAAGCGCTATGTAATGCTTTACTTTATTGCTAAACGGTAGCAATAGTAGTAGAAGCATGCAGGGCGGGACAACCTCGATGGCGACATGTTGATGGAGATCAAGATGATGGAGATCATGGTGTCGTGCCGGTGACGATGAAGATCATGCCGATGCTTTCAAGATGGAGATCTAAAGCACAAGTTCATGGCCATATCATGGCACTTATGAATTGCATGTGATGTTAATACTTTTATGCACCTTGTTATGCTTAGTACGATGGTAGAATTATAAGGTGATCCCTCACTTAAATTTCAAGATAAAATTGTGTTCTCCCCGAGTGTGCACCGTTGCGAAAGTTCGTCGTGTTGAGACACCACGTGATGATCGGGTGTGATAGAATCTACGTTCACATACAACGGGGCAAGCCAGTGTTGCACGCGCAGAACACTCGGGTTAAACTTGACAAGCCTAGCATGTACAGACATGGCCTCAGAACACAAGAGACCGAAAGGTCGAACATGAGTCATATAGTAGATATGATCAACATAATGATGTTCACCATTGAAGCCACCTGAACTCACGTGATGATCGGACTTGAGTTGGTGGATTTGGATCATGTGACACTCAGATGACCTGAGGGATGTCAATTTGAGTGGGAGCTTTAGTAATTTGATTATATAAACTCATTATCTTGAACAATAGTCTAAGTGAACTTTGCATATTTATGTTGTAGATCAATGGCTCGCGCAGTAGCACCCCTGAATTTTAATGCGTTCCTAGAGAAAGTTAAACTGAAAGATGATGGAAGTAACTTTGTTGACTGGGCCCGTAATCTGAGGATTATCCTCACGGCTTCCCAGAAATGATATGTCCTTGATGCACCGCTTGGTGACCAACCAGAAGACATGACCTCCGAAGACGTTTAGAACGCTTGGGAGGCACGTACTGCAGATTACTCAATAGTTCAGTGTGCAATATTGTATGGCTTAGAACCGGGACTTCAAAGACGTTTTGAACATCATGGAGCATATGCGATGTTCCAGGAGTTGAAGTTTTTCTTTTAGAAGAACGCCCGGATCGAGAGGTATGAAACCTCCGATAAGTTCTATGCTTGCAAGATGGAGGAGAACGGGTCTATCAGTGAACATATACTCAGAATGTCTGGGTATTCAACTCGTCTAGCGGAGTTGGGAATTGCCCTTCCGCCAGAGGCGATCACTGACAGAGTACTTCAATCACTGCCACCTAGTTACAAGAGCTTTGTGATGAACTATAACATGCACGGGATGAACAAGTCAGTCGCCGAGCTGTTTGCGATGCTAAAAGTCGCTGAGTGTGAAATCCAGAAACAACATCAAGTGTTGATGGTCAATAAAACCACTAGTTTCAAGAAAAATGGCAAAGTCAAGGGCAAGGGCAAGAAGGGTAAAACCAAGAAGGATGGCAAAGCAGTTGCTACTCCTGCAAAGAAGCCCAAGCTTGGACCCAAGCCAGAAACTGAGTGCTTTCATTGCAAAGGAACTGGTCACTGGAAGCGGAACTGCCCCAAGTACCTTGCTGACAAGAAGGCGGACAACGACAAACAAGGTATATATGATATACATATTATTGATCTGTACCTTGCTTGCACTTAGTAACATTGCTTGCAAGGCTCATTGTGATGTTGTATTACCGAGTGGGCCCTGAGATACCTCTCCGTCACACGGAGTAACAAATCCTAGTCTTTATCCATGCTAACCAAATAGACACCCTCGGAGATACCTGTAGAGTACCTTTATAGTCACCCAGTTACGTTGCGACATTTGATACACACAAGGCACTCCTCCGGTGTCAGTGAGTTGCATGATCTCATGGTCATAGGAACAGATACTTGACATGCAGAAAACAGTAGCAATAAACTAACACGATCATATGCTACGTTTGTAGCTTGGTTCTTGTATGTGATCCTGTTACCAAATGACATCTCATGTCCATGACTAGGAAACCACAGCCATCTTTGATCAACGAGCTAGTCCATTAGAGGCATACAAGGGACATGGTGTTGTCTATGTATCCACACATGTATCTGAGTTTCCGATCAACACAATTATGGCATGGATAATAAACGATTATCATGAACAAGGAAATATGATAATAATCAATTTATTATTGCCTCTAGGGCATATTTCCAATAGTCTCCCACACTAGAGTCAATATTCTAGTTCACATCACCATGTGATCCACATTGTTATGAATCTAACACCCAATGGGTTCTGGGGCTCGATCATGCTTTACATGTGAGAGAGGTCTTATAGTCAACGGGTCTACGACATTCAGATCCGAGTGTACTTTGCAAATCTCTATGTCAAACTGTAAACAGTGCGACCACACTCCACTTGGTACTATTCCAAATGGCTGCTCCACTATACGTACCCGGATTGCTACTAAGAGTCATCTGGATTAGTGTTAAAGCTTGCATCGACGTAACTCTTTACGACGAACCCTTTATCACCTCCATAATCGAGAAACATTTCCTTAGTATTTTAGTCACTAAGGATCATATTGACCGCTGTCCAGTGATCCACTCCTGGATCACTCTTATACCCCTTGACGGACTCATGGCAAGGCACACACAGGTGCGGTACACAGAATGGCATGCTATACAGATCCTATGGCTAAGGCATAGGGGACGACGTTCATCCTTTCTCTTTCTTCTGCTGTGTCGAGCTTTGAGTCTCACTCAACTTCACACCTTACAAATCAGGCGAGAACTCTTTCTCTGACTGATCCACTTGGAACTCTTTCACAATCTTGTCAAGGTATGTACTCATTGAAAGTCTCATCAAGTATCTTGATCTGTCTCTATAGATCTTGATGCTCAACAATTAGGTAGATTTATCCAGGTCTTCCTTTGAAAAATTCTTTTCAATCAACCCTTTATGCTTTCCAAAAATTATTATATCATGTCCGATCAACAATATGCTAACCACATATGCTTATCAGAAACTCTATAGTGCTCCCATTCACTTTATTGTAAATACAAGTTTCTCGTAAACTCTGTATAGACTCAAAGACGTTGATCACCTCATCAAAGTGTATATTCCAACTCCGAGATGCTTGCTTCATTTCATAGAAGGATCACTGAAGCTTGCAGACCTTTTAGCATCCTTAGGACTGACAAAACCTTCTGGTTGTATCTCATACAACCTTTCCTTAAGGAAGGAAACGATGTTTTGGCATCCATCTGCCAGATTTCATAATTGATAAATGCAACAACTACTAACATAATTCCAACAGACTTTAGCATCGCTATGAGTGATAAAGTCTCATCATAGTCAACTCCTTGAACTTGGCGGAAACTTCTTTGCGACAAGTCGAACTTTATAAATGGTGACATTTACCGTCAGTGTATGTCTTCATTTTAAAGGTCCATTTGTACTCAACGAGATGCCTTCCAACGAGCAAGTCTACCAAAGTCTCTACTTGGTTTTCATACATGGATCCTTTCTTGGATTTCATGGCCTCTAACCATTTGTAGGAATCCGGGCCCATCATCGCTTCTCCACAGCTCGTAGGTTCATCGTTGTCCAACAACATGACCTCCAAGACAGGGTTGTCGTACCAATCAGGAGCAGTACACATCCTTGTCGACCTACGAGGTTCGATAGTAACTTGATCCGAAGCTTCATGATCATCATCATTTACTTTCTCTTCAACTGACGTAGGTTCCATAGAAACGTCTTTCTGCACTGCGCTACTCTCTGGTTGAAACAAAGGTTCAACAAGCTCATCAAGTTCTATCTTCCTCCCACTCAATTCTTTTGAGAGAAACTTTTTCTCGGGAAAGGATCCGTTTTAGCAACAAACACTTTATGCTTGGATCTGAGATAGATGGTTCACCCAACTGTTCTTAGGGTATTCTATGAAGATGCATTTGTCCACTTTGGGTTCAAACTCATTAGGTGAAAACATTTTCCACACAAGCGTCGCAGCCCCTAACATCAAGAAATGACATCTTAGGTTTCTATCAAACAATAATTCACATGGTGTCATCTCAACGGATTTAGATGGTGCCCTATTTAAAGTGAATGTAGTTGTCTCTAATGCATAACCCCAAAATTATAGTAGCAAAACAATAAGAGACATCATAGCACGCACCATATCCAATAGAGCACGACTATGACGTTCAGACACACCATCATGCTATGGTGTTCCAGGTGGCGTGTGTTGTGAAACAACTTTCACATTGTCTAAAGTTGCATGGCAAACTCGTAACTTGGATATTCACCTCCGCGATCATATTGCAAACATTTTTATCTTCTTGTCACAATCACTACTAGAAAAACGGCTATAGCTAATATGGACATTAATGGCGCACCATGTACGTGGTGCGCCACTGCTATATAGCAATGGCGCACCAGATATAGGTGCGCCATTAATGGCCATATTACTAATGGCGCACCTGATGTGTGGTGCGCCATTATTAGTTTTGTCTTGGCCCCACACCCTTCCCAGACTTAGAAGTGGTGCACCAGGGGAAAGTGCACCATTACTAGTTTTAACTAGTAATGGCGCACCACACCCATGGTGCGCCACTACTATTTTTTTTCATTTTTTTTCAAAACTAGTAATGGCGCACCACAAACCAGGTGCGCCATTAGTAACCCTGGTTACCAATGGCGCATTCTTAGGAGGTGCGCCATTGGTAACCTGAGAGCAGCTAGATATTTTTGACAGCCACCTACCACACTCACTTTCCCCACTTCATTCTCTCCACCTATACCAAGCTTGGTCTCGGCTGCCTCCTCCTCCTCACCTCATTTGCACCATAGATTCACCCAAATTAAGTGGTTAAATTTCCTTTTTTTGATAGGTAAGTAAGGGGAAAGCTTTCTTTATGTTCTAGATCTACTTTTTTCTCCCTCTAACGTACACACTTTTTATGGCCTAGATCTACGTATGTTTGTGGTGTTGCATATGTTTGTGTTTGCAAGTACCGGTATTTGAAATGCGATAGTTGCCAATATTTTTCCTGAATGTTGATTCATTTCCGTTTCGGCGAGAATTTGGCACTATACATTCCTTTTGGTCCTATTTTTAGGCCAAGTCATGCCAAATTTTTTTTGGTTCTAAAATATCGTTTTGCTCTACCCCGCAGGCGACCATGGTCCGCATGATGACCAAAGGCATCATGAATAGGTTTTTGAGCTCCGTGAAGGCCGAGATGCTTCAAAAGAACGAGACGGAGATAAGATGTCTGTGTCGAAGATGCAAGCTGAAGAGCCTTATGGACCCGGATTCCAGACAAGTGCAGGACCACCTGCTCGTGCGTGGTTTCATGGATGGCTATCGGTGGCAAGGTGATGAAGATGATTATGAAGTCGTGCATGGGGGCCAGGCAAGAAATAAGGAAGGGCAGCAAGACAATAGCGGTGAGGGCGGGCGAGGAGACGAAGAATCTCCAGGACATGATCACGAAGTAGATGCAGGACAGAGTCATCATTAGAAGATGCCGGATATGATGATGAGGAAGATCAAGACGAAGGGCATGATCATGAAGATGAAGATGCCGGAGCAGACGACGATGGACCATCGATGGGCTGGGTGCAGGACCCTCATATTCAAGAGCTGCTTCTCAAACAGACGGGTAACGCAAGAGCTACCGCCCGAGAGAAAGCCAAGATGGATCAACTGGAGATAGACGCGGTTACTCCATTGTATGAAGGATGCAGGCCCGAGGATACCTGCCTGAAAGTAACGCTCATGGCTTTGGAGATGAAGGTAAAACACAAAATGACCAACACATGCTTTGACAAGAACATGTCATTCTGGCACGAACGTCTTCCCAAGGGGAACAAGTGCCCGACCAGTTTCGAGGAGGCAAAGAAAATCGTGTGTCCTCTAGATTTACCGCACGTGAAATACCATGTGTGCATGAACAATTGCATCATTTATCAGGACGAGCACGCGGAGTCTACCATATGTCCGGTGTGCGGCATCACTCGATACAAGAAGAGGAAGAAAGCTCCTCGAAAAGTGGTGTGGTACTTTCCAATCACTCCTCGTCTGCAGTGGTATTTCGCGGACCCTAAGGAAGCAGAGCTCCTGCGTTGGCATGCGGATAGGGAGGAGAAGAAGCAAGAACATGACGGAAATGATCCGGAGATAAAGAAAAAAGACAAGATGCTGAGTCACCCTAAGGATGCGAGCCAGTGGCAAGCGTTGAACTTCGAACACCCAGAATTTGGGGACGATCCAAGGAACATCATGTTGTGCGCGAGCACCGATGGAGTCAATCCATTTGGCAGCCAGAGAAGCACACATAGCACCTGGCCTGTGTTTGTGTGGATGTACAACCTTCCCCCCTGGATGTGCATGAAGAGGAAGTACATTCACATGAGAATGATAATTGAAGGGCCGAAACAACCAGGGAATGACATCAATCTGTATCTGGGGTTGCTGAAAAAGGATCTAGACACGCTATGGAAAATGCCAGCCAATACGTGGGACGCCGCAGCGAAACAATATTTCCCTATGAGAGCCGCACTGCTCACGACGGTGCACGACTATCTCGGTTATGGATATGTCGTGGGGCAGGTGGTCCACGGATTTTGTGCATGCATCAGGTGCATGGATGACACAATGTATCGCCAGCTAGATAGAGATCCCGGGTATTCTAAAACCGTGTTCATGGGACATCGAAGGTGGCTTCACGACGATGACACATGGAGAAAGCGCAAGGATCTGTTCGATGGTGACATCGAACCCCGAAGACCCACACGTATGAGGAGCGGCAAGAAATAGAAGAGCTGTTGAAAAATTGGAAAGAGTGCCCACCACCGGGAAAGAAGTGAAAGGCGCTAGAGCCGCTGCTGAAGGTATGGAAAACGAGGTCTGTTTTCTGGGACTTGCCGTACTTGAAGATCCTCCGTGTGCCTCACAACCTTGATGTCATGCATATCACGAAGAACGTGTGCGAGAGTCTGCTTGGTACCCTGCTCAACATGCCAGAGAGGACCAAAGATGGGCCGAAAGCAAGGGCAGACTTGCAATCAATGGGCATCAGGGAGGAGCTTCATGCAAAATGCCCTAATGATGATGATGATGATGATGATGATGAGGCGAAGGACACGAAAAGTTGTCGCAAAGGCAAAAAGGCCAAGAAGATCGAATATGACTGCCCTCCCACGTGCTTCACTCTAAGTCAGAAGGACATCGAGCAGTTTTTCACCTGCCTCGTAGGAGTAAAACTTCCTTACGGTTACACGGGGAAGATAAGCAGATACCTAGACTCAGTGAAGCCGAAGTTCAGCGGGATGAAGTCTCACGACTGTCACATGCTGACGATGCAGATACTTCCAGTTGCAATCTGTGGGATCATGGACGCGCACGTCCGTGAAACGCTATTTGGCCTATGCAACTTTTTCGACGTCATCTCTTGAAAGTCGGTTGGCATGAGGCAACTCAGAAGGCTACAGGAAGAGATCGTGGTGATACTACGCGAGCTTGAGATGTACTTCCCGCCCACATTCTTCGACGTTATGGTGCATCTGCTGGTCCATATCATGGAGGATATATCCAACTCGGGCCGACGTTCCTGCATAGCATGATGCCGTTGGGAAGGATGAATGGTGTCATCAAAGGATACGTTCGCAACAGGGCACGTCCAGATGGAAGCATAGCCAAGGTCTTTCTGACCGAAGAGTGCATCTCCTTCTGCACGAATTATCTAGGCATCGAGAACCCCGTTGGTCTGCCCGTCAACAGGCACCTCAGCAGGCTCGCTGGATGGGGTCATCACGAGGGTCGTCGCGAAATGCATGTCGACTTCAAGGGTCGAGTCGCCGACTTTGAAAGAGCAAACCTAGTCGCGCTACAACACATAGACGTGGTCGATCCTTGGGTGGTAGAGCACAAAACCTTTATTGAGAAGACGTACAATGACTGAGGCCAATAGAGGACGGACGGAGATATAATCAAAGAGCACAACTCATGTTTCACGCGTTGGTTCAAGGACAAGCTTCTGTCGTACCCTTTACATGAGGATTCTTCCGCGGAAGAAAAACTCATATTCACCTTGTCACAGGGCGCCGAGCACAACCTAATCACCTATGAGGTGTACAATATCAACGGCTACAGATTCTACACCGAGGAAAAGGACATGAAGAGCGATTATCAGAACTCCGGGGTAACGATGGAATCCTAGACCGGTAACGACAAGGACAGATACTACAAAAGGATCGAGGAGATCTGGGAGCTGAGCTACGCTAGAGAGAAGGTCCCAATGTTCTGTGTCAGATGGGCCAAGAGCATCCTAAAAGAAGACCGGTATTTCACCACCATGGTTATACCTGAAGCCAAATCCAAGACCGCGGGTGCAAACGTCACCGCGAAAAATGAGCCATGGGTACGGGCTTGCCAAGTGGACCAATGCTTGACCCGTCAAAGCCCAGTCATATTGTCATGAGGAGAGGAAAAAGGAACATCATCGGAATGGATGGAGTCGCCAATGAGTAAGACTTCGACAAGTACGACGACCCGAAGATGGAAGATGACGACGACGATGAAGTACCATACACCACAAGAAGAAGCAGGACCACCCTACCTAAAGGACATCCGTTCAAGAGAAGAATTCAAGGGGTTCCGGGGCTAAATTATTCAATCGCTAGAAAGAAGGGCAAGAAGATAGTGAAAAGATAGCTAAGATCGAATCACGACGTGTTGGCCGCGTGTGTGTGTCAGTGGCAAGCTCAATCTTTGATGACTGTTATTTCATGTCACTTGATTTCAACCATGTCATCTAATTCTAAATCTTTGCACAATGGTTTTATCACTCCATTTGCATTTTCCTTTTATTTTATCTCAAATCTTAAATTATTACATGCAACTAAAAATCCAAAAAAAATTAAAAAATTAGTAATGGCGCACCAGGAGAAGGTGCGCCATTGCTATCACGGTGTTTATGGCGCACCCCTAAAAGGTGCGCCATTGATATACCATTTTTTATGGCGCATGGGTGCGCCATTGCTAACCCTCCCCTCACTAAAATATCCAAGACCCAGCCGGTCGTCCTTCTCCCCAATCTGCATCTCGCCCCTCGCCTCTCGCCCCCTCGCCATGGATGCCGCCTCCGGTCTGGCGCCACGACACCCCACATCTGGGCCGTGACTCCACACCGCTGCCACTCACACCCCACCAGCGTCGTCTCTCGCCCCCTCGCTGTTTAGCCAGTCGAGCTGCAACATTGACTCTCAGCCCCCATCGCCGGTAAGCCGCTCGAGCTAGCCGCCAAATCGACCGGCGCCCCTAGTTGCGGTGCTGCCCAGCCGCCGTCCAGCCGGCCCCTCACCCTCCAGCTATCGTCGAGCCGCTTCCCTAACACTCTGCCTGCGCCGTCTCAATAGAAGCCTTCATCGGCAGCGGCAACGCGCGCGCCCATCTTTGTCGTTCCCGTACGTCCTCTACGTCGGAATAGCGATGGCGTGAGGGAGAGGCGGCGGCGCAGCATCGCCAACTGAGGTACTGAAACTCTTCTTTATTTTACTTCATTGCAGTGCACAAGATTGGTTTTGGGGAATCAACGTGCTAGGGTTTCGGATTTGGGGATTTTTTTCTAGGGATTGGGAATTTTGCAAAATTAGGATTTCCTTCATTTTCTTTCAATTGCCGTGATGAATCACTTGCTTCTGATTGCTAATGTTTCTTACTACCGTCAGCAAGTATACATTACTATCATAATCTAATTATTATTTTAAATACGTAGCAAATACAAGTAAAACTTGATCATTAAAATGCTAATTACGCAGGTTGAGACTTAACACGATCTCATAATCAAAATTAGGACTCTATAAGATTGTCAGATCAGCATTGACACCATTGTTGGATATTAGTTGACTTTAGATTAGACATCAACTTAACCTGATCATTACCTAGAGTACCTAATTAGTCATTAAACAGTTGATCGTCCTGTTGGATACCGTCAGGCCGCCACCGGCACGGCTCGGGCTGGAGATGATCTTCTTGTGCTTCCTGGATCAGTATGGTTTTAGGTGTGTCGAGAGAGCAGGAGAGAAGGTCAAGAATTGAGTCACTTAACCACTGCGAGGCCCTCTAATGTACTCTCAAATTGATTTCCCTAGCACTACACACTGGATATATGTAGGCCTTTTTTGTGCAAGGACAAATAGTTACCCCTTTCTCCTGAAATGTTGATTAATTTCCGTTTCGGTTGAGAATGGGGCACTCCTAGGTCAAGAAAAATAGCAAAGGTCATGCCCAATTTTCTTGACCTAGAAGGTGCCCGATTCTCAACCGAAACAAACATTAATCAACATTTAGAGACAATTTTATTTCTACAAAGGAAATATTTCTAAGTGGCTTTTATAGTTTTCCCTTAAGTTGAAATGCAAACTATTTTTTCTTCCTGCAGCAAGAGCAATAGTGCACTTAGTTTGGTGGAGTTGAAACCAGAGAGTTGATTACTAATTGGCAGCAGTGAGTGAGCTAATTCAATAGGCAGTGGATATATAAAAAGGAGTTTTGGAACAATCTTTTGGGTAAAGGGGTGTTTATAACCTGAATACGCACTTGCTCCCCACTCATGGATAGGTGAAATGATATGATGCTGAGGGTTAATCTGTAGCCTCAGATGTGATTATAACATATACAGAATTAAAAATGAAGCAAATGCTATGGAGGAAATAAAGAAATGCCAGACAGGGTAAAGTAAGTAGGATTAAGCAAGCCATGGATGAATGAGGTAGATTAGGCAGGCCATGGATGAAAGGGAGGGTTGAGAAAATTATATTTTTGGATAAAAGGGTGTCTGTAATGTGAAAATATATGAAGCCTTGTTGTCCCACTCCCACCCACTCACTTGTGCATAGGATAGGTGAAAGTGATGGTGTGACCTAGTAGTATATGAATAAGCTGGGGATATATGCTGCTACTACAGTAGTTGGTTAAAGATGGTTGTAATATTCAGAATGTTTGTGGAGAGGATATATTGGGTGAAGTGGGAATGAGAATGAGAATGAAAATGATGATACAGTAGGACGGTGTAATATTCTGAATTGAATTGTAGAGCCTACACACACATACACATACGCATATAGATACAGATACAGATACAGGCCTAGAGTCAAAGGGCAATATTCCTCTAAATCTGATAAGAATAGATCCTACCCGAATCTCATCCAATCACTCTAGTAGCCTTTTTTCCTATTTAGAGCGAACATGACCGACAACGATGAGGCCGGCGGTTCGGTCAAGCCATCCTGGGAGTTGTCCCAAGAGATGGAGGAAGAACCTCACCGCTATGAGGACGCCGCGGAAGACACTGATCCTGACTACACAACTCCTAGTGGCGGCGGGGATGACACCACTGATGCTGCCGCCGGGGATGCCACCACTGATGATGGCAGAGAATGCACAGATGGCAGCCAACCGAAGAGGCAACGGAAGGACCGGCGCCCAAATGTGCTGTGCACCGTCAAGGAGGAATTTACTGAAGTGTCCTCCAGTGGCATCCAACGGCACCCAAAGAATTAGTCGGTGGGTACGCGGGAAAACTCGGGTGCATTCTCTGGAGCACCATCTCGATCAACACCGAGAACCTAAGGCATCGTGACCGAGGGAATTTGCGCAACCTCCTCTTCACAAAGCTGCACGAATGATACAAGTTCCCTGGTGACTTCGCAAACACACGCCTCTCAGGGAATAAAGTGAACAGTGCCGCCCTCACGAAGATGAGCTCGGCCCTGGCTACTTGGAGAGCCGTGGTTAAGAAAAGGATTCTAAGTGGTGATAGTTATGAGAAGATCAAGGAGACAAATCCTTCGATCAGCGAACATGACTACCTGGAGTTCAAGATCAAGTGTGAGAGAAACGCATCCGCGGAATCAAGTCAGTGGGGCATAGATATGCGGGACTTGAACTTAGGGGTCCACAAACTCGGTACCGGCGGTTACAGAGTGGCGGAACCTAAATGGGACAAGGAGGACGCGAAGCGTGCTGAGCAAGGCCTACCGCCCCTCTTCGATAAATACCATGAAAAGCACGCCATGAACTATGTCAGGGCCCGGTACAAGGTGGACCCGGTAACAAAGGAGCTTACCACGGATCTGAAGGTGAAGGAGCTTGAGCGTGTTCTGGTAAGGAATACACCCCCGCGTAATTAGCTCCATATGGTTGCATTCTAATTAATGAAGCCAAATTTCTAAATGGTTCACATTCCTCCCGTAGGAAACTGAAAGCAGTAGCGTGGGGTCTCAGAGCTCCCTGTCTGCCCCTTGGGACACCACTTTAAATAGGGCGTTGAACGTAATGAAACAGAAGGATAACTTCAGTAAGCCGTCGTCAGCTGGTCGTGTGGCTGGCGAAGGCTTGTCCACGAAATGGTCGGAATACTATAAGGCTGGGCGAAAGGAGAGAAAGACCAGCTCGGAAAGCCATGAGCACGAGGTTAAAGAACTCAAGGCACAAGTGGCGCGGATTCCGGAGATAGTCCAAGAGCAAGTGCGAGACCAACTGGGAGCGACGATCACCACCATTATGCCTTCCTTGCTTGAGGGGCTGCGGGGGTGGATAGCGGGCGGCCAATTGGGGCCGCCCCTGATTCCCAGCTTCACGGGCAGTAACTCGCACAACGCGCCGACATTGGTGTCTCCGGCGGAGGCGGCATTGGTGTCTCCGGCATCGGTATCGGTATTGGAGCTTAATGCACCCGGGTGTGGGAAGAATACGCCGGCCGACACCTTGGCAACAAGCGGCCCCTCCGTCACTTGCACGCCCGCCGTTGGCGGTGCCTCGACATTAGCCGAGCTCGATGCCATCACGGTAACTAAGCCTTGGCCAATGACTTCATCTCCTTGTCTTTGAATGGGCATCCCTGACGCCCTACATGTTTTCGAGGGCGCCGCCAATGTTCCATGCACTCTCCTACACTTTGTGGACGGCGAGTTGATCGATGTCGCCAAGGCCAAAATTGTTGAACCGTGCAACCGCGTGTTCCACGGTAATCCGATGTCACCCACCGTGTATAGGGTTCAACTGGTTCGGGTGCTGCGGGACTGCGATGACTTGTTACCTCCATGTCGACCCCTGGTGCCGACGAAGATGGTGTGATGACCCTCAGCGCCTGCTTAGACTGGTCCATGCTTTGGCCAAAGAGGCAGATTCGTTTAGGGGCGGGGGACACCACCCCACAGACAACACCGCCAGTTGTGCCGGCGCCAAGCCATGGCAAGACCGCCACAACACTACCGCCATCAGCTGATCTGGACATGCATATGGCACAGGATCCGGACAACGACGACGGTACATTTTCAACGTCGATAAGTACATCAACGACCATGGGTACGCTGACGAATTCTTGGGGCCTCCTTCTCAAGAACCCAACCCTGCAAAGACGATCGCGATCTAGCTGGTACTGCCAAGAAACCCAATTGCAACAGGCGTCGTCTGTTCAGTTCTCAGGAGACGCCTCCAGTTGCCGCCTTCACTGAGACCCAAATAGCCGAGGTGCGAAATATTATCAGCCCCAACACACTCAAGAAGGTGGTCTCTGAGCAGAACTCGATCCCATTACAGCAGAAGAAGCAGAAGGTACGGAAAAGAAAAAAGAAAAAGCATGCGAGCCAGCCGGCACTGAGTATGATCCGTGCTCAGGACGGGCCACCAACACCTAAGGATATCTCGAGGAGGGTGCATGTGGTGGGTAGGCCGATGCTACTGACTAATCTGCTCAATGCTGCAACCGGTGCTATGCGGAGTCTGCATGACGGTGTTCTTTCTATGGAGAAGCGGCGTCTCTCCGAGAATGATGTGGCATACCCAGTTTTCATGGTCAAGGTGCTAGAGGGAAAGGGCTTTGTCGATAGCACCATCGGGCATTTAATCGTCCTGCGGTTTGATGACATCTTCGCTATGTTTAGCCTTTATCCGTTGCACTACACCTTCATTCGGCTATTTTCGCTCAGTATAGAGATGCGGATCATCAGAGACAAGACCCCGGACATCATGATAGTCGACCCCTTCTACATGTGTGCCAAGATCTTGGGCAGCACTGGGGACCGGCAAGTCGCGAGTTCATACCTCGAAGGCGTCATTCTAGTGAACCCAGATAAGGATAACTTCCTCGTGCGTTGCTTTTCCGAGTAAGTCATCCCCTCACCGCCCCGTAACATATGATTTCTTAGATTTTGATCATTCTTTTTTTCTAACATTCCGTGTTTTGTGCAGTGACACACATTGCACACTCATCCTCTTAAGCCCGAAATATTCCATGGCCACGTATTTCGACTCGGATCGTCAGTCGAAGAAAGACTACACAAATATCAAGAAAGTTCTTGATGATGCTCTCCACAGCTACACCAAATCTGGAGGCACCTTCAGGAGGCCAATTTGTACGTACGGCAAGCACGTGTTCACCCACGTAACGACGTTCCCCTGCGTCAAGCAGCCGCCTGGCAGTCAGAAGGATGCATAATACGCCCTCCATCACATGCGGGTGATCGTACGGGACCATCATCACCTTATGCTACCAAATAATATCAAAGAATGGGCCGCACGCTTGTCGGCAATCCAGGACGAGGACATCAAACAAGAATTCTTTCGCATCCAGTCAGAGTTTGCGGAAATCATCTATCAAGATGTCCTTCGCACCTCGGGGCAGTTCTACCTCAAATATCAACCGTCCAACAGTGAAATAGAAACAATGCTACAAATGCAGGCTGACAACGACCACACATTCATGACCATCATGAAATACGGCGGCTTCATCCATGCTTTGGTCCCTGAGTCGAGTCGAAAGTATTGATGCTATGTTGTTCTGAAATACGATTAGCTCATGTTGTAATTAAACTTTAATGAACTTGTGTGTCTCTTTAGTTTGGACAGTCGTTCAACTTATATGTAATCGATGCTATTTATTAGTAGGACCATGAATCGTGCTATTAATATGTTGCTTTTCTCTTCCGATCCTTTTGTTGCATACTTATATATTGCTTATATATTATCTATGAATTGCTACTAAAGTTTTGTTTGTCTAGTGCATAGAGATGCCGTCATATGTCGTGTACAAGGGTGAGGTTCCCGGAGTCTATGACGACTGGGAGGAGTGTTGGAGACAGGTTCACCGTTTCAGCGGTAACAGTTACAAAGGGTACACCACTTGGGCGGAGGCGGAAGCTAGATACGTGCACTATCTAGCGGGAGAGAGGAGGGAGCGGAGGAGGAACCGGATGAAGATCAGTTTCATCGCGATGATGCTCATCGTGACCGCAACCCTCTTCTATGTGATGATAGTTTAGATATCGACTTGTAATGTGAAGACAAACTCGCTACTCGCGGTCTCGAGACTTGTAATGTTCTAACTTTGTTTGGTATTTTGAATTCGGAGACTAATATGATGAATTTTATTCAGAGACTAATCTTCTATTGTATTCGATAAATCTGCTGTTTATATGTTGTGATGTTTATATTCTGTGTTGTAATGTATTTTGTAACCTGTGCAAATATCAGAAAAGCAAATTTTTGTACTAATATTCATAGTAGTGGCGCACCATATTGCACTTTAGTGGCGCACATAAATAAACACCCCAATGGCGCATTATCTAAAGGTGCGCCATTAGTAACTGAGAGCACAAGGTACACATGGCCCCTTGGAGTAACAGCAGTGGCGCACTTCTAGGCCTAGTAATGGCGCACTTTAACTACATCATTAGTGTCTGGGATAGTAATGGCACACTAGGTGGTGCGCCACTATTATGTAGATTAACAGTGGCGCACCAGGCTTGCGCCATTACTATGTATTAGTAGTGGCATGATAATAGTGGCACACCTATAGTGCGCCATTAATAGTCAAAATAGGTGCGCCACTAACAGCTTTTTTTCTGTAGTGGATGATCTTAAACTTCACTTTGAATTTGCTTCAACTTTTCAAACGATTCAGACTTGTGTTTCATTAAGTAAATATACACTATATCTACTCAAATCATCAGTGAAGGTAAGAAAATAACGATATCCACCGCACGCTACAAGACTCATTGGATTGCGTACATCAACATGTATCATTTCCAATAAATCACTTGCCCGCTCCATCAAACAAGAAAACGGGGTTCTTAGTCATCTTGCCCAAGAGGCATGGTTCGCATGTCTCAACCGATTCAAAATTGAATGATTCCAAAGATCCATCAGCATGGAGTTTCGTCATGCGCTTATAACAACATGACATTTAGCGGCAATGCCACAAGTATGTGGTACTATCATTATTAACTTTGTATCTTTTGGCATCAATGTTATGAACATGTGTATTACTACGATCAAGATTCAACAAACCATTCTCACTAGGTGCATGACTATTGAAGGTATTATTCATGTAAAGTGAATAACCATTATTTTCTAACTTAAATGAATAACCGTGTTGCAATAAACACGATCTAATCACGTTCATGCTCAACGCAAAACACCAAATAACATTTATTTAGGTTCGTCACTAATACCGAAGGTAGAGAGAGTGTGCGATGTTGCTCACATCAGCCTTGGAAACATTTCCAACACACATCGTCACATCACCCTTAGCTAGTTCTCCGTTTATTCCGTAGCTTTTATTTCGAGTTACTAACATTTAGCAACCGAACCAGTATCCAATACCCATGTGCTACTAGGAGTACTAGCAAGGTACACATCAATAACATGTATATCAAATATACTTCTGTCGATGTTGCCAGCCTTCTTATCTACCAAGTATCTAGGGTTGTTCCGCTTCAGCGACTGTTCTCCTCATAATTGAAGCACTTAGTCTCGGGTTTGGGTTAGACTTTGGGTTGCTTCACTGGAGCAGCAACTGACTTGCTATCCGTGAAGTTTCCCTCCTTGCTCTTGCCCTTCTCGAAACTAGTGGTTTGACTAACCATCAACACTTGATGCTCCTTCTCGATTTCTACCTTTGCGGTGTCAAACATCGCGAACAGCTCAGGGATCATTATTTCTATCCCTGGCATTTTGTAGTTCATCACAAGGTTCTAGTAGCTTAGTGACAGTGACTTGGAGAACTATATCAATCACTATCTTATCTGGAAGATCAACTCCCACTCGATTCAAGCGATTGTAGCACCCAGACAATCTGAGCACATGCTCAACGATTGAGCTATTCTCTTTCATCTTGCAGGCAAAGAATCTTGTTGGAGATCTCATATCTCGCAACACGGGCATGAGGCTGAGATCCTAATTTCAGCTCTTAGAACATCTCATATGTTCCGTGATGTTCAAAACGTTTCGGAGCCTCAATTCTAAGCCGTAATGCATGATGCACTAAACCATCAAGTAGTCATCAGAACGTGCCTGTCAAATGTTCACAACATCTACAAACGACGCTAGAGGGGTTGGCTCACCGAGCGGTGCATTAAAGACATAAGCCTTCTGTGCAGCAATGAGGACAATCCTCAGATCACGGACCCAGTCCACAATATTGCGATCATCATCTTTCAACTCTATTTCTCTGGGAACATATAGAAATTCAAGGGAGCTACAGCGTGAGCTAGTAATCTATAACATAATTTTGTAAAGACACGACTGACTATGTTCATGATAATGAGTTAAATTAATCATATTACTTAAGAACTCCCACTCAAATTGACATCCCTTTGGTCATCCGAGTGATACATGATCCAAATTCACCAACTCAAGTCCGATCATCACGTGAGTTGAGGTGGTTTCAATGGTGAACATCATCATGTTGATCATATCTACTAAATGACTCATGTTTGACCTTTTGGTCTCTTGTGTTCCGAGGCCATGTCTATACATGCTAGGCTCGTCAAGTTTAAGCCAAGTGTTCTGCATGTGCAACACTGGCTTGCACCCGTTGTATGTGAACGTAGAGTCTATCACACCCGGTCATCACGTGGTGTCACGACATGACGAACTTTCGCAATGGTGAACACTCGGGGAGAACACAATTTATCTTGAAATTAAGTGAGCGACCAACTTATAATGCTACCGTCATCCTAAGCAAAACAAGGTGCATAAAAGGATTAACATCACATGAAAATCATAAGTGACATGATATGGCCATGAACTTGAGCTTTTGATCTCCATCTAGAAAGCACCAGCATGATCTCCAACGTCACTGGCATGACACAATGATCTCCATCAACGTGTCGCCATCGGGGTTGTCGCCCCCATCATGATTCTACTAGTATTGCTACCATTTAGCGATAAAGTAAAGCATTACATAGCTCTTAATGATTGACACGCAGGTCATACAATAATTGAAGACAACCCTATGGCTCCTGTTGTTGCCGTACTCATCGACATGCAAGTCGTGATATTCTATACAACACATGATCATCTCATACATCACATATATGTCATCATGTAATTGGCCATATCACATCACAACATACCCTTGAAGAACAAGTTAGACGTCCTCTAATTGTTGTTGCAAGTTTTACGTGGCTGCTACGGGTATCTAGCAAGAACAATTCTCACCTACGCAAAACCACAACGGTGATACATAAGTTTCTTTTCAAGATCCTCCGGACCGCCTTTGTCGAATCCGATCCAACTAAAGTAGGAGAAACAGACACCTGCCAGCCATCTTTGTGCAACGAAGTTACACGTGAGTCGATGGAACCGATCTCTCGTAAGCGTACGAGTAATGTTGGTCCGGGCCGCTTCATCCCACAATACCGCTGAACCAAAACACGACCAAGGGAGGAAGCAATCTAAGCATGAACGCCCGCAAACTCCTTTGTGTTCTACTCAAGATCTCATCTACACATAGACCTTGCTCATGATGCCACTATTGGGCAACGTTGCATGGGAAACAAAAAATTTCCTACGCACACGCAAGATCTATCCATGGTGATGAGCATCTATGAGAGGGAGAGTGGATCTACATACCCTTGTAGATTGCTAAGCGAGAAGCGTTAAGAAATGCGGTTGATGTAGTCGAACGTCTTCGCAATCCAAATCGCCGAGCGTCCCATGATCCAATCACGAACCCTCCCGATCTAGCGCCGAACCGTCCCAAGATTGATGTGATCGCCGTCGGCATGCTCGCTCTTCGATTACCATCAGGATTAGTGATGAACCTGAAGAATTGTTATTTAGTGCATGCGTTAAGCATGAACATTATATCTTGATGTTGTTTAACTCGAGACAGTTATGCATTTAAATTAGAGAATAATAGTTGTTCTATTTATATGAGTGATATCTTTTATGGTCATGCACCCAATATGTGACGCCCTGGATTTGCAGCTACTGTAATCCGTGTAATCAAGCTATATTAACCTATGAATTATGATAACCCATTTTGCTAGTCCGAATATGATCAAGTGGAAATTCATATCTCATTTCAAATTCTACTTCAAAAGCCACTTGAATTTTATTGTGATAAAATAAGTGCTCAAACAACATGATAAAAATGTTGTAGACTTGTGATAAATCACAAAACAATTGGTGTTAAGGAAAACAACATCACTAAAACTATTGTGTGGACCCCACCTTCAATAACAACACCAATTTGCATTTAAAAGTGCTCTTAAATTCCTATGGATATTTCTAACAAAATCCAAAAATCCTCCAACTTGTTGTGGTCATACAGAATATTGCAAAGTAATTATTGGGCCATGTCTCAAATTTTTTCTATGAAGAAATATGGCTAAAAACAAATAAATAGAAACTAGAATAAAACAGAAAATAAAAATAAAAATAAATAAAAAACAAAACTAAAGAAGAAAACCAAAACAACCCCCCTTGGGCCAGCCCAACTGGGCCTGGCCCAATTCCACCAACCGGCCCGTCCCCTTGGGGATAACCCCTAGTCCCCACTGACACCTCCCTCCGATCCCCACTCCTCCCCCACACCGCCCCATTCCCCCGATCTGATCTGGATCGGGGCCGTCCCCCATCGCCCACTCCCCCATCGACCGTCGGCGGCCCGCACCTCGCTACCTCGCCGGCGCCTCCTCCTCCCCTCCCCCGCGGTCGCCCTCGAGCCTTGCCACCCCCTCCTCTTCTTGCTGGTGAGCCCACTGGGCTTCTCCCTCCCCTCTCTTCCCCCTCCGTTGGATCTGGCTGCCGGCGTAGCTTGCTCGCCCCACCTCATTGCCCCGCAGCCACCACGCCCCGGCCGCGCCCCGCTCGCACTCGGTGCTCGCCCTCGTGCTCGCTCGCGCGTTTGCCGCACCTCACCGCCCCGCCCGTGTGCTCCCGCACGCGTAACCCTGTGCCCTTGGCTGCGCCCTCCACCGTGTGTGTCGCACCGCCTCTGGCCATCGTGCTAACGCCACTCACGGCGGCCACCATCGCCAGCCACCATCGGCCGCCGCTGGCCATAAGGCCTCGGGCCTAGCCCCGACCGCGTTCGGTTAGTGGGGGTTAGCTGCCCCACTAACCCCTCCCGTGAGGGTGACATGGGGCCCCACCCCCTATAATAAATATTTTAAATAAAATTATGATAATAACAAATAAATAAATAAATAGTTAAATTATTTAATTAAGTAGTGAAACTTTTCCATATGTTTGTCTATCACACGCCTCTATCATAACCCGAATACCCTGTCTGTTCTATCTGTAACATTAGGTTCAAAAAAATCCCACGGACCCGAATACACTATATGTTCGTCTGTCACATGCCTCTATCATAACGAATGTAGAATTTGTCCATCGTTTCATCTATCCGGTAGTAGCCTGAGACTCGAAAAATATCATCAGATATTCTTCCGACCCGTCTGCGACATGTGATACTGCATTAGTGCATGCCTAGCACTGCATATTGTCATGTCATGCATCATGATGCATTTGTCTGCTTTATATTTATTGTTTCTCCCCCTCTTCTTACCGGTAGACCCCAAGACTGCTGCTGCTGCCGGGTACAATGACGCCGTTGATGATCATCCTTTTGCCGCAGAGCAGCAAGGCAAGCAACCCCCCTGAGCATTCCAATATCGCCATCCTTCCCATTTATTCTTGCATTATATTTTGCTAATATATTAGCTAGCTTGTATTTCTGATGCATAGCTTGTTTTTGATAAACTTATACTATACATGTGTAGTATCAACTGCTTAGTATAGGTTGATCAATGAATCCCCTATGACCCCCTTAGTCCCAGTTTCCCCTGCTTCTTCATTGATGAATCGAAGATTCGATCAACCGACCAACAAGCCAGACCCCTCACATCACCGTACATCTCTTAGTTGTATGACTCTGAAGAGCTATTATCGAGTACCAAGGGTGACACCTCGTGAAGTACTCATGATGCCAACTCTGTAGTGCAGCTAGTCGGTCGTGGTTATCGAGAGTGATTCCTCCTTCACCACTCCCGGTGATGACTCTACCGTGCAACCCCTCAAGTGTGGGACCCTCGAGGGTGATTCCTCTAAGTCCACCTTGATGGTTTAATCAAGAGGGACCCTTTGAGGGTGATTCCTTAGTTTCCGTGTTGATATTTTATACACACAGCTACTATGACCTAGTTACAGAATCATGTTGGTGATGGGTCATCCATGAGGGGTACCCACGGTTTGATGATGATGAGGCGTCGCTGGGGAGAGGAGGCCCTGGCCACCTCGAGATAGGGCGACGACACCGCACTTCATGGGTCACGCTTGCCCCACATTAGTAAATGCTAATGGGTTGTGTATTTGATTTGAGTTTGTCTTTTGACCTTTTAGGCACCAAACCTTCACGTGGGAGAAGTTATGGTACTTAGCATTGTTGTATCATTCGAAGCTCTTCGGACGTCAATAATGGAGCGGCGCGTGCCCGAGTGTCTTGGATAGTACAACTCTTAGATTAGGGTGTGCTAGGGATGACCTCGACCAAATACGCATCGTGCATTAGCGCAAAGGACAAGTGGGCCCAGGACCCCTATGTGCTTAGGATTTAGACCGGTGGGTTGGCCTCTCTATTGAGCCTAGATGGGGTGATGACGTGTTGAAATCCCGAGGCCGGGCATTAACCAGGCAAGTGTGTCTGACCGGAGGTGATCAAGCATGTTGGAAATGCAATGCACCCCTGCAGGGATGAATTCATCTATTCGACTAGCCGTGTCCACGGTAACAGGACGACTTGGAGATGTACCTTGATCTACTACAACTAAAATTGTGACTTTAAATTGTAATAAATGTTGGATCCGAGATTGCTTCCTCGTAGGGAGTCGAGGAAGAATCTCTGGGCGTGGTTACTTAATAAAATTGTTACAATAATATGACTATATATGAGATACCAGTCTTCTCGCTTCTAATGCTGCAAGATGCTGAAGATGCTAGTCTTCGATTGGACTAGGCCTTCCCCTATTCTTGCTTTCTACAATCCGCCCAGATATAACTGCAATCCTTGATACTGATGCATACTTAGCATAGTTCTGATGTAAGTCTTGCGAGTACTTTGGATGAGTACTCACCGCTACTTTGCTTCCTCTTTCCCCCTCGATACGATTGCTGTGTTCAGACGACGGAGCCCCGAAGATGGAGTACACCGGAGACGACTAATACCCCACCGCTAGAGCCTACTACTACATGGAGGCAGCCTCTGACTAGTAGTAGGATAGGAGGTTCCCAGGTAGGAGGCCTCGCCTCGTTCGATCCGTTGTGATGTTTGTGCTAGCCTTCTTAAGGCAAAACTTGTTTAACTTATATTTGTACTTAGATATTATTTGCTTCCGTTGACTCGTGCTTGTCGAGATTTGTATTCGAGCCCTCGAGTCCCCTGGCTTGTAATATGAAGTTGTATGACTTTAATTTGTGTCTAGTGTTGTGTTGTGATATCGATCAGTGAGACCTTAATATTTGTCGTACGCATTGCATGTATGTTTAGCGTACGGTCGAAATTGGGGGCGTTACAAATTGGTATTAGAGCTGACTACATGTAGGTAGCCCCCTTTCCAATTCCTTGGCCGAAGTTGAGTCTAGTACTTGAAAAACTTTTCCTAACATAGTTGTGTGGCTTATGGGCCCACATCTCAATCGGGTGGTATTAGGATCTTTTACTCCTTTTCTATACTCTGGATTCCGATCTCTCTTCTGTTTGGGTTAAAGATTTTACAAACTCTAACTCTAGGTTCTCGTAACTACTTCCCCCGGAGAACCCCCCATTCCAGATGATGGCTTGATTCATCAAAAGACTCCGAAGATACTCTCTGATGTTCTCTCGAGAACTTTTGTTCCTCGCTCTTGCAATTCCCTACCACCGACTATCCCTATGGGCATGCAACTGTCATTCATACTCTTTTCTAGTTGCTCTTATTATTACAAGGTACATCAATTATCTTATCAGGGATTTGTTCGTCCTCAAATGTGATGTGTTTCCCAAAATTCTTCGAAATACTATTTGATCTTCCAAAATCCTCAGTGGCCTTTTGCTCTTGACATTCCCTCACCTGCTTGCGTTATGGCTAATTACATATGTCTAGCATTATCCATTAAAATCCTCTCTGATTATCGTTCGACCTTATTGAATCAACTTGTGTGTGAATGCACACAATCCTCACTTGATACTCTTAAACTATCTGCCCGGTCCAGCCATCTTTCCAATCAGGAGCTAGTTCTCGTTAAATCAACCTTCGTTAAATCAGGAGCTAGTCCCTTCAACTTATCTGTATTGATGGAAGCATCTGATTCTGACACACCAAATTGGGAATCTTAATTCCCTTGGTTATTTAAGCATCGAATTATTGGATGTTCTATAATTTGATGCCTTGCATTCTTTCACCCTCTGATCGAGTATCGATACTCACATCAGGTCCTTTGTGGACCGCCAGACCCATTGTTGGGTTATTATTTGATAGCACCCTTCACATTCAAAATTATTGTGATGTTTCCCCCCTGATACATGATGCCATTGGTAAACTGTGCCTTCTCCCTATAATAAGTTGTATCCTATGCTTTTGTCAGCCATGCTCTGTTGTCAAGCATGTGTTAATTACTCTTGAAGCTTGTGGTATATGTTCCTAATATGCCCCGATGGGCTGGACCTATGCCTTCCTTAATTCGTGTGAACCCGACAGTTTTCACGAGTCATACTTTTCTAGCGTTTTGCCAGATAATCTTTCAAAACTATAATTTCACCAAAGGCGAGATGTAAACGTAAGGTGATGCATTGATGAAGTGGGAGTCGACCTTGAACCTTATGTTCATGCCCATTCAAACGATGTTGATCTTATCATACAAAGCTTCTCCTTTCATATAATCATTCATTGTATGATTTGATCTTGTATCATTAGTCTTGTCCTTTGCAATCGTGGTTCCGACCAGGTTGTTCTACTTTGATTTCTTTCTCAGACAAGTTAAAGTGTTTGTCTTCCGTAGATCAATACACTAGTCTAACCTCTATTCTGATCTACCTCAGGGTATTATCCCTGGTATCTTGATAAATATCACGGAGCTTTATAACTTCTTATGAGCTCCTCATCAACTATGATATTTCATTGACTCTAGTTTCCCCATGTTCTGAGTTGTTGGACAATCAAGGACAGTGATATATGAATCGAGTACGCATCACGATTCCACAACTCTTTGTAATCTTCTTTGATTGTCAATTGTACTCGATCATTTCATTCCAAGATGTTAGATGCTGAAGCATGGCTAAATGCCCTGAATGCATTAAACAGGTCACCTCTTGAGGGGATTGAAAACATCCCAGTGGTCCATGATTTTCAAGATGTCTTTCCGGAAGAACTTCCAAGGACCCCCCTACTAGAGCTGTCGAGTTTGTCATCGAATTAGTACCTGGTACCACTCCTATAGCCAAGCGTCCTTATAGGATGCCTCCTCATGAGCTCCTTGAGCTTAAGCAAGAAATCAACAATTTGCTTCGCATGGGTTTCATACGCCCAAGTTACTCTGCTTGGGGAGCGCTTTCTCTCTTTGTCAAGAAGAAGGATGGTACGAATCGTTTGGTCCAACACTACCGTCCCATCAAATAGGCAACAATTCAGAATAAGTATCCGCTTCCCCGGATCAGTGATTTATATGATCAACTTGCTGGTTCCTCAATATTATCTAATCTCGACTTGAGGTTGTGTTACCATCAGATCCGTGTTCGTGAAGAAGATATCCCGAGGACTGCATTTGTTACTCGCTATGGTTCATACGAGTAAACCGTCATGTCTTTCGGTCTAACAAATGCTCCAGCAACCTTCTCTCGGTTGATGAATTATATCTTCATGGACTACCACAACAAATCCGTCGTGGTTTATCTTGATGATATTCTAGTATTCCCCAAGAACAAAGAAGAGCATGCTATACATCTTCGTCTTGTGCTAGAAAAGCTTCGAGAGCATCAGCTATATGCTAAGTATTCCAAGTGTGAGTTCTGGTTGGACGAGGTGACCTATCTTGGTCATGTGATATCCAAAGATGGTATTTCCATCAACCCAGAATGAGTTCATGCTATTCTTGACCGGACTCTCCCGAAGAGTGTCAAGGAAATTAGAAGTTTTCTCGGACTCGCCAGCTATTGCCGTCATTTTGTCGAGAATTTCTCCAAGATTTCCAAGCCATCGACCAATCTGCTTCACAAAGGCGTTAAGTTTCAGTGGACACACAAATGTTAGGAAAGTTTCCAAGCACTCAAAGACAAGCTGACATCTGCTCCAGTGCTTGCTACTCCGGATTCTAAGAAGGACTTCGTCATTTATTGCGACGCATCCCGTCAAGGATTAGGCTGTGTCCTAATTAAAGAATGCAGAGTGGTTGCTTATGCATCTCGTCAATTGCGTCCTCATGAAGGGAACTACCCAGTTCATGACCTTGAACTTGTCACGGTAATTCATGCACTGAAAGAGTGGCAACAGTACCTTATTGGTAATCGTTGCGAGATCTACACCGATCACCAAAGTCTGAAGTACATGTTTACTCAACCAGATCTGATGCTCCATCAACAGAGATGGATGGAGCGCATAGCAGATTACAATGTGGGTATTTCTTCTACACCAGGCAAGGATAATGTAATGGCTGATGCTTTGAGCCGAATATCGTACTGCAATCACCTACAGGTTCATCAGGTTCACCCCCTTCTCCAAGAAGAATTTCGGAAGCTGAACCTCCATATTGTTCCTTAGGGTTATCTTGCCCCCCTCCTGAAGGGTCCTACAAAATGAACCTCCATGTTGTTTCCCTGGGTTCTCTTAATACCCTGGTTGCTAAACCAAATCTGGTGGACATCATCAAGTGGATCCCTAGGTGTGACAATGAAGTCGAGAGGATTAAACTCGATCTCGCAGAAGGAAAGGCCTCATCCTTCACTATTGCTGAGGATGGCGCTTTGTACTTCAAAGGCCTCCTAGTGGTACCGACTAAGGAGAAAAACAATGATATGACTCAGGAGGTCATGAAGGAAGGACATGACACTCCGCTGTCTATTCATCTTGGTAGTACCAAGATGTACCAAGACAATCGTCAAAGATTCTGGTGGTCTAACATGAAGCAAGACATTGCACGCTATCTTTCAGAATGTGACATTTGTCATCGGATCAAAGCAGAACCTCAAAAGCCTGCTGGAACTCTACAACCTATTTCTATTCTTGAATGAAATGGTTTTCCCAAATTGCGGAAAAGTAATGTCGTGGGAACGAGCCTGACAGTAGATGGTAGGGGTACAAATGGAGAGGGCAGAGTCCTAGCGACGGCGAGGGTGTACACACGGATGTATGAGTTCAGGCCCCTCTCGTGGAGGTAACAACCCTACGTCTCAGTGCTCGGGAGCTTTATGTCGTGTGGAATCTTGAGATTACAATAGTTGCTAACCCTAGTGCAGGAGGAGAGGGGCGGCTTATATAGAGTTCGCTGCCCCTCATAATCGCCCCGCATCAAAGGGTCTGGTCGTGGGGTTTAAAGTCTATCGTTACAAGTAACGTACATCATAAAAGCTATTAATGACCATTGAACTAGCGTCTTCCCGTTGGGCTCTTGATGATGGCTCCTGGTCTTCCGGCGTCGAGTGAAAGTGAGGTCTTCTGAGTGACACGCGGCTACCGAGTGAGAGCGGGAGTCTCCGAGTGGATTACTGTCGAGTGACTTTGAACGTCTCCAGGGATCCACTCGGAAGTTCATGCTTGATCTTCAAGTCCTCCCATGTGGTGTCCTTAGGTAGGGTATGTGGGCCGTGCCTAGGACCCTACGCTAGGTACATATCCTTGTCATTAGCCCCCGAATGGATCGGGGTTTGAGTGGTGGAAGGAGGTATCTATGTAGACCTTGAGTTAGTGCATCAGATCCTCCGAATGATATTTACGATTTCCCTCAAACTTGTGTCGATTGAACTCTGAGCATTAGCATTCATTCAGGATCAACATGCAAAATCTTCCGAATGATATTCGGGGCTTCAACGAAACTTGTGTCGTCTAAATTCTTCTCCGCTCGCCCGGATCCATTCAGCCTTAAAGGTGTCCGAGTGGATGTTCAGCGTTCGCTTTGGTCCGAGTGAGCTGGCAGTATCTTGGGAGGCGACGGGTCGGTCTGACAGACCCAGATTTTCTGGGATCCAAAAATTTGGGAAGTGCGTGCGCCCGCGCGATGATTAAGCCACGATCAGGGCAAGTGGGGGTGCGACGCCTCGATTTTCGTGCAGGTCGTATCGCCACGTACCGAGCGCCGTTAGCGGTTTGCATGCGCGGTTACCACACGGGTCCACTGGTCAGTGAGACACTCGGCGGCGTATAAAGCGGTCCGCGCCGCGGTTTGCATAGTACCTCCGCTAGTTCTTTCTCTCTTTTCCTCCGCCTCCTCTGCTCCCAGCGCCCAACTCCCAGCTTCCTTGACAAGAGCCTCCGCGACGGAGATGAAGAATCCGATGGAGAAGGTGGAGCGCACAAAGAGGGGGGCGGCGAAGCTCAAGGGAAAGAAGCCCTCGACCGCCAGATTCACTGCGCCGACGGGCTGGATGCAGGGGGATTGGCTCCCCTCTGTCGTCACCCGTGAAGACATGGAGGGCCTCGTCTCCGACGGGCTCGTGGCGGACGGCGCCTGGAGGCTGCCGGGGGAGGAGCGCAAGCCGGAGCCGCGCGACGGGGAGCGAGTTCTCCTTCTCTCCCATGTCGAGAGAGGTTTTTCTCTGCCGCCCCATCCGTTCTTTAGGGGCTTCCTAAATTTTTTCGGTGCCCAACTGCACCACCTCTCGCCTAACACCATGGCTTATCTATCGGCATTTGTCACTCTTTGCGAATGTTTCCTGGGCTGTTCTCCCATTGGGGACTGTTCAAACACCTCTTCACGGTCACATCCCAGACCGTGAAGAAAGGCCTCCCCGGTGACGGGAAGACCCATGTACTCCAGCTGTGCGGAGGGTTAGGAGTTCAGAAAAGGGCTCGTAGCTCCTTCCCTACCATGACCTTCCCAGAATGTGTAAGGGTTTGGCAGTCGACCTGGTTTTACTACAAGGATGCAGCATCGCCAAATATCTCGACTGGCCTTCCCCCCTATACACCCGACCATCCAGCCGTTCCCAAGTCCCTGAAGGTGTTTGAAGCAGAGCACATCTTGGTAGAAGCTAGCTCCTATTTTTGATGCATAGCCTATTTTTGATAAACTACTACTATACATGTGTAGTATCAACTTCTTAGTATAGATTGATCAATGAATCCCCTGTGACCCCTTAGTCCCAGTTGCCCCTACTTCTTCATCGACGAATTGATGACTCGAAGACTCGATCAACCGATCGACGAGCCAGGCCCCTCACATCACCGCACACCCCTTAGTTGTACGAATCTACAAAGCTACTATCGATTACTGAGGGTGACACCTCGTGAAGTACTCATGATGCTAACTCTGTAGTGCAGCTAGTCGGTCATGGTTATCGAGGGTGATTCCTACTTCACCACTCTTGATGATGACTCTGTCGTGCAACCCCTCAAGTGTGGACCCTCGAGGGTGATTCCTCTAAGTCCACCTTGACGGTTTCATCGAGAGGGACCCTTTGAGGGTGATTCCTCACTTTCCATCTTGATGTTTTATACACACAACTATTATGACCTAGTTACAGAATCATGTTGGTGATGGGTCGGGCCTAGGGTGTACCCATGGTTTGATGAAGATGAGGCGTGGACGGGCAGGAGAGGCCTGGCCACACACGAGATGTGGCGACGGGACCGCACTTCATGCGTCGCGCTTGCCCCGCATTAATAAAATGCTAATGGGTTGGGTATTTGATCTGAGTTGGTATTTTGAACTTTTACACAACAAACCTTCATGTAAGAGAAGTTATAGGTACTCGGTGTCGTTGTATCAGTCGAAGCTCTTCGGACGTCAGCAATGAAGCGGCGCATGCCCGAGTGGCCTGGACGGTACAACTCTTGGGTTAGGGTGTGCTAGGGCTGACCTCCACCGCATACGCATCGTGCAGGTGCGCAAAGGGCAAGTGGGCCCATGACCCCTGTGTGCTTAGGATTTAGACCAACAGGCTGGCCTCTCTGTTGAGCCTAGGTGGGGCGACGACATGTTGAAATCCCGAGGTCGGGCATTACCCAGGAAAGTGTATCCGGCCGGAGTTGATCAAGCGTGTTGGAAATGCGGTGCACCCCTGCAGGGATGAATTTATCTATTCGAATAGCCATGTTCACGGTAACAGGATGACTTGGAATTGTACCTTAATCTACTACAACTAAAATTGTGACTTTAAATTGTAATGAATGTTGGCTCCGAGATTGCTTCCTCGCAGGGAGTCGAGGAAGAATCTCTGGGTGTGGTTACTTAATAAAATTGCTATAATAATATGACTATATATGAGATACCAGTCTTTTCTCTTCTAATGTTGCAAGATGCTGAAGATGCTAGTCTTCGATAGGACTAGGCCTTCCCCCTATTCTTGCTTTCTATAGTCAACCCAGATATAACCCCATTCCTTGGTACTGATGCATACTTAGCATAGTTCTGATGTCAGTCTTGCGAGTACTTTGGATGAGTACTCACTGCTGCTTTCCTTCTTCTTTTACCCTCGATACGATTGTTGCGTTCAGATGACGGAGTCCCGGAGATGGAGTATGCTGGAGATGACTTCTACACCACCGAAGGAGCCTACTATGACGTGAAGGCGGCCCCCGACCAACAGTAGGATAGGAGCCCCCGACCAACAGTAGGATAGGATCCTAGGCAAGAGGCCTCGCCTCGTTCGATCCGCTCTTATGTTTGTGCTAGCCTTGTTAAGGCAAAACTTGTTTAACTTATGTATGTACTTAGATATTATTTGCTTCAGCTGACTCGTTCTTGTTGAGCTTTGTATTCGAGCCCTCGAGGCCCCTGGCTTGTAATATGAAGCTATATGACTTTAATTTGTGTCTTGTATTGTGTTGTGATATCGATTAGTGAGTCCCTAATCTTGGACGTATGCATTGCGTGTATGTTTAGCGTACAGTCAAAATTGGGCGCGTCACACAATATAAGGTGTTTATTCTTATTGAATCTCAATAGTGACGATATACATGTTCATAACATTGATGCCAAAAGATGTAGAGTTTATAATGATAGTACCACTTTCTTGTGGCACTCCCGTTTAGGTCATATTGGTGTAAAACGCATGAAGAAGCTCCATGCTGATGGACTTTTGGAGTCACTTGATTTTGAATCACTTGACACATGTGAACCATGCCTCATGAGCAAGATGACTAAAACCCCGTTCTGTGAAACAATTGAACAGGAATGTGACTTGTTAGAAATCATACATACCGATGTGTGCAGTCCGATGAGCATTGAGGCACGCGGTGGATATCGTTATTTTCTCACATTCACTGATGACTTAAGTAGATATGGGTATGTTTACTTAATGAAACACACGTATGAAACACTTGAAAAGTTCAAGCAATTTCAGAGTGAAGTTGAGAATCATCGTAACAAGAAGATTAAATTCCTACAATCTAATCGAGGAGGAGAATACTTGAGTTATGAGTTTGGCAGTCACTTAAGACAGTGTGGAATTGTTCCACAATTGACACCGCTTGGATCACCTGTAATGGTGTGTCCGAACATCATAATCGAACCTTATTGGATATGGTGTGTTCTATTATGTCTCTTGTCGATTTTCCAATATAGTTTTGGGGTGTTGCATTAGAGACAGCTACATTCATTTTAAATAGGGCACCATCGAAATCCGTTGAGACGATGTCATATGAATTGTGGTTTTGCAAGAAGCCAAAATTGTCGTTTCTTAAAGTTTGGGGATGTGATGCTTATGTCAAAAAGCTTTAGCCTAAAAAGCTGGAACCCAAAGCGGAGACATGCGTCTTCATAGGATACCCAAAAGAGACGGTTGGGTATGCCTTCTATCTTAGATATGAAGGAGAAGTGTTTGTTGCTAAAAACACAAAATTTCTTGATAAAGAGTTTCTCTCGAAAGAATTGAGTGGGAGGAAAATAGAACTTGATGAGGTTATTGAAGATTTACTTCAACCAAAGAGTAGTGCAGCGAAAAGATGTTTCTGTGGAGCCTACATGGGTTGAAGAGGAAGTTAATGATGATGATCATAAAGATTCGGATCAAGTTACTATCAAACCTCATAGGTCGACAAGGACGCGTATTGCTCCTGAGTGGTACGGCAGCCCTGTCTTAGAGGTCATGTTGTTGGACAACGATGAACCTATGAGCTATATAAATGGAGAAGCTATGATGGGCCCGGATTCTAAGAAATGGTTAGAGGCCATGAAATCCGAGATGGGATCCATGTATGAAAACAAATTATGAATTTTGGAAGTATTACCTTAAGGGCGAAAGCCCGTTTAGAACAAATGGATCTTTAAGAGGAAGACGGACGCTCACGGTAATGTCACCGTCTATAAAGCTAGACTTGTGGCAAAGGGTTTTTCACAAGTTCAAGGAGTTGACTACGATGAGACCTTCTCACCCATAGCGATGCTTAAGTCCATCAGAATCATGTTAGCAATAGCTGCATTTTTTGATTATGTAATTTGGCAGATGGATGTCAAAACAATGTTCCTTAATGGTTCCTTAAGGAAGAGTTGTATATGCACTAGTAGAAAATAGACCTTTCATCCGATGCATTAGTCCCGGTCTGCTTACAAGCCGGTTCTAAAGAGGCTATTAGTCTCAGTTCGTGCCGGCTCCAACGGCTAGGAGCAGGGCGACCTTTAGTACTGGCTCGTAAGGGATGTTTAGTACCGGTTCGTGTCACGAACCGGTACTAAAGGGGGCGTGGCAGGCTTTTGGACAGAGTAGGGCCCCGCGTGCCTCTTTAGTACCGGTTTGTGACACCAACCGGTACTAAAGACTTCCTATATATATGCTTCGTCCACAGCCGATCGAAGGGGCTCTCATTTCTTTGTTTTCTCCCCTGTTCTTCTTCTTGCTCGAAGCTCATCCTGCATGTTGCTAAGGATTTGTCAAGATTTGAAGGCACCCCATCTATCCAAGTGTTCACAAAGGTTAGCAACTTTGCTCCTTCATCTCTCATTGCTAGATTAGCTTGTGGTATGCTAAAAGATATTTGATTTGTGGGTTTTAGATAGGTTTTGGGGGAGTGATCATTATGTGGGAGTTTATTTGATTTATATGCAATTTGAGCTCAAATTAACTTGTTAGGTTGCATATGTGTAAGTGTGGTTTATTTGGTGCCTTCCCATCCCCGTCCTAACCACCGTCGATCGTCACGACACCGGCCACCTCGATGAGCCTCTTGTTCTTCTTAAAACCTTTTTGTTAAAAAAAATTACTTGTATGATTTAGATAGCTGCGTGTATGATTTACTTACTTGTATTATTGTTATTTATTCTATAGTGTCATGGTTATGGTATCCTCCCACATCGGCCCTCGTCCAGTCTATGATTCAGATGTGGTATGTCGTTATCTTTTATAACTATTTCACACATCATCTAATGTCTATGACAATTAATTATGCCACCAAATTGACGTAGATGTGTTTATCTATAGGAAGTAGTTGAACCAGAAATTCCAACCGACTATGCAATTCTGGTCTAGAAGTTAACACAAGCTGAAAAAGAAATTGATCATTTGAAAGAAAAATTGGAAAGAACTGAAGATGAGAAGATGGGATTGGAGTTGCATGTTGCCGATATTGTCGATGATCACAAGAACAAGATGGCTAGAATGCGCTTGAAGCTTAGAAAGATTATAAAATATGCCATTGATAAAGAGGCTTGGTATCATTATGCCGTTGGCTCAATTGTTACCTTACTTGCAATTATGATCACATTTCTTGTTGCATTTACATGTTTTAGATAGTTGTATGTTGTTTTATGAGATGTATGTATGAACTATAAGTATCTATTATTTGCAGTAATAACATTTGGTCACTGCTAGCCTACTTTGGTTGTAATGTGATGATGAAGTTTTATTAATTTGGTCACTTCGATGTTGTGTAGTGAACATGAGCCGACAATGGATGTATGATGACCGACTAAGTCCAGGGTTCCTTAATAGCCAGCATGATTTTATTCGCGTGGCTAAGGCAAACAAGCAGAATGGTTTCATGTGTTGTCCATGATGTGAGTGTAAGAATGATAGGAATTACTCTACCTCAAAAACCCTTCACTACCACCTGCTGAAGTCCGGTTTCATGTCCGTCTATAGCTGTTGGACCAAGCACGGAGAAAGAGGAGTTATAATGGAAGACAATGAAGAAGAAGAGGATGATGACAACTATCCTTTCACCGATACAACCATGGGGGAAGCTGAAGAAGAGGCATCAATGGGGGAAGCTGAAGAAGAGGCATCAGTTGATCCCACTGATGATTTTGGTTGGGTCATTGCTGATGCTAAGAGAAACGGCGAAAGTGACAAGGAGAGGTTGAAGTTGAAGCGCATGTCAGAGGATCACAAGAAATTCTTGTATCCAAATTGTGAAGATGACCAGAAAAAGCTGGGTACCACGCTAGAATTGCTGCAATGGAAGGCGAAGAATGGTGTAACTGACAAGGGATTTCAAGAATTGCTGATAATGATAAAGAAGATGCTTCCAAAGGATAACGAATTGCCTGAAAGTATGTACGAAGCAAAAAAGGTTGTCTGCCCTCTAGGATTAGAGGTGCAGAAGATACATGCATGCCCTAATGACTGCATCCTCTACCACGGTGAGGAGTACGAGAATTTGGATGCATGCCCGGTATGCGGTGCACTGCGCTATAAGATCCCCCGTGACGACCCTGGTGATGTGGAGGGTGAACGACACATGAAGAGGGTTCCTGCCAAGGTGATGTGATATGCTCCTATAATACCACGGTTAAAACGTTTGTTCCAAAACAAAGAGCATGCCAAGTTGTTGTGATGGCACAAAAAAGAACGTTAGAAAGACGGGATGTTGAGAGTACCCGCTGATGGGTCGCAATGGAGAAAAATCAAGAGGGAGTTCGAGGACTTTGCAGCTGACACAACGAACTTATGGTTAGGTCTTAGTACAGATGGCATGAATCCTTTTGGGGAGCAGAGCTCCAGTCACAGCACCTGGCCCGTGACTCTATGTATCTACGACCTTACTCCTTGGTTTTGCATGAAGCGGAAGTTCATTATGATGCTAGTGCTCATCCAAGGCCCTAAGCAACCCGGCAACGACATTGATGTATACCTAAGGCCACTAGTTGATGAACTTCTATAGTTGTGGAAAAAACCAGGTGTATATGTGTGGGATGCGCACACACAGAGGGAAATTGACCTACGGGCGTTCCTGTTTGTAACCATCAATGATTGGCCTGCTCTTAGTAACCTTTCAAGACATACAAACAAGCGATACAATGCATGCACGCACTGTTTCGATGATACTAAAAGTATATATTTGGATAACTGTAAGAACAATGTGTGCCTAGGACATCGTCGATTTCTACCAATCAAGCATATCTTAAGAAAGGCACACAACCATTTCAAAGGTGAGCCAGATAACAGGAAGAAGCCTGGCCTTCGTACTAGTGAATATATATTTGATATGGTCAAGGATTTACAAGTAATCTTTGGAAAGAGTCCTGGCGGACAATCTGTTCCGAATGATGCCAACGGATATGCACCCATGTGGAAGAAGAAATCTATATTTTGCGAACTTGACTATTGGAAAGCCTAGAGATCCGTAATGCAATCGACGTGATGCACGTGACGAAGAATCTTTCTATGAACTTGCTAGGCTTCTTGGGCATGTATGGAAAGACAAAAGATACACCGGAGGCACGGGAGGACAAGCAAAGAATTAACGAAAAAGACGGCATGCCTCCAAAGCAGTATCAAGGTCCTGCCAGCTACGCTCTTACGAAAGAAGAGAAGGAAATCATTTTTGAATGCCTGCTCAGTATCAAGGTCCTGTCTGGCTTCTTGTCGAATATAAAGGGAATAATAAATATGATAGAGAAAAAATTCAAAATCTAAAGTCTCATGACTGCCACATGATTATGATGCCATTACTTCCGTTTGCACTTAGGGGGCTTCTACCGGAAATGTTCGAATAGCCATTGTGAAGCTATGCGCATTCCTCAATGCAATTTCTCATAAGGTAATCGATCTAGAAATCCTACCGAGGTTACAGAATGACCTGGTCCAATGTCTTGTTAGTTTCGAGTTGGTGTTCCCTCCATCCTTCTTCAATATTATGACACACGTCCGAGTTCACCTAGTCGAAGAGATTAACATTCTGGGTCCTGTATTTCTACACAATATGTTCCCTTTCGAGAGGTTCATGTGAGTCTTAAAGAAATATGTTCATAACCGTGCTAGGCCAGAAGGAAGCATCACCAAGGGATACGAAACAGAGGAGGTTATTGAGTTTTGTGTTGACTTTGTTCCTGACATTAAGCCGATTGGTCTTCCTGAATCGTGGCATGAGGGGAGATTGGATGGAAAAGGCACACTAGGAAACAAAGAAGCAATAAATATGGACGGGCATTCTTTCACTCAAGCACACTATATGGTTCTACAAAATTCCACCTTGGTGACTCCATATATCGAGGAACACAAGGATATTGTACGATCCAAGAACCCGGAGCAGTCTAACCCTTGGATTGAACGTAAACACATGGAGACTTTCGCCGGTTGGTTGCAAACAAAGCTCATCAATGACAACGATGTTCCAAATGAACTGTACTGGTTGGCCAAGACACGAAGTTCGAATGTAACGACTTTCAAAGGGTACGAGATAAACAGGAATACATTTTACACGACCGCCTAAGCTAAAAAAGAGCACCAACCAAAACAGTGGTGTCCTCTATGATGCAACCAACTTTCAAAACACATATTATGGTTACATAGAGGAGATATGGGAACTTGACTATGGACCTGATCTTAAGGTCCCTTTGTTTTGGTGCAAATGGGTCAAATATACTGGAGGCGGGGTATAGGTAGACCCGCAGTACAGAATGACAACAGTGGATATCAACAATCTTGGGTACACACACGACTCATTTGTCCTAGCCAATGATGTGGCTCAGGTTTTCTATGTGAAGGACATGTCTAGGAAACCGAAGAAAAAAAGATAAGGAATCGAATACATCATTGGATGAGCCAAAGCGCTACATAGTTCTTTCAGGGAAAAGAAACATTGTGGGAGTGGAGGACAAGATAGACATGTCAGAATATTATGAAAAGTTTCATGAAATGCCTCCCTTCAGAGTGAAGACTGACCCAAGCATCCTGTTAAATGATGAAGATTCTCCATGGTTACGGCGCAATCATAAGCAAGGGACAAACACGCAAAAAAGTCTGACATTACGAGATCCCACTCTGGGATGTGACAGGCTTCGCCGTCGTCACTTTCATTGTGAAGGACATGCATGCATTTTCTAGCATCGTATCTTTGTAACAGTTTGTACACGAAGTGCATCCAGTTTTTGCCGTAACCCTCTCAACTCTTTAGAAGTTGCTATTTGGGTGAAATTATGATGTCATGCCAAGTTATAACCTTTTCAGAGTTCATTTGTAGTGATTTTCAATTTCAGGGTCATTTAGCTCAAAATAATCATTAAATGCATGAAAAATATCAAATGAAGTCAGAAAGGGTTCAAAATTGATGATGTACCTTTGAATGGGGCATATTGAACACACAAAAAGTATGGAGTTGAAATGAGTTATTAGAAATGAAATCCCTTTGTAATAGATGAGTTTTCGTCCGAAACCCTCACTCTTCGAAAGAGATTGTCCACTTTGTACACGAAGTGCATCTAGTTTTTGCCGTAACCCTCTCAACTCTTTAGAAGTTGCTATGTGGGTGAAATTATGATGTCATGCCAAGTTACAACCTTTTGAGAGTTCATTTGTACTGCTTTTCAATTTCAGGGTCATTTAGCTCAAAATAATCATTAAATGCATGAAAAATATCAAATGAAGTCAGAAAGGGTTGAAAATTGATGATGTGACTTTTAATGGTGCATATTGAACACACAAAAAGTACGGAGTTAAAATAAGGTATTAAAAATGAAGTTCCTTTGTAATAGATGAGTTTTCGTCCGAAACCCTCATACTTCGAAAGACATTGTCTAGTTTGTACACGAAGTGCATCTAGTTTTTGCCGTAACCCTCTCAACTCTTTATAGGTTTCTATGTGGGTGAAATTATGATGCCATGCCAAGTTACAACCTTTTCAGAGTTCATTTGTAGTGCTTTTCAATTTTAGGGTCACTTAGCTCAAAATAAATCATTAAACGCATTAAAATATCAAATGAAGTCAGAAAGGGTTGAAAATTGATGATGTGCCATTGAATGGTGCATATTGAACACACAAAAAGTATGGAGTTAAAATAACTAATTAGAAATGAAATCCCTTTGTAATAGATGAGTTTTCGTCCAAAACCCTCATACCTCGAAAGAGATTGTCCAGTTTGTACACGAAGTGCATCCAGTTTTTGTCGTAACCCTCTCAACTCTTTAGAAGTTTCTATGTGGGTGAAATTATGATTTCATGCCAAGTTACAACCTGTTCAGATTTCATTTGTAATACTTTTCAATTTCAGGTTCATTTAGCTCAAAATAAATCATTAAATGCATGAAAAATATCAAATGAAGTCAGAAAGGGTTGAAAATTGATGATGTGCCTTTGAATGGTGCATATTGAACACACAAAAAGTATGGAGTTAAAATAAGGTACTAAAAATGAAATTCCTTTGTAATAGATGAGTTTTCGTCCGAAACCATCATACTTCGAAAGAGATTGTCCAGTTTGTACACGAAGTGCATCCAGTTTTTGTTGTAACCCTCTCAACTCTTTAGAAGTTGCTATGTGGGTGAAATTATGATGTCATGCCAAGTTTCAACCTTTTCAGAGTTCATTTGTAGTGCTATTCAATTTCAGGATCATTCATCTCAAAATAAATCATTAAATGCGTGCAAAATATCAAATGAAATCAGAAAGGGTTGAAGATTGATGATGTGCCTTTGAATGGTGCATATTGAACACATAAAAAGTATGGAGTTAAAATAAGTTATTAAAAATGAAATCCCTTTGTAATAGATGCATTTTCATCCGAAACACTCATACTTCGAAAAAGATTGTCCAGTTTATACACGAAGTGCCTCCAGCTTTTGCCGTTTCAACACTTTAGAAGTTGCTATGTGGGTGAAATTATGATTTCATACCAAGTTACAACCTTTTCAGAGTTCATTTGTACTGCTTTTCAAACTCCAGATATGACCTTTCAAATGCCATTTAATCAAATTTTCTTATACAATAGTTTAAGTTGTTCAAACATGCATGTAAATGCCATAAACAGATTCTTTATATTTTTCTAATATTTTTTCATATATTATTTATTTCCATTGGAGTCATAGATTTTTTTTCTATGATTTTCTAAAGTTTAGGATTTTTTTGAAAATAATAACTAGTAATGAATTGAAAAAACCTTTAGTACGGGTGCGAGCCACGCACCGGTAGTAAAGGTCCATCGCCCCGCGCATTTTTTGGGGAGGACCTTTAGTACCGGTGCGTGGCTTGCACCGGTACTAAAGGGTCTTTAGTACCGGTGCGAGCCACGCACCGGTACTAAAGGTTTGCTAGGTATAAATAGAAACGCCCTCGTCCCGGGCCGGGCCACACACCGGGAGAAGCTCAGATTCGCGCCGCCACGCTGTCGAAATTAGCAGTCACCGCCGCGCGCCGCCCCGACGCCGCGCGCCGCCCCGAGCCCGCCGCCCCGACCCTGCCGCCCCGACGCCGCGCCTCCCTCGAGCAGCTTTACATGGCTACACCCACGATGAGCCTCTCCCTCCCCCCTTGCCCGTCGTCCCGACCCCTGCACGCTCGTCGGAGCTCACCGGCCCCCACCGCGTGCCACCCTGGCGCGGCCTACTAACGTGGCCGGCCAGCCCCACCCCCAGGGTTTGTGGCTCGCTGAAGCAACTCCCGCGCGGCCTACTAACATGGCCGGCCAGCCCCTCCCCCAGGGTAGCTGGCCAATGGGCCCGCAGGCCCCAGTTGACTAGTTGACCCAGTCAACTGTGCTGACTAGGTAGGCCCTAGTCAATGACAAGTGGGGCTGCCCCCCAAATCCACTGATTAATTAAAATGATTAAGTGTTTTTTAGATGTTAAGTGCTATTTTGCTAAATGTTTTGTTAGATGTCAATGACAAGTGGGGCCGCCCCCCTAATTCACTGACAAGTGGGGCCTCCCCCCTAGTCCACTAATTTTGCTAAGTGTTATTTAATTTGTTAGATGCTAAATGTTAATTTTGCTAAGTGTTATTTAATTTGTTTTCATAATTAAATGTTTCTTCTCGACGTCGATGATGCCGATCCCGCATCCTCGTCGTCGAGTCGGCAGAGGAGGTCTGTTGCTTGAGCCGAGGGGCCCTGTCTGGGACTGGGCTCTGCCGGGCTGGTACTGGGAGGTGCTGCCTTCCGGGCAGCGTAGCTTGGTGAGGAGCCAGCCCGTCATCGATCCGGAGGTTCTGTGGTGGCGGCCGCATGGGCCACAGACGATTCAGAGGCTTGAATCCCCCGCGAAGGTGGTACAATACCATGTCAGCAAGGAGAACAAGCACATCCGTCGCTACATGGCAGCTTTGGAGGCCAGGTCCGACAATACCTGGCAGATTCTTCGGGGATCTCACTAGAGCTATGCTCCTGTGATGGTTCCTTCTCTTTGGGTGTCCACCGCCCGCCCCAATATTCTGCGGGCGCTTGGGTTCTAGCTAGATCGATATATTAGCTACTATATATGTATTATTATGATGTATTAGCTATATCGATGGATTAGCCGATGTATTAACTATTATCCGAGATTATGATGAGATCTTTTCTAAGAACTACTATATATGTATTCGATGATGCATTATTAATTAACTATCAGTTATTTTGCTTCTTGAATGCATGCTAATTTGAATACTAATTTGTTTTATCTATATTATTATGGATTAGTTATTAAGCTATGGACAATACTGGTAGAGCTCATGAAGAGGACATCTTCGACATGATACGCTCCTCCAAAAACCCAGCGGACCTTCTGGGTGAATCACATGATGATGACGGCTCACAACATCTAAACGATTACGGTGATGGATGTGAGGCCGAGGAAGAACAACTTATGTTCCAAAATCCAGAACAACTAACAATGTCGGGCAAGGTATATACATATTAGCCTTTGGCTATCATTACATGTGTATTAATTGATTTGTGTATATATATATGTTAACCAATCTTTCTTCTTTTAATTATCAGCCCTCCGGATCGAGCCAATCTAGTATAAAGGTACGAGGCGGTGCCAAAATATTGGACGGAAACGTAAAGCTCAATCTTGATGCTTGCAAACATGATGCCGAACCGACTCACCCTGAAGCCAATGCCAAGATATTTGTGCATCAATGCGGAGTGGTTGTTAGGGACGGAGTCCCGATCACAATGCAAGAATGGATTTAGCCAAACAAACCAAAACCAGGAGTGAATTATGTCGATAAAAGAATTAAAGATGCCCTTTGGCGAGAGGTCATGGAGCATTTCATCCTACCAGGTTCTCTCTCGGAGCGCCAAAGGGACAAAGTAAAGGAGTTTGCTCTCCATAATATGGCCGACGCATTCTAGACTTGGAAGGAAGATTATGGACCGAGTACAATGCTAGAGGCAAGAAGGCGCCCGAATTCATAGGAATATACGAGAAGGTAAGGAATCACTGGGACGCATTTATCGAGTACAAGACATCGGAAGCTGCTATCGAGAAGTCTGCAAAGAATAAGATAAATGCGGAGAAAAAAAGTATCGCCATAAACTAGGGACAGGTGGATACAAGTCAGCCATTCCAAAGTGGGATGCATTAGAGAATAAGATGCATGCTGAAGGGATCACTCCAGTAACCTTCCACTGGCCCCGGAGGTGCAGGAATTGGTTTTTTGCGCATGGGGGAAAGTTGGACCCAACAACAGGGAAGATTATTGCACTGGCCAGTCTGAAGCATGCATCAGATGAGTTGATTGAAGCAATAAAAGCTGCCCAAGAAGGACGGTTTCACCCCGATAGAGAGAACGACGAGCTTACACGCGCCCTTGGGAATCCTGAACATGGAGGACGAAGACGAGGCGTGGGCGTTGTTCCGTGGTATGAGGGGTTTGCGGGCTGGAAGGACAGTTATAAAGCGGGCTGGAATCCTGAACATGGAGGAAGAAGAAGATGGAAGCAGACCGACTTTCAAAGTTGGAACAGAAGTACGAGTAGCAGCAGCTGCAGATACAGGTACTGACCCAGCAAAGGGCAACTCCGTGGCAGGAGGCATCGGAACCCGTCCCATCTATGCTGCCGAAAAGCAGTGTGGGTTCCATGGGGGCACCACTAGGTCACACCCCCGTGGATGATATCACCGAGAAGACATCTTGTGAGCTAATCCAGAAAATGAAGAACATACCCGTGCGGGTCGCGATGAGCTATGCTTTACCAAATACACCTGATGTTCTCTGGCATTTCAATCCGGTTCCAGATGGGTATGGTCATGTCGTGGTGGACGCAATGGAGCCAGGATATGATGGACTACAACTTGACATCCCTGGAGGTGAGGGGGAGTCCACACTGGCAGAAGTCGGCCATGGTCTCACTCTAAGGAGCAAGGACTGCATCGTCTTTCCAAACTCGGCGCTAAGGCCACCGTCTCCTCCGAGTATCGATGTCCAGCGCGAGGGATCCCAGCCAGAGGCATCGCAGCGCCAGCAGTCCTCCCCACCTCGAGAGGCGTCCCACTTCGATAGGGATCCCAGCGCAAGTCCACCCAACCTAAGGATGGAGCACGACGTGAGTCCATATCGTCGATATCGATCTCCGCCGCGTGAGCCGACTCCACCCCGGTAGCGGTCCCGCCAGCAGGGCTCCCAAAAGAGGAAGGCCATCAACAGTCCTCTCCGGAAGAAAGCAAAGAAGAAATGCGAGCCTCCGACCAAAAAGAAGTTGCCTTACGACATGACACCAGAGGAAACCGAAATTGAAAGCGATCGCCAAGTGAAAGCCATTTTTGCGAAGAAGCCGTGTCGCCAAAGGAGGTAATACCCAAGAATGTAAAAGAGCACTTTAGGCAACACTTTATTGATCGACCCCCAACATATGTGGAGCGTATGCCGATAGACCATGAGCGACATATTCAGAAGGCAAGTGAGTAGAGAAGTCGGCCTAGCCCAAGGAAGAAGTTGTGAAGTACGACATCAATGACAGGTGGTACTACTAGCGGGAAAACAGTTCCCCAGCTCAGAGAACAATTCAAGAAATCGATCTCTCCGATCAACGTGAGTACCAATCCAAGCAAGCAATCGATCCAAGCAAACGACTTTGCTGGCAACCCAATCGACCTCAAAGAAGTAGAGGCTTTAGGTCTCACTCTTGGCAAAATCTTTGGCACCGAGGAAATCCGCGGGTACGGTGAAGCTGAGTACGCAATGAAATATGCCGTCGGAAAACCACTTGTCACACCCGAGCAGTACAAGGAACTATCAACTGCAATGCGACGGTTGCATGATTGGTACCTGCGTGAAGCAAAGCAAGGTGAGACGGCGGTCATGGTCAAAGTAAGGAAAGGGCATTACGTCAATGGATGTAAAATATGTCTTGAATTCTCAAAACTTTTCCAGTTATACCACATGGACTCTATCGACAAAACTCTCATCAGTTGCTATTGTCTATAAGTGATTTATATCTTTAATAATTTAAGTCTCTAGCTCAGATATCGTTCATTGGCTTATCCTTACTATATATGTTCTTTTCTACGCTATTATGCAGATTGAAGATGTGGGAATTAAAACAAGAGGGAATCAATGACATTGGGTTCATCGACCCAAATACCGTTCATGGTCATGTGGTAAAACATTATGCCAAGGACACAGAAGAGCTCTTGGAAAATATCTAGAGGCACTAATGAATACCAAATCTACTATTATATTTCCTTACAACATGGGATGAGTGTTTACTCTCTTGTATACTATAAATTCTATTTTTGCTTACTAGCTCGCTGTCAAGTGTAGTTGATGAGTTATATGCATGCCTGCTTAATTATATAAACTTCTGCGCACAGACCACTATATCCTCCTAAATATTATCCTCGCAGATGGACTTGTTCAAGTGTACGACTCACTAGATACACTAGAACAATCATACATGGACTTGTATTTTATGATAGAACGGTGATTTCAATCTTTATCGACCTCGTTTTCTTTCATTATTTCCTGATATCAAAAGTAATTATACTAACTCTTCGTTCTTTTTCTTTGCCACGTAGTGTTTGGAAAAAGATCATAGAGAAAACCATCACGGTCGTCAATGGAAACCGAAGCTGAAGTTGAAAAAGATCCAGGTAATTAAGTAGTAGTACTAGGTCCGCGCATCTCTTTAATTCTAGTTTCCATATCATTATCATGCTTGATTATTAATTATCTTATTGAATTCTATTCTTTTTCAAAGTGCACGAAGCAGCCACAGGGGACAAATTTATGTGGATACTTCCTCTGTGAGAACATTCGCATCCAGACCGAATGTCGTATACATCGCAAAAGCGAAGAGCACTTGAAAGACAACTTGAGGTTTGGCAGCTGATGTCGAAGCTCTCACCACAAAAATGCTTTGTAGCACTTCAAGAGGAATTTGCAGCATTTCTTCTTCGACATGTCATTGATGTAAACGGAGAGCACTATTCCTTACCGCCACCTCAATAATGCCAGCAAATCAGTAGTAGAAAACTCAGATTTCATCCGGAGCACCAGCTAGCTAGTCCCGGCCGGGTTTTGGGCCTTAATTTATAAGTCTAGAATATATATGGATGTGTAATTCCATTTGTATATATACTGTAGTGTATGAGATATTGTATATTATATTAGATATATATATATATGCATCAACTTGTGTACTGTTTACAGTATGTAGCACCGTAAAATAAATTTGAAATGAATGGAAAACACAACAAATAGAGAGGAAAATTAAAACCTAAAAGCTAAAAAAACATAACACTTAGTACCAGTTGGTATCACCAACCAGTACTAAAGGTCCCCAACCACCAGCCCACGCAGGCAACCACGTGGTGGGCCTTTAGTACCGGTCCATGGGCCAACCGGTACTAAAGGCCATCCCGACGGGGACTACAGACAGACATTCTACTATTGATGATACAACCAGAAGGGTTTGTTTATCCGGAGAATGCTAACAAAGTTTGCAAACTCCAGCGATCCATTTATGGACTGGTGCAATCATCTCGGAGTTGGAATTTGCGCTTGGATGTGGTGATCAAAGCGTTCGGGTTTATACAAGTTTACGGAGAAGCTTGTATTTACAAGAAAGTGAGTGGGAGCTCTATAGCATTTCTAATATTATATGTGGATGACATATTGCTGATTGGAAACAATATATAATGGTTGGAAAGCGTGAAGGAATATTTGAACAAGATTTTTTCAATGAAGGACCTAGGATAAGTTGCTTTCATATTAGGCATCAAGATCTATTTAGATAGATCGAGACGCTTAATAGGACTTTCACAGAGCACATACCTTGACAAAGTTTAAGGAAGTTCAAAATTGATCAGTCCAAGAAGGGGTTCTTGCCTATATTGCAAGGTGTGAAGTTGAGTAAGACTCAATGCCCAGTGACTGCAGAAGATGAGTGTCATCCCCTATGCTTCAGCCATAGGCTCTATCATGTATGCAATGTTGTGCACAAGACCCGATGTCAGCCTCGCCATAAGTATGGCCAAAAGGTTTCAAAATGATCCAAGAATGGAGCACTAGAGGGCGGTCAATAATATCCTTAAGTACCCGAAAAGGACAAAGGAAATGTTTCTCGTTTATGAAGGTGATCAAGAGCTCGTCATAAAGGTTTACGTCGGTGCAAGCTTTGACACTGATCCAGATGAATCTAACTCTCAAACCAGATACGTATTTATTTTCAATGGGGGAGCAGTAAGCTGGTACAGTTCCAAGCAGAGTGTGGTAGCTGATTCTACATGCGAAGCAAAGTACATCGCTGCCTCGGAGGCGACGAAGGAAGGTGTCTGGATGAAAGAGTTCATGGAAGATCTTGGAGTAGTGCCTGATACGTCTCCAACGTATCTATAATTTATGAAGTATTCATGCCATGTTTACAATAATGCTATATGATTTTGGTATGATTTTATTAGAACTAACCTGGACTGACGCTGTTTTGAGCAGAACTACCATGGTGTCATTCTTTGTGTAGAAATAGAAGTTCTCGGAATGGGCTGAAAATTTAGTATGATTTTTTCTGGACCAAAAGAGACCCCGAAGCATTGGAGTTGGGCCAGAAGAGCCACAAGGAGGTCACAATCTTGCTAGGCGTGACCAGCCCCCTGGCCGCGCCTATTAGGCTTGTCATCGCCTCGTGGCACCCCTTGACGTGAGATCGACGCCAAAAATACCTATAAATATAGAAAACTCTAAAAAGAAACCTAGATCAGGAGTTCCGCTGCTGCAAGCCTCCAGAGCCATGAAAAACCAATCGGGAGCCCGTTTCAGCACCCTGCCATAGGGGAAACCATCACCGGGGGCCATCTTCATCATCTCGACAGCCTCCATGACGAGGAGGAAGTAGTTCACCCTCGGCGCTGAGGGTATGTACCAGTAGCTATGTGTTTGATCTCTCTCTCTCTCATGTTCTTGGGACAACATGATCTTGATGTACCGCGAGCTTTAGTGATATAGATCAATCATATGGAGTTTTCCGCTCTCTATCTTCTTGTGATGAATTGAGTTTTCCCTTTGAAGTTTTCTTATCGGATTGAGTCTTTAAGGATTTGAGAATACTTGATGTATGTCTTGCGATGGGATATCCGTGGTGACAATTGGATGTTCTATTGATCCACTTTATGTATGTGTTGGTGATCAACTTGCGAGTTTCGTGACCTTGGGAATCTATGCATAGGGTTTGACACACGTTTTTGTCTTGACTTTCTGGTAGAAACTTTGGGGCACTTTGAATTTCGTTGTGTTGGATTGGATATGATGAATCTGAAATTATGTGATGCATATCGTATAGTCAAGCCCATGGGTACTTGCGGTGACATTGGAGTATCTAGGTGACATTAGGGTTTTGGTTGATGTGCATCTTAAGGTGTTATTGTAGTACGAACTCCAGGGCTGTCCGTGACACTTATAGGGATAGCTCATAAGATTGATCAGAAAAGATAACTTTGAGGTGGTTTCATACCCTACAATAATTTCTTCGCTAGCTCCGCTATTTGTGACTTTGGAGTGAACTCTTTGTCGAACGAAAGGTATTTACAAATGATTCAACTATGTTAGTATTGTTGAGAGAACTTGCAATAATTTCTTCGCTTGCTCCGTTTTTGCTCACTTTTGTTACTTGCAACCTTACTATTTTTATATTTACAGATTACAAAAACCTATATCTACCATCCATATTCCACTTATATCACCATCTCTTCGCCGAACTAGTGCACCTATACAATTTACCATTGTATTGGGTGTATTGGGGACACAAGAGACTCTTTGTTATTTCGTTGCAGGGTTGTTTGAGAGAGACCATCTTCATTATACACCTTCCACAGATTGATAAACCTTAGGTCATCCACTTGAGGGAAAATGGCCACTGTCCTACAAAACTCTACGCTTGGAGGCCCAACACGAGTCTACAAGAAGAAGGTTGCATAGTAGACATTAGTGCCCAGTGCACTGAACCCAATGACTCTGTTCTGTGACAACATTGGTGCCATTGCTCTGGCCAAGCAACCAAGGTTCACCTGAGGACCAGACACATAAAGAGACGTTTCAGTTCCATCCGTGATTACATCAAGGAGGAGGACATAAATATTTGCAAAGTGCACACGAATCTGAATGTCGCAGACCCGTTGACTAAACCTCTTCCAAGGGCTAAACATGATCAACACCAAAACTGTATGGGTGTTAGATTCATTACAATGTAAATCACATAGTGATGTGAACTAGATTATTGACTCTAGTGCAAGTGGAGATTTTTGGAAATATGCAATAGAGGCAACAATAAAGTGGTTATTATTATATTTCTTGTTCATGATAATCGTTTATTATCAATGCTATAATTGTATTGCTTGGAATCTCAAATGCATGTGTGGATACATAGACAACACCGTGTCCCTAGTATGCCTCTAGTAGACTAGCTCGTTGATCAAAGATGGTCAAGGTTTCCTAGCCATAGACATGAGATGTCATTTGATAACCGGATCACATCATTGGGAGAATGATGTGATGGACAAGATCCAAACTATGAATGTAGCATATGATCGTGTCAGTTTATTGCTATTGTTTTCTGCATGTCAAGTTCCTGTTCCTGTGACCATGAGATCATGTAATTCACTGACACCGGAGGAATCCCTTGTGTGTATAAAACGTCACAACCTAACTCGGTGACTATAAATATGCTCTACAGGTATCTCCGAAGGTGTCTGTTGAGTGGACCTGGATCAAGACTGGGATTTGTTACTCCGTGTGACGGAGAGGTACCTTAGGGCCCACTCGGTAATACAACATCACAACAAGCCTTACAAGAAAAGTGAATAAAGTGTTAGCCATGAGATCTTGTATTACGGAACGAGTAAAGAGACTTTCCGGTAATGAGATTGAACTAGGTATAGAGATACTGACAATCGAATCTCGGGCAAGTAACATACCGAAGAACAAAGGAACAACATACGGTATTAACTGAATTCTTCACATAGAGGTTCAACCGATAAAGATCTTCGTAGAATATGTAGGAACCAATATGGGTATCCAGGTCCCGCTATTGGTTATTGACCATAGAGGTGTGTCGGTCATTTCTACATAGTTCTCAAACCCACAGGGTGTGCACATTTAACATTGATTGGCATTTCTGTAGTATTGAGTTGTGCATGGTGGTGACCGATGTTGGTTAGGAGTCCAGGATGAGATCCCGTATGTCGCGAGGAGCTCTGGAATGGTTCGTAGGTAAAGATTGATATATAGGAAGTCCCGTTTTGGTCACCGGTAAAGTTTTGGGTATTTCCAGTAGTGTACCGGGGTGCCGGGAGGCCATCGGGAGGGGCCACCCACGTTTGGAGGTCACATGGACCTAAGGAGTGGTGCACCAGTCCTTAGTGGTCTGGGCAAGCTAGCCCCACAAGGACCATGTGGCTAGGAAGGTGGAAAAGGAAAAGCCCCAAAGAGAGGGAAGGGTTTCCAAATAGAATTGGAATCCTACTTGGAGTAGGATTGGAGGTGGACTCCTCCACCTCCTCCCACTTCGGCCGAAGCCCCTAGGGGAAACCCTAGGGCTGCCTCCTTCCCTCTCCCTCCTATGTATACTAGAGGAATAGATCCCCAATACACAAGTCCACGTGCTAGTTCTCGATTCCCTACTTCCTCCACCAAATAGATTCCGATGATGCTTAGGCGAAACCCCGCCGGAATAGTTCCACCACCTCCATCGCTGCGTCGTCGCACTGCCGGAGAACTCATCTACCTCTCCGCTCCCTCTTGCTGGATCAAGAAGGTAAAGATCGTCATCGAGCTATACGTGCGCTGAACGCGGAGGTACCGTCCGTTCGGCGCTAGATCGGGACAGATCGTGATCGGATCACGGGATGGCTAGCGATTTGGATCGTGAAGACGTTCGATTATATCAACCACGTTTCTTCCCGCTTCCCACTTAGCGATCTAGAAGGGTGTGTAGATCCACTCTCCCTGTCGTAGATGCTCATCACCATGGATAGATCTTGCGTGTGGATAGGAATTTTTTTGTTTCCCATGCAACGTTCCCAGCAGAATCATGCCGGAGGACTCCTCAAACGCAAAGTCATGCAAACGGACTCAATATCTCTAAAGAAGCAACTGAAGAAACTACTCCGGACCTTCTCTCCGTCTGTAATTGTGCTCAAAGTTGATGGGGGACAATTATTTCTCAATGACTCGCCGATATGTCTATTTTGTATGAAGTTCTGCTCATGAGAAATGCATTTCCCAAGAAGATTGCTGTGGACACCGTCAAAATGGGTTGCTAGAGCATTTCTTTTCGAAAATAAGGATATACTCGGCCTCTACATTTGACAACGCACATAATAAATGGTTGAAACACCGTCAAGAAAATAATTGAGGCTGATCAACTCGACGCGGACAAAACTAAAATAAAAACTCGAGGCCATTCAACTTGGATAAGCCTCATGACAGTATCTCCAAATCATACCACAAAACCTAGAAGTTATGTAGTTGCATAAAAAGGACACAATGATCCAAGACAACGCCTTCGAGAAGGAATCGTTGATTGCACATCGATGTTGGCTGGTCCAACCAGATGTCAAAACATGGCCACCTCCAAAGTAGTCCTCGAAAAAAACACCGTCAACAAGGTAAGGACGTGGACGATGCCACATTCGTCCGTATTATGGGTTTTCACCTAGAGAAAGTGCATCCACAATGTCTTCTGCCATAATATCCATCCACCATTCTATTGGATTGCTCTCATAGAATTAGTCAATCAGAGGAGAAGATGACGGAAGGGGTGATACTATCATGTCACTTTTAAACACTAGCATGCCGTTGTCCTACCAATGGTTACCGAGCACGCCATAGCAACACCTAGCAGACATATCCACTAGATGTGCCGCAAACATGACAATGGCGGTGCAGGAGAGAAGGTTCGTGCCTCTCATGACCTTCCCATGAGACTGACCCAATACCCGAGGCATCGTGCTAGAGCCACCAGATCCGCTATGCATTGTCACTGTTGTGCAGCACACAAACATTCGTTAGTCACCAATAGCGACACATGGAGACATATGGGACTAGATGGACATCAAGGCCGATCCATGTCGGATGTTCTCCGGCTCCGCTATGGCAGGCGTCCTTCGCCGTCCATAGGACTACTCTGGACTAGACTCGGGCTGAAGGCTTCCTGTAAAAACTCCATGCACCTCCATGGGAGCCACCTTCACGCCTGTCGTGAGCACCCAGACGCGTCGCCTAAGACACCTGCAAGTTGCAGCAGATCCTTCTAGTGACCCAAACTGATCCACACCATGCCACCATTGAGCAATCTCCGTGTCATCCCCGCCGAAAGCTACAACTGCGCCGCCAAGACCCCAACACTACCGAGCCTTGTCGAACCCCTAGGTTCCAAGCCATCGCCGTTGCAACCCTGGAGGAACCCGATGATCTACCATGCCGCCGCAAGGAGCTACCCCGCAAAAGGAACCTTGCACGAACACAACCCTGTCCCCATTGCCCCCGTTGGTAATCATGTTTGTTAGCCCACAACGGCATCGGGAGACGACAAGAAGGCACTGAGAAGAGGGGCATCAGGCCATAGGTCAAGGTTTCAATTGCTTATTTCCAATGGCTGCACTATATATTTGATCAACGATCGAAACAGACACTGATCTTGGCTCTTTTTCCCTTCCCCCCTCCCGCGTCGCTCCCGAGTTGCTCCCGCGAACACCGAGGGGGGGAGGGGGCTAGCGCCCCGCACCTCCCTCCCTCCTTGCGCCTCCCTCCCCTCGTCGCCGCCCCGGCGTGCTGCCGGGCAAAGCCTGACCAGTATGGGCGGCGGCGGGGCCTCCTCCTTTCCCGTCTGGTGTTGGATGGCACAGGCCGTCTGGGTCGTGCGGCGGCGCGGCGCGAGCTCAGGGCGCGGCGACAGCAGCTGGCGGCGGGGGCACGGGCTGCAGGCGGCGGCGTGGAGTGGCTGATGAGGGTAGGGGGTGTGCCCTGATCTTGGCGGCGGCGGCCCTGGGTACGGCCCAGATCTGGAGCAGCTCGGTTCGGGAGGCTTGGGCCTTTGTGATGACAGGGCTCCGGCTCGCTGCAGGGGCTGACAAGCTCTGGTGGCTGGATCTGGTGGTCGGCCCCTACTGCGACGCTCTCTTGTGGTGGCGGGCCTGCCGCCTCCGGCCAGATCCAGCCTTGGCTGGCGTTTGGTGATGGCAGGAGCCGTGGGCTGCACTTGGCATGGGCTGTTGACCTCGCCTGCGTCCTTCGGTGGTGGTCAACGGCGGGGTGGTCGGCATGGCTCTTGTCCGTGGTGGTGGACGGTGCTTCGTGCGGTGATATGAGGGGTTGACTTGGTTCGCGTGGCTCCTCCTTGCGTTGTGCTTTTCGTGTTGCCCGCTTGCCCGTGGCGTCGGTCCAAGTTCGGCTCTTCGGGTGCTGTCGTGTCGTCAGATGGACCGGCTTCGGTAGCCATGGGTTTAGCGTCGTTCCAGGTGCTCATCGGCGATCGTCGGCAGTCACTAGGTTGCATCCCCACGGTCCACCGGGACCGTCTGGGGAGTTAGGCGTGCGTGCCTCCTACTGCGGAGGCGCTAACCCAAACCTAGTGGCTGATGTCGGGCTAGGATTGAAAGATGGTCTCTTTTATTCCTACTACCGTGGCGGTGGTCTCGGATGGTGGGCCTCACGATTAGCTTCTTGGCAGGCTTCGTGGTGGCGGTGGTGACTCTACTTCTTGGTCGTGTGGGCGGCAAGGGGTAGAGTAGTGGGAGGTCGTGGCCTGCTCAGTCAGTGCTCAGATCTGGTGAGGATGGGAGGACACTCATGAAGATGGTGATCGGGATCCCTCTTGGTGGTGTTGGCGAGTGCCTGAGCGAAAGCTTCGCTCTATGTGGCGCTGGCAACGACGGCGGTCGTGGGTGTCGCGTGCTTCTTGGAGCTGTCGTGGGGCTCGTTATGCTAGGGCTCCGGGTGAAAACCCCTGTCTGATTGGACTTGGCAACGGGGGCGCTTTGCGTCGTCACCTTCTTGGGGGGGGGTTGTCGTGGAGCTCAGGAGTCTTTGGTTGGGTCTTGACGAGTTGGTAGCTTGTTTTAGGTTAATGTTGCATCTTTTGATCTTCTTTGTAAGAGGGCCTCCTCACCATACTGTATCGTTCGGCCATGTACTCTGTTATGTTGCTTTATCTATAAATCGGGGTGAAAGTGTTAGAATATATTACGAAAGTTTCATATTTGGTAGTATTAGGATAGTAATCTAAGTCTACCTCTATTAGGTTTCGTAGTCTCCAAGTCTTGTCTACTATATAAATAGCCCATGGTGGTTCATTGTAATAAATCAAGAATCAATACAATCATATTATTCTGCATGGTATTAGAGCGGCGACGTCCTTAACCTAGCCGCCACATAGCTTCCGCACCGTGCCGCCCCCGGGGAGATCGATCTCCGCCGGGGGCACGCAACTCGTAGATTAGTACTAGCTATAGTCGTCAAAATTTTCTTGCCGGCCACTTGACCGGCGTTTCTTCTTCTTTCACCGATCAGAGATCGGATTGCGACATCCACCGCCGCATGTCACCCTCGTGCGCCTCTCCTCCGAACTAGTCGTCGACTCGTCCCGGCCATCTTCATCGACAACCGTGCCAAGGACGCTCTGCGCGGCACCCCAAGGGACGCCTCACGCGTCGTCACCGCCGGCTGCTTCGACCGCACGTCGTCACCACGCCGGCTCGTCTTCGAGTACATCGAACTGGACATCAAGCTCGTCCCCGAGTACGCGCCTCGCCGCGAACACAGGGCTGCACCATCATCGTCGTGGTCATCATCGCCGACATCTTCACCAACACTGTCATCGAAAGTACCCAATCGTCGCCAACACCACCAATCATGGTCTTCGTCAAAGCCAACGGGTTTAATTCCCGAAATCTACTACCTCTACAGATCATACGCCATCAACAACAACTTCTTCGTCTCGTCCACTACAACTTCGCCGTGAGAGTCGCTGTCTATTTTTTTATTTGCACACTTATGTGCTAAAATTTTCCTAACTATTTCGTCTATCCGGTGACAACGGCGGGCAACTTCCGCAAAAGAAAGCCACAAACCGACCGTTCACGGAAATTTTCTCTGCTCCTCCATCCGACTCTGGCTCGCATGGTTCATAATGGTCCCTGTCTTCGCACGTCCGGTATTGGCAACACCGATCGCGTGCCTTCATTCCCGACATGCTCCCGGGTCTGGCAAGCTCGGCAAGGTGTGCTGCCTACCTCGACTACCTCTACTACCTCGACAACCTCAACAACTCCGGCAAACTCGACGACATCGACAACAACACCAACAACAACGACTTCATCAATGGCGACTACATCACCAACGGCATAATCGACCACGACTACAGCGCCCAAACCCTCGGCTAAATCAACATCGGCATCAAGGGCTATCACCTCGGCTCTCTCTCCGGTTCGCTTTCGGATTATGCTCCAGTCTGACCATCCACGACGCTCCAGCTGTTCCAGTCACTACCGATCCGACTGTCGGGGGTGTTAGAGTATATTATGGCAGTTTCATATTTGGTAGCATTAGGATAGTAATCTAAGTCTACTTCTATTAGGTTTCGTAGTCTCCAAGTCTTGTCTACTATATAAACAGCCCACCGTGACTCATTGTAATAAATCAAGAATCAATACAATCATATTGTTCTACAGAAAGCCTGTTTCGAGAGGGGTTCACACATCGTTTTCGGAAAATTCTGAAGCGGATGAAAAGGAAACCTTTTTAAACTTTGATGTAAAAATAAATAGATAGGCTGCTTTCCTCATGAGGTCCGCACAATCTTAATTTAAGCTAACACAGCCGTCAAGTAACACCGATTGCAGTTGTTTTTGCAATTACAGAGGATTATCGTTTCATCAGGCGGCTCCACATAGTTCATCATCTCGAAACACATGACTGAACTGCCTGTCCACGTCAACGGGAAATTGGACTGCCTGATGGCGACCATTTCCAAATTTAAAAGGCGTCAGCGTAAGGGTCCATGGTGCTTGCCATTTCTGCTTTCTCCTCGGAGTTGGCCACATATCCATATGTACTGTATTCAACTTCTGGGCGTAACCCTGTGTTTTCCTTGACTAAGCTAGTGTACGAGATTGTCCGTTGATCAGGCCTCCCCGGGTCGTTCGAAATGAGTCCAGACCAAGGAGAGTGTCCGCGCGTTTCGATCGCTGGTGACCATGCACTGCAGATTGCCAGAACAGCTTAGGTCATGACTCTATGAATGTTAGCTAGGAGTCTGGGACAGGTTTGTGTGGCTACCATTGTCCTTTTGGTCTCTTGACCGACTTTGGTGGAACCAGGACTGAAAATGACCACTAGCGTGAGAGGAACCCAAGCCAAGCTACTACGTGCTCGGTTGAAGCTTGCCGGGCCAAAAATGTGAACGCTTGGCCGGGACACTGGAGATTCGTTCGTCGTCGTCGTCGTCGTCTCATGCATGCCATGCAAGATGGATCACTTGCGTCGGCTTAATAATAATCAACGGCGCGAGAAGAAACGCGTACTGCCTAGTAGTTAGGCAAATGAAAGGCCCTAGAATCCATGCCACCATGCATGACTCGTTCTTCTGGGTGCGTGGAGACCATGCAGCATCGGTTCGGCAGCGATGCGTGTCTGTTCCCTATTTTGTGCGTACTGAGGACTGGACCGGAACGCAAACAGCGGGATACCACAGAATGCCAACCCTGTCGACCGCCTCATAGTAAGCCACTGTACGGGTTGCATCTTCTGCTGGTTTGGCGTAGAAAGTGCGTGCTCGCTTTGGCGTCGACCTCCCTTTTCCCGTTGAAAATTAAGGTGTTTCAATGGTAGCTACTAGCTAGCAGACAGGCAATGGTGTCATGTCGTAGTAGTGGAAGCCTCTTCCGATTTGTCCTTGTTTTTCTCCACGACCGATTCAAACGCACTGAGGTGCCTCTTTAGCGGGCAAACGAACAAAACAGAGCCTGAATTTTCCTAGTTCTTCATTCGTTCATCGGTTTAGACTGGTAAGAATATCTATAACCGGATTCATCATATCCTTCTCAAACATTTAGGTAGGACTCCCGGAAATGGTCATCAAATTTCAACCCACCCAGGACTCTCAAACCGACCTCAAACCTTTGGTCTAACCGACACCCCTCATATTGAGTTCAAATATGAGTCAGATATGAGACCGCCCGAACACGCCCGCCTGGCCCGCACGGTCCCACTTGCTAGCGACTTGGCGAGAAGACCGTTGCCGCTCGGAGCTAGTCGATCCAAATTTTAGTCCCACCTCGCCGCGTCAACCGGAGGCAGACCGGCTTAAATTGTCGCGCCGTCGGACAGCTACAAGTTGTGTCCCGGCTTAAATTGATGGCCTACTGCAATGACATAGATTTTTATTTTATGATTCACAGAGAGTCACAGTCCATATGCTTCATAAAGGGAATGACCGAAGTTGTGTCCCGCTGGCTAAACAAAAACCTTATAATTGACGTGCATATCCTTACATATCTCTGGTGTTTTGAAATAGAATATATGGTTGCAAATTGTAAAATTTAAGGTCTGTTCGGTCATCGTCTGCGGATGCGTTCGTGGATGTTTGAGGGTCCGATTTGTCGAGTGCGGCTGTAGATGCTCTAAATAGTGCTACACTATGTGCTCATATACATGCGTTTCGTCTTGACTGGAAAATGTGGAGATCAATGTGCGTCCTTTGGTTATCTTTTACTTTCTTTATAAAGAATTACAAAAACGTTTAGATCACTACTTCACATAGGGACATAGGGAGTACACCGGTACGTACCTGGAGGAAAGAAATCTTGACGACGATGGTGCTGCGGTCGCCGGACCGGAGTCCTCGGGGTGGACGACGCCGCGTGAAACATCACTATACCCGACCACTCACTGCTCGTGGAGATGTGACGCGTGGCTGCAACCGCAAATGTGGTGGACGTGTGTGCCTGTGATTTTCCGGTGCAAGCCCGCCCTCCGAGCCGGGCAACTGACTGACAGCGGCCATGCATGCATGACTCTCCGTCAACGCAGCGACGACGGCCGGATTGTCAAGTCTCGAGTCCTCCACGATCGTCGTCCAGAGGACCAACTAGACCAGGGACCCTCCAAGAGTTCCTTAAACTAACTAGGTTGCAGTTTGCTGCGAAACTGCGTCAAGCTAATGCCCCCCAGTAGGCACTAGCTTGATGGACCAGATGTGCACTATCAAGTGGGGCTTTTAGTAGGGAAGTTCGATGGTTGTGCGGACAACACTGGGAGGGAGGGTGCAGTGTAGACTGTAGACTATAATGTTCTTTTTTCGGACGCGTCGTGTTGACACAACCTGTCAAGCTCCAAACTTCGAGCATCTGCAGCAGCACCGACAGGGAATCGACAATCATGGACAGTTTACGCGTTTCTACGCCATAATCGATGCGACTACATGTACGTACGGTAGAGAGGAAAGGAATCTATTGCGACTGGCACCGCGTCGCTCCGAGAGACGTGCCATCAACCACATATACTGATATACATGCAGTCAGGGCATCTCCAATATGTAGACATAGTAAGAAAAATAAGGTATTCATCTATATATGTAGACATAGTAGAAAAAAACATGTTTACACCCTGTTTGTTTCATCTTTAATGACAACAATACAATACGTGTATTGTTTCCTTGTATCACCGGGATATAGAACACGGTAACATTAAACTCACTACAATATACCCCTTCCGTTGAAGATAAACCAATCTGTCCACACATATACATGATATCCTCGCATCTGTTTGGTAAGAATCCCAGGTATTCAACCCATCACAGGAGTCGAACTCTGGTCGCTGGGTGTACCTCTGTGATCCCAACTAATGGGCTACGGCCCTGTTCTCGAAGATAAACCAATCTAGTTGGGCAAACCAAACGGATATATCGAAGAAAAATACAAAGCTATAACAATCATGCATAATAAAGTTCAGAAAAAAACTCAATTACTTTCAATGAATAATCTGATCATAAACTCATAATTCATCGGATCCCAACAAAGACACGGCAAAAGAAGATTACATGGATAGCTTTGCTAGAATCGCGAAGAACATGTTATTGAAGATCAAAGAGAGAGAAGAAGTCATCTAGCTACTATCTATGGACTCGTATGTCTGTGGTGAACTACTCACATATACTCATGAAGGCATCAATGTTGATGTAGCCTTCGTGATCGATTCCCCCTCCGACAGAGTACCGGAAAAGATCTCTAGATGATACCGCGGAAGAACGGAGACTTGCGGCGGCGGAAAAGTGTTTAAGGTGTCTCTTTGTTGGTTTCGAGGTATATGTGAATATATAGATGAAATTAGGCCACGAGGAGTTGTGAGGGGCCCACGAGCTCAGTGGGCGCACCCTACTAGCTCATCGCTCCCTTGTAGATTTTCTGGCCATCCGTCGAAGCTTCTAGGGTCTCTTTATGTCCAAAAATAACCGTCGTAAAGTTTCATCCCGTTTAGATTTTGTTTTGTATTGATTTTTTGAAAAAGTCAAAAACAGTCAAAAACATGAACTAACACTGGACACTGGATTAATAGGTTAATTCCAAAAATGATATAAAATAGCATATAATTGCACTCAAAATATCCAAGATAGATAATAGCATAAAATAATTCAAAATTATAGATACGTTGTAGACGTATCAGCGAGCACTGACCCAGGAAATGGCTCGAAGCCATAAAATCTGAGATAATATCCATTTACGATAATCAAGTTTGGAACTTGATAGACCTTTCACAACGTGTTAAACCGATCGAATGTAAATGGATATATAAGAAGAAAATGGACGTTGCTGGAATTTTTTTCATCTACAAAGCTCGACTCGTTGCAAAGGGTTTTTGAAAAGTTTAAGGAGTTGACTACGACGAGACTTTCTCGCCCGTCGTGATGATTAAGTATGTTCGGATTTTACTAGCAATTGTTGCTTATTTCGATTATGAGATATGGTAGATTGATGTCAAAGTGGTTGTCCTCAATGGAAATTTAACCGAGGGTTTTGTTGACGCTAAGAATGCTGAAAAGGTGTGCAAGTTTCAGAGGTCTATCTATCGACTGAAACAGGCATCAACGAGTTGGAATCTTTGTTTCGATGAACTAGTCAAAGGGTTTGGCTTCATCGAGTATGACAAAGAGGCTTGTGTTTACTACAAAGTGATTGCGAGCACAATTGCATTTCTAATAATATATGTGGATGACATATTGTTGATTGTGAATGACAAGAAATTTCTTAACACGATTAAAGAGTCATTGAGGGAAGAGTTTTTCAATAAAAGACTTAGGCCAAGCAGCTTGCATATTGGGCACTAAGATCTAAATAGATAGATCCTGACGCCTAATAGGGCTAAGGCAACGCACGTACGTTGACAAGAAACTAAAGAGGTTTAGTATGGATAGTGCAACGAAGGGGTTCTTGCCTATGTCACATGGAACTTCATTACGCTAGAGTCAGTGCCCGAAGTCAACTAATGACCGTAACAAAATGACCAAGGTTTCGTATTCTTCGGCAATTGGATTTATCATGTATTCCATTATTTTTACAAGACCAAATGTTTCCTACGCTCTAAGTGTTACGACCATATACCAGAGTGATCTACGTCCGGATCATTGGACAACGGTCAAAAACATTCTAAAGTACCTCAAAAGGACTAAGAAAATGTTTCTAATATTTGGCAGTGATGAAGAGCTCATTGTAAAGGGTTACACTGATGCAAGCTTCATGACTGATCTAGATGACTTTAGATATTAATCAGGATTTGTATTCACGCTAAATGGTGGCATCATAAGTCGGAAGAGTTATGAAAAAAGTATTGTGACGGATTCTACAATGGAGGCAAAATATATGGCCGCTTCAAAAGCTGTCAAGGAGGGCTACCGAATCAAGAAGTTTTCACCGAGCTTGGTGTGGTTCCTAGTGCGCTGGTCCCGATGGAGATCTAGCTATTGCGACAATAGTGGCGGTGTGGCACATGCAAGGGAACCAAGGTATCACCAGAGGTCCAAACATATTGAGCGCTGATTCCACATAATACGAGATATTGTGGAGTGTCGAGACATAAATGCAAGATTCAGAAAGATTTGACTGTGTCTGATCACTGAAGAAGCCTTTACTACGAGCAAAACATGAGCAACATGGGAATGCCATTGGTGTTAGAGAACTTATGTAACTAGATTATTGATTCTAGTGCAAGTGGAAGACTGTTGTCAATATGCCCTAGAGAAAATAATAAATGTATTATTATGTCTTCATGTTTGTTGTTAAGTTTATGTTCTATGCTACATTTTTATTAGTTCGTAAATATGAGACTCAAAGGAAAACCCAGTTACATGTGTGGAAATATAACTTGTCACGTTTGCATTGTTCCTTGGACCATGAGAATACTGCATACCAACATGTCGGATGTAAACTTTGGGGTTTACTACATGTCATGGATGTGAATACTAGTGACTTGCGGGTATGTAGGAAATGTATGTCTCGGTACCAATAGTTCAATACTGGGATTTGCTCCTCTCACGATAGAGAGATACTCTCCGGGCCCACTCGGTGTTCCAGTGTCATTATCATCTGATGAGAGACTTGTGATTATGGTCACGGGATACAGAAACATGGACACTAGTAAAGAGAACGAAACCGGTAACAAAGAGAACCGATAGAGTGATCAAGGACTTGACCATATGGATATCAATAATCTCTCCTTGAGTTTCATAAAAGTATCTCGAAGCAAGAGGAATGATATTTGTAAACAAAGTTTCGCTCAACAACTTAGTGAATATGCGGGAGTTAATAAGGTGTCTAAATCCAAGAGTTAACTATTGATCGGAAGAGGTTCCGGGTCATGCTTGCTTATTTCCGAACTTGTAGGCTCACACACTTTACGGGTTAGTCTTGATTACCGACGAAATGAGAAATGAGTTAAAAGAACACTGAAAGAGTTACTGATAGTTCCAAAATTGTTGCGGGTGATCTCAAAATGGTTCTAGGAGTCTCGAAAAGGTATGGCATGATTTCGGACAGTCCGGATCTATACATGGAAAGTTTTCAGGGTCATCGGAATGGGTTCCAGAGACAGCCAAAAAATCCAAAATTTTAATAGTGGAAGAGAAGTGTGAAGGAGCATATTGAGATAACAACCCCTAGTGGCCACACGGGGCCGCACTCGGGGTGCCACAAGGTATGGCGAGCCCCTAGGACGAATTGTACAAGTGAGGGAAACCTTCCCACCTCGAACAAGGGAGGAGAAGGCCCCCCCTAGGTCGGCACCCCTGCTCCTCCTCCACCTATACATATGTGGGGAGGTCTCCCTCTTGAGACGCATCATATCCAAGGGCCTCTCTCCTGCTAAGCTCCAAACTCTTCCGGCCTAATTGTCCTAAGTGTTTAGGTTCCTAATTGGACGTGCTCTAATTGGTCTAAGTGAGTTAGACTCCTAATTAGATGAGAAACGCCTCTGGGCTTTCTCCGTCTCTAGTTTTCTCGCATTTCTTCTATATAGACATCGAAGCTCTACCAGATTACTACCATGGAACATGTGGATAGTTTGGAGGGGTCTTCTACTTCGAATCTTGAGTCAATGAACTATTCTCGCGGTTGGGACATGTAACCTAGCCACAGGAATCGATGGGTTCGTTCGACTGCATCGACTAGTCACTTCTTCCGCTACTCAGCTTCGTAGGTCTGTCCAATTGTTACCTCCATCTTCATAGTGCACCTAGGTGATATCACGTAGCATAAAAATGTTGTGTAAAACGCCCCCTCTACAATCGCCAACAAGTCATCTTATATCCGTGTAGCTCAGGGAGCTGCTAGACGATCGTATTGCCAGAGAGCTCCTACTGCTATCTGGTGATGTGGCCATCCCATAGAGCATTGGAGCTCGAGGCCATGGCAGATGTGTTGCACAAAGCAGATATGAAGCGGAGGTGCTCCTGCCTATCCTGGCCATGCATAAAGAGCAGGCTCCAACCAGGCCAGGCCGCGGGCTCTTTAATGTCATCAGGGGAACATACGGGTGACGTTTGCATGCGAGGTGCTGGATGATAATCCACAAGTGTAGGGGATCACAACAGTCTTCGAGGGAAGTATTTTACCCAAATTTTTTGATTTGACACAAGAGGAGCCAAAGAATATTTATTGGTCTTAGCAGTTGAGTTGTCAATTCAACCACACGTGAGGTACTCTCTGTAACAAAGTTTAGTAGCACAACAAGAATGTAATAGGAACAGTAACAATAACAACAACAATTTAGTAGTGATTGTAATAATAGTAGCAACAATAGTAACTTAGTGAAACTCAATATGTAAAAGCTTAGGTCATGGATCGCTGATGGATAATGATTTAGATGCATTCATCATGTGATAGTTACACACTAGAGCAACGGAGAACTAGCTCCAATTAATCAATGTAATGTAGGCATGTATTTTGTATAAAGTCATATGTGCTTATAATAAGAACTTGCATGATATTTTTGTCCTACCCTCCCGTAGCAGTGGGGTCCATAAGAAACTAAGGATATTAAGATCTCCTTTTAATAGAGAACCATAACAAAGAATTAAGACATAGTGAATACATGAACTCCTCAAACTACGGTAATCACTGGTAAGAATACAAATTGTTGTCACCTTGGGGTATGCAGGCCATAACATGTAATAGATGCATAAAACTTGCAAGTTAGGTTCCAAAACACACTCATATTTATGAAAACATAATAGGTTCGGATCTAAAATCATGACACTTGGGCCATAGTTACAAGCATTAAACATAGCAAAGTCATGGCAACATCAATCTGGTAACATAGTGGGTACTAGGGATCAAGCCCGATCAAAATAACTTAATTACATGATCAATCTCATCCAATCCCATCACCATCCAGCAACTCTACAAAGGAATTATTAATTCGTGGTGTTGAGCATCATGGGGGTGTTGATGGAGAAGGGTTGGTGATGACGACATCAATGAATCCCCCTCTCCGTAGCCCCAAACAGACTCCAGATCAGCCCTCCCGAGTGACGGTGTCCTGGACTAGGGGGTACTCACCACGTCGTCCCCGACCAGTGGGTCGGGCCGAGGACCCCCAGGGCGACTCACTAATGGGCCACTTTGGGAAGCCCAACCCGAGTACAAGGAGGATTCCACAAGACTTGGCGCCAAAGAGAAGGACTCCTCTAAACCCTAGGCCTACGGTGCATATACAAACCAAGGCCACGCTAGTCGATAGATCATCTTATATTCATTAGAAAAATCTCATGGTAGATACATGTGTTGGGGAACGTTGCATGGGAAACAAACATTTTCCTACACACACGCAAGATCTATCCATGGTGATGAGCATCTACGGGAGGGAGAGTGGATCTACATACCCTTGTAGATCGCTAAGTCGGAAGCGTTAAGAAACGTGGTTGGTGTAGTCGAACGTCTCCGCGATCCAAATCGCCGAGCGTCTCGCGATATCATCACGATCCGTCCCGCGATCCAATCACGATCCGTCCCGCGAACTCATCACGATCTGTCCTGCAAACTCATCACGATCCGTCCCGCGATCTCATCACGATCCGTCCCGCGATCTCACATGGTGCATCTTGCAATCTTGATCACGGTCCTTCCGATCTAGCACCGAACGGACGACACCTCCGCGTTCAGCACACGTACAGCTTGATGACGATCTCCGCCTTCTTGATCCAGCAAGAGGGAGCGGAGAGGTAGAAGAGTTCTCTGGCAGCGTGACGGCGCTGCGGCGATGGTGGTGGAGCTATTTCGGCAGGGCTTCACCTAAGCACTGTAGAAAACCGATCTAGAGGAGAAACTATGCACTAGAGGAACGGGTAGCACGTGGCTGAAAATTCTATGCCAAATTCCTAAAATCCTCTAGTATATATAGGAGGATAGGAGGAGGAGGATTGGCTGCCAAAAATCCAGCCCTTGGGTCGGCCAAAGTGGGGAGGAGAGGAGGACTCCTCCTCCAATCCTAGTAGGACTAGGATTCCTCCTTTTTTTGGCCTTTTTCCACCTTTTTCCCTTTGGGCTTTTTCTCCCAGCCGCATGGGCCTTGTGTGGGACTTCCACCAGCCACAAATGGCTGGTATTTACTCTCCCACAGCCCATGAATCCTCTTGGGTCGAAATACCCCTCCCGGTGGTCTCCCGATAGACTACCGGCACTCCCGATACATTACCGATTAGCCCGAAACTTTTCCGACGACCAAAATGGGACTTCCTATATATCAATCTTTACCTCCGGACCATTCTGAAGCTCCTTGTGATGTCTGGGATCTCCTCCGGGACTCTGAACAACCTTCAGTCACCACCATACATAACTCTATACTACCGAAATATCACCGAACCTTAAGTGTGCAGACCCTGCGGGTTCGAGAACTATGTTGACATGACCGAGGCACCTCTACGGTCAATAACCAATAGCGGGACCTGGATGTCCATATTGGTTCCTACATATTCTACAAAGATCTTTATCGGTCGAACCTCTATGTCAAGGATTTAGTTAATCCCGTATGATGTTCCCTTTGTTCTTCGGTATGTTTACTTGCCCGAGATTCGATCATCGGTATCTCCATACCTAGTTCAACCTCGTTACCGACAAGTCTCTTTACTTGTTCTGTAATACAAGATCCCGTGATTAACACTTAGTCACATTGCTTGCAAGGCTTGTTGTGATGTTGTATTACCGAGTGGGCCCTGAGATACCTCTTCGTCTCACGGAGTAACAAATCCCAGTCTTGATCCATGCTAACCCAACAGACACCCTCGGAGATATCTGTAGAGTACCTTTATAGTCACCCAGTTACGTTGCGACGTTTGATACACACAAGGCACTCATCCGGTGTCAGTGAGTTGCATGATCTCATGGTCATAGTAATAGATACTTGACATGCAGAAAACAGTAGCATTAAACTGACACGACCATATGCTACGTTTGTAGTTTGGGTCTTGTCCATCCCATCGTTCTCCTAATGATGTGATCCCGTTATCAAATGAAATATCATGTCAATGGATAGGAAACCTTAACCATCATTGATCAACGAGCTAGTCTATTAGAGGCATACTAGGGACATGGTTTTTTCTATATATCCACACATGCATCTAAGTCTCCGATCAATACAATTATAGCATGGATAATAGACGATTATCATGAACAAGGAAAAATGATAATAACTAACTTATTATTGCCTATAGGGCATATTTCTAACAGTCTCCCACTTGCACTAGAGTCAATAATCTAGTTCACATCACCATGTGATTTGCATTGTTATGAATCTAACACCCAATGAGTTCTAGGGCTCGATCATGCTTTGCATGTGAAAGAGGTCTTATAGTCAACTGGTCTGCGACATTCAGATCCGTGTGTACTTTGCAAATTTCTATGTCAAGCCGTAAACACTGCTACCACACTCCACTTGGTACTATTCCAAATGGCTGCTCCGCTATACGTATCCAGATTGCTACTACGAGTCATCCGGATTGGTGTTAAAGCTTGCATCGACGTGACTCTTTACAATGAACTCTTTATCACCTCCATAATCGAGAAACATCTTCTTAGTCTTTTAGTTACTAAGGATAATCTTGACCGATGTCCAGTGCTCCATTCCAGGATCACTTTGAAACCTTCCGGCCATACTTATGCAAGGCTGACATCGAGTCTTGTGCATAGCATTGCATACATGATAGAGCCTATGGATGAAGCATATGGGATGACACTCATCTTTTCTCTATCTTCTGCAGTCACTGGGCAATGAGTCTTACTCAACTTTATACCTTACAAATCAGGCGGGAACTCTTTCTCTGACTGATCCATTTTGAACTCTTTCAAAATCTTGTCATGGTATGTACTCATTGAAAGTCTCATCAAGTATCTTGATCTATCTCTATAGATCTTGATGGTCAACAATTAGCTAGCTTTATCCAGGTCTTCCTTTGAAAAACTCTTTTCAAACAACCCTTTATGCTTTCCAGAAATTCTATATCATTTCCGATCAACAATATGTCAACCACATATGCTTATCAGAAACTCTATAGTGCTCCCACTCACTTTATTGTAAATACAAGATTCTCATAAACTTTGTATAGACTCAAAAACTTTAATCACCTCATCAAAGTGTATATTCCAACTCTGAGATGCTTGCTTCAGTTCAGAGAAGGATCACCGAAGCTTGCACACCTTTTAGCATCCTTAGGACTGACAAAACCTTCTGGTTGTATCACATACGACCTTTCCTCAAGAAAGGAAACAATGTTTTGGCATCCATCTGCCAGATTTTATAATTGAAAAATGCAGCAACTCCTAACATAATTCTAACAGAGTGTAGCATCTCTACGAGACAAAGTCTCATCACAGTCAACTCCTTGAACTTGCCAGAAACTTCATTGCGACAAGTCGAGCTTTATAAATGGTGACATTCACCATCAGCGTCTGTCTTCATTTTAAAAATCCATTTGTACTCAATGACCTGCCGTCCAACGAGCAAGTCTACCAAAGTCTATACTTGGTTTTCATATATGGATCCTTTCTCGGATTTCATGGCCTCTAACCATTTGTCGGAATCTGGGCCCATCATCGCTTCTCCACAGCTCGTAGGTTCATTGTTGTCCAATAACATGACCTCCAAGACAGGGTTTTCGTCCCGCTCAGGAGCAGTACACATCCTTGTCGACCTACGAGGTTCGATAGTAACTTGATCCAAAGCTTCATGATCATCATCATTTACTTCCTCTTCAACTGACGTAGGTTCCACAGAAACCTCTTCTGCGCTGCGCTACTCTCTGGTTGAAACAAAGGTTCAACAACCTCATCAAGTTCTATCTTCCTCCCACTCAATTCTTTCGAGAGAAACTTTTTCTCGGGAAAGGACCCGTTTTAGCGACAAACACTTTATGCTTGGATTTATGATAGAAGGTTCACCCAACTGTTCTTAGGGTATTCTACGAACATGCATTTGTCTGCTTTGGGTTCGAGCTCACTAGGTGAAAACATTTTCCACACAAGCGTCGCAGCCCCAAACATCAAGAGATGACAGCTTAGGTTTCTATCAAACCATAATTCACACGGTGTCATCTCAACGGATTTAGATGGTGCCCTATTTAAAGTGAATGTATTTGTCTCTAATGCACAACCCCAAAATTATAGTAGCAAAACGATAAGAGACATCATAACATGCACCATATCCAATAGAGCACGACTATGACGTTCGGACATACCATCACACTATGGTGTTCCAGGTGGCGTGTGTTGTGAAACAACTTTCACATTGTCTAAAGTTGTATGCCAAACTCGTAACTCAGATATTCACCTCCATGATCATATCGCAGATATTTTTATCTTCTTGTCACGATGATCTTAAACTTCGCTCTTAATTTTCTTGAACTTTTCAAACGATTCAGACTTGTGTTTCATTAAGTAAACATACACTATATCTACCCAAATCATCAGTGAAGGTAAGAAAATAACGATATCCACCGCACGCTACAAGACTCATTGGATTGCATACATCAACATGTATCATTTCCAATAAATCACTTGCCCGCTCCGTCAAACCAGAAAACGGGGTCCTTAGTCATCATTGACCAAGAGGCATGGTTCGCATGTCTCAACCGATTCGAAATCGAAAGAGTCCAAAGATCCATCAGCATGGAGTTTCTTCATGCGTTTTATACCAATATGACATTTAGTGGCAGTGCCACAAGTATGTGGTACTATCATTATTAACTTTGCATCTTTTGGCATCAATGTTATGAACATGTGTATTACTACGATCAAAATTCAACAAACCATTCTCACTGGGTGCATGACCATTGAAGGTATTATTCATGTAAACAGAATAACCATTATTCTCTAACTAAACTGAATAACCGTGTTGCAATAAACACGATCTAATCACATTCATGCTCAACGCAAAACACCAAATAACACTTATTTAGGTTTGTTACTAATCCCGAAGGTAGGGAGAGCGTGCGATGTCGATCACATCAACCTTGGAAACACTTCCAACACACATTGTCACCTCACCCTTAGCTAGTTCTCTGTTTATTCCGTAGCTTTTATTTCAAGTTACTAACATTTAGCAACCGAACTGGTATCCATAACCCAGGTGCTACTAGGAGTACTAGCAAGGTACACATCAATAACACATATATCAAATATACTTCTGTCGACGTTGGCAGCCTTCTTATCTACCAAGTATCTAGGGTTGTTCCACTTCAGCGACCACTCTCCTCATAATAGAAGCACTTCGTCTCGGGTTTGGGTTCATCTTTGGGTTGCTTCACTAGAGCAGCAATTGACTTGCCATCCATGAAGTTTCCCTCCTTGCCCTTGCCCTTCTCGAAACTAGTGGTTTTACTAACCATCAAAACTTGATGCTCCTTCTTGATTTCTACCTTCGCAGTGTCAAACGTTGCGAACAGCTCAGGGATCATCATTTCTATCCCTCGCATTTTATAGTTCATCACCAAGTTCTAGTAGCTTAGTGACAGTGACTTGGAGAACTATATCAATCACTATCTTATCTGGAAGATTAACTCCCACTCGATTCAAGCGATTGTAGCACCCAGACAATCTGAGCACATGCTCAACGATTGAGCTATTCTCCTTCATCTTGCAGACAAAGAATCTTGTTGGAGATCTCATATCTCGCAACATAGGCACGAGCCTGAGATCCTAATTTCAGCTTTTAGAACATCTCATATGTTCCGTGACGTTCAAAACGTTTCAGAGCCTCAATTCTAAGCCGTAATGCATGATGCACTAAACTATCAAGTAGTCATCAGAACGTGCCTGTCAGATGTTCACAACATCTACAGACGATGCTAGAGGGGTTGGCGCATCGAGTGGTGCATTAAGGACATAAGCCTTGTGTGCAGCAATGAGGACAATCCTCAGATCACGGACCAACTCCGCAACATTGCTACCATCATCTTTCAACTCTATTTCTCTAGGAACATATAAATATTCAAGGGAGCAATAGCGTGAGCTAGTAATCTACAACACAGTTTGCAATGACACTACTGACTATGTTCATCATAATGAGTTCAATTAATCATATTACCTAAGAACTCCCACTCAAATTGACATCCCTCAGGTCATCTGAGTGACACATGATCCAAATTCACCAACTCAAGTCCGATCATCACGTGAGTTTAGGTGGCTTCAATGGTGAACATCATTATGTTGATCATATCTACTATATGACTCATGTTCGACCTTTCGGTCTCTTGTGTTCCGAGGCCATGTCTGTACATGCTAGGCTCGTCTAGTTTAACCCGAGTGTTTTGCATGTGCAACACTGGCTTGCACCCGTTGTATGTGAACGTAGAGTCTATCACACCCGATCATCACGCGGTGTCTCAACACGACGAACTTTCGCAATGGTGCACACTCAGGGAGAACACAATTTATCTTGAAATTAAGTGAGGGATCACCTTATAATGCTACCGTCGTCCTAAGCAAAACAAGGTGCATAAAAGGATTAACATCACATGCAAATCATAAGTGACATGATATGGCCATGAACTTGTGATTTTACGTGGCTGCTACGAGTATCTAGCAAGAACAATTCTCACCTATGCATAAACGACAACGGTGATACACTAGTTGCTTTTCAACCTTCTCAAGTACATCCTTTGTCGAATCTGATCCAACTAAAGTGAGAGAAACTGGCACCCGCAAGCCATCTATGCAACAAGTTGCGTTTGAGGGAACCGGTCTCTCGTAAGCGTACGAGTAATGTTGGTCCGGGCCGCTTCATCTCACAATACCGTTGAACCAAAACATGACCAAGGGAGGAAGCAATCTAAGCATCAATGCCCACAAACTCTTTGTGTTCTACTCGAGATCTCATCTACACATAGACCTAGCTCTGATACCACAGTTGGGGAACGTTGCATGGGAAACACAAAATTTCCTACGCACACGCAAGATCTATCCATGGTGATAAGCATCTACAAGAGGGAGAGTGGATCTACATACCCTTGTAGATCGCTAAGCGGGAAGCGTTAAGAAAGACGGTTGGTGTAGTCGAAGTCTTCGCGATCCAAATCACCGAGCGTCCCGCGATCTCATCACGATCCGTCCCATGATCCAATCACGATCCGTCCCGCGAACTCATCACGATCCGTCTCGTGAACTCATCACGATCTTTCCCGCGATCTCATCACGATCCGTCCCGCAATCTGCTCACGGTCCGTCTCGCAATCTTGATCACGGTCCTTCCGATCTAGCACCGAACGGACGGCACCTCCGCGTTCAGCACACGTACAGCTTGATGACGATATCCGCCTTCTTGATCCAGCAAGAGGGAGTGGAGAGGTAGAAGTGTTCTCTGGTAGCGTGACGGCGCTGTGGCAATGGTGGTGGAGCTATTCCGGCAGGGCTTCGCCTAAGCACTGCAGAAAACTGATCTAGAGGAGAAACTATGCACTAGAGGAACGGGTAGCACATGGCTGAAAATTCTGTGCCAAAACCCTAAAATCCTCTAGTATATATAGGACGAGAGGAGGATGAGGCTTGGCTGCCAAAAATCCAGCCCTTGGGTCGGCCAAAGTGGGGAGGAGAGAAGGACTCCTCCTCCAATCCTAGTAGGAGTAGGATTCCTCCTTTTTTTGGCCTTTTTCCACCTTTTTCCCTTTGGGTTTTTTCTCCCAGCCGCATGGGCATTGTGTGGGACTTCCACCAGCCCACAAAAGGCTGATATTTACTCTCCCACAACCTATGAATCCTCTTGGGTCGAAATACCCCTCCCGGTGGTCTCCCGGTACACTACAGGCACTCCCGGTACATTACCGATTAGCCCGAAACTTTTTCGGCGACCAAAATGGGACTTCCTATATATCAATCTTTACCTCCGGACCATTCCGGAGCTCCTCGTGACGTCTGGGATCTCATCCAGGAATCCGAACAACCTTCGGTCACCACCATACATAACTCAATACTATCGAAACGTCACCGAACCTTAAGTGTGCAGACCGTGCGGGTTCGAGAACTATGTAGACATGACCGAGACACCTCTACGGTCAATAACCAATAGCGGGACCTGGATGCCCATATTGGTTCCTACATATTCTACGAAAATCTTTATCGGTCGAACCTCTATGTCAAGGATTCAGTTAATCCCGTATGATGTTCCCTTTGTTCTTCGGTATGTTTACTTGCCCGAGATTCGATCGTCGGTATCTCCATACCTAGTTCAACCTCGTTACCGGCAGGTCTCTTTACTCGTTACATAATACAAGATCCCGTGACTAACACTTAGTAACATTGCTTGCAAGGCTTGTTATGATGTTGTATTACCGAGTGGGCCCTGAGATACCTCTCCGTCACACGGAGTAACAAATCCTAGTCTTGATCCATGCCAACCCAACAGACGCCCTCGAAGATATCTGTAGAGTACCTTTATAGTCACCCAGTTATGTTGCGACGTTTGATACACACAAGGCACTCCTCCGGTGTCAGTGAGTTGCATGATCTCATGGTTATAGGAATAGATACTTGACATGCAGAAAACAGTAGCATTAAACTGACACGATCATATGCTACGTTTGTAGTTTGGGTCTTGTCCATCCCATCGTTCTCCTAATGATGTGATCCCATTATAAAATGACATCTCATGTCAATGGCTAGGAAACCTTAACCATCATTGATCAATGACCTAGTCTATTAGAGGCATACTAGGGACATGGTTTTGTCTATGTATCCACACATGCATCTAAGTCTCCGATCAATACAATTATAGAATTGATAATAAACAATTATCATGAACAAGGAAATACGATAATAACTAATTTATTATTGCCTCTAGGGCATATTTCCAACAACATGTACTCTGTACAACACCCCATATGAATACAATCAAAAGTAGGACATAGGGTATTATTTCCTTGAGAGATCCCGAACCTCGGTAAAATCATCTGTCCATGTTACCATCGCTCCAAGATGCCTAGCTTAGGACCCCTATTATGAGATATGCCGGATTTGACACCGACATTGGTGCTTTCATTGAGAGCCTGCTGGGTAGTCACCGCGGTGCGATGGGAATTCAGATCGGCTCCATCGCGATCTATGCATCCGAACCGAGCTACATTGTCAACGTCGGCATCTTCATCACCAGCTTGATTGGTCATCTCGGCTATGCCAAAGACATCGCTCCACGTCGGATCATATAGATCGGATGGTGTTTTTCATCAACATCAACTCCAATCTCAACCAAGATCATGGAAGAATCCTCCATGGTGCTCGGGGGATAAACGTCAACATTTCCCTCGGGCGATGACGCAGTTTTTCTGGTTAGCGGATTCGTGATCGTCATCACCGCCTCTTCGAGTGTCGTTTTGACGATTTCTTTAGTGGAATTGTGCGGAATTGAGTCTAGAACAACCCTGCAAAATTTTGTCGCGTTCCGGTGGAGGAATCTCCGGCGATCTGGAATATACCGGAGCCCCGTCGAATCTGGACGGGAATCTGGATGAGTTTACGGCGAGATTTCCAGTATTTAGCTCGGACTTCCATTGGAAAATCTCACTGTTCATCGACTGCGGAATTCCTATATCGAGCACCCTCAAAATTTCAGCTCGATCTGACCGTTTAAACTCCGGGAAACATCCGATGAGTATAAAGAATTTTGGATCTATTTTCTGCGCGAAAACAAATCCAGCCCAAGTTCATCTTTTTCATGAACGGGTTGTTGGACGTCCTTTTTGAAGGAAATTTTCTCATAATCTCGGTCATCCGACCAAGAGTTCGGCATCGCAAGGGCTGAATAATCATCAAGCAAACCTCGTAATCCGCAGGTTGTACGGGTCGGGTGCTTCGTTGCTTCATCAAGGCGGCATTGACCTGGTCACAAATTCCGACCTGCGTCGGCATCGCCATGCCGTTACTTTTTCAAGCTGACGTCCAGCATGCCGACCTGCTTTGACACCTCGGGTGACGTGAGATTTCGGTGTCACCAGCCGACCTGCTCCGTCACCTTGGCTAGACCGGGGCTTTGGCATCCCGCCATCAACCTGCTTTGGGGACTTCGGCGTCATCAGCCGACCTACACAAGACTTCGGCATCCGCCGATCACAGCTCTGCCATGCTAACTGGATCGAGGACTTCATGTCGCCACATCGACCATGCAGCGTTGCCACTTCATCAAGCCGAACTCTTCGTTCACGCACCTCGGGGCCCAAGCCATATTCCTTTACTTATTTGCTTGACTTAAATGCCGAGCTCCTCGCTCGGTCATCTCGGGCTTGGGGGCTGGGACCTCAGTCATTCTAAAGACTATGCACCATATCGGATCTGTCAAAAGTTCGATGGGTGTCCTCATCCCACCACAAGCCCGGATCGCCTCATGGACACCGAACACATTAACCAGCTAAGTCGCTTTCATGTTAAAATATTTTTAGCTTTCTAACTTTGTTCGGTTCGACCAAGCGTTATACTTTTTTAACAAAAAGTTGCTTGTGAAAAGCTTTCTTTGTCAAAACCTTCTTTGTTACAACCAAATTCAAATACCCCTTTTACTTGGGGGCTTCCTTTGTGAAACCTTTTCTCTTTGCATGTGATTATTATTGTACAGCTTCTTTCGTTTCTCGTGTATTATGCCAAAATATGCATCATGATGACTTAAGTGTTCCGCAAAGTTGGGTTGCCTGGCTCCTGTGCTTACCCCTACGTTCCCGATTGTTCAGCTAGCGCGTAAAGGGAGCACCTCTGTGATTGTTACGATCGGTTCTGTTGGAAATATGCCCTAGAGGCAATAATAAATTTGTTATTATTGTATTTCATGGTTCATGATAATTGTCTATTGTTCATGCTATAATTGTGTTAACCGGAAACCGTAATACATGTGTGAATACATAGACCACAACGTGTCCCTAGTGAGCCTCTAGTTGGCTAGCTCGTTGATCAATAGATGGTCTCGGTTTCATGACCATGGACATTGGATGTCGTTGATAACGGGATCACATCATTAGGAGAATGATGTGATGGACAAGACCCAATCCTAAGCATAGCACAAAGATCGTGTAGTTCGTTTGCTAAAGCTTTTCAATGTCAAGTGTCATTTCCTTAGACCATGAGATTGTGCAACTCCCGGATACCGTAGGAATGCTTTGGGTGTGCCAAACGTCACAACGTAACTGGGTGGCTATAAAGGTGCACTACGGGTATCTCCGAAAGTATCTGTTGGGTTGGCATGAATCGAGACTGGGATTTGTCACTCCGTGTGACGGAGAGGTATCTCTGGGCCCACTCGGTAAGACATCATCATTATGAGCTCAATGTGACTAAGGAGTTAGTCACGGGATGATGTATTACGGAACGAGTAAAGAGACTTGCCGGTAACGAGATTGAACAAGGTATGGGGATACCGACGATCGAATCTCGGGCAAGTACCATACCGATAGACAAAGGGAATTGTATACGAGATTGATTGAATCCCCGACATCGTGGTTCATCCGATGAGATCATCGTGGAGTACGTGGGAGCCAACATGGGTATCCAGATCCCGCTGTTGGTTATTGGCCGAAGAGGTGTCTCGGTCATGTCTACGTGTCTCCCGAACCTGTAGGGTCTACACACTTAAGGTTCGATGACGCTGGGGTTATAGGGAAATGGTATACGTGATTACCGAAGGTTTTTTGGAGTCCCGGATGAGATCCCGGACATCACGAGGAGCTCCGGAATGGTCCGGAGGTAAAGATTGATATATAGGAAGTCCAGTTTTGGTCACCGGAAAGTTTTCGGGCTCATCGGTAGTGTACCGGGTGTGCCGGGAGGGTGCCGGAGGACCCCCGGGAGGGGTGTGACGACCAAAGGACCACATGGGCTGTTAGATAAAGTGTGCCAGCCCTTATTGGGCTGGGCAAGACTTTTGCTAAAGGCCCATGCGGCTGGAGATAAGGAGATAAGGCAAAAAGGATTTAAAAGGAGGAGATCCACCTCCCTTGTGGGAGGTGGACTCTCCCTTTAATTCGGCCGGCCATCTCCTCTTTGGAGTAGAGGCCAAGCCAGCCCTCCACGTCCCTCCTCCTATATATACTTGAGGTTTTGGATGTTTTGAGACAAGATTTGATCTCTCTCTCTCACGGCGAAGCCCTACCTCTCTTCTTCCTCCTCCGCAGCGCTTAGGCGAAGCCCTGTCGGAATACCTTGCTACTCCACCACCACCACGCCGTCGTGCTGCTGTTGGAGACCTTCCCCAACCTCTCCTTCCTCCTTGCTGGATCAAGGTGTTGGAGACGTCACCGGGCTGCACGTGTGTTGAACGCGGAGGTGCCGTCCGTTCGGCACTTGATCGGATCTACCGCGATCTGAATCGCTGCGAGTACGACTCCATCAACCGCGTTCTTGTAACGCTTCCGCTTAGCAATCTTCAAAGGTATGAAGATGCAATCTCTCCCCTCTCGTTTCTGGTTTCTCCATAGATAGATCTTGGTGAACGTAGGAAAATTTTGATTTACTACTACGTCTTCCCAACAGTGGCATCATGAGCTAGGTCTATGCGTAGAATCTATGCACGAGTAGAACACAAAGTAGTTGTGGGCATCGATTTTGTTAATATGCTTGCCGTTACTAGTCTTATCTTGATTCGACGGTATTGTGGGATGAAGCAGCCCGGACCAACCTTACACGTACGCTTACGTGAGACCGGTTCCACCGCCTGACATGCACTAGTTGCATAAGGTGGCTAGCGGGTGTCTGTCTCTCCCACCTTAGTCGGATTGGATTCGATGAAAAGGGTCCTTATGAAGGGTAAATAGCAATTGGCATATCACGTTGTGGTTTTGACGTAGGTAAGAAACGTTCTTGCTAGAAACCTATAGCAACCACGTAAAAACTTGCAACTACAAATTAGAGGACGTCTAACTTGTTTTTGCAGCATATGCCGTGTGATGTGATATGGCCAAAAGGATGTGATGTGATGCATTGTGATGTATGAGATTGATCATGTTCTTGTAATAGGGTTCACGACTTGCATGTCGATGACTATGACAACCGGCAGGAGCCATAGGAGTTGTCTTATACTATTGTATGACCTGCGTGTCAATCATAAACGCCATGTAATTACTTTACTTTATTGCTAAACGTTAGCTGTAGTAGTAGAAGTAATATTTGGCGAGACAACTTCATGAAGACACAATGATGGAGATCATGATGATGGAGATCATGGTGTCGTGCCGGTGACAGTGATGATCATGGTGCCCCGAAGATGGAGATCAAAGGAGCAAGATGATATTGGCCATATCATGTCACTATATTGATTGCATGTGATGTTTATCATGTTTACATCTTATTTGCATAGAACGACGGGAGTAAATAAGATGATCTCTCAATAAAATTTCAAGAAAGGTGTTCACCCTAACTGTGCACCGTTGCTAAGGATCGTCGTTCCGAAGCACCACGTGATGATCGGGTGTGATAGGTTCTAACGTTCGCATACAACGGGTGTAAGCCAGATTTACACATGCGAAACACTTAGGTTGACTTGACGAGCCTAGCATGTACAGACATGGCCTCGGAACACGGAGGACCGAAAGGTCGAACATGAGTCGTATAGAAGATACGATCAACATAGAGATGTTCACCATGGATGACTAGTCCGTCTCACGTGATGATCGGACACGGGCTAGTTGACATGGATCATGTATCACTTGGAAGACTAGAGAGATGTCTATCTAAGTGGGAGTTCATTAATAATTTGATTAAATGAACTTAATTATCATGAACTTAGTCTAAAAATGTCCTTGCAAATTATGTCGTAGATAGCTCACGCTGTAGCTCCCCAGTTTTAGTGATACAATCCTAGAGAAAAGTAAGTTGAAAGTTGATGGTAGCAATAATGCGGACTGGGTCCGTGATCTGAGGATTGTCCTCATTGTTGCACAGAAAGCTTATGTTTTTTATGTACCGCTAACTGCATCACTCCCTCAAGCGTTGTCTGTAGATGTTGTGAACATATGACAGGCACTTTTTGGTGACTACGTGATAGTTCAATGCGTCATGCATTACGGCTTAGAATTGAGGCTCCAAAACGTTTTGAACGTCATGGAACATATGAGATGTTCTAGGAGCTGAGATTGTGAACTCAGGCTCGTGCCTATGTTGAGAGGTATGAGACCTCCAACAAGATTCTTTGTCTGCAAGATAAAGGAGAATAGCTCAATCGCTGAGCGTGTGCTCAGATTGTCTGGGTGCTACAATCACTTGAATCAAGTGGGAGTTAATCTTCCAGATGAGATAGTGATTAATGCAGTTCTCCAAGTCACTGCCACCAAGCTACTAGAGCTTCGTGATGAACTATAACATGCCAGGGATGGATAAGATGATCCCTGAGTTGTTCGTGATGTTTGACACCACGAAGGTAGAAATCAAGAAGGAGCATCAAGTGTTGATGGTTAAGTGAAACCACTAGTTTCAAAAGGGGCAAGGGCAAGAACGGAAAACTTCAGGAATGGCAAGCCAGTTGTTGCTCTAGTGAAGAAACCCAAGGTTGAGCCCGAACCCGAGACTAAGTGCTTCTGTTATGAGGAGAATGTTCGCTGAAGCGGAAAACCCCTAGATGCTTGGTAGATAAGAAGGCTGGTAATGTCAATGGAAGTATATTTGATATACGTGTTAGTGATGTGTACCTTGCTGGTACTCCTAGTAGCACCTGGGTATTGGATACCGGTTCGGTTGCTAAGTGTTAGCAACTCGAAATAAAAGCTATGGAGTAAATGGAGACTAGCTAGGTGAAAGGTGGCGATGTGTGTTGGAAGTATTTCCAAGATTGATGTGATCACCATCGCACGCTCTCTCTACCTTCAGGATTTGTGATAAACCTAAATAAATGTTATTTGGTGTTTGCGTTGAGCATGAACGTGATTAGATCATGATTAGTGTGATACGGTTATTCATATAAGTTAGAGAATAATGGTTATTCTGTTTACATGGATAATGCCTTCAATGGTCATGCACCCACTCGAAATGGTTTATCGAATCATGATCGTAGTAGTACACATATTCATAACATTGGTACCAAAAGATACAAAGTTAATAATGATTGTACCACATGCTTGTGGCACTGCCACGTAATGTCATATTGGTATAAATCGCATGAAGAAACTCCATGATGATGGATTTTTTGACTCACTCGATTTCGAATCGGTTGAGACATGCGAGCCATGCCTCTTGGGCAAGATGACTGAGACCCTGTCATCCAATATGATGGAGCGGGCAAGTGGCTTATTGGAATTAATACATGTTGATGTATGTGGTCCAATGAGTGTTGAAACACACAGTGGATATCGTTGTTTTTCTTTACCTTCACTGATGATTTGAGTAAATATGGGGATATTTACTTAATGAAACACGAATCTGAAATGTTTGAAAGGTTCAAGGAGTTTCAGAGTGAAGTTAAAGATCATCGTGACAAGAAGATAAATGTCTATGATATGATCATGGAGGTGAATATCTAAGTTATGAGTTTGTTATGCAATTTTAGACAATGTGGAAATTGTTTCACAGCTCACGCCTCCTGGAACACCATAGTGTGATGGTGTGTTCGAACGTCGTAGTCGTGCTCTATTGGATATAGTGAGTACTATGATGTCTCTTATCATTTTGCCACTATCGTTATGGGGTTATGCATTAAAGACAAATCCATTCACTTTAATAGGGCACCATCTAAGTCTGTTGAGATGACACCGTGAGAATTATGGTTTGACAGAAGCCTAAGCTGTCATTTCCTAATGTTTGGGGCTGCGACGCTTATGTGAAAATGGGTTTTTCACCTAGCGAGCTAGAACTCAAAGCAGACAAATGCATCTTCATAGAATACCCTAATGAGACATTGGGTATACCTTCTATCTCAGATCCAAGCACAAAAGGTGTTTGTTGCTAAGAACGGGTCCTTTCTTGAGAAAGAGTTTCTCTCGAAAGAATTGAGTGGGAGGAAGATAGAACTTGATGAGGTTGTTGAACCTTTGTTTCAACCAGAGAATAGCGCAACACAGAAAGATGTTTCTGTAGAGCCTACTCAGTTGAAAAGGAAGTTAATGATGATGCTCATGAAGCTTCGGATCAAGTCACTATCGAACCTCGTAGGTCGACAAGGACGCGTACTGCTCCTGAGTAGTACGACAACCCTGTCTTGGAAATCATGTTGTTGGACAACGATGAACCTACGAACTATGGAGAAGCGATGGTGGGCCCGGATTTCAACAAATGGCTAGGAGCCATGAAATCCGAGAAAGGATCCATGTATGAAAACCAAGTATGGACTTTGGTAGACTTGCCTGTTGAATGGCGGGTCATTGAGTACAAATGGACCTTTGAGATAAACATAGACGCTAATGGTGAAATGTCACCGTTTATAAAGCTCGACTTGTCGCAAAGAAGTTTCCGCCAAGTTCAAGGAGTTGACTATGATGAGATTGTCTCATCTGTAGCGATGCTAAAAGTCTATTAAAATTTTGTTAGCAGTTGTTGCATTTTTCGATTATGAAATCTGGCAGATGGATGACAAAACAAGGTTTCCGTAATGGTTTCTGTGAGGAAGAGTTGTATGTGATACAACCAGAAGGTTTTGTCAATCCTAAGGATGCTAATAATATGCAAACTCCAGCGATCCTTCTATGGACTGGAGCAAGCATCTCGGAGTTGGAGTATATGCTTTGATGAGGTGATCAAAGTTTTTAAGTTTATACAAAGTTTATGAGAAACTTGTATTTGCAAGAAAGTGAGTGGGAGCACTATAGAATTTCTTATAAGAATATGTAGTTGACATATTATTGATCGGAAATGATGTAGAATTTCTGGAAGAGCATGAAGGGTTGTTTGAAAAGAGTTTTTTCAAAGGAAGACCCAGATAAAGCTACTATTTTATTGAGCATCAAGATCTATAGGGATAGATCAATTCGCTTGATAAGTTTTTTCGACGAAGACATACCTTGACAAGTTTTTGAAGGAGTTCAAAATAGATGGGTCAAAGAAGGAGTTCTTGACTGTATTGTAAGGTGTGAAATTGAGTAAGACTCAATACCCGACCACGGCAGAAGATAAAGAAAAGATGAGTGTCATCTCCTATGCTTTAGCCATAGGCTCTATATAGTATGCCATGCTGTGTACCGCACCTGTGTGTGCCTTGCCATGAGTCTGTCAAGGGGTACAAGAGTAATCCAAGAGTGGATCACTAGACAGCGGTCAAAGTTAGCCTTAGTAACTTGAGAACTAAGGAAATATTTCTCGATTATGGAGGTGATAAAGAGTTCATCGTAAAGTGTTACGATGATGCAAGCTTTAAGACCAATCCGGATGACTCTTAGTAGAAATCCAGCTACGTATAGTGGACCAGCCATTTGGAATAGCTCCAAGTGGAGCGTGGGAGCAGTATCTACAAATATGAAATGGAAAGTTTGCAAAGGTACACACGGATCTGAATGTCGCAGACCCGCTGCCTAAAAACCTCTTTCACGAGCAGAACATGAACAAACCCCAGAACTTATTGGGTGTTAATCACATGATGATATGATCACATGGTGATGTAAGTGTTAATCACATGGTGATGTGAACTAGATTATTGACTCTAGTGCAAGTGGGAGACTGTTGGAAATATGCCCTAGAGGCAATAATAAATTGGTTATTATTGTATTTCATGGTTCATGATAATTGTCTATTGTTCATGCTATAATTGTGTTAACCGGAAACCGTAATACATGTGTGAATACATAGACCACAACGTGTCCCTAGTGAGCCTCTAGTTGGCTAGCTCGTTGATCAATAGATGGTCTCGGTTTCATGACCATGGACATTGGATGTCGTTGATAACGGGATCACATCATTAGGAGAATGATGTGATGGACAAGACCCAATCCTAAGCATAGCACAAAGATCGTGTAGTTCGTTTGCTAAAGCTTTTCAATGTCAAGTGTCATTTCCTTAGACCATGAGATTGTGCAACTCCCGGATACCGTAGGAATGCTTTGGGTGTGCCAAACGTCACAACGTAACTGGGGGCTATAAAGGTGCACTACGGGTATCTCCGAAAGTATCTGTTGGGTTGGCATGAATCGAGACTGGGATTTGTCACTCCGTGTGACGGAGAGGTATCTCTGGGCCCACTCGGTAAGACATCATCATTATGAGCTCAATGTGACTAAGGAGTTAGTCACGGGATGATGTATTACGGAACGAGTAAAGAGACTTGCCGGTAACGAGATTGAACAAGGTATGGGGATACCGACGATCGAATCTCGGGCAAGTACCATACCGATAGACAAAGGGAATTGTATACGGGATTGATTGAATCCCCGACATCGTGGTTCATCCGATGAGATCATCGTGGAGTATGTGGGAGCCAACATGGGTATCCAGATCCCGCTGTTGGTTATTGGCCGGAGAGGTGTCTCGGTCATGTCTACGTGTCTCCCGAACCCGTAGGGTCTACACACTTAAGGTTCGATGACGCTGGGGTTATAGGGAAATGGTATACGTGATTACCGAAGGTTGTTCGGAGTCCCGGATGAGATCCCGGACGTCACGAGGAGCTCCGGAATGGTCCGGAGGTAAAGATTGATATATAGGAAGTCCAGTTTTGGTCACCGGAAAGTTTTCGGGCTCATCGGTAGTGTACCGGGTGTGCCGGGAGGGTGCCGGAGGACCCCCGGGAGGGGTGTGACGACCAAAGGACCACATGGGCTGTTAGATAAAGTGTGCCAGCCCTTATTGGGCTGGGCAAGACTTTTGCTAAAGGCCCATGCGGCTGGAGATAAGGAGATAAGGCAAAAAGGATTTAAAAGGAGGAGATCCACCTCCCTTGTGGGAGGTGGACTCTCCCTTTAATTCGGCCGGCCATCTCCTCTTTGGAGTAGAGGCCAAGACAGCCCTCCACGTCCCTCCTCCTATATATAATTGAGGTTTTGGATGTTTTGAGACAAGATTTGATCTCTCTCTCTCACGGCGAAGCCCTACCTCTCTTCTTCCTCCTCCGTAGCGCTTAGGCGAAGCCCTGTCGGAATACCTTGCTACTCCACCACCACCACGCCGTCGTGCTGATGTTGGAGACCTTCCCCAACCTCTCCTTCCTCCTTGCTGGATCAAGGTGTTGGAGACGTCACCGGGCTGCACGTGTGTTGAACGCGGAGGTGCCGTCCGTTCGGCACTTGATCGGATCTACCGCGATCTGAATCGCTGCGAGTACGACTCCATCAACCTCGTTCTTGTAACGCTTCCGCTTAGCGATCTTCAAAGGTATGAAGATGCAATCTCTCCCCTCTCGTTGCTGGTTTCTCCATAGATAGATCTTGGTGAACGTAGGAATTTTTTTATTTACTACTACGTCTCCCCAACAGGTTCATCCGAATTCGTACCTTAGATGGGCGAAGCCGAAAGCTAGCGTTCTTATTGTTTTCAACTAAGATCGGCACACGACGGAACTCACGCGTACACAAATCTATTGCACAAGTCTCATAGTAATCATGAGCGACCAAAGAAAGGTACCGTTGGGCACTATTTTCTTTGAAGATGCTTCTTACATTACATAAGTAATATAGCATAAGTTTCCTGGGTGCGCTTTGTCTGTTATAGCCTCATGGCCTGATTGCCTGATTATCCGAAACACCGCCCATATTCTCGGTAGACGGAGTAGATAACACTTTTCGGCCCCTGGCCAAAGAGGGAGAAGCCGACGGTCGGTTAAGACGTGTTCAAAATTTGGGCGAACACAGATATTATATAAGTACTTCGGTACATACAATCATTGTACATAAAATCCTTTTACCCAAAGTCACATGGGGGATCTTAAATTAATATGAGCCATTTTATAATAGATGTTTTTTTCTTAGTCATTGCAAAGTATTTTTCTACAACTCCTTTCTCGACTCAAGTGTATGATCAATAGCCGGGTAGCCTGGTTTCTCTCTAAAGCCTCTCGCGTTTAGTTCGCTAAACTGGCCCGAGAAACACTCTGCCTTCGGGATAGGGAGGCTGAAGCCGAAGGCTGACCCACTTAAACTCTAAGAGATCGGATGTGTCATGTCAAAGCACGACGAAATCACAATTTTAAGACCAATTTCATATTGACACCAAAAAAACTTGATTCAATCTAGACGTAAAGTTTTGACGCATGTTTTTTCGTCTTTTTAGCTTATAACATCTTTCACCTAGTTTTTTTCAGCGGTACATTCTCTTGGCTTGAAACTCTTTTCTAAAACTACAGTTCGGCATCTTTGCTGCTGAACTCCACCTCGGTATTGTCAAAACATACATGAAAGTTGAACTAGTTCCCGAGGAGGTATGATCCTAGGGTCGGCCATGTTGCCCAACCCAAGTCTCGGGGGCTACTGCATTGATAATTCAATACAGAAGATTTAAGTGCAATACAGTTCCCGAGGAGATTATGGTCCTCAGGTTGGTCGGCCGCACCCAACCAGAGTCTCGAGGTCTGTGCACACCGCTCTTGTGTTCCGAAGTATGCTGCCGAGCTGGGAGTTGATCCTCAGGCTGATTTTGCAAATCGACCTAAGTCTCAGGTGCTACTGGGATCAGCAGTTTTATGTTATCCTTCACGTGCATCTCGGGTTTTAGACCAAAACACACCTTGAGGGATACTGGTTATATATCTTGGCAGAGAATAAATTGCACCAATCGAAAATATCCGTGAAAAATAAGCCCACGGTCAGGGTGGTGCACCATCTCGGAAGCAATCCGGCATAAAGCTCGGGCGCAAGTGGCTGGCTCCATAGAGGGTATTTCCGGCATTAAGCTCAAATGAATTTCTTCAATTTTTTAAAGACCGAGGTATTCTATGATACCTCGGATGCCGATCATCCTTGGAGCTCAGATGCAGTTCGACATTGGAGCTCGGAAGCAGTCCGGCATAAAGCTCAAGATCGGAGATGCCTCAGAGGCAGTCCAGCATAAAAGCTCGGATGTGAATAGCTCGCTCCATAAAAGACTATTCCGGCATTTAAGCCCGGATGAAGTCCTTAAAATTTTCAAAGCCCGAGGTAATTTATGACCCCTCGGATGCTTACTAGTGTTAGAGCTCAGATAAAATCTGGCGTTGGAGCTCCGACGGAGTCCGTCATTGGCACTCAGATGCCGATCAACATTAGGCTTCGGCTACAAAAAGACACCTTGGAAGCAGTTCGACATCAAGCTCGGACGCGAGTGGTTGTCTCCCTAGAGGGTTTTTCCGGCATTATGTTCGGTTGAACTCCTCCAAACTTTTCATGACTGAGCACTAGTAGAAAACAGGGCATTGGTTCGGGCCGGGCCAGCACATTAGTCCCGGTTTAGTCACAAACCGGGACCAATGGAGGCAACAGTACCGGTTCGTGAGGCCAGGGGGCCGGGCGGGCCACGTGGGGCATTGGTCCCGGTTCGTCTGGAACCTTTGGTCCCGGTTCCAGACACGAACCGGGACCAATGTGCCTCGCTCCTGGCCCACAACCATTGGTCCTAGTTCGTGGCTAGATCCGGGACCAAAGGGGGACCTTTAGTCCCGGTTCCAGCCACGAACCGGAACCAATGAGATGCCTATATATACCCCCTCGCCAGCGAGCAGAGCTACATTGCTCTATTTTTCAGGCCGGCGAGGGGAGAGCTTTGTGGTGCTCTAGCTCACCTCCTATGCAGATGAGGTGTTTGATGAAATGGCCAAGCCAAACTTAAGCTTTCTCCTCTCGAAGCTCCTTGTCCAAACTCCATTTTCGTCAAGATTTGTCTAGGTTTGGCGGTCCGTCCTTTCCCGTCCTCGTCCTGAAACCGCCGTCGATCGCCCGTGCGTGGTGAGCCTCTTGATCTTATCTTCTAGATAAAAGAAAATATACTTACTCGTATGATTTTCTTACTTTTATTATTGTTTGTTATTATATAGTGCCATGGTTATGGTATCCTCCCATGTCGGCCCTCCGTCCAATCTATGATTCAGATGTGATATATTATCTTTTATATAACTATTTCACATATCTAATGTCTATGACAATTAATTATATGCCACCAACTTGACGTAGATGTTTTTATCTATAGGAAGTAGTTGAACCAGAAATTCCAACCGACTATGCAATTTTGCTCGAGAAGTTAACAAAAGTTGAAAAAGAAATCAATCATTTGAAAGAAAAATTGTAAAGAACTGAAGATGACAAGATGAGATTGGAGTTGCATTTGTCGATATCGTCGTCGATCACAAGACCAAGATGGATGCAACGCGCTTGAAGCTTAGAAAGATTAGAAAATATGCCATTCATACTGAGGCTTGGTATCATTTTGCCGTTGTATCAATTGGTACCTTAGTAGCGATTATGATTGCATTTGTTGCCGCATTTAAATTTTTTACGTAGTTTCGCTGTATGTTTTAATTAGATGCTCTTGAGAGATATATGTTGTTCAATGATGACAACTATGTATGAACTGTACGTATTTATTTTGGTCATTATTGTACTTTAGCTATAATGTGATGATGAAATTCTATTAATTTGGTCACTTCTCTATTCATGATATGTTGTAATGGTTTGTAATACACTTTATTATATAACACACGTAGATGAACCGGCAATGGATGTACGGTGACCGACGCACCTCCGAGTATATTAAGGGCCTGCATAATTTTGAACACACAAAAAATCTGGAGTTCAAATAAGTTCAAGAAAATGAAATGCCTTTTGTAACAGATGAGTTTTCGTTCAGAACCCTGATACTTCGAAAGAGACTGTCCGTTTTGTACACGAAGTGCATCCAGCTTTTGTCATAACCCTCTCAACTTTTTAGCGCATGCTATGTGGGTGAAATGATGATACCATGACAACTTTCAACCTTTTCAGAGTTCATTTGCAGTGGTTTTCAATTTCAGGGTCATTTAGCTCAAAAATATCAATAACTGCATGAAAAATAACAAATGATGTCGGGAAGGGTTGAAAATTGATGATGTGGCTTTGAATGGTGAATTTTAAACACACAAAAAGCCTGGAGTTCAAATAAGTTCAAGAAAATGAAATGTCTTTTGTAACATATGAGTTTCCGTTCAGAACCCTGATACTTCGAAACAGACTGTCTGTTTTTGTACACAAAGTGCATCCAGCTTTTGCCGTAACCCTCTCGACTTTTTAGCGCATGCTATTTGGGTGAAATGATGATACCATGCCAAGTTTCAACCCTTTCAGAGTTCATTTGTAGTGCTTTTCAATTTCAAGGTCATTTAGCTCAAAAAAATCAATAACTGAATGAAAAATAACAAATGATGTCGTGAAGGGTTGAAAATTGATGATGTGGCTTTGAATGGTGCATTTTGAACACATAAAAAGCCTGGAGTTCAAATAAGTTCAAGAAAATGAAATGCCTTTTGTAACTGATGAGTTTCCGTTTGGGACCCTGATACATCGAAAGAGACTGTCATTTTCTACACGAAATGCATCCAGCTTTTGCCGTAACCCTCTCAACTTTTTAGCGCATGCTATGTGGGTGAAATGATGATACCATGCTAACTTTCAACCTTTCCAGAGTTCATTTGCAGTGTTTTTCAATTTCAGGGTCATTTAGCTCAAAAAAATCAATAACTAAAATTATAAACCTCTAGTATTTTTGAAACTAAAATTATATAAAACCTAAAAATTACCAAATTGAATATAATGTTAAAACAAAGTATAAATAGCAGGAAAAATAGCAAATAAATAACATAAAAAATTGCAAAAGTGGAAATAGATGCGCTTACACTGAAATTCAACCTAAATTCAAGGTGCTAGTTAGGCACCTAACTAGCATTTTGAATTTAGGTCAAATTTCATGTATAAGGGCATCTATTTTCACTATGAGAGGAGCTTGACAGGTCAAGCGCATCGGGGCTTATAAACAAGTCTTGTCTCCCCTCGACTAGCGAGGTGCGACTAAACATCTGCTGCTTCCCCGCCGGCCGACAAAAAGGGACTAGTGGCCCCGGTTGGTGCCACCAACTGGCACTAATGCCCCCCTTTCGTCCCGGTAGGTGCCACCAACCGGGACCAAAGGTCCCTGTTTCCCGCTCTTTGGGCTGCTAAAAAGAGGGCTTTGGTCCCGGTTGGTGGCACCAACTTGGACTAAAGGTCTGCATTGTTCCCGGTTGGTGCCACCAACCGGGACCAAAGCTCCCTGTTTCCCGCCCTTTGGGCTGCTGAAAACAGGGCTTTGGTCCCGGTTGGTGGCACCAACCGGGACTAAAGGTGGGCATTGGTCCCGGTTGGTGCCACGAACCGGGACGAATGCTTCTTCTATATAAGTGGCACTTAGGAAATCTCGCAGTTTTCATTGCCCTCCTCGTCTTCCCGTCGCCGTCCCTGCCGCCCCCGTCGCCGCCCTCGCTGTCGTCACCCCCCTTCTCGTCGCCGCTGTTGGGGAACGTCGAATGGGAAACAAAAATATTCCTACGCACACGCAAACCTATCCATGGTGATGAGCATCTAAGAGAGGGAGAGTGGATCTACGTACCCTTGTAGATCGCTAAGCGGGAAGCGTTAAGAAACGCGGTTGGTGTAGTCGAACATCTTCGCGATCCAAATCGCCGAGCGTCCCGCGATCTCATCACGATCCGTCCCGCGATCCAATCACGATCCGTCCCGCGAACTCATCACGATCCATCCCGCGATCTCATCACGATCCGTCTCACGATCTTGATCACGATCTGTCCCGCGAACTCATCATGATCTGTTCCGCGATCTCATCACGATCTGTCTCGCGATGTCGATCACAGTCCTTCTGATCTAGCGCCGAACGAACGTCACCTGCGTGTTCAGCACACGTGCAACTTGATGACGATCTCCGCCTTCTCGATCCAGCAAGAGGGGCAGAGAGGTAGAAGAGTTCACCGGCAGCGTGACGGCGCTGTGGTGATGGTGGTGTAGTAATTCCGGCAGGGCTTCGCCTAAGCGCTGCAGAAAAACTGATCTAGAGGAGACTGGAGGAACGGGTAGCACGTCGCTGTAAAAACTATCTAAAACCCTTCTATTCCACCAGTATATATAGGAGGAGAGGAGGAGGAGGGCTTGCGCAGGGCACAACTACTCTTGGAGTCGGCCGGCCAAGGAGTAGGAGTCCTAGACTCCTACTCCAATCCTAGTAGGAGTAGGACTCTCCCTTTCTTAGCCTTTTTCTCCACTTTTCTCTATGGGCCTTTTCCTCCTGCCGCGTGGGCCTTGTGTGGTTATTCCACCAGCCCACTAAGGGCTGGTTAATACTCTCGCATAGCCCATGAAGCCTCTAGGGTCGAAATACCCCTCCTGGAGGTCTCCCGGTACACTACCGGCACTCCCGGTACACTACCGATGAGCCCGAAACTTTTCCGGCGACCAAACTGGGACTTCCTATATATGAATCTTTACCTATGGACCATTCCGGAGCTCCTCGTGACGTCTGGGATCTCATCCGGGACTCCGAACAACCTTCGGTCACCACCATACATAACTCTATACTACCGAAACGTCACCAAACCTTAAGTGTGCAGACCCTGCGGGTTCGAGAACTATGTAGACATGACCGAGACACCTCTAGGCCAATAACCAATGGCGGAACCTGGACGTCCACATTGGTTCATACATATTCTACGAAGATCTTCATCGGACGAACCTTTATGTCAAGGATTCAGTCAATCCCGTATAACGTTCCCTTTGTTCTTCGGTATGTTACTTGCCCGAGATTCGATCGTCGGTATCTCCACACCTAGTTCAATCTCGTTACCAGCAAGTCTCTTTACTCGTTCCGTAATGCAAGATCCCGTGGCTAACACTTTAGTCACATTGCTTGCAAGGCTTGTTTGTGATGTTGCATTACCGAGTTGGCCCTGATATACCTCTCCGTCACACGGAGTAACAAATCCTTGTCTTGATCCATGCCAACTCAACAGACACCCTCGGAGATACCTGTAGAGCACCTTTATAGTCACCCAGTTACGTTGCAACGTTTGATACACACAAGGCACTCCTCCGATGTCCGTGAGTTGCATGATCTCATGGTCATAGGAACATATACTTGACATGCAGAAAACAGTAGCAATAAACTGACACGATCATATGCTACGTTTGTAGTTTGGGTCTTGTCCATCACATCATTCTCCTAATGATGTGATCCCGTTATCAAATGACATCTCATGTCCATGGGCTAAGAAACCTTAACCATGTTTTGATCAACGAGCTAGTCTATTAGAGGCATACTAGGGACATGGTTTTGTCTATGTATCCACACATGCATTTAAGTCTCCGATCAATACAATTATAGCATTGATAATAAATGATTATCATGAACAAGGAAATATGATAATAACTAATTTATTATTGTCTCTAGGGCATTTCCAACAGTCTCCCACTTGCACTAGAGTCAATAATCTAGTTCACATCACGATGTGATTCGCATTGTTATGAATCTAAGACCCAAAAAGTTCTGGGGCTTGATCATGCTTTGCATGTGAGAGAGGTCTTATAGTCAACGGGTTCGCGATATTCAGATCCGTGTGTACTTTGCAAATCTCTATGTCAAACCGTAAACACTGCTACCACACTCCACTTGGTACTTTTTCCAAATGGCTGCTCCACTATACGTATCCAGATTGCTACTACTAGTCATCCGGATAGGTGTTAAAGCTTGCATCGACGTAACTCTTTATGACGAACTCTTTATCACCTCCATAATCAAGAAACATTTCCTTAGTACTCTGGTCACTAAGGATAATTTTGACCACTGTCCAGTGATCCACTCCTGGACCACTCTTGTACCCCTTGACAGACTCATGGCAAGGCACACACAGGTGTGGTACACAGCATGGCATAATATAGAGCCTATGGATAAGGCATAGGGAACGACGTTCGTCCTTTCTCTTTCTTTTGCCGTTGTCGAGTTTTGAGTCTCACTCAACTTTACACCTTACAAATCAGGCGAGAACTCTTTCTATGACTGATCCAATTTGAACTCTTTCAAAATCTTGTCAACATATGTACTCATTGAAAGTCTCATCAAGCATCTTGATCTATCTCTATAGATCTTGCTGCTCAACAATTAGGTAGCTTTATACAGGTCTTCCTTTGAAAAACTCTTTTCAAACAACCATTTATGCTTTCCAGAAATCCTACATTATTTCCGATCAACAATATGTCATCCACATATACTTATCAGAAATCCTATAGTGCTCCCATTCACTTTATTGTAAATACAAGTTTCTCGTAATCTTTGTATAAACTTTCAAAACTTTGATCACCTCATCAAAGCGTATATTCCAACTCCGAGATGCTTGCCTCAGTCCATAGAAGGATCACTGAAGCTTGCACACCTTTTAGCATCCTTAGGACTGACAAAACCTTCTGGTTGTATCACATACAACCTTTCCTCAAGTAAACCGTTAAGGAAACGATGTTTTGACATCCATCTGCCAGATTTCATAATTGAAAAATGCAACAACTGCCAACATAATTCCAACAGACTTTTAGCATCGCTACGAGTGAGAAAGTCTCATCGCAGTCAACTCTTTGAACTTGTCACAAACATCTTTGCAAGAAGTCGAGCTTTACAAATGGTGACAATTACCATCAGCGTCTGTGTTCATTTTAAAGATCCATTTGTACTCAACGACCTGCCGTCCAACGAGCAAGCCTACCAAAGTCTATACTTGGTTTTCATACATGGATCCTATCTCGGATTTCATGGCCTCCAACCATTTGTCGGAATCCGGGCCCATCATCGCTTCTTCATAGCTCGTAGGTTCATCGTTGTCCAACAACATGACCTCCAAGACAGGGTTGTCGTACCACTTAGGAGCAGTACACATCCTTGTCAACCTACGAAATTCGATAGTAACTTGATCCTCAAGCTTCATGATCATCATCATTAACTTCCTCTTCAACTAACGTAGGCTTCACAGAAACATATTTCTGCGCTGCGCTAATCTCTGGTTGAACAAAGGTTTAACAACCTCATCAAGTTCTATCTTCTTCCCACTCAATTCTTTCGAGAGAAACATTTCCTCGAGAAAGGATCCGTTTAAGCAACAAACACTTTGCACTAGGATCTGAGATACAAGGTTCACCCAACTGTTCTTAGGGTATTCTATGAAGATGTATTTGTCCGCCTTGGGTTCGACCTCATTAGGTGAAAACATTTCCCACACAAGTGTCGCAGCCCCAAACATTAAGAAATGACAGCTTAAGTTTCTATCAAACCATAATTCACACGGTGTCATCTCAACGGATTTAGATGGTTCCCCATTTAACGTGAATGTAGTTGTCTCTAATGCATAACCCCAAAATTATAGTAGTAAATCGATAAGAGACATCATAGCACGCACCATATCCAGTAGAGCATGACTATGACGTTCGGACACACCATCACACTATGGTGTTCCAGGTGGCATTTAGTTGTTAAACAACTTTCATATTGTCTTAAGTTGTATAACAAACTCGTAACTCAGATATTCACCTCCACGATCATATCGCAGTCATTTTTATCTTCTTGTCATGATGATCTTAAACTTCACTCTGAATTTGCTTGAACCTTTCAAATGATTCAGAATTGTGTTTGATTAAGTAAATATATTTACTATATCTACTCAAATCATCAGTGAAGGTAAGAAAATAACAATATCCACTTCACGCAACAAGACTCACTGGATTGTATACATCAACATGTATCATTTCCAATGAATCACTTGCCCGCTCCATCCAACGGGGTCCTTTAGTCATCTTGCCCAAGAGGCATGGTTCGCATGTCTCAACCGATTCGAAATCTAATGAGTCTAAAGATCCATCTGCATGGAGTTTCTTCATGCGCTTTATACCAATATGACATTTAGCGGTAGTGCCACAAGTATGTGGTACTATCATTATTTACTTTGTATCTTTTGACATCAATGTTATGAACATGTGTATTATTACGATCAAGATTTCAACAAACCATTCTCATTGGGTGTATGACCATTGAAGGTATTATTCATGTAAACAGAATAACCATTATTCTCTAACTTAAATGAATAACCGTATTGCAATAAACATGATCTAATCATGTTCATGCTCAACGCAAAACACCAAATAACATTTATTTAGGTTCGTCACTAATCCTGAAGGTAGAGAGAGCGTGTGATGTTGATCACATCAACCTTGGAAACATTTCCAACACACATCGTCACCTCACCCTTAGCTATTTCTCCGTTTATTCCGTAGCTATTATTTCGAGTTACTAACATTTAGCAACCGAACTGGTATCCAATACCCAGGTGCTACTAGGAGTACTAGCAAGGTACACATCAATAACTCGTATATCAAATATACTTCTATCGATGTTGCCAGCCTTCTTATCTACCAAGTATCTCGGGTTGTTCCGCTTCAGCGACCGCTCACCTCATCATAGAAGCACTTAGTCTCGGGTTTGAGTTCAACTTTGGGTTGCTTCACTGGAGCAGCAGCTGACTTGCTATCCATGAAGTTTCCCTCCTTGCCCTTGCCCTTCTCGAAACTAGTGGTTTGATTAACCATCAACACTTGACGCTCCTTCTTGATTTCTATCTTCGCGGTGTTAAACATCACGAACAGCTCAGGGATCATTATTTCTATCCCCGGCATCTTATAGTTCATCACCAAGTTCTAGTAGCTTAGTGACAGTGACTTGGAGAACTATGTCAATCACTATCTTATCTGGAAGATCAACTCCCACTCGATTCAAGCGATTGTAGTACCCAGACAATCTGAGTACATGCTCAACGATTGAGCTATTCTCCTTGATCTTACAGGCAAAGAATCTTGTTGGAGATCTCATATCTCGCAACATGGGCACGAGCCTGAGATCACAATCTCAGCTCCTAGAACATCTCATATGTTCCATGATGTTCAAAACGTTTCGGAGCCTCAATTCTAAGTCGTAATGCATGACGCACTAAACTATCAAGTAGTCATCGGAACGTGCCTGTCAGATGTTCATAACATCTACAGACGACGCTAGAAGGGGTGGCACACCGAGCAGTGCAATAAGGACATAAGCCTTCTGTGCAGCAACGAGGACAATCCTTAGATCACGGACCCAGTCCACAATATTGCTACCATTATCTTTCAACTCTATTTCTCTAGGAATATATAAAAAGTAAGGGAGCTACAGCGCGAGCTAGTAATCTACAACATAATTTGCAAAGACACTATTGACTATGTTCATGATAATGAGTTCAATTAATCATATTACTTAAGAACTCCCACTCAAATTGAGATCCCTCCGGTCATTCGAGTGATACATGATCCAAATTCACCAACTCAAGTCCGATCATCACGTGAGTTGAGCTGGCTGCAATGGTGAACATCATTGTGTTGGTCATATCTACTATATGACTCATGTTCGACCTTTCGGTCTCTTGTGTTCCGAGGCCATGTCTGTACATGCTAGGCTCGTCAAGTTTAACCCGAGTGTTCTGCATGTGCAACACTGGCTTGCACCCGTTGTATGTGAACGTAGAGTCTATCACACCCGATCATCACGTGGTGTCTCAACACGATGAACTTTCGCAACGGTGCACACTCGGGGAGAACACAATTTATCTAGAAATTAAGTGAGGGATCACCTTATAATGCTACCGTCGTCCTAAGAAAAACAAGGTGCATAAAAAGGATTAACATCACATGCAAATCATAAGTGACATGATATGGCCATGAACTTGTGCTTTTGATCTCCATCTAGAAAGCACCGGCATGATCTCCATCGTCACCAGCATGACACCATGATCTCCATCATCTTGATCTCCATCAATGTGTCGCCATCGGGGTTGTCACGCCCTGCATGCTACTTCTACTATTGCTACCGTTTAGCGATAAAGTAAAGCATTACATAGCGCTTTAATGATTGACACGCAGGTCATACGATAATTAAAGACAACCTATGGCTCCTGCCGGTTGCCGTACTCATTGTCGTGCAAGTCGTGAAATTCTATAAATCACATGATCATCTCATACATCACATATATCACATCATGTAATTGACCATATCACATCACAACATACCCTGCAAAAACAAGTTAGACGTCCTCTAATTGTTGTTGCAAGTTTTACGTGGCTGCTACGGGTATCTAGCAAGAACAATTCTCACCTACGCATAAACCGCAATGGTGATACACTAGTTTGCTTTTCAACCTTATCAACGACCGCCTTTGTCGAATCCGATCCAACTAAAGTAGGAGAAACTGACACCCGCTAGCCATCTTTTGCAACAAGTGCAGTTGAGGGAACCGATCTCTCGTAAGCGTACGAGTAAGGTTGGTCCGGGTGCTTCATCCCACAATACCGCTGAACCAAAACACGACCAAGGGAGGAAGCAATCTAAGCATCAACGCCCACTAACCTTTTGTGTTCTACTCGAGATCTCATCGAACCATCAACCTAGCTCATGATGCCACTGTTGGGGAACGTCGCATGGGAAAAAATATATTCCTACGCACACACAAACCTATCCATGGTGATGAGCATCTACGAGAGGGAGAGTGGATCTACATACCCTTGTAGATCGCTAAGCGGGAAGCGTTAAGAAACGCGGTTGGTGTAGTCGAACATCTTCGCGATCCAAATCGCCGAGCGTCCCGCGATCTCATCACGATCCGTCCCGCGATCCAATCAGGATCCGTCCTGCGAACTCATCACGATCCGTCCCGCGATCTCATCACGATCCATCTCACGATCTTGATCACGATCTGTCCCGCGAACTCATCACGATCTGTTCCGCGATCTCATCACGAACTGTCTTGCGATGTCGATCACGGTCCTTCTGATCTAACGCCGAACGGACGTCACCTCCGCATTCAGCACACGTGCAGCTTGATGACGATCTCCGCCTTCTCGATCTAGCAAGAGGGGCAGAGAGGTAGAAGAGTTCACCGGTAGCGTGACGGCACTACGGTGATGGTGGTGTAGTAATTCCGGCAGGGCTTCGCCTAAGCGCTGAAGAAAAACTGATCTAGAGGAGACTGGAGGAACGGGTAGCACGTGGTTCTAAAAACTATCTAAAACCCTTCTATTCCACCAGTATATATAGGAGTAGAGGAGGAGGAGGGCTGGCGCAGGGCACAACTACTCTTGGAGTCGGCCGGCCAAGGAGTAGGAGTCCTAGACTCCTACTCCAATCCTAGTAGGAGTAGGACTCTCCCTTTTTTAGCCTTTTTCTCCACTTTTCTCTATGGGCCTTTTCCTCCTGCCGCATGGGCCTTGTGTGGTTATTCCACCAGCCCACTAAGGGCTGGTTAATACTCTCCCAAAGCCCATGAAGACTCTAGGGTCGAAATACCCCTCCTGGAGGTCTCCCGGTACACTACCGGCACTCCCGGTACACTACCGATGAGCCCGAAACTTTTCCGGCGACCAAACTGGGACTTCCTATATATGAATCTTTACCTCTAGACCATTCCGGAGCTCCTCGTGACGTCCGGGATCTCATCGGAGACTCCTAACAACCTTCGGTCACCACCATACATAACTCTATACTACCGAAACGTCACCAAACCTTAAGTGTGTCGAACCTGCGGGTTCGAGAACTATGTAGACATGACCGAGACACCTCTAGGCCAATAACCAATGGCGGGACCTGGACTTCCACATTGGTTCCTACATATTCTACGAAGATCTTCATCGGTCGAACCTCTATGTCAAGGATTCAGTCAATCTCGTATAACGTTCCCTTTGTTCTTCGGTATGTTACTTGCCCGAGATTCGATCGTCGGTATCTTCACACCTAGTTCAATCTCGTTACTGGCAAGTCTCTTTACTCGTTCCGTAATGCAAGATCCCGTGGCTAACACTTTAGTCACATTGCTTGCAAGGCTTGTTTGTGATGTTGCATTACCGAGTGGGCCCTGAGATACCTCTCCGTCACACGGAGTAACAAATCCCAGTCTTGATCCATGCCAACTCAACAGACACCCTCGGAGATACCTGTAGAGCACCTTTATAGTCACCTAGTTACGTTGCGACGTTGGATACACACAAGGCACTCCTCCGATGTCCGTGAGTTGCATGATCTCATGGTCATAGGAACATATACTTGACATGCAGAAAACAGTAGCAATAAACTGACACGATCATATGCTACGTTTGTAGTTTGGGTCTTGTCCATCACATCATTCTCCTAATGATGTGATCCCGTTATCAAATGACATCTCATGTCCATGCCTAGGAAACCTTAACCATCTTTTGATCATCGAGCTAGTCTACTAGAGGCATACTAGGGACATGGTTTTGTCTATGTATCCACACATGCATTTAAGTCTCCGATCAATACAATTATAGCATGGATAATAAACGATTATCATGAACAAGGAAATATGATAATAACTAATTTATTATTGTCTGTAGGGCATATTTCCAACAGCCGCCCCATCCCCGTCGCCTCCCCTGTCGCCTCCCCGTCCTTGTCGCCGCCCCCGCCGCCCCCGTCGCTGCCTCCCCCATCGCCCCCATTGCCTCCCCGCCCTCGTCGCCGCTCCCGCCGCCCCTCCCCTGCCGCCCCCGTTGCCACCCCGCTCCCGTCGCCGCCCCTCCCGCGTCGCCTCCCCGACCACCCCCGCCGCCGCCGCCCCGGCTCCTTGCAATTTTTTTTAAATATATGTTTATTTTTTGTATGATGAATGTTTATGTTTGGTATGTGTATGTTAGATTACAAAAAAAAATTATGATGAATGTTTATGTTAGATTAGTATGTTTATGATGAATGTTTATGTTAGATTAGTATGTTTATGATGAATGTTTATGTTAGATTAGTATGTTAATGATGAAAAAATTTGGGTTTTATGAAAAATTAGTGATTTAACGATAAGAAAACGTTCTCATAGGAATTTGTCGACGATGCCCAGCCCGCATCCTTGTCGTCGAGTAGTCCGCAAGAGCCTGCTTGATAGGCGCCATGTCCGGGACTGGGCTCTGCCGGGCTGGCACTGGGAGGTGCTACCTTCCCAAGCTCGGAGGTTGGTGAGGAATGCAGGTATCATCGTCGACCCAGACCTTCTGTGGTTGCGGTCACGCGGGACACTTTTGGTGCAGAGGGAGCGGGCATCCACGGAGGTGGTACGTCGTCGTGTCAGGGAGGAGGACAAGGACATCCATCGCTACATGGCGGCATTGGACACCCGATTTGACAATACATGGCAGATCCTTCAGGGATCTCGCCCGAGTTATGATCCCATGATGGTTCCTTATCTTTGGGTGTCCACCATCGGAGACTAAGAGACCGCTAGTGAAGCGAGTTCACCGTCCTCCACTTTGGATTCTAGGATATTCGATCTGTATTATTGATCTTATATGATAATATTCGAGATGTATTAGTTAATATTTGATGATGCATTAACTGGATTATTCAGGATGATGTATTAGTGATATTATATTCGAGTTCATTATAAATATTAATGTATTTGTGATATTTTATCGATAATGCGTGTGTGACTTTCGGTCTGTCGTTGCTCCTTGTGTGACTTTCATGTGTGTTCTTGATGGAGGAATCCCGACTGTTGTCGTGGGAGGCGCCCCATCTTTCTTCTCTTCTTTGCGATATACTCGTCAGTATAATGCGCAAGAAGAGAAGAGGCGGGGCGTCCATCACCGACGGTCGAACTATTACTGTGAGAGATTGCCTACCAACATATATACACCACCATATCTGTGTGAGAGAGAGCGCACCAACACATCATGAGATATGAGGGTTACTTAAGGAAAGCCTCGACGGACCAAAAGTCACACGCGCATTAGGATCCAAAGAGTGTCGTAATTCTTGAACTGGATTATTCAGGATGATGTATTAGTGATATTATATTCGAGTTCATTATAAATGTATTGGTGATTTGCAAGTCATTCCGGTAAAACATAGGGAATTTTTTCTATGTCATTGCTCGATATATGAAAAGGGTTGACTTTAGGTCTGTTCGGCTCATTGTGTGCCTTTCCAAAGAATCCCGACTGTTGTCATGGGGGTCGCTTATCCTTCGTTCCCGTGTGCTAGACATTTTGGTGTAATGCACTCGGGGACGAATGGAGGAGCCACCATCACCGACGGTCGCAATATCAGAGGGAGTGCCCACCATATACGTGAGATGAGAGTTTTGGAAGGAAAGACTCGACAGACCTCAAGTCAACCCGTTGCATATTGAGTAATAGTGATCTGTATGTTGATCAGTTTTCTTGTAGTTTCCTTCGATCAATTTTAAATGTTTCAACTATCAACATAGGAAATGGCTGACGACAAAAGTGAATTCGGTATGTGCGAATACTGCGAAGACGAGTGCGGCTTGTGTGACAAGTTTTTCCTAGTTGATGGTAGGCACTTCAGCATCATGCTGGATGAGACCTTCGAAGTGGACACACTAAGTCAGAATGGCAAGTCTTTTTTCATAATTAAGCATGACTTCTTCCTCTTTTGCTTCAACTTATAATTAATTTTAGTTTTTTACTGTTCTATTAGCGTATCCCCTGCCATGCAAGAATTGTTGTCACCTCGGAGGTATTCTATGACACCTCGGAAGCCAACCAGCGTTGGATCTCGGCTAAATATACACCTCGGATGCAGTTTGGCGTTGGAGCTCAAATGCAAGAGGATATCGCCCCACGGGAAAAAATTACTCGAGGTGTGGCATAAAAATTACAAGGCATTGATAAAAGCCGATAATTTAAAGGGGCTCCTCGGATGCTCGACATATGAACTCTTCGGAAACACATCGGTTATTCTCGAGATCGGAGGTGGGAAGATTTGTTAAACCAGTTTTCAAGACCGACGAACGAAGACGAAGAACAGTTCTGAAGAACCAAGGATATTCCCCAACTTGAAGACCGTTTCAGGGGGCTATTGATGGTGTCTTGGACTAGGGGGTACTCACCACGTCGTCTCCATTCCAATGGGTCGGGCCGAGGACCCCGAGGGCGACTCACTAATGGGCCACTTCGGGCAGCCCATGCCAAATACAAGGAGGATTCCACAAGACTTGGGGCCCAAGACAAGGACTCCTCTAAACCCTAGGCCTACGGTGCATATATAAACCGATGCCAGGCTAGTCGATAGATCATCTTATATTCATTAGAAAAATCTCGTGGTAGATACATGTACTCTGTACAACACCCCATATGAATACAATCAAAAGCAAGATGTAGGGTATTATCTCCTTGAGAGAGCCCGAACCTGGGTAAAATCATGTGTCCATGTTACCATCGCTCCCAGACACCTAGCTTAGGACCCCTACTACGAGATATGCCAGATTTGACACCGACATCGAGGAAGAATAGGAGGTGGCAGTGGCTCTGTCTCGTAAAACACAATGAAAACTTCTCCCCTAATTTTTCCCTATAGAAATAGGAATTTATAGGACTTGAAATAGGGTCAGCGGTGCCACGTGGGCCCATAATGCAAGGGGGCATGCCTAGGGGGGTGGGTGCGCTCTGTTGCCTTGGCGGCAGCTGGTGGCCCCCTCCGGTGGTTCTTCGTTCAAAAATACATCCTACCACCTAGGGGTAGTTACCCCACATGTCTCATATACTACCATGTGATAATATATATATATATATACATATATATATATATTACTTTATCATTGTAAGTATGTTGATATGCTATATATAAGATACTCCAAAGTGAATTCCATTAAAAATTGCAAGTTGACACATGGTTTTTATTATATTTATGAAATATGTTTATATATATATGTACATAAAAAGTAGCATAGTCAAAATATGAGATATACTACCAAAAAAGAAGTGTATATACTCCCCAAACATTCTTATATAGTACATACTATGCGTAGATACTCTCCAATTTGATAAATACTACAACATACAAAACTCAAGTGGTGGTAACTACCACCGGGTGGTAGGAAACATTTGTCTATATATATATATATTCGAAAAAAATCTCCAAAAAGTTTCGTCCAGTTCTAAGAACTTTTATTTCTACACAAAAAAGAACACTATGGTAGTTGTGATGAAAACAATGCCAGTCTGGGTTAGTTTCATTCAAATAATGCAAATTAGAGTCCAAAACAAGATCAAAAGTTTTTGGAAAAGTAGATACGTTGAAGACATGTCACCGAAGTGGGTTTATCGACAACGTGCTTGTTTAATGACTACGAGCGGAAGAACGGGTGGCATTTGCATGCAAGGTGAAGATGCGTACAGTGGGACGCATCATTAGAGATGCTCTTCGCCGACATGCTACTTATATGTGGGCTTCCGGTGAAGGTCGTGTCCGCCCTGGGTCGGCATGAATGAGGCATTGAATGACATGAATGCATAGCAACCGCTTTGGTCATGAAAGGGCATCAGCCAGGGAAAGAGTTTTGGTTGGGTCTGGGGGTGTCGCACGCATGTGTGGTAGAGGTTCGTACGCCCGCGAGAAATATGATGTCCGGACTGGTTCGTGGACGGATGGGCTACCATGTAGGATGGAAAAAATGGTTCCAGTGTTAGGAGACGTAGTAGTAAATCAAAAAATTTCCTACGTCACCAAGATCAATCTATGGAGAAACTAGCAAAGAGCAAAGGGGTAGAGCATCTTCATACCTTTGAAGATCGCTAAGCGGAAGCGTTACTAGAACGCAGTTGGCGGAGTCGTACTCGCAGCGATTAAGATCGCGGTGGATTCCGATCTAAGCACCGAACAACGGCGCATCCGTGCTCAACACACGTGCAGCCCGGTGACGTCTCCTACGCCCTGATGCGCCAAGGAGGAAGGAGAGGTTGAGGGAGAGCTCCGGCAGCACGACAACATGGTGACGATGGAGCTGCGTGGTACTCCGGCAAGGCATCTCCAAGCACTACGGAGGACGAGGAGGAGGAGGGGTAGGGCTGCATCGAGAGAGGGAGAGAGATCTATGTTTGACAGCCCCAAAACCCCACATATATATAGGGGAGGGAGGAGGGGGTGTGCATCCCCTAGGGTTCCCACCCTAGGGCCAGCGGCTAGCCCTAGATGGACTTGGGGCGGCGGCCAAAGAGGGAGAGGGAGGTGCGGCGCCCTAGGTGGGCCTAGGGCCCATCTGTCCCTAGGGTTTGCCCCCCTCCCACCTAGTGCTGCACCTTGGTCCCTTGTGGGAGGCGCACCAGGCCACCTAGGGGATGATTCCCTCCCACCTGCAGCCCATGCAGCCCTTTGGTGCCAGTGGCCCCATGCGATGGACCCCCGGAACCCTTCCGGTGGTCCCGGTACGTTACCGGTGATGCCCGAAACACTTCTAGTGACCAAAACCTCACTTCTTATATATGAATCTTTACCTCCGGACCATTCCGGAACACCTCATGACATCCGGGATCTTATCCAGGACTCCTAACAACCTTAGGTAACCATGTACACTATTTCCCTATAACCCTAGTGTCATCGAACCTTAAGTGTGTAGACCCTACGGGTTCGGGAGGCATGTAGACATGACCGAGACACCTCTCTGGTCAGTAACCAACAGAGGGATCTAGATATCCATGTTGGCTCCCACATGCTCCACGATGATCTCATCGGATGAACCACGATGTCGGGGATTCAATCAATCCCGTATACAATTCCCTTTGTCTACCGGTATGATACTTGCCCGAGATTCGATCGTCGGTATCCCTATACCTTGTTCAATCTCGTTACCGGCAAGTCTCTTTACTCGTTCCATAACACATCATCATGTGGCTAACTCCTTAGTCACATTGAGCTCACTATGAGGATGTCTTACCGAGTGGGCCCAGAGATACCTCTCCGTCACACGGAGTGACAAATCCCACTCTCGATTCATGCCAACCCAACAAATACTTTCGGAGATACCCATAGTGTACCTTTATATCCACCCAGTTACGTTGTGATGTTTGGCACAGCCAAAGTATTCCTATGGTATCCGGGAGTTGCACAATCTCATGATCTAAGGAAATGATACTTGACATTAGAAAAGCTTTAGCACACGAACTACACGATCTTGTGCTATGCTTAGGATTGGGTCTTGTCCATCACATCATTCTCCTAATGATGTGATCCCGTTATCAATGACATCCAATGTCCATGGTCATGAAACCTTGACCATCTATTGATAAACGAGCTAGCCAACTAGAGGCTCACTAGGGACATGTTGTGGTCTATGTATTCACACATGCATTACGGTTTCCGGTTAATACAATTATAGCATGAACAATAGACAATTATAATGAACAAGGAAATACAATAATAACCATTTTATTATTAACTCTAGGGCATATTTCCAACAGTCTCCCACTTGCACTAGAGTCAATAATCTAGTTACATTGTGATGTATCGAACACCCATAGAGTTCTAGTGTTGATCATGTTTCGCTCGTGAGAGAGGTTTAGTCAACGGATCTGCGACATTCAGATCTGTATGTACTTTACAAATATCTATATCTCCTTGCTGAATGTAATCATGAATGGATTTGAAGCGGCATTTGATGTGTCTTGTCTTCTTGTGAAACCTGAGCTCCTTGGCAAGGGCAATAGCTTCACTGTTGTCACAGAATAGAGTCATCAGGCCCGACGCGTTGGGAATCACTCCTAGGTTGGTGATGAACTCCTTCATCCAGACTCCTTCCTTTGCTGCTTCGAAGCAGCTATGTACTCCGCTTCACATGTAGATGCTGCCACGACGCTTTGCTTGTTGCTGCCCCAGTTGACTGCCCCTCCATTCAAAATATACACGTATCCGGTTTGTGACTTGGAGTCATCCGTATCTGTGTTGAAGCTAGCATCGACGTAACCCTTTACGACTGCTCTTTGGCACCTCCATATATGAGAAACATGTCCTTAGTCCTTTTCAGGTGCTTCGGAATATTCTTGAACGCTGTCCAGTGTTCCGCTCTGGGATCACTTTGGTACCTCCCGACCAAACTTATGGCAAGGTTCACATCAGGTCTAGTACACAACATGGCATACATAAAAGAGCCTATGGCTGAAGCATATGGGATGACACTCATCTTTTCTCTATCCTCTTCTGTGGTCGGGCATTGAGTCATACTCAATCTCACACCCTGTAACACAGGCAAGAACCGCTTCTTGGATTGATCCATATTGAACTTCATCAATATCTTGTCAAGGTATGTGCTTTGTGAATGACCTATGAGGCGTCTTGATCTATCTCTATAAATCTTGGTGCCTAATATGTAAGCAGCTTCTCCAAGGTCCTTCATTGAAAAACATTTATTCAAGTAGGACTTTATGCTTTACAAAAGTTTTATATCATTCCCATCAACAATATGTCATCCACATATAATATGAGAAATGCTACAGAGCTCCCACTCACTTTCTTGTAAATACAGGGTTCTCCATAAACCTGTATAAATCCAAACGCTTTAATCGCCTCATTAAAGCGAATGTTCCAACTCCAAGATGCTTGCACCAGCCCATAGATGGAGCGCTGGAGCTTGCATACCTTGTTAGCATATTTAGGATTGACAAAACCTTCTGGCTGCATCATATACAATTCTTCCTTAAGGAAACCATTAAGGAATGCCATTTTGACGTCCATTTGCCAGATTTCATAATCATAAAATGCGGCAATTGCTAACATGATTCGGACGGACTTCAGCATCGCTACGGGTGAGAAAGTCTCATCATAGTCAACTCCTTGAAATTTTCGATAACCCTTAGCGACAAGCCGAGCCTTATAGACGGTCACATTACCATTCGCGTCAGTCTTCTTCTTAAAGATCCATTTATTTTCTATGGCTCGCTTACCATCAGGCAAGTCCACCAAACTCCATACTTTGTTCTCATACATGGATCCTATCTCGGATTTCATGGCTTCAAGCCATTTGTTGGAATCCGGGCCCGCCATCGCTTCTTCATATTTCGAAGGTTCATCGTTGTCCAACAACATGATCTCCAGGACAGGGTTGCCATACCACTCTGGTGCGCAACGTGTCCTAGTGGACCTTCGAATAGCAACTTGATCTGAAGTTTCATGATCATCATCATTAACTTCCTCCCAGCCGGTGCAGGCTCTACAGAAACAACTTCTTGTGCTGTGCTACTCTCCAGTTTGGGTGGAGATACAAGTACCTCTTCAAGTTCTATTTTCCTGCCACTTACTTCTTTTGAGCGAAACTCTTTCTCTAGAAAGGATCCACTCTTGGCAAAAAAGACTTTGCCTTCGGCTCCGAGGTAGAAGGTATACCCAACAGTTTCCTTGGGGTATCCTATGAAGACGCACTTTTCCGCTTTCGGCTCGAGCTTCTCATGTAGAAATTTCTTCACATAAGCATCGCATCCCCAAACTTTCAGAAACGACAGCTTAGGTTCCTTTCCAAACCATAATTCATATGGCGTCATCTCAACGGATTTAGACGGTGCCCTATTTAAAGTGAATGCGGCAGTCTCTAATGCATATCCCCAAAATGATAGTGGTAAGTCGGTAAGAGCCATCATAGCTCGCACCATATCCAATAGAGTGCGATTACGACGTTGAGACACACCGTTTCGCTGAGGTGTGCGAGGAGGCGTGAGTTGTGAAATAATTCCACATTTCCTTAGGTGCGTGCCAAACTCGTGACTTAAATATTCTCCGCCACGATCAGATTGTAGGCACTTTATTTTCCTATCACGGTTATTCTCTACCTCACTCTGAAATTCCTTGAACTTTTCAAAGGTTTCAGACTTGTGTTTCATTAAGTAGACATACCCATATCTTCATAAGTCATCAGTGAGGGTGAGAACATAACGGTAGCCACCGCGTGCCTCAACGCTCATTTGACCGCATACATCGGTATGTATTATCTCCAACAAGTCTGTTGCTCACTCCATTGTTTTGGAGAATGGAGTCTTGGTCATCTTGCCCATGAGGCATGGTTCACACGTGTCAAATGATTCAAAGTCAAGAGACTCCTAAAGTCCATCAGTATGGAGTTTCTTCATGCATTTGACACCAATATGACCAAGGCGGCAGTGCCACATGTAAGTGGGACTATCGTTATCAACCTTACACTTTTTGGTACTCACACTATGAACATGTGTAACATCACGTTCGAGATTCATCAAAAATAAACCATTGACCAGAGGGGCATGACCATAAAAAATTTCTCTCATATAAATAGAACAGCCATTATTCTCAGATTTAAATGAGTAGCCATCTCGCAACAAACGAGATCCAGATACAATGTTCATGCTAAAAGCTGGTACTAAATAACAATTATTGAGGTTTAAAACTAGTCCCGAAGGTAGATGTAGAGGTAGCTTGCCTACGGCGATCACATCGACCTTGGAACCACTCCCGACGCGCATCGTCACCTTGTCCTTTGTCAGTCTCCGCTTATTCCGCAGCTCCTGCTTGGAGTTACAAATGTGAGCAACTACACCGGTAACAAATACCTAGGAGCTACTACGAGCGCTGGTAAGGTACACATCAATAACAAGTATATCACATATACCTTTAACATTGCCGGCCTTCTTATCCGCTAAGTACTTGGGGCAGTTCCGCTTCCAGCGACCTGTACCCTTGCAATAAAAGCACTCAGTCTCAGGCTTGGGTCCATTCTTGTTCTTCTTCCTGGCAACTTGCTTACCGGGCATGGCAACTGCTTTGCCATCCTTCTTGAAGTTCTTCTTACCCTTGCCTTTCTTGAAACTAGTGGTCTTATTCACCATCAACACTTGATGCTCCTTTTTGATCTCGACCTCCGCTGATTTCAGCATCGAGTACAACTCAGGAATGGACTTCTCCATACCCTGCATGTTGTAGTTCATCACAAAGCTCTTGTAGCTAGGTGGGAGCGACTAGAGGATTCTGTCAATAACCGAGTCATCTGGAAGATTAACTCCCAGCTAAGACAAGCGGTTGTGCAACCCAGACATTTTGAGTATGTGCACACTGACAGAACTATTTTCCTCGATCTTACAACTGAAGAACTTGTCGGAGACATCATACCTCTCGACCTGGGCATGAGCTTGGAAAACCAATTTCAGCTCTTGGAACATCTCATATGCTTCGTGTTGCTCAAAATGCTTTTAGAGCCCCGGTTCTAAGCTGTAAAGCATGCCGCACTGAACCAGGGAGTAATCATCACAGCGTGATTGCCAGGCGTTCATAATGTCTCGATCCGCTGGGAAAGTGGGTGCGTCACCTAGCGGTGCATCAAGGACATATAATCTTTTGGAAGCTATGAGGATGATCCTCAAGCTACGGACCCAGTTCGTATAGTTGCTTCCATCGTCTTTCAGCTTGGTTTTCTCTAGGAATGCGTTGAAGTTGACGGCAACATTAGCATTGGCCATTGGATCTACAATATAGATTGTAAAAACAATTTTAGACTAAGTTCATGATAATTAAGTTCACATAATCAAATTATTTAATGAACTCCCACTTAGATAGACATCTCTCTAGTCATCCAAGTGACACATGATCCACGTCAACTATCCCATGTCCGATCATCACGTGATACGGACTAGTCATCAATGGTGAACATCTCCATGTTGATCGTATCTTCTAACGACTCATGTTTGACCTTTCGGTCTTCCGTGTTCCGAGGCCATGTCTGTACATGCTAGGCTCATCAAGTCAACCTAAGTGTATTACGTGTGTAAATCTGGCTTACACCCGTTGTATGCGAACGTTAGAACCTATCACACCCAATCATCATGTGGTGCTTCCGAACAACGAACCTTAGCAACGGCGCCCAGTTAGGGTGAACTCATTTCTTGAAATTTTAGTGAGAGATCATATTATTTAGCTACCGTAGTTCTAAGCAAATAAGATGTAAACATGATAAACATCACATGCAATCAATATAGTGACATGATATGGCCAATATCATCTTGCTCCTTTGATCTCCATCTTCGGGGCACCATGATCATCACTGTCACCGGCACGACACCATGATCTCCATCATCGTGTCTTCATGAAGTTGTCTCGCCAACAATTACTTCTACTACTATGGCTAACGATTAGCAATAAAGTAAAGTAACTACATGGCATTTATGATTGACACGCAGGTCATACAATAAATTAAGACAACTCCTATGGCTCCTTCCGGTTGTCATACTCATCGACATGCAAGTCGTGAATCCTATTACGAGAACATGATCAATCTCATATATCACATCACATTCTTTGGCCATATCACATCACACGACATATGCTACAAAAACAAGTTAGACGTCCTCTAATTTGTTGTTGCAAGTTTTTACGTGGCTGCTATAGGTTTCTAGCAAGAACATTTCTTACCTACGCAAAAACCACAACGTGATATGCGAATTTCTATTTACCCTTCATAAGGACCCTTTTCATCGAATCCGATCCGACTAGAGTGGGAGAGACAGACACCCGCTAGCCACCTTATGCAACAAGTGCATGTCAGGCGGTGGAACCAGTCTCACGTAAGCGTACGTGTAAAGTCGGTCTGGGCCGCTTCATCCCACAATACCGCCGAATCAAGATAAGACTAGTAACAACAAGCCAATTGACAAAATCGACGCCCACAACACCTTATGTTCTACTCGTGCATAGATTCTATGCATAGACCTAGCTCTGATACCACTGTTGGGAGACGTAGTAGTAAATCAAAAAAATTCCTACTTCACCAAGATCAATCTATGGAGAAACCAGCAACGAGCAAAGGGGTAGAGCATCTTCATACATTTGAAGATCGCTAAGTGGAAGCGTTACTAGCACGCGGTTGGTGGAGTCGTACTCATAACGATTTAGATCGTGGTGGATTCTCATCTAAGTGTCGAACAACGGCGCCTCAGCGTTCAACATATGTGCAACCCGGTGACATCTCCTACGCCTTGATCCAGCAAGGAGGAAGGAGACGTTGAGGGAGAGCTCCAGCAGCACAATGGCGTGGTGACGGTGGAGCTGCGTGGTACTCCGGTAGGGCTTCGCCAAGCACTACGGAGGATGAGGACGAGGACGGGTAGGGCTGCGCCAAGAGAGTGAGAGAGATCTGTGTTTGATAGCCCCAAAACCCCACATATATATATAGGGGGAGGAGGAGGGGGTGCGCAGCCCCTAGGGTTCCCACTATAGGGCCGGCAGCTAGCCCTAGATGGCCTTGGGGCGGTGGCCAAAGAGGGAGAGGGAGGGGCGGCGCCCTAGGTGGGCCTAGGGCCCATCTGCCCCTAGGGTTTGCCCCCCTCCCACCTAGTGTTGCGCCTTGGGCCCTTGTGGGAGGCGCACCAGCCCACCTAGGCGATGGTTCCCTCCCACCTGCAGCCCATGCAGCCCTCTGGTGCCGGTGGCCCCACACGGTGGACCCCCGGAACCCTTCCGGTGGTCCCGATATGTTACCGGTGATGCCCGAAACACTTCCGGTGACCAAAACCTCACTTACTATATATGAATCTTTACCTCCGGACCATTCCGAAACTCCTCGTGACGTCCGGGATCTCATTCGGGACTCCGAACAACCTTCAGTAACCACGTACACTATTTCCCTAAAACCCTAGCTTCATCGAACCTTAAGTCTGTAGACCCTACGGGTTCGGGAGGCATGTAGACATGACCGAGACACCTCTCCGGTCAATAACCACAGAGGAATCTGGATACCCATGTTGGCTCGCACATGCTCCAGGATGATCTCATCGGATGAACCACGACGTCGGGGATTCAATCAATCCCGTATACAATTCCCTTTGTCTACCGATATGATACTTGCTCGAGATTCGATCGTCGGTATCCCTATACCATGTTCAATCTCGTTATCGGAGAGTCTCTTTACTCGTTCCGTAACACATCATCACGTGGCTCACTCCTTAGTCACATTGAGCTCATTATGATGATGTCTTACCGAGTGAGCCCAGAGATACCTCTCTGTCACACGGAGTGACAAATCCCAGTCTCGATTCGTGCCAACCGAACAGACACTTTCGAAGATACCCGTAGTGTACCTTTATAGCCACCCAGTTACGTTATGACGTTTGGCACACCCAAAGTATTCCTACGGTATCCGGGAGTTGCACAATCTCATGGTCTAAGAAAATGATACTTGACATTAGAAAAGCTTTAGCAGACGAACTACACAATATTGTGCTATGCTTAGGATTGGGTCTTGTCCATCACATCATTCTCCTAATGATCTGATCCCGTTATCAACGACATCCAATGTCCATGGTCATGAAACCATGACCATCTATTGATCAACGAGCTAGCCAACTAGAGGCTCACTAGGGACATGTTGTGGTCTATGTATTCACACATGCATTACGGTTTTCGGTTAATACAATTATAGTATGAACAATAGACAATTATCATGAACAAGGAAATACAATAATAACCATTTTATTATTGCCTCTAGGGCATATTTCCAACATCCAGACCGGTCTGGAGGATGTGGTCGGTTTGATGGTCCGTCTTGGAGATGCACTTAACTTCCTCAAGGCATCGGATCCCGGTGCAATGACATGGAAACTCCGCCCTACCGATCGACACATCACACCATGCAGCCACCCAAACCATATACATTGAAGCGTCCCAATGGCATCTCCAAGGTCGTCCCCAAATCACACATAAACTTCCGAACCTCGGACGTTTTTTATAATTCAACGTGGTGCTGCGAACGTCCGCAGATGTGTCCGCGCATTCCAATTCCTACAAAGCGGCCTCAAAGTGTGGAAGACTTGCGGGAGTCTAGACCTCCGCCACGTTGACATCCGGACCACTCAAATCTCCTCTTTTGGATCACTTTCCTTCCACTCCATCCCTTCCCCTTGCTTTGTATCCTCATCCTCTTAGCTCGACGCCATCAATGTACAACAAGGTGTTCAAACCGAAAATATGAGCCATCAATGTACAACAAGGTGTTCAAACCGAAAATATGAACTATCTGAATTTCAGAAGAAGTTGGACTCAAACTCAAGTCGTCTAAGTGGCGGGCTGTAGTGAACTTGGTCTACTAGCCAACTCGGGCTTGTGCTAGTTTGTTGTCCACTAGAAGAAAACATTCCTATTTGATAAAAAATAGATTACCATACACTATTACCCCACACATATTTTTTTGTGATCAAAAGACTAGACGTTGAACTTGTGAACTGGTGGTTCGACCGGTAAAAACATAAATGTCAGGACCAACTAGACTGGAGACCCTCCAAAAGTTCCTTAAAGTAACTAGGTTGCGGTTTGCTACAAAGGTGCGTCGAGTTAATGCACCCAATAGGCATTAGCTTGATGGACGAGATGTGCACTATCAGGTGGTTTTTTTATTACTACTATCAAAAGTTCACTGGTTGTGTGGACTCTAGTACAAGTGAGGAGTGTGGGTTGTAGGCTATAATGTTCTCTCTTCGAAGGCATAGCTCAGTTCCATGTATGTAGCATTGACACAACCCTTCAAACTTGGAGAATTTGCAGCAGCAGCGACGGGGAATAAAAAATCATGGACAATTTCCACGCTTGATGGAGTATTGTTGTAATACCACTACACGTAAGATGTAGAGGAAATGAATCTATTCCGAGTGGAACCGCGTCGCTGTAAGGGGCATGCCATTTGGTACGTACATGGAGTGACATGGGAAGTGTTTGATAGGCTGCATGTTTTTGTTGTATTTACGTCTATGCTTCGGCCTCACCGAGCAAATACAAGTTAACAATGATGTTTTACATGTAATTTTGCAGCCTTCATGCACGCTGGCCGCATTAGAGTTGCAATTTTTCCCTCGCATTTGGTGGCCTGCGTTGGACAAGTATGATATATTACACGGTGTTTGGTTGTGCATAATCTATTTTGTATCCATCCCTTCTTACTAGTGATGACCTCACACTACTAGAAGAAACCCTACTAGTAACGCTTGAAAAACCTATAGTAGTAGCGCTGGTCCAGCGCTACTGCTAAGGCGCTATAGCTAAGTTATAGCAGTAGCGCTGTTTGGTGCAGCGCTACTGCTAATTATTTGTAGAGCTGCAGAGAGGCAAGCACTGCTAATAATCCAGCGCTGCTGCTAGATGGCTTCCAGCGCTGCTGCTAGTATTATTGCTCTCACAGATTCATACCCCCTTTACGTATTTGTGATGTATTTATACAGACTCTATACAGTAGTTTCATTACATCTTCATAATACATCATTGTCATATAAGAAATCCTAATCATCATTTTCGTCCATGAGACATCATATAACAACTTGGTCACTAGTTATAATAACAACTCATCATCATCATCATCATATAACAACTCCTCCTCATCATCATCAACTTGGGCATCAACTTGGTCACTAGGTCACTAGTCATATATAATCAACACTAACTAATTGTTCTTAATACCTAGGACCTACTCCTGCTGCTCTTCCTCAGGTAAAATAGCATAAAACATGTGTAGCACTCATTCTTCATCATATTGGAGAATGCATATGAACCCGTCTTCTAATTGTGGGTTGCGCTTCTGATTGCTGTCCCCTAGTACTTCTCTGCGATCATTCACAATTTTTCTCCAGTCTTTGACTATTAAGACTTGCTCGCTTCGAGAAATCATGAATGCATTCATGTGCAATACAGGATATCTTGACCGTAAGCTAACCATTGGCATGCGACCTTTAGACTCGATCAAATGAGGCACACCACTCATCGGGAGTCCCTGTTAAAGAACATCGTAGTAACATACTTAGCAATAAAGTTTAGCTTAAAAAATAATGTATGCAAAAGATGCACTGAGGACAAATAGTAAAAATCTTACCATCTTTCCTAGATAGATGTGACCGTAGTTCAATACGCACACTAATGGTCGCACGTTTTGAGTACTAATATCTCGAAGTCCAGAAAGAAAACCTGTCTTGACAGCATCAAGATCCTCAAGCCATGAAACATAATGACATATCTTCTCGCAGTTTAGTTCAGCCCCGGGACAGTAGTAGGTGTTGTCTACCAAGCGTTGGACATGTTTGCTTAAATGGAAATAAGCTGTCAATAGAAATTAGTTGTCAACTATTTTTAAATAAACAATATAAATTACGTAATAAATATGGTTGAGAAACTCACATAATGGTAGAACTGGAGGCGTCTGCACATCGACCCAGATGTCGATATTAGCTTCAATTTCATCTTCCGGACGAATATCAAAGGTGATAAACATATTAGGCTCAAATGCATAGGCCTTGCATAGTGCTTTCCAACTTTTGCATTCAAAATAGGAGTAGGTGTCTGCATTGTACAATTTTACGGCAAAAGTATAACCATGCTCGGTCCTCAAGTGAACTCTCTTTACCTCCATGTATGGTGGGCACTCCCTCTGATATTACGACAATCGGTGATGGTGGCTCCTCCCTTCGTTCCGAGTGTATAACACCAAAATGTCTAGCACACGGGAACGAAGGAGAAGCGCCCCCCACGACAACAGTCGGGATTCTTCCTCTCTCATATTTCGACCGTCGGTGATGGTCGCTACTCCTCCTTTCCCTAGTGCATTACAAATATCTAGCACAAGGAAAAGAAGGAGAAGCGACCCCACGACAACAGTCGGGATTATATATATATATATATATATATATATATATATATACGTGTGTGTGTATGTATGTGTGTATATATATATGTATATATATTTATATGGTGGACACTCTCCCTCATTGAAAGACATACAAGGAGCCAAAACAGACCTAAAGTCAACCTGTTCCATATATCGAGCAATGACATAGAAAAATGCCCTATGTTTTGCCGGAATATCATTGAATTCCCGTTCTGGCAAATCACAAGCACTCGATATGTCCTACATTGTAGCACAAGTCATGCTAAAATTCATGAAAAAAATTCGGCATGACCTTTACTAAAATTTGCAGGAACGGAAACGAATCAACATTCCGACAAAACATAGGCCACTCAGAGGTACATTGCAAACAAGAACTCCAAGACATCCTCTATATTCAGAATATGACAGGTTCATTCTAGCAAATGAGTAAATAGTTTTAGGGTCACTAGAAACTATCAACTATGTCAAAAAATAATATACTAAAACCCTAGTAATAATTCAGTTAACTAGAAACTATCAACTAAACCCTAGAAACTATCCAAAATCAAAGTGTTATATATGAACAGAGGCTTATATCAACTAAAACCTATCAACAATGTCTAATTTTTTACTAATTAGTTAATCATACTAAATAAAAATTGTTATGTATCAACTACAAACTATTAAGTAAATCAAAATGTTGCATATCAACAAGAAAATATCAACTAGCCTAAATCAAAATGTAGAAGGGAGGAGGGGTTGTGGATGGAGGAGGGAGGAGGGAGAAGGAGGAGCAACTAGAGGAGGGAGGAGGATGGAGGAGGAAGGCGGAGCGAGGAGGGGCCGGCCTGCGGCGAATGGAGGAGTGGAGGGAGGAGGGAGAAGGAGGGGCGATTGAAGGAGGGTGGAGGAAGGAGGACCGAGGAGGAAGGCGGAGCGAGGAGGGGCCAGCCGGCGGCGATTGGAGGAGTGGAGGGAGGACGTAGGAGGTGGGGCAGGGAGGGGGAGGATTACCAAGTCCAGGGAGAAGGGGGAGGTGACGGAGGCATAGGGAGGAGGGGTAGGCGACGGCGGCGGTGAGTGGCGGGGGGCAAAGAGGCAGCGACAATGTGAGTGGGGAGTGAGGGTCCGGGAGTGAGGAAGAGAGAGGGAGCGCACGGGGTGGATAAGGTTGGCATAGCAGCAGCGTGGGTTGGTACCAAGCGCTACAGCTAAGTAGAATAGTAGCAGCGCTGGTTGAGGACGGGCGCTACTACTATACCTAGCCTGTCGGGAATGGTATCGCAATTATAGTAGTAGCGTGTTTTATACGTGCCACGCTACTGATATGTGTTTATTAGTAGCGTTGTTGTTTTACACACGCTACTGCTAAGTAGCAGCAGTGCCTCCTTTTTAAAAAGCGCTACTGGTAAGCTTGTATGTATAAGGTTTTCCCTAGAAGTGTTACCACATGACAGTAACATATGAAGTGCGAAATAAACATTGTCGCAACTCTAACTAGTAAAAAAAGGTAGGTCATCATAACTACGAACAAATTGTAGTACAAATTAATAGTCATATGGCTCAATAAAGGAAAGTCGATAGGTGCCCAACTAGGGGAAATGCATTCTCTTCTTGTTCCTACAATTGCCTCCTCTTCATCTGCTGTTGCTTCTTCATCTACTGATATTTCCTCTTCTTATTCTTCTTTAGATCCTTGTGTTACCTCTCCTTTTGGACTTCCAACCTTCATTGTCAAATGCCTCCACACCATGGCCAGAGGTGTCAACATCATGAGGCGTCACATCTTCCTCTTCTGGATCAAAACCCATGACAGTGTCCCACATCAAGGGTGGCTCACTCAAGGGAGCCTGGCCTCAGTGTTTATCGGGGGACCATAGGGCCCAGTGCAAGGGAAAGCCCTAGGGAATCATCACAGACCTTGGTGCCCACTAAGACAAGGGCGGTAGCGCCCCAGATCGCATCTACCGTCATGTAAACCCTAGACCCCCTGTCTATATAAAGGGAGGTTGGGCAAGCCCCTAGGGCATCTCATCTCAGATAGCAACTCTCGGTAGCAATCTCATACACCATTTTATCCTCTTGCACGAGGTATCCCTCCACACCATGAATAACAAAAACAAGCAGGACATAGGGTATTAGTCAGGAGGACGAACCTGGATCAACCATACGTGTGACCTCTGATCTGGGACATCTAGCTGCGCTTGGACCCATACCAAGAGATCTGACGGTATTTTGCACCTTCAGTTGACGCGCTACGCACGGGCAATGTTGGCTTGAGACCGATCTCAGGTCAGATCTATTCCATTATCCGACAACCTTTCGTCGGGAATGAGCCTAATCTTCTGCTCTCTCACCTTCGTGATCGACGAGGTGGACCGGGTCACCATCAACCCACCAGCCCACCATTGCACTCAAGCATCTTCAACAACACGTCATGACGGTTGCCCTCCATCATGAAGGGCTATGCCGCCATCATGGTAGGCAGAATCGGCGACCGACCTCGGCCAATCATACCCGGAGGAGCCTCCACCAACCACTTAACTTGCCGCAATGATTTATGACAATTGCCACATAACCCACACACTAGAGGACTGCCTCATCGCCGACCACGTCACTAGCGACAATACCGGTTTGGTTGACATCATCTCGGCCTCAAACAATGACAACATCGACGATGAGCCACTCTGCCTCACTATGAGGAAGGAAGTGCTTGCCTCCAACCCATCAATGAGGTCACCTATTCCGATCTCCGGGGAGAATTAGAATCATCTGCAAAAAGAGGACGGAGACTCCCCACACCAGGAGACACACTAGTAGAAAACAGGCCTTTAATCTCGGTTCGTAAGGGCCTTTAGTCTCGGTTTTGCAACCTCCACTAAAGGGTGGGGACTAAAGGCCCCCCTTAGTCCCGGTTCAACATGGACCGGGACTAAAGGCCCTCGACGTGGCGCGCTGGGGCTGGAGGACCTTTAGTCCCAGTTGGTGTTACCAACCTGGACCTGGACTAAAGGCCCAGTTGAATTATTTGACAATTTAATCTCTAATCATTCTTCCTCATCCCTCCAGCGTGGAACACTCATTCCAAATCGTCTAACTTCCCGGTCAGTCACCCATCCTCTCACTGCTCCAGCCCCAGTACGCTTAACTTTCAGGTTCTATCGCCCCTAGTTTCCAAGTCTACACTTATTATTTCTTGACAATAGTAAGCTATCAATCCTATTAACTCTTAGGTCTTGATGTCACATAATTTAATTTTTTTGAGTTCCAAACAATTATTAAAATAAACAAAATAAGTAATAATAATATTGAATTTCAATGAAAATAAAATAAGTAATAATACGATTTTATTCACTTTTTTGCCATTTATTCATTTAATATGGCATAATTAATATCTTTCAATCTGTAAATCAAAATTTGACAAATAATATATCCGTTATTATCAGAAAAATGTGAGGAATCCAAATAGGACATCATTTATTTATTTTTAAATAAAAATATTTTTAAAAATATTCTTTTGATTTTTCTAGAAAAAATCTTCTTTTTGAAATAACTTTTTTTACTTTTGGAATTTTCAGAATCTGAGAAAACTTCACGAGGTAAACCCGAGTGAAATCGAGTCTCAATTTTTCTCTAGTTTTTTTTATATACTAAATTTTTTTCCTACGTCGTATGCAAAAGTTATGGCCGTTTTACATTTTATTTTCATTTTTTTGCAAAAACGGACAAAATTCATATTTCAAATTTCTATACCAACTAGACACTATAACCTAACTACTCCCTCCGTTCCTAAATATAAGTCTTTTTAAAGATTTCAGTAGGAGACTACAAACGGACCAGAATAAGTGTATATATATTCTAAAGTATGTCTATATACATCCGTATGTAGTTCCCTAATGAAACATCTAAAAAGACTTATATTTAGGAACGAAGAGAGTACATCTCAAAGTATTTTATTTTTTGAAGATTTTATCATTTTTGTTTATTTTCTACAAAACTAAAAAAGGCAGTCCACCGGGGGGAGAGTTTGAAAATTCTAGAACCCCTTTAGTTCGGGTTGGTGTCCATCCAATCATACCGTTGACTACATCTGTTGGCACTGTCCCAGCTAGAGTCACAACTAAGGTTAACCAAGCCAGAGTTAACATTTTCTAACTTCATTTGTTATTTTCCATGCATTTAATGATTTTTTGAGCTAAATGACCCTAAAATTGAAAAGTCCTACAAATGAACTCTGAAAAGGTTGAAACTTGGCATGGTATCATCATTTCGCCCACATAGCTTGTGCTAAAACGTTGAGAGGGTTACGACACATTTCATGCACAAACTGGACCATTTTCTTCGAAGTATCAAGGTTTCGGACGAAAACCCATCCGTTACAAAGGCATTTCATTTTTTGAACTTATTTCAACTCTAGACATTTTGTGCATTCAATATGCACAATTCGAAGCCACATCCTCAAAGTTCAACCCTTTTTAACTTCATTTGCTAATTTTCATGCATTCAATGATTTTTTTGAGCTAAATGACCCTGAAATTGAAAAGCACTACAAATGAACTCTGAAAAGACTGAAACTTGGCATGGTATCATCATTTCACCCACATAGCTTGTGCTAAAAAGTTGAGAGGGTTACGGCAAAAATTGGATGCACTTCATGTACAAATTGGACCATCTCCTTCGAAGTATCAAGGTTTCGGACGAAAACCCATCTGTTACAAAGGCATTTCATTTATTTAACTTATTTCAACTCCAGAATTTTTGTGCATTCAATATGCACCATTCAAAGCCACATCCTCAAAGTTCAACCCTTTCTAACTTCATTTGCTAATTTTCCCGTATTCAACGATTTTTGGAGCTAAATGACCCTGAAATTGAAAAGCACTACAAATGAACTCTAAAAAAGTTGAAACTTGGCATGGTATCATCATTTCACCCACATAGCTTTTGCTAAAAAGTTGAGAGGGTTACGACAAAAACTGGATGCACTTCGTGTACAAACTGGACCATCTCCTTCAAACTGGACGAACTATTTGTAAACTCAAGTTATTCACAATCTAGGGTTTGAAGAAAATTTGAAAAAAATTCATATTTAAACAATTCAAATTTGAAAACTAATGGCACAAACAGAAACTAGACAAAATTTTGAATCTAATGCAAAAAAACCACTCAAAAACATCAAATATCCTAAAATATATAAGCAATTTAAAACAGAAACTTTCAGAACCCCTTTAGCCGGGTTGGTGTCTCCAACCGGGACTAAAGGTCTAAAGGTCTAACCTTTAGTCCTGGTTAGAGACACCAAATGGGACTAAAGCCTCAACCCCTTTAGTCCCAGTTCGTGGCTAATGATGCCCGTCCCGAACCGGGACTAATGGTCTCATTAGTGCCGGTTCAAAACCTAACCAGGACTAATGCTATGGACAAAAGGTCTATTTTCTACTAGTGACGTGACAATCCAATGCAACACCCGCAATCCATTCCTCCATCAAACCATGATGATAGAACCAACAAGTACACCGCCAAGGGCGGTAACGATGGGGCCCTCCATCGTACGCCTACCTGCATCTGGGCCGACAACCATCACCACGCATACAAACACCGACCCCATCGATACATCTGAAATAAGATCAAACAAATCTGAAAAAAACATATACAAAAAAATGGAATAGACAAAAAAAATAGGAGATGCCTAAAATGGTAGTATAAAAAGATATATGCCTCCTATTTGAAGTGAGCGATACAGTTTTGTGGTGGGTAGCGTGCTCATTACGAATGGCTTGTGTCTCGTTCAATTCCCGGGGGGGCACCTTTATTTTCTGTATATTTTCTTTCTGGCAAACAAGGGATATACACTCGGATTGCGTTGACAGATACATGTTTTATTTATCTATTTCAAGCATGTATATTAATGGGCCACACTAAATGAATTGTTATGCTTTCTAATATGCAGGTTGAAATGGGCTGGACTTTTACCTTTCATGCGTCTAGTAGAGGCCACTGACACCTCTAGACGACTCGCCATTGACTCCTCTCCGCTTATCGCTTAGTGGACCGATGGAGGCCTGAAACCCACATATTCCACTTCCGCTGGGGAGAGATGGCTCCTACTCTAGAGGATGTCTCACTACTGTTGGGTCTATTGTTGGCAGGTCCTGCCATAGGACCATTGGAGGCACCGCCTGGTTGGGAGGTATCTATGGCACAATGTTTCGCGGGCGTTTATCATCAGGCTCCGGTTCTTGTGTCGGAGCCTCACAGACCTAAGTATAATTGGCTGCACCATTTCAGTGTTAGTTCCTCGGCCACATATCTTTCATTTCTCATGCTTCTAATTTTACAATTACATATGTTATTTACTAATACTTTCTCTTTACTCAATACAGTTGTAGAATTTCTCGGGGTATCCAAATGTCCCTATGAATATGACACATATCACACGTAGCCTGGAGGCGTACCTACTATGGCTTCTCGAGAAGGTTATATTCACAGAGAACCATGTCACCACTGTAAGTGTGCGCTACATCGATCCCCATTGCATTGTAGATCGTGATAGCTGAGATGCCAAATCAGATCACACCTAAGAGTTGGGGTTTGGCAGTCTTAGCAGCTAGATACCGAGGTATGTGCAATAGTTGCCATCTTGCGCCGGACAAGTCAGCCCTTCTTGGATGCCCTCCATTTTTATAGTTGTGGTTGTGGGAGAGGTTCTCTATAGGACGACCGAACATAGATGTCGAGGAGGGTTTTCCTATGGGCGACCTGTTCGATGCTAAACACATTGACATGCCTACTTTCGGTCTATGCTGGACATGTCGCAAGGTATTTCTCGTGTTATAATTTAATCTTTGCCTACACTACGGCCGAAAACTCACTTAAAATCAGTGTAGAGACGCTCTGCTATTGAGCAGACTAGGCGAACCTACACAAAATTAAACGAGCAGTTCGATACGTACACCGGGGTGATCTGGCAGCCGTACACACAAGCAACCATACATGCCAGATACCCCGGCGGTATTTCCGAGCTATGCACAAGAGAACGGGGTCACTGGACGACGAAATCAAAGATCATCTTCAATATATTTGTCGAGGAAATGGTGCAATGGCGGGTTATGAGGCAATTTGGTCTTCGACAGATGGTCGAGCCTCCCCTATAGAGAACCCATTGCTAGCAGTAGTCCATAGGTATTTTATACTTATTCTATCTTTCATTGTCATTCACAATTGTTCATAGTGAATCACCAGTTAATTGTTAAACACACACCTTAGCTGCAGGAACACAAGGAAGGGGGTAAGCAGGACACAGGAGCAGTGCTACAAAGGATTCAACTATACATTACAGACTAGGATACTGTGATGACACGTCTCTGGGACGAGCATGAAAGGTTTGATCTCGGTAAATCTAATGCCTATTTGAATCTTTACATGAGAGAGACAAGGTTACGCATCATTCAACACACTCATCCAGAGGAGATACCGGACCCTGTTACGTCGGATGCATACCCGAGCTATGATACTTTGGGCTCTAGGCAGTACACAGTAACTTCTTTTGTCTTTATCTAATGCATCTTGCTATTACATACTTTGTCGTCCATAGTTAATAATCATCATGAAAATTTCAGACTGAGCTAGCATTCGATCTTCATAGTGAGGTCAGACTATACACGTTCATTGTCGTCTGGACCTCTTATGGTACATAGGTCTTAGCTCGCCCATAGTTCACGGGCCTGGAGCAGAAGCTACGAGGTGTCTACGTGGCTATCATGTGCACCCGCACTTCGGACGTTGTTCCCCACCACCAGCAGCAGCAGCAGCCGCGTCCCTTCACGCAACGACAACAACCACGTCCACGCCTAGCACAACAGCCGACCCCCCACCTCCCGACCAAGCTGGCAGTTTCGCGGGCAGCACCCATAGCAGCATGGTCCCTCGTCCAACTTCTCATTGATGCCTCCACCACAACAGCAAAGTCCTACATTGGGTTTCATGTTTCAGCCACATCCTGGTATGTCTCTTCGAAATTATTTTTCCAGTATTAACTGAGACTACATATTTCATTACTTATGTTCCATACGGTAGGATCTTTCGCATATCATGAGGCGTCAGCATTCGGATCTAGGCGGGGGAGTGAGGGTGATCCACTACCGCAGCACAACACGTGGATAGACATGTTTTTGAATCCTCAACAAGGACCCACCCAGGATATACCGGATGACCAGCATGGGTCCGAGGTTCCTCTTCGTAACATTAGGCCACCCCACAGGTTGGCCTGGAGTAAGCCTAGCACACCGTCTGAGCGTTGAGGCAGGTGTCGTCATTGACGCTTCCATCTATCAGTAGAAATATGACTATCTAAATATGTATGAAACATATGTCTACTGTATGTATAGGACAAATAACTATGTACTTATGTATGAGACATATTCATGTTCTATTTCAGTCCTTAGTTAGTTTAGCGGGGATAACACATATATGTCGTGTTTAGATAAAACAATATTCCTCCAAAACAACACAATACACAAAAATAATATAAAATACATTTGAATTAAACATTGAGTAAAATTACAAAATATAGCTAAAAACTAGATGAGGGCATCCTCGTCATCCTCTGTCGATGCAGAGCTCTTGCCCTTTGTTGATGTAGCGCTCTTGCCCTTCGTCGATGCAGAACTCTTGCCCTCTGTCGATGCAGAGCTCTTGCCCTTCGACGATGTGCTAGTCTTGGCCTTGGTGGCCGACATGCAGATGCCGTCTTCGTCCTTCTTGTCTTCTGTCCATAAATCTGTATTTTCTGCTGCAAACTTGAGGTACGATTCACTCTTATGCAGTTGCTTCTTCAATCTTCCATGCAACCTAAGAAGTTCTTTCTGTGTCTCTTCAAAGGTCCTTGGAGGTCACCCACTCCTAGATAATGAATGAGCCAACTCCTTCATTATGGTGTCACTATTGATGAGTTTGTCCCATGGAACTACTGTATCGTCGAGCTTGAAATTGTCGGCTAAACGGATTAGACGATGGGACATACCAAAGTGAAAAATACTACGATCAAAAGGATAACAGGACATCTTGATGAAACTACGATACTACACTTGACTACTTACCCACCTTAGTGTGGAAGGGGTTTTATAGGTTCAGAAGAGAAGAATAGGTGGGAACTTACAAGTGGGAAACTATCGCGGGAGATATTGGCGGAAACTAAGAAGCGGGAAACGATGGCGGGAAGTTAGAAGCGGGAAATTATGGCGGGAAGTCAGAAGTGGGAAAAAGTCTTGCCGCCTGGTCGAGTAGCCGGATTTGCCACGCGGGCAACTAGAGGGGCTATTTTTTCATTATGGTCATCAGAAAATCTTAGTTAGGTAGGAAAATATCAATACATGCACCTATCGGCTTTGTTAACACCGATTTGAGCTAATTGATCACGGCTAAGCCGATTAGAGCTAATTGGTCACAGCTAAGGCATTTAGTTCCAATTAATCATTTTTAGGCCACTTAAGTGCGGCCGACTGCCGTATCGGCTTAGCCAAAGCCATTTGGAGCTAATCGGCTTTCACGTAGCCGACAGGAGCCAGTCGGCTTCCCCTAGACCGACAGGATCATATTTTTCCATTTTTTTGATTCAGTGTAACATGTGACAAATTTAATAAAAATATATTATTTTTTAAAAATAGCATTAAATAAAGTATAGTGATATTTTTTCGCAAAAGAACATGCCACGTACGTCCCTGACAGGCGAGCCTCAACTGTTAATACACCGTCAATACACTGTTATACACGGTTTAGACCATTTTATAACCCCAAACATGATGCTCACATGCAATTTTTTTCAAAGAGTGATACTCGTTTGTTAGTGTTGTCGTGATATCTCCATGCAATTCACTGGCAGGAGGGACAAGAAGTCACCTCGCTCAACGTACCTGGGCACGCCCACCCATGCAATGATCTAGGGAAAACCAGCCATCCCTCCCTCGCCCACCGGGCAGCCTCACAAGATCTAAGCGAACACAACGATGATAAATGCCACAACGCCCCCTCACCCTCGGCACGACTGCCGCAGCCAGCCGACGGCGGCCCGAAGGGCTCATGGGGTAGGCTCGCGCAAGAGAGAGGCCCCGCGATCACCGACCACTGCTCGGGGTTTTGCCCCGACGGGGCCGATCGGCAACGCGAGTGAGGAGGGGCTAGGAAGGACGACTCTGGTAGCGGTGGTTCATACGCCGCCGGAAGCGAGGGACTCGCGACTTCACGAGTGACAAACACAAAACAGTTCGCTAAGTCAATTCATCGGTGGCTTAGTTGCAAACTGTCATGTTAAACAAAGATCCCGATATTCAGCACACGTATGGCATATTACACATGTGCCCATACACCGTGTATGGCATACGTAGGAGACAGCCCACACGGATCGTTTGTGAGCGAACAATAGAACTGCCCACACGTGTGGGCACATCTACTTTGTGCCACATGTCCAACAAGTACTAGTTATCCCCATCCTCGTGTGTGGCACGAAGCAAATCTGCCCATACGTCCTCGTGCAGCTACGTTAGTTACCTCGCGGGATGGCAACTCTATTTACCTCCGGGGATGACAACTCTAGTTATCCCGGATGGCAATTATATTGTTGTAAAAGCATGACAACTCTCTTTGTTTTGGTTAACTATATATAGTAACCCGCGGGATAACACTTTAGTTATTCGGGGATAGTTGTCATGTTTACCTAGTTGCCGCGTGTGGTTCAATCATAACCATGTATGTTTAATCATAGTTTTCACGTGTATTTATGTAGTTGCCACGTACGCGCATCGTAGTTACGATCTAGCAACATACGAGCGATGTGTGGGTAAAGGGCAGTTCGTCCACAGGTGGTGAACTAGGTGATGACTGTGTGGGTAGAAACCGGTTCACTCACATGGCGCAGCTGGCAACCGCGCGTTGTAGGTCGTGTGGGCGAACTCTTCAACGTCCACACACACGATGATGCCTACGTGACACAGAAATTCCAACAGATTCTTTTAGGATTTGCGCAAAATAAAATCAACGTAGATAGACGCGTGTGGACGAATTGCAAACTGCTAAGGCGTTATCTTTTCCGTCTAGGTTCATAATACGTACCGTGCACAACTTAATTTACAGCTAACCATTACTCTGCTTCAAGTTTTGTATACATGTTGTATACGATGTCAAGGGACATCATAGAAGTTGGATTATAGCAACACTAATACGCCTGTGTTATACTGTAGTTTGTTTACATAAATGCACACACATATAGCTTAGGCATCACTGGCTCCGTCTCCTAGCACGCCACTGCTTGCTCTTTGCACGACTTGCTTCTGGTTAGTATAGCAGATGGGCGTAAGGGGACATGCAATGTTGGTCCTGCCACGGGCTGCGCAGCTGCGTCAGGAACGGGTCATTTAGCCAGTCGAACACTCCGTGGCTGCTCGCCGCCGGGAGCTGCAGGCTGGGCAGGTCCAGAACACCCTGGCTCGCCGCTGGTAGCTGCAGGCTGGACATGTTCGACATCCCATGGTTGGCCGCCGGGAGCTGGAGGCCGCAGGGTGGGTTCACGGCCGGGAGCTGCGGATGGAAGGGCGCGTTCGCCGCTTGCGACAGAGACGACGTCGACGCGACGGTGACCGTGGCCACGTCTGCTTCCTTGTTGGCAACCCTGGACGCGTCGTGGCTGCTGCTGTTGCCAGACGGCGCCACCGACGACGACGATGACGAGGAGGGGATCAGGAAGTTGTCCTGGACGTCGTCGGACGGCCACAGATAGAAATCCCCTGCTGCTGGGACGGGGCCCGATCTGGCCGCGACACCGTAGCCGTACCCACCGTTGCCGCCGGACCTCTGCTTCATCTCCTCCATCGCAAAGGCTCTCTGCTCGAGCTCCTTGAGCGGCGTGGCCTTCCGGTATACCTTACAAAGCACCGTGTCCTCCTGGGGTGGCGCCGCGCCGGAGTCGGGGAGGCGGTACTCGTTCATGACCCAGTCAGTCTTGGTGCCCCGGGGAGCGCGGCCCTGGTAGAAGACGAGCGTCTTCTTGACGCCGATGACCCTCTCGGGTTCGGTCGTGCTCCGGATGGACCTGTCCGAGCCCGTGGCCTTCCAGAACCCCCGCTCCGTCGTCCGGTTCGGCCGCCCGCCGTTCCCCGACTTCCGGTCACGCGGCACGAAGAAGTACCACTCCCTCTCCCCGATCTTTGCCAGCCCTGCATATCCAGACACACATATCATCAGCTCGCTGCTCAAACATATCCGGGAGGATCGATCGATCACCGCGACAATGTTCTTGTGTGTACGTACCAGGAAGGTCCCAGGGATCGTGGCGGTAGATGTTGAGGGTGCCGATGATGTCGAAGTGGAGCTTCTTGCCAAGGGCGACGCGCGAGAGGTAGAAGCCGAGAAGCTCCTCCTCCGTGGGGTGGAACCGGAAGCCGGGGAGGTCCTGATCGACCTCGGTGGTAGACGACGCCACTGCCATTGCCATTGCTCGCTCCTGCTCCTAGAGATCCACTTACTACTCGTCTACTCCAAGTGCTCGATCGCCGCTGTACTTGTTATGCTGTTCTTGCTGTAAGCTGGATGATGGCGGTGGTGGTGGTCGGCCCGTTGGGGCGCTGCTTATATAGAGCTTCAAAAAAAGTGATGCCAACCTACGCGGTTTCCTGCAGAAAAGATGGTCGCAGTTTCATGGCACTGGAGAAAACGACTGGTGCTCGAATGGATTTGTGCCGGCCTTACTCTGCACTAATTTTTTTTGCGGGGAACTTGGCACTAAATTAATCAATGTATTTTGAAGACTTAATTTTAATTTGGTGAATGTAGATTTTTGGAGTCACACAGATTGACTCATTTTTATTATCCTTCTTCTATTAGGATTTTTTTTCTGTTGCTGTGCTTAGACACTAACTCCGCCTATGTTGTCTCAACATAGCCGGCTCCAAGCCCGGGTAAAGAAGGAGGGTTGTGATAGGCTTGGCGAGCCAACGTGAAAACCCAGCCACTCTTATGGAGATGAAACCCAAAAGATTTTCGTTGGGGCGTAACCCTCTTAGCGACGCGCCACATCGGAACCCGGGTGTGGTGGCAAATGGGCAAGGGCCGTGCCATCACCCCCAGGTGGCGCGCCGTATCGTGATTTGGATACGGTCGCAAGTGAGCGAGGATCGGGTCGTCGCATCCTTAGTGGCGCGCTACATCGGCGTCCGGGTGTAGTGGAAAATGAGCGAGGGTCTTCGCATTTGAGTCGACGAGTGCGAAGGGTAAGGAAGCTAGCCGAGCCTAGGAGGATTCGATTAGGTAGCTGGAATATAGGGTCTGTGACAGGTAAGCTTCGGGAGGTAGTTGATACAACGCTGAGGAGAGGCGTTGGTATCCTTTGGGTCCAAGAGACCAAATGGAGGGGATAGAAGGCGAAGGAGGTGGAGGGTACCGGCTTCAAGCTGTGGTACACGGGGACGGTTGTAAAAAGAAATGGAGTAGGCATCTTGATCGGCAAGAGCCTCAAGGATGGAGTGGTAGACGTCAAGAAACGTGTGGACCGGATTATCCTGGTCAAGCTGGTAGTTGGGGACTTAGTCCTCAACGTTATCAGCGCATATGCCCCACAAGTAGGCCACAATGAGAACACCAAGAGGGAGTTCTGCGAAGGCCTGGAGGACTTGGTTAGGAGTGTACCGATTGGCGAGAGGCTCTTCATAGGAGGAGACCTCAATGGCCACGTGGGCACATGCATCTAACACATGTTTTGAAGGGGTGCATGGGGGATTTGGCTACGGCATCAGGAATCAAGAAGGAGAAGATGTCTTAAGCTTTGCATTAGCCTACGACATGATCGTAGCTAACACCCTCTTTAAGAAGAGAGAATCACATCTCATGACTTACAGTAGTGGGCAGCACTCTAGCTACATTGATTTCATCCTTTTGAGAAGAGAAGACAGGCGTGCATGCCTAGACTGTAAGGTGATACCTAGAGAGAGTGTTGTCCCTCAGCATAAGCTTGTGGTTGCTGACCTCCGCTTTCGGATTCGTGTCCAGTGAGACAAGCGTGCCAAAGTCATTACAACGAAGTGGTGGAAGCTCAAGGGGGGGGGTAGCTCAGGTGTTCAAGGATAGGGTCATTAAGGAGGGGCCTTGGGAGGAAGGAGGTGATACAGACAACACGTGGATGAAGATGGCGACTTGCATTCGTAAGGTGGCCTTAGAGGAGTTTGGAGTGTCCAGGGGAAGTAGAAGAGAAGCTAAAGATACCTAGTAGTGAAAAGATGTTGTCCAGAAGGCAATCAAGGAGAATAAAGATTGTTTCAGATGCCTATATCTGGATAGGAGTGCAAACAACATAGAGAAGTACCAGATGGCAAAGAAGGCCGCAAAGCGAGCTGTGAGTGAAGAAAGGGGTCGGGCGTATGAGGACCTCTACCAAAGGTTAGACATGAAGGAAGGCGAAAGGGACATCTATAAGATGGCCAAGAGCCGAGAGAGGAAGATGAGGGATGTTGACCAAATCAAGTGCATCAAGGACGGAGCAGATCAACTCCTGGTGAAGAACGATGAGATTAAGCATAGATGACGGGAGTACTTTGGCAAGTTGTTCAATGGGGAGAGTGAGGGCTCTACCATTGATCTGGATGACTCCTTTGATGATACTAGCAGGCGTTTTGTGAGGCAAATCCAAGAGTCGGAGGTCAAGGAGGCTTTAAAGAGGATGAAAGGAGGCAAGGCGGTGGGCCCCGATTGTATCCCCATTGAGGTGTGGAGAGGCCTTGGGGACATAGCGATAGTATGGCTAACCAAACTTTTCAACCTCATTTTTTGGGCAAACAAGATGCCAGAAGAATGGAGACGGAGTATAGTAGTACCAATCTTCAAGAACAAGGGGAATGTTCGGAGTTGTACTAATTACCGTGGAATTAAGCTGACGAGCGATACAATGAAGCTATGGGAGAGAGTCATTGAGCATCGTGTAAGAAGAATGACAAGCGTGACCAAAAATCAGTTTGGTTTCATGCCTGGGAGATCGACCATGGAAGCCATTTTCTTGGTACGATAACTTATGGAGAGATATAGGGAGCAAAAGAAGGACCTGCATATGGTGTTCATTGACTTGGAGAAGGCCTATGATAAGATTCCGCAGAATGTTATGTGGTGGGCCTTGGAGAAACACAAAGTCCCAACAAAGTACATTACCCTCATCAAGGACATGTACGATAATGTTGTGACAAGTGTTCGAACAAGTGATGGCGACACTGACGACTTCCCAATTAAGATAGGACTGCATCAAGGGTCAGCTTTGAGCCCTTATCCTTCTGCCTTCATGATGGATGAGGTCACAAGGGATATACAAGGAGATATCTCATGGTGTATGCTCTTTGCGGACGATGTGGTGCTAGTCGATGAGAGCCGGACGAGGGTCAATAGGAAGTTGGAGTTATGGAGGCAAACCTTGGAATCGAAAGGTTTTATACTTAGTAGGACTAAAACCGAATACATGAGGTGCGCTTTCATTACTACTAGGAACGAGGAGGAGGAGGATGTTAACCTTGATGGGAAAGTGGTGCCTCAGAAGGACACCTTTTGATATTTGGGGTCAATGTTGCAGAAGGATGGGGATATCAATGAAGATGTGAACCACTGAATTAAAGCCGGATGGATGAAGTAGCGCCAAGCTTCTGGCATTCTTTGTGACAAGAGGGTGCCACAAAAGCTAAAAGGCAAGTTCTATAGGATGGCAGTTCGACCCGCAATGTTGTATGGCGCTGAGTGTTGGCCGACTAAAAGGCGACATGTGCAACAGTTAGGTGTGGCGGAGAGGCGCATGTTGAGATGGATGTGTGACCACACAAGGAAGGACCGCATCCGGAATGATGATATACGAGATAGAGTTGGGGTAGCGCCAATTGAAGAGAAGCTTGTCCAACATCGTCTGAGATGGTTTGGCCATATTCAGCGCAGGCCTTCAGAAGCCTCAGTGCACAGCGGACGGCTTAAGCATGCTGATAATGTCAAAAGAGGCCAGGGTAGACCGAACTTGATATGGGAAGAGTCCGTAAAGAGAGATCTGAAGGACTGAAGCATCACCAAAGAACTAGCAATGGACAGGGGTGCATGGAAGCTTGCTATCCATGTGCCAGAACCATGAGTTGGTCGCGAGATCTTATGAGTTTCACCTCTAGCCTACATCAACTTGTTTAGGACTAAAGGTTTGTTGTTGTTGTTTTTGTTGTTTGTTGTGCTTAGACACTCCGAGCCTGTTCTTCCGTATATATATTTATTTTCTAATACTCTCCAATTTGGAATACTTGACGGCTAAGACTTCTAGCTGAAATTTCTGCTTTGAGGTACGGTTGTGGCAGTAATTTCGTTGGTGCGCCTTTACCCGTTTACCTTGCATCTGCATCAGCTGCCAATATCCAGTTCTTGTTCGACTGCTGTTTTTTTCTTTAAAAAAGCCTTGTTCAACAGATACATGTTGTATTGCAACAATGGAAATGTTATCCTTTGGACTAACCGCCGTGCCGTCACCGTACATAAGTACCCAAGTTTCTCCTCTTTTCATTACAAATCAGTCCCTTTCTCTGCCCAATTAAATGTCTAGATATTACAATGCATATGTTTGTATATAAGAATATGGTTTGATTTGCTATATAACCACAAGGCCCCCGATGTTTACTACTCACCTTAGTTCAAATTTGAGAGACTTATTTTTGTGCCAAAGGAAGTAATAAAGATATCATTGTGTATGTGAAGTTTTATGCTTAGATGGCCAGATCCCTTTTGGTGGAAACCGCCCACCCAAATTGATATTTGATCTAGACTTGGCATATGTGCTTGCATTTTTCTGAGCTTATTCCAGGATTTTAAGGCTTTATTATTTCATTAGTAAGCGACCGCCAGGCGGCCATGATGATTTTGTCAATCTCAAGACTTGTAGGCTCAGTCTCTCTCATGTGTTCATAGAAACATATGGGGTATGTGCATGCGGTTTTAGAAACAAGTGTATGCACGTGTGTGAGCATCTGCATCTTTACTGTAGTTTGCAAAAAATAATAATTTTGTTTGTTGTACTATTAAATGTTAAATGAAAGAATATTTGAGTTCTTAGCTATTGTGTCTGGTCCGGCTTGAACTCTACTAAACTATGAACTGACATGCATTAAACCTTGACTTTCTAAAAACATCCAAAATGAGCTTGTGCCTAGTGTTGGATAGATTCAAACATATACCTAATACTGGAATACTTATTTCCTTTTATAGGACTTATGCAGAAAAACGCGACTAAGAGTTCATGTGTTATGGGATGCTATGGGCCAGGGTGTTAACCCGTGGAAACAAATCATAAAATAGAGCATTATGTCATGTACAATAAAAGAAAAACAGAAGTTATTTTTTTTATGTCGAACATAGATGATAATATTTGTTGTTATTTTCTTGTTGATGATTTTATAGCATTCTCCACACAGTTGAATTGTTTTCGATATATTTTAGAACCTCGGGAAACAAAATCACCATAACCTTAACCTAGCCTTTTCAAGTGGATTTGCAACTTCAAAGTTTAGCATAATGGCAAAAGTTTGAAGTAAGGGGTGCTATGAATTGAAACATGCTAAAATTTATCCAAATACATGAAAAATTGTTTTGCATATAATAAATGACAAGAAAATTGTCTATTTATGATATGTATGGTTTGCCTATGTGACAGACAACCATATTTGTTGATTTCCTATTGAAGAGGGAATGACCTCTGACCTCTCATTGAGTGATGCGCAAAACCATATATTAGTATTGATTAGCTAACAAGGAAAATAAAAGTCTAACATCAATGCCGAACAAAACAATTGACCATAAAAGAAGATAAAAAACAAGATCATACTAAATGGAGCTGCCTCGCGACAGGATCTCCATAAGCCTATGACATGTGACTAAATTAGTAGGAAAATAAGCTACTCCCAAGAAAAACCTTCACGTAGGGATCGGCATGAGCGCCGATGTTGACGAGTCCATCTAAGACCCAACACCGGGTTTCCATCCCCAAAGCCAAGCCTCAAGCCAACACTTTCAACAAGGGAACTATGTTTGCATGTTGATATTTCCTTATCTAGCTGTAAGGGATGATCGTGGGTTTCACTAGTAGTATATTTCAACTTGTCATCAAATCCATCACTACCAGCAACATCACTACCTGCTGATAACGTCTTGTTACCGTGATCCTAGCGTTGGGATAATACAAAGCCCACCTAGTCCACTTGAGAAGAAGTCATATGCAGGTTAAGGACCATCGTCCTGCATTGCATGTTTTCCTGCTTCCAGTCACCATAGTACCACCTTTGATCTCGACGATGGGACAAAGGGACACTTGAACATATGCTTTTCACTGGGGCTGCCACCTACGTGTGCTTCATCTAGCTAGCTACATCAACCTTTTGAGTGATTGCACCTCCACAGCGATAACCTATGTTGCCATTTGTTAGGGGTGACAGGAGCATTAGTGTTGCAAGTGGAGCAGAGAAGTCAGGGCGGCGAATGGCGTCACCAATGTTAGCGTCGAGCAAGACGAGGGTGCACCCCCCCCCCCCAATCCATCTTTTACGGATTGCTCAAATATGGTGCATTTTTTTTTCCTAATTGTTGATGAAATTTTGCAGGTTATAAACTTATAAGCATTCATGCATCTATTAAAATTCCCACATTTTAAAAACCTTTAAACATGAAAATTACTATCCCAACATGGTAGGGTTCAAATTAACGAGAAAAGAGTTCAAAGAAAGTTTAGGATGAAATGTGAATAGTTTCGTTGTTCATGGCTGTAACTGGAGCAGCCACCATAGGTTAAAGTTTCCAATAATTTCTTATCATTGGCTACACTACCAGGATAAAGCTCTATGACGACGGCTTAGGTCGTCGGCGTAGGCCCGATTCCCGTCAGCATAGGTCTATGCCGACGGCTCCCGTCGGCATAGGCCCATCGGCACCATATATGTCGGCGTACCGCAAGTCACCGTCGACACAAAAAAGCCGTCGGCATATATGCTATGCGGACGGTGTCCGTACAGAGGTATCGATGGCTTAGGCCGTCGGCATAGCTCCAAGGCAAACGACGTCCGGCAGCGCTGCCATCAAGAGTGCACCACCCAGGGACGGCCACGTGTCCGTCCTATGCCAACGACCCGAGCCATCGGCTTAGGCTACAAAGATACGCCGACGGCCTAGCCATTGGCATAGCTTGCCACGTGGCAGGCGCTGGTATCCCCTGGGGCGTGCATACGCCGACGGCTCAGGCCGTCGGCTTAGGCTACAACTGTACGCCGACGGCATAGCCGTCGGCATAGCTTGCCACGTGGCAGCCACTGGTACTTCGGAGACCCTCTATGCCGATGGCTATGCCATCGACGTAGTTTTGCGCTTTTTTTTTTCTTTTTCCTGGTTCATACAAATTCATTTCAGCTCCAAAATAACAGGGTATATACAATGAAATTTAATGCATAGCCAACAGCACCATCACATCGTCACAACCAACACCACCACCACCACATCCTCACAACGAACAACATAAGCATATAAAAAACATAAGCATATAAAAAACATAAGCATATCAAGAGCACAAGTCATCTAAAGGCAGAAGTCATCGAAAGTAGCGTAAAAAGACGGACGTCATCTAAAGAGCACTAGTCATTTAAGGAGCGCCAGTACGTCCACCTCCAAGGTCATCAACGCCAAGTCCGCCAAAGCCCAGGTCTTCACTGCTAGCGGCAGCGCTACCGTCTCGGCAGATTGGAGTAGCCGGGCTCCGTGACTCGGGAGTGATGTGAACACCGACACCACCACCAACGGATGATCCACCGGTTCCCTGGATGTTTGAAAAGACATGTTGAGTGAATGATATTGTGTTGAATAAACAGTAAGCGGTGGTTAAATAGTTTGGGGATGTACTAACCACCATTTTCCCCGGTTGTTATGCTAGAAATTCCTCAAAGGTAAGCAGCACTGGTTGTGGTCTTGCAGCTGGTGGTGCTGGTTCCATTTCAAAAAAGTATATATGACCACGTCACACACAACATTGACACTTCAAACTTCGACAAAAATCATACTGATAATGACATCCATTGATAACAAATTTGACCAACATTCCATCCATCCATCCATCTATGAATCTAAAAACATCCATACTATCTAGGGCATACTCATTCATGTATCCATCCACCTAGAAACGGTACCAAATAACTAAAAAATGAAGTAAGATGCTCATTGTGTGGAGGGGGCCGGCTGGTCCGGTGGGTGCCGGTGGTCGGGGGGTGAAGGTGGTCGGGGGTGCCGGTCAGAATCAGAGGAGGGCGGGGCACCCGCATCCCGATGTGGTCGAGGAAAGCTGGCCGGACGGTGGTGGTGCGGGGCGGGGACAGCTAGGGGAGGACGGGGCCGGTGCGGGAGGGTGATGGTAGTGGCGAGGACGGGGCCGGTGCGGGGTGGACGACTAGCGAGGCGACGGACGACAGGCGTGATGGGGACGGGGCCGGTGCGGAGGGGACGAGATGCGGGGACGAGGGCAGCCAGCTGAGCGCGAGCAGCCCGACTGGATTCACAAGGGGCATGGCCGCTGCTGGTGGGCTCGCTACGGCAGCGGGACGAGGGTGGCAGCGGCGGTCATGGTCGAGAGAGAGAGAGAGGGAGATTGGGGTCGGCTCGGTGAGAGACGAAACGAGTGGAGGAGGAGGAACAACCGAGTGGATAAGGGGGCACTATGCCGATGGGTCCCACGTGTCAGGGGCAGCCGCCCGAGTGGATAAGATTGATCTATGCCGACGGTTTGGCCGTCAGCATAGCATGGGTCCCATCTAACCGTATCACAGTTGGCCGGCAGATCTAGGACTTTGACTTTCGCCGGACGGGTTTTGTCTGATGGATCTTTTCACCTGGCTATGATAGTCCAGCCCATAGGCAAACTTCCGATTAAGGTCCGGCCCCAACACATCGCAAAATTCTCTCCGTGTCTGCCAAACGTGGTCGTTTCCCTCCTTCGTGCGATGGCGACAGCGACGTCCGTGAGGGGGGTCACACTACGGAGCCGCGTGCCGGGTGCTTGCACCTGCCACCATGCTTCCAGACCTGTAAGAGGGCCCAACGCAAGACCTGGTGGCATAGCTACCCCCCCCCCCAAGTACACTGTCCCGTCTAACCTTGGCACAGTTGACCGACGGATCTACGCCTTTGACTTTCACCGGACGTGGTTTGATCGATGGACCTTTTCACCTAGCTGCCATAGGCCAGCCAATAGCTACACCTCCGAACACGGTCCGGGCCTAATCCACAACAAGATTCCCTTTGTGTTTGCCCGATGTGACCCTTTCCCCCCTCCATGCGATGACAGCAGCGACGTATGTGAGGGGGGTCACACCCCGGAGCCGCGTGTCGGGTGCTTGCACCTGCCACCATGCTTCCAGATATGTAAGAGGGGCCAGCGCAAGACCTAGCGGCATAGCTACCCCCCACCCCCCAAGTACACCGTCCCGTCTAACCCTACGACAGTTGACCGCAGGATCTAGGCATTTGACTTTGGCCGGGCGAGGTTTGACCGATGGACCTTTTCACCTGGTTGTGATCGGCCAGCCCATAGCTACACTCTCAAACACGGTCCGGGCCCAATCAACCGCAAGATTCCCTCTATGTCGGCCCGACGTCGCCGTTTCCCCTCCGTGAGACGGCATCAGGGACGTCTGTGAGGGGGGTCACACTCCGGAGCTGCGTGTCGGGTGCTTGCACCTGCCACACGCTTCCAGACCTGTAAGAGGGCCCAGTGCAACACCTGGAGGCATAGCTACCCCCCCCCCCAAGTACACCGTCCCGTCTAACCGTGCCACAGTTGACCGGCGGATCTAGGCCTTTGACTTTCGTTGGACGGGGTTTGACTGATGGATCTTTTCACCTAGTTGTGATAGTCCAGCCCATAGGCACACTTCCGATCAAGGTCCGGGCCCAACCCACCGCAAGATTCCCTGCGTGTCTTCCCGACGTGGCCGTTTCCCCCTTCGTGAGACGGCGGCGGCGATGTCTGTGTGAGGGGTCACACCCCGGAGCCGCGTGCCTGGTGCTTGCACCTGCCATCACGCTTCCAGACCCGTAAGAGGGCCCAGCACAAGACCTGGTGGCATAGCTACCCCCCCAAGTACACCGTCCCGTCTAACCTCGACACAGTTGACCGACGGATCTAGGCCTTTTACTTTCGCCATACATGGTTTGACCGATGGATCTTTTCACCTGGTTGTGATACTCCAGCCTATAGGCACACTTCCGATCAAGGTCCGGCCCCAACACATCGCAAGATTCTCTCTATGTCTGCCAGACGTGGCCGTTTTCCCCCTCCATGCGATGGCGGCAGCGACGCCCGTGGGGGGGGTCACACTACGGAGCCGCGTGTCGGGTGCTTGCACCTGCCACCACGCTTCCTGTTGGAAATATGCCCTAGAGGCAATAAATAAAGTGTTTATTATTTTATTTCCTTGTTCATGATAATCGTTTATTATCCATGCTATAATTGTAATAATTGGAAACACGGATACATGTGTGGATACATAGACAAACACAATGTCCCTAGTATGCCTCTAGTGAACTAGCTCGTTGATCAAAAGATGGTTAAGGTTTCCTAGCCATGGACATGAGATGTCATTTGATAAAAGGATCACATCATTAGGAGAACGATGTGATGGACAAGACCCAAACTACAAACGTAGCTTATGATCGTGTTAGTTTATTGCTACTATTTTCTACATGTCAAGTATATGTTCCTATGACCATGAGATCATGCAACTCACAGATATCGGAGGAGTACCTTGTGTGTATCAAACGTCGCAACGTAACTGGGTGACTATAAAGGTGCTCTACAGGTGTCTTCGAGGGTGTCTGTTGAGTTGGCATTGATCAAGACTGGGATTTGTTACTTCGTGTGACGGAGAGGTATCTCAGAGCCCGCTCAATAATACAACATCACAATAAGCCTTTCAAGCAATGTGACTAAGTGTTGGTTACGGGATCTTGTATTACGGAACGAGTAAAGAGACTTGCCAGTAACGAGGTTGAACTAGGTATGGAGATACCGACGATCGAATCTCAGGCAAGTAACATACCGAAGAACAAAGGGAACATCATACGGGATTAACTGAATCCTTAACATAGAGGTTCGACCGATAAAGATCTTCGTAGAATATGTAGGAACCACTGTGGCAATCCAGGTCCCTCCATTGGTTATTGACCTTAGAGGTGTCTCGGTCATGTCTACATAGTTCTCGAACCCGCAGGGTCTGCACACTTAAGGTTTGGTGACGTTTCGGTAGTATAGAGTTATGTATGGTGGTGACCGAATTTTTGTTCAGAGTCCCGGATGAGATCCCGGACGTCACGAGTAGCTCCGGAATGGTCCGGAGGTAAAGATTCATATATAGGAAGTCCTATTTTGATCGTCGGAAAAGTTTCGGGCTCATCGGTAGTGTACCGGGAGTGCCGATAGTGTACCGGGAGACCTCCGGGAGGGGTATTTCGATCCAAGAGGCTTCATGGGCTGTGGGAGAGTGAATATCAGCCCTTAGTGTGCTGGTGGAAACTCCCACACAAGGCCCATGTAGCTGGAGAAGAAAACCCAATAGGAAAAGGTGGAAAAAAAGGCAAAATTGGGTGAATCCTAGTCCTACTAGGAGTGGAGGTGGACTCCACCTCCACCACTTGGTTCGGCCGAAGCCTCCAAGGCTTGGAGGCCAAGCTTCCTCTCCTCCTCCCTCCCTCCTATATATACTAGTGGATTTCTAGGCTTTTGCACTTGATTTTTCAGCCACGTGCAAACCCTAATCTCTAGTGCATAGTTTCTCCTCTAGATCGGTGTTCTGCAGTGCTTAGGCCAAGCCCTGCCGGAATTGCTCCACCACCATCACCGGAGCGCCGTCAAGCTGCCGGAGAACTCTTCTTCCTCTCCACTCCTTCTTGCTGGATCAAGACGGTGGAGATCGTCATCAAGCTGTACGTGTGCTAAACGCGGAGGTGGCGTCCGTTCGGTGCTAGATCGGAAGTATCGTGATCAAGTTCGTGAGACGGATCGTGATCAAATTCGTGGGAAGGATCGTGATCCGATCGTGGGATGGATCATCAGTGGATCGCGGGACAGATCGTGATTGGATCACAGGACACACAGCGATTTGGATCGCGAAGACGTTCGACTACACCAACCGCGTTTCTTAACGCTTCCCGCTTAGCGATCTACAAGGTTATGTGGATCCACTCTCCCTCTCGTAGATGCTCATCACCATGGATAGATCTGCGTGTGTATAGGAGATTTTTTGTTTCCCATGCAACGTTCCCCAACACTTCCAGACCTATAAGAGGGCCCAACGCAAGACTTGGTGGCGTAGCTACCCCCAAGTATACCGTCTCGTCTAACCCTACGACAGTTGACTGGCGGATCTAGGCCTTTGACTTTGGCCAGGCGGGGTTTGACCGATGGAACTTTTCACCTGGTTGTGATTGGCCAGCCCATAGCTACACCCCCGAACACGGTCCGGGCCCAACCAACCGCAAGATTCCCTCTGTGTCGGCCCGATATGGCCGTTTCCCCTCCGTGAGACGACATCAACGATGTCTGTGAGGGGGGTCACACCACGGAGGCGCATGTCAGGTGCTTGCACCTGCCACCATGCTTCCAGACGTGTAAGAGGGCCTAGCGCAAGACCTGGAGGCATAGCTACCCCCCCCCCCCAAGTACACCGTACCATCTAACCGTGCTAAAGTTGACCGACGGATCTAGGCCTTTGAATTTCGCCGGACGGGTTTTGACTGATGGATTTCACCTGGTTGTGATAGTCCAGCAAATAGGCACACATCCGATCAAGGTCCGGGCCCAACCCACTGTAAGATTCCCTTTGTGTCTGCCTGGCGTGGCAGTTTCCCCCTTCGTGAGACGGCGGCAGCGACGTCCATGTGAGGGGTCACACCCTGGAGCCGCGTGCCTGGTGCTTACACCTGCCACCATGCTTCCAAACGTGCAAGCGGGCCCAGTGCAACACCTGGCGGCATAGCTACCCCCCAAGTATAGCATCCCATCTAACCGTGGCATAGTTGACCGACGGATCTAGGCCTTTTACTTTCACCATACATGGTTTGATCGATGGACTTTTTCACCTGGTTGTGATAGGCCAGCCGAAAGCTACACTCCCGAACAAGGCCTGTGTTGGGGAACGTTGCATGGGAAAAAGAAATTTTCCGACGCACACGCAAGATCTATCCATGGTGATGAGCATCTACGAGAGGGAGAGTGGATCTACATACCCTTGTAGATCGCTAAGCGGGAAGCATTAAGAAACGCGGTTTGTCTAGTTGAACGACTTCGCGATCCAAATCGTCGAGCGTCCCGCGATCTCATCACGATCCATCCTGCGAACTTATCATGATCCGTCCCACGAACTCATCACGATCCGTCTCGCGATCTTGATCACGGTCCTTTCGATCTAGCGCCAAACGGACAGCACCTCCACGTTCAGCACATGTACAACTCGATGACGATCTCCGCCTTCTTGATCCAGCAAGATGGCGTTGCGGCGATGGTGGTGGAGCTATTCCAGCAGGGCTTCGCCTAAGCACTGTTGAAACCCGATCTAGAGGAGAAACTGCGATCTAGAGGAGAGGTAGCACGTGGCTATTAGGGTTAGCTTTTCCCTCTAAATCCTCTAGTATATATAGGAGGGAGGGAGGGGAAGAGGCATCCTAAAAACCCTCAAGGTTTGGTCAAAATTGGAGGTGGAGGAGTCCTACTCCAATCCTATTAGGAGTAGGATTCCTCCTTTCCACTTGGAAACTCTTTCCACCTCTCCACCTTTGGATTTTTTACCTTCTCAAGTGACTCCAGCTGTATGGGACCTTAGAGGAGGCTTCGACCAGCCCACCAGTGGCTGGTTTACCTCCTCCCACAGCCCATGTAGCCTCTTGGGTCGAAATACCTCTCCCGATGGTCCCCCGATACACTACAGGCACTCCCGGTACACTACCGATGAGTCCAAAACTTTTTCGGCGACCAAAACAGGACTTCCTATATATCAATCTTTACCTCCGGACCATTCCGGAGCTCCTCATGATGTCCGGGATCTCATCCGGGACTCCGAACAACATTCGGTCACCACCATACATAACTCTATACTAGCGAAACATCACTGAACCTTAAGTGTGCATACCGTGCGGCTTCGAGAAATATGTAGACATGACCGAGACACCTCTACGGTTAATAACCAATAGTGGGACCTGGATGCCCATATTGGTTCCTACATATTCTATGAAGATCTTTATCGGTCGAACCTCTATGTCAAGGATTCAGTTAATCCCGTATGATGTTCCCTTTGTTCTTCGGTATGTTACTTGCCCAAGATTCGATCGTCGGTATCTCCATACCTAGTTCAACCTCGTTACCGGCAAGTCTCTTTACTCATTCTGTAATACAAGATACCATGACTAACACTTAGTCACATTGCTTGCAAGGCTTATTGTGATATTGTATTACCGAGTGGGCCCTGAGATACCTCTCCGTCACACGGAGTAACAAACCCCAGTCTTGATCCATGCCAACCCAATTGACACCCTCGCGGATACCTGTAGAGCACCTTTATAGTCACCCAGTTACGTTGCGATGTTTGATACACACAAGGTACTCCTCCGGTGTCAATGAGTAGCATGATCTGATGGTCATGGGAACAAATACTTGACATGCAGAAAACAGTAGCAATAAACTGACACGATCATATGCTACGTTTATAGTTTGGGTCTTGTCCATCACATCATTCTCCTAATTATGTGATCTCATTATCAAATGACATCTCATGTCCATGACTAGGAAACAATAGCCATCTTTGATCAACGAGCTAGTCTATTAAAGGCATACTAGGGGCATGGTGTTGTCTATGTATCCACACATGTATTTGAGTTTCCGATCAACACAATTATAGCATGGATAATAAACAATTATCATGAACAAGGAAATATGATAATAACTAATTTTTTATTTCCGCTAGGGCATATTTCCAATAGTTTGCCACTTGCACTTGAGTCAATAATCTAGTTCACATCACCATGTGATTCGCATTGTTATGAATCTAACACCCAATGAGTTCTGGGGCTCGATCATGCTTTGCATGTGAGAGAGGTCTTATAGTCAACGGGTCTGCGATATTTAGATCCGTGTGTAATTTGCAAATCTCTATGTCAAACTGTAAATACTGCTACCACACTCCACTTGGAGCTATTCCAAATGGCTGTTCCACTATACGTATCCGGATTGCTACTAAGAGTCACCTGGATTGGTGTTCAAGCTTGCATCGACGTAACTCTTTACGGCGAACTCTTTATCACCTCCATAATCGAGAAACATTTCCTTAGTCTTTTAGTTACTAAGGATGATCTTGGCCGCTGTCTAGTGATCCACTCTTGGATCACTCTTGTACCCCTTTACGGACTCATGGCAAGGCAGACACAGGTGCGATACACAACATGGCATACTATAAAGAGCCTATGGCTAAGTCATAGGGGACGACATTCGTCCTTTCTCTTTCTTCTGCCGTGGTCGATCTACGAGTCTCACTCAACTTCACACCTTACAAAGTAGGCGAGAACACTTCTCTTTGACTGGTCCATTTTGAGCTCCTTCAAAATCTTGTCAAGGTATGTACTCATTGAAAGTCTCATCAAGGATCTTGATCTATCTCTATAGATCTTGATGCTCAATAATTAGGAAGCTTTATCCAGGTCTTCCTTTGAAAAACTCCTTTTAAACAACCAATTATGCTTTCTAGAAATTCTATATCATTTCCGATCATCAATATGTCAAACACATATGCTTATCAGAAACTCTATAGTGCTCCCACTCACTTTATTGTAAATACAAGTTTCTCATAAACTTTGTATAGACTCAAAAACTTTGATCACCTCATCAAAGTGTATATTCCAACTCCGAGATGCTTGCTTCAGTCCATAGAAGGATCACTGAAGCTTGCTTAACTTTTAGCATCCTTAGGACTAACAAAACCTTCTGGTTGTATCTCATACAGCCTTTCCTTAAGGAAGGAAACGATGTTTTGACATCCATCTGCCAGATTTCATAATTGAAAAATGCAGCAATTGCTAACATAATTCCAACAGACTTTAGCATCGCTACGAGTGAGAAAGTCTCATCGCAGTCAACTCCTTGAACTTGTCGGAAACTTCTTTGCGACAAGTCGAGCTCTATAAATGGTGACATTTACCATCAGGGTCTGTCATCATCGCAAATGTCCATTTGTACTCGACAACCTGCCGTCCAACGAACAAGTCTACCAAAGTCTATACTTGGTTTTCATACATGGATCCTTTCTCGGATTCATGGCCTCTAACCATTTGTCGGAATCCGGGCCCATCATCGCTTCTCCACAGCTCGTAGGTTCATCATTGTCCAACAACATGACCTTCAAGACACGGTCGTCGTACCGCTCAGGAGTAGTACACATCCTTGTCGAGCTACGAGGTTCGATAGTAAATTGGTCCGAAGCTTCATGATCATCATCATTAACTTCCGCTTCTACTAACGTAGGCTTCACAGAAACATCTTCCTGCGCTGCGCTACTCTCTGGTTGAACAAAGGTTCAACAACCTCATCAAGTTCTATCTTCCTCCCACTCAATTCTTTCGAGAGAAACTCTTTCTCGAGAAAGGACCCGTTTTAGCAACAAACACTTTATGCTCGGATTTGAGATAGAAGGTTTACCCAACTGTTCTTAGGGTATTCTATGAAGATGCATTTGTCCGCTTTGGGATCGAGCTCATTAGGTGAAAACATTTTTCCACATAAGCGTCGCGGCCCCAAACAATAAGAAATGACAACTTAGGTTTCTATCAAACCATAGTTCAGACGATGTCATCTCAACGGATTTAGATGGAGCCCTATTTAAAGTGAATGTAGTTATTGTCTCTAACGCATAACCACAAAACTATAGTAGCAAAACGATAAGAGACATCATAGCATGCACCATATCCAATAGAGCACGACTATGACGTTTGGGCACACCATCACACTATGGAGTTCCAGGTGGCATGAGTTGTGAAACAATTTTCACATTGTCTAAAGTTGTATGCCAAACTCGCAACTCAGATATTCATCTCGACGATCATATCGTAGACTTTTTTATCTTCTTGTCATGATGATCTTAAACTTCACTCTGAATTCGCTTCAAACTTTCAAACGATTCAGACTTGTGTTTCATTAAGTACATATACACTATATCTACTCAAATCATCAGTGAAAGTAAGAAAATAACGATATCCACTGCATGCTACAAGACTCATTGGATTGCATACATCAACATGTATCATTTCCAATAAATCACTTGCCCGCTCCATCCATCTAGAAAACGGTGTCCTTAGTCATCTTTCCCAAGAGGCATGGTTCGCATGTCTCAACCGATTCGAAATCGAGTGAGTCCAAAGATGCATAAGCATGGAGTTTCTTCATGCGCTTTATACCAATATAACATTTAGCGACAGTGCCACAAGTATGTGGTACTATCATTATTAACTTTGTATCTTTTGGCATCAATGTTATGAACATGTGTATTACTACGATCAAGATTCAACAAACCATTCTCACTGGGTGCATGACCATTGAAGGTATCATTCATGTAAACAGAATAACCATTATGCTCTAACTTAAATGAATAACCGTGTTGCAATAAACATGATCTAATCACGTTCATGCTCAACGTAAAACACAAAAAAATATTTATTTAGGTTCGACACTAATCCTAAAGGTAGAGAGAGCATGCGATATTGATCACATCAACCTTGGAAACATTTCCAACACACATCGTCACCTCACCCTTAGCTAGTTCTCCGTTTATTTCGTAGCGTTTATTTCGAGTTACTAACATTTAGCAACCGAACCGGTATCCAATACCCAGGTGCTACTAGGAGTACTCTCAAGGTACACATCATTAACACGTATATCAAATATACTTCTGTCAACGTTGCCAGCCTTCTTATCTACCAAGTATCTAGGGTTGTTCCGCTTCAGCGACCGCTCTCCTCATAATTGAAGCACTTAGTCTCGGGTTTGGGTTCAACTTTGGGTTGCTTCACTGGAGCAGCAACTGACTTGCTATCCATGAAGTTTCCCTCCATTCTCTTTCCCTTCTCGAAACTAGTGGTTTGACTAACCATCAACACTTGACGCTCCTTCTTGATTTCTACCTTCATGGTGTCAAACATCGCGAACAGCTCAGGTATCGTTATTTCTATCCCTGGCATTTTATAGTTCATCACCAAGTTCTAGTAGCTTAGTGACAGTGACTTGGAGAACTATATCAATCACTATCTTATCTGGAAGATCAACTCCCACTCGATTCAAGCGATTGTAGCACCCAGACAATCTGAGCTCATGCTCAACGATTGAGCTATTCTCTTTCATCTTGCAGGCAAAGAATCTTTTTGGAGATCTCATATCTCGCAACACAGGCACGAGCCTGAGATCCTACTTTCAGCTCTTGGAACATCTCATATGTTCCGTGACGTTCAAAATGTTTCGGAGCCGCAATTCTAAGTCGTAATGCATGACGCACTAAACTATCAAGTAGTCATCAGAACGTGCCTGTCAGATGTTCACAAGATCTATAGATGACGCTAGAGGGGTTGGCGCACCGAGGGGTGCATTAAGGACATAAGACTTCTGTGCAGCAATGAGGACAATCCTCAGATCATGGACCAAGTCCGCAACATTGCTACCATCATCTTTCAACTCTATTTCTCTAGGAACATATAAATACTCAAGGGAGCTACAACGTGAGCTAGTAATCTACAATATAGTTTGCAAAGACACTACTGACTATGTTCATAATAATGAGTTCAATTAATCATATTACTTAAGAACTCCCACTCAAATTGACATCCCTCCGGTCATTCGAGTGATACATGATCCAAATTCACCAACAAAAGTCCGATCATCACGTGAGTTGAGGTGGTTTCAATGGTGAACATCATCATGTTTATCATATCTACTATATGACTCATGTTCGACCTTTCGATCTCTTGTGTTCCAAGGCCATGTCTGTACATATTAGGCTCGTCAAGTTTAACCCGAGTGTTCTGCATGTGCAACACTCGCTTGCACCCGTTGTATGTGAACGTAGAGTCTATCACACCCGATCATCACGTGGTGTCTCGACACGACGAAATTTCGCAACGGTGCACACTCGGGGGGAACACAATTCATCTTGAAATTTAAGTGAGGGATCACCTTATAATGGTACCGTCGTCCTAAGCAAAACAAGGTGCATAAAAGGATTGACATCACATGCAAATCATAAGTGACATGATATGGCCATGAACTTGTACTTTTGATCTCCATCTTGAAAGCACCGGCATGATCTCCATCGTCACTGGCATGACACTATGATCTCCATCATCTTGTTCTCCATCAACGTGTCGCCATCGGGGTTGTCGCGCCCACCATGCTTCTACTACTATTGCTACCGTTTAGCGATAAAGTAAAGCATTACATAGAACTTAATGATTGACACGCAGGTCATACAATAATTAAAGACAACCCTATGGCTCCTGCCGGTTTCCGTACTCATCGACATGCAAGTCGTGATATTCTATACAAAACATGCTCATCTCATACATCACATATATCTCATCATGTAATTGGCCATATCACATCACAACATACCCTGCAAAAACAAGTTAGACGTCCTCTAATTGTTGTTGCATGTTTTACGTGGCTGCTACGGGTATCTAGCAAGAACAACTCTCACCTACGCAAAAACCACAACGGTGATACATAAGTTGCTTTTCAACCTTCTCAAGGACCGCCTTTGTCGAATCCGATCCAACTAAAGTAGGAGAAACAGACACCCGCCAGCAATTTTTGTGCAACAAGGTTACACGTCAGTCAATGGAACCGGTCTCTCGTAAGCGTACGAGTAAGGTTGGTCTGAGCCGCTTCATCCCACAATACTGCTGAACCAAAACACGACCAAGGGAGGAAGCAATCTGAGCATCAACGCCCACAAACTCTTCGTGTTCTACTCGAGATCTCATCTACACATAGACCTAGCTCAGATGCCACTGTTGGGGAACGTTGCATGGGAAACAAAAAAATTCCGATGCACACGCAAGATCTGTCCATGGTGATGAGCATCTACGAGAGGGAGAGTGGATCTAGATACCCTTGTAGATCTTTAAGCGGGAAGCGTTAAGAAATGCGGTTGGTGTAGTCGAACGACTTCGCGATCCAAATCGCCGAGCTTCCCGCGATCTCATCACGGTCCGTCTCGCGATCCAATCACGATCCGTCCCACGAACTCATCACGATCCGTCCCGCGAACTCATCACGGTACATCCCGCGAACTCATCACGATCCGTCCCGCGAACTCATCATGATCCGTCTCACGATCTTGATCACGGTCCTTCCAATCTAGCGCCGAACGGACGACACCTCTGCATTCAGCACACGTACAGCTCGATGATGATCTCCGCCTTCTTAATCTGGCAAGAGGGAGCAAGGAGGTAGATGAGTTCTCCGGCAGCACGACGGCGTTGCGGCGATGGTGGTGGAGCTATTCTAGCAGGGCTTCGCCTAAGCACCGCTGAAAACCGATCTAGAGAAGAAACTGCGATCTAGAGGAGAGATAGCACGGGGCTATTAGGGTTAGCTTTTCCCTCTAAATCCTCTAGTATATATAGGAGGGAGGGAGGGGAGGAGGCAGCCTCAAACCCTCAAGCTTTGGTCAAAAATGGAGGTGGAGGAGTCCTACTCCAATCCTATTAGGAGTAGGATTCCTCCTTTCCACTTGGAAACTCTTTCCACCTCTCCACCTTTGGATTTTTTTTCCTTCTCAAACCACTCCAGCTGCATGGGTCCTTAGAGGAGGCTTCAACCAGCCCATCCAGGGCTGGTTTACCTCCTCCCACAGCCCATGTAGCCTATTGAGTCGAAATACCTCTCCCGATGGTCCCCCGGTACACTACCTGCATTCCCAGTACACTACCGATGAGCCCGAAACTTTTCTGGCGACCAAAACAGGACTTCCTATATATCAATCTTTACCTCCGGACCATTCCGGAGCTCCTCGTGACATCTGGGATCTCATCCGGGACTCCGAACAACCTTCAGTCACCACCATACATAACTCTATACTACCGAAACGTCACCGAACCTTAAGTGTGCATACCGTGCGGGTTCAAGAACTATGTAGACATGACCGAGACGCCTCCACAGTCAATAACCAATAGCAGGACATGGATGCCCATATTGTTTCCTACATATTCTACGAAGATCTTTATTGGTCGAACCTCTATGTCAAGGATTCAGTTAATCTCGTATGATGTTCCCTTTGTTCTTCGGTATGTTACTTGCCCAAGATTCAATCGTCGGTATCTCCATACCTAGTTCAACCTCGTTACCGGCAAGTCTCTTTACTCGTTCCGTAATACAAGATCCCATGACTAACACTTAGTCACATTGCTTGCAAGGCTTATTGTGATGTTGTATTACCGAGTGGGCCCTGAGATACCTCTTCATCACACGGAGTAACTAATCCAAGTCTTGATCCATGCCAACCCAATAGACACCCTCGGGGATACCTGTAGAGCACATTTATAGTCACCCAGTTACGTTGCGATGTTTGATACACACAAGGTACTCCTCCGGTGTCAGTGAGTTGCATGATCTCATGGTCATAGGAACAAATACTTGACACGCAGAAAACAATAGCAATAAACTGACACGATCATATGCTACGTTTGTAGTTTGGGTCTTGTCCATCATATCATTCTCCTAATTAGGTGATCCCGTTATCAAATGATATCTTATGTCCATGACTAGCAAACCATAGTCATCTTTGATCAACGAGCTAGTCTATTAGAGACATACTAATGACATGGTGTTGTCTATGTATCCACACATGTATCTGAGTTTCCGGTCAACACAATTATAGCATGGATAATAAATGATTATCATGAATAAGGAAATATGATAATAACCAATTTATTATTTCCTCTAGGGCATATTTCCAACAGTCCGGACCCAGCCCAAGACCTGGCGGCATAGCTACCCCCAAGTACATCGTCCCGTCTAACCATGGCACAGTTGACCGGCGGATCTAACACTTTCAAGATGCTTATAAAAAACATATAGATTTTGTCAAACTAATTGTAATTATCAATTGTTTGTGATTTTAATAAAGTATAGGAACCTATATGCAAAAGAACATGTGGTCACATTACTAACATACTCGAAAACAAATACAAACTACAAATACATAATATATGAAAAATTGTACACAAATCTATATATAATTTATTATGTATGTTTATGTTTAGATAAGGCACATTTAAGTTAATCAAATTTTAATTTAGAAAAAATCTAAAATACAAAAATAAGAAAAAAATAGATAAAACAAAGCTGTGCCGACGGCCAAGCCGTCGGCATAGGTCTGGCCACGGATCAACCGGCAGGCCTCGGATCGATGACGTGGCACGCGTCGCGGATCGGTGACGTGGACCACACCTATGTCGACGGTCTTGGCGTCGGCATAGCTATGCCGACGGCCGCCGTCAGGGCCGTCGGCATAGGTATGACGGCGTCAAACTCCCGTTGGACGAAGGCTCGTCAGCCCCACATCTATGCCGATGGCCCTGCTATGTCGACGGCCACTGTAGGCATATATCACGATATGCCGACGGCCACCGTAGTCATATCTCTAGGTACGCCGACGGCTTCGCATAGGCCGTCGGCATACCTCCCTCTATGCTGACAGGGGTCGTCGGCATATCTCAGGCCGTCGGGATTAGGGGCGATTCCGGTTGTGCTACAATATACATCTGATCCATAATCAAAACACGCAATAATAATATGAGTTGCTGATCCTCCGTTTTCTAGGACTAATTTTTTTACCGTGTACTTCTTTCGTTCCTAAATATAAAAGAATTCATAGATTTCATTACAGACTACGTACGAAGCAAACTGAGTGAATTTATACTTTAAAATATGTCTATATATATTCATATGTAATCTATGATGGAATATCTAAAAAAATTATATTTAGGAACGGAGGGAGTACATCACTCAATGGAGAGGGTTCACACATCCGAAAGGAAAATTCTGAATCAGATGATAACAAAGCCCCTTCGTTGTAGATAGGTTGCTTTCGCCATGAGGCGGCGCACACAATTTTATTTTAAGCTTTGCCGTCATGCAACGCCGGTTATAGTTCTTTGTTCTTCAACTGCGGACAATTATGCCTTAATTAGATGGCCCCACATTGTTTGGCATCTCGAAACACATGACTGGACTGCCTGTCGATTTTTAGTTTGCGAGAATCGACTGCCTGTCCACGTCAACGGGAAATTGGACCTGGTATAAGCCGGATCTGCCGGGACGGCGACCATTTCCAAACATAAAAGGCGTCAGCTTCAGGTCCATTCCGCTCGCCATTTTTGCTTTCTCCTCCGAGCTGGCCAGTAGACGTTTACCACATATTCATAAGTGTTCAAAATTCTGGTGGTAACCTTGTGTTTTTCTTGACTAACCTAGTGTACGAGATCGTCCGTTGTTTAGCTATCCCCCGCTTGAAATGAATCCTGTCCAGAGAGAGTGATGATGAACATTATGTTGGCAATTTCCGCACGGTTTACCAGTGACCCAGTCGATGCTACAGTACCATGAACGACAAGCGGTGCAGCTTGCCAGAAAAGCTTAGGTATGACCGACTCGGCGTCAGCAGCCTATGTATGCTGTAGGATATGTTGGTGTGGCTACCTTTTCCTGTAGGTCGTCTTGACCGACTTCGTGGAACCAGTACTGAAAGTGACCACTAATGTGACGAATCCAGATTGAAGCTTGACTAAAAAGGGTTTCATCGTTTTTGTATTATAAAGCAACCATAAACGACATAACAATTAGGTAACATGTCTCGCACACACGAGGCCAAAAATCCAGTACATCATGCAACGTAACAATTTGTTGGGGAAGTGGCACAACAATTGCCAAAAATAAACTACAGGCCTATCTGGCTCCGGTGGAGGCTGAGGAGCCGGTGGGGCAAGAATAGAGGCGGTTGAACGGAGCCCGGAGGCGATCGTGTCGATGAAGTCTCGTGTCTGTCACTGTTTGTCACTTGCTAAGCGGCCTCCAAAGCTGAAAAACTTGTTGGGGAAACGTTGCATTGGAAACAAACAAAAATCTACGCCTCATCAAGATCAATCTAGGAGATGAGCATTTATGAGAGGAGAGATTTAATCTACGTATCCTTGTAGATCGATAAGCGAAGGCGTTAAATAACGCGGTTGATGTAGTGGTACGTCTCCGCGATCCAAATCGCAAGCCGTCCCACGAACTCCCGATCAAGTACCGAACGAACGGCACCTCCGCGTTCAGTACACGTGCAGCTCAATGAAGATCTCCGCCTTCTTGATCTAGCAAGAGAGAGGAGAGATAGACGAGTTTTCCGGCCGTGCGACGGCGTTGCGGCGATGGTGGTGGAGCAATTCTAGCAGGGCTTCGCCTAAGCACTGCTGAAAACCGATCTACATGAGAAAATGATCTAGAGGAAGAAGAGGGTAGCACTTGGCAAAATTAGGGTTAGGGGCTGCCCTCAAAATCCTCTAGTATATATAGGAGGGAGGGAAGAGGAGGCGGTCCTAGCCTCTCCTCCTAGGAGGTGGATTCCAAGTGGGACTCTTCCCTAACTTGGCTCCTACTCTTCCTCCTTCTTCCCTTGCGCATAGGCCCTTATGGGATGGCTTGGTCAGCCCACCAGGGGCTGGTGCGCCACCTCTAAGTCCCATGTGGCCCCTTGGGGTATGTGGGCCCCACTTGGTGGTCCCCGGAACCCATTCGTCACTCCCGGTACACTGCCGGAAAGGCCCGAAACTTTTCCGGAGTTCAAACACCACTTTCCTATATATCAATCTTTACCCCCGGACCATTCCGGAGCTCCTCGTGATGTCCGGGATCTCATCCGGAACTCCGAACAATCTTCGGTCACCATCATACATAACTCTATATTACCGAAACGTCATCGAACCTTAAGTGTGCAGACCCTGCGGGTTTGAGAACTATGTAGACATGACCGAGACACCTCTACAGTCAATAACCAATAGCAGGACCTGGATGCCCATATTGATTCCTACATATTCAACGAAGATCTTTATCGGTCGAACCTCTATGTCAAGGATTCAGTTAATCCCGTATGATGTTCCCTTTGTTCTTCGGTATGTTACTTGCCCGAGATTCGATCGTCGGTATCTCTATACCTAGTTCAATCTCGTTACCGACAAGTCTCTTTACTCGTTTCGTAATACAAGATCCCATGATTCGGTAGTATAGAGTCGGCCATGAGATACCTCTCCGTCACACAGAGTAACAAATCCCAGTGTTGATCCATGCCAACCCAACAGACACCCTTGGAGATACCTGTAGAGTACCTTTATAGTCACCCAGTTACATTGCGACATTTGATACACACAAGGCACTCCTCCGGTGTCCGTGAGTTGTATGATCTCATGGTCATAGGAACATATACTTGACATGCAGAAAATAGTTGCAACAAACTAACACGATCATATGCTACGTTTATAGTTTGTGTCTTGTCCATCCCATCATTCTCCTAATGATGTGATCCCGTTATCAAATGACATCTCATGGCAATGGCTAGGAAATCTTGACCATCTTTGATTAACGAGCTAGTCTACTAGAGGCACACTAGGGACAAAGTGTTGTCTATATATACACACATGAAATGTGTTTGCAATCAATACAATTATAGCATGGATAATAAACAATTATCATGAACAAGGAAAATATAATAATAAACACTTTATTTATTGCCTCTTGGGCATATTTCCAACAGTCTCCCACTTGCACTAGAGTCAATAATCTAGTTCACATCACTATGTGATTTACATTGTAATGAATCGAACACCGATGCAGTTCTGATGTTGATCATGTTTAGCCCTTGGAAGAGGTTTAGTCAACGGGTCTGCAACATTCGGATCCCTGTGCACTTTGCAAATATTTGTGTCCTTCTCTTCAATGTAATGGCGGATGAAATTGAAGCGTCCCTTTATGTGTCTGGTCCTCTTGTGAAACCTTGGTTCCTTGGCGAGAGCAATGGCACCAGTGTTGTCACAGAATAGTCATTGGATTCAGTGCACTAGGCACTACTCCAAGATCTGTCTTGATTTGCTTCATCCACACACATTCCTTCGCTGCCTCCGAGGCTGCGATGTACTTTGCTTCACATGTAGAATCGGCTACCATGCTTTGCTTGGAACTGACCAGCTTACCGCTCCCCGTTGAGAATAAATACGTATCCGGTTTGCGACTTAGAGTCATCCGGATCAGTGTCAAAGCTTGCATCGACGTAACCCTTTACGATGAGCTCTTGATCACCTCCATAAACGAGAAACATTTCCTTAGTCCTTTTTAGGTACTTAAGGATATTCTTGACCGCCGTCCAGTGCTCCATTCCAGGATCACTTTGAAACCTTCCGGCCATACTTATGGCAAGGCTGACATTGGGTCTTGTGCACAACATTGCATACATGATAGAGCCTATGGCTGAAGCATAGGGAATGACACTCAACTTCTCTCTATCTTCTGCAGTCAGTGGGCATTGAGTCTTACTCAACTTCACACCTTGTAACACAGGCAAGAACCCCTTCTTAGACTGATCCGTTTTGAACTTTTTCAAAACTTTATCAAGGTATGTGCTTTGTGAAAATGCTATCAAGCGTCTCGATCTATCTCTATAGATCTTAATGCCTAATATGAAAGAAGCTTCTCCTAGGTCCTTCATTGAAAATATTCCTTCACTCTTTCCAGCATTTCTATATCGTTTCCAATCAGCAATATGTCATCCACATATAATATTAGAAACACTATAGAGCTCCCACTCACTTTCTTGTAAATACAAGCTTCTCCATAAACTTGTATAAACCCGAACGCTTTGATCACCTCATCAAAGCGCTTATTCCAAATCCGAGATGCTTGCACCAGTCCATAAATGGATCGCTGGAGTTTGCAAACTTTGTCAGCATTCTCTGGATCGACAAAACCTTCTGGTTGCATCATATACAGCTCTTCCTCAAGGAAACCATTGAGGAATGTTGTTTTGGCATCCATCTGCTAAATTTCATAGTCGAAATATGCAGCTATTGCTAACATGATTCTGACAGACTTAAGCATCGCTACGGGTGAGAAGGTCTCATCGCAGTCAACTCCTTGAACTTGTGAAAAACCCTTTGCCACAAGTCGAGCTTTGTAGACGGTGAAATTACCGTCTGCGTCCATCTTCTTCTTAAAGATCCATTTGTTCTGAATGGCCTCTCGCCCTTCTGGTAATACTTCCAAAGTCCATACTTTGTTTTCATACATGGATCCCATCTCGGGTTTCATGGCCTCTAACTGTTTCTTGGAATCCGGGCCCATCATCGCTCCTCCATAGATCGTAGGTTCATTGTTGTCCAACAACATGACCTCCAAGACAGGGCTGTCGTACCACTCAGGAGTAGTATGCGCCCTTGTCGACCTAGGAGGTTCAATAGCAACTTGATCCGAAGCTTCATGATCATCATCATTAACTTCCTCTTCAACTGTCGTAGGCTCCACAGAAACATCCTTCTGCGCTGCGCTACTCTTTGGTTGAAGTAAAGGTTCAATAACCTCATCAAGCTTTATTTTCCTCCCACTCAACTCTTTCAAGAGAAACTCTTTCTCAAGAAATGTTTCGTTCTTAGAGACAAACACTTTCCCTTCAGATCTGAGATAAAAGGTATACCCAACTGTCTCTTTCGGGTATCCTATGAAGATGCATTTCTCCGCTTTGGGTTCCAGCTTTTCAGGCTGAAGCTTTTTGACATAAACATCACATCCCCAAACTTTAAGAAATGACAACTTTGGCCTTTTGCCAAACCACAGTTCATATGGCGTCGTCTCAACAGATTCGATGGTGTCCTATTTAAAGTGAATGCAGTTGTCTCTAATGCATAACCCCAAAACGATAGTGGCAAATCGGCAAGAGACATCATAGCATGCACCATATCTAATAAGGTTCGATTACGATGTTCGGACACACCATTACGCTGTGGTGTTCCAAGCGGTGTCAACTGTGAAACAATTCCACATTGTCTTAAATGACTGCCAAACTCATAACTCAGATATTCTCCTCCTCGATCAAATCGTAGGAATTTAATCTTCTTGTTACGATGATTCTCAACTTCACTCTGAAATTGCTTGAACTTTTCAAACATTTCAGACTTGTGTTTCATTAAGTAAATATACACATATCTACTTAAGTCATCAGTAAAGGTGAGAAAATAACGATATCCACCGCGCGCCGCAACATTCATTGGACCGCACACATTAGTATGTATAATTTCCAACAAGTCACTTGCCAGTTCCATTGTTCCAGAGAACGGCGTTTTAGTCATCTTGCCCATGAGGCATGGTTCACATGTGTCAAGTGATTCAAAAACAAGTGACTCCAAAAGTCTATCAGCATGGAGCTTCCTCATGCGTTTTACACCAATATGACCCAAACGGTAGTGCCACAAGAAAGTGGTACTATCATTATCAACTCTACATCTTTTGGCAATAATGTTATGAATATGTGTATCATCACTATAAAGATTCAATATGAATAAACCCCTCACATTGGGTGCATGACCATAAAAGGTATTACTCATATAAATAGAAGAACCATTATTCTCTAGCTTAAATGAGTAACCGTCTCGCAATAAACAAGATCCAGATATAATGTTCATGCTTAACGCATGCACTAAATAACAATTATTCAGGTTCATCACTAATCCCGATGGTAATCGAAGAGAGAGCGTGCCGACGGCGATCACATCAAACTTGGAACCATTTCTCAGCATCGTCACTTCGTCCTTCGCCAGCCTTCGTCTATTCCGTAGTTCCTGTTTTGAGTTGCAAATGTGAGCAACCGAACCGGTATCAAATACACAGGCACTACAACGAGAGCTAGTAAGGTACACATCAATAACATGTATATCATATATACCTTGTTTGTTGTTGGCCGCCATCTTGTCAGTCAGATACTTGGGGCAGTTTCGCTTTTAGTGACCAGTTCCGTTGCAATGAAAGCACCCAGTTTCTGGCTTGGGTCCAGCCTTGGGTTTCTTCACGGGAGGAGGAACCGCTTTGCCACCCTTCTTGGAGTTACCCTTCTTGACCTTGCCATTCTTCTTGAAACTAGTTGTTTTATTGACCATCAACACTTGATGTTCTTTCTGGATTTCAGACTTAGTGACTTTCAGCATCGCAAAAAGCTCAGCGGCTGACTTGTTCATCCCATGCATGTTATAGTTCAGCACGAAACTTTTGTAGCTAGGTGGCAGTGATTGAAGAACTCTGTCAGTGATCGCCTCTGGCGAAAGAGGCATCCCTAACTCCACCAGACGAGTCGAATACCTAGACATTCTGAGTATATGTTCACTGATAGACCCGTTCTCCTCCATTTTGCAAGCATAGAACTTATTGGAGGTCTCATAACTCTCGATCCGGGCATTCTTCTTAAACATAAACTCAAACTCCTAGAACATCTCATATGCTCCATGACGTACAAAACGTCTTTGAAGTCCCGGTTCTAAGCCATACAATATTGCACACTGAACTATTGAGTAATCTCCAGAACGGGCCTCCCAAGCGTTCTTAACATCTTTGGATGACAAGTCTGCGGGTTGGTTACCAAGTGGTGCATCAAGGACATATGCCTTTTGGGAAGCCGTGAGGATAATCCTCGGATTATGGGCCCAGTCCACAAAGTTACTTCCATCATCCTTCAACTTAGCTTTCTCCAGGAATGCATTAAAATTCAGGGGTGCTACTGTGTGAGCCATTGATCTACAACATAAATATGCAAAGGTTACTTAGACTATTGTTCAAGATAATGAGTTTAGTTAATCAAATTACTAAAAGCTCCCACTCAAATTGACATCCCTTAGGTCATCTGAGTGACACATGATCCATATTCACCAACTCAAGTCCGATCATCACGTGAGTTAAGGTGGTTTCAATGGTGAACATCATCATGTTGATCATATCTACTATATGACTCATGCTCGACCTTTCGGTCTCTTGTGTTTCGAGGCCATGTCTGTACATGCTAGGCTCGTCAAGTTTAACTCGAGTGTTCTGCATGTGCAACACTGGCTTACACCTATTGTACGCGAACGTAGAATCTATCACACCCGATCATCACGTGGTGTCTCGACACGATGAACTTTCACAACGGTGCACACTCGGGGAGAACATAGTTCATCTTGAAATTTAAGTGAGGGATCACCTTATAATGCTACCGTCGTCCTAAGGAAAACAAGGTGCATAAAAGGATTAACATCACATGCAATTCATAAGTGACATGATATGGCCATAAACTTGTGCTTTTGATCTCCATCTTGAAAGCACCGACATGATCTCCATCGTCACCGGCATGACACCATGATCTCCATCAACGTGTCGCCATCGGGGTTGTCGCGCCCACCATGCTTCTACTACTATTGCTACCATTTAGCGATAAAGTAAAGCATTACATAGCGCTTAAAGATTGACACGCGGGTCATACAATAATCAAAGACAACCCTATGGCTCCTGCCGGTTGCCGTACTCATTGACATGCAAGTCATGATATTCTATACAAAAACATGATCATCTCATACATCACATATATCACATCATGCAATTGGCCATATCACATCACAGCATACCCTGCAAAAACAAGTTAGAAGTCCTCTAATTGTTGTTGCATGTTTTACGTGGCTGCTATGGGTATCTAGCAAGAACGATTCTTACCTACGCAAAACCACAACAGTGATATGAAGATTGGTTTTCAACCTTCTACAAGGACCGCCTTAATCAAATCCGATCCAACTAAAACGAAGTCACATGTCAGTCGATGGAACACGGTCTCTCATAAGCGTACTAGTAAAGTCGGTCCGAGCCGCTTCATCCCACAATACCACTAACCAAGAAAAGACTAAGGAAGGAAGCAATCTGAATATCATGCCCACAAACTCTTTGTGTTCTACTCAAGATCTCATCTATGCACAGACCTAGCTCATGATGCCACTGTTGGGGAACGTTGCATGGGAAACAAAAAAAATCCTACGCTTCACCAAGATCAATCTAGGAGATGAGCATCTATGAGAGTAGAGATTGGATCTACGTATCCTTGTAGATTGCTAAGAGGAAGCATTAAAGAACGCGGTTGGTGTAGTGGTACGTCTCCGCGATCCAACTCGCAAGCCATCCCACGAACACCCGATCAATTACCAAATGAACGACACCTCCGCGTTAGGCACACATGCAGCTCGGTGAAGATCTCTGCCTTCTTGATCCAGAAAGAGAGAGAAGAGTTAGACAAGTTCTCCAGCAGCGCGACGGCGTTGCGGTGATCGTGGTGGAGCAATTCCAGCAAGGCTTCGCCTAAGCACTGCTGAAAACCGATCTAGAGGAGAAAACGATCTAGAGGAAGAAGAGGGCAGCACTTGGCAAAATTAGGGTTAGGGGCTGCCCTCAAAATCCTCTAGTATATATAGGAGGGAGGGGAGAGGAGGCATCCCTAGCCTCTCCTCCAAGGAGAGGTTCGGCCGAACCAGAGGGGAGGAGTCCACCTCCCACAAGGGAGGTGGATTCCAAGTGGGACTCTTCCCTAACTTGGCTCCTACTCTTCCTCCTTCTTCCCTTCCACATAGGCCCTTATGGGCTGGCTTGCCCAGCCCACCAGGGTCTGGTGCGCCACCTCCAAGGCCCATGTGGCCCCTTGGGGTATGTGGGCCCCACTTGGTGGTCCCCGGAACCCATTCATCACTCCCGGTACACTGCCGGAAATGCCCGAAACTTTTCTGGAGTTCAAACACCACTTTCCTATATATCAATCTTTAACTCCAGACCATTTCGAAGCTCCTTGTGATGTCCAGGATCTCATCCGGGACTTCGAACAACGTTCAGTCACCACCATACATAACTCTATAGTACCGAAACGTCACCGGACCTTAAGTGTGCAGACCCTGCGGGTTCGAGAACTATGTAGACATGACCGACACACCTCTACAGTCAATAACCAATAGCGGGACCTGGATGCCCATATTGATTCCTACATATTCTACGAAGATCTTTATCAGTCGAACCTCTATGTCAAGGATTTAGTTAATCCCGTATGATGTTCCCTTTGTTCTTTGGTATGTTACTTGCCCCAGATTCGATCGTCGTTATCTCTATACCTAGTTCAATCTCGTTACCGACAAGTCTCTTTACTCATTTCGTAATACAAGATCCCGTGACTAAGACTTAGTCACATTGCTTGCAAGGCTTGTTGTGATGTTGTATTACCGAGTGGGTCATGAGATACCTCTCCGTCGCATGGAGTAACAAATCACAGTGTTGATCCATGCCAACCTAACAGACACCCTCGGAGATACTTGTAGACTACCTTTATAGTCACCCAGTTACATTGCGATGTTTGATACACACAAGGCACTCCTCCGGTGTCCGTGAGTTGCATGATCTCATGGTCATAGGAACATATACTTGACAGCAGAAAACTGTAGCAACAAACTGACACGATCATATGCTACGTTTATAGTTTGGGTCTTGTCCATCCCATCATTCTCCTAATGATGTGATCCCATTATCAAATGACATCTCATGTCAATGGCTAGGAAACCTTGACCATCTTTGGTTAACGAGCTAGTCTACTAGAGGCACACTAGGGACAAATTGTTGTTTATATATCCACACATGCAATGTTTTCCAATCAATACAATTATAGCATGGATAATAAACAATTATCATGAACAAGGAAATATAATAATAAACACTTTATTTATTGCCTCTAGGGCATATTTCAAACAAAACCCACACATTTTGTATATGGCATCATTCGCACGACAGAAAACACGTGCTCTACCATTAACTTGTTACAGACGCTTCAAAGAGTCCAAACAATGGTACCCACTATAACCCACATAGGGGGTCGCATGGTCGTGGGGAGAGCCAGAACCTCCTGGAACATGTCAGGTAGGTTTGTCATGGCACCAACTGCCCCCACCACCCCATGAAGACAACTCCATAGAAATCTCGGCACTGGACATTTAAGAAAATGTGGTGGGTGTCCTACGGGATCCCACAAAGGGGCAATAGGCCGTCGTAAGGTCCATTGCACTTGTGGACCTCCATGCCGGAGGGCAACAACCACACAATAGTTGTCATAAAAGAATTCTAATTATTAAGGGCAATTTGATCTCCCAAAGGAGATTCAACTCGACTGGACCAGGGGTCGGCAAGGTGGCTCGGTACGATGATTTTGTCAAGAACCTCCCGTTCGGATCGAGATACCAGCACGCCCCGTCCTGATCGAGGAACGGAGTGTGAAGGGACACACACGTGATACGCTCCTCCCAGAGGTCCCGTTCTACGAGATCAAAGGTTAGCTAAAGGAAATATTACCTAGGTAGGCCAGGTCAGAGGCAACAGTTAAGCCTTGATCTGAACAAATATTCAACAATGTCTCGAAACGACTAGCGAAGGGTTGAACGACAGACCATCGATCGATCCAAAATAGATTGAAGGTTCCCGACAGTATAACCCACTCTACTAGGCTGGGTGAGCATGTTGACTGCCTGTAAATCATACTCATAGTGGGTTGTGCCATTGAGGGTAAGGCTGGCAAGGCGGCTTACCAAGTAAGCCGGATGGCGTCCCAACACATGAAGACGGAGACTCAAGGCCCAAGAGGTAGAAGACGCCAGGACTTTCCTTGCTTGAGAGGCAAGGCGAGTTTGAGATATAGTAGGTCACGAATAGTAGCACGACCCGGACTCTTGTAAGCCGAGGGTCTCGACCTACATATAAAGGCAAGCCCCTGAGGCCAATAAACTTAGGTTACACTCGATCAATAGCTACGTCAAGCGAATCCGCTCCCTTGTATTGATCATCTAAGCAATACACACAAAGAACGACGTAGGATTTTACCTCCATCGGAGGGGCCAAACGTGACTAAACCGTGTCTCTTGATTCTGACCAACCCCGACAAGCTAACCTCCTAGTTTCAATGGCCACACGACCAAGTCCTCGCACTAGGATATCTGAAGTGACAAAACCACGACAGTTAGATCCCACCGTGGGGCCAGCGCACGGTGGTTTTGAGTTCTTGAAGGGCACTTTCCCAGGGATCGAGGGTTATGCCATTGGCAGGATGACGAAGAGTCGCCTTGGCAAGCTCTGCATCGACAACGCTAGCTGGGGTCCCGAGGCTGACTCAATTGAGTACGGGTATTAGGTCCCCTTTGACAAGATTCATGTCTTCATTGGCAAGATCGACAAGTCGCAGACCGAGCCGAACATCTGCACTGACCTCATCGAGTCGGCTCGGCGCGCGCAACCCACCTAGAGTCAAGCCGGCCAGAAGCCTCTCTTTGTTGGTTTTGTGCAGGGCGCAGAACTATAGAAAAATTCCGTATCTGAAGGAGAGACTCTCATCTATTCATGTGAGGATTCCTCGACCAGAGTGACAGAGTCAGTTTATCAGCTTGAAGACGGCGGGCTGGGGGCTGTTCCGATGGCGATAGTATTCCGGACCCTTACGAGCCATTGTGCCGAGCCTCCATATTCATGGCTGGAACAATGTGGGCTCTCCAAACTATGAGGGTCGTAGCGACAGCAACAACAACGATTAACCCATCGACGCCGGCTTCTGGGGGTTCTGGTTCGATCAAGCCGCCAGCTCAAGTTTTGTCTGAGGTGATGACCACCCTGACAAACTTACTAGGGAGTGAGGTCACTATGGAAAATCAAGTGGAACGCAATACAAAGATTGCAAAGATACGGGAACATATGACATGGGCCCAAGAGGACATTAACGCTGAGAGCACCCATATAGTTGTGTTGCAGGCTCAGGTTAATGTAGAGGCAAAACGTTTGAAGATGGATGCGTGGCAGCTTAGCCTCAAGAAAAACGCGTCCATTGCAGTCTTTCGGAGGAGGCACCAGAGTCGTTTACCCTAAGTCTATGAACCAAAGCATTTGTTTAATTCTCCAGGAGTAGGCCCAAGCACTCCAGGTGCGCCAGTCGTACCCCAATCGACTTTTGAGATACCTGGGGGCAGGGTGGGCACTCATCCTCATCAGCCAAAGACGGCCTGGAGAGAAGTACCAGGGCCAAACCCGCCCCCCATCCAGACAACACCACAATGGTTCTTGACACCACCAGGACACTTCTCTAACCCAGTGGATAACATGGTGGCAGCGACAACCCGGCTTACCGCACTCCCTATCCAAAGTGAGTCGGCTATTGCGGTTGAAGCTCGGAACGCCATCAAACTATTATAGATAGTGATTTCCCAGCAAGTTAATTATTCATATAGCCGCTAGCGTGTGCACTCAACTCTTTACCAAGCCGTAGCTACAGCCGACGTGTAGAGTCGCCAACAGACTCCAGCACTAAGCAGTATCGTAACCCACCTCGGAATGACTCGCCTCGCATTACGCTTATGGATGTTCAAGCAATAGTGGACGAGGCAAGGGCCCATCGAGAAGTAGAGGCAGTAAACCTGGGGGATGGTTAGCAGCCCTCGATGGTTCCTTCACCTTCGGTGGGCATCAGGTCAAACTCCAAAACGATTGGAGTCCCTTGTCTGGTGCCGGATTTACGCATAGATAGCATGCCTAAGGATTTTAAGGGACCTCGTAAGGTACCAAACTATACGGCGGATCTGGAGCCGGCGGCTTGGATTGAAAGTTATGAACTTCTATAGACATGTTGGATGTGAGCGATGCTATTTGTGCTAAGTATTTCACTATGATGTTGGAAGGACCGGCTCATACATGGTTGAAAAACTCCCCCCCCCCCAATTCCTTCAACACCTGGGCAGAGTTGAAGGAGCACTTCATCAAGAATTTCCAAGGGACTTGCAAGCACCATATGAAAATTATTGATTTGGAGCTTCGTGTACAGCGTGAGGATGAGTCAGCCTATCATTAGGCTCGTTGGGTCTCTACTATTATCCACTCCTTAGATAACATTGCGGCGGCTCAAGCTATCCTGATCCTGGAGAAGAACTGTCACTTCGAGCCTCTAAAATAGAAGTTAGGGTGGCTTGAGAGTAAGTGCCAGGATATGGGCAATCTCATGGATGCACTTAACAGGTATGCCGAATCTGATGGAATGAAGGATCCTAATTCAGATGATGATAAGTCTGGAAAAGGAAAGAAAAATAGTGGCGGTAAGGGTCAACAGCAGAACGCCCTGGTGCATCATAATAATAACCAGGGCAATGGTGGAAAGCGCAAACTCCCCGATGGCGGGTTAGACTTTGTTTCTAACACCGATACTAGTTTCAAGAACCAGCGTCGAAACAATTGTTCCGGTCCTTAAAATGGGAATAAGCCACGTAATTATGAGGAAGCGTTGAAGGCGCCTCGTCCCAAGCATGGTACCTAGGATATGCCGGCTACCCACTCATGGGAGAATTGCTATATAATGCAGGAGTACCATAACCAGGCGTTCCAAAATCATCAAGGAGGTAATGGTGGGGGCATCCTAGTCATTTTAGCCCTGGCGGGTCACACAATGGCTCATCTGGTGGATTTTCAGGATCATGCTTTCATGGACAGGGTGGCTCAAATTGGGTTTTCAGCATCTACGAAATAATAGCAATGGGTAACGTCCTGGCCAAGGCAACCACTAGAACAATAATCAAATTGGGTTTCAGACCAACCCCAAGTAGTTGAATAGTTGTCAATACCATGTGTTCACCACGAGTACCTGCAGGCGAGAAAGTAAATTGAAGCAAAGAGCCATCAACATGGTTGAGCTGACGGTTCCCAGATATCTCAATTGGTGTGAGCAGCCTATCACTTGGAGCAGAAAGGATCACCCCTCCCCACCTCAGGTTGAAAACCCAGATGGTCTAGCCTGTAACACTCCCTCTCACGTGTGACAGGAAATACAAGTCAACACGTGCAACCGGAAGAGAGCGACGACGCGTGAAACTCACGTATGACTCAAGAGATCTCTACGTGGACTTAAAGGGGGTTGCCAACAATTTTTCTAAATAGATTGCAAAAATCCAGGACTTGAACTCAAGACCTTAGCTCCGATATCATGTTAAGCTTCATCACTAGCCAACGCAACCAAAAGTCCAAACTGACGGAAAGGGCTAGTGAAATCCACATATACTGTAATAGAAATGACACAAGTGTTGTGTTTTCTGTGGTCAAGATGAAAGTATAAACCATCTGTTCTTCACTTACTTTGCAGCTAGATTGATTTGGAGCTTGTTGAGATGTGTCTTTGATATGTCTTCAATTCGTGACAATCTTAATGACTACTTTGGAAGATGGATGAAAACATTTCTAAAGAGTGATAGGAATCTAGTGCTTGTTGGGGTTTTAGCACTGTTTTGGTCCATCTGGAAATATAGAATTTTGACATGAAGAAACTTGGAGATCCTATGATGCTTGGGAAACTATACAATTGGATCTTTGATTGGTTCATTTTGTAGACAAAGAATATAAAGGAAAAAATGTTGACACTGGGAGCAAAGTTAATTGAGCAGGTAAGAAAATGAAGTTTATCGTGTCGCGCAAGGATGGAATATTACGTGGCTGAAATCCAGAGACAGTGGTGAGAGTCTGGCTGCTGTTGGCTCTAGCGAGTTGAAGCCTCTCTGTTGTTTTGATTCCAGGGTTCTTATTAGCTGTTTTGTGCTTGCTAGAACTTCTTTATCTTTTTGGATCTTGAGTGATCCATGTTGCTTTAGCTTCATTTTGGTTCTCGAGGCCTTGTCTTGTAATCACACCTAATGAATGTTTTGTTGTGCGATTAGACTCTAGCTCCGTAGTGGTGTCGGTGTGGGTGTGATTTGTAGTGTTGTTAGAACATCTATAGCCTGGTGCCCCAAACTCGTCTCAAATTTCTGGGATGACAGCCCAGTCACAAAAAAGTGACCCATAGGGGCGTCTCAAACGGACCTCAAACGCCCGGGCAGAATAGCACCCCTTATATCTAGCCCAAATATGAGGCGGATAGGGGAGGCCCGGATGTGACCGGGCACGTCTGCTACGTCGGACTGATGGCCGGGTCACACACGGGATCGCCCGAAAACCCAATAGTTCGATGGGCGTCTCCTCCGGTGGTGGGGGTGTGAAGGCCACATGGCGTCGCTCCGGCTCGTTGCCCGAGGCCAAAGTCCGGCTATTTAACCAGACGGCGTCCCCCAACCCTAGCCACATCCACCTCCTCCCTCTCTGCACTGGCAGCCTTATGCCATCCACTTCTCTCCCATTTTGCTGCTCTTTTCACGCTGTCTAACCTCACCATGGCCCGGTAAAAGAAGATGACTTATGCTATGCTCACGCTGGAGCGCCGCTTCTAGATTGAGGATTAGATCCGGGCGATGCACGCAGCCCGCATCGCAGCCGAACTGCCTCCGGACTCGTGTGAGCCGGAGGAGAAAGAGCAGCATCTGGTTCCCATGGAGGAGGATGAAGAGGAGTTGGCTCCGGCTATGGGCTTCAAGATGGAGGACGCGGAGGTGGAGTTTGCGGTCACCCTAGCGGCCGAGATGGCGGAGCAGCGGGCCATCATGGAATCCATCTAGTATGACGCCTATGTGGAGGCCAACCAGCAGTTCATCCGCGTGAGCGGGTGGCGCCGACTTGCTTTTGGCTGTAGTCGACGCGAAAGCAGAGGCTGAGGCCGAGGCGAGGACAGTGGACATGTTCGACCACAGTGAGTAGCCCGAGACGGATTTAGTTGATCTATGGGTAACAGTTGATCTACGGATGTTTTAGTTGCATGCAGGGGCGGAGCCCAATGGGCTGAGCCTGTAGCACATGCTACATGGTCCGGAGAAAAATTTAGTGCTAAATATCTGGTATTTGGCCCAGTGCATCAGGGTGAGCCAGGAAGAGTGCTACAGGGCCTTTCGAACCAACCGCACGAGGCTCCCTTGCTGCGCTCACGTCTCACGTATATACGCTCGCATCACTTGCCTTAGACAAATGCACGAAGCCTTTTTTAGAAAAATGCACGCACGAAGCCAACTATCCACAGTCTTCCACTCGAAAAAACAAATCAATCCCATCCCCTCATCTCCTATTCTGTCCTGAGCAGGCGCGTGGCGAACGTACACGGCGGTGATACGATCAATCTGGCTCAAATCGATCGGTTTCGAAAAATTTGAAGCAGCCGGCAACACGGGTCCATTCCTGATTGATCGGAGCGTACGCGTTGCAGCATCAGTTCCTAACGATTTGAAGCAATCGCCAACACGAATCTATTTTTGATCGATCCGGACGTATGTGCAGCAGGCGGCAGCCTGGCCGACATCTCTAACCTTAATGTTGCATCCATCATGTACCTTCGTTGCAACAAGACAACATCGCGACGCGTCGTAATTTTCTTCCTCTCTTTTAGCGAAATAGCAACGCATTTTTGTCTAAAGGTAACTTTTACTAAAGGTAATTTTTAAAATTTTAGCAAATTTAAGTTCTTTGATTTGGGCATTTTGTTCTACTTGAAAATTTGATTGTATGCTAATAAATCATGATATGTGCTTTTGTCATTTGTTTTAGCATTAGATTAAGCAGTTTGGCTCTTGCATTTTCTTTTTATAAATCAAGTTTTTTAGGATCAAATTGCTTCTAATATGTTTGGTAATCCGTATTACAAGCTATGAAACGCACATCTATTTAATGCATCCATGCTTGAAAGTTTTCTCCAATGGTTAAGCGGTGCATCATGGTAAGATTAGCTCCAGCTTCGCCCCTGGTTGCATGGTTTGTATGGTTTTAAGATCTCATATATGAGAAGATTCGGATGTACAAAGTGATATCTAAGGAGTGCCCGCGGGCGCGTTTGAGGGACATGATTTAACAAGTTTGGTTTTAGACGCTTTTAAGACCTGATGGTTTCAGTAATTGATATAGGAGAGGACGGCCTCTCTTCCGCTCAAAAAAACTAGCAGCGCAAGCATTCTTGATTATTTGACAAAGCCAATTAGTTTTACCCTGAAGTTTGACAAACACAAAACAGTTCCCTGAGTTAATTCTTTGCAGGCAACGTAGTACTACTATGCAGTATACACAACTGAATTTACAGCTAACCATCTACTCTGCTTCAAGTTTTGCGTAACTGCTCTTTGCACGACTTGCTTCTGGTTAGTACAGCAGACGGGAGTAAGGGGACATGCAATGCTGGTCCTGCCACGGGCTGCGCAGCTGCGTCAGGAACGGGTCATTTAGCCAGTCGAACACTCCGTGGCTGCTCACCGCCGGGAGCTGCAGGCTGGGCAGGTCAAGAGCACCCTGCCTCGCCGCAGGTAGCTGCAGGCTGGACATGTTCGACATCTCATGGTTCGCCGCCGGGAGCTGGAAGCCGCAGGGTGAGTTCACGGCCGGGAGCTGCAGATGGAAGGGCGCGTTCGCCGCTTGCGACAGAGACGACGTCGACGCGACGGTGACCGTGGCCACGTCTGCTTCTTTCTTGGCTACCCTGGGCGCGTCGTGGTTGCTGCTGTTGCCAGACGGCGCCACCGACGATGAAGAGGAGGAGGTGATCAAGAAGTTGTCCTGGACGTCATCGGACGGCGACAGATAGAAGTCGCCTGCTGCGGGGACGGGGCACGCTCTGGACCTCTGCTTCATCTCCTCCATCGCAAAAGCTCTCTGCTCGAGCTCCTTGAGCGGCGTGGCCTTCCGGTATACCTTGCACAGCACCGTGTCCTCCTGGGGCGGCGCCGCGCCGGAGTCGGGGAGGCGGTACTCGTTCATGACCCAGTCCGTCTTGGTGCCCCGCGGAGCGCGGCCCTGGTAGAAGACGAGTGTCTTCTTGAGGCCGATGACCCGCTTGGGATCGGCGGTGCTCCGGATGGCCCTGTCCGACCCCGTCGCCTTCCAGAACCCCCGCTCCGTCGTCCGGTTGGGCCGCCCGCCACTCCCGGCCTTCCGGTCACGCGGCACGAAGAAGTACCACTCCCTCTCCCCGATCTTTGCCAGCCCTGCACATCCATACACACACATCATCAGCTGACTGCTCAGAGATGCATACATCGATCGAACGATCACTGCGACGATGTTCTTGATTGAAGCTGTTCTTGTGTGTACGTACCGGGAAGATCCCAGGGATCGTGGCGGTAGATGTTGAGGGTGCCGATGATGTCGAAGTGGAGCTTCTTGCCAAGGGCGACGCGGGAGAGGTAGAATCCGAGGAGCTCCTCCTCCGTGGGGTGGAAGCGGAAGCCGGGGAGGTCCTGGTCGACCTCCATGGTCGACGCCGCCACTGCCATTGCCATTGCTCGCTGCTGCTCTGCTCGATCTGCTTGCAGCTTACTGGGTAGTGGCTTGTACTCGTCCTGCTGCTGCTTCACTGCACTTGCTGGATGATGAATGCGGTGGTGGTGGCCGGCGTCGGAGTGGTTTTTATAGAGGTTGAAAGGGATGCCAACCTACGCGTTTTCCTTGCAGAAAAGGGGGTCGCAGTTTCATGGCACCAGAGAAAGCGACTGGTGCTCTAGCTCGGTACGCAAGAATGGATTTGTGCCGGCTTTACTTAGCACTAAATTAATCTCTGTCTTTTGGAGACTTAATTTTAATTTGGTGCTTGTAGGCTTGTGAAGTCACAAACATTGACTCCTTTTCGTCATCCTTTTTCTTTAGGATTTTTCTGTCAACCTACTTAGACATTCAGAGTATGTTCTTGGGTTGTCCTAATATTTATGTCCTGCTACTCTCCATTTTGGAAAACCTGACGGCTACAAATTTCAGAAAAAACATAATACTAATATTCGCAGGTGCGATTGTTTCTGGAAACATTGCAATGACTGTGATTTCTTTAGTGCACTTTCACACGTTTACCTTGCGTCTGCTTATCTGCTGTTCAACAGCTCGGGTCTGTTCAAAATATTGATGCTTTATTGCAGTAGTAATTACCAAAACCATCTCTTATGATGTTATGGGCGTTAGAGATATATTTGGCACATAAAGATTGTCCGAAATTAGATATGAATTATTTTCATCTTATATCTAGGTAGAAGACTTAAGACGTAGTGATTGTCTGAGATCTTGTCCTCTAAGTCTTGTACTTAATATATACTCGGCCTCAAGGCTCAATAATATATCCACTGTATTACGTCAATCTCTCTCTATTGACTAGCTGTCCTAGAGAGTCTTTTTTCTCATCCTTTCATCCGGATTTTCTCTCTCTCCCATTGGTCGTCTTGATCGACGTTTTTCTTTTTAGGTTTCCATTCTACGATCGGGTTGCGCAACCTGTGGCCGTCACCGAACCCCGCGCCTTTACTCTGACATCGACACGACAACCCGACCTCTTCACCGACTAGCGGCCTCACACAATGCGGCGGCCCTTCGTGACCGTTGTTCGCGCATTTGCCCGCCCGTCGCTTTGCGCCGGCCGTCGCCGCCCTGCTCCGATCGGGACATCACCAACACCTCCCACCTCCCTCATGTATGTATGGCCACCTCACGCACAGTGTTGCATTGGTTGCTCGGGCCTGGCCGCTCGGGCGGCGGTGCTGCATTGGTCGCTCGGCGTTGGCCGCTTGGGCATCGGGCACTGGATGTGCTTGTCCGCATGATGTTCCTCACCGGTCGTCGTCGCCTTGGTCTGCTCGACCACCACGCTTCACCGTCCGTGACTTTGATCTCATCACCGAGTAGCGTCGTCGACCTCGTGCACGATCAGATTGATCACCCGCCTGCCCATCCGCGTCATGCGACCGATCTGATCAATCGGTTGCACGCGCCTCCACAAATCCCAGAACGTCGTCCCCTGGTATAGCGTGTCTCTACACCGATTGAGCAATGAGCTGCCGTTATGTTTCCCTGTTGGGTCGCAGCACCGCCGCCCCGGGATTCTCCTCACGGTTGCACCAACCTGCCCCGCCAATGCCGCGTCGCCCCTTCGGGGCATGGGGCCTCGTCATTCGGTCCACTCCACCACCCCGATGTTGTCCATGTGGTTGCACCAACCCCCGTGCTGTTGCTGCATTGCCCCTTTGGGTTGTAGCGTCGCAGCTTGTGGTTACCCACCGTTGTGAGGTCTTTCCAACCAGCGCATTGCCGCTTCGTCGCCCTTTCGGCCTTAGCGCCACCGCATGAGGTCCACTCCGTCGTGCCAAAGCATCGACTTCTATGTGGTATGTGTCGCATCGCCTCCCTAGGTGTGGGTACGCCACCGTTCATGGCGGTCTTCCTCACACTGTTAGGTTCCTCGCCTACTCTGAGCATGATAGTAGCTCTCCTAACCTAGCCGCCGTCGTCGTCAGGCCACAGCCGCCACTCTTCTTACGTCGCTGCTGCTACCTCCGTAGCCGCCGTCATCGTCCACCTCTTCGTGTTTGTCTAGCACCAGCTCATCGCCAGCGTCATCATCGTCTTCCCCGGCCACTTCATCTAATCCGACCATCGCGTGTGATATCGGCCTCTCATGCCAATTGGTGCCGCAACCATCGTCGAGTCCGACTCTGCTAGCCCTCACGACATGGCGTACAACTCGTGAAGGTTCCCGTCTACGCACGCCCAGTGTCGGCAACACTGACGCGTGCCTTCATCCACGGCGTGTCCGAGGCCTCGCAGGCTTAGTGTTGCACCTCTCAACATCGACTCCGTCCATCTACTCATGTCCGGTGCAGGCAACACCGATGTGTGCCTTCATCCACAACGTGTCCCTAGACTTGGCAAACCCGGTGTGACACCTCATCAACAATGGCTTCTTCCCGGCGCACTACTACTTCAACACCACTACGCGCATGATTAACCCGACTTCTCATTGCACCCGCAGCTCCATGGTGAACTCCTCGACACCGGTCACCCTGACTCGATATTGAGCACTACATTCTTTGCACGCCTACCTTCACCACGGCTACACCACCCATGTTCTCAGCTACCTCGACAACGACACAAAGGACTATCACCTTGCTTGAGTAACTCGTCGGCTTCCTCTACCATCCATGTGGCTGTGACGTGACACCGTCCATGAAGCTTCTGTTGTGACTAGGGGGGTGTCATCCCGTCAGCTGCTATTGTCTCCAATCTGACCATCTACAACACTCATGTTGTTCGCAACGCTACTGCTACGACTACGGGGGCATGTTAGAGATATATTTGGTATGTAGAGATTGTCCGGGATCAAATGGGAATTGTTTCCATCTTATCTCTAGGAGGCATCTTGCCCTCCGAGTCTTATACTCAATATACAATCGCCCTCGATGCTCAATACTATATCCACTACATTATGCTAATCTCTCTATATCCCTTATTACAATGGGTTTAGAGTATCAGCTTTGTACCACATATGGAACAACTCATGTGGAACCAACTTTGCACTAACCAATAACAGAGTGCACTAATGGTCTGATTTTCTTGTGAAAACATATGTTCTGACCTATTCGGGCCAGATGTTGGGCTGACATGGCACCCAGTGAGGGACACAATTAAATGGCGACAGACGACTATTTGGTCATTCCCATTTAGGGTAACGTGCATGTTTGGTCCCTCAATACGTTTGTTCCCTTGCATCCGAATGCGGCGTTAGTAGGTAGGGGCGGCTATGGCTCGACGATGACAGCGTGAGATTCTTTGGTGGTGGTGACAGTTCCAAGCGATCGCGCTTTAAGAAGACCGACATGTTCAACCCGGATCATGATTGCAGCTACGATCATGCTTGACAATCTAAGGAGGAGAAGTCACGAATGTCACCATGTATAGTGCGCAAGGCGCATGCGAAGGTGACAGTGGGGTCGTCCGGTGTCGAATACTCTCAAGAACCACCGAGATACACCTCTGCCCTCTCTTCCCTTTGTCTGGACACTATATTGAAGTGGATCTGAATGCCTAGTTTCTGCTAGGTAATTGAATTTCAATTATGTTGATTTGAATTATTTTAATGCTAGGCTTGCTAGATTTAGTTTCTAAAACTGTCTTAGAATGCCCTGTTATAGAATTTTACAATATTCAAGTATATTTGAATGAACTGTTAATATTTGTGCTAATGTATTTGAATGCAATGTCAATAAATTTTAACATATTTCTGCTAGTGAGGGGATATATTTTCTCGTGCTGCAGGCATGAAGATATTTGGTCAATATATATCAAGTTTGAAAGAAAAAAGGCTCATCAATACCAAGATAGAGCATAAAGATCTAACTGATGGTACCTTGATGTCAATAATGATGATAAATGGCTATGAATTTGATAGCCTATGCTATGTTAAACATGAAGGGGTAGGGTTGGAAGGATTAGTTGTGTTGAACAACAATGGTCAAAATGGTATTATTAGGAAGTATGAAGGCACACAAACTATGTATTTGACTGATATGAGGGAGAAGAGAGAACAGGCAATAAATTTTTCCTCTAGCTAAGAATATATAAGGGATTGAGGAAGAGCCATGTAACATTATTGTTTGGGATGATCATGTTACGATAGAATAAGTGAACCCACCTATTTTGTTTGTTGTCAATGATGCAGGTATTGTGCACAAAACATTTGATGAAGAACTTGGATAATCAAATGTTCTTGGGACACAACAAAGTTCCGACCATATACCACTATGTTCACTGCCTCCTCCCATGGACGATCACTTTAGACTTTGAACTCAAGACAGTGTGCAGAAGCATGTAGACACTATGTTGGTAGTGCAAACACAGTAGCCAGAGAAATTTATTCATACTCAAATTATTGTTGATTATGTTGATTTATAGTTTGATGAAGAAGAGGAGGAGCATATAGTCTAAGAGGAAGGGAAAGAGGATGATGATGATTCAGTTTCTAATGAGGCGTGTGTAGCTGATGAGGACCTCTCAGAGGCATAAAATTTTGATTCAAGGGATGTCTATGAAGAAGAAGACCACAATGCATTATCTGCATAGTAAGCAATGAGGAAACAGGAAGCTTCCTAAAATAAATCATAGTTGAGATTAAGAGGAAGAGGGAGGAAACCCTTAAGAGTGTACACTATGATGGTGATGATGTGCTTGAAGATATTTATGATAGTTAAGATGAATAAGATGGTGTAGAGGAGGGACACAAGCTACCAGTTCTTGAGCCTGCTCCAAAGAAGAAAAGGGCTAGGGCCAACAACTAGGTCCGACTCAGGTGTTGGTTTTTTTGTTAAAGAAGATTGGTTTCTATCTTTAGAAGATGAAGAGGATTCATGTGTTTCGAATGAAACTGATGATGATGGCAATGAACCTAAGTCATTCATTATCATGTCTAGAAGAATGAGCGGAGGTAAGAAGCAACGGCCAAGAGTTTGGTATGATGTGGAGAGGATGCATCCAGAGCAGTAGTTCATGTTTAGTTTGTGCTTCACAGATGTTTACTACTTTAGATAGGCTCTTCTAAACTTTGCATGTGAAACAACTGAGATCATACATGTAACATAAATACTACAGTGATTGGATTTTGTGTTGTGATGGGAAGGGGTGATGGTTCTACATGAATGCATCAAAGATAAAGAATGAGCCAACTTTATGCAATAACAAGATAAGTTTGGAGCACACATATATATCCCACACAATCAGACAAAACAAGGATTAGCTCTAAATGGCTTGGAACGAGATGCTAGAGACCATAAAGTCAGACCCCACATAACTACCCCTTCTATAGTTGATAAAGCAAAGAGGTAGTTTGAACTTGAAGTTCAAGTATTGTTGGCATGGAGAACAAAGAGCAAAACCAAACATATTGTGCATGGATATCACAAGAGGCAGTAAAAGAGGCTGAGAGATAACATTGCAACATTGAAAGTGGCAAATCCCGTGTCAAGGTATATTGTCACCATTGTTAGTGGAAAACAACAGAAAACCCCTAGGCATGACCCGGATTCAATGGCTTATTTTTCTGTTCGAATGCATGCAGGAATGACTTTCCGAATGGACACAAGCCATTCATTGTTGGAAATATGCCCTAGAGGCAATAAGAAATTGGTTATTATCAAATTTCCTTGTGTTGGAAATATGCCCTAGAGGCAATAAATAAAGTGTTTATTATTATATTTCCTTGTTCCTGATAATCGTTTATTATCCATGCTATAATTGTATTGATTGGAAACACATTACATGTGTGGGTAAATAAACAACACTTTGTCCCTAGTATGCCTCTAGTGAACTAGCTCGTTGGTCAAAGGTGGTCAAGGTTTCCTAGCCATTAACATGTGATGTCATTTGATAACGGGATCACATCATTAGGAGAATGATGTGATGAATAAGACCCAAACTACAAACGTAGCATATGATCGTGTCAGTTTATTGCTACTGTTTTCTACATGTCAAGTATATGTTTCTATGACCATGAGATCATGCAACTCACGGACACCGGAAGAGTGCCTTGTGTGTATCAAACGTCGCAACGTAACTGGGTGACTATAAAGGTGCTCTACAGGTATCTTCGAGGGTGTCTATTGGGTTGGCATGGATCAAGACTGGGATTTGTTACTCCGTGTGACGGAGAGGTATCTTAGGGCCCACTCGGTAATACAACATCACAATAAGCCTTGCAAGCAATGTGACTAAGTGTTAGTCACGGGATCTTGTATTACGAAACGAGTAAAGAGACTTGTCGGTAACGAGGTTGAACTAGGTATGGAGATACCGACGATCGAATCTCGGGCAAGTAACATACCGAAGAACAAAGGGAACATCATACGGGATTAACTGAATCCTTGACATAGAGGTTCGACCGATAAAGAACTTTGTAGAATATGTAGGAACCAATATGGATATCTAGGTCCCGCTATTGGTTATTGACCGTGGAGGTGTCTCGGTCATGTCTACATAGTTCTCGAACCCGCAGGGTCTGCACACTTAAGGTTTGGTGACGTTTTGGTGGTATAGAGTTATGTATGGTGGTGACCGAAGGTTGTTCGGAGTCCCAGATGAGATCCCGGATGTCACGAGGAGCTCCGGTATGGTCCAGAGGTAAAGATTGATATATAGGAAATCCTATTTTGGTCATCGGAAAAGTTTCGGGCTCATCGGTAGTGTACCGGGAGTGCCGATAGTGTACCGGGAGACCATCGGGAGAGGTATTTCGACCCAAGAGGCTACATGGGCTTTCGGAGGATGAATACCAGCCCTTAATGGGCTGGAGGAAGTCTAACAAAGGGTCCATGCGGCTGGGAAGAAAAGGCCCAAAAGGAAAAAGGTGGAAAAAGGCAAAAGGGTTAAATTAGGAAGGAGTCCTAATCCTACTAGGAGTGGAGGAGGAGGACTCCTCCCTCCTGGTTCGGCCGACCCAAGGGCTGGCTCCTTGGGAGCCAAGCCTCCTCCTCCTCTCCTCCTATAGAGGTTTTTATGGTTTTGCACTAGATTTTTAGCCACGTGCTACCCGTTCCTCCAGTGCATAGTTTCTCCTCTAGATTGGATTTCTGTAGTGCTTAGGTGATGCCCTGCCGGAATAGCTCCACCACCATTGTCGGAGCGCCGCCATGCTGCCGGAGAACTCGTCTAACTCTCCGCTCCCTCTTGCTGGATCAAGAAGGCGGAGATCGTCATCAAGTTGTACGTGTGCTGAACGCGAAGGTGCCGTCCGTTCGGTGCTTGATCAGGACAGATCGTGATTGGATCGCGGGACGCTCGGCGATTTGGATCGCAAAAACGTTCGACTACACCAACCGTGTTTCTTAACGCTTCCCTCTTAGAGATCTACAAGGGTACATAGATCCACTGTCCCTCTCGTAGATGCTCATCACCATGGATAGGTCTTGTGTGAATGTAGGAAAAAATTTGTTTTCCATGCGACGTTCCCCAAGAGTGGTATCAGAGCCAGGTTTATGTGTAGATGAGATCTCGAGTAGAACACAAAAAGTTTGTGGGCGTTTATGCTTGGATTGCTTCCTCCCTTGGTCGTGTTTTGGTTCAGCTGTATTGTGGGATGAAGCGGCCCGGACCAACCTTACTCGTACGCTTACGAGAGACCGGTTCCATCGACTGGCGTGTAACTTCGTTGCACAAAGATGGCTGACAGGTGTTTGTTTCTCCTACTTTAGTTGGATCGGATTCAACTAAGACGGTCCTTGAGAAGGTTGAAAAGCAACTTATGTATCACCGTTGTGGTTTGTGCGTAGGTGAGAATTGTTCTTGCTAGATACCCGTAGCAGCCACGTAAAACATCCAACAATAATTAGAGGACGTCTAAATTGTTTTTGCAGGGTATGTTGTGATGTGATGTGGCCAATTACATGATGTGATATATGTGATGTATGAGATGATCATGTGTTGTAAAGAATATCACGACTTGCATGTCGATGAGTACGGCAACTGGCAGGAGCCATAGGGTTGTCTTTAATTATTGTATGACCTGCGTGTCAATCATTAAGCACTATGTAATGCTTTACTTTATCGCTAAACGGTAGCAATAGTAGTACAAGCATGATGGGCGCGACAACCCCGATGGCGACACGTTGATGGAGATCAAGATGATGGAGATCATGGTGTCGTGCCGGTGACGATGGAGATCATGCCGGTGCTTTCAAGATGGAGATAAAAAGCATAAGTTCATGGCCATATCATGTCACTTATGATTTGCATGTGATGTTAATCCTTTTATGAACCTTGTTTTTCTTAGGACGAAGGTTGCATTATAAGGTGATCCCACACTTAAATTTCAAGATGAATTGTGTTCTCCCCAAGTGTGCACCGTTGTGAAAGTTCGTTGTGTCGAGACACCACATGATGATCGGGTGTGATAGACTCTACGTTCACATACAACGGGTGCAAGCCAGTGTTGCACATGCAGAACACTCGGGTTAAACTTGATGAGCCTAGCATGTACAGACATGGCCTCGGAACACAAGAGACCGAAATGTCGAACATGAGTCATATAGTAGATATGATCAACATGATGATGTTCACCATTGAAACCACCTCAACTCACGTGATGATCGGACTTGAGTTGGTGAATTTGGATCATGTGACACTCAGATGACCTGAGGGATGTCAATTTGAGTGGGAGCTTTTGTAATTTGATTAACTAAACTCATTATCTTGCACAATAGTCTAAGTAACCTTTGCATATTTATGTTGTAGATCAATGACTCGCGTAGTAACACCCCTGAATTTTAATGCGTTTCTAGAGAAAGCTAAGTTGAAAGATGATGAAAGTAACTTTGTTGACTGGGCCCGTAATCTGAGGATTATCCTCATGGCTTCCCCATAATCATATGTCCTTGATGCACCGCTTGGTGACCAACCAAAAGACATGTCATCCGAAGACATTAAGAACGCTTGGGAGGCACGTTCTGGAGATTACTCAATAGTTCAGTGTGCAATATTGTATGGCTTAGAAATAGGGACTTCAAAGACATTTTGAACGTCATGGAGGATATGAGATGTTCCAGGAGTTGAAGTTTATCTTTCGGAAGAATGCCCGAATCGAGAGGTATGAGACCTCCGATAAGTTCTATGCTTGCAAGATGGAGGAGAATGGGTCTATCAGTGAACATATACTCAGAATGTCTAGGTATTCGACTCGTCTAGTGGAGTTGGGAATTGCCCTTCCGCCAGAGGCGATCACTGAAAGAGTTCTTCAATCACTGCCACCTAGTTACAAGAGCTTTGTGATGAACTATAACATGCACAGGATGAACAAGTCAGTCGCCGAGCTGTTTGCGATGCTAAAAGTCGCTGAGTTTGAAATGCAGAAAGAACATCAAGTGTTGATGGTCAATAAAACCACTAGTTTCAAGAAGAATGGCAAGGGAAAGGGCAACAAGGGTAAAACCAAGAAGGATGGCAAAGAAGTTGCTACTCCTCTAAAGAAGCCCAAGCAAGGACCCAAGCTAGAAACTAAGCGCTTTCATTGCAAGGGAACTGGTCACTGGAAGCAGATCTGCCCCAAGTACCTGGCTGACAAGAAGGCGGCCAACGACAAACAAGGTATATATGATACACATGTTATTGATGTGTACCTTACTAGCTCTCGTTGTAGTGCCTAGGTATTTGATACCGGTTCGGTTGCTCACATTTGCAACTCAAAACAGGAACTACGGAATAGATGAAGGCTAGCAAAGGATGAAGTGACGATGCGCGTGGGAAATGGTTCCAAGGTTGATGTGATCGCCGTCGTCACGCTCTCTCTTCGATTACCATTGGGATTAGTGATGAACCTGAATAATTGTTATTTAGTGCCTGCGTTAAGCATGAACATTATATCTGGATCTTCTTTATTGCGAGACGGTTACTCATTTAAATCAGAGAATAAAGCTTGATCTATTTATATGAGTAATATCTTTTATGGTCCTGCACCCAATGTGAGGGGTTTATTCATATTGAATCTTGATAGTGATGACACACATGTTCATAACATTGATGCCAAAAGATTTAGAGTCGATAATGATAGTACCACTTTCTTGTGGCACTGCCGTTTAGGTCATATTGGTGTAAAACGCATGAGGAAGCTCCATGCTGATGGACTTTTGGAGTCACTTGATTTTGGATCACTTGACACATGTGAACCATGCCTCATGGGCAAGATGACTAAAACGCCGTTCTCTGGAAAAATGGAACGGGCAAGTGACTTATTGGAAATCATACATACTGAGGTGTGCGGTCCAATGAATGTTACAGCGCGTGGTGGATATCGTTATTTTCTCACCTTCACTGATGACTTAAGTAGATATGGGTATATTTACTTAATGAGGCACAAGTCTGAAACGTTTGAAAAGTTCAAGCAATTTTAGAGTGAAGTTGAGAATCATCGTAACAAGAAGATTAAATTCCTGTGATCTGATCGAGGAGGTGAATATCTGAGTTATGAGTTTGGCAGTCACTTAAGATAGTGTGGAATTGTTTCACAGTTGACACCGCTGGAACACCATAGCGTAATGGTGTGTCCGAACGTCGTAATCGAACCTTATTAGATATGGTGCGTTCTATGATGTCTCTTGCTGATTTGCCACTATCGTTTTGGGGTTATGCATTAGAGACAGCTGCATTCACTTTAAATAGGGCACCATCAAAATCTGTTGAGACGACGCCATATGAGCTATGGTTTGGCAAGAGGCCAAAGTTATCGTTTCTCAAAGTTTGAGGATGTGATGCTGATGTCAAAAATCTTTAGCCTAAAAAGCTGGAAGCCAAAGCGGAGAAATGTGTCTTCATAAGATACCCGAAAGAGACAGTCGGGTATACCCTCTATCTCAGATCCAAGGGTAAAGTGTTTGTTGCCAAGAACGGAACATTTCTTGAGAAAGAGTTTCTCTCAAAAGAATTGAGTGGGAGGAAAATAGAGATGGATGAGGTTATTGAACCTTTACTTCAACCAGAAAGTAGCGCAGCGCAGAAAGATGTTTCTGTGGAACCTATGACGGTAGAAGAGGAAGTTAATGATGATGATCATGAAGCTTCGGATCAAGCTACTATTGAACCTCATAGGCCGACAAGGGCGCGTACTACTCCTGAGTGGTACGGCAGCCCTGTCTTGGAGGTTATGTTGTTGGACAACAATGAACCTACGAGCTATGGAGGAGCGGTGATGGGCCCAGATTCCGAGAAATGGTTAGAGGCCATGAAATCCGAGATGGGATCCATGTATGAAAACAAAGTATGGACTTTGGAAGTATTACCTGAAGGGCGAAAGGCCATTCAGAACAAATGGATCTTTAAGAAGAAGACAGACGCGGACGGTAATATCACCGTCTATAAAGCTCGACTTGTGACAAAGGGTTTTTCACAAGTTCAAGGAGTTGACTACGATGAGACCTTCTCACCCGTAGCGATGCTTAAGTCTGTCAGAATCATGTTGGCAATATCTGCTTATTTCGACTATGAAATTTGGCAGATGGATGCCAAAACAGCGTTCCTCAACGGTTTCCTTGAGGAAGAGTTGTATATGATGCAACCAGAAGGTTTTGTCGATCTAGTGAATGCTGACAAAGTTGGCAAACTCCAGCAATCCATTTATGGGCTGGTGCAAGCATCTTGGAGTTGGAATAAGCGTTTTGATGAGGTGATCAAAGCGTTTGAGTTTATACAAGTTTATGGAGAAGCTTGTATTTACAAGAAAGTGAGTGGGAGCTCTATAGCGTTTCTACTATTATATGTGGATGACATATTGCTGATTGGAAACAACATAGAAATGCTAGAAAGTGTGAAGGAATATTTGAACAAGAGTTTTTCAATGAAGGACCTAGGAGAAGCTGCTTTCATATTAGGCATTAAGATCTATAGAGATAGATCGAGACGCTTAATAACACTTTCACAGATCACATACCTTGATAAAGTTTTGAAGAAGTTCAAAATGGATCAGTCCAAGAAGGGGTTCTTGCTTGTGTTACAAGGTGTGAAGTTGAGTAAGACTCAATGCCCAGTGACTGCAGAAGATAGAGAAAAGATGAGTGTCATCCCCTATGCTTCAGTCATAGGCTCTATCATGTATGCAATGGTGTGCACAAGACCTGATGTCAGCCTTGCCATAAGTATGGCCGGAAGGTCTCAAAGTGATCCTGGAATGGAGCACTCGGCAGCGGTCAAGAATATCCTTAAGTACTTGAAAAGGACTAAGGAAATGTTTCTCGTTTATGGAGGTGATGAAGAGCTCGTCATAAAGGGTTACGTAGATGCAAGCTTTGACACTGATCCGGATGACTCTAAGTCACAAACCGGATACATATTTATTCTCAACGGGGGAGCGGTAAGCTGGTGCAGTTCCAAGCAAATTGTGGTAGCCGATTCTACGTGCGAAGCGGAGTACATCGCAGCCTCGGAGGCAGCGAAGGAAGGTGTCTGGATGAAGCAGTTCATGACAGATCTTGGAGTAGTGCCCAGTGCATTGAATCCAATGAACCTGTTCTGTGACAACAGTGGTGCCATTGCTCTGGCCAAGGAACCAAGGTTTCACAAGAGGACCAAACACATAAAGCGACGCTTCAACTCCATCCGCAATTACATCGAGGAAAAGGAAATAAATATTTGCAAAGTGCACACGGATCTGAATGTTGCAGACCCATTGACTAAACCTCTTCTAAGGGCTAAACATGATCAACACCAGAACTGCATGGGTGTTCGATTCATTACAATGTAAATCACATAGTGATGTGAACTAGATTATTGACTCTAGTGCAAGTGGGAGACTGTTGGAAATATGCCCTAGAGGCAATAAATAAAGTGTTTATTATTATATTTCCTTGTTCATCATAATCGTTTATTATCCATGCTATAATTGTATTGATTGGAAACACATTACATGTGTAGGTAAATAAACAACACTTTGTCCCTAGTATGCCTCTAGTTGAACTAGCTCGTTGGTCAAAGATGGTCAAGGTTTCCTAGCCATTGACATGTGATGTCATTTGATAACGGGATCACATCATTAGGAGAATGATGTGATGGACAAGACCCAAACTACAACTTTAGCATATGATCATGTCAGTTTATTGCTACTGTTTTCTGCATGTCAAGTATATGTTTCTTTGATCATGAGATCATGCAACTCACGGACACCGGAAGAGTGCCTTGTGTGTATCAAACGTCACAACGTAACTGGGTGATTATAAAGGTGCTCTACAGGTATCTCTGAGGGTGTCTGTTGGGTTCGCATGGATCAAGACTGGGATTTGTTACTCCGTGTGACGGAGAGGTATCTTAGGGCCCACTCGGTAATACAACATCACAATAAACCTTGCAAGCAATGTGACTAAGTTTTAGTCATGGGATCTTGTATTACGGAACAAGTAAAGAGACTTTCCGCTAACGTGGTTGAACTAGGTATGGAGATAGCGACGATCGAATCTCGGGCAAGTAACATACCGAATAACAAAGGGAACATCATACGGGATTAACTGAATCCTTGACATAGAGGTTCGACCGATAAAGATCTTCGTAGAATATGTAGGAACCAATATGGACATCCAGGTCCCGCTATTGGTTATTGACCGTAGAGGTGTGTCGGTCATGTCTACATAGTTCTCGAACCCGCAGGGTCTGCACACTTAAGGTTTGGAGACGTTTCGGTAGTATAGAGTTATGTATGGTGGTGACCGAAGGTTTTTTGGAGTCCCGAATGAGATCCCGGACGTCACAAGGAGCTCCGGAATGGTCCGGAGGTAAAGTTTGATATATGGGAAGTCCTATTTTGGTCGTCGGAAAGGTTTCGGCTCATCGGGTAGTGCACCAGGAGTGCCGGTAGTGTACCGGGATAGCATCGGGATAGGTATTTCGACCCAAGAGGCTACATGGGCTGTAGGAGGATGAATACCAGTCCTTAGTGGGATGGAGGAAGTCCCACAAAGGGTCCATGCGGCTGGGAAGAAAAATCCCAAAAGGAAAAAGGTGGAAAAAGGCAAAAGGGTTAAATTAGGAAGGAGTCCTAATCCTACTAGAAGTGGAGGAGGAGGACTCCTCCCTCCTGGTTCGGCCGACCCAAGGGCTGGCTCCTTGGGAGCCAAGCCTCCTCCTCCTCTACTCCTATATATACTAGAGGGTTTTAGGGTTTTGGCATGAGATTTTCAGCCACGTGCTACCCGTTCCTCCAGTGCATAGTTTCTCCTCTAGATCGGATTTCTGCAGTGCTTAGGCGAAGCCCTGCCGGAATAGCTCCACCACCATCGCCAGAGCATCGTCACGCTGCCGGAGAACTCGTCTACCTCTCCGCTCCCTCTTGCTGGATCAAGAAGGAAGAGATCGTCATCAAGCTATACGTGTGCTGAACGCGGAGGTGCCATCCGTTTGGTGCTTGATCGGGGCGGATCGTGATTGGATTGCGGGACGCTCGGCGATTTGGATCGCGAAAACGTTCGACTACACCAACCGCGTTTCTTAACGCTTCCCGCTTAGCGATCTACAAAGGTACGTAGATCCACTCTCCCTCTCATAGATGCTCATCACCATGGATAGGTCTTGTGTGAAAGTAGGAAAAATTTTGTTTCCCATGCGACATTCCCCAACACCTTGTTCGTGATAATCGTTTATTATCCATTCTATAATTGTATTAATCGGAAACTCAGATACATGTGTGGATACATAGACAACACCATGTCCCTTGTATGCCTCTAATAGACTAGCTCGTTGATCAAAGATGGCTATGGTTTCCCAGTCATGGACATGAGATGTCATTTGATAACGGGGTCACATCATTAGGAGAATGATGTGATGGACAAGACCCAAACTACAAACGTAGCATATGATCGTGTTAGTTTATTGCTACTGTTTTCTGCATGTCAAGTATTTGTTCCTATGACCATGAGATCATGCAACTCACTGACACCGGAGGAGTGCCTTGTGTGTATCAAACATTGCAACGTAACTGGGTGACTATAAAGGTGCTCTACATGTATCTCCAAGGTCGTCTGTCGGGTTGGCATGGATCAAGACTGGGATTTGTTACTCCGTGTGACGAAGAGGTATCTCAGGGCCCACTCGGTAATACAACATCACAATAAGCCTTGCAAGCAATGTGACTAAATGTTAGCCACGGGATCTTGTATTATGGACCGAGTAAAGAGACTTGTTGGTAACAAGGTTGAACTAGGTATGGAGATGCCGACGATCGAATCACGGGCAAGTAACATACCGAAGAACAAAGGGAACAACATATGGGATTAATTGAATCCTTGACATAGAGGTTCGACTGATAAAGATCTTCGTAGAATATGTAGGAACCAACATAGGCATCCAGGTCCCGCTATTGGTTATTGACCGTAGAGGTGTCTCGGTCATGTCTACATAGTTCTCGAACCCACATGGTCTGCACACTTAAGGTTCGGTGACATTTCAGTAGTATAGAGTTATGTATGGTGGTGATCGAAGGTTTTTCGAAGTCTCGGATGAGATCTCAGACGTCATGAGGAGCTCCAGAATGGTTCGGAGGTAAATATTGATATATAGGAAGTCCTGTTTTGGTCACCGGAAAAGTTTTGGGCTCATCGGTAGTGTACCGCGAGTGTCGGGAAGGTATCGGGGGACCATCGGGAGGGGCGTTTCGACCCAAGAGGCTACATGGGCTGTGGGAGGAGGTAAACCAGCCCCTGGTGGGCTGGCCGAAGCCCGCTCTAAGTGCCCATGCGGCTTGAGTGGTTTGAGAAGGAAAAAAATCCAGAGGTGGAGAAGTGGAAAGAGTTTCCAAGTGGAAAGGAGGAATCCTACTCCTAATGGGATTGGAGTAGGACTCCTCCACCTCCAATTTCGACCAAACCTTAAGGGTTTGAAGCTGCCTCCTCCACTCCCTCCCTCCTATATATAGTAGAGGATTTAGAGGGAAAAGCTAACCCTAATAGCCACGTGCTACCTCTCCTCTAGATCGCAGTTTTTCCTCTAGATCGGTTTTCAACGGTGCTTAGGCGAAGCCTTGCTGGAATAGCTACACCATCATCACCGCAACGCCGTCGTGCTGCGAGAGAACTCATCTACCTCTCTGCTCCCTATTACTGGATCAAGAAGGCGGAGATTGTCATCGAGTTGTGTGTGTGCTGAACGCGGAGGTGCCGTCCGTTCGACGCTAGATCGGAAGGACCGTGATCAAGATCGCGAGATGATTCATGATTGGATCGTGGGACGGATCGTGATGAGATCGCGGGACGGATCGTGATTGGATCGCGAGATGGATCATGATGGGATCGCGGGACGCTCGGTGATTTGGATCGCGAACACGTTCGACTACATCAACCGCGTTTCTTAACGCTTCCCGCTTAGCGATCTACAAGGGTATGTAGATCCACTCTCCCTCTCGTAGATGCTCATCACCATGGATAGATCTTGCGTGTGCATAGGAAATTTTTTGTTTCCCATGCAATGTTCCCCAACATTCATAGGTGTTGATGGTTGCTTCATCAAGTTAAGAAGTGGGTATAGATAGTTGTAGCAACAGGAAGATATGTCAACAAGAGCATTTACCCCCATTGCATTTGGAGTTCTTGGTGTAGAAGATAAACAAGTTGGTCATGGTTCCTGAGCATGCTGAAGTATGCCCTTGGTGGAACTGAAGAGGATAAATTTAGAAAGTACACTTTAATGTCCAACATACAGAAGGTTAGTCAATGGTCCTAGTTCTTATACTTGTTTTGGTTAAAAAATTAGTATGCTTATTATTGGTTAATTTTGATTACCATGCTTGTTTTTGTTCAACTAGCTTTGGTTCATATGCGTGTTGTTCTTTATCTAGCTTGGCCGCAGGCTTCAACACATAACACAACTAGTCGACACCTTAACTTTGGTCCAAATATGTAAAGTTAGCCGAGACTTCACCAAATTGGTTCATTTAGCCTAGCCTACACCACATTCACCCACATCTAGCTTGGTCATAATCTTTGAGTCATAACGCAACTTATAGACATCTTAACCTTGGTCCAAATAGGCTGAGTTACACTAGCCTTCACCAAATTGACTCATTTAGCCTTTCCCACGCCACATTGAACTTTACCCTAGGCTTCGAGTCATAATGCAACTTGTTGACACCTTAACCTTGGTCCAAATAGATTCATTTAGACTAGCCTTCACCAAATTGGATCATTTAGCATCGAATTAGGTTATGTTACACCATAATTACAATATATGGTAATATCATAATAAATTTTTAATTAATTACTATAAAAGCGATTCAAATTATGTGTTAATTAATGTAAATTGATTAAAATACTGCTAAATTTCTAGAGAGCATGCTTCAGAGGAGAGGGTATCAGGAAATGCATGAATTTGACTTGTCCATGGAGAGCATGAAGGTTGAGTGTAAGGCTGAGTGTAAGGCAAAACGCTCATTATTGGCCCAGGGCTCTTTCAAGTCATAGGTGGGAACAACACTTAGGGTGTGACACTATTTTTTATGATATGTGGGTCAAGGATATGGGACATTAGTGGGGTTACCTAAAACCATGCTTGTAAGACTATTTAAAGGGGAAAACAACAATAGAAAACTAAGTTAGTGTGTTGTCTAAAAAACTATGTGCCTGGAGTACTACAAGCCAATCATTTATCATGTGCCTGGTTCTGATGCTTGGGGTCAAAATAGAAACCCCTGATACATACCCACCACAGTTTTACGATGAAAGAACGGTCAGTAGAGGAGAAAATGAAGAAGGCCAAGTTTGAACCACGAGAGGCTAAGCAAACATCTAGGATGACTACAATTACTTGTGGCCACTACAATCTACATGGCTATAAATATACAACCTATGCAAATCCACCGAGGCATGATCCACAAATGAGGAAGAATAAGCATGTGGTAAGGCATTTTTATATCTGTAATTATTTATCTTCATGATTTTGCTTAATTAAACCATTTACCCAAGCCTACACCACATTGAACCGTTCTCGATTTAGTTTAATGTTGTATGCACTTGACAAGTACATGAAAAATAGAAGAGGCCTACATGCACTCATGCTACAAAATATTCCAAAACTGCTACAACATGTAGTATTGCAAGCTCCACTTCATCTGATGTAGCAAATCCAAGAACTGGTGCAAGCTCTTCGTCCACTACTACTGCAAGACCCAAGTATACTCCAAGACATCTGCTTCTTAAAGGCCACCAACTACTCCTCCAAGAGCTACAAGGACAACTTCTGGTGCAAGATATCCACTCGGTGCTCCTTTCAATGCTCCAAGGATTGTTGCTGATGCTTCTACTAGTTAGGACCATAGGATAAAAAAGAGGAAACAAATGGCCAACTCTAGGTTGATGGGTTACTTCACCTCCAGTGGGAACTTTTGATGAGTGTGTCTATCTGCTAAACAATGCAATATTACCTTTTGTTGTTATGAAGTTGCATCGCATCAGTTTGAAACTTAGTATGTAAACCGGTGACATGTTGAACTAATTTATGACAGTTAATCAGTGATTTATTGAAATAATTTATATCACCCGTTCAATTAGTTAGAGTTAAACTTGGATCTTTTTTATGAATAATGTGTGATTTTTTACCTTATGTGTGTGTGTGTGGTCGTTTAACTATATTTGTGACATTACATTTGCTACAATTTATATCACAAGTTGTACTGCCAGTTCAATTCCAGCACAACTTTGCCAACTCTTTGCATTCGAGTTTTCAATGGTTCACACTGAAAATATTTTTGTGTGCACCCTTTACATGTTTGTATAAGACAACAACCTATTGCAAGTTTGTTGTCATTTGGAAAGGTTTTTATAGGAAACCAACTCACTTGATTACGACAACGATAACAGTTGAAATTCAATGGAAATTCACTTGATTACTGACGTGGCTTGAGATTGCATCGATATTTTCCCAAAGAGGAAGGTATGATACAACATAACTACGGTAAGTATTTCCCTCAGTTATGAAACCAAGGTTATCGAACCAGTAGGAGAATGAAGCAATACTATGTAAATGGTACCTACACACAAAAACAAATACTTGTAACCCGACGCGTAAGAGAGGTTGTCAATCTCTCCACGGTAAAATATAGATCGGTTTGTATGAGAGTGGATAAATAGATCGTATAAGAACACAAAATAAAAGATGTAAATAAAAAAGTGCACCAAGGTTTTTTTGGGTTTTTAGAATAATAGATCCGAAAGCAAATGGGGGAAAAGATAGATCGGAAAACAATATGTTAAAAGATAGACCCGGGGGTCGTAGGTTTCACTAGTGGCTTCTCTCATGAGTATAGCACACAGTGGGTAGACAAATTACTGTTGGGCAATTGATAGAAGATCAAATAATCATGACGATATCCAAGGCAATGATCATTATATAGGCATCACGTCCAATATTAGGAGACCAAAATGATTCTGCATCTACTACTATTCTTCCACACATCGACCGCTATCCAGCATGCATCTAGTGTATTAAATTCATCGAGAAATGGAGTAATGCAACAAGAATGGTGACATTATGTAGACAAGATCTATTCATGTAGGAATAGACCCCATCTTGTTATCCTTAATAGCAACGATACATGTCTGCCTCCTTGCCCCTTCTGTTACTAGGAGAGGACACCGCAAGATCGAACCCATCACAAAGCAACTCTTCCCATAGCAAGAAAAATCAATCTAGTTGGCCTAACTAACCAAAGATTCAAAGAAGAAATATGAGGCTATAAGTAATCATGCATAGAAGAGATCAAAGAAGACTCAAATAATATTCATGGATAGAAACTGATCATGAACTCAAACTTCATCGGATCCCAACAAACACACCGCAAAAAGTCATTACATCAATTAGATCTCCAAGAGACCATTGTATTGAGAATCAAGAGAGAGAGAGAGAGAGAGAAACCCATGTAGCTACTTCCTACGGACCCGTATGTCTATGGTGGACTACTCATGCATCATCGGAGAGGCACTTCATGAAGACAATGCACCCCTCCGTGATGGTGTTAGATTGAATCTCGTGGTTCTGGAACTTGTGGTGGCTGGAATTGTGTTCCATTGACTCCCCTAGGGTTTTTGGAATATTTGGGTACTTATAAAGCTGATAGGCGGTGGAGAGGGGTCCCTTGGAGGGCACAACCCACTAGGCCGTGCCAGGGGCCTCTAGTGCGCCTTGTGTCTCTTGGACTCCACGGCCATCCTGTGAGGTGCTTCTATGGTCCCTAGTTGTCTTCTCGCCCCAAAAAATCTCCAAAAAATTTTGCGGCGTTTGGGCTTCGTTTGGTACTAATATTCTGCGAAGTAAAAAAACAACAACTGGCAGTTGGTATTATGTTAATAGATTAGTCCCAAAAAATGATATAAAGCCGCTATAAAATGATTGTAAAATATCCAAGATTGATAATATAACAGCATGGAACAATCAAAAATTATAGATACATTGGAGACGTATCAATTACGACAATAAAGTCTTGGAAATGTAGTGAGCCTAGATTTAGTACACCAAAATTTGTCAGCATACAACAACAGAGTTTTGCGTATGTAGTGCTACCACACCATACATTATTAAGGTTCAACAACATAGCATCAATCATGTTGCTGACAAATCTCCTTAAGCTTCCTGAGCTTCCCCTTGGTGGTCTCCTTCTCTTTGAATAGATCTACATGATAATTCTAGTTTTATTTATCTTCCTTCAACTTTTCCCTCTCTTTCTCTATCTTTGCCCTAAGAACCTGATGTATGTATGTGGTGCATGGTCAGCCCAATTCTTCTTCTTCAACTGTCGCTACAGGTCACTAAGAGGCAACTGTACATTTCTTAACTTGGCCATTGTCTGCTCCTCCTTACCCACCATTTTAGCAAAGTATAATTTGAAAAAGGTTGATCTCATTCTCCTTATTCAACATTGGCAATATTTCGTCTTAGCCCCTATGTGTTCTCCTACTCATACATGCTCCACACCTTTACTAGGCTCAAATTCACATATCTTGGCCACTCACGATCAACTCACTCTAGATAGCTACAATTCAGTTACTCCTTTAATTTGTAAAGCTAAATCGGATGACACTTATACAAAATGGTTCAAGCAGTATCAAAATAAGTATGAGGTAACTAACTAAAATGCTAAACAACCCAATTAATTATCATAGTTAGATATAATTTAAATTGTCCATTGAGCAATAAATCTATTGAAGTATAACATATGTATAATTAAAATTACAATTAGAGTGTCTCAATTTATTATTAATGTATAGTAATACTGATCAAAATATCTACACTAAATCCAGACCTCTATAATCAAGGTAGCTACACTTCAGTTCTTCCTATAATATTTCTCGTATTGATCTATAATAACAAATTGGCCATTCAACACTACTTGATAAATTTAATTGTAAAATATTCCTATGATTAAAATTATAGTGTCTCAATCACATCAAAATAACATAGCACAAATGTGTAAAATGTTACATAAAGATTTTAATCTCATAGACCAATGTTGCCTACTCTCTGACATAACTAATAAATGATTTCTAACAACTAATTGTGCTCTAACTTCTCTGTGCCAACCAGAAACTTCGTCCCATTGTCCACATATTCAAATGCCACAAACTTCTCGCAAGGGGGGTCGATGGAGAAAACGAGCAGGCAGTTCTTCAGCTACCCCGCTCCATACCTTGCAATTTATGGTCCTAGGGAGCTAAAATAGGAAAATTGGGCTGAAATCAACCGGTGATAAAAAATCCCCAACTTTCCCACAAACCCTAGCCCTAGGCGACCGACAGAGAGAAGAGGGGCATACCAGCTATTGACAGGGTCGTCCTTCAAAGGGTAATCATTGAAGAGGTCATATGAGATACCATTGCGGTCGCTGCGGTTGGTGGCGGCTTCACTAGAGGGCGCGAACGAGCTCTCTCACGGCGACGGTCTAAAGTGGTCGGGCGGTAATGAAATGCCTGAGCCTTCCTTCTTTACCCTCGAAGTAGTGCTCTATCAACATTGTTTATCGGCATCTAACAGTGTCCATAACTCGGTGCCATGTTAGCCTGCCACATAAGAACGGTTGTTTTCGCGAGCAAATCAGACCATATGTGATTGTTGTTATTGATTAGGCACAAAATTGGAAGTTCTGCATGAGTTGTCCGAAATATGCTATTATGTTGTTGCCCTAGCCCCATATGTGGTGGCTTTGGTAATTACCTCTTTATTGTGATAATGGAAATGTTATCCTTTCGTTGAGCCACCGTACCATCACCGTAACTAAGAACCCTAATTTCTCATTTTTATCATTACGCAAAACTATCATGATTCCCTGTCCTATTTTACATGGCTAGCTGTTACAATGCATATGTCTATATATAATAATATTGTTCATTAACATTTAATTTTATCAGTTGCACGAGTAGAAGATAGTCTATTTAAGTCTTAAACTATTATGCTTGATCCAACTTGAGCAACATCGGAGCTATACGTAACCACCACCTTGTGGTCGTGAAAGAATAACTGAAGAGTTTTTTAGAGGGTCAAATGATAATAAAAATATAATCACCCCCCCCCCCCCGCCACCACCACCACCCCAACCCATGAAAGAATAACCAAAATATTTCGGGGTCTCAACAGATAAAAAATGGATTCAACCCCCCCCCACACACACACCCTCTCAACTATCCATTACCCCCCCCCCCCCGAACACACCCCACACAACCTCAACTAGCTCCATTAGTGAACTTGAACTCTATACTATAGAATGGTCTTCATTGAACCTTGAAATCCCAAAAACATTCAACACAAACCCTCACCTAATGTTGAATAGTTTTAAAAATATATACCTAATGTTGAAAAGTAGGTTTCCATTTCTATTCATTATGAAAAAACCTGACAAAGAATTCATATTATATGGGAGCTATGTGGTAATAATCCATAGAAATTCATGAAAGTATAGACTGTGGTGCCATGTACAAAAATAACAAGAGAGAAGTTTATTTGTTTTCGTGTGGAACCGAAAAAAATCGGGATGCTTTTTTCAGCTATAGCATTCTCCACACAAGTGAAATGTTTCAAAAAAAATAGATCCGCAAAAAAAGATAACACCATAACCTCAACATGGTCATTTCTAGTGGATTGCACCTTCAAAGTTTAGCATAATGGAAATAAGAACAGTGAAGTAAGGGGTGCTATGAATTGAAACATGCAAAAAAATTGTCCAGAAATATGAAAAATCGTCTTCCGTACAAAAAATGACAACTGAAATATGTATTTATATTGTGTAAGTTTTGCACATGTCACGGACAACCATAATTGTTCATGAAATTGTACAGATTATAAACTACTAACCGTTCATGTATCGGTTCAAAATTTCATGTTTCCCAAAAAAATTAAAATGCAAAACTACAAACCAAACATAGTACGGTTCAATGAACACAACAAGAGCACAAAAGAACTTAATGACCGAATGTGAATAGAAACATTGTTCATGGCTCAAATTAGAACACTCCCCTAGGTTAAAAGTTTATAATGACTTCTTTCCAATGGCTAAAATATGCATAATAAATGCAGTGTTTCTAGAGAGAGAGAGGGAGAGAGAGTGGGGGGGTGCGGTGTTGATCCTCACTTTTTTCTTCTACTAATTTTGTACGTTGCGCATCACTCAATGCAGAGAGCCGGGCAGTTGAGAGGATTCAGACCTTGTTTTAGAGGAATTCTCAAGCAGATGACGAGGAAGCCATTTTTAACTTTGTTGCAAAGAAAGGGTATTAGATAGGTTGCATTCCACATGAGGTGCACACAATCTTACTTTTAATCTAGCACAGCCGTCATGTAACAAAGACTATAGTTTAATTAGGCGGCTCCACACCATTCAGCATCTCGTAACACATGACTCGATTGCATGTCCACATCAAGGGAAAATTGGACCTGGTATAACAGGCCGGGATACGACCATTTTCTTCAAATTTGAAAGGCGTCAGCGTCAGGTGCATGGCGCTAGCTCTTGATTCTTGTTTCATATATATCCATATGTGTTCAACATTCTGGGAGTAACCTTGTCTTTTTGTTGACTAATCGAGTGTACGAGATCGTTCATTGATCAGGCACTTGAAATGAATTCCGACTAGAGAGAATGACGATGATCGGTATTTTGGCAATTTCCACACGGTTTGCTGGTGACCCGATCTATGTTATGGTACCATGAACTGCATGCACGCAGTGCAGATTCCCAAAAACCTTAGGTCATGAGGATATGCTATCGAGGCATTGGTATGTGGACAAGGAATGATGATAGGGACGACTTGAACGATGAGTATGCGCACTCCGGCGAAAACATGACGAGTACATGTGTGTCTTTGCTGAAGGTGGTGTATCAAAACTTGGCTTTGGGGGCGAAAATCCCGAGATCGATCTTGGGTTGGACACGTAATCAGCGACGCATTTGTGACGATTTTCTCGTGAAGGCGTAACCTAGGAGTTGTATAATTTTCAACTTGAGTTTGTTTTTAATTGTAGGGTTAGTGGTTGTTTCATTAAGTTATTGTCGGAAGGTATGCAGCCCCAGGTTTCTTCATTGTTATTTTCAGATAGATGTTGTTAAACTACTGAATTTTAACTAATTATAAGGTTGTATGCTTCACTTGATGCGGGATTATCTTTCTTTTTTTTTGGAAAAAGAAAAGCTAGGCTATGGGTTAGGTTTGTGTGGCTGTCTTTGTCGTTTTTGGTCATCTTGACCGACTTTGGCAGAACGATCGAGGACCAGAGCTGAAAACGACCAGTGTGAAGAAATGCAAGCGTGTGATCGATTCAAGCCTGCACCGCCAAAAATGTGAACACCAGATGTGTAATCGTCCCTCTCCCCTCGTTCATTCTCATGCACGCAAATGCAAGATATAAATCACTGCTCGCCGCACAATCCATCGGCTTATAATAATCAAACGCCGCGGGAAGAAACGTGTACGTAGTTAGGCAAATTCCCCGGAGTTGATGCCATGACTCGTTCTTGTTGATGCGTCCTCCAGGTCGATCCATCCGTTCGGCAGCGATGCGTGTGTGTTGCCTATTTCGGGAGTGCCGTGGACCGGAGCGCGACGTGGGGAGAAGACTGCGGTGCGTTTTCTGCGGTTGGGCAAAGAAACTGGGGTGCTCGCTTTGGCGTCGCGCGGGGTCGACCTCCTTTAGTTATCTTGCATGAAATGCCAGCGGTCGCTAGACGAGAGACCTCGGGGTGGACGAAGCCGCGTGAGACCGATACGATTCCCCACGGCCCCATCAGGACATCACTATAGTCGACCACTCACTGCTCGTGGAGACGTGGTGCCTGCGACCGCAAATGTGGTGGACATGTGCGCATCCCCGCCCTCCGAACCGGGTAACTGACTCACAGACTTGCATTGCAATTGCAAGGACTCGTCGTCAACGCAGCGACGACGGAATCGTCAGTCTCGAGTCCTCCACTGGACCGGCGAGAGGGCCGACTAGAACTAGACCGGGAAGTACTATGTAGTATTAGTACTATATTTAGTGCCACAGTGCCAATCGACTGCACGTACGGGAGATGGGAAAGGAATCTATTCCGGGAGAGGAGACACTGCGTCGGCGGCCGGAGAGACGTGCCATCAGCTACATGCATGTTGCTACTTCCTCGAAACTTCATGACTTTGTCCGGTGCGGTGACATGGAAACTCCGCTCTCCTGCCCGGCACAGCCCCCCATGCATCCCCGTATGTTTGCAGTTTTAGCACACGATAAATCAGATGATCGATTACTACTATCGAGCACTAGCAAAGAAGTTAGATGATGCTGTGATGGACGCACATGAGAAGCAAGTCAAAATACATGAAAAGTAAGTCCAAATAAACGAGATGCAAGCCCAGATAAGAAAATTAAGAAGCTTCGTCTTGCGCTCTTAATTGTTATGATTTGGTTCGTATTTCTTCGATCAGCAGCATCAGTTCTTCTTGTGGGAGCTATTATAGGGATGACGTTCTTTGTATAGAGAATTAGTTAGAGGAACAATTTAGCAATGATGATTTAGTCCTGCACTAACATGTTGTTAGAGCATTTTCAACAGAGGCTGAAAAAAACGCGCACGCAGCAAAAGATGTTTTTAGCGCGTGCCAAACGATTTCAAGCGCTCCAAAGGGCGTGGGAAAATCGCTCGCGTAGGAAGAGTTTGCGCGCGCGAAAAGGAGGCCTACGTGCGGTAGGTTTGACGTGCGGCGCTGCGTGCCCTTTATAAATCGAGCGTTAGAGACGCATTCTTCCCGCTCCTCCCCGCGCACTGCCGTCGCTTCCCGTGCTTTGCCGCCGCTCCCCTCGCTCTCTCTCGCCGCTCTTCTGCGCCTTCGTCACCTTGCCGTCATGCGGCCGCGCCGTCGGGGATCGTCGGGCTTCCGCGGCGTCCGGGAACGCCCCTCCGGTGCCTTCTCCGCGGAGATACGGTCCGGCGATATGCGCCTCGGCCTCGGCACTTTCGAGACCGCCCACGAGGCCGCCCGCGCATACGACACGGCAGCTTGGCGCCTCCGACGGCCTCGTAGGGAGATGAATTTCCCCGAGGTGACGACGCGGAAGTGGGCGCAGAGTCTCGCGCCTCACCCGCGGCTTGTCACCGATGAGGACCGTCACAAGAACCAGAGGTCGGAGCGCCGCCTCGGCATCGCCGAGACGGACGAGGTGGCCATGGCAGCGTGACACGAACGGTTTCCGTAGGACGTCATCGACGAGCACCAGTTCTTCGCGCAAAGGAAGGCGGACAGGAGGGCTCAGAGGAGGGCCGACAGGAGGGCGGAACTGGCCGTTTATCGCAAGGACAAGCGTACGCGAAAGGCGGCCGCAAACTTCAACATCGAGCTTGGAGAAGCGTCGTCCTGAGACCCTAACGTTGAACGATTTCTTGATGCCTTCATCGAGATTTCGTCGACAGACATTTCGGAGGAGGACATTTTTACATCAGAGGACGGCGAGCAGTTTTTTAGCACATCTATGTATGTTTTTATTTTATATATGCATGTTTTTATTATATATATATATATATGTGTGTGCACGTATGTATCGTTGAAATATGTTATGCAAAATTTGAATTTACCTACTAGCTATGTTTGATATTGCACGAGCTAGTTTAGCGCGTCTGTTGGAGCGCCGCACGTGCACACAATTTTACGACGTCCGCTGAAGCCAGCGCTTTCGAAGCGCTAAAAAGCACTACAACGCGCGCTAAAACCGTTTTTTGCGCGCCGCGCGCCGCGCGCCAGTTTGAGATGCTCTTATTAATATGTATCCTGGATGAGCAGCAACATTTTTATTGTGTAATAGGAGTATTAAATTTTATATGTATCATGGTTCAATTTGAATTAATATGATATGAAATATACTTTCAAATGAAGTTTACATGCAAATGTTTGGAAGAAATAACCACAGAAAGTGGTGTGCGAGGGAGAAATTAAATTTTTTGGGATGGACTAGATGGACGAAAGTTTAATTCCAAAATATGGAGAACTAAAAGATATATATCTATATCGATATCTATACCTAATGTGAAAGGAAGGTGTGTTTATCTGAATTTTTGGTGTGTTCAGCGTCAGAAAGAAAAAATCTATCCGAGGTGATACTAAATTTTTCAGTCCGTCTGCTACAAAAGGAAATGTGTTTTTTCTTTCAGAATTTCATACGTGGCCCGCGCACGTTGTGAGCCTGCGAAGCCAGCCCACTTGTTTTCCTGCTCCACGCAGCTAGAAAATCCCTATTTGCCGCACAGTCGGCAAATACTGAAAGATTAACAAGGACCCCCAAGCCTGGGCCGGCCTATTTCGTTTTTTGTGTTTTTCCTATTTTAATTTTTTATTCCTTTCTGTTTTTATTTCCTGCTTCTTTTAATTCATGCAAGTTTATTTTTATTTTTTGTCAATTTAATATCTTAAAAAATATTCAGAATTTTACAAAATCAAATTTTGAAAAAAATTCAGAATTCCAATTTTTTTCCTGTTTCGAAACATATATTCAATTTTTTGTCTCGTGCTGAAATTTTTTCAAAATTCAAAAATTCTTCCAATTTTCTTTAAAAGATTATTTGCAAAAAATTAGAGATTAAAACATAATTCTTTTAATTTTTTCCAATTTTTTATAAATACTCTTATTTTAGTGAAATATGGAAAATTCAAAATAGTTTTCACATTTTAAAAGAAATTAGAATTATTCGTATTGTTCAAAACATGTTCCCCTATTCAATAATTGTTCACAAAATCAAAAAATATCTATGCTTTTATAAAAGCTTCATGTTTTCGAAAAATGTTTGTTAATGTCAAAACGTTCTCATTTAGAATTTTGTTCGTGTTTCTAAAAATGTATTAAGGAGGCTTATACCAGAAAATGTGATCATGACGCAATTACTTCCGGTTGCGTTGAGGGGGCTTCTACTAGAAAATGTTCGGTTATCCATTCTGAAGCTATTTTCATTTCCCAATGTAATTTCTCAGAAGGTAATCGATCCGAAAATCCTACCAAGCTTACAGAATGATTTGGTCCAATGTCTTGTCAGTTTCGAGTTGATGTTCCCACCATCCTTCTTTAATATTATGATGCACGTCCTTGTTCACCTAGTCGAAGAGATTGCCATTCTCGGTCTTGTATTTCTACACAATATATTCCCCTTTGAGAGGTTCATAGGAGTCTTAAGGAAATATGTTCGTAACCGTGTTAGGATAGAAGGAAGCATTTCCAAGGGCCATGAAACAAAGGAGTTTATTGAGTTTTGTGTTGACTTTATTCCTGACATTAAGCCGATTGCAATCGCGCCATGAGGGGAGACTGCGTGGAAAAGGCACGCTTGGACCAAAATCAATAATATGTACGGATGGGCATTCTTGGGCACAAGCACACTACACAGTTCTACAGAATTCTAGCTTGGTCACCCCATATATCAAGGAACACATGTATATTATATGCTCGAAGAACCCGGAGAAGTCTGACCCCTAGATTCAACGTACACACATTGAGGCTTTCGACGGTTGGTTGCGAACACATCTCATGAATGATGACAATGTTGAAGATGACTTGTACTTGTTGGTCAAGAGACCATCTTCGACTATATTGACTTTCCAAGGGTCCGAGATAAATGAGAATACATTTTACACGATCGCCCAAGATAAAAAGAACACCAACCAAAACAGTGGTGTTCGCTTTGACAATGCGGCAAACACCAAGAAAAAGGACACATATTATGGTTACATAGAGGAGATATGGGAACTTGACTATGGAGGTGATTTGAAGGTCTCTTTGTTCCGGTGCAAATGGGCCAATCTTACTGGAGGAGGGGTAATGGTAGACCCGTAGTATGGAATGACAATAGTGGATCTCAACAATCCTGCACACGCAGACGAACCATTCGTTCTAGCCAATGATGTGGCGTAAGTTTTCTATGTGAAGGACATGTCTACAAAACCGAGAAAAAGGAAAGATAAGAAAGCAGATACATCATACGATGAGCCAAAGCACCACATAGTTCTTTCTAAGAAAAGAAACATCATGGGAGTGGAGGACAAGACATACATGTCAAGAGATTATGAAAAGTTTGATGAAATTCCTCCCTTCGCAGTGAAGACTGACCCAAGCATCATGTTAAATGATGAAGATTGTCCATAGTTACGGCGCAATAATCAAGGGACATATGCGAAGAAAAAGTTTTACATCCCAAGATCCCACTCTGGGATGTGACTGGCTGCACCGTTATCACTTTTCTTCTCTAGTGAGTAGCCGGGATGGTTCATTTTGTACATGAAGTGCATCCAGTTTTTGTTGTAACCCTCTAAACTTTTCACCACTTTCTGTGTGGGTGAAATGATGGTACCATGCCAAGTTTCAACCTTTTCAGAGTTCCATTGTGGTGCTTTTTAATTTCAGGGTCATTTAGATCAAAACAAATCAGTAAATGCATGAAAAATAGCAAATGAAGTTAGATAGGGTTGAAACTTTTTAGTATGTGGATTCTGATGGTTCATATTGAAGGCAAAAAAAAGTCTGGAGTTGAAATAAGTTAAAAAAATTAAAATCCTTTTGTAAGACGAGTTTTCGTTCGAAACCCCGATATTTCGAACGAGATTGTCCATTTTGTACACGAAGTGTATCCATTTTTTGTTGTAATGCTCTCAAATTTTTAGCACATGATATGTGGGTGGAATGATGATATTATGCCAAGTTTCAACCATTTCAGAGTTCATTTGTGATGCCTTTTAATTTCAGGGTCATTTTGCTCAAAACAAATCACTAAATGCATGAAAAATAGCAAATGAAGTTAGATAGGGTTGAAATTTTAGTATGTGGCTTCTAATGGTTCATGCTGAATGCACAAAAATTCTGGAGTTGAAATAAGTTAAAAAAATTGAAATCCTTTTGTAACAGACGAGTTTTCGTTCGAAACCCCGATACTTCGAAGGAGATTGTCCATTTTGTATACGAAGTGCATCCAGTTTTTGCCGTAACCCTCTCAACTTTTTACCACTTGCTATGTGGGTGAAATGATGGTACCATGCCAAGTCTCAACCATTTCAGAGTTCAGTAATAGTGATTTTGATTAAAACAAATGAAGGTATAAAACTAAAAGAGTTAAACAGAATCTGGAGTTGCTTAAAACACCTATTTAAATTATCCTAAAAATTTCCCAACTTTAACACAAGGATAAAAAAACATACTAATATTAAACAACAGGAAAAACAATCACTCAAAAATATATTTTTAAACTAAAGTTATTCAGAAATTACTTGTTGGCATAAATTTCAAATGAATTCAAATTTAAACTATTTCAATTTGAAAACTACTCGCACTAACAAAAAGTTTGTAATTGTTTTGACCCGAAGCAAAACACGATTCATTAAAAAACTATAAATATTCTAACAGTTATTCCAAATATAAAAACAAAAATTAGAAAAACTAAACAAAACAAAAAAGAGAAAATACAGCTGTAGTCCCGTTTGGTGCTACCAACCAGGACTAAAGGTCCCTTCCCACGCGAAATTTCGGCCGCCGAAAACTTTGGGTGCGCGGAATTTGGGCCGTTAGTCCCGGTTGGAGACACGACTTGGGATTAAAGGGGGACCTTTAGTCCCGGTTGTAGACACGACCCAAGACTAAAGAGTCCCTCTATATATGCAGGACTTCGTCGTTTCTGCGCTAACCTCTCCCATTCGCCCCCCGACGCCGCCCCTGCCCCGACGTTGCCAGGCTGCCGGAGCACCCGCGCGCCTCTCTTCTCCCTCGACCTCGCCATCGCGCTGTCAGGCTGCCCGTCTTCAACCTCCCGACGGAGATCACCATCCCCGACCCGCTCGCTCCGGCCCCTCTTCTCCCTCGACCTCGCCGTCGCCTCAACCCCTCCATCGAGCCCGCTGTCGCCTCGACCTCGCCGCTGAGACTGATGTGAGCCACTCTCCTCCCTCTCCTCCCTCTCCTGCTGAAGCCCTCATCCCCGTTCGACATTGCCGCCATGGCCGCACCTCCCCGAGCCCCTAGCCGCCGCCCCATCCATCTTCGGTGTAGGAGCCCCGCCGGTGCCGCAAACACACACATGCACACACACATGTTGTTTAAAAACGTGCAAATATTTTCCAATTGTTAGAACATCTTTTTAGTGTTATCAAAAAAAAATTGGTTGGTATGCAACATTTTTTCATTAAACAATGTGTTAAGAAAATTGTAGTAGATGGATAAATAGATTGATATTGTTAGATGATTTTGTTTATGATGCTTTTTATGTTTTAGTTGTTTTATGTTTTAGTTAATTAGAAGTCCTAGGAAAAATTAGTATGTGTATGTTAGAATAGAGAAAAATTCTTGGGTTTTGAAAAATTTAGTGATTAAACGATAAGCAAATGTTCTCATAGGAATTTGTCTCGACGTCGACTATGCCTGTCCCGCATCCTCGTCGTCGTCGAGTCAGCATTGACATCTTTGAGAGACGCAATGTCCGAGACTGGGCTCTGTCGGGCTGGCACTGGGAGGTGCTACCTTCCTGGGCTCGGAGCTTGGTGAGGAATCCTGGTCTCGTCATCGACCCAGAGCTTCTTTGGTGGCGGTCACGTGGGCCACTTTCGGTGCAGACGGAGCAGGCCCCCGTGGAGGTGATACGTCACAATGTGAGGAAGGAGGACGAGCACGTCCGTCGCTACATGGCGGCATTAGACGCCAGGTTCAACAATACCTAGAAGATTCTTCAGGGATCTCACCCGAATTATGATCCCGTGATGGTACCTTATCTTTGGGTCTCCACTACCCGCGACTCAGGAACCGCTAGTGACTTAGATTATTCGATAGTATTCGATCTGTATTAGTGATCTGATATCATAATATTCAAGATGTATTAGTTAATATTTGATGATGCATTAACTAGATTATTCGAGATGATGTATTAGTGATATTATATTTGAGTTCATTATAAATGTATTAGTGATATTTTATCGGTATAATGCGTGTGTGACTTTCGGTCTGTCGTTCCTTCTTGTGTGACTTTCATGGGTGTTCTTGATGGAGGAAACCCGACTGTTGTCGGGGGGGGCGCTTCCTCTTCTTCCCTTCTTTGCGATATATTCGTCAGTATAATGCGCAAGAAGAGAATAGGGGGGCGTCCATCACCGATGATTTGTATTATGATCTTTTTTTCTTTAATGAGATTTGAACTTGGTATGATTAAGATGATGATGATGAGTTGTTAGATGAGTAAGATGATGATGAGTTATATGACATATATTTGATTGAAGTGGATGTATGCAAGTGATCATGTTGAATTAGAGGAAAATAAATAAATGGAAAACACAAAATGAAAAGGAAAAATAAACAATGAAGCCTTAACCTTTAGTCCCGGTTGGTGTTACCAACCGGGACCAAAGTGCCCCATGCCCTGGCGCGCTCTACTGCCCATGTGGCCAAGGTTTAGTCTTGGTTTGTATCCAACCGGGACTAAAGCATTAGACCCTTTAGTCTCTATACCTTAGTCACGGTTGGGGAACCGGTACTAAAGGCCCTTCCCAACCGGGACTAATGGCATGTTTTCTACTAGTGGATATAGGTTTTTGTAATCTGAAAATATAAAAATAGCAAGGTAGCAAGTAACAAAAGTGAGAACAAATGGTATTGCAATGCATGAAAACAAGGCCTAGGATCCATACTTTCACTAGTGCATGTTCTCTCAACAATACTGACATAGTTGAATCATATGTAAATCCCTCACATGCGACAAAGAGTTCACTCCAAAGTCACAAATAACGGAGAACAAACAAAGAAATTATTGTAGGGTACGAAACCACCTCAAAGTTATCTTTTTTGATCAATCTTATGTGTTATCCCTATAAGTGCCACGAACAGCCCTAGAGTTCGTACTAAAATAACACCTTAAGATACACATCAACCAAAACCCTAATGTCACCTAGATACTCCAATGTCACCACGAGTACCCATGGGCTTGATTATACGATATGCATCACACAATTTCTGATTCATCACGTTCAATCCAACACAAAGAACTTCAAAGAATGCCCCAAAGTTTCTACCGTGGAGTCAAGACGAAAACATGTGCCAACCCCTATGCATAGATTCCCAAGGTCATGGAACCCGCAAGTTGATCACGAAAATATACATCAAGTGGATCAATAGAACATCCCATTGTCACCACATATATCCCATCGCAAGACATACATCAAGTGTTCTCAAATCCTTTAAAGACTCAATCCGATAAGAAAACTTCAAAGGGAAAACTCAATTCATCACAAGAATATAGAGAGGGGAAAACTCCATATGAATCATCTATGTTAATAAAGCTCGCGGTACATCAAGATCGTGCCATCTCAAGAACACGAGAGAGAGAGAGATCAAACACATAGCTACTGGTACATACCCTCAGCCCCGAGGGTGAACTACTCCCTCCTCATCATGGAGACCGCCGGGATGATGAAGATGGACTCCGATGATGGTTTCCCCCTCCGGTAGGGTGCCGAGACGGGTTCCCGATTGGTTATTTGTGGCTACAGAGGCTTGCGGCGGCAGAACTCCGGATCTAGGTTTCTTTTGGGGGGTTTCTTGATTTATAGGAGCAGTTGGCATTGGAATCACGTCAAGGGGACTCCCGAGGGGCCCACAAGCCAGGGGCGTGGCCTAGGGGGGCGCCCTGGTGGCCTGCGTCCTCCTCGGGACTCCTCTCCAGTATCTTTTTGCTCTAGTATTTTTTATATTTTTCCAAAAATATTCTCCGTAAATTTTCAGCCCATTCTGAGAACTTTTATTTATGCACAAAAACCGACACCATGGTAGTTCTGCTGAAAACAGCGTCAGTCTGGGTTAGTTGTAATAAAATCATACCAAAATAATGTAGAATTATTGTAAACATGGCATGAATACTTCATAAATTATAGATACATTGGAGACATATCAAGGAGCTATCAACAATAGTAGCAAAATCTAATGCAAGAATGAGAGAGAGAGGGGGGGGGATGGGCGATATAGGAATGATCAAGGGGGTTTGCTTGCCTGGATACTCTGCTACAAGTGGCTAGGTGTCAGGGGCGAAGTCGTACACGGCAGCAGCATCAATCCCGGTGTCTACCAGAGAGAAAAGTGGGATAAAAAATAAATATAAAGCAAAGAGATGCATCACGATGGATGACATGACAACATGCAGTGCTAGAGGTGACATAATGCAATGCTACACATTTCAGGCGGCGCGGAAAAATATTTGTGGATATTTCCTGGGTCTTTGACATTTATCAGACAGATGAAACACAGGGAAAAGTTCCATGTTCATCATGCTAGAGGCATTTGACAGATGAACGGATAGCATATTAGGATTCGTTATATTTTTCTGAGCAACTGATACATCTCCAACTTATCTATAATTTTTGATTGTTCCATGCTATTATATTATCATTCCAGGATACTTTTTGAGTAATAATTTACCAAATTTATATTATTTGTGAGCACTAACCTATTGACATAGTGACCAGTGCCAGTTCTTGCTTTTTGCGTGTTTTTTTACTTTTCAGGTTTATAGTACGAAACAAAGTCCAATTGCCCCGGAACTTCTTTATGATTTTTTATGGACCAAAAGAAGACCTGGAAGCTTCAGGAGAAGACCGCACGAGGGAGGCACAAGACAACAGGGCGTGCCCAGGGGGGTGGTCATGCCCTCATGGCTTATCCCTCCGTGGTGACCCTCCTACCCCCGTTCTCTGGCCTATAACTTCACATATATTCCAAAAACCCTAGGGCGCATCCCGAAACACTTTTTCCACCGCCGCAAGTCTCTTCCGCCGCGGTCCCATCTGGAGGTCCGTTCCGGCACCCTACTGGAGGGGGGGGGTCAATCACCGAGGGCCTCTTCATCAACCTTGATGCCCTCATGATGATGTGTGAGTAGTTCACCACAGACCTACGGGTCCGTAGTTAGTACCTAGATGGCTCTCTCTCTATCTATCTATCTATCTTCAATACAATGATCATCGCATCTTCGCTTTGATCTATCCGATGTAACTCTTTTGTGCGGTGCGTTTGTTGGGATCCGATGAATTGTGGGTTTATGTTCAAATTATTCATGAGAAGTATTTGAGTCTTCTCTGAAATTATTATGATTGTTACTTGCATGATCATTATAGCTTCGTAATTCTCTCTGATCTATTGACTTGCTTTGGCCAAGTAGATTGATCTTTCTTAAGTGAGAGGGGTGCACTGTAGTGGCTTAAACCTGGCGGGTTTCTATATCCCAGTGACAGAAGGGGACAATATACGTCTTTGTGTTGTTGCCACTAAGGATAAAACAATGAGGTTTATTCATATTGATTGAGTTTACTTTCTCTACATCATGTTATCCTTATCCATGCATTACTCTATTTGTCATGAACTTAATACGTAGAGAGGCAAGAATAGAAGTGCTCTTGAAGTGGAGTAATAGTAATAAGTGCAGGAAGGAGTCGGCCTATTTGTTTTGGACGTGATGACTATATACACATGATCATTGCCATGAATATCGCATAACTATCCGCTTTTCTATCCATTTGCCAACAGTAATTTGTTTACCCACCATATGCTATTTTCTTGAGAGATGTCGCTAGGGAAATCTATGGCCTCTTGGTCTATTCACTTATATCTTTACAAACACTACAATTACCTTGCTGTAATTATTTACTTTTTATTTTATTATGGAATTCATAATTATATACTATTATCTACACACCTTACTTCCTTGCAAATAACGAGATTAAGGGGATTGACAACCCTCTTGCCTGCGTTGGGTGCAAGTTGTTTGCTCTTTTGTGTGCAACCGCTGAAGACAATTGTGGATTGATATTCCTATTGGTTCGTGATGACCCACAAGTATGGGGGATCTATCATAATCCTTTCTATAAGCAAGAGTGTCGAACCCAACGAGGAGCATAAGGAAATGACAAGCGGTTTTCAGCAAGGTATTCTCTGCAAGCACTGAAATTATCGGTAACAGATAGTTGTATGATAAGATAATTTGTAATGGGTAACAAGTAATGAGTGTAACAAAGGTGCAGAAAGGTGGCCCAATACTTTTTGTAGCAATGTACAAGCCTGGACAAACTCTTATTTAAAGAAGAGCGCTCCCGAGGACACATGGGAATTACTGTCAAGCTAGTTTTCATCATGCTCATATGATTCGCGTTCGTTACTTTGATAGTTTGATATGTGGGTGGACCGGTGCTTGGGTGATGTCCTTACTTGGACAAGCCTCCCACTTATTATTAATCCCTCTCGCAAGAATCCGCAACTATGAAAGAAGAATTAAGATAAAAATCTAACCATAGCATGAAACATATGGATCCAAATCAGCCCCTTACGAAGCAACTCATAAACTAGGGTTTAAGCTTCTGTCCCTGTAGCAACCCATCATCTACTTGTTACGTCCCAATGCCTTCTTCCCCTAGGACCAAAAAATGGTGAAGTGCCATGTAGTCAACGTTCACATAACACCACTAGAGGAAAGACAACATACATCTCATCAAAATATCGAACGAATACCAAACTCACATGATTACTTATAACAAGACTTCTCCCATGTCCTCAGGAACAAACGTAACTACTCACAAAGCATATTCATGTTCATAATCAGAGGAGTATTAATTATCATTAAGGATCTAAAAATATGATCTTCCACCGAATAAACCAACTAGCATCAACTACAAGGAGTAATCAACACTACTAGCAACCCACAGGTACCAATCTGAGGTTTTGAGACAAAGATCGAATACAAGAGATGAACTAGGGTTTGGAGAGGAGATGGTGCTGGTGAAGATGTTGATGGAGATTGACCCCCTCTCGATGAAAGGATCGTTGGTGATGACAATGACTTCGACTTCCCCCTCTAGGAGGGAAGTTTCCCTAGCAGAACGGCTCTACCGGAGCCCTAGATTGCTTTTGCCCAGGTTCCGCCTTGAGACGGCGGCGCTTCATCCCAAAAGCTCTCTCCTGACTTTTTACAGGTCAAAACACATCATATAGCAAAAGATGGGGACCGGAGGCCTGCTAGGTGGCCCACAAGCCACAGGGGCGCGCCCCCAAGGCTTGTGGCTGCCTGGTGGGTCCCCTTTGGTATCTTCTTCTCCCAATATTTTTTATATATTCCAAAACAATTCTCCGTAGATTTCTAGGACTTTTGGAGTTGTGCAGAATAGGTCTCTCATATTTGCTCCTTTCCCAGCCCAGAATTTCAGCTGCCGGTATTCTCCCCCTTCATGTAAACCTTGTAAAATAAGAGAGAAAAGGCATAAGTATTGTACCATAATGTGTAATAATAGCCCATAATGCAATAAATATCAATATTAAAGCATGATGCAAATGGATGTACCAACTCCCCCAATCTTAGACCTCGCTTGTCCTCAAGCAAAAACCGACATCGATAATCATGTCCACATGTTTAGAGATAGAGGTGTCGATAAAATAAAATACGAACATGAAGTCATCGTGATCATATTTAGAATAGAAACATATATTAACATATAATTTCTTATGCTAAAGGGACAATTTATTCACAAGGTAAAGTATGAATCAAAAACTTTATTGAAAATTAACAAACTATGATCTCAGTCATTGAAGCAATTGCAATTTATCATAACATCGAAAAGAGTCAATATAAGAGCTTTTCAGCAAGTTCACATACTCAACTATCATTTAGTCTTTTTACAATTGCTAACACTCACGTGATACTTATGAGATCAAAGTTTCAATCGTACATAGAGAAAGATAGGGGCTTATAGTTTCGCCTCCTAACTATTTACCTCAAGGGTAATGTCAACAATAATATTTTATGATAACCAACATCCGAGTGGATATATAGGTCTAGATCATTCCCCAACACATGGCGCTTGCCACGAGAAAAAGGCGATAAAAAGGAAGTGGTGAAGATTACCAAGGCTCTTGCATAAAAGTAAGTACAAGAAAGTAAAAGTAAAAGATAGGCCCTTCGCAGAGGGAAGCAGGGGTTGTCATGCGCTTTTATGGTTGGATGCATAATATTTTAATGCAAAAGAACGTCACTTTATATTGTTACCTGTGATAAAGAACTTTATTATGCAGTCCGTCACTTTTATTTCTTCCATATCACAAGTTCGTATAAAGTTTTTTTTCCTCGCACTAATAGATCATACATATTTAGAGAGCAATTTTATTGCTTGCACTGATGACAACTTACTTGAAGGATCTTACTCAATCCATAGGTAGGTATGGTGGACTCTCATGGCAAAACTGGTTTAAGGGTGTTTGGATGCACAAGTAGTATCTCTACTTGGTGTGGAAGTTTTGGCTAGCATGAGGTGGATGCAAGCGTCACATGTTAGAGGATCCATGACAATATAACTTCTATTCGGAAATAAGCAAACATAACTCATTATGTTGTCTTCCTTGTCCAACATCAACTTTTTAGCATATAATATTTTGATGAGTGCTCACAATCACAAAATATGTCCAAGATAGTATATTTATATGTGAGACCTCTCTCTCTCTCTCTCTTTATTACTTCCTATTAAGTGCAACACTGACCAAAACTATGTTTGTCAACTAACAACAAGTTTCATGTGACATACTTCTTATATGTGAACTCGTCACTTCCCATAAGATCATTATATAATCTTTTTACTTCTTTAACTCTTTATTTCTTTTTCTCCAGACCATAGCAAGAAAACAAAGCGCTCAATTCAAACTAATCTTTATTATATAACTCTCGGACTCGATTTCGAAGAGCACGAGAGTTTCGAGACGAGGACAGCCAAGCTTAGGACTAAAAATGGTCACACATTTCTGGTGAAAGTAATGAATGCACTTAATAATACAGAACTAGGGTGTTCAAATTGGGTGGATCTTTGCAAGGCATATGGATTTCAGGAGGATATGGAAATAACCTTCGATCTTCGTCCTGAAGATCATATTGACGGTAACATCGACATTTGCGTGGATGTCGATATGCTTCCTGTTTTACCTCCATGTGAGTTTGTCAACCATGCATATTTTTCAATTAACCTGCATTCTATATTTAAAAATAGTTGGTGTTCATCCATACTAAAATTTTTAATTTTTAATTTACACCTTATTTCATTTCTTCGAGTGAAACACAGAACATAATCGACACGACACACTACACTTATGGATCACATCTAACTTGGGAGGACAAGGATGATCTTATCAACTTTTTATTGGTGTCCTAGTTGGTAGGGAGATCTTCCGTATAATTTGGGAACTAGCCCAAATTATACATTGTACAAGACACTAGTGCATAGGTTGAGGGCGGATGACATTCGCCGAAATATCTTGATAAGAGTTGCTAATTAAGTACACTAGTACTATTGCGTAAATGGTATTGATTACATTGCTAACTAGGCTACTATTATTTTCTTCAACAAAAACTACCAAATGAAGTTGTGCCTCCGTTGATGCAACCCAAAGGTAATATGACAATTAAAAGCCCCTTCCATCCCGAGTTCTCTTCTGCATACTCGACTGAGCGCAAACCACCAAGACGACTCCAAACTGAAGCATGGGGACAAATAAAGAAGGATCACAAGCCACAAGTTGGAGACCGTTGTATCTCTTTGCTTCATGATGGAGACACAGGTGTTATTCTGTTTTATGTCATTTTACCTAGGAGGGAGGACTAGGTCCTATGAGAGAGAAGTTTTTCTGGTTTATATTAACTTGCATGATCGATTAGGATGATTAGTATTATGATCTTTTTTTTGTTTTATGAGATTTTAACTTGGTAAGATTAAGATGATGATGATGAGTTGTTAGATGAGTAAGATGATGATGATTTATATGACATATATTTGATTAAAGTGGATGGATGCAAGTGAGCATGTTGAACTAGAGGAAAAAATTAAATGGAAAACGCAAAATGAAAAGGATAAATAAACAATGAAGCCTTAACCGCTAAACCTTTAGTCCCGGTTAGTGTTACCAACCGGGACCAAAGGTCCCCATGCCCTAGTGCGCTCTGCCGCCCACGTGGCCAGGGTTTAGTCCCGGTTCGTAGCCAACCGGGACTAAATCCTTAGACCCTTTAGTCTCTATACTTTAGTCCCAGTTGGGGAACCGGGACTAAAGGCCCTTCCCAACCGGGACTAATGGCCTGTTTTCCACTAGTGAATGTCAAATAACCACTTCTCACCAGCCAGTTTGAAATCATAGTTGAGCTCCTTAATTGCCCAATAAGCTTTATGTTCTAGTTCAAGAGGTAAGTGACATGCTTTCCCATAAACCATTTTATACGGAGAAATACCCATAGGGTTTTTATATGCAGTTCTATAAGCCCATAATGCATCATCAAGTTTCCTAGACCAATTATTTCTAGATCTATTAACAGTCTATTGCAAGATCAATTTAATTTCTCTATTTCTCAATTCTACTTGACCACTGGACTAAGGATGATACGGAGATGCAATTCTAAGGTTGACATCATACTTAGCAAGCAATTTACGGAAAGCACCATGAATAAAGTGTGAGCCACCATCAGTCATTAAGTATCTAGGGACTCCAAACCTCAGGAAAATAACTTCTTTAAGCATTTTAATAGAAGTATTATGATCATCACTACTAGTTGGAATGACTTCTACCCACTTAGTAACATAATCAACATCAACCAAAATATGTGTATACCCATTGGAGGAAGGAAAAGGTCCCATATAATCAAAGCCCCAAACATCAAATGGTTCAATAACAAGTGAATAGTTCATAGACATTTCCTGACGTCTACTAATATTACCAATTCTTTGACACTCATCACAAGACAAGACATACTTACGAGCATCCTTGAAGAGAGTAGGCCAATAAAAAATAGACTTTAGTACCTTGTGTGCGGTTCTATCTCTAGCATGGTGTCCTTCGTAGGCCTCGGAGTGACACTTATGTAGGATCTGTTCCTGTTCATACTCAGGTACACAACGTCTAATAACACCATCTACTCCTTCTTTATAGAGGTGTGGGTCATCCCAAAGGTAATGTATTAAATCATAGAAGAACTTTTTCTTTTGCTGGTATGTGAAACTAGGCGGTATAAATTTAGGAACAATGTAATTAGCATAATCAGCATACCATGAATTATTACGAGAAGCATCTATGACAGCTAATTGTTCATGAGGGAAGCTATCATCAATAGGTAGTGGGTCATCAAGAACATTTTCTAACCTAGACAAGTTGTCTGCTACGGGGTTCTCGACTCCCTTTCTATCAATAATATGCAAATCAAATTCTTGTAGCAGGAGAACCCTTCTAATAAGTCTAGGTTTAGCATCTTTATTTTCCACAAGATATTTAATAGCAACATGATCAGTGTGAACAATTACTTTGGAATCAACAATATAAGAACTAAACTTATCACAAGCAAACACAACTACTAAAAATTCCTTTTCAGTGGTAGCATAATTTCTTTGAGCACCGTCTAGAGTTTTACTAGCATAATGGATAACATTTAATTTGTTATGAAATTTTTGTCCTAGAAAAGCACCAACTGCATAATAAATAGCATCACACATAATTTCAAAGGGTAGGTTCCAATCAGGTGGTTGAACAACAGGTCCAGAAGTCAAGGCTTTCTTAAGGATTTCAAATGCTTCTACACAATCATCATCAAAAACAAAATGAACATCTTTTTGCAAGAGATTAGTGAGAGGCCAAGAAATTTTAGAGAATTCTTTAATAAATCTCCTATAGAAACCAGCATTACCAAGGAAACTTCTTATAACTTTGATATCCGTGGGACACGACATTTTTTCAATAGCATCAACGTTATCTTTATCCACCTCAATACCTCTTTCGGAGATTTTTTGCCCCAAGAGAATACCTTCATTAACCATAAATTGGCACTTTTCCCAATTCAAGAAAAGATTAGTTTCTTCACATCTCTGCAAAACTCCATCAAGGTTGCTTAAGCAATCATCAAAAAAGTTCTATAAACGGAGAAATCATCCATGAAAACCTCAACAATCTTTTCACAAAGTCAGAGAATATAGAAGTCATACATCTTTGAAAGGTAGCAGGTGCATTGCATAAATCAAAAGGCATACGTCTATAAGCAAAGGTATCGAAAGGGCAAGTAAAAGTAGTTTTTTCTTGACCCTCTTTTGACACAGGTATTTGAGAGAAACCAGAATAACCATCTAGAAAGCAGAAGTGTGTATGTTTGGATAATCTTTCTAGCATTTGATCAATGAAAGGTAAAGGGTAATGGTCCTTCCTAGTAGCTTTATTTAATTTTCTAAAATCGATTACCGTTCTATAACATGTAACAATTCTTTGTGGAATCAGTTCATTCTTATCATTGGGAACAGTAGTAATACCTCCAATTCTTAGGGACACAATGAACAGGACTTACCCATCTACTATCAGCAACATGATAAATTATACCTGCTTCCAGAAGCTTAAGTATTTCATTTCTTACCACTTCTTTCATTTTAGGATTTAACCATCGTTTGTAATCAACAACTGGTCTAGCATCAGGCTCCATATTAATTTCATGCTGACATCAAGTGGGACTAATGTGTTAGGGAACGTTGCATGGGAAACAAAAAATTTCCTACGCACACGCAAGATAAATCCATGGTGATGAGCATCTATGAGAGGGAGAGTGCATCTACATACCCTTGTAGATTGCTAAGCAGGAAGTGTTAAGAAACGCGACTCGCCGAGCGTCTCGCGATCCCATCACGATCCATCTCACGATCCAATCACGATCAGTCCCGCGATCCCATCACGATCCGTCCCGCAATCAAATCACGAATCGTCTCGCGATCTTGATCACGGTCTTTCCGATCTAGCGCCGAACGGACGACACCTTCGCGTTACGCACACATACAGCTCGATGACAATCTCCACCTTGTTGATCCAGCAAGAGGGAGCGAAGAGGTAGATGAGTTCTCCAGCAGCGCGATGGCAGGCGGCGGTGGTGGTAGAACTATTCTGGCAGGGCTTCGCCTAAGCACCGCCGAAACTAGACTAAAGGGGAAAACAATCTAGAGGAAGTTGAGGGAGCATGTGGCAATTAGGGTTAGCTCTCCCCTCTAAATCCTCTAGTATATATAGGAGGGAGGGAGGGGAGGAGGCAGCCTCAAACCCTCAAGGTTTGGACGAAATTGGAGGTGGAGGAGTCCTACTCCAATCCTACTAGGAGTAGGATTCCTCCTCTCCACTTGGAAACCATTTCAACCTTTGGGTTTTCCCCACCCCTAGCCACATGGGCCTAAGTGGGGGGTTCGTCCAGCCCACTAGGGGTTGGTTTGACTGCTCCCACAGTCCATGAGGTCCTTTGGGTCGAGACACCCTTCCTGATGGCCCACTGTACCCTCCCGGAAGTCTCGATACACTACCGAAGTAGCCGAAACATTTCTGGTGACCAAAATAGGACTTCCTATATATCAGTCTTTACCTCCGGACCATTCTGTAGCTCCTCGTGATGTCCAGGATCTCATACGGGACTGTGAACAACCTTCAGTCACCACCATACATAACTTTACTGTACCAAAACGTCACCGAATCTTAAGTGTGCAGACCCTGCGGGTTCAAGAACTATGTAGACATGACCGAGACACCTCCAAGTAGATGCCCATATTGGTTCCTACATATTCTACGAACATCATATCGGTTGAACCTCTATGTCAAGGATTCAGTTAATCCCATACGGTGTTCCCTTTGTTCTTCGGTATGTTACCCTCCCGAGATTCGACCGTCGGTATCTCTATACCTAGTTCAATCTCGTTACCAGGAGGTCTCTTTACTCGTTCTGTAATACAAGATCTCGTGGCTAACACCTAGTCACATTGCTTGCAAGGCTTATTGTGATGTTGTATTACTGAGTGGGCCCTGAGATACCTCTCCGTCACACGGAGTAACAAATCCTAGTCTTGATCCATGGCAACCCAACAGACACCCTCGGTGATACCTGTAGAGCACCTTTATAGTCACCCAGTTACTTTGCGATGTTTGATACACACAAGGTATTCCTCCGGTGTCAGTGAGTTGCACGATCTCATGGTCATAGGAACAAATACTTGGCATGCAGAAAACTATAGCAATAAACTGACACGATCATATGCTATGTTTATAGTTTGGGTCTTGTCCATCACATCATTCTCCTAATGATGTGATCCCGTTATCAAATGACATCTCATGTCTATGTCCAGGAAGCCTTGACCATCTTTGATAAACGAACTAGTTAACTAGAGGCAAACTAGGGACACAGTGTTGTCTATGCACTACTAGGGAAAACCCTAGTAGTAGCGCTCGAAATATGCATAGTAGTAGCGATGGGTCCAGCGCTACTGCTATCATGCTACAGCTAAGTTTTAGCAGTAGCGCTGGCCTGGCAAGCGCTACTACTATGTGCTGTTAACAGTAGCGCTTGCCTAGAAAGCGCTACTTCTAACTATCTGTAGCGCTTGGACGAACGAAGCGCTGCTACTAATCCAGCGCTGCTATTAGATGATTTCCAGCACTACTGCTAGTATTCCTACTTTCACAGATTTACACCCTCTACGTATTTGTGATGTATTTATACAATATCTATACAGTAGTTTCATCAGATCATCATAATACATCATTGTCATATAAGAACTCCTCATCATCATCATTTTCGTCAATGAGACATCATATAACAAGTTGGTCACTAGTCATAATTACAACTCCTCCTCCTCCTCATCATCAACTCTAACACATTGTAGCACATAATAACACATTGTACCTAGGACCTAGTCCTCTCTCATAGGACCTACTCTACCCTCTCTTAGGTACAATATCATAAAACAAGATAGGCCCTGACTCTCCATTATGGAGAACGGAGATCATCCTGTCTCCCATTCTTGGCCTACACACAATGTTTCTTCCAAGTAGCTCTCTACAATTAACCATACATTTTTTCCAATCTTTGATTGTCATGACTCCATCGGTTTTACAAATCCGGTATTGACAGGAGTGATGTGTAGGCTGGCCTGGTCGTGGTGGCCCTAAGCTCGTAACAACAACGCGACCTCTCGGAAACATCAGATGAGGCACACAATCCTTCGGGATTTTCTGTTGAAAAACATAGTAATAACTTTGTAGTTAGAAATGTAGTTTAGTTTTACAAGAATTGATGCAAAAGATGCACGGATGTCGTAATAGTAGAATTAAAATCTTACCATGCAATCTCCATGGATGTTACCGTAGTTCACCACGTGCACTAGTGGCACGTATTGACCATAATGTGCAAGAGTTTGATAATAGCTATTGTAATTCTCAAGATGACTAAGAAATGCGGTAAGATGATCTTTCTCCTTATAAGTTAATTCTGCTTCATCACTGTAGTAGTAGGTTCTGTCTACCATCTTCCGTATATTTTTTGAAGAATGAAAATAAGCTGTCAATGCAAATAAGTTGTCAACTATTTTTAAATAAACAATATAAATTACTTAATAAATATGGTTGAGAAACTCACATAATGGTAGAACTGTAGGCGTCTGCACATCGACCCAGATGTCGATATTACCTTCAATTTCATCTTCCGAACGAATATCAAAGGTGATAAGCATATTAGGCTCAAATGCATAAGCCTTGCATAGTGCTTGCCAAGTTTTGCATTCAAAATAGCAGTAGGTGTCTGCATGGTACAATTTTACCGCAAAAGTAAAACCATGCTCGGTCCTCAAGTGAACTATCTTTACCTCCATATCTTTTTTAGTATTGAAACTAATCTTATCCAAGACAACAATTCTTGCATGGCAGGGGATACACTAGTAGAATAGTAAAAAATTAAAATTATAAGTCGAAGCAAAAGAAGCAGAAGTCATGCTTAATTATGAAAAAAGACTTGTCATTGTGACTTACTGTATCCACTTCAAAGGTCTCATCCAGCATGATGCTGAAGCGCCTACCATTAACTAGGAAAGGCTTGTCACACAGGCCGCGCTCGTCTTCGTAGTATTCGCACATAGCGAATTCCCTTTCATCGTCAGACATTTCCTATGTTCATAGTTGAAACATTTAAAATCGATCGAAGGAAACTATGAGAAAATCGATAAACACACAGATCACTATTACTCAATATGCAACGGGTTGACTTTAGGTCTATCGAGTCTTTCCTTCCTAAACTCTCATCTCATGTATATGGTGGGCACTCCCTCTGATATTGCGACAGTCGGTGATGGTGGCTCCTCCATTCATCCCAGAGTGCATTACACCAAAATGTCTAGCACACTGGAACGAAGGAGAAGCGACCCCCACGACAACAGTAGGGATTCTTCCTCTCTCTCTCTCTCATATATATATATATATATATATATATATATATGGTGGACACTCTCCCTCACTGAAAGAAACACAGGGAGCCGAAACAGACCTAAAGTCAACCCGGTCCATATATCAAACAGACGTGCATTCAATAAGCAAAACTAAATCATAAAACAAATTATTATTCAAATTAGCATGCACTCAATAATCAAAACTAAATCATCTCTTGCGTCCGTACATCATCGAGTAGTATCACTAATACATCTCGAATACTATCATACATATAACATCACTAGCTAATACAATTAGAACCATAGCGAACGACGGGTATCGGCGTGGGCGGTGGACACCCAAAGAGAAGGAACCATCACAAGATCATAGCTCGGTGAGATCCCTAAAGAACCTGCAAGGTATTGGATAACCTAGCGTCCAACGCAGCCATATAGCGTCGGACGTGCTCGTCCTCCTCCCTAACATGGCGACGTATCACCTCCGCGGGGGTCGGCTCCCTCTGCACCGATAGTGGCCCATGCGACCGCCAGCAAATAACCTACGGGTCGACAGCGGGTTGCGTCCTCACCAAGTTTCATGCCCCGGAAGGTAGGACCTCGCAGTACCAGCCCCGCGGAGCCCAGTCCCGAACATGGCCCTTATAATCAAGCAGGCCTCCTCCGTCGAATCGACGACGAGGATGCGAGCCAGGCGTCATCGACATCGAGAACAAATGCTTAATTATGAAAACAAAATTAATAAACTTCTAAACTTAAATATATGTACTACAAAAACTAAATTAGATCATTATTATTCATCACGGGTTGACTATCGGTATGTAGGGATTCTCCTTCCTCTCTCTATATGGTGGACACTCCCTCACTGATTTTTTGACTATCGATGTTGCTACTCCTTCTTCCCCTAGTGCATAACAAAGGTCTAGAGCAAGGAGAAGAAGGAGAAGCACAAGGAGAAGAAGGAGAAGCGACCGCTACGACAACAGTCGGCATTCTTCTTCTCTCATATATGGTGGAGACTCTCCCTTACTGATTTTTTGGCTGTCATGTATGGAGCCCCGATAGACTTAAAGTCAACTCAAAATGTCGTTTAATTCTCTTTCTAGCAAATCTGGGTCGCTCGATATTTCCTACATATTCTAGCACAAGCCATGCTAAAATTCATGAAAAAATCCGGCATGACCTTTTGCTAAAATAGGACATATTGAACGTCTGAAATTTACCAAAACAGAAATGAATCAACACTCCGGCAAAACATTGGCCACTGTGAGGTATTCCCTGCAAACATAGGCCACTTGAGCAAGCACTAGTACTACAGAACACTACATATCACATATTCCATGAAAATTGTCACAGCTACTCATGTAGCTACTACTCTACTACAACTATCAAAACATCTACATCATCATCGACATGGGGATTTGGCTGATCTCACCTCGAGGTCAGAGGTGGTCGGTGATGGGGACGGCGGCGGGGATGATGCAGGGGCTCCTTGATTTCTGCAAAAACAAAATATAAAAAAACATTATTATACTCATCTTAGGACTTACTATAAATAAAAACAAAATTTCAATTAGATCATCAAATCTCATATACCTAAATTTTCTTACTAAAAATAAACTAGTTTATTAATTCAACTAGTTCAACTAAGCACTTACTATAAATAAAATAAACAAGTACTTACTAAAAAAACTAGATTAACTAGTTCTATTAATTTTCTAACTAATTCTATTAAACACTTACTAAAAACAGTAAAAAACTATATTGAATTTTTTCTATAAACTAAACACTACTGCCCTAAATTAACATCTACTTAGTTACCTAACCTACTTCCCTAACTAAAAACATCTAATTAACAGTACCACTACTACCCTAACCTAATTAACATTTACTTAGTAACCAAATTAGTTAACCAAACATCTAAAAACATCTAATTAACCTAGTTAGTAAACCAAATTAACCTAGAGGGAGAAGGGGGGAGGAGGGAGGAGGAGTACCTCTCGGTGAAGGACGGCCGGTGCGGGGGGGGGGGGCGACGGGGGAGGAGGGCCGGCGCGGGAGGTTGGCCGGTGCGGGGGAGGGTGGCCGGCGAGGGAGAGAAGAGTCGGCGTGGGCGAGGGCGGTTGGCGGAAGAAGACCGGAGCGCACGGGGGACGGCGCAGCGCGGGGGAGGGCGGCAGCGAGAGTGAGAGTGTGTGAGGGGGGAGTGAGGTCGAGCATGGGCGTTGGTGTGGATAAGGAGCTCATAGTAGTAGAGCTTTTATTTATAAAGTGCTACTGCTATGTTCAGTAGCAGTAGCGCTTCCTACATAAAAGCGCTACTACTACGCCCGGCCTGCTGGCAACGGCCTGACAATTTTAGTAGTAGGGTGTTTTATGAAAACAGCGCTACTGGTAAGTTCATAGTAGCAATGCTTTCCATGCGCAAGCGCTATTAGTAAGTAGTAGTAGCGTTTCTTATAAAAAGCGCTACTACTAATCTCTTGTGTATAGGCATTTCCCTAGTAGTGATGTACTCACACATGTATTTGAATTTCCAATCAATACAATAATAGCATGGATAATAAACGATTATCACGAACAAGGAAATATAATAATAACCAATTTATTATTGCCTCTAGGGCATATTTCCAACATAATGCCCTTAAGATCATCAAGAGTATATCCAATAGCGGCACGGTGCTTCCTCAGAGTTTTCAATAATCCCTTTTCTTCATGCTCTAAAAGGTTACCACTAATAATAACAGGATATATCTTCTTTTCATAAAGATAGACATATTTTAGAGTATCCGGCAGTTGTCTAAGCTCAAACACGGGGTCACCCTTGGGTGGAGGAGGATCCCCAAGAATCTCAACAGGCAAGCTGTTTTTCAAAATAGGATGTCGATCAAAGGAAATCTTATCTATTTCATTCCTTTCATTCATATGCATATCGTTTTCATGGTCTAGCAAATATGTTCTAAGGGATCAGTGGGAGGCACAAGAATAGAAGCAAGACCAACAATTTCATCTTTACTAGGCAATTCTTTGTCATGGGGTTGTCTATGAAATTTAGAGAAATTGTACTTATGAGACACATCACCAAAACTTACAGTAACAGTTTCTTTCTCGCAATCTATCTTAGCATTAACGGTGTTCAAGAAAGGTCTACCAAATAAAATCGGACAAAAATCATCATGTGGGGAACCAAGAACAAGAAAATCGGTAGGGTATTTTACTTTCCCGCATAAGATTTAAACATCTCTAACAATCCCAATTGGTGATATAGTATCTCTATTAGCAAGCTTGATAGTAACATCAATATCTTCTATTTCAGCAAGTGCAATATCATTCATAATTTCTTGATAAATTGCACTCACACTGGCACCCACATCACATAAGCCATGATAACAATGATCTCCTATTTTAATAGAAACAACTGGCATGCCAACAATAGGTCTATGCTTATCCTTAGTATCAGGTCAAGCAATTCTAGCAGCTTCATCACAGAAACAAATAACATACCCATCAATATTATCGACCAAGAGATCTTTAACCATATCAATACTAGGTTCAAATTTAATTTCTTTAGGGGTGTAGGTGTTCTAGTATAACTCTTACAAACCACAGTTGAAGCTTTGGCATGATCCTTTATTCTAACAGGGAAAGCTGGTTTTTCAATATAAGCAGTAGGAACAACATGATCAACAATGTAAGTAATGGTTTCTTCTACAGCTTTAATAGGTTGTACTACTTTCACTTCAGTGGGAGGATGATATTTAAACCACTTCTCCTTGGGGAGATCAACATGAGTAGTAAAATATCGACAAAAGGAAGATACTATCTTAGAATCAACTTCATATTTAGTGCTAAATTCACAAAAAGAATCAGTATCCATAAAAGATTTAACACAATCAAACTTAAGGTTTATACCTGACACCTTACCTTCGTCGAGCTCCCAATCTTGAGAGTTGTGTTAATTTTTTCCAATAAGTCCCATTCGAATTCAATAGTCTTCTCCATAAAAGAACCAATACAAGAAGTATCGATCATGGATTGATTATTACGAGAAAGCCGAGCATAAAAATTCTGAGTAAAAATTTCTCTCAAGAGCTCATGATTGGGGCATGAATATAACATTGACTTAAGCCCCCCCCAAGCTTGAGAGATACTTTCTCCTTCACGAGGCCAAAAATTATACATATAATTCCGATCACGATGAACCAGATAGGATAAAACTTCTGATGAAATTCCATTTTCAGTCGGTTGTAGTTCCATGATCCAGTATAATCACATAGCCTATACCATGTCAATGCCTTCTACTTCAAAGGTAAATGGGATACCTTCTTATTGACTTCATCCTTGGGCAAACTTGCAAGCTTAAATAATCCACAAATTTCGTCCACATAGATTAGGTGCATATCCGGATGTAATGTTCCGTCTCCTGCATAAGGATTAGCTAGCAGTTTCTCTATCATACCCGAAGGAATTTCATAATAAATATTTTCAGTAGGTTTATTAGGTTGAGGGGAAACTCTTTGCTCTTCCGGTCTAGGTGAAGATACCCCGAACAAACCCGTCAAAGGACTATTTTCCATAGTAACAAGTGACAGTGAATTTCAGCACATTATATAAAAATTTCCTTACCAAATTCCACTCACCAAAGGCGCTTCACTCCCCAGCAACGGCGCCAAAAAAGAGTCTTGATGACACACAAGTATAGGGTATCAATTGTAGTCCTTTCGATAAGTAACAATGTCGAACCCAACAAGGAGCAGAAGGAAATGACAAGCGGTTTTCAGCAAGGTATTCTCTGCAAGCACTGAAATTATCGGTAACACATTGTTGTATGATAAGATATTTCACAACGGGTAACAAGTCACAAGTGTAACAAAGGTGCAGCAAGGTGGTCCAATCCTTTTTGTAGCAAAGGACGAGCCTGTGCAAACTCTTATATAAAGCAAGGCGCTCCCGAGGACACATGGGAATTACTGTCAAGCTAGTTTTCATCATGCTCATATGATTCACGTTCGTTACTTTGATAGTTTGATATGTGTGTGGACTAGTGCTTGGGTTCTGTCCTTACTTGGACAAGCCTCCCACTTATTATTAACCCCTCTCGCAAGAATCCACAACTACGAAAAAAGAATTAAGATAAATCTAACCATAGCATGAAACATATGGATCGAAATCAGCCCCTTATGAAGCAACTCATAAACTAGGGTTTAAGCTTCTGTCACTCTAGCAACCCATCGTCTACTTATTACTTCCCAATGCCTTCCCCTAGGCCCAAACAATGGTGAAGTGTCAAGTAGTCGACGTTCACATAACATCACTACAGGAAAGACAACATACATCTCATCAAAATATCAAACGAATACCAAACTCACATGATTACTTATAACAAGACTTCTCCCATGTCCTCGGGAACAAACGTAACTACTCACAAAGCATATTCATGTTCATAATTAGAGGAGTATTAATTATCATTAAGGATCTCAACATATGATCTTCCACCGAATAAACCAACTAGCATCAACTACAAGGAGTAATCAACACTACTAGCAACCCACACGTACCAATCTAAGGTTTTGAGATAAAGATCGGATACAAGAGATGAAGTAGGGTTTGGATAGGAGATGGTGTTGGTGAACATGTTGATGGAGATTGACCCCCTCCCGCGTTGGTGATGATGATGGCTTCGATTCCCCCCTCCGGGAGGGAAGTTTCCCCATAAAAACGGCTCTGCCGGAGCCCTAGATTGCTTCTGCCCAGGTTCTCCCTCGAGACAGCGGTGCTTCATCCCGAAAGCTCTCTCCTTATTTTTTCCAGGTCAAAACGCATCATATAGCAAAAGATGGGGACTGGAGGCCTGCCAGGTGGCCCACAAGCCACATGAGCGCGCCGAGGGGGTAGGGCGTGCCCCCCAGGCTTGTGGCTGCCTGGTGGGTCCCCTTTGGTATCTTCTTCGCCCAATATTTTTTATATATTTCAAAACAATTATCCGTAGATTTTCAGGACATTTGGAGTTGTGCAGAATAGGTCTGTCATATTTGTTCCTTTTCCAGCCCAGAATTCCAGTTGCCGGCATTCCCCCCCTTCATGTAAACCTTGTAAAATAAGAGAGAAAAGGCATAAGTATTGTACCATAATGTGTAATAACAGACTATAATGCAATAAATATCAAGATTAAAGCATGATGCAAAATGGACGTATCAGTTCGGTAAACCTTGGTTTCATAACTGAGTGAAATACTTACCCATATTGTGCTGCAATTACCTGTTCCCCTTCATGGAAAACCTAGCGCAGATCACAAGTATCAATAACTTTCATATATAAATTATTTTCATCTAACTCATAGATTATTTTTTATTTTTCAATTTTTTAAGGATTTTCAGGATTTTCTAATTTATTTATAAATCAAATTCACTAAATGTTAGTAGTTGTGCTGCTCATACTCACATGTGGGGCCAATCAACTACCCAGTAAAAAGTTTTGGGAGATATTTGAAATGTCTTGGAATTTTCATAAATGGAAAGGTATTTACCTTATTTTTTTGCCACTGTTTTATTTGTTTTATGTCATTTAATTGTTACAAAAGATGTTGGTTCCTACATGACAAATACTTAGTGAATATTTGCAACCCAATCAACATTTTTTTACAGTTTGAAGAAAGAATAATTTGACTTTATTTTAAAATTTAATTTGGCTTTGATTTTTATCCAGCGGCAATTTGGCTTAGTTAAACCTGATGACATGGCACCATTAGTGTGAGGTCACTATAGCATGACACTGGGGGTGTTACAAATCTCCTCCACTACAAGAAATCTCGTCTCGAGATTTAAGAGGTGAGTAGGGGGAGTTCTCGTTACGAAATTCTAACGGATCTTCTCATTTCTTGGTTGCTCGTCTTGAAGAAGTTGATCACTTCCACTATTGTCCTCAGTTCTCTGTTTCAGGTCCTCCTGATGAAGTCGTCATCCTTTCTTATGGATCTTCATCGTCCTACAAATGCGATAAGACGGAAAACTCTGGAAGTACGTATCTCCACAAAGTTGGGCATCTGACAGTGAACTCAGGGAAGAAGACATGAATTATTTATCGACTTGTAACTCAGAGAATTCATTGAGAGGAATATGCAATGGTACAAAAGTTTCAAACGGGTAGGCAATCATTCAATGCCTAATCATTAGGTGAAAGTGTTCAGAGAAACGCAAATAAATATTGTGTCTGATACCAGAATAGATCATTCCTCGGACGGCGGCTCGGGAATTACATACGAAGCCAACTGCAAAATATAGTTTGAAATCAAAGATCTACAGGAGAGTCAACTTTCGATCATGTGGAACTCTGGGTTATGGTCCCACCATGTGGGTTAAGAGTAGGAAGAGCGGTAACATATTGCATGGTCATGGTAGCAAGACATGTCAGAGGATAGCTTGTTTGTTATGTTGACAACAACATCTGTACCAAGAGCGAGGCGATGAATAGAACCATTTTCCTGCTCACTGAAACGACTCGGACCAATAGGCAGAGTTCTTGTCCACCAGTGGTCACCAGAATGTTAAGAACAATAGTAACAGGGTGTTACTGACAAAGGGATACATCCAGGTGTTTACCTAAGCAGAGAATTGTTACTTCTTAGATCATATAAATTACAAGAAAGGTTGAACAAGCCAATGGAAAGGAAAATGTGATTATTAGATTAACCAGAGCGAGGAAAATGTGTTTAAACACAAATATCAGGAGTATGTCTTTCCCAAGGACAAGCAAAACATGATATCCATGAAAGGATAGTAATTAGCTAACCATTTAGGTAAATGGGAGAGTAAATTCATGACGTTACACATACCACGGTGTTTGGAGAACTGATCAGGAAACATTTAGCATTGTGCTTCAAAGGTTCTTGTTGATCTTTGAAGTAGCACAGTCATTCTTCAGGGTAGCATTGACATGGTTTATCGGTCAAAGGCTAGACTTCGAGAACACAAAGGATCCATCAGGAACAACTTATAAATAAGTCATACGATTTCCTCATGGAAGAATGGATAATCTTGCTCAACATGATACTATAACAATAGGTCCTCCGGCCAAGTGTGCTAGAAATGACCTCACCTTACCGGGTTACATAAAGACCAATGTTATAATTCTTGAAAACATCCAACTATCATATCTGCCCGAGATTAAGATCTGATTGGTATCAGGATACCTCAGACTCAGGATGCCTGGCAAATAAAAAAGGGGGGTGCAACACAAGTCGATGAGATGAGGTTGCAAGATCTCGGTACACGGAATACGGAAGCGAGCATCCGAAACATTAAGCTAGATTACAAGACACATGTGAACACATTGTGCAAGACAATCGTGAGCACATGGGAGTTTTTGTTGGAAATATACCCTAGAGGCAATAATAAATTAGTTATTATCATATTTCCTTGTTCATGATAATATTTGTTATCCATGCTATAATTGTATTGGTCGGAAACTCACATACATGTGTGGATACATAGACAACACCATGTCCCTAGTATGCCTCTAGTTAACTAGTTTGTTGATCAAAGATGGTCAAGGTTTCCTGGCCATAGACATGAGATGTCATTTGATAACGGTATCACATCATTAGGAGAATGATGTGATGGACAAGACCCAAACTATAAACATAGTATATGATCGTGTAAGTTTATTGCTATAGTTTTCTGCATGCCAAGTATTTGTTCCTATGACCATGAGATCGTGCAACTCACTAACACCGGAGGAATACCTTGTGTGTATCAAACATTGCAAAGTAACTGGGTGACTATAAAGTTGTTGTACAGGTATGACCGAGGGTGTCTGTTGGGTTGCCATGGATCAAGACTAGGACTTGTTACTCCGTGTGACGGAGAGGTATCTCAGGGCCCACTCGGTAATACAACATCACAATAAGCCTTGCAAGCAATGTGACTAAGTGTTAGCCACGGGATTTTGTATTACGGAACGAGTAAAGAGACTTGCCGGTAACGAGGTTGAACTAGGTATGGAGATACCGATGATCGAATCTCGGGCAAGTAACATACTGAAGAATAAAGGGAACATCATACGGTATTAACTGAATCCTTGACATAGAGGTTCAACCGATAAAGATCTTCGTAGAATATGTAGGAATCAATATGGGCATCCATGTCCCGCTATTGGTTATTGATCATAGAGGTATCTCGGTCATGTCTACATAGTTCTCGAACCCGCAGGGTCTGCACACTTAAGGTTCGGTGATGTTTTGGTAGTATAGAGTTATGTATGGTGGTGACCAAAGGTTGTTAGAAGTCCCGGATGAGATCCCGGACATCACGAGGAGCTCCGGAACGGTCCGGAGGTAAATATTGATATATAGGAAGTCCTGTTTTGGTCGCCGGAAAAGTTTCGAGGTCATCGGTAGTGTACCGGGAGTGCCGGGAGTGTATCGGGGGACCATCGGGAGGGGTATTTCGACCCAAGAGGCTACATGGGCTATGGGATAGGGAATACCAGACCTTAGTGGGCTGGCCTAAGTCCCACAAGAGGCCCATGCGGATGGAGTGGAATGAGAGGAAAAAGGCCAAGGTGGAAAGAGTTTCCAAGTGGAAAATAAGGAAGGAGTATTTATCCTACTAGGATTGGAGGAGGACTCCTCCTCTCCTCCTTGCGCCAAGGGAAAGGGCAGTCTCCTTGTGCGCCAAGCCTCCTCCCTCCCTCCTCCTATATATACTAGAGGTTTTGAGGGTTTTGTGACATAGATTTTTCAGCCACGTGCTACCGTCTCATCTAGATCGTAGTTTCTCCTCTAGATCGGTTTCAGCGGTGCTTAGGCGAAGCCCTACTGGAATTACTCCACCACCATCACCGCAACGTCGTCGCGCTGCAGGAGAACTCGTCTACATGTCTGCTATCTCTTTCTAGATCAAGGAGGCGGAGATCGTCATCGAGTTGTATGTGTGTTGAACGCGGAGGTGTCGTCCGTTCGGCGCTAGATCGGAAGGACCGTGATCAAGATCGCGAGACAATTCGTGATTGGATCGCGGGATGAATCGTGATGAGATCGCGGGATGGATCGTGATTGGATCGCGGGACGGGTCGTGATGAGATTGCGGTACGCTCGGCGATTTGGATCGCGAAGACGTTTGACTACACCAACCACGTTTCTTAACGCTTCCCGCTTAGCGATCTACAAGGGTATGTAGATCCACTCTCCCTCTAGTAGATGCTCATCACCAAGGATAGATCTTGCGTGTGCGTAGGAAATTTTTTGTTTCCCATGCAACGTTCCCCAACAGTTTTAGAACGGAGAGTAATCAAGTCTGGTTGGGAACCATCATAGAGGATATCAACCTTCCATGTGTAAGTCTGGATTAGCTCTTATGAAGGAACTTCTTTTCCTAGATCAAATCAACCGGTGACTTGGGGTGCTAGGAAATTTATAGGAGTGAAGGCAGTAGTGCTATCAAACCATAGCATACTTCACACATGCATGGGTGATTTGGGATGATTCCAGCAGAAGCTAAACAAAACTTCCTCATATTCACGGAGGCAAAATGCACGTGAACTTAGAGAAAAACACTTATTTTATCAAATCTATTCTTCATGAGCATGGCACAAAGATATCGCTTTCAAAAGTTTCTAATGCTAGCTTAAATGTTTATTATGAATCATGGAGAAGATGAAGATGTGATCGATGGGCTCAGCAACAATTCATCGAGATTTTCATAACGATGGATTTCCACAATTATGTGAACAAGATGATAGCATTGATCGGACAAATTGATACACTAGTAGAAAAAGGCCCATTTGTCCCGGTTCCAGAGGCCCATCTGTCCCGGTTCTAGACCCGGGACTAAAGCCCATGACCTTTAGTCCCAGTTCGCTTACAAACCGGGACAAATGGGGCTACACGTGGCCACTCTGCCGAGCCCAAGCAGGAGGGCCTTTGGTCCCAGTTGGTAACACCAACCGGGACCAAAGATCGCCCACGCGTCAGCAACTCAGGAGCTAATAGAGAGAAGTGACCTCTCTTATCTCCGTGCTTGGTCGCGATGCTACGTACTATACATATAGAGAGAACTCGTGACATGCTAGTTAGTAAGCAAATGAAGGAATTCATTAAGTACACAAGATCGTCATGAACATATACAAAGAGAAGTGATCGACCTCCTCCTTGTCCGAGAGATTGGTCAAATAACAAGTTTTTGGATATCTATCCTATGTTACAATCCCTAACATCTAATTTCAAGTTCCATATGGTATTCTCCGACTTTATTGATGACATTGTCCATAAAGAATCCCGCCAATTCCTCTTGAATTGCTCGTATGCGATCTTGTGGTAGGAGTTCATCCTGCATCCGCCATAGCTAAATTGAAGAAGAGGGTCAATACATGTATATGAATGAAACTCAACACAAATGATGGTAATAAAATAAAATTGTGAATATTTTTGCTTACGCACTTCATATTCTTTTTCAGTGTAGCCCCACTTATTAGGATTCGTTGCGTTGTAGATGAACTCGCAAATGTAGTATCCACATAAACTAGTCCCTTGTTCCTGCAACAAGCACTATACGAGAAATAGAGGTCAATCAAACTGGTAAGCAACCATGCTAAATGGTATATATTGATGAAACTAGCTAGAATCAATGGGAGATGGGTGGAACTAGGTAGTATATATTACTTACATTCGGGTGTCTAAATTGCAGCTCGGTAGGCTGTCCCAGAGCAATTTTGGTGAAATCTTTCCAAACCCTGCGAGACAAAGAAAATAATTACTTGATATATATCACGAAATGAACAAAGTTGCCGATATGGTGCGATAATGATCGATTGAACTTACCTCTGGAGCATTTCAGTCAGGTTCGCATACAACTCGGGGTTATTTCGTCTCGAGTCTAAGACGGTTACCACTCCCCGCTCCAGCTTAATCTCTAGTAGAATAAAGTGGTGGCTGCGCACACATGCATAGCTCATCAATTACATTACTATACCCTCAAATAATAAGGGAGAAACCGAATATGCACAAGACAGTAACACTCACTTGAAGTTGTAAGGAAAGAGTATTTTGTCTTTGTTTTGATTTTTAACCATCGATTCTAGCAAGTTCTCCTCGGTTTGTTCGGGATACTTTTGAACCATCACTTCATGTATGATATTTGGGTTAATGAACCCAATGTCATACATTACTGCTTTTCTGCATTCGACGATCTTCAATCTGCATAATAAAGTGATGAGGATAATTATATATATACATGCAATGAAAGAGGTGAGCTATATATAGAGACTTAATTACAGAAGTACTTACAGACAGTAGCAAGTCATGATTTGTATGTCGATGTCCTTTTGATTGTAGAACTGGAAAAGCTCATCAACACATTTTGATATGCACTGCATTATATATGCCTTTTAGTGGCGCGTACATAGTTGGTATCCAGCGGAGGCGGTGGTGGTCGCTTCAGGGCCTCGACAGTGCGCTTCGCTGCCACCGGATCTATGGTCTGCTTCGGAGGTGGAGCTTTCTTTGCAAAATGGGCCCTCACTTGGTCTTGAGAGATCTTCGCGGTTTCCTCCACGGTCCTCTCGTATGGCAACTTCTCCAATGGCTTGAGAGACTTAGGACCATATTCATATGGGCTCCCGCCACTGGCTGTACTGCTAGCAGCCGGAGCGACGGCATCTCTCTTCTGTCGTTGCTTACGAGGCGGAGGAGGAGACGGAGTGCTCTGATGCGCCGGAGGAGGAGGCGGAGGAGAAGGAGGAGCGGCGGTGGCTGTCTTCCGCCGTTGCTGAGGAGACGGAGGAGGAGGCGGACTGCTCGAACGCGCTAGAGGAGGCGGAGGAGGAGACGAAGTGCCTCGATCGTCGACGTCACGCGCCGGACGAGGCGAACGAGGAGGCGGAGTGCCTTGATCCCTCACCAGAGGAGGAGGAGGTGGAGTGCCTTGATCCCTCGTCGGAGGAGGAGGAGGAGGAGGATGTGTAGTGCCTTAATCACTTGCCGGAGGAGGAGGAGGAGGAGGAGGAGGTGGAGGCGTCCAGTTCGGAAGCTTGATGTGCTCCTTCCGCCATAGACATGTACTCCTCAGAGCAAATCTCAGCTGAGTCTCCCCTTCACCTGTGGGGTGGTCAAGCTAGAGCTCCTCAAATCCCACCATTATTTCATCCACTTCCACAACAGCATAGTCATGTGGAATCTGGCCGTGGTGAAAAGTTTTGTTGGTTCGAGGAGGTGCAACAAAGCCGTCAGCCGCCTTGAAGGTGAGGTTATCGCATTTAGTCATAAGCTCGCAATGTTGGCCATTTGTGATAGCATCCACGGGGTAGCTAGGAGCCGTTAAGTCAAACTTCTGAAGGAGCTCCATGGAAGCCATGCTGCTTATCCGCTAAGATGGTGGGGTAGCTTCTGGGGTAGCCTCGTGCCCCTGAACAAGCTGTTGGTCGGGAGCTCGCTGGCTCATAACTTCTTCCTCTAGCCTTTGTACTCTTGCATTGAGCTCCTGCACAATGCTCAGCTCATGTTTCCTCTTCCTCTCCCGGCTTTTGTAACCGCCTGCGCCTGGAAACCCATGCTTCCATGGAACGAAGCCTGGCGTGCCTCATGTTCGTCCAGGGTGCTCAGGATTCCCGAGGGCCTCAGTCATCTCATCCTTCTCTCTGTTGGGAATGAACCTCCCTTCCAGCGCTTCCTTGATAACTTGCTGAAGCTTCTTGATGGGTATTGGAAGTTGCTCGTCCATCCGAACGCACTTCCCTGTTTCAGGGTCCAAAGTTCCCCCAACCCCGAAGAACCAAGTCCTTGAACGGTCTGGACACTTCACTGTCTCTCCTTCGACCCCTTTAGCTCGCAGGTCATCCTCTCATTTGGCCCACAACGGCCGGGCTCTAAGGTAGCCACCAGACCCCGTGCGATGGTGATACTGCTTCTTCTCAGCATTTTTCTTGTTTATCGCTGACATTTTCTTACTCTTTTCAGAAGTCTTGTAGGCCATGAACTCGTCCCATTGATCTTTTATCCCCGCATATCGGCCGACGAATACTGGAGTGTTCGCTTGGTCGACAAACTTAGCTTTCAACTCATTCTTCCACCTCCTGAAAAGATCTTCCATCTTCTTAAGAGCACACGACCTGACCAGTAGCTCTATAACTGGATTACTCTCATCCTCCTCTGGCGGTAGGGTGAAATTTGCCTTGAGGTCCTTCCAAAGATTTTCTTTCTGTCTATCGGTGACATATGAAACTTGAGGGTCGTAATTCTTAGAGTTCTTAGCCGGCTCATTCCACTGATGGATGTTGATCGGGATGTTGTCCCTGACAATAGCTCCAGACTGAGCAGAAAATTCATCCTTGGTCTTCTTCGGTCCAATCGATTGGCCATCGTTCGCGCTTAAGGTGATCGTGAACTTTTCTTCCTTGCCCAACCTTTTCTTCGGGCCTCGTCTCGTTACCGAAGTTTGGGTCGGTCCGGAGGACTATATAAAAGAAGAAATAAGATTTAATATATGTACATACCAAAAAAATTATTGCATCAATTAGTCAGCATGGGCTTAATTAATATATATACCTCGCTGGATGACTTTGCAACAGCTCCCTCCGTTCGGTCACCGGAGCCGTCATCATGGTCTCCTTCTTCCTCCGGCTCTCGGTCACCGGAGCCGTCATCATGGTCTCCTTCTTCCTCCAGCATTCGGTGACCAGAGCCGTCATCATCATGTCCTAGCTCTTTTGTGTCATAACTGATTAACGACAAGAAATCAACATCGCCGCGGATCATGTTCCCCAACAACGCTTCTCCTTCCAAGTCTCTGTTCATGGTTGGATCCATGGTTTCTGCAAATATTACAACATGGCAATTAATATACAAACTTGAGAGATGGATATATTAATTAGTGGCAAACATAGACAAGGGATCATATTAGTGGCCTCGACGCTTCTACGGTTTGGGGTGGCCTCGACAACGCTTCTAGGGATTGGGTGGCCTCGACGCTTCTAGGGTTTGGGTGGCCTCGGTAACGCTTTTAGGGATTGGGTGGCCTCGACAACGCTTCTAGGGTTTGGTCGGGCGAGAGGGGGTTGATCCAAGTTACCGGAGTTTTCTTCTAGTGGTTTGGGTGGCCTCGAGAGTTTGTCGGGTAGGGGCGAGAGGGGGTAGGAGATCGACAATGCTTTTTCAGTCCCGGTTTAGGCGGACTCGAGAGTTGGTCGGGCGAGAGGGGGTTGATCGACGTCCCCCCTCATGTCGAAATTACCGGAGTATTCTATATGAATAAAAAAAAGGCCGGCCGGACATATCTTGCATATAACTTGATGCACATAACTTGCATGAACACATACATATATGAACACATACATACATATATGAACACATACATACATATATACACACATTGAACATGATTTTTTTAACTTGCATGAACATGATTTTTTTAACTTGCATGAACACATATATGAACACATACATATATACATACACACCCATACATACATATATACACACATTGAACATGATTTTTTTAACTTGCATGAACAAGATTTTTTTAACTTGCATGAACACACATATGAACACATACATATATATATATATATATATGAACACAGACATACATATATGCTCACGTATATGGGAGGGGGATGTGGCCGGAGCGGGGCAGAGCAGTGGCCGGAGCGGGGCGGGGCGGTCGGCGCGGGGCGAGGTCGGGGCAGGGCGGCCGACGCAGAGCGAGGTCGGGGATGGCAGCTGGCGGCGGCGGCGGCGACGGCGACAGAAGGCGCGCGCGATTTGGGCAGCTTGACGGCATGGCTGGGGATCTGGCCTTCGGGGGAGCGAATGGGTCGAAAACTGATAAGTATTTGCTTATATACATGGAGCATTGGTTCCGGTTCGTGACACCAACCGGGACCAATGCCCCCCTTTAGTCCCGGTTGGTGCCACCAACCGGGACCAAAGCTCTGTTTTCAGCAACCCAAAGGCGGGAAACAGAGACATTTGGTCCCGGTTTGTAGCACCAACCGGGACTAAAGGGGTGTATTGGTCCCGGTTGTTTTCACCAACCGGGACCAAAGGCCTGACACAGCGGTGTCAAATGTTTAGTCCAACCTTGCTAGTCAAGGGGAGATCGCACCTCTTTATAAGCCCGATGCGCTTGACCTGTCGAGCTCCTCTCATAGTGAAAATAGATGCCCTTATACAGGAAATTCGACCTAAATTCAAAATGCTAGTTAGGCGCCTAACTAGCACTTTGAATTTAGGTTGAATTTCAGTGTAAGCACATCTATTTTCACTTTTTCTATTTTTATGTTATTTCTTTGCTATTTTTCCTGCTATTTAATATTACTTTGTTTTAACATTATATTCAATTTGGTAATTTTTAGGTTATTTTAAATGGTTGTTTAAATCAAAAACAGATTTTGTTATTTTAGTTTGCTATTAAAGTTTCTAACACAAAAATTCTTTTTGCTAATATTACTTTGTTTTAACATTATATTCAATTTGGTAATTTTTTAGGTTTTATATAATTTTAGTTTCAAAAATACTAGAGGTTTAAAAAAGCTTTTAGAGTTTTTTTTGCTATTAGAGTTTTATAAAAGCTTTTTAGTTGATTCTTTTTGCTATTAAAGAATATTATCGTTCATAAAATAATATTTAAATAGATTATGTTTAGTTCATTCTTTTTGTTGGATACATTTCGTATACAAAACTGACAGTCTCTTTCGAAGTATCAGGGTTTCAGACAGAAACTCATCTATTACAAAAGGCATTTCATTTTCTTGAACTTATTTGAACTCCAGGCTTTTTGTGTGTTCAAAATGCACCGTTCAAAGCCATATCATCAATTTTCAACACTTTCTAACTTCATTTGTTATTTTCATGCAGTTATTCATTTTTTGAGCTAAATGACCCTGAAATTGAAAAACACTACAAATGAACTCTGAAAAAGGTTGAGAATTGGCATGGTATCATCATTTCATCCACATAGCATGTGCTAAAAAGTTGAGAGGGTTACGGCAAAAGCTGGATGCACTTCGTGTACAAAACGGATAGTCTCTTTCGAAGTATCAAGGTTTCGAACGGAAACTCATCTGTTACAAAAGGCATTTCATTTTCTTGAACTTATTTGAACTCCAGGATTTTTGTGTGTTCAAAATGCACCGTTAAAAGCCATATCATCAATTTTCAACACTTTCTGACTTTATTTGTTATTTTTCATGCAGTTATTGATTTTTTTTAGCTAAATGACCCTGAAATTGAAAAGCACTACAAATGAACTCTGAAAAGGTCGAAAGTTGGCATGGTATCATCATTTCACCCACATAACATGTGCTAAAAAGTTAAGAGGGTTACGGCAAAAGTTGGATGCACTTCGTGTACAAAACGGACAGTCTCTTTCGAAGTATCAGGGTTTCGGACGAAAACTCATCTGTTATAAAAGGCATTTCATTTTCTTGAACTTATTTGAACTCCAGGCTGTTTGTGTGTTCAAAATGCATCATTCAAAGCCACATCATCAATTTTCAACACTTTCTGACTTCATTTGTTATTTTTCATGCAGTTATTGATTTTTTTGAGCTAAATGACCCTGAAATTGAAAAGAACTACAAAGTTTCAATGCAACAACAATTGTCGGTTCATCTGCGTGCATTATATATAATTAAGTGCGTCAAAAACCATTACAGAACATCAGGAACATAGAAGTGACCAAATTAATAGAAGTTCATCATCACATTAAAACCAAAGTAGATACATAGTTCTCGTTGACCAACATATAGCTCTCCAGAGCATCCAATTAAATCATACATTGAAACTATTTAAAACATTTCAATGCAACAACAATTGCGATCATAATCAAAACTAAGGTAACAATTGATCCAACAGCATAATGATACCAAGCCTCTTTATCAATGGCATATTTTCTAATCTTTCTAAGCTTCAACCACATTGCAGCCATCTTGGTCATGTGATCATCGACGATATCGGCAACATGCAACTCCAATCCCATCTTCTCATCTTCAGTTCTTTTCTATATTTCCTTCAAATGATCGGTTTCTTTTTCAACTTTAGTTAACTTGTCGAGCAGAATTGCATAGTCGGTATCCATTTCTGGTTCAACTACTTCCTATAGATAAAAACATCTACGTCAAGTTGGTGGCATAATTAATTGTCATAGACATTAGATGTGTGAAATAGTTAGAAAAGATAATATACCACATCTGAATCATAGACTGGACGAGGGCCAATGTGGGCGGATACCATAAACAAGGCACTATATAATAACAAACAATAATAAAAGTAATAAAATCATACAAGTAAGTATATTTTCTTTTAGAAAGAAGATAAGATCAAGAGGCTCACCACGCGCAGGCGATCGACGACGGTTTCAGGACGAGGGCAGGATAGGACGGACCGTCAAACCTAGACAAATCTTGACGAAAATGGAGTTTGGACAAGGAGCTTCGAGAGGAGAAAGCTTAAGTGTGGCTCAGACATTTCATCGAACACCTCATGTGCATAGGAGGTGAGCTAGAGCACCACAAAGCTCTAACATTGCTGTCCTGGAAAAACAGAGCACTCCACGGCTCTGCTAGCGGCGGGCGAGGGATTATATAGGTAGATCATTGGTCCCGGTTCGTGGATCGAACCGGGACAATAGGTCTCCCTTTGTTCCTGGTTCCAGCCACGAACCGGGATCAATGGTCTTGGGCCAGGAGCGATGCACATTGGTCCCGGTTATTGCCTGGAACTGGGACCAAAAGGGGCCAGACGAACCGGGACCAATGGCCCATGTGGCCCGGCAGGCCCCCTGGGCTCACGAACCGGGACGGTTGCCATCTTTGGTCCCGGTTCGTGAGCGAACCGGGATTAATGGGATTAGAAGGCCCGAACCAATACCCTGTTTTCTACTAGTGATATACAAGGATATATGCTCGAGGAAAACATCCACAGTTAAACAATGATCGAGAGATGCACCTGGAAATATGGACTAGGCAACATGATCAATGTTAGAATGTCGGTTCAATAGCCAACACCCTAAGACTGAAATTATCGTACATTAACTTCAAGGCAAGGCACCCTTCCTAACGGACCTGTTACATATATTCGTTCAGGTAGTTCTGTACACGCTCCAATCTCAATTCGATCAAAACGGCGGAACAAATAGAACGGGTTTGCGGATCCAAGTTTTATTTTCAATCAACTCACCTATAGGCTATAGCCCGCCCTCTTGTGTAACACTCTGTGGCCAGTCTATGAGAGAATTACTTATTTGGCTCTTTCTTAAATTATGCTTTTCTTTTTGCCTAAAATATTTATTTTTTCCCTTTTTTGACACTCAAACTCTATTTTTTCCCTATGTGACACTTCCGCCAGTTTTGGCAACTAACGGTATTAAGTCTAAACTGAAAAGGCTGGTTTACCCTAGTATAGTAGTGACCAGTTTGTTTACATACAAACATAGGGATGATGTGATATGTTTTGTCGTTGTTGAATAGATAAACAAAATAAATCACTATAATAATAATAATAATAATAATAATAATAATAATAATAATAATAATAATAATAATAATAATAATAATAATATGACGAGTGGAACAATGACGAACGCATTCAGTCTCTACTGTAGCATATAAATTTACACAGATTAATTTTACGGTTGATAAATTAGATCGCGACGTGTTAATGGGTCAGTGTCGTTGAGCTGTGTTCTTGCCTCACTTGCGTTAAGCCAAGAGCACAAACTTCTTATAGCTTCGATGTCCATCGAGTCTTTCCAGTAATGATAGTCTCCTATTGGAATTACACCCAGCGTCCGTGTCCCGTATATAATATGTGAGTTTTTGTACTCAAGCTTGTAACCGACGTGACTAGCTTGTGTCCTTGGTGCTACTGTATGTAGAAATCTCATATATATGCATGTGGAAGCCCCCATGTAATCAATCGTGGAGTGCGAAGTATAGTCGAACCTGTGGCTACCAGATCAATTTCGTTGTGTTGTGCTGGTTACGAGAGCTAGCTAGAACGATTGGAATACGGCTAGAAGTGCTCGTACATACTAAGAGCATGTCCAGCCGTTCTGCCTTAGGGCCTCGAAAAAGAGCGGCCTGGAGGGCAAACCGACGCTAGATTGGCTCCTGAGGACGATTCGTTTCCAGTTATCGGCCCACAGGTCGCCGCGGGTTCGGCGATATTCCGTTCAAATTTTTACAAACTTGACGATTTTTGCACGAACTCGGCGATACTTCATTGATATTTATACAAAAACATAAAAACATGCAAACTACCTCTAAACTACGTCAAACTAAAAGCCTAGCCGCCGTCGCCGTCGTCGTCGTCGCGCGCCTCGCCTGCGCCGCCGCCGTCCCTGCTGCAGCCCTGGCCGGGTCGCCGACACGCGGTGGGGCGCTGGACGGCCCGGCCTCGTCCTCCTCCTCGTCGCTGTTGAGGACGATGACGCCGCCCTCTTCCTCGCGGCGACGGGCCTGGAGGTTCAGGTACACGCGGCGCTGGCGGCGCACCTTCTCGCGGACGTAGTCCTCCTTCGCCCACTTGAGGGCGGACTCGTCGTCGGGGGCCACCATGTCCGTGTGCTCCGACTTCACGGGGAGCAGCCCCGGCGCAGGCTTCGGACGTACCAGGCGGAGGGAGCGCGGGGAGGGTCGGGCACCCTCGGTGATGACGAGGGCGCCGCTGCGAGTGCGGCACCCGAGCGGCGTCTCCTCCGGATCGGGCTTGACGGGGCGAAGCGCCGGCAAGCCGGAGCCCGACGACGAGGACGACCCCGACTCCATCCGCCGCGGCGTCCAGGAGCTGCCATGGCGGCAAGAGAAGGATGGCCGCGGCCGGTACTCGAGACGCGGCACGTTGCAGGTCTCAATGTGGTCCAGGAAGGCCTCGAAGGTGCGACCAGGCACGCCCCACCACTCACGCTGCCCGTCGGCGTTGAGGCGGCCGCGGAGGATGACGCCGTTGGTGGAGGCGATCTGCTCCTCGCGGCGGTGCGCGAAGTACATGGAACACATGGTGTGGTTGTCGGCGGCGTACCGCGGCTCGTTTCGCTACTCCTCCGTCAGAAACGATTGGATGCGGACGATCTCGGCCCGTCGTGCCGCCCCTTCAGGCACAGGCGGCACCGGGACGCCGCCGGCGCTCAGCCTCCACGCCCCCGGCACCCACATGTCCGGAGGCGCCGGGTACTCGGCCTCGTAGAAGAGACGTGCCTCCGGCTCTTGGAGATGACGACGACCGAAGCCGTTCGCCGTCGCGCCGTCGCTTGGAAACCTCTCGGACATCTGTTCGTCGGCGGGAAGGAGGGGAGAGTGTAGCTTTGTGCGCCGGAGTGGGGAAATGAGAACTGTGTCGTCCACCGGCGGGGACGTCGCCTTTTATAGCCGCAGCGGGGGCGGTGAGAGGCTGCATGCCGGGCGACGCGTGGCGGGTTCACTGCGCCGCCCATGAGGCATCAATGGAGGCTGACCGGCGCGGCAACGTGATAGCCTTCGCATTGATTCCCGCGGGAACCGAGGCGATGAGGGCGACGAAGCGGCGTCTCGCTGATTCGGTGGGCCCATCCGCTTTCGCGCCAAAATCGCTCGCCCGACGCCCCGGGCGCCGCCCAACGCGCCGGATTCGGCTTGGGTTCGCTGACGCCAGTTTCGATCCAAACCGACGAAAAATGGTTTTCTGGGAATGCGGCTGAGCCGATTTTTGAACGCGGGTACAGAAAAAAACGTCTGAAAAGACCTGTTGGGGACGATGTTGGAGACGCTCTAATACTAATAGTAGACGTTCAAGCAAAGGATGGACCGAAGCTCTGTATTATGGTGCGTGAGTCGTCCAGAGTTTGACATACCCACTATCAGGGGCAAAATTAGAATTGCACCTGCCAGTTAACACAGTTGGATGGAAAAATGAATGAAAATGTCACATAGGACATAAAATGAAGTTTGAGTGTCAAAAAAGAAAAGGAAAAACTGTTTTTTCGGCAAAAAGGGAAGCAAATTTTAAGAAGTGGACCAAATAAGGATTTCTCTTCAAATCTTTTGTCACTTTTCATTAAAAGGGAAAAAAATCGCCGCTACGGTTCGGTTAAAATAACTGTCGTGCAACGCGGTCCTCGTCCGGCCCGGAGTGGTAGCATTTCGTGGCGAAGTTCGCCACCCCAGGCACGACGCAAGGATCCTCACCTATCCATGCGCACTGCGCAGGAACATGCAGCTCTATCCACAAGCATTACTGCTTTTGTCGCCGTGGCGTCCACGAGTCACCCTTCGCCGCCGCCCGCGGCACCGACCAGCCCAGGTGTGCGCCGTGCATGGTACGCGCTCGCCCCGCCCACCGGCGACACGCGTTGCCCTCCACCGCGCAGCACGCAAGCAGGGCACGCACACGAACTTCGCGATACTTCCTCCCGCGACCCGGACCCGATCCATGGACCATCCAATCCAATCCAACGCTTACCTATAAAAGCAAGCCCGCCCGAAGCACCACCCTCAGAGCCTTGCTCAGCCACTGTTAATTCCTGCAGCCGGAGCAACTACACTCCTACAGACTACAGTCCTACTCCCTACAGACTACAGTCCTACTCGCGATGGAGAAGCTGACGCCGAGCAACGCGAAGAAGGCGATGGAGGACAGGGAGGAGAAGCCCAAGGTGCCGTCGACCGACCCGGACGACAGCCTCGCCGACCTCGCCGCCGGGCAGCGGCAGCCGCAGCTGCAGCGGGAGCACCAGGCGCCCAACATCTCGGAGATGAAGCCCGTGACGCGGGAGGCGTACGGCGGCGGGATGTACGCGGCGGAGGAGGGCCGGCGGGAGCCCGGGAGGCCGCGCGCCAGCGCCACGCAGAGCGCCGACGGGCCGGAGGAGTCCGTGAGCAAGCCCAGGCACCCGCCGCCGCCGTCCACCGGCGACCGCGACCTCGACATCACCGGCATGTCCTACATCCAGTAGGCAGTCAGTAGCTCGTCTTCCTCCTTTTGCCTGTATCTTTGTTTGGACGGTGTGGCGCGAGTAGAGGCTGTGCTTTGTAGCCGTGCGTGCGTCTGCTAGAGCTGCCGTTCGTTGTGTTCTTCCTTTGTGTATGATGACTGACGAATAAAATGTGAGCGCAAAATTTCTTACCCTTGGGCCGTTCTGACCGTATGGTAACTGGCCGGCATATATAGTATGGAAGGTCACGTATGAATGGAATGAACCTCTCTCAGGTGCACACGCTGCAAAAAAAATATTATTATTTTGAAAGGTCACCGGAGAGAGTATCCAACCTGAATATATTCTTAAAAAGCTATCAAAGCCAAGAACCATTCCTTAAGCTTTGATTGATTCCCTTTATATGATTGATTCCCTTTATAAGGGAAACCGGATCGAAAACTTAAATAGATTGACCCCGTAAAACTTAGTTTACGAGGGATCCCGTTTACGAGAAAAACCGGAAAACCCGGGTCGAAAACCGTACAGAAACAAGGCTACAGAAGAGCGAGAAAATTGCCACTCTAGCTAGTAGGTAAAAAGACCAACACCATACAAGACACAAAGTAGATATGGGGGTTTGTTGAGGGACCACAATACCAAGGCTGTGTAAACAACCTAACACACGGTACCGGCGTGCGTCTCACGGCACAACAAAGGACAACAAAGGATCACCCATAAACAACGAGCGCCAAATGTTAACACGAACATTGACTGGTAGATCTGCTACGGACGGCACAACAAAGGACAACAAAGGATCACCAATAATCAACGAGTGCCAAATGTTAACACGAACATTGACTGGTAGATCTGCTACGGACGGTCAAGACGATTAGCAAGTTAGGGAGGCATCTTCATCATTGAGCAAAGGTGGACCGAGACATTACAAAAAGCCCGAAGCTCGTCGAAACACAACGGCAACCACCATGTGAGGGTCTTAAGCATGCAAAGCAACAGGAAAAGGACCACGCGAGGACAACCGAAGAAAAACACAAGAAGAAGAACACACCACCATTGGTCTTGAGCAGGCCACACCACCACCACCAAATGAACCATCCACAACCACACGCAACAAACTGAAGCCGTCATTTGGGTCTTCAAGATGACGGCTTCAAGGTGGTGGTGTTGTCAAGGGCACAACACCGTCATCCGATCCGGCAAGCCCGATCTTAGGTTTTCATCCGGAGACCACAAAGCAAAATTGTAGGCTGGAGCTCCACAACGGCACCTCCTACGAGGAAAACGACGTCCATAGACGTCGTTGCCACCGGCATCAACAAAGTCGATGCAGGGTTCTCACTCGGAGTTTGAGCACGTCCCTACAATTTAGGCGGCAGTCGACATCCACCACCATCGAACCCTTCAAATGACAAAGAAGAACGACAAGCCGCCGGAGCCAACCACACCCTGTGGAGACCACTGACGACCAAACGTCTGCACTAGACACGAGATCCATCAACAGCTAGTCGAGCGCAGGCCACCGGACGCAGCGCAGTCCACCGTGCCCTGCCAAGCACCATGCCGGTAAGGAGCCAAGGAGCACTGCCCGAGGCCAGGAACCACCATGGTCCGGGCTGCAGCCATACATCCGGCGCGCCGGCACACCCCATGTGTGCCATCGCGCACCCGTCAGAGATGAGAACAATGCGCTCACCGTACGAACTGAGGCAGTGAGATTAAGACCAGCTGCAGCAGCACCACCACCACTCCCCATCACCTCCAGCAGCACCACTCATCACCACCCTCCTCAGCCCCAAGCCGGACGACCAGGAGCCACTCGAACCGGATCGAGCCAGGCCAACGAAACGCATCACCAGGGATCCTCCAGATCCAGCCCGCTGCGAGCTGGAGCAGACAGCCCCATGCCCCAGCAGCAGGCAGCAGGACCAACACTGGCACTGGAGCAGTCCACGCACACGGATCCAGGCGCACCGGCCAGATCCGCCGCCGAGGGGAGTGGCCGCATGCGTGGCGAACCAGCGTCAGTGAGCGGGCACAGCGGCACCACGCCACCTCCGAGCTCCCCGAGAACGCGCAGCGCCCTCCCCCATCGAGCCCGACGGCAGCTGCCACACCGACGACCACTTCTATCCGGCCACCGCGCGTCCACCGCAAGATCTCCCAGCCGCCTTTGAAGGCAGGGGCCGTCGCCATCGTGGCTAGGCCAGCGGCAGCGGTGAAGGAGAGGAGCCAAGAGGGGGTCTGCCGGCGGCGGCACGCTAGGTCACCCCCGAGTCGCCCCAGGGAGACGACACGGGGGGAGAGAAAAACTACTTCAATGGGCTAATTTTTCCAATCGAGGAGAAGCGCTGCACAAAAAATATGATGCTCCTACTCCCATGTCTTCAGTCGGCCGGAGAATTCCCCGCAGAATGGAACATAACAAAGCACCAGGCCCAAATGATTTCCCCGCAGAATTCTATCAGAATTTCTGGGATATCATTGGGATATCATCAAGACTGACCTGTTGGAGTTGTTCAATTGCCTTCGTGCCGACCGACTAGACCTATTCAGACTTAACTTTGGCGAGTTTGTCTTGTTGCCTAAGATTAAGGAGGCCGGACGGATCCAACAGTTCAGACCCATATGCCTCCTTATTGTTAGCTTCAAGATTTTCACCAAAGTGGCTACAAATAGGTTAAACACAGTAGCTGACCATGTCGTCCGGCCATCTCAAACGACGTTCATGCAAGGAAGGAATATACTCGATGGCATAGTAGTTTTGTATGTGACCATTCATGAGATGCACCGAAAAACTTGAGTGGAGTAATATTCAAAATCGACTTTGAAAAGGCCTATGATAAGGTAAAATGGTACTTCCTCCAACAAGCTCTAAGAATGAAGGTTTCTCCGATAAATGGCAGCAGTGGATCCAAAATTTTGTAACTGGAGATAGTGTGGTCATCAAAGTCAATGATGATGTGGGCCATTACTTTCAGACAAAAAAGGACTACTGCAAGGTGAGCCCATGTCCCCAATGTCATTTAACATTGTTGCTGACATGTTGGCTATTCTGATTGAGCGCGCCAAGTAGGATGGCCAGATTGCAGGAGTAGTACCACACCTTGTGGATGGTGGCCTCTCTATTCTGCAATATAGCGATGACACAGTTCTTTTTATGGAACATGACTTGGACAAGGCTCGAAACCTGAAACTCTTGCTTTCAGTGTTTGAGCAAATGTCGGGTCTCAAAATTAATTTTCGTAAGAGTGAACTTTTCTGCTTTGGAGAAGTCCTTGATGCGGTTGTCGATTATGCTGGCCTATTTGGTTGCGCACATGGGCAATTCTGAAAGCACATTTTCTCCCTTGATGGTTTTGGTAATTAATAACAACATATATGTCATTGAACTAATGTTTCCACCAAGTGTATTTCAGGAAATGTTCAATGATATGATTGGCAAAAGGATTGTGGAGATTGTGGAATACCCCAAGATGGAGGGAATGGCATTGGCCAAGCTTCAACCAAAGGACTCTACATTTTACATTTGTGAGAAATCACTTTTAGTCCATAGGAAAGCCAATACTATTAAAAGGGGGTAAGGTTGCGTTGGTGAACAAAATGCTCATACATGCACAAGTGATAGTCACCATATACACCCACAAGCTCTTCCACAAAAGTCTGTCCAAAGCCAAATACTCAAAATCGGTGCAACCAACATTCCACACTCGGTGCCACCGATTCCAAACCCTAGACAGGCTCAGCCAAACCCTAGATTTTCGGTGCAACCGATACAGCATTCGGTGCCATCGAGTTGGGCTGCCAACTTTCTGTTACGCAAGTTCACAGTTTCGGTCCCTCTGAGATTGTCGAATCGGCATCACCGAGATTGGACATTCTGACCGTTGGTCACCTTATCGGTGCAACTGAGATTCCTATATCGGTCTCACCGAGATTCAAAAGTTGCTAACTTTAAGTCGCTTCGGTACAGTCGAGATTCACACATTGGTTCCACTGAGTCTAACTTATTGTGTGTAACGGTTGGATTTTTGGAGATGCATATATATACCTGTTGGGGATATACCCCGTGGTAAGAACCGCCTAGGTGGGGCTGGGTCATGACTGGCGGCTCATGGGCTAGACCAAGGATAGGTCTGGAGACATAAGCCCAGACATATGGTGGCTCACTAAGATGGTCCAAGGTGAGGCCCAGACAAAGAAGGCAAAGAAGACCCGGGCAGATAAGCCACCCGGAGATGGCTTGCTCAGGAAGGCAAGACGACATAGAGTTAGAGTCGGACACATTGTAAGAGTCGGTATGAGACTTGTGTAACCCATGGTCTTGACATCCTATATAAGGGCAAGACCCAGGGCGACTTAGACAGAAACCAAGTAATCAAGAACTAGGTCAAGCGAATCCGCTCCCTTGTAATCGATACTCCAATCAATATAGCTCAAGCAGGACGTTGTCCTTTACCTCTTCATGAGGGGCTGAACCTCGATAAACTCATGTCCTTCGTCCCAACCAAACCCTTTGAGTCCATCACCTTAGCGATGGCCTCGAACTAAGTCCTCGGACATCTGACGTGACAAAACCATGACAGTTGGTGCCCACCGTGGGGCTAGCCCTTGGTGGTGTTGAGTTCTCAAAGGGCTCTCTCCCAGGGATCGAGGGATACGTGATCGGAAGGATGAACAAAAGTCGCCGCGGCCGGCTCTACATCAACGACGCCGGCTGGGGTCCCGACGCCGACTCTGTGGAGTATGGGTTCTAGGTTCCCTTCGGCGGAATCCACATCTTCATTGGCAAAATCGGCGGATCTACACCCGGGCCGGACGTCTGCACCGATATCATCGAGCCGGCTCGGTGCACGCAACCCGTCTCACACGTGCAACCCGCTCATGCTAACCCGGGCAGGAAGCATGCCTTCGTTGGCTTTACTCAAGGTATGGATCTTGAGGCTTCTAAGTCGCAAGAGACCCTTATCTATTCAGAGGATGGATCTTCGAGCGGAGAGGCGGAATCAATCTACCAACTTCACGATGGCGGGCTCGGGGGCTACAACGACGAGCTTTACCCCGAGTCGGAGTGGTCTGAGCCGGACGATCATGCGTTGCGGACTCATGCAGCCGTGTTCATGGCGGGGAGAGAGCCGAGCACAAGCGGTGCGGCCGCCGGGGCACCAGACATGGGGGCTGACCTGCCGCTGGCTCAGGTTCTCCTGGATCTGATGAACGATCTCACAACCTTGATGGCAACTGAAGTCACGCCTGACAATCAAGCCTCCCGGAACCTGGAGATCACGAGACTGAAGGATCAGATGGCGAAGGTCCAACAGAGGATCAACACATTAAAAGCTTAGATGGACGCAGAGGCAGAGCGCCTTAAGACGAATGCCTTCCGCCTTGAACTGGAACAGCAGTCGGCGGCCGCGGTGCGGCGGATGAGGCATCAATCCCGCCTGCTAGAGCAGTATGAGGCTCGAAACCTTTTTAACATGCCAGGAACGGGTCGGACAATGGAAGCACCTGGAGGTCGCACGGCGGCTCAGCAGCAGCTTAACCCGCCTCGGCGGAACCAGACCTCACCAATGGCTTTCCCAATGCCGGCGGGTCATTACTCAAACCCGGCGGAGAACATGGTGGCTACGGCCACCCGACTTGAATCAATTCCTATTCCTGACGAGGCGCCTTATGCTGAGGAGGTGCGGAACGCCATTGGATATCTACAGACGGTGATGGCCAAGCAAGAAAAGTATACCCACAGCCGGAGTCGCGTACATTCAACCCCCCTCCCCAGCCGCAGCTTCAGTCGGCGCTATGAGTCGCCAGCGGTTTCTAGCAGTGCTCGGCATCAGGGCCTACCACGAAACGACGACGCGGCTTTGGATGCGCAGGCGCTCGTAGATTGGGCAAGGGCACAGCGTGAGGCGACGGCTCTGGCAGCAACGGCTCACCAAGAGCTTGCGCCTTCCGTCTCAGTTGGAGCGGGAGTAACCACCAGGGCCGTGGGTGTACCGTGCTTGGTGCCGGCTCTACGGAACGAGCGTCTGTCGAAGGATTTCAAGGGCCCTCGCAAGGTCTCGAATTACACGGCTGACCTACCTCCGGAGGCCTGGATTGAAAGCTATGAGTGTTGGGAGACGTAGTAGTAAATCAAAATTTTCCTACGTGTCACCAAGATCTATCTATGGAGAAACCAGCAAACGAGCGGGGAGAGATTGGATCTTCATACCTTTGAAGATCGCTAAGCAGAAGCGTTGCTAGAACGCGGTTGATGGAGTCATACTCGCAGCGATTCAGATCGCGGTAGATCCGATCAAGTGCCGAACGGACGGCACCTCCGCGTTCAACACACGTGCAGCCTGGTGACGTCTCCTACGCCTTGATCCAGCAAGGAGGGAGGAGAGGTTGAGGGATAGCTCCGGCAACACGACGGCGTGGTGGCGGTGGAGCTGCTTGGTACTCCAGCAGAGCTTCGCTAAGCACTACGGAGAACGAGGAGAGGGAGGAGTAGGGCTGCACCAGGGAGGCGATGAACTCGTGTGTTGTGCAGCCCCAAATACCTCCACTATATATAGGAGGAGGGGAGGAGAGGTGCTGCGCCCTAGGGTTCCACCCTAGGGGTGGCGGCAGCCTCCAGAAACCCATCTGGCAGGCGGCTAGGGCAGGGAGAGGTGGAGGCGCCCTAGGGTGGGCCATAAGGCCCATCTAAGCCTAGGGTTTGCCCCCTCCACCCTTGCTGCACCTTGGGCTGGGGTGGGAGGCGCACCAGCCCACCTAGGGGATGGCTCCCTCCCACTCTTGGCCCATGGAACCTTCCGGGGCAGGTGGGCCCACTTGTGGACCCCCGGAACCCTTCCGATGGTCCAGGTACACTACCGTAGACACCCGGAACACTTCCGGTAACCAAAACCTCACTTCCTATATATCAATCTTCGTCTCCGGACCATTCCGGGACTCCTCGTGACGTCCGGGATCTCATCCAAGACTCCGAACAACCTTCGTTAACCACGTACACTATTTCCCTATAACCCTAGCGTCATCGAACCTTAAGTGTGTAGACCCTACGGGTTCGGGAGACACGTAGACATGACCGAGACACCTCTCCGGTCAATAACCAACAGAGGGATCTGGATACCCATGTTGGCTCCCACGTACTCCACGATGATCTCATAGTATGAACCACGATGTCAAGGATTCAATCAATCCCGTATACAATGCCCTTTGTCTATCGGTATGGAACTTGCCCGAGATTCGATCGTCGGTATCCCCATACCTTGTTCAATCTCGTTACCGGCAAGTCTCTTTACTCGTTCCGTAATACATAATCCCGTGACTAACTCCTTAGTCACATTGAGCTCATAATGATGATGTCTTACCGAGTGGGCCCAGAGATACCTCTCCGTCACACGGAGTGACAAATCCCAGTCTCGATTCGTGTCAACCCAACAGACACTTTCGGAGATACCCGTAGCGTACCTTTATAGCCACCCAGTTACGTTGTGACGTTTGGCACACCCAAAGCATTCCTACGGTATCCGGGAGTTACACAATCTCATGGTCTAAGGAAACGGCACTTGACATTGAAAAGCTTTAGCAAACGAACTACACGATCTTGTGCTATGCTTAGGATTGGGTCTTGTCCATCACATCATTCTCCTAATGATGTGATCCCGTTATCAACGACATCCAATGTCCATGGTCATGAAACCGTGACCATCTATTGATCAACGAGCTAGCCAACTAGAGGCTCACTAGGGACACGTTGTGGTCTATGTATTCACACATGTATTATGGTTTCCGGTTAACACAATTATAGCATGAATAACAGACAATTATCACGAACTAGGAAATACGATAATGACCATTTTATTATTGCCTCTAGGGCATATTTCCAACTGTCTCCCACTTGCACTAGAGTCAATAATCTAGTTACATTGTGATGAATCGAACACCCATAGCATTCTGGTGTTGATCATGTTTTGCTCGTGAGAGAGGTTTAGTCAATGGATCTGCGACATTCAGATCCGTATGCACTTTACAAATATCTATGTCTCCCTCCTGAATGTAATCACGGATGGAGTTGAAGCGGCGCTTGATGTGTCTTGTCTTCTTGTGAAACCTGGGCTCCTTCGCAAGGGCAATAGCACCAGTGTTGTCACAGAGTAGAGTCATCGGGCCCGACGCATTTGGAATCACTCCTAGGTCGGTGATGAACTCCTTCATCCAGACTCCCTCCTTTGTTGCTTCCGAAGCAGCTATGTACTCCGCTTCACATGTAGATGCTGCCACGACGCTTTGCTTGCTGCTGCTCCAGCTCACTGCCCCTCCATTCAAAATATACATGTATCCGGTTTGCGACTTGGAGTCGTCCGGATCTGTGTCGAAGCTAGCGTCGACGTAACCCTTTACGACGAGCTCTTCGGCACCTCCATAAACGAGAAACATGTCCTTTGTCCTTTTCAGGTACTTCAGGATATTCTTGACCGCTGTCGAGTGTTCCGCTCCGGGATCACTTTGGTACCTTCCTACCAAACTTATGGCAAGGTTCACATCAGGCCTGGTACACATCATGGCATACATGATAGAGCCTATGGCTGAAGCATAGGGGATGACACTCATCTCTTCTCTATCCTTTGCCGTGGTCGGGCATTGAGTCGTACTCAGTCTCACACCTTGCAACACAGGCAAGAACCCCTTCTTGGACTGGTCCAGATTGAACTTCTTCAATATATTTTCAAGGTATGTGCTTTGTGAAAGACCAATGAGGCGTTTCGATCTATCTCTATAGATCTTAATACCTAATATGTAAGCAGCTTCTCCAAGGTCCTTCATTGAAAAACACTTATTCAAGTAGGCCTTTATACTTTCCAAGAGTTCTATATTATTTCCCATTAGCAGCATGTCATCCACATACAGTATAAGAAATGCTATAGAGCTCCCACTCACTTTCTTGTAAATACAGGGTTCTCCATAAACCTGTACAAACCCAAACGCTTTAATCACCTCATTAAAGCGAATGTTCCAACTCCGAGATGCTTGCACCAGCCCATAGAAGGAGCGCTGGAGCTTGCATACCTTGTTAGCATCTTTAGGATCGACAAAACCTTCCGGCTGCATCATATACAGTTCTTCCTTGAGGAAGCCATTAAGGAATGCCGTTTTGACGTCCATTTGCCAGATCTCATAATCATAAAATGCAACAACTGCTAACATGATTCGGACTGACTTTAGCATCACTACGGGTGAGAAAGTCTCATCGTAGTCAACTCCTTGAACTTGTCGATAACCCTTAGCGACAAGCCGAGCCTTATATGCGGTCACATTTCTGTCCGCGTCAGTCTTCTTCTTAAAGATCCATTTGTTTTCAATGGCTCGCTTATCATCAGGCAAGTCCACCAAAGTCCATACTTTGTTCTCATACATGGATCCTATCTCGGATTTCATGGCCTCAAGCCATTTGTCGGAATCCGGACCCGCCATCGCTTCTTCATAGTTTGAAGGTTCACCGTTGTCCAACAACATGATCTCTAGGACAGGATTGCCGTACCACTCTGGTGCGGAACGTGTCCTAGTGGACCTTCGAATAGCGACTTGATCTGAAGCTTCATGATCATCATCATTAACTTCCTCTCTAGCCGGTGTAGGCTCCGCAGAAACAACTTCCTGTGCTGCGCTACTCTCCGGGTCGAGTGGAGGTACAATTACCTCATCAAGTTCTATTTTCCTCCCACTTACTTCTTTTGAGAGAAACTCTTTCTCGAGAAAGGATCCATTCTTGGCAACAAAGAATTTGCCCTAGGATCGTAGGTAGAAGGTATACCCAATAGTCTCTTTGGGATATCCTATGAAGACGCACTTTTCCGCTTTGGGTTCGAGCTTCTCAGGTTGAAGTTTCTTCACATAAGCATCGCATCCCCAAACTTTTAGAAACGACAGCTTAGGTTTCTTTCCAAACCATAATTCATACGGTGTCGTCTCAATGGATTTAGACGGTGCCCTATTTAAAGTGAATGCGGCAGTCTCTAATGCATATCCCCAAAATGATAGCGGTAAGTCAGTAAGAGACATCATAGATCGCACCATATCCAATAGAGTGCGATTACGACGTTCAGACACACCATTTCACTGAGGTGTGCCGAGCGGCGTGAGCTGTGAAACAATTCCACATTTCCTAAGGTGCATGCCAAATTCGTGACTTAAATATTCTCCGCCACGATCAGATCGTAGGCATTTTATTTTCCTGTCACGTTGATTATCGACCTCACTCTGAAATTCCTTGAACCTTTCAAAGGTTTCAGACTTGTGTTTCATTAAGTAGACATACCCATATCTGCTCAAGTCATAAGTGAGGGTGAGAACATAACGGTAGCCACCGCGAGCCTCGACACTCATTGGACCGCATACATCGGTATGTGTTATCTCCAACAAGTCAGTTGCTCGCTCCATTGTTCCGGAGAACGGAGTCTTGGTCATCTTGCCCATGAGGCATGGTTCGCATGTGTCAAATGATTCGAAATCAAGTGACTCCAAAAGTCCATAAGCATGGAGCTTCTTCATGCGTTTGACACCAATATGGCCAAGACGGCAGTGCCACATGTAAGTGGGACTATCTTTATCAAATTTACACTTTTTGGTACTCACACTATGGACATGTGTAACATCATGTTCGAGATTCATCAAAAATAAACCATTGACCAGCGGGGCATGAGCATAAAACATTTCTCTCATATAAATAGAACAACCATTATTCTCGGATTTAAGTGAGTAGCCATCTCGCATCAAGCGAGATCCAGATACAATGTTCATGCTCAAGGCTGGTACTAAATAACAATTATTAAGTTTTAAAACTAATCCCGAAGGTAGATGTAGAGGTAGCGTGCCGACGGCGATCACATCGACCTTGGAACCATTCCGACGCGCATCGTCACCTCGTCCTTGGCCAGCCTCCGCTTATTCCGCAGCTCCTGCTTGGAGTTACAAATGTGAGCAACTGCACCGGTATCAAATACCCAGGAGCTACTACGAGCGCTTGTCAAGTACACATCAATAACAAGTATATCACATATACCTTTAATGTTGTCGTCCCTCTTATCCGCTAAGTACTTGGGGCAGTTCCGCTTCCAGTGACCGGTACCCTTACAATAGAAACACTTAGTCTCAGGCTTGGGTCCATTCTTGGTCTTCTTCTTCCCGGCAACTTGCTTACCGGGCGCGGCAACAGCTTTGCCGTCCTTCTTGAAGTTCTTCTTACCCTTGCCTTTCTTGAAACTAGTGGTCTTGTTTACCATCAACACTTGATGCTCCTTTTTGATCTCGATCTCCGCTGATTTCAGCATTGAGTAGAACTCGGGAATGGACTTCTCCATCCCCTGCATGTTGTAGTTCATCACAAAGCTCTTGTAGCTAGGTGGAAGCGACTAGAGGATTCTGTCAATAACCGAGTCATCCGAGAGGTTAACTCCTTGCCGAGTCAAGCGGTTGTGGAGCCCAGACATCTTGAGGATGTGCTCACTGACAGAACTGTTCTCCTCCATCTTATAGCTAAAGAACTTGTCGGAGACTTCATATCTCTCGACCCAGGCATGAGCCTGAAAAACCAGTTTCAGCTCCTCGAACATCTCATATGCTCCGTGTTGCTCAAAACGCTTTTGGAGCCCCGGTTCTAGACTGTAAAGCATGCCGCACTGAACAAGGGAGTAATCATCGCAGCGAGAATGCCAAGCGTTCGCAACATCTTGTTCTGCTGGGAGAAGGGGTGGGTCACCTAGCGGTGCATCAAGGACATACAGTTTCTTGGAAGCTATGAGGATGATCCTCAAGCCACGGACCCAGTCCGCATAGTTGCTTCCATCATCTTTCAGTTTCGTTTTCTCTAGGAACGCGTTGAAATTGAGGTTGACATTTGCGTTGGCCATTGGATCTACAATATAGATATTAAAGGCAATTTTAGACTAAGTTCATGATAATTAAGTTCACATAATCATATTATTCAATGAACTCCCACTTAGATAGACATCTCTCTAGTCATCCAAGTGACACATGATCCATGTCGACTAGCCCGTGTCCGATCATCACGTGAGACGGACTAGTCATCCATGGTGAACATCTTCATGTTGATCGTATCTTCTATACGACTCATGTTCGACCTTTCGGTCTTCCGTGTTCTGAGGCCATGTCTGTACATGCTAGGCTCGTCAAGTCAACCTAAGTGTTTCGCGTGTGTAAATCTGGCTTACACCCGTTGTATGCGAACGGTAGAACCTATCACACCCGATCATCACGTGGTGCTTCGGAACAACGATCCTTAGCAACGGTGCACAGTTAGGGTGAACACTTCTCTTGAAATTTTATTGAGAGATCATCTTATTTACTGCCGTCGTTCTAAGCAAATAAGATGTAAACATGATAAACATCACATGCAATCAATATAGTGACATGATATGGCCAATATCATCTTGCTCCTATGATCTCCATCTTCGGGGCACGATGATCATCATTGTCACCGGCACGACACCATGATCTCCATCATCATGATCTCCATCATTGTGTCTTCATGAAGTTGTCTCACCAACTATTACTTCTACTACTATGGCTAACGCTTAGCAATAAAGTAAAGTAATTACATGGCGTTTATGATTGACACGCAGGTCATACAATAATATAAGACAACTCCTATGGCTCCTGCCGGTTGTCATAGTCATCGACATGCAAGTCGTGAACCCTACTACAAGAATATGATCAATATCATACATCACAATGCATCACATCACATCCTTCTGGCCATATCACATCACAAGGCATATGCTGCAAAAACAAGTTAGACGTCCTCTAATTTGTAGTTGCAAGTTTTTACGTGGTTGCTATAGGATTCTAGCAAGAACGTTTCTTACCTACGCCAAAACCACAACGTGATATGCCAATTGCTATTTACCCTTCATAAGGACCCTTTTCATCGAATCCAATCCGACTAAGGTGGGAGAGACAGACACCCACTAGCCACCTTATGCAACTAGTGCATGTCAGGCGGTGGAACCGGTCTCACGTAAGCGTACGTGTAAGGTTGGTCCGGGCCGCTTCGTCCCACAATACCGTCGAATCAAGATAAGACTAGTAACGGCAAGCATATTAACAAAATCGACGCCCACAACTGCTTTGTGTTCTACTCGTGCATAGATTCTACGCATAGACCTAGCTCTGATACCACTGTTGGGAGATGTAGTAGTAAATCAAAATTTTCCTACGTGTCATCAAGATCTATCTATGGAGAAACCAGAAAACGAGCGGGGAGAGATTGTATCTTCATACCTTTGAAGATCGCTAAGCGGAAGCGTTGCTAGAACGCGGTTGATGGAGTCGTACTCGCAGCGATTCAGATCGCGGTAGATCCGATCAAGTGCCGAACGGACGGCACCTCCGCGTTCAACACACGTGCAGCCTGGTGACGTCTCCTACGCCTTGATCCAGCAAGGAGGGAGGAGAGGTTGAGGGATAGCTCCGGCAACACGACGGCGTGGTGGCGGTGGAGCTGCTTGGTACTCCGGCAGAGCTTCGCTAAGCACTACGGAGAACGAGGAGAGGGAGGAGTAGGGCTGCACCAGGGAGGAGATGAACTCGTGTGTTGTGCAGCCCCAAATACCTCCACTATATATAGGAGGAGGGAAGGAGAGGTGCTGCGCCCTAGGGTTCCACCCTAGGGGTGGCGGCAGCCTCCAGAAACCCATCTGGCCGGCGGCCAGGGCAGGGAGAGGTGGAGGCGCCCTAGGGTGGGCCTTAAGGCCCATCTAAGCCTAGGGTTTGCCCCCTCCACCCTTGCTGCGCCTTGGGCTGGGGTGGGAGGCGCACCAGCCCACCTAGGGGCTGGCTCCCTCCCACTCTTGGCCCATGGAACCTTCCGGGGCAGGTGGGCCCACTTGGTGGACCCCCGGAACCCTTCCGGTGGTCCCGGTACACTACCGTAGACACCCGGAACACTTCCGGTAACCAAAACCTCACTTCCTATATATCAATCTTCGTCTCTGGACCATTCTGAGACTCCTCGTGACGTCCGGTATCTCATCCGGGATTCCGAACAACCTTCGGTAACCACGTACACTATTTCCCTATAACCCTAGCGTCATCGAACCTTAAGTGTGTAGACCCTACGGGTTCGGGAGACACGTAGACATGATCGAGACACCTCTCCGGTCAATAACCAACAGCGGGATCTGGATACCCATGTTGGCTCCCACGTACTCCACGATGATCTCATCGGATGAACCACGATGTCAAGGATTCAATCAATCCCGTATACAATTCCCTTTGTCTATCGGTATGGAACTTGCGTGAGATTCGATCGTCGGTATCCCCATACCTTGTTCAATCTCGTTACCGGCAAGTCTCTTTACTCGTTCCGTAATACATCATCCCGTGACTAAATCCTTAGTCACATTGAGCTCATAATGATGATGTCTTACCGAGTGGGCCCAGAGATACCTCTCCGTCACACGGAGTGACAAATCCCAGTCTCGAGTCGTGTCAACCCAACAGACACTTTCGGAGATACCCGTAGCGTACCTTTATAGCCACCCAGTTACGTTGTGACGTTTGGCACACCCAAAGCATTCCTACGGTATCCGGGAGTTACACAATCTCATGGTCTAAGGAAACGACACTTGACATTGAAAAGCTTTAGCAAACGAACTACACGATCTTGTGCTATGCTTAGGATTGGGTCTTGTCCATCACATCATTCTCCTAATGATGTGATCCCGTTATCAATGACATCCAATGTCCATGGTCATGAAACGGTGACCATCTATTGATCAACGAGCTAGCCAACTAGAGGCTCACTAGGGACACATTGTGGTCTATGTATTCACACATGTATTACGGTTTCCGGTTAACACAATTATAGCATGAATAACAGACAATTATCATGAACTAGGAAATAAAATAATGACCATTTTATTATTGCCTCTAGGGCATATTTCCAACAATGAGCTGGCCATGGAGATGTTGGACGTCAACGACGCGGTATGCGCGAAGTATTTCATCATGATGCTAGAAGGGTCGGCTCGCACGTGGTTGAAGGGTTTGCCACCCAATACCGTCAATTCCTGGGCCAAGTTAAAGGCAAGTTTCATCAAAAACTTCCAAGGGACGTGCAAGCAGCCCATGACGATTGTGGATTTGGACCACTGTGTACAGTAGGAAAATGAGTTGGCTCATCATTGGGTCCGACGGGTTCCGGCTATCATCCACTCGTCTGAGCAGATTACGGCGGCTCAAGCAGTCTTGATTCTGGAAAAGAATTGCCACTTTACGCCCTTGAAGCAGAAGCTCGGCCGTCTCAAGCGCACGGGTCAAGACATGAGGGAGCTCATGGCGGCTCTCACAAAATATGTCAACTCAGATAATACGAAGGATTCGGGCTCTGATGAAGAGAAGCCTAGTCAGAGCAAGAAGAGCGGCAATGGCAAGGGTGCGGCAGGCAATGGTAACCAAGGCAAGAGGAAGAACCCGGATGGAGGGTCAGAGCTGGTGGCCAGCGCCAGCACCGGCAACAACCGTGCTAAGGGCAACAGGAAATTTAAGCAGGCTTTCAATAAAGGTAAGACTCATTTTAATTTGGAGGAAATGCTCAATAAACATTGTCCGGAGCACACTCGACCGGACAGACCGGCGGGTCACACATGGGATAATTGCCACGTTATTCAAAAATTCAAGGACTACAGCCTGCAACAACATAACAATGATGGTGGCCCGCCCGGCGGCTCAGGACCAGGCGGGTCAGGAGCCGGGTTTGGGTCCACTGGCTCAGGATCTAGCCATCACGGCCATGGCAACTAGGGAGGACATCATCCACACTCAGGTGGTAGCAATCATGAACAGAATAACCAGTCTAGATACCAGAATAACCCGAAGCAGCTCAGCTCGGGTCAGTATCATGTTTTTATGACTAGCCTGGACAGGCGAGATCAGAAGTTGTGCAAGCGGGCTGTTAATGCTGTCAGGCCGGCTTTACAGCAATATTTTAAGTGGTCTGAGTATGACATAATTTGGAGCCGGGAGGATCATCCGCCGCGTGTTGATGACCCGGGTGTTGGGGAACGTTGCATGGGAAACAAAAAATTTCCTACGCACACGCAAGATATATCCATGGTGATGAGCATCTACGAGAGGGAGAGTGGATCTACATACCCTTGTAGATCGCTAAGCGGGAAGCGTTAAGAAACGCGGTTGGTGTAGTTGAACGTCTTTGCGATCCAAATCACCGTGCGTCCCGCGATCCAATGATGATCCGTCCCGCGATCCGATCATGATCCGTCCCACGAACTTGATCACGATCCGTCCCACGAACTTGATCACGATCCTTCCGATCTAGCGCCGAACGGACGGCACCTCCGCGTTCAGCACACGTACAGCTTGATGACGATCTCCACCGTCTTGATCCAGCAAGAAGGAGTGGAGAGGAAGAAGAGTTCTTCGGCAGCCTGACGGTGCTCCGGCGATGGTGGTGGAGCAATTCCGGCAGGGCTTCGCCTAAGCACTGCAGAAAACCGATCTAGAGGAGAAACTATGCACTAGAGATTAGGGTTTGCACGTGGCTGAAATCTGGTGCCAAAAAACCCTAAAACCTCTAGTATATATAATAGGAAGAGAGGAGGAGGCTTGGCCCTCAAAGGACCAGCAATTGGGTCGGCCAAATCAAGTGGGAGAGGTGGAATCCACCTCCAATCCTAGTAGGACTAGGATTCACCCTATTTTTTGCCTTTTTCCACCTTTTTCTCTTTGGGCTTTTCTTCCTAGCCTCATGGGCCTTCTGTGGGATTTCCACCAGCCCACTAAGGGCTGGTATTTACTCTCCCATAGCCCATGTAGCCTCTTGGGTCGAAATACCACTCCCGATGGTCTCCCGGTACACTACCGGCACTCCCGGTACACTACCGATGAGCCCGAAACTTTTTCGGCGACCAAAATAGGACTTCCTATATATGAATCTTTACCTCCGGACCATTACGGAGCTCCTCGTGACGTCTAGGATCTCATCCGGGACTCCGAAAAAACTTCGGTCACCACCATACATAACTCTATACTACCGAAACGTCACCAAACCTTAAGTGTGCAGACCCTGCGGGTTTGAGAACTATGTAGACATGACCGAGACACCTCTACGGTTAATAACCAATGGCGGGACCTGGATGTCCACATTGGTTCCTACATATTCTACGAAGATCTTTATCGGTCGAACCTCTGTGTCAAGGATTCAGTTAATCCCGTATGATGTTCCCTTTGTTCTTCGGTATGTTACTTGCCAGAGATTCGATCGTCGGTATCTCCATACCTAGTTCTACCTCATTACCGGCAAGTCTCTTTACTCGTTCTGTAACACAAGATCCCGTGACTAACACTTTGTCACATTGCTTGCAAGGCTTGTTGTGATGTTGTATTACCGAGTGGGCCCTGAGATACCTCTCCGTCACACGGAGTAACAAATCCCAGTCTTGATCCATGCCAACTCAACAGACACCCTCGGAGATACCTGTAGAGCACCTTTATAGTCACCCAGTTACGTTGCGACATTTGATACACACAAGGCACTCCTCCGATGTTCGTGAGTTGCATGATCTCATGGTCATAGGAACACATACTTGACATGCAAAAAACAGTAGCAGTAAACTGACACGATCATATGCTACGTTTGTAGTTTGGGTCTTGTCCATCCCATCATTCTCCTAATGATGTGATCCCGTTATCAAATGACATCTCATGTCAATGGATAGGAAACCTTAACCATCTTTGATCAACGAGCTAGTCTATTAGAGGCATACTAGGGACATGGTTTTGTCTATGTATCCACACATGCATCTAAGTCTACGATCAATACAATTATAGCATGGATAATAAACGATTATCATGAACAAGGAAATATGATAATAACTAATTTATTATTGCCTCTTGGGCTTATTTCCAATAGTCTCCCACTTGCACTAGAGTCAATAATCTAGTTCACATCACCATGTGATTTGCATTGTTATGAATCTAACACCTAATGAGTTCTAGGGCTCGATCATGCTTTGCATGTGAGAAAGGTCTTATAGTCAACGGTTCTGCGACATTCAGATTCATGTGTACTTTGCAAATCTTTATGTTAAACTGTAAATCCTGCTACCACACTCGACTTGGACCTATTCCAAATGGCTGCTCCACTATACGTATCCGGATTGCTACTAAGAGTCATCTGGATTGGTGTTAAAGCTTGCATCGACATAACTCTTTACGACGAACTCTTTATCGCCTCCATAATCGAGAAACATCTCCTTAGTCTTTTAGTTACTAAGGAAATCTTGACCTCTGTCCAGTGCTCCATTCCAGGATTACTTTGAAACCTTCCGGCCATACTTATGGCAAGGCTGACATTGGGTCTTGTGCACAGCATTGCATACATGATAGAGCCTATGGCTGAAGCATAGGGGATGACACTCATCTTTTCTCTATCTTCTGTAGTCACTGGGCATTGAGTCTTACTCAACTTTATACCTTTCAAATCAGGCAAGAACTCTTTCTCTGACTGATCCATTTTGAACTCTTTCAAAATCTTATCAAGGTATGTACTCATTGAAAGTCTCATCAAGTATCTTGATCTATCTCTATAGATCTTGATGCTCAACAGTTAGGTAGCTTTATCCAGGTCTTACTTTGAAAAACACTTTTCAAACAACCGTTTATGCTTTCCAGAAATTCTATGTTATTTTCGATCAACAATATGTCATCCACATATACTTGTCAAAAATTCTATAGTGCTCCCACTCACTTTATTGTAAATACAAGTTTCTCGTAAACCTTGTATAAATTTCAAAAACTTTGATCACCTCATCAAAGTGTATATTCCAACTCAGAGATGCTTGCTTCAGTTCATAGAAGGATCACTGAAGCTTGCACACCTTTTAGATTCCTTAGGACTCACAAAACCTTCTGGTTGTATCTCATACAACCTTTCCTTAAGGAAGGAAATGATGTTTTGACATCCATCTGCCAGATTTCATAATTGAAAAATACAGCAACTGCTAACATAATTACAACAGACTTTAGCATCGCTACGACTGAGAAAGTCTCATCGTAGTCAACTCCTTGAACTTGCCGTCAACTTCTTTGCGACAAGTCGAGCTTTATAAATTGTAACATTCACCATCAGTGTCTGTCTTCATTTTAAAGATCCATTTGTACTCAATGACCTGCCGTCCAACGAGCAAGTCTACCAAAGTCTATACTTGGTTTTCATATATAGATCCTTTCTCGGATTTCATGGTCTCTAACCATTTGTCAGAATCCGGGCCCATCATCGATTCTCCATAGCTCATAGGTTCATCGTTGTCCAACAACATGACCTCAAAGACAGGGTTGTCGTACCGCTCAGGAGCAGTACACGTCCTTGTCGACCTACGAGGTTTGATAGTAACTTTGATCCGAAGCTTCATGATCATCATCATTGACTTCCTCTTCAACTAACGTAGGCTTCACAGAAACAACTTTCTGCGTTGCGCTACTCTGTGGTTGAAACAAAGGTTCAACAACCTCATCAAGTTCTATCTTCCTCCCACTCAATTCTTTCGAGAGAAACCTTTTCTCGGGAAAGGGCCCGTTTCAGCAACAAACACTTTATGCTTGTATCTGAGATAGAAGGTTCACCCAACTATTCTTAGGGTCTTCTACGAAGATGCATTTGTCCGCTTTGGGTTCGAGCTCATTAGGTGAAAACATTTTCCACACAAGCGTCGCAGCCCTAAACATCAAGAAATGACAGCTTAGGTTTCTATCAAACCATAATTCACAGGGTGTCATCTCAACGGATTTAGATGGTGCCCTATTTAAAGTGAATGTAGTTGTCTCTAATGCACAACCCCAAAATTATAGTAGCAAAACGATAAGAGACATCATAACATGCACCATATCCAATAGAGCATGACTATGACGTTCGGACATACCATCACACTATGGTGTTCTAGGTGGCGTATGTTGTGAAACAAGTTTCACATTGTCTAAAGTTGTATGCCAAACTCGTAACTCAGATATTCACCTCCACGATCATATCGCATATATTTTTATCTTCTTGTCACGATGATCTTAAACTTCACTCTGAATTTGCTTGAACTTTTTCAAACGATTCAGACTTGTGTTTCATTAAGTAAACATACACTATATCTACCCAAATCTTAAGTGAAGGTAAGAAAATAACGATATCCACCGCACGCTACAAGACTCATTGGATTGCATACATCAACATGTATCATTTCCAATAAATCACTTGCCCGCCCCGTCAAACCAGAAAACGGGGTCCTTAGTCATCTTTGACCAAGAGGCATGGTTCGCATGTCTCAACCGATTTGAAATCGAAAGAGTCCAAAGATCCATCAGCATGGAGTTTCTTCATGTGTTTTATACCAATATGACATTTAGCAGCAGTGCCACAACTATGCGGTACTATCATTATTAACTTTGCATTTTTTGGCATCAATGTTATGAACATGTGTATTACTACGATCAAGATTCAACAAACCATTCTCACTGGGTGCATGACCATTGAAGGTATTATTCATGTAAACAGAATAACCATTATTCTCTAACTTAAATGAATAACCGTGTTGCAATAAACACGATCTAATCATGCTCATGATCAACGCAAAACACCAAATAACACTTATTTAGGTTTGTTACTAATCCCGAAGGTAGAGAGAGCGTGTGATGTCGATCACATCAACCTTGGAAACACTTCCAATACACATCGTCACCTCACCCTTAGCTAGTACTCCGTTTATTCAGTAGCTTTTATTTCGAGTTACTAACATTTAGCAACCGAACCGGTATCCAATACCCAGGTGCTACTAGGAGTACTAGCAAGGTACACATCAATAACACTTATATCAAATATACTTCTGTTGACGTTGCCAGCCTTCTTATCTACCAAGTATCTAGGGTTGTTCTGCTTCAGCGACCGCTCTCCTCATAATCGAAGCACTTAGTCTCGGGTTTGAGTTCAACTTTGGGTTGCTTCACTGGAGCAGCAACTGACTTGCTATCCATGAAGTTTCCCTCCTTGCTCTTGCCCTTCTCGAAACTAGTGGTTTGACTAACCATCAACACTTGACGCTCCTTCTTGATTTCTACCTTCGTGGTGTCAAACACCGCGAACAGCTCAGGGATCATTATTTCTATCCCTGGCATTTTATAGTTCATCACCAAGTTTTTGTAGCTTAGTGATAGTGATTTGGAGAACTATATCAATCACTATCTTATCCGGAAGGTCAACTCCCACTCGATTCAAGCGATTGTAGCACCCAGACAATCTGAGGACATGCTCAACGATTGAGCTATTCTCCTTCATCTTGGAGGCAAAGAATCTTATTGGAGATCTCATATCTCGCAACACGGGCATGAGCCTGAGATCCTAATTTCAGCTCTTAGAACATCTCATATGTTCCATGACGTTCAAAACGTTTCGGAGCCTCAATTCTAAGCCGTAATGCATGACGCACTAAACTATCAAGTAGTCATCAGAACGTGCCTGTCAGATGTTCACAACATCTACAAACGATGCTAGAGGGGTTGGCGCACCGAGCGGTGCATTAAGGACATAAGCCTTCTGTGCAGCAATGAGGACAATCCTCAGATCACGGAGCCAGTCCGCAATATTGCTACCATCATCTTTCAACTCTATTTCTCTAGGAACATATAAAAATTCAAGGGAGCTACAGCGTGAGCTAGTAATCTACAACATAATTTTGCAAAGACACTACTGACTATGCTCATGATAATGAGTTCAATTAATCATATTACTTAAGAACTCCCACTCAAATTGACATCCCTCCGGTCATCCGAGTGATACATGATCCAAATTCACCAACTCAAGTCCGATCATCACGTGAGTTGAGGTGGCTGCAATGGTGAACATCATCATGTTGATCATATCTACTATATGAATCATGTTCGACCTTTCGGTCTCTTGTGTTCCGAGGCCATGTCTGTACATGGTAGGCTCGTCAAGTTTAACCCGAGTGTTCTGCGCGTGCAACACTGGCTTGCACCCGTTGTATGTGAACGTAGAGTCTATCACACCTGATCATCACGTGGTGTCTCAACACGACGAACTTTCGCAACGGTGCACACTCGAGGAGAACACAATTTATCTTGAAATTAAGTGAGGGATCACCTTATAATGCTACCGCCGTCCTAAGCAAAACAAGGTGCATAAAAGGATTAACATCACATGCAAATCATAAGTGACATGATATGGCCATGAACTTGTGCTTTTGATCTCCATCATGAAAGCACCGGCATGATCTCAATCGTCACCGGCATGACACCATGATCTCCATCATCTTGATCTCCATCAACGTGTCGCCATCGGAGTTGTCACGCCCAACATGCTTCTACTACTATTGCTACCATAGCGATAAAGTAAAGCATTACATAGTGCTTAATGATTGACACGCAGGTCATACAATAATTAAAGACAACCCTATGGCTCCTGCCGGTTGCCGTACTCATCGACATGCAAGTCGTGAAAATCTATACATCACATGATCATCTCATACATCACATATATCACATCATGTAATTGGCCATATCATATCCCAACATACCCTACAAAAACAAGTTAGACGTCCTCTAATTGTTGTTGCATGTTTTACGTGGCTGCTATGGGTTTCTAGCAAGAACGATTCTCACCTACGCATAAACCACAACGGTGATACATAATTTGCTTTTCAACCTTCAAGGACCGCCTTTGTCGAATCCGATACAACTAAAGTGAGAGAAACTGGCACCCGCAAGCCATCTATGCAACAAGTTGCGGTCGAGGGAACTGGTCTCTCGTAAGCGTACGAGTAATGTTGGTCCGGGCCGCTTCATCTCACAATACAACTGAACCAAAATCCGACCAAGGGAGGAAGCAATCTAAGCATCAATGCCCACAAACTCTTTGTGTTCTACTCGAGATCTCATCTACACATAGGCCTAGCTCATGATGCCACTGTTGGGGAACGTTGCATGGGAAACAAAAAATTTCCTACGCACACGCAAGATCTATCCATGGTGATGAGCATCTACGAGAGGGAGAGTGGATCTACATACCCTTGTAGATCGCTAAGCGGGAAGCGTTAAGAAACGCGGTTGGTGTAGTCGAACGTCTTTGCGATCCAAATCGCCGTGCATCCCACGATCCAATCACGATCTGTCCCGCGATCCAACCACGATCCATCCCGCGATCCAATCACGATCCGTCCCACGAACTTGATCGCGATCCTTCCGATCTAGCGCCGAACGGACGGCACCTCCGCGTTCAGCACACGTACAGCTTGATGACGATCTCCACCGTCTTGATCCAGCAAGAAGGAGTGGAGAGGAAGAAGAGTTCTCCGGCAGCCTGACGGTGCTCCGGCGATGGTGGTGGAGCAATTCCGACAGGGCTTCGCCTAAGCACTGCAGAAAACCGATCTAGAGGAGAAACTATGCACTAGAGATTAGGGTTTGCACGTGGCTGAAATCTGGTGCCAAAAAACCCTAAAACCTCTAGTATATATAAGAGGAACAGAGGAGGAGGCTTGTCCCTCAAAGGACCAGCAATTGGGTCGGCCAAATCAAGTGGGAGAGGTGGAATCCACCTCCAATCCTAGTAGGACTAGGATTCACCCTATTTTTTGCCTTTTTCCACCTTTTTCTCTTTGGACTTTTCTTCCCAGCCTCATGGGCCTTGTGTGGGATTTCCACCAGCCCACTAAGGGCTGGTATTTACTCTCCCACAGCCTATGTAGCCTCTTGGGTCGAAATACCCCTCCCGATGGTCTCCCGGTACACTACCGGCACTCCCGGTACACTACCGTTGAGCCCGAAACTTTTCCGGCGACCAAAATAGGACTTCCTATATATGAATCTTTACCTCCGGACCATTCCGGAGCTCCTCGTGACGTCTAGGATCTCATCTGGGACTCCGAACAAACTTTGATCACCACCATACATAACTCTATACTACCGAAACGTCACCAAACCTTAAGTGTGCAGACCATGCGGGTTCGAGAACTATGTAGACATGACCGAGACACCTCTATGGTCAATAACCAATGGCGGGACCTAGATGTCCACATTGGTTCCTACATATTCTACGAAGATCTTTATCGGTCGAACCTCTATGTCAAGGATTCAGTTAATCCCGTATGATGTTCCCTTTGTTCTTCGGTATGTTACTTGCCCGAGATTCAATCGTCGGTATCTCCATACCTAGTTCTACCTCGTTACCGGCAAGTCTCTTTACTCGTTCTGTAACACAAGATCTCGTGACTAACACTTTGTCACATTGCTTGCAAGGCTTGTTGTGATGTTGTATTACCGAGTGGGCCCTGAGATACCTCTCCGTCACACGGAGTAACAAATCCCAGTCTTGATCCATGCCAACTCAACAGACACCCTCGGAGATACCTGTAGAGCACCTTTATAGTCACCCAGTTACGTTGCAACGTTTGATACACACAAGGCACTCCTTCGATGTTCGTGAGTTGCATGATCTCATGGTCATAGGAACACATACTTGACATGCAGAAAAAGTAGCAATAAACTGACACGATCATATGCTACGTTTGTAGTTTGAGTCTTGTGCATCCCATCATTCTCCTAATGATGTGATCCCGTTACCAAATGACATCTCATGTCAATGGCTAGGAAACCTTAACCATCTTTGATCAACAAGCTAGTCTATTAGAGGCATACTAGGGACATGGTTTTGTCTATATATCCACACATGCATCAAAGTCTCCGATCAATACAATTATAGCATGGATAATAAACGATTATCATGAACAAGGAAATATGATAATAACTAATTTATTATTGCCTCTAGGGCATATTTCCAACACCGGGACGGCTGGCATTGGTAGTCGCTCCCCAGGTTGGAGGCTACGTGTTCACTAAGGTGCTTATGGACGGTGGCAGTAGCATCAATATCTTGTACTACGACACTTTCCGCCGGATGAAGTTGCTTGATAAGGATCTTAAGCCGTCTTCAACAGTAATTCATGGCGTTGTGTCTGGCAAGTCAGCTTATCCAGTGGGAAGGATCTCTCTGGACATCGCTTTTGGTGACGAATACAACTACAGGGTGGAGACCTTGTGTTTTGAGGTGGTCAAGATCAAAAGTCCTTATCATGCTCTGTTTGGACGTCCGTCTTATGCCAAATTCATGGTTAGGCCTTGTTATGCATACTTGCAGCTCAATATGCCGGGTCTCAAAGGCACGATTACGGTGCACGGTGATCGAGAGATGGCAATTGAGTGCGAGGAAGGAGATGCGGCTTATGCAGAATCTAGCTGTGCTGAGGCAGAGCTCAAGTTGTACAAGGAGAACGTTGACCCAGAGGACATGACTCCGCTGAAAAAGCCCACCATAGAGGTTGAGCCGCCCCTCAAGTTTTCGGCGGACGATACCAAATTGGTGGATTTCAATTCGGGTGACTCATCTCAGTAGTTCACTATCGGAGCTAACATGGATCCCAAATAGGAAAGCGCGCTCATCGAAAGAGAATCGGGACATCTTCGCGTGGAAACCTTCTGACATGCCGGGTGTATCGAGAGAGTTTGCTGAGCACCACCTTAATGTGGATTCTAAATTCAAACCAGTCAAGCAATTTCTACGCCGGTTCAATGAGGAGAGACGCAAGGCCATTGGGGAGGAAGTAGCCCGGCTTTTGGCGGCGGGTTTCATCGTCGAGGTCTTTCATCCGGAGTGGCTCGCTAACCCGGTGTTAGTGCTCAAGAAAAATGGCACGTGGCGTATGTGTGTGGACTACACAGATCTTAACAAAGCTTGTCCGGCTGACCCATTTGCTCTCTCTTGCATTGACCAGATCAACGATGCAACTGCGGGTTGTGAGAGTTTATGCTTCCTAGATGCTTATTCTGGTTATCATCAGATCAAGATGGCAGTCAAGTACCAAGAGAAGGCGGCTTTCATCACGCCTTTTGATGCTTTCTGCTATGTGTCTATGCCTTTTAGGCTCAAGAGCGCCCAGGCGACTTACCAACGTTGCATGCAGAACTGTCTTCACAGCCAAATTGGACGAAATGTTCATGCATATGTGGATGATATTGTCATCAAGTCAAGAAAGAAGGAGACTCTGCTTGACGACCTAAAGGAGACTTTTGATAACTTACGGGTCTACAAGATGATGCCTTGGAGGAAGAGCATGATCTGGCGGCGGCTCGATCGGTGATTTATCAGCAAGACCTGCGTCGCTATCATAGCCGCAGGGTTAAGAGCCAGACATTTCAAGAAGGCGACTTAGTGATGAGGTCGATTCAAGATCAGACAGATGCACACAAGTTGTCTCCTCCATGGGAAGGGCCTTTCGTGGTCAGCCAAAATCTCAACAACGGGTCATATTACCTCATTGACGTCCGAGACGACTCATATACTTCTTGGCAGGAGACCCGCCGACCGTGGAACATAGCGCATCTACGGCCTTACTATACTTAAGTTGTCAAGACTTGACATTTTATACCTCCATTGTACATATCATATATATATATATGAATAAAGTTGGCATCCCTGCAAGTCGGGGCCTCTGACGTTTCGCATATCTTGATCTGTGCAAAAATGGTCAATCAGGGGGCTTCCAACCCACCGGGTTTAGCTTATCACACCCTATTGATCGGCTCTCAAGCCAAATAGTTGACTTCGTCAACATGATCGTCCAGGGGGCTTCCAACCCATCGGGTTTAGCTTATCACACCCTATCGGTCGACTTTTAAGCCAAAACAGTTGATTCCATCAACAAAGGTCACTTGGGGGCTTCCAACCCACCGGGTTTAGCTTACACACCCTCTTGATCGGCTCTTAAGCCAAACAGGGTTAAACATGCCTGTAAGCTGATGCTACTCCGCTAGGTGACCCGCCGAACTCTTACCAGTTAATCTCGATAGAGACCCTGTACTAGTTAAAGGTTCAAACGATGGCTCTTGTCACGTGAGGACGGATTACGGAAAGCAAGGATAAACTCTCCCGTCTGCTGCCGACTCTCTGCTATGTGGCCCGTTCGTACTCTTAACACAATTAATCTTAAGGACCCTGCACTATTTAAGGTTAAAACGACGGATTTATGTCACGTGAGAGGCAGTTCATGGGCTATCAGGGTACTCATGCCCTACCGAGTCTCTTCTGGGACATCACACTTCCTGTTAGTTAATCTCGTTTAGAGACCCTGAGCCGCTCAAATGAATTGACGGCCAATCTCGATAGAGACCCTGTACTGCTAAGGAGTTTTAAAGTGGCGAGTCAGCCCAGTAGAACCAGCACATGAGTTATTACAAAAAGGAAAGTTGGGAAAGATACAACATCTTTTGGGTTGCGCTATTCTAAGCCGCCCTCCTAACAATGTGAAGATTATTTTATTTTCGCAGGTTGGTTAATTACCAAGAGCCACCATAACATCTGATATAAAGCCACAAGGTAGATGCCATATGTTAAGCCGGACGATTTCATATGTGCATGATGGCACAGTTCAGGCAAAACAAAGTTTACTACAAGCCTATTACAATACTCACTACGGAGCTCAAAAGTGAGGACTCAAAGTTTTTTACACCGCACTATGGCGGGTCACAAGGCCGGCTAATCCACGTCGTTACCAAGGTCGTCAGTTGGATAGCGGGTCACTCTGCGGCGGGTCTTCGACCTCCATGATCTGAAGATTGTCCACGTCCCAGTTGTAGTTGGTTAAAGCCGCAAAGTTTGCCTCTTCAAAGAGGGGGGACGGGTCAAGATTAGGAGCAAAGAGATGCGTACGAAGTGCAGGCGTTAAGTCCTTGGCTTCATAAGTCGGGTCGTGTATTCTCTTCTGCTCAGCATCATAAGCCGCTTGGTATGTTGGCGAGTTCACTTCGTCCGCTAACACAGAGGCAAGGACTCTGGAAGCCTTCATGCACCGAGCATAGTCAGCCTCCGCGAATTCTGAGACATCATCCTTCTTGGATGGAAACCCGTCCATCATATCCTCGGGAGTCAAATTTGGGGCGAAAGTTAACGCCCGGCTTATGGCTGCGATGGCTCATTTTTGGGCAGCTGATTTTTTAAGCTCTTGGATTTGTTTCAGCAGGGTGGACAACAACTCTATGACTCCCTTCATAGTTGAAGGGATGTTGTCCTTTTAGAGCACCACCTTGATGGTGCAGAGAGCCCCGCAATACAGCTGCCCTGTCAGAGTGTAGATGGCTTTCAATGGTAGCAAGCTGTCAATAGCAAGTTGCCGACTCCTTTGACCTGCATAAGATGGATTCTCGGGTATAAGCCGCCGATAAGGTATTCACACAAGAAGTGTTGGTTAAACATTTGGTACTTACCAAAGATGGCGGCGGACTTCTTCGCAATATGGCGCTTTAAGGCTTGAAGCTCGTCAGATACAACCACGAGCCGCTGGTCTGCGTCGTCAGCATGTTTTACCAGGGCGGCCTGATCCATCTCAACGGAATTCTTGAAAGCAGCAAATTCAGCTTGAACTTTCGTTAGTTCCTCAATGGCGAGCCGACACTTCTCATCTACTTTGCCTCGAGCGGCTTGCTAGGTGGCCAGATTGCTCCTTAAGCTGGCCAATTCAGACCCGGCCTTGTTTAAAGCCTCCTCTGACATATCAAAAACAAAAATGAAGGCTAAGTCGCCAGGATGGTATATTACCAGATGGTTAAGAGTAAGACGATATAAGACAAGTTTCAAGCAGATTGCAAGCAATATGTTCGACACTTGGGGGCTAATGTCTATTTGTTCTCCAAGGGTACAAGAAAGTCCTGGCTCATCTTCATCGAAGTTAAGCCAGCCCTTGGGGGCTACATCGGGCTCTCTGGTCTATCTATACTAAAGTCTCGGCTCATCTTCATCGAAGCTAAGCGGACCCTTGGGGACTACATCGGGCTCTCTGGTCTATTTACACCAAAGTTCCGGCTCATCTTTTATCAAGACAAGCCGGCCCTTGGGGGCTACAGATGGCACTTCAAACAACTACTTACGCGTCCAAACATTGGCTCATGCATTAAGTCTAAAGCTAATCATGGAAGACTACAGGTTAAGTGTTTCTACTTATATCAAGATGCAAAGACCCGGCTTACCATTGGCAAATATTAAGCCGGCCCTTGGGGGCTACGTAATGGTATAAGGGAAAGAAAGCGAGAGTACCTCATATTTCTTCTTCATCAAGTTCACAAGCTTGAGCTCCATATTCCGGCTTGTAGACACGCGGTTCAGATAACCAGCGTGAAGTTCATCAGCTGTCAGCTTCTCTAGCGTGGGGAGCTCAAACTCCAGCTTCTTTGAGGTTTCAGTCGCCTCAGTGTGCTTTGTTAACACGTGAGGTTGAGGAGAGTGAAAGACGGTGCCAGTAATGGTAACATCCAAAATACCCGAATCGTCAGCAACTGGTGAAGGACTCGGCGGCTTAGAATTGGACCTCTGAGGACTCTCAGGAATTATATCCTCAGCTGCTGGCTCAGCAGAGCGACGAGCTTGTTCAGGCGTGTCCTTGGAGGCCGCGGAGGGATCAGTGCACGGTGTAGGAGAATCCGGTTTGGCAGGCTCCGGCTCTCGAGCCTTGGGAGCAGGGGTAGACTCGCCGATTTTCCTTCGTTTTGCTTGGGCCCTGGAAAACACAGAAGGTCATGGTTTGAGCTTTACAGATAATACAAGTTTGAACATAAGCATGAAAGGCACGTACTTTGGATTGATCTTCAGAGGCGGCAAAGCAGTTCCGATAGAGTCGCCGGAGGATGGAGGTGAGTCCTGAAAGCAGTTAAGACAATATAAGACAATGCCGAGTTATAAAAGCAAGGTTGATAAAACAAAGCCAGGTTGAATAAATACCTGAGCTGGCCGCTTCCGTCGAGCCGGAGAATGAGATAACCCGGCCATAAGGTCGTTAGAGACGGTGCTCCGGGTCTGGCGTCGGGAGAGTTGTTGTGGCTTTTTCAAAAGAAAGTGGGGATCTAAGTAAGCAAGAGGATGAGAGAGTGGGACCTTTCGGATGAACCGCTGTATCTTCTGAGGTGCAAGATGTTCTGAGTCGGATGAAACGTAAGTTACTTCGGGAACGTTGGCGTGGCTTGTCTCCATTTCGTCCTGTGGATTATTATTGTCAATAAGGCGCATGAAGAGACGGCCAAGAGAGTCAAGTTCTACCTCTGAGTCGTCAGATTCCGGTTGTTCTTGACGTGCGATTTTCTTCTTCCGGCCGTCAGCTTTGTCCTTTGACTTCGGAGGAGGAACGTACTTCTTTTTCCAGAAGCCGGAGTTGGCCTGCAAGTATAAGCCGGCAGAGGTCAAAAGATTGATAAGTATATATGAATAGCTAATGCGGGAATGAGGAGACCGAAATTCACCCTTAAGTTTGGGGCCAGGTTTGCGGCACAGAAAGGCGCTAACCCGGTGGCGTTGCAAGCTCCAGAAGACTCATGTACAAGGCTCTTGATGGCGGCCACAATGTTATCTTCTGATAACGTGGTAGAGTTAAAGCAAAGGGGGTCATCAGATTCACCCGTATACTCGCACATGAGATGGCTTCGCCAGCTCAGGGGCATGACCCTCCATGAAATCCAGCAGCTGGTTAGATCCATGCCCGTCAGTCCATTGGCCATAAGGACTTTAATCTTTGCGTGAGCCGGAGCGTACTTTGCCCGCTTAGCGGCTGACAACCGGCCAGAGAGCTCAGTTGTTGTTTTGAGCCGAGATGAACGGTAACCCAGCAAGGAATGCTCTCCTTCTGGAGAGGTATCTTTGCAATAAAACTAGGTTTTATTCCAGTCTTTGGGATGACTAGGCATCCAAATAGCCGAAAAGGTAACATACCGTCGCCTCTGAATGGAGATCCTGCCAAGCTCTAGGCTTGGACCAGCTTTCACCTCCGTCTGGCGATTCACGTAAAAGAACTCACGAAAGAGACTCACGGACGGCTCTTCTTATAAGTAAAATTCAATGAGTATTTGGAAGTTACACATGTTGGAGACGGAATTGGGAGCGATATCTTGAGGACACAGTTTAAAGAAGTGAAGGACGTCTCAGAATTTTTTTGAGCCGGGTGGGCTAAACCCGCGCACCAGATGATCTGCGAACACAACTACTTCACCCTCTTGGGGAACGGGTCTTAGCTCGTTGCCTGGAACTCGCCAATGGATGACATCTTCGGCTGGTAAAGTCCCCGTGTCTACAAAATCCATTAGGAATTCTTCGGTGACAGCAAAGCCAACCCAATTGCAAGAATTGGATGCACGAGACATGGCGGCGGCTTAAAACGTGCAAAGTAACAAGGTGTGGCGAGTCAGAAGGTGACAGACAACTAAGGGTGGTTAAAAAGCCTAAGTCTTACAAAGTTAAGTCATCGGAACAGTTTTGATGAAAGTCAGAAAGTCACTAGCGAGTCAAGTTGCAAGGAAAAGAGGAAAATTTTACTAAGTGAGGAAAAACAGTTTTCACAAACTATCTATGCAGTTATGGATCTACAAAACAGGGAAAAATCGGGTTTATTCCAAACCTAGCGATGAATAGTTGAACCAGTGATGTTTGAAGACAGTAAACAGAACAACTATGGATCTACGTGGTGCTATTATCTACTTCCTACGATCTACCACACTAGAAAGGGGGGCATTTTCAAGCGCACTGATCTACCTACTATCGGACATTGCAAAAGCTCGTGTTCTAGCGGCGGAGGAACGCCATGAAAACCCTACCGAAAGCTACAGATCTCAGAGCGGAGAATAACTCACCGGAGATGACACGACGGATGCGGGTGGTGTTCTGGTCCGATCAGGTTGATGCAGCGGCTTGGCGAGACAACAGCGTGAAAGCTTCACCGGAGCGGAAGGATGCTGGAGCGACGGAGTCGGGAGGAAGAAGAAGAGGCGCGAGCGGAGAAGGAAATGAAACTGCCCTCCGCGGTTCTATTTAATAGGAAAAAGGTGGAAACGGGCGCGAGAATCCAGGCGACGGAAGTTAATTGACCAAGACGGACGCCTCGATTTTCGGGATATAGTTTAATAGAGGAAAGATCCGTTGCGGTCGTCAGGGAATCTTTTTGATATCTCTGGCATGACATCACTGCGGGTTACTTTGTCTTACTTTCAGGTGGTAATGAGCAAGACTCGCTGCCAAGTGAGACGGAAGATTGATCAAGACTCGCTGCCAAGTGAGATGGAAGATTGAGCAAGACTCGCCGCCAAGAGAGACGAAAGATTAAGCAAGACTCGCCGCCAAGAGAGACGGAAATTGAAATGAGCAAGCTCAAATCAACCTGGGGTCTAATGTTGGGGATATAACCTCGTGGTAAGACCCGCCCAGGTCATGACTGGCGGCTCATGGGCTAGGCCAAGGATAGGCCTGGAGACATAAGCCCAGACGTATGGCGGCTCACTGAGATGGGCCAAGGTGAGGCCCACACAAAGAAGGCAAAGAAGACCTGGGCGGATAAGCCGCCCAGAGACAGCTTGCTCAGGAAGGCAAGACGGAATAGAGTTAGAGTCGGACACGTTGTAAGAGTCGGTATGAGACTTGTGTAACCCGTGGTCTTGACATCCTACATAAGGGCAAGATCCGGGGCGGCTTAGACAGAAACCAACTAATCGAGAATTAGGTCAAGTGAATCCGCTCCCTTGTAATCGATACTCCAATCAATATAGCTCAAGCAGGACGTAGGCCTTTACCTATTCACGAGGGGCTGAACCTGGGTAAACTCGTGCCCTTCATCCCAACCAACCCCTTTGAGTCAATCACCTTAGCGATGCCCTCGAATCTAAGTCCTCGAACATCTGTTGTGACAAAACCATGACAATACCCCTCCACCACAACTCACTCGCAAGAGAAGCACTCAGAACTGTTCCCCGCTCATATTTGCTGATTTTCTTAGAGAGAACCACCTACCCTTGTGTTGAGGTCAAGATCTTCCACTCCAACCATATGGATCTTGATTTCTAGCCTCCCCAAGTTGATTTCCACCAATCCCATCTCTTCTACCAAGCGAAATCTGTGAGAGACTGATTGTGTGTTGAGGAGTCTATCATCTTGAAGAACAAGAGCAAGGAGTTCATCGTCATTACCGAGCCTATTACCTTTGGGAGGGTGGTGCCTCCTAGATTGGTTAGGTGTTGCTTGGGAGCCTCCTACTTCATGTTGTGGAGTTAACCAAGAAGTTTCTAAGGTCAAGGAGATCGCCTACTTCATGAAGATCTACCCCTAGTAAGGCTAGTCCTCCATGGACGTAGTCCATCATGGTATAGTCAAGGTTGCTTCTTTGTGGAACCCTCCATGGGTAGAGCTCTCCATGGACTCTCGCGACCGTTACCCTCCGTGGGTTGAAGACACCATGAACGTGGATGTACGATAGCACCACCTATCGGAACCACGAGAAAAATCATCATGTCACCAATTGTGTTTGATCTTCCTACCCTCTCTTTACTTACATGCTTGTCTTTATATTCCGCTGCTATACTCTTAGCCATGCATGTGTAGGGTGTACTTGACATACTATGAATGCTAAAATATGCCAAGAATTAAGATTTCACCCCCCCCCCTCTAGCACTACTTTCGATCCTACAAGTGTTATCAGAGCTTTGGTCTCCATTGCATTGGTCTCACAACCTAGGAGAGTATGGCGTCTAGTGAGGGAAATTATCATCGTAGAGGTCTGTACTTTGATGGCACGAATTTTGCTAGTTGGAAGCATAAAATGAAAATGCATTTGCTTGGTCATAACCCCGCCGTTTGGGATGTTGTTCATGTTGGTATGCAAGGTGTATTCTTTGTGGAAGGAAGGGAACCCGATCGCGAAGCGACTCCGGATGAATTGAAGATGTTGCAACTCAATGCTCAAGCATTTGACATTCTCTTCAACTGCCTATGCCCCGAAGAATTCAACAAAATCAACCATGTTGAGAATGCTAAAGAGATTTGGGATACTTTGATTGATATGCATGAAGGTACAGAATTTGTGAGAGAATCCAAGTTGAATGTTCTTCAAAGTCAACTTGACAAGTTCAAGATGAAGGATGGTGAAGGAGTTGTTGAGATGTACTCTAGGATAGCTCTCATCACAAATGAGATTGCTGGCTTAGGAAGCGAAGAAATGACTGACAAATTCATCATCAAGAAGATACTTTGAGCTTTGGATGATCGACATGACACCGTTTGCACATTGATCCAAATGATGCCCAACTACAAAGATCTCAAGCCAATGAAAGTGATTGGTAGAATTGTTGCGCATGAGATGACTCTCAAAGACAAGGAAGAGCTTCACCACAAGTCTAGAGGTGCTTACAAATCCACAAGTGATGCTCCCGCTACCTCAAGCGACAACCTTGTCACAAATGAAGAGATAAGCCTCATGGTCAAGAAATTCAACAAGTTCTACAAGAATAGAAGCAACGATCAAAGCTCCAACTCAAGATATGAAGAGAATCGTTCATCAAGTCATGACCGAAACTGCTACAATTGTGGGAAGCCCGGACACTACTCAAATGAGTGCACGACTCCTTACAAGAGGAAAGAAGAGTCACCAAGAAGACGAAGTTCAAGAGACGAGTCACCTCGAAGAGAGAGGAGTAGAGATGATCGTTATGAACGAAGACCCTCAGGAGAAGTAGGGACTCGGAGAAGAAGGACAAGTACACCAAGAGCTACTCAAGAAGGAAACATCAAGCTCATGTTGGTGAATGGGTTTCCTGCTTCGAATCCGACAACCACTCTGAGAGAAGCTATCACTCCAACTCCGACTATAGTCAAGATGAAGGTGTTGCCAGACTTGCACTAGTGACTACCAACTCATATGATCTATTTGATTCACCAAACGAAGGGAGTGGAATTTGCGTCATGGCTAAAGGCCCCAAGGTATCACACCCCGAGTATCTTGATTTCAATAGTGATGAAGATGACTTGTTAATTGAAGATGACTTGCTATTTGACAAATCTAGTAATGTTAGTCAAAATGAACTTGCTAGTACTCACTCTAGTGTAGATAAGTCGTGTGATGATGATAAGTTGGAAATAGAATGACTAACTCAAGAACTAAAAACTCTTAAGTTAGCTCACGAGTCAACTCTAGAAGATCATAGAGAGCTTGTAAGGACACATGAGAAGCTACGCTTCGAGAAGCTCAACTTAGAGCAAGAGCATGAGTTCCTTAAAGCTATCAATGATGACCTTCAAAAGAAGACTTCCTATTATCTAGTCAAGCGACTTCTCTTATCTACATTCATGCCACAAGTTAAGTCTAAGCAAGCTAGTAACAAAGGAAAGAAAGGTTCTTCAACTAGTAGCAATAAAAATGATAAATCCAATGATATTGCTTCTAGTAGTTCTCTTGATCCCACTAACTCTTCTCTTAGCCAAGTTACACTTGAGCAAGAAAATGAACTCTTGCAAGGAATTATAGATAAAGGTATCTACAAGAGTCTTGAAGGGTGCAAAAAATTTGAGGAGATTGTACGCAAGCACGGAGGATACCGAAAGAATCGTGGTGTTGGCTACTTTAACACTGACGGAGTTGAATGGGAAGAAGGTCAATACCCCAATCCTAAGTTTGTTCCTCTAAAGGAGAAGTATGAAAATACTCTCCCCAGGGGAACAAAAGCTCAAGATGACCTTTCACCACAAGACACCAAGCTCAAGGACAAGAACAGGCTTCAAGAGGACATTGACTCATATGAAGATGAATCCCAAGCTTTGGTGAAGTGGGTTCTCAAGGCTACTACAAGCTCAACTTCTACAAGTGCTACTTCAACACCAAGGATCCCCATCAACTTGATGTGGGTACCCAAGAAGAAGAACTAAAGAAGTTCTTGAGGGGTGACTCCTCCAATGAAATTCACTCACATTCATTATTGGCAAGAACTATTTGCAATCAACATCAACTTCATGCAATAGTTCAAGGAGTCCCACATTCCCTCAAAGGTAAGCAAGGGACAAGGTAATCAAAAAATCAATGGTCCCTCCTATGGGGGGATGTCACATCAAGGGGGAGCTTTACTCCAAGAATTGAGTCAAAGCATCTCTTCGTATGTGACAACATTAAATGCTTTATGTAAAAGTGGTAACCCCACTTGTGCATAAACGATGAGTATGACCTATGATCAAGTATTCTTACTTGGCTCCTAAGTTAATATGCTCATATATAGATGACTCCGTCATCGCCCCAAGTGCTTGTTAGATGCTAGTGTGTATGTGCATGTTTGTCATGATTTCATTTGACATCTTATTGTGTGAGCATGTTGGTCTGCATTTATTTTCTCATTCGAGGACATCCAATTATTGCTATTTGGCTCTTGATTTTCTCTTTTGCCTATTGGATGGACAAGAATACCTAGGACCACTCCTTTAGCTATTTATGCTTTCTCACCTCATACTCTATTCATGTTGCATCACAAAATTTGAACAAGTGCTTTTCGATCCCTCTGTGTGTGGAGCACTCGGAGTTCCGTATCGTCAAGGACTGACCATTAAAACCTCCCAAGTGCATCTCGATGGAACCAACCCCAAAATCTCGGTCTCACCGAATGCCTAGGGTTGATCTGGTATTCTTACCTCGGTAAGACCGATTTCATATTCTCGGTTACACCGAGTTTCCCTGTCAGTTGACAGTTTTGAAACTCGGTGACACCGAAAATATCAAATCGCTGTCACTGACAGTGAAGGGCATATAAGATGTGGTCCCGACGGTTCGAAATTTCAATCTTCAATCGTCGCGCCCCAAACCCTAATCTGCCGCAGAAGGACCCCCTGGTCATTGCCTTGCCTCCCCGTGCGTCTCTGCCACTGCGAATCTCGCCGTCGACGGGCATCTTCGCCGTCGTCGCCGCCGTAGCGGATCCGTCACCGAGCTAGGGTACGGATTTGATCTTTCTTGCGCTCCCCGTCTGATTCTTGCGCAATAAAGTTGATTTTCTCTATAAACCACAGTGTGCATATATTTCTATCCACGGGAAAACTCCATAGATTAGACAACCATCGATTTTTAGGGTTTTACCTTCCGCCCGATGGAACTCGGTAGAACCGAAGTGGACAAATCGGTATCACTGATTTGCCTGTCTGTGTTGCTGAGAATTGTCTCGGTGAAACCGAGTACTTCTTTTCGGTCTCACCGAAAAAAGTGCCAAGTTTCTATTGATGAGATAGTCAGTCTCGGTAGCACCAAATTTTTTTGCTTCGGCTGTACCGATTTTCATGTGACAGAATGTAAAATCTTGAAAATCTTTTGTTCAAACTTCAAAAATCAGCCTCATTTTGTGATGACTTATCCTATTCTACTCTTCTATACTCTATTCACAGGGTCAGGATGTCAGGTTCAGACAGTCAGAATTTGCCAGAGCAGAACGTTGAGACGAGTTCACGCACGAGTCCTGAGTCCAGTTCTTCCAAAAATCCAGGCACTCCGAGTTCTCATGGGTTGCCTAAGGCTGCCACTAGGACAAGGAAGAGACTCAACTCAGAGGAAGAGGATTCTGATTTTGTCCCAGAAGAGATTCTTGCTAAGAAGCAAGAGAAGGCTGCTAGGAAGACTGCCAATGAGGCCACCTCATCTAGGAAGGTGGTCAGCAAAGTTTATTCTCCTGCAGAGACCTTCAAAGCACCTGAGAGTGCTAGGGCCACTATGACTCTTCACCTTGAGTCCCCTCCCAGGAAGGCAGGTGAGAAGAAGAAGGTTAGGAGAAGGTATTGCAAAGCTACTATCCTCTCCTCCTCACCTGAGCACCAAACTGAAGAGACTGAAGAGGAGGAACATGTTTCCAAGGCCCCTCCTAAGAAGAAGGCCAAGAAACTTTTGGCTGATGCTATGCCCAAGCCAGGCACCTCCAAGAGCACCAAGGCAACTTCAAAGAAAGTTGCTGCACAGAAGTCCAAGAGGACTACCAGAGACATACCTGATGCTGAGAAGAACAAGAAGTCCACCTTCAGAGAAGCTGATGGTGATGATGCTATGACTGTTCTAATGAAGCTCAGACCTCACCTTCCAGTTCACGATGCTAGCCCCCCAGTAGCTGAGGATGTGAAGAAGAGGAAGGATTCAGGGTTGGGGGCATGGAGAACTATTGATCCATATGCCCAGAGGAAAAAGATTGTTGTGGACTACAGGTTTTACACCAAAGAGCAGCAAGACTTCTGTGAGACAATTTTGCTAGAAAGAGCCCTACAGTCAGTGACATGAGATATGTTGACTAGAAGTACATCAAAGATAATGAGGATTACTTTCCATGTGTCCAAGACAACTTCCACTGTATTGGACTTGATGAATTTTTTGGGAAGGAGTTCACTGCTTGGAACGATGAGATGATCATGCAATTCTACTCCACTGCACATTTATATGGAGATGGTAGGATTGTCTGGATGATTGAAGGAGCACGATATGAATCTTCTGTTGATGAGTGGGCTACCATCTTAGGAGTCCCAGAGGTTCAGGATGGAGATTTGGATGTCTACACAGAATCCAAGGAGAGCCACAATGCTATGAAGGATATGTATAATCCTATCCCTGCAGATAAAGTGCAATCTCACAAGCTTGGTTCTATCTACTTTCTCCAGCCAGGCCTCCGTACCATGAACACTATCCTGAGGCATACCTGGATGCCCAAGTCTGGAGATGAGAAGATGATTCGTGGATACTCCATCAACATGCTCATCCATCTTGATCGTCACACCAGGATTCGAGTGATGGACTTGATAGTAGAGACTGTGAAGAGGGTTGTTGCTGATCAGAAGTGCTCATGCTGCTACGCACCCTATATCCAGATGCTCATCAGTTCTCATTTTGAGAAGCACATCTTTGCTCTGGACAGTCCCCATTTGCCACTTCAGCCGGACTTTGAGGATAATGTTGTGGTGATGGACCTAGACCATCCCACATTAGCTGCAGCTCAGGCACATGCAGAGGCAGAAGCAGAGGCAGCTCGAGCCACTAGTGCTCAGGTTCCCAGGTCCAGGAACGAGCAGATGGATCTTTTGATCACTACTGTCCTGGAGATGAAGAAGGACATCAAGACCATCATGGTGTTGGGAGACGTAGTAGTAAATCAACAAAATTCCTACGTGTCACCAAGATCTATCTATGGAGAAACCAGCAACGAGTGAGGAGAGATTGCATATTCATACCTTTGAAGATCGCTAAGCGGAAGCGTTACAAGAACGTGGTTGGTGGAGTCGTACTCGTAGCGATTTAGATCGCGGTGGACTCCGATCTTAGCGCCAAACAACGGCACCTCCGCGTTCAACACACGTGCAGCCCGGTGACGTCTCCTACACCTTGATCCAGCAAGGAGGAAGGAGAGGTTGGGGAAGAGCTCCAACAGCAGCACGACGGCATGGTGGTGGTGGAGCAGCAAGGTATTCCCGCAGGGCTTCGCCTAAGCACTGCGGAGGAGGAAGAAGAGAGGTAGGGCTGCGTCGTGGGAGAGAGATCAAATCTTGTCTCAAAACAGCCAAAACCTCAAGTATATATAGGAGGAGGGAGAGGGAGGGCTTCCTTGGCCCCTCCTCCAAGGAGGAGAGAGCTTCGGCCGAAGCTAGGGAGGAGTCCACCTCCCACAAGGGAGGTGGATCTCTTCCTTTTGAATCTCCTTTAGCCTTATCTCCTTATCCCTAGCTGCATGGGCCTTTCCGGAAGGACTTGGACAGCCCAATAAGGGCTGGTACACCTCCTCTAACATCCCACAAAGTCCTTTGGTCATGACACCCCTCTCGGGGGTCCTTCGGCACCCTCCCGGCACTCCCGGTACACTACCGATGAGCCCGAAAACTTTCCGGTGACCAAAACTGGACTTCCTATATATCAATCTTTACCTCCAGGCCATTCCGGAGCTCCTCATGACGTCCGGGATCTCATACAAGACTCCAAACAACCTTTAGTAATCACGTATACCATTTCCCTATAACCCTAGCGTCATCGAACCTTAAGTGTGTAGACCCTACGGGTTTGGGAGACACGTAGACATGACCGAGACACCTCTCCGGTCAATAACCAACAGCGGGATCTAGATACCCATGTTGTCTCCCACATGCTCCACGATGATCTCATCGGATGAACCACGATGTCGGGGATTCAGTCAATCCCGTATACAATTCCCTTTGTCTATCAGTATGATACTTGCCCGAGATTCGATCGTCGGTATCTCTATACCTTGTTCAATCTCGTTACCGACAAGTCTATTTACTCGTTCCGTAATACATCATCTCGTGGCTAGATCCTTAGTCACATTGAGCTCATTATGATGATGTCTTACCGAGTGGGCCTAGAGATACCTCTCTGTCACACAGAATGACAAATCCCAGTCTCGATTTGTGCGAACCCAACAGACACTTTCGGAGATACTCGTAGTGCACCTTTATAGCCACCCAGTTACGTTGTGATGTTTGGCACACCCAAAGCATTCCTACGGTATCCGGGAGTTGCACAATCTCATGGTCTAAGGAAACGATACTTGACATTGAAAAGCTTTAGCAGACGAACTACACGATCTTGTGCTATGCTTAGGATTGGGTCTTGTCCATCACATCATTCTCCTAATGATGGATCCTGTTATCAATGACATCCAATGTCCATGATCATGAAACCGTGACCATCTATTGATCAACGAGCTAGCCAACTAGAGGCTCACTAGGGACATGTCGTGGTCTATGTATTCACACATGTATTATGGTTTCCGGTTAACACAATTATAGCATGAACAATAGAGAATTATCATGAACAAGGAAATACAATAATAACCATTTTATTATTGCCTCTAGGGCATATTTCCAACACATGGATACTCAGGAGAGCCTTGCAAACATCATTGATGATAGAGTGAAAACTCGAAATGACAAGGTTGATGGGCTGACTAAGACAGTCAATGAGCTCAAGAAGGAGGTTGATGAAGCCCCAATCCATCGCACCTCTTCAGAGTCTGAGTCTTCTGATGATGAGGAGGATAGTTCACCTATCAGGACGAATGCTCAGTTCACGACTAAGGCTAGGACTCCTACAGTACCAGCTCCGGAGATGAGGCCTTCATCTTCTGCTCCAGCCGTAGTATCTTCATCACCATCAGCTCCAGTGTCTCCAGTATCTACTCCAGCTCCATCCAGGACTTCAACAGAAGTCTTCGCCGACGTAGTTCACTCAACTCCACCATCGACGACCGGAGGAGATCAGCCGCAGAACGATTAGCTATATCTCTTTGAACTTTTTGGTAACTTGTTTCCAAAGGGGCAGAAGTTGTATATAGATCTTAGGCTTCGAGCGAGAGAGCGTCTGTTTTTATTTGCTGGTTTTACAAAACATTTGGTTCGTTTGGTTTGACGTGAGATACTTTTGTGTTTGTGTGTGATCATACACTTTATGCGTGTTGCTACTATTTCCTATCAATTGATGATTATGTGATGATCACTCACTTTGCTTGTTGTGTTGTGCTATGTTGATTAACTCTAATTACTCTCGCACACCACCAAGTTGTATGTGACATGGAAGAAGTGCCCCATGTACCTAATAGATTGTGCATTTGCATTCAAACGCAAATTTAAAATAATGCATAAATTTAGGGGGAGCTCTTGCTTATCACATACTTCTCAAAGCGACGATCATATTCATTGATTATATCATATGTCGAAGCTTTGATCTATATGTTGTCATCAATTACCAAAAAAGGGGAGAGTGAAAGCACATTTGCTCCCTTTGTGGTTTTGGTAATTAATAACAACATATATGTCATTGAACTAATGTTTCCACCAAGTGTATTTCATGAAATGTTCAATGATAGGATTGGCAAAAGGATTGTGGAGATTGTGTAATACCCCAAGATGCAAGGAATAGCATTGGCCAAGCTTCAAGCAAAGGACTCTACATTTTACATTTGTGAGAAATCACTTTGAGTCCATAGGAAAGCCAATACTATTAAAAGGGGGTAAGGTTTTTTTGGTGAACAAAATGCTCATACGTGCACAAGTGATAGTCACCATATACACCCACAAGCTCTTCCACAAAAGTCTGTCCAAAGCCAAATACTCAAAATCGGTGCAACCAACATTCCACACTCGATGCCACCGATTCCAAACCCTAGACAGACTCATCCAAACCCTAGATTTTCGGTGCAACCGATACTGCATTCGATGCCACCGAGTTGGGTTGCCAACTTTCTGTTATGCAAGTTCATAGTTTCGGTCCCTCCGAGATTGTTGAATCGGCGTCACCGAGATTGGACATTCTGACCGTTGGTCACCTTATCGATGCAACCGAGATTCCTATATCGGTCTCACCGAGATTCAAAAGTTGCTAACTTTAAGTCACTTCGATACAGCCGAGATTTAGACATCGGTTCCACCGAGTCTGACTTATTGTGTGTAACGGTTGGATTTTTTGGAGATGCCTATATATGCCCCTCCACCACCACTCACTCGCAAGAGAAGCACTCAGAACTGTTCCCCACTCATATCTACTGATTTTCTAAGAGAGAAGCACCTACCCTTGTGTTGAGGTCAAGATCTTCCACTCCAACCATATGGATCTTGATTTCTACCCTCCCCAAGTTGCTTTCCACCAATCCCATCTCTTCTACCAAGCCAAATCGGTGAGAGAGTGATTGTGTGTTGAGGAGTCTATCATCTTGAAGCACAAGAGCAAGGAGTTCATCGTCATTACCGAGCCTATTACCTTTTGTAGGGTGATGCCTCCTAGATTGGTTAGGTGTCACTTGGGAGCCTCCTAGATCGTGTTGTGGAGTGAACCAAGAAGTTTGTAAGGGCAAGGAGATCGCCTACTTCGTGAAGATCTACCCCGAGTAAGGCTAGTCCTCCGTGGACGTAGGCCGTCATGGTATAGTCAAGGTTGCTTCTTTGTGGAACCCTCCGTGGGTAGAGCTCTCCGTGGACTCTCGCAACCGTTACCCTCCGTGGGTTGAGACTCCATGAACGTGGATTTACGATAGCAGCACCTATCGAAACCACACAAAAAATCATCATGTCACCAATTGCATTCGATCTTCCTACCTTCTCTTTACTTACATGCTTGTCTTTATTTTCCGCTACTATACTCTTACACATGCATGTGTAGGGTGTCCTTGACATACTATGAATGCTAAAATCTGCCAAGAATTAAAATTGGGAAAAAGTAAGATTTCATTTGGTCAAGTAGTCTAATCACCCCACCCCACGCCCCCTCTAGCACTACTTTCGATCCTACAAATTCCCGATGAAATATCTGGGAATATCGGTTCACTATCGACGTCTCACCATTGCGGAGTGGAAGCATGTTGAGGAGCGGCTAGAGAAACGACTGGGCGGTTGGAAAGGCAAGTTGCTCTCAGTTGGAGGACGAGTGGTTTTGATTAACTCTGTCCTCACAAATATGGTTCTCTATATGCTTTCTTTCTTCCAACTCCCCAAAGGGGTCCTACAAAGAATGGACTATTTTAGATCCAGTTTTATTTTGGCAAGGAGATGGTGAGAAGAAAAAATATAGGTTGGCCAAATGAAGCTTGGTTTGTACACCGAAAGACCAAGGTGGTCTTGGAATTCATGACCTGCAGGTCAAGAGCGAGGCACTACTTAGTAAATGGTTGTTCAAACTTCTTACTGAGGATGGTGTTTGGCAAACCATGTTGTGCAACAAGGATCTAGGCCCAAAGGCGGTGTCTCATGCCTATTGGAAACATGGTGACTCGCACTTTGAGGTTGGCCTAATGGTGGCAAAGAAATATCTCTTTCGCTTTGGGTCTTTAACGATAAAGGATGGCTCACAGGTTCGTTTCTAGGAAGACATGTGGCTAGGAAATGCCTGTCTCCAAGAACAATACCCAGCCTTGTACACCATTGCTCGTGATAAAAGTAATACTATTGCGCAAGTGCTTAGTTCATCCCCGCTGAATATTTCATTCAGGCGGGATTTGATTGGCCCTCGACTTATGTCATGGCATAACCTTCTATCCCGGCTGGAATCGCTTAATCTGATAGAAGGTCGGGATGTGTTTCACTGCAATCTCACAACATCCGGGTCTTTCACAGTAGATTCTATGTATCGTGCGCTTATGCATTCTGAGATACCAGTGAGTAATAACAAGAAAATTTGGAAGTCGAAGATTCCACTAAAAGTTAAAATCTTTATGTGGTATCTTCATAGGGGAGTTCTACTAACCAAAGACAACCTTGCACAACGCAATTGGCCAGGAAGTAAGAAGTGTTGCTTTTGTGCTCATGATGAGACAATCAAACACCTCTTTTTCCAATGCAAGTATGCACGTTCTACATGGTCAGTCATCCAAATAGCGTTAAATTTGTAACCATCCACAAGTGTTGCCAGCATATTTGTTCATTGGTTGGATGGTATTCTAAATAGTTTCAAAACGCTAATAAGGATGGAAGCGTATGCCTTACTTTGATCGCTTTGGCTATGTAAAAATGATTAGGTTTTTAATGACAAAAATGCCTCTGCTCTACAGGTTATTTTCCGTTGTACGCATTGGCTTCGTATGTGGTCTACGCTGCAACGATCGGAACACCGACGACTGTTCAAGGCGGTGTGTACGCGGTTGGAACAGGTGGCTACGGAGGTTTTTTCCCAACATGGATGACAGCATAACCTTCGGATCGATCCATCGCCGCGTTTGACATAGGCAAAGTGTTGGTCTATAGGACTCTACTATTGCCGATTTGTCAGTCTTGTTACATTTTCTACCATCAGACTCTTGTTATTTGGCTCTTGTTATTTGGCTGTGTGCATCCTATCTATGCAGAGGTCGGGTATTGCTCATAATGTTTTTGTACCCCTTGATGCTACATTTGAGATAATAAAATTACCTTTTATCGAAAAAATGTCTTCAATCGGCCATCTTGCCTTTCTGGGGCTGCATATGTCTTGGTGGCATAAAACTCGGTCGATTCAGATTTAACCGATCGAAGTCTCAGTGGACTACATAACCATTGGTTTTTTGCATGAAGATGCGTACTGGACTGAAAAATGTTGACATACAACGAAAACGGAGAAAAGGAAAACAAACAAAGAAAATGTTGAAACCTCATGAGGAAACGAAGAACACTCATGAAAACTAAGGAAAAAATATAAAGAAAAGCAAAGAAAATTGAGAAGAAAAAGAAAAGCCAATAAAAAACGTAGAAGCAAACAGAAGAAATGCCAAAGAAAAAACAAAAACTGTAAAAACCATAATAAAACAAAGAACTATGAAAAGCAATAAAGAAACCAGGGAATAAAGAAAGAAATAAGCCAGGTAAAACGTATCGAACAGAGTTACTGCAAGCTCGAGGGAACATGCTGACCCACTATTGTATTCCCTCCGTCTAAAATAAGTAATTCAAAAGTGACTCAATTTTACACTAACTTTAATACAAAGTTGAGTCATTTTTAAGTCATTTATTTTGGGACGAAGGGAGTACATCACACGAAAGAGCTTCACGCGATGCGAAAGATACTCTAGCTACATGCATGATCAACATTATACAACACACATTTCATATTTTGCTAAATGCTTGATTAACATTTTTCAAATGCAAGATTAACATTTTTATAATACATGGCAAATATTTCTTCTATGCATATTTAATATATTTTTAAATGATTGATTAACATTTTTCAAATGCATGCTTAATACCGTCTATGTCCCAAAAATAAGTGGGATTATTTCTTAATACATAATCAACATTGTTTCTATACACATTTAATTTTTTTGAAATGCTTGATTAAAAAAATTCAAACTTGTTTGACAGTTCTTTTTCAAATGCTTGATTAACATTGTGAAATACATGATCAATTTTTTCACACATTGTACCTTGTCGAAGAATGTATACAATATATCTAGATACATTTATTTCTCCGACAAATATTTTAGAACGGAGGAAAACATTGTATCTATACATATTTGGCATTTTTCAAATGCTTTGGTCAACTGGTTTTCAATCTCTTCTGTGAAAAGGGATTTTTGTAAAATATTTATTTGTAATATTTGGAAGTATAAATCAAAATAAAAAGCAAAAACAAAAATCTGAAAAATACGAGCTTGAGGCCTCCCGCGCGCCTGGCCCGGCCCATGTCGCTTCGCCAGGGCCATCTTGCTTATCTATACCTATTAATAAAGAAAATAGGTATTCTTGATCCGTCATGCTATTTCGCAAAAAAAAAGTCAAGTTTTGACAATCAACCTGTAGTACATATTAATTGATTTTTTTAAAACCCATAGCTTCTTAATCCTAACTTCAAATTGACATCTTATATATGGAATTTGATTAAAAATATGTAGAATCTGAATATGATATTATTTTATCTGTTAACCATTTGAAAATACTATTTATGATGAAACCTTAATTAATAGCGCATGATCAGACTTTCCTTCGTATCAGTGCTGAGCCAAATTGAAAATGAGCACTTCGGCAAAACCAGGATGGGAAACAAAAACAATATCTATAACCACGTATGCACGCTTTGTCAAAACCTCATAGAAAAATAGATTTATCATCCTATGTCACGAGGGAGACGTCTTAATGTTGATAACATTACAACCTGTCATGATGGTGTGAACACTGAGACCGGCGTCGACGAGGATGGAAAAAAGGATAAATAGAAACACAGATGAAATGTCATGTGTTGAAATAAAGGACATGGACCTATAAACTCATGGTCATTAAATTAGTGAGTGTTTTTTCACCCGCTGCAACACACGCGCTCATTTGCTAGTAAATGTTAAAAAGAACATTGTTGGACAAAATGACACAAAAAAGCCCACCGGAGAATAGATACAACCCAAAGTCGACACGTAGCCACGCACCCCTATCGACCTCGAGTTAGCCACGGTCTTTTGATAAAAAAATAAGTTGGCCACGTGCCAAATGCAACCGCTCCACCGCCACATGCCCGATCGGTCGTCCTCCTCTCCCCGGCGGCATGACCAACATTGTCCCTTCCCCTTCTCTGGCGGTCGCGCCCTGCTGTCCCGCGCGCTACGATTTCCTCAACTCCACCAAGCCGCCCGCTAACTAAGTCGCGGGTCTCGGCCGTGGCGCCACCGGCTTTACCACCCGTTCCGACATCGGGTCGGCCCGCACCGCTGCGGTTGCCGCTCCCTCCCTTGGGCATGGCCGTGGGAAGCCCCCCGGGGAGGACGAAGGTGGCGACAAGGATGAGGGATACGATGATAACCAAAAGTTTGACGAGTTCGAGGGCAAGGACGCCGGCCTCTTCTCCAACGCGACGACAACGACGACGACCGCGAGGCCGATGCCATCTCGGAGACCGTCGACCAGAGGATGGGCCTACGCCGCAAGGAACAGTGCGAGGCGCGGCTCAAGCAGGAGATTTAGAAGTACCATGCGTCGAACCCTCAGATCACCGAGCAGTTCGCTGATCTCAAACGGACAGGATTTATAAAGCACAGGCTCCGGACACCTCTTATCCTTACCCTCCATTCTTGCTTTGAGATTTGTGCTATACAACTAACTTAGTACATGAATTTTTTTTTTGTTTCTTCAAAACAAAACAACATATGAACTTCGAACTTTGTAGGACAAATCATTCTTACTACAATGTGGGAAAAAACTTTCACATTTTTTGGTCCGACATAAATATACAAAATAAGATTTTTTTTTAGTAAAAAATATTATTTTCAGTATATATGATTCATGGAAAAAATCTGAAAGTATGTTCCCACATTCTAGTTAGAATCTTTCGTTGTCCTCCAAAGTTTAAAGTTCATATGTTGTTTTATTTGAAAGAAACAAAAAAGATAAAAGGTGCTTGCAAGAATCGCGATGCAGAAATGGATTGTTAGATAAGGGAATGTAGGAAAACCTATGTTTTCTCAAATGTTAACCATCTCAAGCGGAAACTGACAGATGTTTCAGTGCAGGAGTGGGAGAGCATACCTGAAATTGGGGACTATTCGACGCGCAACAACAAGAAGCGTTTCGAGAGCTTTGTGCCGGTGTCGGACACTCTACTCGAGAAGGCCCGACAGAGCAGGGGCATGTCACAGTGCTGGACCCAACAGCGGCACAAAGACACCGTGAGCGCAAACGCCGGTTACCGACCTGACCGCCGTCGACGAGGGTCGGGGTACCGTGCTTTCGCACAAGTTGGACAGGTTGTCGGATTCAGTTTTCGGGCTCACTGTTGTTGATCTAAAGGGATACCTTACAGACTTGAACATCATGAAAAATACTAGCAATGCCGAGATCTCTTACATCAAGAAGGCAAGACTGCTGCTCAGGTCTGTGACGCGGACCAACCCAAAGCATCCTCTGGGTTGTATTGCTGCTACTACGCTCAAAGAGGTCACTGGCAAGCTCCAGTCTGCTCGGCAACTCATTCAGCGCGGCTGTGAGGAGTGCCCCAAGAATGAGGATGTTTAGATCGAGGCATGTCGGTTGGCTAGCCCAGATGAGTCCAAGACGGTCATTGCCAGGGGTGTCAAGGCAATTCCCAATTCTGTGAAGCTCTGGGTGCAGGCTGCACAACTAGAGACCTGTGATTTGAACAAGAGCAGGGTTTTGAGGAAGGTGTTGAAGCACATTCCTAATCCAGTTAGGTTGTGGAAGGCTGTTATGGAGTTGGCAAATGAGGAGGATGCAAGGATGTTGCTTCACAGGGTTGTGGAGTGTTGCCTGCTTCATGTCGAGTTGTGGCTTGCCCTATCATGGCTCGAGACCTATGACCAGGCAAGGAAGGTGCTTAACAAAGCCAGGGAGAAGCTCGACAAGGAACCTGCCATCTGGATTGCAGCTGCAAAGCTGGAGGAGGCTAATGAGAATACCCAATCTGTAAGCAAGACGGTTGAGAGAGGTGTAGAATGTTTGCAGAGAGAAGGGTTGGATATTGACAGGGAGGCGTGGCTCAAGGAAGCCGAAGCTGCACAGCAGGTCGGGTCGGCTCCGTGCTTACTTGCCAGGCTATTGTCAAAACTGACACTATTCATAATGAAAGTAACATATATATCACCATAGCAAAAAATATGATGTGACAGGTAATTAATGAGAAAGTAAAAGTTACAAATGGCATTCTTACAGCAGAGCAAGTATCTCAGCAGTTGAGGAGACTTGTATCGGATTCTTACCAGTGGGCTCCTGTCAGAGAGTGGAGTTTCCTAGAAGGGAAGATCTCCAACGTTTGTTGACTTTCGGAGTCAGTAAGGTCGGCGGGAGCAAGTGTTTGCTAGAATTCGAGGAGTGCAAAAAAACAGATCCATTGGGTACAAGGCTGAGGAAGGTATGGATTAGATTCTCCGGCATTCCAGAGATTGTACTGAATGACTTTTTAGTTGTCTGGAGCATAGGCTCGTTGGTGGGTAAGACTGAAAAAGTTGATATGCCATTCACACGCAAACGTGGTGTTGCTAGGCTGCTTGTGACCGTTCTTGATGTAGAATGTATACCGGATTACACACCTTGGTTCTATGACGGTGTGCATTACGATCTCGATGTGGAGGTGGAGGAGAACCAACCATAGATTCACGATGGTGACGTTGTCATGACGGACGGCGGTGACCATGATGGGGACAAGGGAGATGCGAACAAGGATGAGAAATCCGACAAGACCAATGAGGGGTATATTCCATCATCTTCGACGGCCACAGATAATCAGACCAGTAGTGGAGCTGCCACTACCACCACGCCTATGGCGACTCTCCGGTTTGGTTCGATAACGATGTCGGCGCCGAGCAGACTTTGGGGGGCTGGCATCGAGGTTCAGAAAAACGGTGATGAGACCGTGACAGAGGGAGTATCGGCGACTGGACATGTGCAGAAGGCTGTGCATGCATCTTTTGTTCAGGCGGATACCGCGCCGCGACATGACTGGGCTACGTCGCACACGTTGGCTCGGGACCCCCTACCTGAGATCCGCCGGTTTTGACACCGACATTGGTGCTTTCATTGAGAGTTCCGCTATGAACAACGAAGGAATCGATGGCTCACCTCATCACGAGCAATGAGATCTGCATCCAGGGGACCCTTACCGCCGATCAGACTCTCACAGGCGGCGACATCTTGTCGCACGCCGACCCTATCAGCCACCTTGGCCAGATCGGAAACTTTTCCCCCGATCAGAGAACCAGGTTCAGAACCTTAGAGTTCGTCGTTGATTCACGGGGATTACTCGTCCTGATGGAACTTTTGACCCTTGAGGAAGAGCCAGTAAGTCTCGACGCCTTGACGCCGAAGACAATGGGCTTCGCCCCCAATGGAGTCGTCACCCCCGGGCGATCTAGAACACCCAATCCGGCCAATGTGACCCGATCCACCATGGCCAGACGGAACACGGAGCTGCTTTCGCGTAACTCCGGAACCACCACGCCGCATATTGACTCCACTCGGCTCAACGACACGCATCCTATCATCACCTCATTCTTAAACGAGCTATTCGATCGGATTGAAACTATGCGTATGTCGGATGACCAGGTTCCGGTCTATGATCGGCTTGGGATTAAGCCCTATGATAGGGAGATTCGCGTTCCCATGGTCACCCACCTTGTCGCTACCATCGAGTGTCCGGCGGAGGACTCGTCCCAACGACCAGAATTAAAAACAGTCTACACAGCGGCCTCTGATCACTAAGACTTCATCGGCGAGCCAGACGCTGGAATTTTTTCTAAAGCCGAACCATCATCGGTCCAATATCTATCACACAATTCGGAGTCCGTAATTCTGAACACCCAATGTGGCATGGGGTCGAATTTTTTCCCACCCATCACCCAAGATGATGATTCCAGTATCGCACCAAAGCCCGTGTCTTCAGACTTTCGGGACATCAAACAATTACCAGGAGAGTCGGTCCATCACTTTTGGGCCAGACTCCTACTCGCTAGAAGCAGGAAAAAAGGTCTTGGTAGCCAAGATATAATGGCAAATTTCAGTCGCAATTGCCATGATGAAGGGATTCTTAACGCCCTGGCTCGCCGACGCATTCGTGACTTTTCGGAGTTATCCAAATTGGTACAAAAATATTGTGCCATGGAAAGCGCTTGGCAATCTGAACGGTTATTTTCGGAACCAACTTTCTCCGAACACCCTATTGGAGATCGGGAAAAGAGGATACCTCCAAAGCGGCCAGCCAGATTCGAACCCGTTGAAAAAAGAAATAGGACCCTTTCAGGGTCAGTACTGTCCTTGACGAACTATTGGATAAACCTTGCCCCATACATTCCGTATTGCTTAACACAAACCCGACTCATAGCCTTAGAGCTTGCTGGGTCGTCAGGCAGGTCGCAAAGAGCGGTGAGGCCATCCTTGAGGCGTTCCACCGAATAGGCGCTCTTCATCATCGCCCGAATACAATGCCGAAGTTTTGACGGTCTACGAAACGTTCCCCTTGAGGAACAGGAGGAAAAGAGCTCTTAGAGAACTCGAACAGGTCTACCATGTGGCAATTACAAGTGTATGGACAGACATACCCATCACCTTCGGAGATACTGACCGACCAGCCATTCTTTCCGGTCATTCACCAGCCGCACTAGTCTTGAACCCCATAATTGATGGCTACAGGTTACATAAGGTTCTAATGGACGGCGGCAATGGTTTAAACCTAATCTACGAAGACACACCCTGGAAAAAATGCAGTTCGACCGATCTCGCATCGAGCATAGCAACACGACTTTCCGGGGAATTATTCTAGGGAAAGAGGCGCGCTGTTCAGGACGTATCATCCTGGACGTAGTGTTCGGCACGCCAAAAACTACCGATCCGAAGAGCTTTTCTTCCACATCGTGCCTTTCCCAAGTGGCTACCACGCCCTATTGGGACGTGATGCCTTCACAAAGTTTCAGGCTATACCCCATTATAGGTACATGAAACTCAAAATGCCAGGACCAAATAGGCTGATCACAATCACTAGTGATCCGAATATCGCCCTTCAGGCCGAAATCAAAACGGCGGCACTCTCCCTCAAGGCACTCACCGAGACCTTCGTTGCAGAAGAACTAACCGCATTGCGGTCAACGGTTGACAAGGATGACGTGTCCTCAACAAAAGGCCCAAGCCCACGTCCTTTAAACCCGCAGAGGAAATCGTTAAGTTTCATGTGCATCTGATGGACCCCAATAAGACAAAGTCCATCGTAGCTCAGCTTGATCCCATAGTGGATGAGGCACTGCAAACCTTTCTATAGGAAAATTGGGATATCTTCATCTGGCATCCTTCAGATATGCCCGGAATCCCACGTCGGCTTGCAGAACATAGTCCGAATATCATTGCAGTCTTCAAGCCCGTTAAGAAGACTCTGTGCACTTCTCCGAACCCAAACGACAAGCTATGGGTGAAGAATTAGCCAAACTCCTAGAGGCCGGATTCATTCTGGAGATTAAGCACCCCCGAATGGTTGTCAAATCTGGTGATGGTACCAAAGAAAGATAAGTCCTCGCGGTTGTGCGTCGATTTTAAAGACCTCAATAAAGCTTACCCTAAGGACCCATTCCCCTTACCGCGCATAGACCAGATCATTGATGCCATAGCCGGACATGATTCGTTGTGTTTCCTCGACGCTTATTCCGGATACCATCAATCAAAATGAAGGAATCCGACCAAGCAACAACCGCATTCATCACCCCCTACGAGCCATTTTTCTTTAACACGATGCCCTTTGGACTAAAAAAATGCTGCGGCTACATACCAGCGCATGATCCAGACTTGTCTCGCGACACAGGTCGGTAAGACGGTCGAGGCATATGTGGACGACGTGGTAATTAAAACCAAGCAAGTCAGCCAGCTGGTCGATGACCTACGGCAAACCTTCGCCAGCCTACGTGAGTACGACATACGACTCAATCCAGAAACATGTGTATTCAGAGTTCCCTCTGGCAAACTACTCGGATTCATCGTCTCCCATAGAGGAATAGAAGTGAATCCGGCTAAGATCTGCGCTCTATTGGAACTTGCAATTCCCACAGAGCTAAAGCATGTCCAGAGGCTGGTAGGTTGTGTTGCGGCGTTAAGCCGCTTTATATCCCGCCTCGGAGAGAAGGCTTTACCGCTCTATAAGCTGCTAAAATGGACCAACAACTTCGAATGGACCAACGAAGCAGCGGTTGTGTTAGAATACATTAAAGTATTACTAGCAACCAACCCCATACTCATAGCACCAGGCGCCGGTGAGCCCATGTTTTTATACGTATTGGCAACCAACCAAGTCATTAGCGCAATGCTCATCATTGAACGAGATGAGGAGGGACATAAATTCCGGACTCAGAAGCCAGTTTATTATGTGTCAGAAGTACTAACGTAGTGCAAGTCCAGATACCCGCACTACCAAAAGATAGCCTACACAGTATTTATGGCATCACGGAAACTCAAACACTACTTCCAAGAGTGTGCGGTAATGGTAGCATCCGAAGTACCCCTGAACGATATCATCAACAATAGGGACGCCACCGGCCGCATAGCCAAGTGGGCCATTGAGCTCCTTTCCTTTGAAAAAACCTACAAGCCACGTCGTGCCATAAAATCTCAGGTATTAGCTGGCTTCTTGGCTAAATGGACAGAGGCCGAGATCCCCAAGGAATACAGTGCATACTCCCATTGGACAATGTACTTTGATGGATCCAAAACCTTGGCCGGACTGGGGGCTGGAGTTATCCATACATCCCCCACAGGCGACAACGTGTGATATGTGTTGCAGATTATGTATGCTGAATCCAACAATGCAGTCGAATACGAAGCTCTTTTACATGGTCTTCGGATGGCAGTTTCAATGGGCATACGACGGCTGGAGATACGGGGAGACTCCAACTTGCCAGCTCCCAAATCAATGGTGAATTCGATGCCAAAAACCCGAAGATGGCGGCGTACAGAAACGCCATCTTAAAAATATCCGCACAGTTCGAGGGGTTGGGATTTCACCACGTCCTCGCGACAATAACCAAGCCGCCAACGTACTGGCCAGCATGGGGGCTAAGCACGACCCAGTCCCAAGAAACACCGTCCTAGAGCGGCTCTTAAGACATCCGTGGTTTGGCAGGACAATCACAAGGGTGCTGGTCTAGATACGGCAGAAGAGGTTGTTCCCCCTATAAATGAACCAGACGATCAAATCATCGGCGGCTCCGTAATGTATGAAACGCCCACGACCAATGAAGTCATGGTGGTAATTGCGCCATGGACAGAGCCCTTCCTTGCCTACCTTCTTCGCAAGGAACTCCCCGACGACCAGACAAAGGCGCGACGCATAGTTCGGTGATCCAAGGCCTACAAAGTACATGAGAGTGAGTTATACAAGAAAAGCACCACCGAAATATTACAGCGGTGCATATCTAAGGAAGAAGGACATGAGCTCCTAGCCGAAGTCCACGCATGTATGGGTGGCCACCATGCCGCGACAAGAGCCTTAGTTAGCAAGGCCTTCCGATTTGGTTTCTTTTGGCCTACAGCTCGGGCGGACGCCCAGTCGCTTGTCAAACACTGCGTTGGTTGTCAACTTTTTGCAAATCAAAGTCACATGCCCCCAACAGCTCTTCGGACTATTCCGATAACCCGGCCTTTCGCGGTCTTCGGGCTAGACATGGTCGGACCCCTTAAAGGGGGGACCAAGAAGAATAAATATCTACTGGTCATGGTTGACAAGTTCACCAAATGGATAGAGGCAAAGCCCATCAAATCGGCCAAGTCCGGACCAGTGATCGACTTTATCTCCGGCATGGTACACCATTATGGTGTCCCGCACAGTATAATAACGGACAATGGATCCAACTTCACAGCCCAAGAGGTCAAAGACTAGTGCGCAAAAATGGGCATAAAGCTCGATTACGCATCAGTATATCATCCGCAGACCAATGGACAAGTCGAACGAGCAAATGGCCTCATCATGAGCAGCATTAAGCCACGTTTGGTCCGATCTCTTCATGAGTCCAACTATCATTGGGTGGAGGAGCTTGACTCCGTTTTATGGGGCCTGCACACCACCCCGAACAGGTCAACGGGACACACACCATTCTTCATGGTCTATGGGGCAGAAGAAGTCCTCCCCTGCGACATTATTCATGATGCACCATGGGTGCGCATGTACGAGGAAAAGGAGGCCGAGTTAGATCGGCAGGACGACCTGGACGCCTTAGAAGAAGAGCACGACATAGCTCGGGCTCGCTCTACTTTTTACCAACAGCAGGCCCGATGTTACCAGAGTAGGGAGGTCAGGGAGAAGGCGTATACTATAGGCGAACTCGTCCACTGGCTCTCGGAGAAGCAGAAGCATAAACTCAACCCGAAACGGGAAGGCCCCTTCATAATCGATGAAGTACTCATGGAAGGAGCTTACCGTCTTCGGATCCCGTTAAACAACCACCTTAAACCAAACCCATGGAACGCAGCTTGTCTTTGGTGCTTCTACGGATAAACCGGTGTCGTCACATTCTCTAGCACTTTTTGTTTTTCTTCCTCTTTTCTCCTTCCCCTCCCAGTTTGTTGTTTGGTAGGATTGAATTTTGTCCTTCTCTCCCTATGATCGATTCAACCAATCTTGTACTAAAAGTTATCGGCTTACACCCTTAAGTGTTGAAGTCTGAGCACTGTACATGGGGGCTTCTTTTCAAAGCCAATGCTTTTATATTGTTATAAGCATTCACCCACACTTATTGTGTACGCACTTTTCCTTTGTCAAGCCATCATATGCATCAATTCGAACTAAGACTTTGCCAAGCTGGGTTGCCTTGCTCCTGTGTTTACCCTCTACGTTCCCGATAGTTCGGCTAGAGGGTAAAGGAAGCACCTCTGCATTGTTACGATCGGGTCATCCGGAAACGTACCACAGACGGGTGAAGCCGAAAGCTAGCTATCTTACGTAGACAATTGGTCGGCCGTGACGGAAGTAATTAACACGGCTATGGTAGTTATCACCATTGCTTGGGCTTTCTTTCTTCTTAAAAGCCCCTAGCCGCATCCTAGCAGTATACGGCCTTCTACCTATGACCTTCGTAGAACCCCGAAGAAAGGTATCGATAGGGGTACTATTTTCCTCGGGAGATGTTTCTTACGCTAAGCAGTAATATAACATTTCTCCATGTGTGCTTTTTGTCCATTCGCACCACATGGCCGGATTGCCTGATTCCCCGAACACAGTTCACTCTTTTAGGGTGAAAAATCACGAGGAACACTCACGAGATCTTCGCATGGGAGGTAGAAGCTGATGGCCGGTTAAGACAAAGTTTACAACATAGATGGAGTAACAACTCGATTGTTCTTACATAATTACGCATAATTATACATTCGACTGCTGGTCAAGATTATCGATTCTAGTGTCTAGGGAGCAGTCTTCTTGTGAAAGGCGGGCGGCAGGCATCACCTGGTCATACACTAGGTGGAGCGACACTTCTTGTCCATCTAAACCCACTGGACCAACCTGAGCCATATCCTCGGGATTAAGTCTGGTGTAATGGGCCTTGATCATCATCCATGCTTCCCGTGCTCCCTCCCAGCAAGCCGATGTCTTCCAAAGTTCGAACCTACTTTGGGCTCCCTTGAATCGACCAACTAGTTCGATCATTCCTTCCGAAGGTTGTTCGGCAGGCCATAGTGCCTTTACCATACTTTTCATCGCTTTTCGAGCATGCTCATGAAGAGTGGATAGCTCCTTCAGCAGATTCCCCCGGTAGGATCCGATCTCCTCTTCAGGACGCCCAAACATGAGGCAAAGGCATGCTTATTTTGCTTTCTCTATACAAAGTACTAGCTGATGTTAGAATCACACTTACCGAACATACCCTTCTGTAGTTTCTGGTTTTCTTCTTAGGCATGGGCCAATTGAGCTTTTAAATTCTTAATTTCATCGGCCTGTTGTTTCTTTTCTTCCTGGCGGCGGTTCAAAACACGACAGCCAGCCTCGTGCTGGGACTCGGCGTACCGCTAAGATTCTCGGGCTACATCCAGCTCCTTTTGAATATGCCCTATTGATTCAGCTGCTAAAGAGAATCCTTGCTTCAGCATGGAAATTTTCTAGATATTAGCAGCATTGGTATACTCACCATGGGCCTCCTGGGTGGAGCTCTTCACTTGCGCCAGCTCTGCCTTCACAGATTGCACCTATGATCGGCTGTCCTCCAGCTCCTTGGCCAGTTGTTCATTCTGTTGCTTTGAAGCCCGCATCAGTAGTAAAACAACATAAGGACCCTTAATTCGGTTGTTCCGAACCAATTAAAGGCTCGGGGGCTACTGGGTTTACATGAGTGTTCGGACTCTTTAAAACCGATTACTTACCTACAAGCTGGCCGATATCAACTTTATGGCCTCGCTGAACCCAGCTCGGGCAGGACCAATGTGCGCGTCTGTCATGCGTAGGGCACCGAACTCTTGTTCAAAGAATACTGGGTGACGTAGGGCCTCCCGTCGTTGCCGATGATTCATGCTGCTTCCCACTTTCGATTTGGTGACAGACTTGGCATCGGCAGAATCAGTGGAAGCCGGATTGGCCATGGGGGCCCGGTGGCAGGTTCGACATGAGCTGTAGCTCTGGAATTTTGAGCATCGTCGGGCACCTTGGCAACCTCTTCGGCGGGAGAAGACTGGGCGTTTCGCCTGAGTATATCAATATAGTAACTACCGTAAGGCTCTATTGATTGTGATAAGCAGACAACCGAATAAAATATCTTTGGGTTGAGCGAATAGACGAATTTGTCCTTGCAGTCGGCTCGTTGGTTGGGTCCCTGTTGGCTTCTGATCCGGGCACTGTTTCGGTTGCTGGCATGAGGCGCGCGGATCGGCGGCGCTTGGGAGCAGGAGCCGGCGCGTTCGAGGCGTTGTTGGATGCTTGCCTCTTGTGGGACGAGTCCTTCTTGTTGTTGTTGTTGGTTACAGGAATGGAGAACGATCCAGGGAAATCGGCTGTAATAGCCACCTGAGATCGGTCGAGGCTCTCCTGATAAAAGACTCCGTCTTCAAACTCAATTAGAAGATTCGGGTCCTCATGAAAACCCGGATCACCATCACGCGAATAGTCTTTGGGCTGGGGAGCTGGACAGTTGACTGTCTCGATGAAGCTCCCCCATTCCTATTCACGTAAGGTTAAAAGGCTTCGGGCAAATAAAAGACGAAACAGAAACCCCGAACTATGTTCGCAGAGGAGAAAGGCTTACCCATTCGATGGGATTATGGCTTGAATACCCTTCCTTGGTTGACCGCCGAACAAAATCTTCTTGCTCTCCTTTATACAGGTCGACAAGTGTGGCGGCCAACGCTGTCTGATTGGCGGGTCTCATTCTTTGGGAGCGCGTGGTGTCGCTTGTCCCATTGTAGCGCCACAGGGGATGTATCCTCTATTGGAGAGGATGCACGCACCGGGTGATGGCGGCGACCATGACATCGATCATGGTCAGGTTGTGGTGGGCAAGTATCCGCACCTGAGCCACCAAGCGTTGCACTTCAACGTTGTCCTCTTGGGACGAACACTTCGGCCGCCAATTGTACCTTTTCTTCAAACGAGCATCGGAGTATTCGGGCAGACCTCTCCGTGCTGGCTCGAATAGGGGGACGTCTTCAATATAAAACCATTCCGAAGTCCACTCTTCGGATTCCTTCGGTGTACCCATCGGATACCCTGTCCCCGCTATGCGGCATACTTTGGCTCCACCGACCTCCAAAATTGTCTTGTCTCGAGTTCCGAGGGACAAGGCAGAAATACTTCCTCCATAGGTCGAAATGTGCTTCGCAATCTCGCAAAGGGCTACAAAGCCTGAGATGTGCAGGATGGACCCTAGGGTGAGGTGGTGGAGTTGGATCCCATAGAATTCCAGCAATCCCCTCAGGAATGGATGGATGGGAAACCCGAGGCCCCGCGGGAGAAAGGGCACGAAGCGTACGTGTTTCCCCCTTTGAGGATTGGGGAAACGCTCCGCGAAGACTTCGTTGCTGTAAGAAGATAAACCTATGCGGGTCACCGCCAGATCCGAAGAAGGGAGATACCCCCTGGGTCTCCAGATTGCGCAGCCGCAGGAGCGATACAGAGCATCTGGTCCAGTCCCCGGGACGGGAGCTGTAGGGGCGCGAGGAAGAGCTGGAGGCGCTCGCCATGTGTTTTCGTGGTGATCTTTCGCTAGGAGTTTTTTTCCGATGGGGAGAAGGAGAAGGATGTGGTCTAAACCAATATTCTATTTTTTAAATGGGTGTAGCCTCCCTTACAGGAGGGCAACACTGTAGAAAATCACTGAACCGCTCGCCTCCCCACGATGCACGAAAATTGAGGAACGTTGGCGGTTATTATAATGGACCTGAAAAGCTCGTGACACTTGGGATTTCGTCGATGACTTGTCGGTTGCCGAACAAGAAGGAGTATGGGACTCGCCTTGCAAGCCGAAGATTATGAAGATTATCCAGATATACATCGGCGTTGAAGACTAGTTCGGGGGCTACTGAGGGAGTCCTGGATTAAGGGGTCCTCGGACGGCCGACCTGTTTCCCATGGGCCGGACTATATGGGCCACAAAGTGACTATTGGATGATCAAGGGCCCCATCGCCAGGGTGGAAGCTTCAAGGAGCCGTGGCGTGTCCTCCAGGTTATCAATCGTAGATAGGCATGTTTATCTCTTCGGCATGTAACAGACCATGTGTAAACCTTAGGGACCCGCGGCGTCTATATAAGCCGGAGGGTTTTAGGTTGTAGACATAGAACAATTCATCTAGGGTTTAGCTCTTTGATCTCGAGGTAGATCGACTCTATAACCTACACATCATCAATACAATCAAGCAGGACGTAGGGTATTACCTCCATAGGAGGGCCTGAACCTGGGTAAAACCTTGTTCCCTTCGTCTCCTGTTACCATTGATTCTAGTCTCACAGTTCAGGACCCCCTACCCGAGATCTGTTGGTTTTGACACCGACAGACGTGCTACCCGTTTAAAAGATCCCGCGGCCTCGCGAGCCTTACATATAGCAATAGCGTTGACCATCGTCCTTCACGTTTACCAATTTTGCAACATAGCTTATGTTGTAGAATCTAGTTTTGCAACATAACCTTACAAAATTCTTTTGCAACGAAGGTCATATTACAAAAGGCATTTGTAACAAAGGTTGTGTTGCTGTTCTTTTTACAACATAGGTTATGTTGAAATCCAACCGATGTGTTATGAGTGCAACATTCCTTTGTTTGTTTCAGAAACATGACGAATGCTGCAAAATCCTGAGACTTCTTGTGTAGAATCAGTCGGATGATTCTAATCGTTTCACTTCTCTGAGCTTTTTTTTCCCCTGCCGGTACGTTCTGCACAAAATTCCCAGACCGGCCAGACGTGCGAAGGCGATGGAAGAGATCGTTTTCGGTGGAAAGACGGGGCCGCTTTTTCCACGACAGCAGCAGATGCTTATCCACTGCCAGAGCACATGCACGATGCATCGTCCATGATCCATTGTACGGGAGGCCTATCCGAGCCAAGCCAAGCCAAGCCAAGGCTGTTGGCGATCGAAAGGAGACACCCAACAAGTTGTACTGAACGGCCACGAGGAAACCAGTCAGCCGCTCCCGGCCGGAACCTGAGCCACGAGCAGCGTCAACACCTGGGCGCCACCTCTCCGCCACATACCACCACGTCTCCCGATGCTCCCCTGCTGCGTCCGGTGACGTGGATCCGGCGTGGCCGGGCTTTCCACGTAGCCATGCATGCAATTGCAAAGGTCTGATCCTGATCCGGATCCGGACCCGGCGTTGGGTCGCGTGGGCGCCATGTGGGATGGGTACGGATCGTCCACACATTCTCATTCCTGCTCGTGGAGCCACGCAACGCAAGAGACGACGATGACAGAGATGCCTGCATGTGGCATCATTTTATGGAGTATGTTTTTCCTTTCGTTTTCCTAGGGCACTACAGAGGACACAGGAGTCGACCATCATTTAGAAGCTGAAACTTGCGAGCCGGCGTGAGACACAAGCACCACGAGACAAGGAACGAGGTTCTCCATCACAATCATCGGGACGGCTCATATCTATACGTTTGTACTCCTTAAAAGTTTATGTTTACAACCATCTTTCTCAAACCAAATTCTCAAATTCATACATCACACAACAATTTGTCGGTTCTCATATCTTCCGAGAGAAATGTTCTCGGCGATCTCATCTACCCGTAACTTCAAGTCAAGGGTTGTTGTCGGTCCTTGCTTCCTCCGTCTACAGCTCCAGCGACAGGAAGGGGTGGGGACCCTGGTGCTTCGGCTTCGGACTATAGTTAGACTTGATCTAGTGCTTCCTTGATGCGCTACTTTCATGGAGGAGATGTCGTCGCGTAGGAATAATTTGTCTCTGCTCTTCCTCCATCTCGGCGTCGTTCGAACCGGTGGCATTGGGGGGCAGGTGGCCCGGTCGTCTCTCGATCTCTAGATCCGGCGAGCTTCGCGTATGGTGCTCGAGCGTCGGCCCTTTCGCGGGTGACGGTCGTGTCGGCTATTGTAGTTGTGTTTGATGTCTTGCAATTGGGCGTGTGGATGACGCAGGCGACGACGTTCCTCTTCGTCAACTACATCAAATGAAGTTGACGGCGTCGAGATTTGATGACCACGGGGAAGATCCCCGGCCGACGTGCCATAAAGTCTCGGTCTCGTCACTTGCGACGGGTCGGTTCATAGGCTAAAAAAAACATTTTTGTATGCGATGATGCTCTCCCAGATCTCGATATGGCGGTTGTTCTCCTTTTTTTCGGTGTTGCCACGGTGGCGACGGAGGACGTTTACGGATTACGTTTCGGTCAGGCACATGTTTTTCCAAGGGTGAAATTGTAATCTTATTTCTCGCGAGATTCTTGGTGTGAAGTTACTTGACAAGCATGTTTGTCTTTTATGGTGACCATATGTGTAATATTTGTGAACAGATTGTCTAATGAAAAATATGTGATTGCTTCAAAAAAACATTATCCTTCCTCATGTTAAAACCTTCTGCTATACTCTTCTTCTTTGAACCGGCCGACCAATCATGAAATACACTTTGGTTCCTGGCTGTATATACATTTTATATGAGATTTTTTTATAATTAACTAAAAAGACAAAATAATTTTGAAGTATTTTTTGATTAAAATTGACTTTGTTTTGCACTAGTATATAAATTTTCTCAAAAAGTCAACATTGACTTTTGGTCAAAAAAGATAAAATTTATTTGCTATTGTTTTAATCGAAAATGTATCTTTTTTAAAAAGAAGTCAAAGTGTAATTTTCTTTTTTTGGGATATTTCTCACAAGTACAATGAAAGGTTAAATTTATTTTAAAAATATTTTTTAATATTTTTAATTTATTACATAAATAATGTATATACATTCAGGTTCCAAAAGTTTCTGTACCCAATCCAATCCTCCAAATCAAGGCGTCTCATCGGCATAAACGTCTTACTGTAGCTGCCTAGTGTACGTGTCTGGCGGCTATTCTCTACACCCATCCGAGAGAGCAACATTCATACATCAAGAATAGAGAGTACAAGACCCCCTAGTCCACGTGATTGCATGGATGGACACATTTGACAGTGCCCCGTCCGTGTCATTTACTCCTTCTATAAACTAATATAAAATCTTGATAAAAGTCAAGAAGACCCCTTTAGTCCACAGGATATCATAGATGGGCACATTTGACCGTGCCTTGTCGGTGTCATTTACTTCCTCTGTAAACTAATATAAAATCTTATTAATGATTAAAAGATATGTTTTCTATAGCGTCCCGAGAGTTTTAGAAATCCACACATCCCTTCGCTCCTTCTCCTAGCGAACACAACAGACCGCTAGGGTTTTTGCCTCCCCTTGGCGGCGGCGTTGATCTACCTCATCTCTTGTGGTCTTAGGGCCATGGGAGCACGGTGGATCCCGGTCCTTACCGGTGGGAGGGCTCCATTTTTATGAGTTTCTTTATGTTTAGCTAGGGTTTGTGTCCTATTTAGAAAGATGAGACGGCGACGCCTCTATGAAGATGGAATAATGGTCTCCCCGCCTAGAACCCGTCCTGATGGTGCATCTAGCATAGTTATAGGGCGCGTGGAGGTGTGTCTCCGACGGATCTCGCAGAATCCGATCGATGGTTGTCTTTGATGGATCCACTCGAATTTAGTCTTCATTCGTCTACATCAGCGTGTCTTCAGGTTGGATACTTTCGATCTATGCTTATCTTCATCGGTGGCGGTTGTTGTTATGGTGCATTGGTCATGCAGGGCCTTAGCACGACGACTTCCCGATTGTCTACTATAACAAGTTTTGCCCGACTCCGATGAGGAAGGGGTGATGACGGCGGCGCTCCTTCGGCTCGCTTCAACGCTTGTAGTCGTCGCTAGATGATCTACGGATCTGGCTGTAACTTTTATTATCTTTGATGTCCGTTATACTGCCATGATTGATACTCCCTCCTTCTCAAAATCTTAGGCATCTAAGCTTTTTTCAGAAAATCCGTTTCTGCAAACGGAGGAAGCGTAAAAAAGGTTTCAAAATATAGCGTTAAAAAAGTTTCAAAATGTAAAGGCTTTCTTCTTGATATTAATATAGCGTTAAAAAACGTTTCACAATATGAAACAGAGGAAGTAATACAGAGTGAGCACTATTCTGCGTTTCCGCAAGACACAACCATACATACAGAGCGCGACGAACGTGTCTCGCCGTTTCTTCGTGCTCTAAGGTACAGCCCGTAGACTAGCACGCAACCATGCAACGGCCGAACTTGTCTTAGTTTTCGCAACGGCCGAACGCACTGGGCACATGTGCCGATCACGTGTCTGCGGTGGCCCGCTCCCGCTCCCGCCCGAGAACATCGCATCGCACTTGTACCGGAACCGTAGGCGCCGATCTGATAGACAGAGACGGACGCCGACGAGCGGGTCCCCTTCCCCGTCCTTCGTCTCCCTCCAGCCGCACACACCTCCCCCTCCGCACCACACACACACGCACACGCACGCCACTGCCACCCATGACATCTCACTCCGCCAGGATCTCCCACGGATAAAAAAAAAAAAAAAACTCGCGCCACGCTCGCTCCCGTTCCCGTCTCGCCACCGAATCCGCCATTCGCCACCGCCAGTCGCTCTCTCTGGTGGGCGGCCGGGGAGGGAGATGCGCCCCTATAAAGCCCCCCGCCCCTCCTCCGCCTCGCTGCTCCCGCCACTCGCCGCCTGACCCGGTCACACCTCCGCTCCGCCGCCTGGGCTCCCGCCGGCCCGCGGCGTGACGAGATGGCCGTCTGCTCCGGCGGGCTCGCGGCGCGGCCCTTCGATCTGTCCGCGGGTCGGCCGGGCGCGCTCGGAGCGGGGCCATGGCCGCGCCCCGCGCGTGGCCCCGCGCGCGCGATCCGCTGCTGCTGCTACGCCCGCCCGGAGCCCACGCCGCCGCGGAGGCTCCTGTTGCTCTCCAAGGCGTCCGCCGCATCCCCGGAGCGCGTCGACGGGAGCAAGCCCGCCTCCGCCGCCCGTGGACGCCGCCGCGTCGGCCTCACTGCCACGCCATCGCTCCCGTTCCCTTCCTCTCGGTACGTGCGCGGCCACTCGCCACTGCGAATCTAGGATTTATCCACACATTGTTTTCCCTCTTTTATATCTACATTATGGGCAGTAGATAGATACACTTACCATTTATATCTGGCCTCATATTCGTCACTGGCAACAATCATGAGCCTTTTCCTTTGTTTATTCCAACATGCCTGCATTTTTAAAGAGTTTAACGGGCCAACGCTGTAGACAGAAGCTTCATATTCATACAGTATTAGTATAATAACAAGGCATATTCATATCATACATATACACTACTATAATGCATATGTTCTAGATGCTGCGGAATATAACTACTATTTGTTCATGCATGAGATCTCTGATACACGATTCTCTTTTGTTCACTAGTATAGTTCTAGAAGGCAGCCGAAGCAGCGCGATTTCTATCCACGGTGCACGCCGAGAGGGCCGGCGCCCCAGTCCCGTGACACCCCGCCCAAGAGAGGTGGGTTTCTTTTGCTGACACTTTAAATTTTTGAAGAAGAATGATTCCCAGATGTGTACTCCAAAGTGAAAATGCCCCAACTTGTAGTTATTCTGCGGTGCTAAGGAAATGCATGTGTTTCTTTGGCACCTGCCTTATAGACACTGGTATTGCTAGTGAGAAGGAATGGGGGATCAACCTGCTGGATGAAGCGGTCAAGGAGTCTGGCACGAATGAAGATGGAAGCACCTGGTACAGGGAGAGCGGCGAAGATCTTGGTGAGAATGGCTACCGTTGCCGCTGGGCTAGGATGGGGGGACAGACTCATGATGGTTCCACTGAATGGAAAGAGACTGTATGTTCTCACTACTGCTTTACCTATTCTGATAGATTGCACTCTGGTTTTCATCACTGTGTGTTCTTGCCTTTTCTTTCCCTGATCTGATAGGTCTACATTTGTGCTTGAAATGGGCATTTCATTCAAGTGAAAAATGTTTTTGGTTCCAAAAGGTTGTTGCTCAAGTATGCATGTAATATCACAGATAGTCGATATATTTTTTATCACAGATAATTCTTTAGCTAGTCCTTAGGAGTTTATGAGTTTTGTAACCATGTCCATTGATCTTGTATGTAACAAATCTTGTATTGATTTTATGTGGCAGTGGTGGGAGAAAAGTGACTGGACTGGATACAAAGAGCTAGGTACGCAATTACTCTTTATAATGGAAGCTCTGGTAACACGACTTTTCTTCATTTTTTTGGTGATACATGGTCGTTCTGACTCCATTGTTAAATAACACGAAGATTTAATTGATGTGATGGGATAGTAACTAGTAAGTACTACAGAAATTGATCTATGTTCATTGGCAATAATTTTACCTTTTATACATTTTTTGTCATTATTTCTTGACCTCTCAATACAATTTTAACATGCTAGGTGCTGAGAAATCTGGGAAGAATGCTGAGGGTGACTCTTGGTGGGAGAAGTGGAAAGAAGTTCTGCACCAAGACGAATGGAGGTGAATTAGTTGACTTGTAATTTCAATGTTCTAAGTATATATCATTCCTCGTTCTATGAATACAAGGAAACCATTCCATATCTAACTATGTGACTACAGTTGTAACTGCAACATTCCGTGTTGTTCCTTGATGGAAAGCTAATTTTGAGAAATGTTACCTATTCCATAGATGCACTTGCGTTGCATATATGCGGACATAGAACCTAACATGGTGATAAAACCAAGCAACATGCTCATTTTTTATTAAAATGTCATTGGCAGAATATTACATCAAGAACAATGGGTCATCTGTAGATATCTCTTTTATGTGTCCGAAGTGTATAAGATCCACAAAAAGACAGATGGGGTCATGATTTCCTGACCATGTGGCATATCTCATAGTATATCACCAATAGTCTTCCTAGAACCGCAAGTTCTGTTTTTCTTCCTATCCACTATACTTCCAATATTCAGTTCGGATAGCATAGCACCAGCTAGTGGACAAAGGGCTAGTCGCTGTAATATGTACTCACTTTTGGCGTAGTATTTGTAGCATTGATTACAGTACTATCTATGTGAAGAAAATGGAAAATAAGTAATAACCCTATTATAAGAAAATATAAATTTGCAGCTCGTAAGGCTATATCATGGTTTAAATCTTTAAATTGTGTAACACAGCAATCTTGCAAGACTCGAGAAGAGCGCAGAGAAGCAAGCCAAATCAGGGACAGAAAATGCTGGGTGGTATGAAAAATGGTGAGAGTTGCATTGTGTTTTTGTTTAGGTTTGGTTACAAGTGTGCTGCAGATTATTTTCTTGAACTGTTAATTTTTTTCTCCAAGGTGGGAGAAATATGATGCCAAGGGCTGGACAGAAAAAGGTGCGCATAAATACGGAAGGTTGAATGAGCAGTCCTGGTGGGAGAGGTGGGGTGAACATTACGATGGTCGTGGCTCTGTATTGAAATGGTGAGCTTCTTGAGCTTCAACTTTCTTGCTATGTAAGAACCTTCCTACCTGCATTACTGGGTAATCCGCCTACATGTATTCAATGGTTTATGAGTATTACACTGTAGATTCAGCCATTCGGCCTTGGTACCATACATACTGTATTTGCCAATTTCCCTGTCCAATGGAGATTGACAACTGTTGTAATGCCATGGATGATCTTCCAGGACAGATAAGTGGGCAGAGACAGACTTAGGCACGAGATGGGGAGATAAATGGGAAGAGAAATTCTTTGCTGGAATTGGTTCACGACAAGGGGAGACATGGCATGCTTCTCCTGGTGGTGACCGTAAGTTTTGCCACCATTGATGACATATATGCACAATACTCATTTTGCTAACAATGTACTCTCCTAGATGCTAGTCATTAACTCAAAAATATTGTCATATATATCCTGGGTAGGGTCATAACAATGTGCCTTATATTTTTTACCTATATCTTCAATAAAACAAAGATTTGTTGTGTACATGATAGCCTTTTGTGATTCCCTTTGACCTACAGGCTGGCGATGGGCCCAATGCTAATTGTGACAGAAAGATACTCCCTGAATATTCCTGTACCAACTGATTTTTACAAACTTCCACGAAATGCAAAACATTGTGCTTGTTGCATTGATTGATGAAAAATATTATGTACAGTGCCGAAAGTTGGCCAACCCAACCGCAAACAAACAGCCCATTCTACACAAAGTAGCTAGGCCAAAACCAACTGTAGCTTCTTTACGAATTTTGATTAATGTTATTTTTTGCTAAATTAATTATATTCAATGATAGTTGTTAACTATTCACCAGTTAATTCCTAAAAATGTCATTCGTAGCCGCACATGTTGCGTCTCATCGTGCCCAACTAGCTAAGATGCTACTAGCTGTCTACTCAAACACACGTTCAACAGCATTAGTGCCCACACACTTGTTTGTAGTGTCTTTTGTTGCTGTCCAAAAAGTTCTGTCCACATCAGAAATAGCACTTCCTAGCTAGTTTGTGGCAATTGGGTCATACATTACCAACGACTGAGATCCTTTAATACTGTAAACTAATTGAAATGGTACCTTTCTGTGTAGGGTGCATGCAGTATATGCAGAATCTCATTCTTAGAAGTTGGATGCTCAGCGTGTATAGCGCTAGCAGTATAACTTACGAGATCGTCAGATATATTTTTTACCTATATCTTTACTAAATTACAAAGGTTTGTTGTCAGCAGACCTACACTGGGAACACCACCCAATTTGTTTTTGCTAATCATGCATGAGAGCCTTTTCTGATTCCCTTTGACCTTCAGGCTGGCGCTTGGCTCACTACCTTAATGGTGACAGATAAATACTCTCTGAACATTCCTGTACCAACCAATTTTTAAAAAACTTCCATGAAGTGCAAAGCATTGTGCTTCTTGAATTGATTGATATGCATATTATGTACAATCCGTAAAGCTGGCCAACCCAATCGTAAACAAACAGCGTTGTACACAAAGTAGCTAGGCGAGAACAAACCTGCAGCTTCTTTCTGAATTTTGATAAATATTATTATTCGCTAAAAAAATTATTTTGATAAATATTATTATTCGCTAAAAAATTTATATTCCATGATAGTTGCTAACTATTCACCAATTAGTTCCTAAAAGTATATCCGTAGCCATATATGTTGTGTGTCATCGGTTCCAACTAGCTAAGATGCTACTAACTATCTACTCAAAACATGCGTTCAACAGCAAGCACCCACGCACTTCTTTGTAGTGTTTGTTGTCCAAAAAGTTTTGTCCACATCAGGGGTAGCATTAACTAGCTGAGTTTGCAGCGATTGGCACATACATTATGAACGACTGAGATCCTTAATACTGTAAACTAATTGAAATGGCGCCATTCTGTATAAGGTGCAAGCAGTATATATAGAATCTCGTTCTTAGAAGTTGGATGCTCAATATGCGTAGTGCTAGCAATACAACTTATATCATGAAGTCTCCATAGCCAGCTACTTATGTGGTTTGAACCTTTCAGGCTGGTCAAGGACATGGGGAGAAGAGCACTTTGGCAACGGGTATGTGCCGTCATGATGGTGCTATACCACTTGTACTGAAATCATTCTAGTGGAAAAGATACTACCTGCGACTAGCTTATTCATTATGCCGTGCACCATCAGTGGGATCACCAATGAAACTACATATTTTCCAGGAAAGTTCACAAGTACGGGAAGAGCACAACCGGCGAGAGCTGGGACTTAGTCGTCGAGGAGGAGACATACTACGAGTAAGATTTATTTCCGGTTCTAGAACAATTTTCTGACACGATCAGTACTAAAATCATCCTGAGCGGGCTGGGTCTCATAGTCTCGTGCGTTTGACGATATACCAGGGCGGACCCTCACTACGGGTGGGCGGACGTGGTCGGGGACTCGTCGCAGCTGCTGTCGATACAGCCGGTGGAGAGGCCGCCCGGGGTGTTCCCGACCTTCGACTTCAGCTCCTCGCCCCCGCGCACGGAGGAGCCGCCCGGCATGCCGCCTTCGTCCATGGAGTGAGTCTGCAGTACCATGTCCCACCGCAGGAGTAGAGTTCAGGCCCCCGTTTTGCCTCCATTCATTCTTTGTAGAAAAGAGCAGCAAGCGCGATCCGGCTTTCGTTGGTTCATTGGTTAGATCTTTCCTTCCCGTGTTTTTCGCCTTCTTGGTCTACTAGCATGTTCCGTCGGTTCTAGCAGACACATTTTTTTTCTTTCTTTCGGACAGACAAACTAGGCGAAATAATCGACCCGGTCGCGGTTAAAATCGGGCCGCGTGCTTGAAATCTGTTTGTAGAGCTGCGGTGTGATCGGATTTGCTTTAGCCGTGGGGGCCGGACTAGGGTGGCGCGTCGTTGTCCCGGCGAGAAGGGAGAAAGGCAGTAGAAAAATTGGTGCTTGCGCGTTGGACGCAGCTGTGGGTGATGCGGACGGCGCTGGCGTCCGGCGTGGAGACGTCGAGCTCACCAGCTCAGGGTGTTGCCGCTGGAAGTCAATCGTCTCACTCTCACCCAGGCCGGCCGATATGGTCTTGGCCGCCGGTCCGCCGTTCAAACTTGGAAGTCCACGTCGCATTGACCTGTTTGTTTTTCTACTACTCGAGCGTCACACTGGCTGGCTGGAAGAGTCCTAATCATTTCACATGTTGATGCATCTTGCGGGCGTGGAATTCCAGCTCCTCACGCGTTTCGGTCGCCGCAGCCCCTGTGGAAGTGGAACGCAACGCCAGCAAACAAATCCGCTGCTGTTCAGCAGAATAATCGTCTACTCCTGCGTGTTCGCAAGACATGCATGACGGCTCGCCTGTATCCCTTGTTTTTTCACTGAACTGAAATTGCACTTTTTTGGTCGACTTTTTCCTGAATTGATTGCGTGTATGGCATGAGTGAGTCAGACATGCCTCGAGTCCATGTACAAATTTTGTAAAGCTGTCATAGCTGTGTTTAGGTCAGAGTACCTGAGAAAGCCAATTGTTGCCGATACAACGCAATTGTTGTCGATGAATGCTAGCAGGGGTTCCTCGGATGCCCGATAACATATGTTGTATGCATTGAAAGTGAAAAACTGCCTTTTTATTTGGCAAGGGCAGTATAAGGGTCATGTTCGAGCTTGCACTGTCATACTTGAGACCGTGGCTTCTTAAGATCTTTGGATTTGACACTCTTTTTTCGACATGGACGGATCTCACAACGATATCAATGTGTTTCAGCGCTCTTCGGTGTTTCCTAGGATGGCAAAAGGCAATTGTCCGAAGGTCAATGTTGAGATCAATGACCATCAATACACCAATGGATACTATCTAATTGATGGTATCTATCCAGAATGATGTACTCTTGTGAAGACAATCTCTAATCCCGTAGGAGATCTCTAATCCCGTAGGAGAGAAGAGAAAGAGATTTGTTAAACTATGAGATATTTTTTTATAGTTTTTGGACTATGTGATGTTTTGTATTGAACATTTATTAATCTAAACCTAAATTTTATTGTATGCGTTATTATTTATAAAGCAATCAAGAAATGATCGCAAGCCTGCCACACGGACAAAAAAATAGGTCGGTGCATTGGACACACTGACCGACCCAAACGAAAAAAAGACGGATAAACCGATCCAAATGGACAAAAGGCAAACAAAGCATGTGTCTGTTTAGGTCGGACGTTCAACCATGCGACCCAACGGACATACACTTTATTCGCGTTTTGTCCGTTTGGATCGGCTCGTCCGCCCCTTTTATAAATGGGTCGGTCGTGCGCCCAACGCGTCGACCCATTTTTTATCCGCGTAACAGGTTTGCGGGTCAATTTTTTATCGCTTTGATAAAAATATAACAGAAAATAAGTTTTATTTCTAGATTAAATGTTCAATACAAAACATCATATAGTTCGAAAAGTATAAAGAAAATCTCACGGTTTAACATTAAATTGTCTCAAATACATTTAAAAGAAAAGGTTGCCGATACATCTACTGGTTGCCGACATGAATTCACGTATGCTCAACCAAATCATTTTGCGGCTGCATCGAGTATTCCAATCACGCATCTTATGATGAAACTCGACGGACTCTACAAACGTTGCCCCTCCTCTATGCTCAGGCACACATTGTCACACTGAAACTCAAACCCTTGATCACAGAGGCGTTCTGGACGCTCATCCTCTACGATCATGTTGTGCATGATCACACAAGCTGTCATCATCTTCCATAACTTTTTGGTGCTCCAACTTCTAGCAGGATAATGAGCGATGCCCCATCGAGATTGAAGCACGCCAAAGGCACGCTCTACATCTTTTCTAACACTCTCTTGCTCCTAGGCAAACCTCTTTCTCTTCCCTCCTACAGGGTTAGAGATTGTCTTCACAAGAGTAGACCAATGTGGATAGATACCGTCAGCTAGATAGTATCCATTGGTGTATTGGTGGCCATTGATCTCAACATTGACCTTTGGGCAATTGCTTTCTGCCAGCCTAGCAAACAATGAAGATCACTGGAGCACATTGATATCGTTGTGAGATCCGGCCATGCCGAAGAAAGCGTGCCAAATCCAGAGATCTTGGGAAGCCATGGCCTCAAGTATGACAGTGCAAGCTCGGACATGGCCCTTATATTGCCCTTGCCAAGTTGAAGGGAAATTTTTCCACTTCCAGTGCATACAATCTATGCTACCAAGCATCCCCGAGAACCCCCCCTACTGGCACTCATCGACAACAACCGTGTTGTATCGGCAACTGTTGTCTTTCTCAAGTACTCTGAACCAAACCACTGTTCAAAAAAGTGCTATTAGGCGCTCACCTAGGCGCGCTTAAGCGTTGGGCGTTGGCCTAGCGCCTCGCTTTGGCCCAATGCGCTCGAAAAAGCGGCCGACGAGGTCCTCCGGCAAGAAATTAGCCTCTCCGACGAGGAATCATGTTTCTCAGGAGAGAAATCAATCCCCCCGGCGAGGATTCTACCTTCCTTGTAAGGATTCATCCTAGCCTACAAGGGATTCAGCTATTCCGATGACAAATTGACTGATTCCAGCGAGGGATCAGGCTTCTTCGGCGAGGGATCGAGCTTCTCTTGCAAGGGACAGAGAAAGAGGGAGAGAAGCAGCCTCGTGTAGCAAGGGAGAGAGGACGAGGGGAAGGGCCGACGTGAGGAGGAAAACCTAAATTTCCTGTCGACTGCACCATACACGAGCTTTAGTAGGAGGATATGAACATGCACATGTGGTTTAATGGGCTAGGCCATCCCATCTAGCTTATTTCTTCATCCTACAGTACTAGCGCCTAATTGCGCCTAATTTCGCCTAATAGCGCCTAAGCTAGAAAAGCGCAAGTAAGTGGCCAAACGTATAATTAACGACTAACGCTTTTTTGAACTTTGGACCAAACACAACTATGACAGCTTTGCAGAATCTATACATGGACTCAAGGCAGGTGGACTCACTTATCCGGACATACTCATCAATGAGATCCCCGGGGACTCCATATGCAAGCATCCGAATGGCAGCAGTGCATTTCTGATAAGAGAAGAAGCCAATCTTTTCAAGGGCATCCGTCGCACTCAAAATATTTATCGTACTCAACCACCCCCTCTCGAATACGGTTGAAAACATGTCTAGCCATATGAAAACGACGACGGAACATGTGATGTTTGAAGAGAGGATTTCGGGTATCGAAGTAGTCTTTCCAGAGTAGGAAATGGCCACTCTCCTGGTTGTGACTCAGTGTCAGCGTGTGTCCCGACATGGAGCCCTTAAACTGTGTCCGCTCCATACTTACGTGGTCATTGACGACCAACACAACCACCACCATCTCCTCATCATCAGATGAATAATCATCTGACTCCAAAAGAACGTTGTAAAAAAAATACTCATCATCGGAGTCCACTGGTACCTTGGGCAAATCGTCGAACACCTTGCAGGCGTTTGTGGAAGACTCCGGTCGGAGAGGAGCCTCAACCCCATCGAGAGGAACCGGCGGAGCTGGGCGATGACAGCAGGTGAGGAGGATGAGTACGCGGGCGGATGGCCGACGATGACGGTGGAAGTGGGCGGATGGCTGGCGGCGACGACGGAAGTGAGGGTGGGGGGTGGGAAATGAGGGGCGGGCGGGCGGATGATTTGGAAGCGAAGAAGGAAGAGACGACTGGCGTACGAGCCACCGACTTGCGGGCCAGGGGGAAGAGAAGGCAGGCGTCGCATGTGTCCACGCCGACGCAAAAGCGACTCAAAATTAAGCCTGAAATGGATCGCAGACGGGCGAAAACAGACGAACGTTCGTTTGAATCTGTATGTTGGATCGTGTTTTCGACGATCTAAAGAGACGTACACGAAATATATGGGTCGTCTGAAGTTGCTCTTAGATGCTTGCGTTCTGCATCTACCATTTTATCCCCGTAGTGCCACACGCTTTGGGATCACATGTCGGCTAAGCCGGAGGTTTGTCTTCCGTCTCAATCCAAAAACGAATAAATGGGGGCAGGGTCCCACACAACGCATATACGACCATTTAAGCCGGGCCTCCGGTGAGCAGACCTGCCGAGCATCATCATCTCCTCCTCCTCCTCCACCCGCGTCAACGCCGCAGTCAAACGCCTCGCATTCCCACCCCCCACCCAGCTCGCTCCCACCACCATGCGGCCCGCCCGGCTGGCCGCGCCGGCCGCCGTCCTCCTCGTCCTCCTCCACCTCGCCGCCACGGCCTCGGCGGCCAACTTCACCTGCAGCGCGCCGCGGGGCACCACCTGCCACTCCGCCATCGGCTACCGCGCACCCAACGCCACCACCTACGGCGCCCTCCTCGCCCGCTTCAACACCACCACCCTCGCCGCCCTCCTCGGCGCCAACAACCTCCGGCCCGACACCCGGCCGTCCTTACCCGTCGCCGCCAAGCAGACCGTCCTCATCCCCTTCCGCTGCCTCTGCGCCGGCAACGGCGTGGGCCAGTCGGACCACGCGCCCGTCTACACCGTGAAGCCGCAGGACGGGCTGGACGCCATCGCCCGCAACTCCTTCGACGCCGTCGTCACCTACCAGGAGATCGCCGCCGCCAACAACATCACCGATGTCAACCTCATCGACGTCGGCCAGAAGCTCTGGATCCCGCTGCCCTGCAGCTGCGACCCCGTGGGCGGCGCCGACGTGCTCCACCTCGCCCACGTCGTCGACGCCGGGGAGACCACCCCCGGCATCGCCGCCACCTTCGGCGTCACCGAGGACACGCTGCTCACGCTCAACAAGATCGCCAGCCCCAAGACGAGCCTTCTGGCGGGCCAGATTCTTGATGTCCCGCTCCCCGGTAAAACCACTTACTCGTGCTCTGTTCTTCTTCAAGCTTCAGTTAATAGTTTAGTTCGTGCAATCTCGTGAGTTCTGAACTTCTGACGGGGAAGTGAGTTCTGAACTCAGATTTAAATTTATCTTGAATCTTGCCAGTAGATTAGTAGTACTACTACTAGTACCTAGGAAGAATACATGTTTCAGGATTACAATAGGATAAACTAGTTATAGTCAACTACGCGCAGGACCAGCTGGGAGCCTGGGACTGGGGGAAATTCTAGTTCGGTTGCTTTGTTTAGTACGTAATTTTCCCTATGGAGCATAGGTGTTACTGACTTACTGTTATGGTTCTGACTGAAAAAATAACCGGGAATGCAATTCAAATAAGTTATCGCGGGGTGCTAGTTGATAATCGAGAATGCAATTCAGATATGTTCTCGGGAAGTGCTTGTGCCGTATGCTTCAATTCATACATGTAATTGTTTTATTTTAAAAGATGTAGTAAGTAGGACTGTTCTTGCAAGTCCGTGTTGAAGTTTTTCAGTTGACTGGTGGCAGTCAGCCAGATTGCAAGTTAGGATAAACTAATGAGCTAATTATGGACGGCCACATGCATGACCTGGGACTGGGGAAACTGAAAATTAAGTATGCTTCCTTGTTCAGTTTGCCCAATGTTAAGTGTTGGTTCTGATTAAAAATGATAAGCCAGAGTGCGCTTCTGATGAATTACTGAAAGATGGTAGTTGTAGTACTATATGGCCTGGATTCAGTGATTTTATTCATACAAATATAAGAGGCTAAGTACGAGTACCTTCTAGGCTTCTTCAATCAACTTAAGCCATGGTCCCCTAGTGTGGAGCTTTATTCCAAATATTCAGCGATGACTGGGTGAGCTGAACAAGATGAGGTTGATGCGCATGTTTCAGTTGTTCAGAGAGATTGAGACCTCATGCCTCCACTCTCAACTTGGAAGCTTTTAGAGATGTCGCTATATGCCCATCCTTCGTGTGAGGGCAGAAAGCTAATAAATTGCAACCATTTAGTTGTCCAGAAAAAAATGCATCTGTGGTGAAATTTGCTGAAGAAAATAAGCTTTGAAGCTTCAATTGATTGATGCCCTGCTTGGACTTGTTTAATTGGTTGTTAGCTGTTGCTGTCTCCGGGCAAAACTGTCTGACTTTTTGGTCTCAAGCTATGAACATACGACTAATCCACAAAGTTGAATCTGGACTGGACTGCTCAGTGCTCACCCTTTTGAAGATTATAGATGGATTCTTTTGACCACTATTCATTATGGTTCATAAGGAAAAATCGCATGGTATTCTGAATATGGTACTAACTGCTCGTCGAATTTTTGTATACTCAGTTTGCAGCTCATCAATCAGCAACGACTCGGCTGATCATGATCTGCGCCTCTCGAACGGCACCTACGCGCTCACCGCGCATGACTGCATCCAGTGCAGCTGCAGTTCAAACACCTTTCAGTATGCAACTGAGCTCCCCTGCTTCCACATCTTTCTCAAGCAGTGACTATGAGAATAACCATTTCTTCGATTCTTTTCCATGTGACCACCAGGCTAAATTGCACCGCGCTGCAAGGAAAAAAGGGGTGCCCCGCAGCGCCACCGTGCGGCGGAGGGCTCAAGCTTGGGGAGACAAGCGGCGCCGGTTGCGACTCGAAGATGTGCGCTTACAGTGGTTATTCCAACAGCAGCTCTTCGCTCAGCATACAGACCACTCTTTTCAAAAACCAGACAGCACCAGCATGCGGGAGTAAGTGCAACCTCCAAATTTGCAGACCCTCTTGAGGCCTCGAGCGGCCGAGTTTATCGATCCGAGCCGGTGATGAGACGAGTGTCTCTAACCTCTTGTTGGTGTTGCAGAAGGAGGATCTTCAGAAGGAGGATCTTCGAGGTCGGTGTTCGCTGGGTCCATGTGGAGGATATCTGCCATCTCCTTCCACATGGTGTTGATCTTGGTATGCTTTCTTTGATACTGAAGATGCCGACTCTAGCTGGTATATACATCTTGAAGAAAACTCACGATAGTATATCAATTTGTCGACCGATGTGATTGTTGTTGTTGTAACTTGAAAGTCCGATGACCGGTTTGTCGAGCTTTTCGTTTTGACTATTTTTCTAGAGAATGAGTGGTGCTAGCTGTCTGAATAAAGCAATGACATGTGTAAGGTTTGCATCTGGAATTGAATTGAACTCATTAGATTGGGCAATTGCAACAAAACGTTACAAGAGTAAACAGCCTCAAAATGGTACTACGATACCAATCAAACTTGTGTACGACGACCTTTGGTGCAAGGCGACTACTAATGCTGTCCCCTAATCTCCTCATCTGAACAACGACAACAAAACATAACAACAAGACCCCATACACCACAATCTTATCTTCAAGCTTGATGAAGTCTGCCAGTGATAGTTCCTGAATGATGTGGAAGGAGGAATCAGCTTAGGTGGTAATAACAAACGAATCCATTACCGAACTTCAATTTGTCATACTAGTCAGATTTTTTGCTCCTTCCATCTTATGCGACAGTAAAATATCAAATTTGCCAAATTATCAAAAACTCTCAGACCAAAATATGGGGAACTCTGTTAAGGCAAGTCCTAAATCTCATTGGCATGAACAATGTTTGGTTCATCTGGAAGAAACAAGGGTCCGGTCGCAGATCCGGACACAGATAAGCATCGGAACATGCCAAATACTCCCCCCGTCTCAAAATAAATGACTCAACTTTGTACTAACTTTTCATTAAATTTAGTACATAGTTGAGTCACTTGGGGACGGAGGGAGTACTCCATATACCTCGCAGCCATGATAGACCTGACAAGATGACAAGAGTATTACTTCATCTCACTCATAATATCATATTAAAAACAAAGAACAATAGTGACGTGATAACGAGAATGGCGTTTTGGCTCTCGGACTTCATGGAGGCTGAATTTAAAAAGAAATCAAAAATCAAAAAAATTGGTTTCAAAAAAACATGAATTTATTTGTACGACTAAATAAGGATGTGAGACATATGTGTGTGAAATTTCAGGATAAAATACGTTAAAATGGGACATGTACAAAAAAGATAAATTCATGGCCTAAGAGGATGAATAGTATCATGTGTTAAAAAGCCTTAGATTTGTCTTTTTTGCACAACCCTTATTTCAACGTATTTCATCCTGAAAATTTACACACTTGTGCATTATGTCTTCATCTATCTTTGTATTTATTTTATAGAATTTGTAAAAGTATATAAAAAATGCGAATTTGCATGAATTTTGTATTTTGCATGAACGAGATACATAGCCAAGCTCAAAGACTCGTCTCTAGCTAAGAAATTGCTTTATTTCAGACCCTTTTCAAGAATTTATCCGATTAACCAGTTAACTTGCTGATTAATCCTTACTTATAGGGTCACCGAGTAGCCGATTAACTAATAAATCGTTCAGTTAATTGATTAAATGACAGATTAACTTGCCGATTAGCTTATTAATTCCTTACTCGCCAACCGACCGAACAACTACCAGTTAACGATTTTCTCAACAATGATTTCAGTTAGTACGTGACCTGTACCACGGCCATGTAGCACTTCTATGATCAAAATAACAAACTTCTTATTTGCCACAGAAATAAATGATTTCTGACAATTACACAAATGGAAGCAACTGTGTACAGAATGAACTAAAAAACATTTCTATAGACCTACTTCCCGCCCGTGACTTGAATTGCAGAAAGTGCCAAAGCATTTATGACTATGAACACAACCACATTTAGTGCATAAAAGATAGCGAAGGGAAACTGCCGACTTATGCGTCTCTTGGCACGCCGCCGCCTTTCAAAGCAACTGCCAACCAGAAGTCGCATGACACCTACAATTGATCTAGGTGTTGCAAGGTTTGCAAGCAGTGTCATCAAGATGTACAACCCATTGTAGATTACCTGAGTTAACGCTATCTTCATTGAGTTTTTCTCTGTCATCACCGCGATCATGGCTGCGAAGAAGGCTATCATCATGCTATTAAGTGACAACCAAAGGAAGTGCATTGCAACCATAAAGCCAGTCCATGAGCGACGAGAACGCGAAGCTCTTCCGTAGATCAGTAGTATCGTTGCAATCACAGAAGTTGTCATGGCAATGGTGTCTAGTACCATGAAGGTATCGTACGAACGCTGCCCACTCAGATTTGCCTTTCCACTTGATCCGTATGATCCAGGCACATTGAACGCAGCCGAGAAAGCGACGGTGGCCACGAGCGTGGAAACAACCGCAAGATTTTTAGATGTAGTCTCTCGCCATTTTATTATGTCTTGACCATTCCATTCCTCTATATGGTCTTGCCTCTGTGGCCTGAACCGTGCTCCCATCACATACAGTTCCACCACTAGACTTGCCTGCATATATTAATTAGCAAAAACCTCATCAATATGTACACACCATATGTATTTGCATTTTCTTTTTCAAAGGTCAAAGAGCTTATAGAACCAAATGTTAACTATCAGTTCTGTTGTTGCTTACCATTGAGTAGAAACCCGTCGAATTCTCGATGAGATCAGAGGGGGTACAACCGGCATCGTTCATAATGTGGGCACGCACTTTTCCACTGGACAACAGCTTGTAGATAACTTTGTGTTCTCCTGCAACCACCGCCAAATGGAGCGGCGTATTCCCATCATTGTCTTGTGTGTTTAGAAGATGTTCCAGCATCCTTTCCTTTATAACATAGGACACGATTGAAGAGTGGCCTTTCATAGCTGCTGCATGCAGGAAGGTCCTGCCATGGTTATCACAAACGTCTGCACAAGCAGGGTGAAATCGTAGCAACAAGCGGACGGCAGCTACATGGCCCATGTGTGCAGCGGCACTCAAAGCCGAGAGGCCTCCATTATCTTGCAGGTATGTAGTGCCCTGTGATGAATGAGTTATGATTTCTTCGATGACCGAACAATCACCGTCGGATGAAGCAAAATGCAGTGGGCTGCTCTTGTTTATGTCAAGGTCGCTAGCAAGTGCGGGCCTCCATTGCAAAAGCAAATCAGCCATCTCTGGAAGATAATCAATGGTCCATTTAGTTATGTTTGTATGATTGGAGAATTAAACTGTTGTAATAACAAAGACATAACCAAAGTAACTTTTTCTATAGCCCACTTTGGACCAAAGAACTTAGAGAAACAAATCCATCGGGGGTGTTAACCGTCCTTTAGAAAAAAAAGGAAAGAAACAAACTCAAATGAATAAATATGAGAGAGGTGTGCTTTAATTATACTTGCATTTGAAAGAAAATTAGTAGGATAGTGAAAAAGGTTAGCACATTTTGCATAAACTCTAGCAGGTATAACCTCCCATTACAAACTCGCCTACGGTTTTGAAGTGTTAGGATAAGTTTTTTTTGCGTGGCAAGTGTTAGGATAAGTTAGCGGCGCTGCACCACGAGTGCATTGTGTGGGGGCTAAGTTACTTTGTACAAGGCTCGACTCTACACGGGACATGCATTATCTTTTCGGTATGTTAATTTAGTATGATCTTTCTATACGCGTTTTCATGATCCAAATGTCCATCTTCATTTTGATATCTATACACATTTACACGTAAAAAATGTCAAGTATTTTATCAAAAAATTTGCTGTTTGTGTATCCATCAATGTTTATATATTTACCATTTCATACTAGCTATTATACTGCTCGAATAAATTACTTGTGTCAAATGGCGCAGTTTCCATTGCATGATTTGCCTATGAGACTATGACCACTCTTATTTTAATAACACAATCTTCTAGGTACTTATCTTTACGGAACATCTAATTTTGTTTGAACTTTCTATAGCCCATGTAGGTGTGGACGTGTCCACAACTCCACATGAGTCACACAAAAATGGTCAACTTCTTGCAATTATTGCTTCTACTAATTGCCCATCCATCAACATGTGTACATGTCCACATCACTTCGGTTCCTCCAGTTTTGACCACAGAGGCACAAACCATCGCTGGTTTGGAGTCAATTCTTCGGTGTAATAAAATAAATGGAATCAACAATAGTCGCCATGAGGCCACAACAAATAAGCAGCGTTGAAACGGCTTGCATAAAATATTCTTAATATATATGGTTTTGTTAGATTTTAGTTGTTGAGAATTTGCTATTTCTAGGTCAGATGGTATCGCGTTGAGATTCATGCAATCGGTGAAAGCATCAAAATATATCAAACAACAGTACTCTTTTTGTCTGATGGAAACAACGATTTTATTCCTCGGATATGTGTTACATTCAGCTAATATATACTACCAAGAAATAGAATATTGACACCCTAGGGGTAGAAAGTGGAGGTTTCATGGGTGCCATGGCGCCCGGCCCCACTAAAAATGCAGAACAATGCATACCATGTCCAAATGCCTACAACATAAAGCCTATTTTGAATCTATTAATTGCAGCAATTGTAGTAATGTTGCGTAATTTTCACCAAATTTTGAACATATATGCTAAGTTATGTTATTCGTACATTGTACTGGTAAATTATGCTAAACAAGCGGAAGAATTGACTCCAAACAAGTACACATGATCAACAAGCCGAAGAATTGACTCCAAACCAGCAATGGAGAATTATGCTCAACATGTGTACATGTCCACATCACTTCGGTTCCTCCAGTTTTGACCACAGAGGCACAGACCATTGCTGGTTTGGAGTCAATTCTTCGGTTCCTCCAGTTTTTTCTCCATGCGGTGCTCTTAAGTTCTACCGTGATCATGCTCAATGTCTTGGAGAAAAAAACAGGAAGCTCCAGAAGAGTTCTGATTTCAGCAATAGTACCAAGATAGCCAGGGATTGATACTTAAAGTCTATATAGTACCGTTGATTTAGTCATCAAAAGAAAATTAGGATCAACTTACCGTGGAGGGACTAGAAATGAAGGCGGCGGCTACAGAATTATGAGTTAAACTGAGCAACACAGTTGTCTACCACATCGGTGACCATCTACCTGGATCGCCATGGGAGCACCACACCTATACTTAATTTTGTGCAAGATAGCAGTGGCGTGCAAAGCAAACCTGAACTTTCAAGAACAGCGGCGTGCAAAGCATTCTGCAGATTTGGTCCGGCAGCCGACGCGTCACCGTGCGAAACAATCGCTCTGACGGCATCCACCGACCCGCTCGTCACCGCCAGGTACAGAGGCGACACGCCGGCGGCGTTCAGCTCCGACGCCAGCTCCGGTGCCAGCTTCATAAGCTTCTCCACGGCCACGACATGGCCGTGCCTCGCTGCCAGGTGCATGGCCGTGTCTCCGGCCACGTTCTTCCCGCGGATAATGACCCCGCCTTCCTCCACGGAGTTTGCTCGGGCCAACCGGACGATGTCTTCGACGGCGTTGGCGCCGCCTGCCCTGGCCGCGCTGTGCAGCGGCGTGTCCAGCGCCTTGTTCACGGAGCAGAGGAGGGAGCTGTCCCGGTAGCAGAGCTCCGCGATGAGGTCGCCGTGGCCCTGTCGTGCGGCGGTGTGGAGAAGGGTGTTCCGCTCTGCGGTCACCTCCTGCGCCGTGCAGGGTCCACGGTGATTAGCTGTCGTGGATGGCCGGCCGTTCCTAGCTGCCGCCGGTGCGTCGAGGCTGCTTCCTGTCAAGAGCCCGATGACCTTCTCGGTGTCCCCCTCGAATGCTGCGGTATAAAGTCTAGGGCACATGAACAAGCTTCCATCCATGGAGCTAGCAGGACGCCTAAGATCCATGAGTGTTTCTTCCTCTTCAATTGGGCAATTCTGGCTGGGGTTTATAATACGGGAAAGGATGGGACCTCTCCTGAGTAGAATAGTTCTGTTTCCTCTCGCTGGATCGTCCGGAGGAATTTCTCTCGTTGCATCATTTGTAGTATACCATATCCACTGTTGACAAGCGGCAATATCATCACACGAAGTTCGCCATCTGTTTGACACTAGTTATCAGCCCATTCGACGGTACATATATCATATATGAGTTGGTACTTTGGAAGACGTTAATTGGTCAACACCTAACATGTATCAACCGTGCCGCAATTTGTTTTAGAATATATAGGCTCGTGGAGTCTCCAACGGTAACCTCGCAAATTTTCTCTCGCATCTGTCCTGTCCGCGGACATGGATGCAAGATGATGACATTTAACCGTAACCGCATATATTTTGACAATAATTTGAACTAATCGGACGAAATTGCAAACACAGTCGAATTTCATGCAAACATGACGGATTTCGTACAAACACGACATATTTCATTACATTTCGAACATATTTTAACTAAAAAGGTAAGAACATGTGCATGTACGGTTGCGCGGAACTCCACTCCCATAACCCGAATACGCTACACTAGTATATGGCCAGCCGCGGCGGATCCCTTTGTCTTCCCATGTACGACAGCCCGTTCACCGGACTACCGGGAGCCCTCGAGGCATATGCTTCAGCGCAGAGGACACCTCGCTTCCCCACAGCTCGTCGGAGCTGAACCTTTGACTGATGCTTCCATGCAGCCCATACGGGGTCGACGAAGATCCTCGCAAGAGAAGAACCGGTCAAGACACCGGTTGTGTACACCGGTGTCGTCCCAGTGGTGGCCTTCATGGGACCGAAGTGGCGGCGGCCTCCCGGTTTCTACCTCTTCTCGATGATGGTGTCGGACAAGGACGCACTAGCCACCGACTCATCGTTCTTCGCACATCCGCCTTTTTTCTCTGCCTGCATGGCGCGGTTACACGCGCGTCAACAACGGATGGCCCGGTTGCCCCCGTACTCCCCACCATGCCGGAGTGGATCAACTTGCCACTCCTCATGAAGCTGGCTTGGAGCGGCAAGTTGTTGAACCGCGCACCGGCTTGGGGCGGCAACTGGCTCCATCGGGCTAGGCGAGGGAAGCAAGGGAAGTGGAGCAGCGACCTGTCTCGCTCATGCTCGTAACCGGCGGGCTCGACGGGCCACCCAGCCGGTTTGTATGCCGAAGAACTTCTCTTCGGAAGCCATTAGAAGAGTGTAGAAATTGGTGAACGAGGAGATGGGGAGCAGCGGAGGGGTGCAATTCTTGCCCGGTGTCTCGCCTCGTTTAAATAGAGGGCGGATCGGGAGGAGCTCGACCTGTGTTGCGTTTAATGATGGCCCTCTCATGAACGGACGTGTGGCTGAAGTAGGTTTCTCGGCTTCCTAGCGGGTTTAATGGAGGCATTTCAATGCGGCGAGGAGGCGTGTTTAGCCAGACGTGCAGCGGGCGGTGCCCTCGGCCTGTGGGCCGCTTCAATGGCAGAGGCGATGAGAGGTCGCATACGCCATGAGCCGCCTTCAGTGTGGAACGACGCGGTCTATAGCGGCATGAATGCAGGTAGCTGGCGCCAGGCGGGAAGCACGAGCAAGTGGGGGAGGGTTTTTTGATGGGTCAGTGCGGTCGGAATCGTGCGAAGTAGCGGTCCGGACTCCTGCAAACCTCCCCCATGTTTTTCTCGGGTATGCGGGAGAAATCGCGTCCGGACCGCTCCATGGACCGATACAGGACCGCGTTGGATGGCTTTCGCGTTCTGGACCACGCGGCCTTTACAGTTGTGGGAGGTTTACGGGTCCGACTTGAAAATGCCCTAAAAAAGCCATCAGCGGCTAGGATTACATCTCATCATACCTTACAAATAGTAGTACAAATGTCCGTGGAACGGGCGGAAATAATAATAAAACCCACTCCGCATGCCATAATAAAGTTGTGAAGAAGCCATCATAATGTCGTTTATCGGGAGCTACTTTAGGTCCGCACTTTCATCCGATGAAAGAGTCATGGTACATGGAATCGTCTTTCAATCGATTTTATGTTTTTTTAGGAAAACATGAATATTTACTTATTTTGAAAATAAGTTTTTTTAATTTCGAGAACATTTTTAGATAATTTTTAAGTATTTTTAAAAAATGTAATCATTTTTATGGAGGTGATTTTTTTAAATATAATTATATTTCATTTGTAGTAGTTGTTTTTTTGCACGGGCTTGGCCCAACCAGGAAAACTTGATCTACACACAGACAGCATGCACTAGCACTCTCTGGTACTAAAGATAAGGAATGAAGCCTTACTCCAACCGACAGGGGGTCATTCAAATGCCTCCATGGAAGAAGGGGCGTGGCCTTCACTCTGGAATATGAAAGTACCCTCGAAGATCAAGGAGTTCCTATGGAGACTGTGCCATGAAACAATACCAACATCTGACCTTCTACACCACCGCAACATGTCCACTACGAATATTTGTGCTTTTTGTGCGTCGCAAGATAATTGGAAACATGCCCGCATAGACTGCGGTACAGCAGGGAGTGTTTGGTCCCTATACTCGGAAGAAACAATGGAAACTATGGTCGAGATTTTGTCGATGAATGCAAGGAACAGGTTGTTTACATTGCATTACCCACTGTCCCTTGGTGAGTTTACCTGTGTGTCTGTGACATTATGGACGGTATGACGAGCAAGAAGACGTGCTATACACGAAGATATTTATGAGAGTCCTTTCTCAACCAATGCTTTCGTTACGTCATATCTTAGACATCTCCAAATAGCTGAAAAGATAACTCCAGTGGGCGGCAGGAGCACGGTGCCTCGGCCGGCTTCTTGGCAGCCTCCACCGGAGGGCCATGCAAAGCTCAATACAGATGCGGCAATTGCAGGCGATGGTAACTTTGGTGTTTTCGTAGCAATCTGTCGAGACCAGGCTGGTAATTTTCTGGGAGCTTCGACGATTAAGTACAAGCATATATCTAATGTTGCAACACTGGAAGCTCTTGCTATACGCGAAGGACAAACTCTGGTAGAGGACGTGTATGCCAACAAGATCCATATTGCTTCAGACTGCAAGACAGTGGTGGGCGATGTGAAAAAGGAATCGACGACACAGTACGGAGCTATGATATATGAAATAACAGACCATTCTCGTTTTTTCATTTCGTGTAACATAGTTCATGAATTTAGGAGCTCGGATTTCGAACTTCACAATCTTGCTAAGCATGCTTTAACACTCGGGTTTGAACGTCACATGTGGTTGGGCCAACCGGGGGAGTTGCTCTTTTTACATGTAAACATTATTGATTCTTAATAAAGATTGGCAAGATTGTCTTAAAAATAAATTCTCTGATACTAAAGAAAAATGTACGCACTAACTTATCTCCCTTCCCGTTCTACATTCTCCCTTCCTACGGTTGGCCGTCGCTGCCGCCGCCTCGCGTCTCCTCATCGTTCTCGGAGGACCATGGCAGAAAAAATGGCCCGGCGGCCGCATCGCCGTGTCCTCCGACTGCGCCGCCGTATCAGGGGTACCGGCCGTCTCATGTGACAGTAGTAGTAGTTACCCGATTCAGATTTGCTTTGGTAGCTAGCTTTTGAAACTTTTTGATCAGTGACTAAACTTTGTGTATGGGTGGGCTAATAGCTCAGATGCGACTTCTTTCCATCGAATTGGAAGGAGTGCGACGTTTTTCGACATAATAGCTCTCGTGCGACGGATCGAAGCGTGTAAATAGCCCACGGCCACACAGGCGTTAAAACCTTAGTCAACTAGTCCAATTTGCGTTAAGACATGTCCTAACTAATTTGCCCCCAAATTAATTAGCACCGCATCCCGTCAAACTGCTCGCGCTCCACCCGCCCGACCTGAACTGTCCCAAACTGCCCGCGCTCCATTCTTCAGCTTCGGCGGAGGCGGCGGCGGCGGAGGAGCCCTCTTTCTCGGCGGCAGCGGAGTCCCCTTTCGGCGGCGGCGGCCATGGTGGTGAGTGAATTCGATACTCTAGTCCCAATCCCCTCCGCCTGTTTGTAGATCTGAGCTCTCTGTTTTGCTTGTTGAAATCGATAGAAGGTGAGAGGGGACGGCGCGGTGAGAGGAGCCCGTGGTCAGGTCGAGAAGGAGCCGCCAGATTCAGCTTCGAACAGGTAATGCGCCTCCCTCCCGCCCATTTGTCAATGCGATTTAAAGTCTTCTTTGCTCCGTCTCACACTGCCCGCCTATAACAGAGGGGATGCTGTTGAAACCTTCGAATTTGCAATCAATTTCTTTCCATCGATGACAAAGTTAGTTGATGGTAGCATTCAGAACATCCAGAGTGATACAATTGTGAAATGAGAGGTTGATTGTGCAGAGATTGATCCCAATGAGCTACAGTCGATGGAAGAGAAGGCAGTGAGGAAATTGATGTAGAAAATTGGGAAAACTGTGCTTTGGGGTCCAGAGCAAGAGGTTTCACTATTGCGGTATGATGATTTGAAAGGAGAGTATGTCAGAATTGAAGATGGTGAAGATATTCTTGATGAAATCGATAGGCAAGAGGGTTGGGCAAGCCTCAGGGCTGAATTTTTTGCTGAGCTCGTTGATCTGAATATTGACTCGAAGGTGGGTTATGTGCCGTCACACTTGGCTATGCAGAAGGCAGATGATGATTGGGATTCACAGAGGCATATCGTTCCCATTATTACTGATCTAACAGTAATAGCCGATGGGGCTAATGCAGATGCAGAAGAGGGAAATGTTGCTGTTGTTGATTGGAATGCAGTTGAGTTGGAGGAGCCTACTGATTTGGTCATTGCACCAATTGCTGGCACTGAGATGAACAAACTATTTGGCATTCCAATCGATGACAGAGATGAGGAGGAGAGGGATGAAGCTAATACAAGTGATAATGATGACAGGGAATTGAGGGAAGATGTAGATGAACAGTTGATGGAAGATGCTGCAGATGATGTAGATGATGCACATGATGAAGAGCTGGTGCATGTGTATGACAAGAAAAACCCTGTCATTCAAGTGGGGAAGTTGTGGTCAAACATGGATGAGTTCAGGTTGTCTTCCAAGACTTATGCAGTCAGACATCAGTTTGATGCCAAGACATTTTGGACTGATAGAGAGAAGTTTTATGCTAAGTGCAGAGGTTTTGATGGTAGTGGTAAGAGGGCTTGCAAGCGGTACATATCTGCTAGACTACAGCCTGATGGAAGTACTGTCAAGGTTAACCAAATCCCTTATAAACATACTTGTCTGACAAGTTCATAGAAAAAATCAAGCATGACATCACATATTTGGGTTGCAGAAAAGATAACTCCAATTTTGGCCAAAACACCCAACACTACTACCAAAAGACTCCAAGTAGACTTGGAAAAGTTGTACCCCATTAAAATGCATTATACCACAGTGTGGAAGGCTAAACAAAGGGCAATGATGCATTTGTATGGTGATTGGGCAAACACATTTAGGCTACTTTTGAATTTCAAAGCAGAGGTGGAGAAAAGGTCACCTGACAGTGTTGTCGAGATAGATACTGAGGTATCAAAGGATGGCAAGGTTTATTTCTCCAAATTCTTTATGGCTTTAAAGCCTTGCATCGATGGCTTCAAAGCAGGATGTCGTCCATATTTGAGCATATACTCATCATTTTTGACAGGCAAGTGGAATGGTCAGTTGGCAGCATGTAATGCTCTAGATGGACATAACTAGATGTTTCCAGGTGCTGTTGGCTTGTTTTAGTCAGATACAGAGGCTTCATGGACATGGTTCATGATGCAGTTGAAAAGATGCTTAGGGCCAGTGTCACCTTTGGCAATACACACAGATGCATGCAAAGGTCTGGAAAATGCAGTTAAAAATGTGTTCCCACATGCTGAGCAAAGGGAGTGCTTCGGCCATTTGTGGATGAATTTGATCAAAAAATTCAGAGGAGATGAATTTGGGAGAATGTGGCCAGCAGCAAGATCTTACACTAAACATACACATTCATATCATCTTAGTAAGGTAATGGCAACATGTGAGGAGTTTGGTACATGGTTGAACACCTACCATTGTTTACTATGGTATAGGTCAGGATTCAACACTGCCATCAAGTGTGATCATATCAACAACAATTTGGCAGAAAGTTTCAACAACAAGGTGAAGCAGCTAAAAGATTTGCCTGTGCATGACATGGTTGATCAAATCAGGATCATGTTCATGCGGTTGTAGGAATTGAGAAAAAAGATTGGTGATTGTCTGCAAGGTGATAAACTTCCAGCAGTGGTGCAACAGGTGGTCAACAGAAGCAGAGGTCTTACACATTTGTTTGTTGAAAAATTATCACCGTGGGGTGCTGAAGTTAGAGATAACAAGACTAGAAGGATGCATGTTGTTAACACTGAATTGCATGATTGCAGTTGCCTCGAGTGGCAGGCCACTGATAAACCATGTGATCATGCCATTCTATTCTTAGCCGGTCAGCCGAAGATAAATATGCATCCATATCTGCATGAGTATTATTCGGTAGCAAAATTCAAAGCTGCATATACAACTCCAATTCCACCTCTTACAGATCAGAAGCAGTGGCCAGAAGTGCCGCTTGAATTTTCCATGTGTCCTCCTCTGACAAAAAGAAAGGAAGGCAGACCTAAACAGAGTAGATTCAAAGCATGGTTTGAAAAAGGTGGGAGTAGTAAGAAGGGCAAGAAGGACAAGAAAGATGCAAAGCCAAAAAGGGCTCAAAAGGGTAACAAAAATAGATGCAATCGGTGCCAAATACTTGGGCACAGAGAGGGATCTAGACTATGCATTTTCTCTCCTCCTAATCCCAGAATGTATGTGCTTGTTTATTTGTGTTTGTTCATATTCTGGTTTTGTTTCAATTATAAATATGTGGCATGCTTTGTTGTTTTTAGGAGGAAGCTTCCAAGTCAGCCTATTGTTGTTGAACAGTCTTGGCCAACAAAAAGAGCAAGAGTCAGTGGCAGCAGAAGGAAAACAAGTCAGTGGCTGGAACAGTTTGATGCTAAAACTAAAGAAACTACAGCCGGTGTCACTGGAACTGAAGAAATTGCAGTCGAGGTGCACACTGTCAAAACTGAAGAAACTGAAGCTGTTGTCACTGAAGAAACTGATGTCCAGGTGCACACTGTTGAAACTGAAGAAACTGAAGCTGTGCACACTGAAGAATTTGATCAAACTGAATCTGCTATCGAGTTTCATGAGGTGATAGCATCGAGTCCAGTGAAGAAAACCAAGATGATCAGTGAACTTGTGTCTGTGCAGTACAACCAAAAACTAGAAATGCTAAGGCGAAGAAGGGTACACGGCGTGGTCGGAAGAGATAGAACTGTTGATCATTTGAAATTTATGGCATGTAATAACATTTGTTGGGCACTATGTACCCACATGTTTCCATCAGAACTTATTTGGTTATTGTTTTCAAACTGAATTTCAAATTTGATGAAAAATTCAAATTTCGGTTTAAATTCAAATTTGGACTCAAGTTGAACTTTTGACTCGGGTATGATGTTTCAATGCTACCTCAACTCAAATATGGTTGTTATCTGATCATTTTGAGCTCTTTTGTTAAGTTAGACTCATAGTCATGAAAAATGTGTTTCAAACGACCTCATAAGGTAGGGTAAACGCCCCCCTTTCTAAGAAGGTTGTTTTTTGCATCTTCTCTAAATCATCCAAATAAAATTCCTACACCTCTATCCTACCTATATAGTGTAAATATGAAGTCTCATTATTTTTTGAATTCATCTTCTATTATATTCTTTTCTTTTTCCGAAATCATTATTTAATAGAAAAACATATATATAACAAGTTTTTGAATCTTATTTATATATTTTTTGGTTGCTATGCAACATAATAAGACTATGCGCTCAAGTTTCTTTGTAATCCATAATAAAACACACACACACACACACACACATATATATATATATATATATTTACTTATGATCTAGAACACACAACCTTTGTTCTTTGAAATCCATAGTACATTGTACAAGAATCCCATATTCTTGAAGGCATTTTCATGTAATTGTATATAAACCATGTTTAATTTTTTTTGGTTGCTATGCAACATAATACGACTATGGGCGAAAGTTTTTCTTTTTTTGATTTTTTTGAATTACTTATGATCTAGAACACACAACCTTTGTTCTTCGAAATCCATAGTACATTGTATAAGAATCCCATATTCTTGAAGACATTTTCCTGCAATTGTATATAAACCATGTTTATATTTTTTTTGGTTGCTATGCAACATAATATGACTATGGGCACAAGTTTTTCTTTTTTTTTGATTTTTTTGAATTATTTGGCTCATTTGAAAAATTGTCAACTTTTTCACAAAAACGTTGACCGACTGAAAATCAAAGTTTATATTTTTTGATAAGTATGTCATGTAAAATGACAATGTGTGCTGGTTTTATATGTTTTTGATTTTTTTGTATTACTTATGTTCAACCCTAGCTCCTTTCGTTGATATCGTGAACGTGTGAATTTTGGTTTTAAAATGTAAATATAACAAGTTTGCATTTTTTATAGAAACTTAGTTGCATAAGTAGACCATGTGCGCTGGTTGTACATTGTTTTGATTTTTTTGAATTACTTATGCTCAACCCTAGCTCATTCCATCAATAGCGCGAATTGTGTGAATATTTTTCATTGAAACGTGGATATAACAAGAATCAATTTTTTTATAGCAACATAGTTGCATAAGTAGACAGTGAGCGAAAGTTTTATATCTTTTTGATTTTTTTGAATTACTTATGCTCAACCCTAGCTCATTGAAACCCTAAACCTCGAAAACCCCAAAACCCTGGAAACCCCATCTGAAACCCCGCCAGCTTTAGAGCCGTTGATCGCTGGTGAGTGAGCGGTTGGATCTGACGCCTCCATGTGCATGTGACGCGCCGATCCGCGTGTGCACTCGTTCTACAAGCTGATTGGCTCGCGGTGCATGGAGGGATTCATGTGCGCTGGTTGGCTGGGGGCTGGGGTTTGGATCGGCCCATCTGTTCGATGTAGACCGTTAAACCAGATCCGGCGATTGACAATGATGCGGTGCATGGATCAGGCGTACGGGCGTCTGACTTCGTGTGCTTCGTTGTTGTGTCTTTGTTCGCCGAGCCCAGACGCTACCGCCCGCCCTTTTGCATGCATGCACGCGTCGCATCTAAGCCATTAGCAGCGCATCGACGCAGTCTGAACGATGGTGCATCGACGCAGTCTGCACGGTGCTCGACGCAGTCTGAACGGCGTGCTCGATGGGCCCGTGATCGACGACGCATCCCTTGATCCACTAGGCAAACGCAAACGATATCCATTAATGGCATGAAATCGGTGAAGCGACGCAGCCAAAAACGCCTATTTAACCCCTCCTCTCGTGTACCTCTAACCTTCATCTTCCTCACGAGCACCAAAAACGCCATTCTTCCCACTCGCATCACATCCAAGCAACCAAGCAACCATGGAGTTCAACGGGCCAACGTTCCTTGCGCCCAACACCGTGCCGGAAAGGCAGTACCCCACCGGGGTCGTCGTGGAGAACCAGCTCCGGATCTGGGCCATCTCTCGCTGGCGGGGTGCACGGGAGTTCGCGATGATCTTCCTTCGTGCCCTCTATCGCCACCTACCTGTGGGCACTCCGCAGATGTTCACCATCGACGAACCCCTCCCGGGAGGAAGTGGCATCGTTGTCCGCTTCCGAAACCCGTATGATGCGTATCACCTCCTCGGCCATGTCTGGTTTGGTGGGTGCGAGTTCATCTGCTTCACAACGTACAACTTCTACACCGACCTCGACAGCCCCTGGCCCAACGCGCACACCATGCACACCCTCCCCTACAACTTGCCGGCTGCCGACGATGAGGAGTGAAGACGTCTTCATGTCGGGGACCCTGTGTCGGTGATGTTCCAATCTATGCCTAGGTGGTTTGTTCGTGTCATTCTAATCGAGTAGGGTTTATCATGTGTCTCTATCATTTCTTTTCTATCGTCTTTAAGGTTCATCATGTAAGGTCTCATCTCATTTTATGTTCAGTTGTAAGCGAGTTGTAAGCGTGATGGTGTGCTACTACTACTATATCTATGTGTTGTTCATGTCGTAATATTGTTTGCTACTAAATGTCTTCATCTAGTTGTTTCATCTTTTTGAGTGTGTTACTTCATGAAACAAAATATTTGACACAAAAATTTCGGTGAACAATGCATGCAACTCGTAACAAAAAAAATTATGAAGTAAATAATACAAACATGAAAACGAATCAAATTATTTAGGACCTAAGACATGTAAAACAAGTAAAACCATTTTTTTTTGAAATTAAAATAAGTCAAATCTAGGCAGGTGGGTTTGTTTTCTCTTTGGGCCTGGTTTGTCGGCCCAACATCTATTAGGCAGTCTAGATTTTTTTTTCCACGAAACTGCACTCTTTGGGTCTGGTTATTCCTCAACTTCAGCGTCATGGCCCAACATCTATTCGCCAGCCCACGAATAATTTTTTTCTACTGAAAATGAACTTTGGTCTCGCACTTGCCAACTGAAGAACTCGAAATGCATATTCAAATTTCAAATTAGCCACTTCACTGAAGAACTTAAGTAATTTCTGCTTACACTCAGTACATGAAACTAGCATCGCGCACAGATCGCGTCCTCTACCTAGCTAACTGAAATTTGCTTGCTTACACTTTTGTCCGTTCTAACGAGGGATGAACAAGAGGTAAAGAAAGAACAGAGCAATGATACAAGAATAGAATGCTCTTGCCATGAGATTTGCTTGCTTCTGCAAATCCACCATCTGCCTTAAAAGCTTCTTTACCTTCTTCAATTCCTCGTTTACTTCGGCATCCACGGGCAGTTCAGCAAGGTCAGCCCGTTCAGCAATGCGCGTAATCCTCGCCGTCGGCATGGGTCTCTCCGCCCGCGCTCCTCTGCCCGAGCTGAAATTGGGTCTCTCCATAGCAAATGGTGGCAAAATTAGATCCCGAGTTGCGGCGTCGCTCATATCGATGTGGCCCTCAGATTCAAGCCTATCAACGTATTGATCTATCCACTCAAAATGGGAACATTTCTTCAGCATCTGTAAACAGTAACATGACCCTAGATCTCAAATTCGAAGAGAAAAAAAAGGCAATTTGGATAAATCTGAACAAAAGATTACGACATTGCGGGGAAGGAACTGAGATCTTACCTTGCCATCCCGTCCCATCATGGGAATGCTCAAGCATGACACAAAATGTCGCCCGAGGTTGCCATTCTCGTCAGTTTTAGTGACCATCCGCTTAAGAGCCTCTGGCCGTGGGCAGTCCGGGCACCTTCTCATCGAAACTGCACCATATTTTGGCCATCTTGACTGCGTGGCAGAGGAGCTGGACATCCCGAGCACCGTCGCCGGAGAAGAGGAAGAATGGGGAAAGGGGAAGAAATGGCACGGGCACCAGCTCGGGCACGAGCACAACTCTGTTTTAGATTCCGTGAGGTGGGTCCCACATTGCTGAGGTGGATAAGTTGTGGGTCCAAGCGTCACATAACCCTAACAGCTAACGATCAATTCTGCTTAAGGGCCATGTTGGCCGTGAGCTATTTTCTCCCTTCAAATTGTCGCGCCTGGACTATTTCGTCGCAAAAAGTCGCATTCCTTCCAATTCGATGAAAAGAAGTCGCATCTGAGCTATTAGCCCGTGTATGGGACACATGGTAGTCCGTAGTCATTACTAGAAGAGTTGAGTGAGCTTTCCTGCGTCATTTTACGCTGCTGAGTTCTCTTAAAGAATTTACTCCATCTGTTTCAAAATATATGATGTATTATTTTTTTGTGAAGTCAAACCTCTTTAAGTTTGAACAAATTCAAACATAAAATATATAAATATCTATAATATGAAATTGGTTTCATTAGATTCATCATGAAATGAATTTTCATACTCCCTCCAATTTATATCACTTGTCGCTCAAACAAATGTATCTAGCACTAAAATACATCCAGATACAATTGTTTCAGTGAAAAGTAATATAGATAGGAGGTATTTTATTTTCTTACAATTGTGGATGTCAATATTTTTGGCTTAAAACTTGGTTAAATTTAAATAAGTTTGACTTTAAAGAAAATACACTTTGTATTTTGGAACCGAAGGAGTATTTGTTTTGGCAAATGGGCGGGATGACGAAGTGTTTTTTTCCCATAATAATAATAATAGGGTGTTTTGGTGCAAATATCCAATTATGAGCCCGGGCACATCTACACCCGGTCATGGAACAATTCATAAAAAATCTGAAAAATTTAAAAATCCATTTTTTGTGCAAGGTAGATAATTTGGTGTGTGAGGTGCGCTTCAAATTTTAGATCATTTGGATATCTGAGTAGCTCTCCAAAAAAATGCAATTTGGGACAGAACAATACATGAACAATACACTTTTTAACAGACCAAAATTTGTTTTTTTGTCAAGAGCAATTCGGATGTCCAAATAATCTGAAATTTGGAGCAGACATCGTGCATCAAATTCTCTATCGTGAAAAAAACAATTGGAATTGTTTGAATTTGTCTAGTATTTTTTTGATTTTTTTATTCAGCACGGGTGCAGATGAACTTGGGAGCCATAACGTCTCGTTTTAGTGGGCCTTTTACGATGCGATTCCGTGTTATCTATCAATCAACCCATAATTATATGGAAAAACAATTCTGCATCGGTGTCTACATGTACTATTTTGGTACTATACTATCACATTTTGGTGCTGCTTCTTTTTTTTCTTGGTGGTGAGAGGGTGCGCGAAATTGATATGTTTTTATAGGCCATTCCTTTCAATTGATTATAACATTGTTGAGCAGGTCAAAATCTTGAATCAAACAAATTGAATTCTGCAATCAAATGAAAAGCTCCAAAATTAAGGCGCATAGTGAATTAAAGTAATTTAATGAGAAGGCTTCTTGAGATATTGTTGATCCGATCAAAATCAGATAATTTAATTTTAACTTGGAGACTTTAATTGATAGTGAGACCTTAAAAGTTAGGGAGAATAGTGTATTTATAGATAGATGTGTAGCTGAGTATGACGGGCGAGCATCCTAGTTAGTCTATGTATGTCCAATAGCATTCTGATTGGAGACCATTCATATGCTTGTGTAGTTGTTTTGTTTATCTATAGCGTATTTTTCGCAAATATATCAGAAATATACTCAGGCTGCTTATAGTGAAGAGTATCATGTACTAGCATCGTACATATGATACTAGTGTATGATATTACCTTCATAGTGCATAGTATTGTAGAGTAGTATTAGACTACCCACAATAGGGAGTAACATAGAGTAGTAACATGCATATGTTACTAGTCTAAGTTACTACCTCCACAGTTGATAGTAACATAGAAATAGTAACATTGAACTTTTCATTTATTAGCTTATAGACTCACTTTGCCTTGATATGCGTTATGTTAATCATAGGGGTAGTTAAATAGTACTAAGTTACTCAATTTCTTTCTCTTCTCATTAATTAGTTGTCACATCATATTTTTTGCTTAGGTGACATCTATGTTACTACCTATGTTATTCTCATTGTGAATATGTAAGATCGTATTTATTGTCATGAATAATACAAAATAGTATAGCATTTAACATAATACGATATCTACATATATTACTCTGACCTTTTTTTTCTTTAATTCCCTGCCACATCAACATGTTCCCTATGGCCAGCCTCATGCAGTCTCCCTGCTGCCCAGCGTCGCTGCTGAGCCGTGTCACGTTGTCGTTCTCGAAGCAAGAGGTGAGTAATAATAGTGCTACCTGCGGCCGCTTCATCAAGTCCGCTGCCCCGCCGCCGTATTTGGAATCTTGTGCAGCTCCCTCTTCCTTTCTAAAATGTGCATTTATATAGTTTTCTTGTTGGTTTGTTTATCTTTTACTATGGAATCGATATGTATTTTTATAAAATTAGTCATATTTTTACAAAATTCTTCAAATATATTTCAGGTTTCAGGGGACGTCGAGAATGTGATGTTCATAGAAATCAGGGCGGCAGCAGCAGCAGTTCCAAGGTGAGAAATATGTTTTTATTTTGACTTGTAAGTCTCTTTCTGCCCTCTCAGTTATGCATTTTGGTGCTAAATTGGTATGTACACACATATTTATTTTTGTAGAACAACCATGAATGAGTTAGTTTACATATAATATCCATGAATATATGATTTAGTGGTTCAACATTATGTTGAAAATATGTCCTAAAAGCAATAAATAAAGTGTTTATTATTATATTTTCTTGTTCATGGTAATTGTTTATTATCCATCATATAATTGTATTGATGGGAAACACATTGCATATATGGATATATAGACAACACTTTGTCCCTAGTGTGCCTCTAGTAGACTAGCTCGTTGATCAAAGATGGTCAAAGTTTCCTAGCCATTGACATGAGATGTCATTTGATAATGGAATCACATCATTAGGAGAATGATGGGATGGACAAGACCCAAACTATAAACGTAGCATATGATCGTGTCAGTTTATTGCTACAGTTTTCTGCATGTCAAGTATATGTTCCTATGACTATGAGATCATGCAACTCACGGACACCGGAGGAGTGACTTGTGTGTATCAAACGTCACAACGTAACAGGGTGACTATAAAGGTGCTCTACAGGTATCTCCGAGGGTGTCTGTTGGGTTGACATGGATCAACACTGGGATTTGTTACTCCGTGTGACGAAGAGGTATCTCAGAGCCCACTCGGTAATACAACATCACAATAAGCCTTGCAAGCAATGTGACTAAGTGTTAGCCATGGGATCTTGTATTACGGAAACGAGTAAAGAGACTTTCCGGTAACGAGGTTGAACTAGGTATGGAGATACCGACGATCGAATCTCGGGCAAGTAACATACCGAAGAACAAAGGGAACATCATACGAGATTAACTGAATCCTTGACATAGAGGTTCGACCGATAAAGATCTTCGTAGAATATGTAGGAATCAATATGGGCATCTAGGTCCCGCTATTGGTTATTGACCGTAGAGGTGTCTCGGTCATGTCTACATAGTTCTCGAAACCGTAGGGTCTACACACTTAAGGTTTGGTAACGTTTCGATAGTATAGAGTTATGCATGGTGGTGACCGAAGGTTGTTCGGAGTCCCAGATGAGATCCCAGACATCACGAGGAGCTCCGGAATGGTCCGAAGGTAAAGATTGATATATAGGAAGTCCTGTTTTGGTCATCGAAAAACTTTCGGGCTCATCGGTAGTGTACCGGGAGTGCCGCGAGGGTACCGGGGGGCCATCAGGAGGGGTATTTCAACCCAAGAGGCTACATGGGCTTTGGGAGAAGGAATACCAGCCCTTAGTGGGCTGGACGAAGGCCCACAGGAAGCCCATGCGGCTAGGTAAGAAACCCAAGGTGGAAAGAAAGTTAAAAGTGGAAAAAAGGAAGGAGTCCTAATCCTACTAGGAGTGGAGGAGGAGGAATCCTCCCTCCACTTCGGCCAAAGTGGATTTGGCTCCCTTGGGAGCCATGTCTCCTCCCTCCCCTCCTCCTATATATACTAGAGGTTTTGAGGGTTTTTGCTACAGAATTTTAGCGACGTGCTGCCCTCTCCTCTAGTCAGTAGTTTCTCCTCTAGATCGGTTTCAGCAGTGCTTAGGCGAAGCCCTACTGGAATTACTCCACCACCATCGCCGCAACGCCGCCGCGCTACCAAAGAACTCGTCTACCTCTCCGCTCCCTCTTGCTGGATCAAGAAGGCGGAGATCATCATCAAGCCGTACGTGTGCTGAACGCGGAGGTGTCGTCCGTTCGGCGCTAGATCGGGATGGATCGTGATTGGATCGCGGGATGCTCGGCGGTTTGGATCGCGAAGACGTTCGACTACATCAACCGTGTTCTTTAATGCTTCCACTTAGTGATCTACAAGGGTACATAGATCCAATATCTCCTCTCATAGATTCTCCTCTCCTAGATTGATCTTGGTGAAGCGTAGGAATTTTTTTGTTTCCCATGCAACGTTCCCCAACAGTGGCATCATGAGTTAGGTCTATGCATAGATGAGATTTTGAGTAGAACACAAAGAGTTTGTGGGCGTTGATATTCAGATTGCTTCCTTCCTTAGTCTTTTCTTGGTTCAGCAGTATTGTGGGATGAAGCGACTCGGACCGACTTTACTCGTACGCTTACGAGAGACCGTGTTCCATCGACTGACATGTGACTTCATCACCTAAAGATGGATGGCGGGTGTCTGTCTCTCCCACTTTAGTTGGATCGTATTTGATTAAGGCGGTCCTTGTAGAAGGTTGAAAAGCAATCTTCATATCACCGTTGTGGTTTTTGCGTAGGTAAGAATTGTTCTTGCTAGATACCCATAGTGGCCATGTAAAACATGCAACAACAATTAGAGGACATCTAACTTGTTTTTGCAGGGTATGTTGTGATGTGATATGGCCAATTTCATGATATGATATATGTGATGTATGAGATGATCATGTTTTTGTAGAATATATCACGACTTGCATGTCGATGAGTAAGGCAACCGGTAGGAGCCATAGGGTTGTCTTTAATTATTGTATGACCTGCGTGTCAATCATTAAGTGCTATCTAATGCTTTACTTTATCGCTAAATGGTAGCAATAGTAGTATGAGCATGGTGGGCGCGACAACTCCGATGGCGACACAGTGATGGAGATCATGATGATGGAGATCATGGTGTTATGCCGGTGACGATGGAGATCATGCCGGTGCTTTCAAGATGGAGATCAAAAGCACAAGTTCATGGCCATATCATGTCACTTGTGATTTGCATGTGATGTTAATCCTTTTATGCACCTTGTTGTGCTTAGGACGACGGTAGCATTATAAGGTGATCCCTCACTTAAATTTCAGGATGAACTATGTTCTCCCCGAGTTTGCACCATTGCGAAAGTTCGTCGTGTCGAGACACCACGTGATGATCGGGTGTGATAGACTCTACGTTCGCATACAACGGGTGTAATCCAGTGTTGCACATGCAGAACACTCGGGTTAAACTTGACGAGCCTAGCATGTACATACATGACCTTGGAACACAAGAGACCGAAAGGTCGAGCATGAGTCCTATAGTAGATATGATCAACATGATGATGTTCACCATTGAAATCACCTTAACTCACGTGATGATCGGACTTGAGTTGGTGAATACGGATCATGTGTCACTCAGATGACCTGAGGGATGTCAATTTGAGTGGGAGGTTTAGTAATTTGATTAACTAAACTCATTATCTTGAACAATAGTCTTAGTAACCTTTGCATATTTATGTTGTAGATCAATGGCTCGCACAGTAGCACCCTTGAATTTTAATGCGTTCCTAGAGAAAGCTAAATTGAAAGATGATGGAAGTAACTTTGTGGATTGAGCCCGTAATATGAGGATTATCCTCACGGCTTCCCAAAAGTCATATGTCCTTGATGCACCGCTTGGTAACCAACCCGAAGACATGTCATCCGAAGACGTTAAGAATGCTTGGGAGGCACGTTATGGAGATTACTCAATAGTTCAGTGTGCAATATTGTATGGCTTAGAACCGGGACTTCAAAGATGTTTTGAACATCATAGAGCATCTGAGATGTTCCAGGAGTTGGAGTTTATCTTTAAGAAGAATGCCCAGATTGAGAGGTATGAGACCTCCGATAAGTTCTATGCTTGCAAAATGGAGGAGAACGGGTCTATCAGTGAACATATACTCAGAATGTCTAGGTATTCGACTCGTCTGGCGGAGTTGGGAATGCCCCTTCCACCAGAGGAGATCACTGACAGAGTTCTTCAATCGCTGCCACCTTGCTACAAGAGCTTTGTGATGAACTGTAACATGCACGGGATGAACAAGTCAGTCGCCGAGCTGTTTGCGATGCTGAAAATCGCTGAGTATGAAATCCAGAAAGAACATCAAGTGTTGATGGTCAATAAAACCACTACTTTTAAGAAGAATGGCAAGGGCAAGAAGGATAACTCCAGGAATAGTGGCAAAACAGTGGCCCCTCCCGTGAAGAAACCCAATGCTGGACCCAGGCCATAAAATGGGTGCTTTCATTGCAAGGGAACTAGTCACTGGAAGCGCAACTGCCCCAAGTATCTGGCTGCAAAGAAGGCAGCCAACAACAAAACAGGTATATATGATATACATGTTATTGATGTGTACCTTACTAGCGCTCGTTGTAGTGCCTGGGTATTTGATACCGGTTCGGTTGCTCACATTTGCAACTCAAAATAGGAACTACGGAATAGATGAAGGCTGGCAAAGGACGAAGTGACGATGCGCGTGGGAAATGGTTCCAAGGTTGATGTGATCACCGTCGGCACGCTCTCTCTTCGATTACCATCGGGATTAGTGATGAACCTGAATAATTGTTATTTAGTGCCTGCGTTAAGCATGAACATCATATCAGGATCTTGTTTATTGCGAGACGGTTACTCATTTAAATCAGAGAATAATGGTTGTTGTATTTATATTATTGATATCTTTTATGGTCATGCACCCAATGTGACTGGTTAATTCATATTGAATCTTGATAGTGATGATACACATGTTCATACATTGATGCCAAAAGATGTAGAGTTGATAGTGATAGTACCACTTTCTTGTGGCACTGCCGTTTAGGTCATATTGGTGTAAACCGCATGAGGAAGCTCCATGCTGATGGACTTTTGGAGTCACTTGATTTTGAATCACTTAACACATGTGAACCATGCCTCATGGGCAAGATGACTAAAACGCCGTTCTCTGGAACAATGGAACAGGCAAGTGACTTATTGGAAATCATACATACTGATGTGTGCGGTCCAATGAATGTTGCAGTGCACGGTGGATATCGTTATTTTCTCACCTTCACTGATGACTTAAGTAGATATGGGTATATTTACTTAATGAAACACAAGTCTGAAACGTTTGAAAAGTTCAAGCAATTTCAGGGTGAAGTTGAGAATCATCGTAACAAGAAGATTAAATTCATACGATTTGATCGAGGAGGTATATATCTGAGTTATGAGTTTGGCAGTCACTTAAGGCAGTGTGGAATTGTTTCACAATTGACACCGCCTAGAACACCATAGCGTAATGGTGTGTACGAACGTCATAATCGAACCTTATTAGATATGGTGCATTCTATAATGTCTCTTGCCGATTTGCCACTATCGTTTTGGGGTTATGCATTAGAGATAGCTGCATTCACTTTAAATAGGGCACCACTGAAATCCGTTGAGACGACGTCATATGAACTGTGGTTTGGCAAGAAGCCAAAGTTGCCATTTCTTAAAGTTTGGGGATGTGATGCTTATGTCAAAAAGCTTCAGCCTAAAAAGCTGGAACCCAAAGCGGAGAAATGCGTCTTCATAGGATACCTGAAAGAGACAGTTGGATATGCCTTCTATCTCATATCCGAAGGCAAAGTGTTTGTCGCTAAGAACGGAACATTTCTTGAGAAAGAGTTTCTCTTGAAAGAATTGAGTGGGAGGAAAATAGAGGTTGATGAGGTTATTGAACCTTTGCTTCAACCAGAGAGTAGCACTGTGCAGAAAGATGTTTCTGTGGAGCCTACGACAGTTGAAGAGGAAGTTAATGATGATGTTCATGAAGCTTTGGATCAATTTACTATTGAACCTCATAGGTCGACAAGGGCGCGTACTACTCTTGAGTGGTACGACAACCCTATCTTGGAGGTCATGTTGTTGGACAACAATGAACCTCCGAGCTATGGAGGAGCAATGATGTGCCTGGATTCCGAGAAATGGTTAGAGGCCATGAAATCCGAGATGGGATCCATGTATGAAAACAAAGTATGGACTTTGGAAGTATTACCTGAAGGGTGAAAGACCATTCAGAACAAATGGATCTTTAAGAAGAAGACGGACACAGACGGTAATGTCACCGTCTATAAAGCTCGACTTGTGGCAAAGTGTTTTACACAAATTCAAGGAGTTGACTATGATGAGACCTTGTCACCCATAGCGATGCTTAAGTCCGTCAGAATCATGTTAGCAATAGCTGCATATTTCGACTATGAAATTTGGCAAATGGATGTCAAAACAGCGTTCCTCAACGGTTTCCTTGAGGAAGAGTTGTATATGATGCAACCAGAAGGTTTTGTCGATCCAGAGAATGTTGACAAAGTTTGCAAACTCTAGCGATCCATTTATGGACTAGTGCAGGCATCTCGGAGTTGGAATAAGCGCTTTGGTGAGGTGATCAAAGCGTTTGGGTTTATACAAGTTTATGGAGAAGCTTGTATTTACAAGAAAGTGAGTGGGAGCTCTATAGCGTTTCTAATATTATATGTGGATGGCATATTGTTGATTAGAAACAATATAGAAATGCTGGAAAGCATGAAGGAATATTTGAACAAGAGTTTTTCAATGAAGGACCTAGGAGAAGCTGCTTTCATATTAGGCATTAAGATCTATAGAGATAGATCGAGACGCTTGATAACACTTTCACCAAGCACATACCTTGATAAAGTTTTGAAGAAGTTCAAAATGGATCAGTCCAAGAAGGGGTTCTTGCCTTTGTTACAGGGTGTGAAGTTGAGTAAGACTCAATGCCCACTGACTGCAGAAGATAGAGAGAAGATGAGTGTCATCCCCTATGCTTCAGCCATAGGCTCTATCATGTAGGCAATGCTGTGCACAAGACCCGATGTCAGCCTTGCCATAAGTATGGCCGGAAGGTTTCAAAGTGATCGTGGAATGGAGCACTGGAAGTCGGTCAAGAATATCCTTAAGTACCTGAAAAGGACTAAGGAAATGTTTGTCATTTATGGAGGTGACCAAGAGCTCGTCATAAAGGGTTACGTCGATGCAAGCTTTGACACTGATCTGGATGACTCTAAGTCACAAACCGGATATGTATTTATTCTCAACGGGGGAGCGGTAAGCTGGTGTAGTTCCAAGCAAAGCGTGGTAGCCAATTCTACATGTGAAGCGGAGTACATCGCAGTCTCAGAGGCAGCGAAGGAAGGTGTGTGGATGAAGTAGTTCATGATAGATCTTGGAGTAGTGCCCAGTGCACTGAATCCAATGACTCTGTTCTGTGACAACACTAGTGCCATTGCTCTAGCCAAGGAATCAAGGTTTCACAAGAGGACCAGACACATAAAGCGACGCTTCAATTCCATCCGAGATTACATCGAGGAGATGTACATAAATATTTGCAAAGTACACACAAATCTGAATGTTCCAGACCCGTTGACTAAACCTCTTCCGAGGGCTAAACATGATCAACACCAGAACTGCATGAGTGTTCGATTCATTACAATGTAAATCACATAGTAATGTGAACTAGATTATTGACTCTAGTGCAAGTGGGAGACTGTTGGAAATATGCCCTAGAGGCAATAAATAAAGTGTTTATTATTATATTTCCATGTTCATGATACTTGTTTATTATCCATGCTATAATTGTATTGATTGGAAATACATTGCATGAGTGGATATATAGACAACACTTTGTCCCTAGTGTGCCTCTAGTAGACTAGCTCGTTGATCAAAGATGGTCAAGGTTTCCTAGCCATTGACATGAGATGTCATTTGATAATGGGATCACATCATTAGGAGAATGATGGGATGGACAAGACCCAAACAATAAACGTAGCATATGATCGTGTCAGTTTATTGCTACAATTTTCTGCATGTCAAGTATATGTTCCTATGACCATGAGATCATGCAACTCACGGACACCGGAGGAGTGCCTTGTGTGTATCAAACGTCACAACGTAACTGGGTGACTATAAAGGTGCTCTACAGGTATCTCTGAGGGTGTCTATTGGATTGACATGGATCAACACTGGGATTTGTTACTCCGTGTGACGAAGAGGTATCTAAGGGCCCACTTGGTAATACAACATCATAATAAGCCTTGCAAGCAATATGACTAAGTGTTAGCCACATGATCTTGAATTACTGAAACGAGTAAAGAGACTTTCCAGTAACAAGGTTGAACTAGGTATGGAGATACCGACGATCGAATCTCGGGAAAGTAACATACCAAAGAACAAAGGGAACATCATACGGGATTAACTGAATCCTTGACATAGAGGTTCGACCGATAAAGATCTTCGTAGAATATGTAGGAATCAATATGGGCATCTAGGTCCCGCTATTGGTTATTGACCGTAGAGGTGTCTCGGTCATGCCTACATAGTTCTCGAACCCGCAGGGTTTGCACACTTAAGGTTTGGTGACGTTTTGGTAGTATAGAGTTATGCATGGTGGTGACTGAAGGTTGTTCGGAGTCCCAGATGATATCCCGGATATCACGAGGAGCTCTGGAATGGTCCGGAGGTAAAGATTGATATATAGGAAGTCCTGTTTTGGTCACCGGAAAAGTTCTGGGCTCATCGATAGTGTACCGGGAGTGCGGGGAGGGTACCGGGGGTGGAGGAGGAGGACTTCTCCCTCCACTTCGGCCGAAGTGGATTTGGCTCCCTTGGGAGCCAAGTCTCCTCCCTCCCCTCCTCCTATATATACTAGAGGTTTTGATGGTTTTTGCTACAGATTTTTAGCCACGTGCTGCCCTCTCCTCTAGTCCGTAGTTTCTCCTCTAGATCGGTTTCAGCAGTGCTTAGGCAAAGTCCTACTGGAATTACTCCACCACCATCGCCGCAATGCCGCCGTGCTGCCACCGCGCTGCTGGAGAACTCGTCTACCTCTCCGCTCCCTCTTTCTGGATCAAGAAGGCGGAGATCTTCATCAAGCCGTACGTGTGCTGAATACGGAGGTGTCGTCCATTCGGCGCTAGATCGGGATGGATCGTGATTGGATCGTGGGATGCTCGGCGATTTGGATCGTGAAGACGTTCGACTACATCAACCGCGTTCTTTAATGCTTCTGCTTAGTGATCTACAAGGGTACGTAGATCCAATCTCTCCTCTCATAGATGCTCATCTCCTAGATTGATCTTGGTGAATTGTAGGATTTTTTTTGTTTCCCATGCAACATTCCCCAACACATTATACATGAGAATTATACCATGAATGATTTGTGTATACACAAATGAGGCAGTCTCCTTGAAGACAATCAAGTTCTGAATTCTAACTGCAAGTTATCACTTGGCTTCAATGTTTCTGTAGAATCCAAGCAATGAATTGAAGGTTAGAAAATAAGCAATGCAATATGAAATATAAATACTTAATTTTTTCTTAAATGATAATCCTACCAAGTAGAAACTGAAATTTTTAACAAGAAATTGAAACGTTGCATTACCTATTTGGTTAGGACATCCGTGTAGACAATATTTTTCGTATATGTCCTGCTTGTACTGGTCTTCTTATTTTTTCTTCTTCTTCCCCTTTGTGTATGTGATGCCTATACTGGTATTTTTATTGTTCTACTTGTTCACATCTTGTGTATCTGTTACTACCTTTATGTTTGATGTCGCGGTTGCTCTAGAAAGTGTGACATATAGTTGACTATGTAAAAAATCGGTTCTGACCTTGTGATTTGATTATTTTCATTGCAAAATTGATCATGCGTGTAAACTGTTTCCTATTGAAATTGAATGGGAACATGTCATATAGTTGACTATGTAAAAAATCGGTTCTGACCTTGTGATTTGATTATTGTCATTGCAAAATTGAGCATGCCTGTAAACTGTTTCGTATTGAAATTGAATGGGAACATATCATCGTCAAAGGGGCATAATGGTATCCAAGGCAGGAAAACTCGCATTCAAGAGTGTTGTCCCACCACAATCTCTGCACCAATTGTATTTTTTTGAAATCCACATACGGCCAATCTCGTGTTGCTGCACAGTCCATTAGCAACGTTGATGTTCCTGAGTAGTATGATTGAACAATTTATTTTGAGCTTCAACGTATGTGGAGGCAGTCCATTTGGGGTTTGGTTGTTTCGGAATTTTGGTGGATAGTAGTTATGTGGGTCGTCTTCTACAGAATCGAAGCTATGGTACACCATCTCCTCCCCTGGAAGCGATCAATCATTTTTAGGTTAATCCTATCTACGTAGTCGTTACTTGTAGATAAAATTGCTCTTGATGTGATGTACTTTGGATCTTTTGGGGAAGCATTTCCCGTTCCTTTATGATGCATTTTTGCTTTTATTACTCCACCATAACATGTTCGTATCAAGCTTATTTACCTTATAATAAATGATAACACATATTTAGAGGCAATTTTTATTGCGTGCACCGATGGAAATTTACTTGATGCAAATTACTCAATCCATAGGTAGTTATGATGGACTGTCATGAAAAGAAACCGGGTGTAAGGGTATTTGGATGCACAAGTAGTATCTCTACTTAGTACATAAATTTTAGCTAGAAAATATTATAGACAAGCACCACATGTTGGAGGATCCATGACAGTATAAATTATAAACAAATATACATAAACGTAATTCATTATGTTGTCACTCTTGTCCAACATCAATTATTTGATAAAGTTTGGAAATTATTAATGAGATTTACAATCATAAAAGGTGTCCAAGATAGTATATTTTCATGAGAAATCTCTCTTCCTTGATTATTCTTTCATGATTTGTCTGAATGACCAATGGTATGTTTGTTAACTTCCAATAGATTTTATTCTCTATACCCCTTTGTGAGGTCATTACTTCCCATGGGATAGGCATATGAAATTTATTTCACAAAGATTATATGCAAAGAAATAAAAAGAAAAGTATACTCATAGTAATCTTTATTATAGAGACTCTCACGAACGGTTACATTGATAGCACGAGGATGAAACAAACACTCATAAACTACTTCATACGAAACCTTTTCTAAAACACGAGATAACTAAAGAGCGAACTAAGATAAATAATCATGGTAAAATATGGTGATGATACAATACCGGGGCACCTCCTCAATCTTGGAACAAGCTAACGGTGGTGCCCATATCTGAGTACTCAAGTTTCCTTCTTTGGTGATTGTGGTGACGGAGTGGCAAGCTTTGCAATGATTACACGACGGGTGTTGTTTTGCTCTTCGACTGCATTCACTTCCCGCGTGAGCTTTGTGTTCTTGGCACACATCTCACATGTAGCCCTTAATGCATTAATAGAAGTCGGAGGAAGGTTATCATGAGGATTTGAAATTCTGGTTTCCTGCACACGACAAGCATAACTATTTGAACATTGATTGCTCCAACCGGTAGGGGAAGGCTTGACTTCTTAAACTCAATCTCCTCCATAAACTCAGGAGGGTGTAGAGGAACATCTTTTTCATCTTCCTTGTCCTTGCTATTGGATTCCTTCATAGGCTCCTTCAAATTGGCGGCGATCTCCTCATCCGACAACCACTCGTAGCAAACCTCACTAAAGGGGATTTTACCTGGAGATGGTCAGATGTTGCGATGCTTGGCACAAAGTTTTCGATTAGCCATGCTGAAATGAAGTTTGAAATCCTATCAGGACACAACTCAAAATGAAAACAAGACGAAAACTTGCAATACGAAGGTCAAAACATCACGAGGTATATATATTGGATTTTTATCTTGTAGGAGAAGTATTCGAGAAGAAAACGGAGTCGGTAAAGTGCATGTGCTCCCCCACAAGCCTGGGAGTCGATCAAGCCGGAGTTGTGGGGCCCAAGGGCACTCCCTCGGTTGTTTATTATTTTCCTATTTTTTATTTATTCTAAAACTGATAGAAATTATTTTTTATGGAATTTTTGGAGTCGATTTACTTACCGCACCACGTACCTATTCCTTTTTCAGGTTTCTGGAGTCCTTCGAAAGTTTGCTTCTATGTATTATTCCGGTGTAATTACTTGAATAACGTCCAAATCAATGTTAATGGGGTTACCTGCAATATAATGTTTAAGTATTTCCTCATTAACCATCTTTGGTTTGTTTTTCTCGGCGTTAGTAAGCTTGATGGCTCCAGAATGGTAAATTTCTTCAATGACATAGGGTCCTTCAGAGTTGGAGAGAAGTTTTCATGTGAAATGTCTAAAATGTGTCCTATACAAAAGAACTTTATCATCAATATTGAATTCTAGTTTCTGAATTCTTTTATCATGCCATCTTCTAAGCTTTTCTTTGAACAATTTGTCATTTTATAAGCCTCTGTTCTCCACTCATCAAGAGAACTTATATTAAATAACCTCTTTTCACCAAAAGTTTGAAATCATAATTTTTGATTGTCTAATAAGCTTCATGTTCTAACTCAAGAGGTAATTGACAAGATTTTAATAGACCATTTTCTAAGGGTACATACCCATATGGTTTTTATAAGCAGTCATGTATGGCCAAAATGCATCATCTAGTTTTGTTAGGGGAATGCCCAACCGGGTAGACCAACAAGACGAAGAGAAGTCAGCAAGTGCCTAAAGACCCTGCTTAGACTAAGTCATCTCTGGAGTTAAGTCACCTCTGGAGTTTAGTCGTCTTGGACATAAGTTAGCTTTGGAGATACGTTAGTTCTGGAGTTAAGTCGGCCTGGGGATAAGTTGGCCCGGAGATAGGTCTCTCGGGACAAGTTGGCTATGAGGACATGACCCGACATGCTACAGGACCTGGTTTGCTATAGGACCCGACCTGCTACAGAACCTGCTGTGCTAAAAGTTTCGTCTAGAGGAGTCCAAATACAAGATGGAGACCCCCAACTTGGAAGACATGGAGGACTTAGAGTAGGACTCCAATTGCGGATATGACCCAGAATCTCTTGTAACCCCAGGGACTCAACTATTATATAAAGGGAGTTCCTGGGTCATCAGAGGGGCAAGATTTAGATAGACAAATGTTTTGATAGGTGTCCAGATAGATGTTTTGATAGCTCTAGAAACAAAGGTAGAAAAATAGCGCCCTTGTAACTGAGACCACCACAATCAATAAAAATCAAGCATGAGTAGGCTATTACCTCCACCGCGAGGGGCCGAACCTGGGTAAACTCGTGACTCTCGATTCCAATCAACCCCGTTCAAGTTTTCACCTAGTAGCGATGGCTTCATGACTTAGTCCTTTCACGAGGACATCTGCCGTGAAAGAACCATGACAAGTTTCTTAGATCAATTATTTCTAGATCTATTACCAGTCTTTTACAAGATCAATTTATCTCTCTATTACTCAATTCTAGTTGCCCCACTAGATTGAGGATGATAAGGTGATCATACTCCATGGTTTACATCATATTTAGCTAAGATTTCTTGAAAGCACCATGAATAAAATGTGAACCACCACCAGTCATTAAGTATCTAGGGACTCTAAACCTCAGGAAAATAACCACTTTAAGCATTTTTAATAAAAGCCTCATGATCAACAGTCTTGGTTGGAATAGCTTCTACCCGTTTAGTGAAAAAATTAATATCAACTAGTATATGAGTATACCCATGTGAGGAAGGAAAAGGTCTTATATAATCAAAACCCCAAACATCAAATGGTTCAATGCAAGTGAGTAACTCATGGGCATTCCTTGACATCTACCAATATTTCCAACTCTTTGACATTCATCAAAAGAAAGCATATTGAAGAGAGCAGACCAATAAATATAGATTGTAATACATTGTGTGTTGTACGGTCTCCTGCGTGGTGTCCTCCATATTTACCTCAGTGGATCTTCCACAATATTTGTTCCTATTAATAATCAGGCACACATCATCTTATCATACCATCTACTCCTTCTTTATAAAAATGTGGGTCATCCCAAAAATAATGTAGCAAGTCAAAGAAGAATCTTTTTGTTTCGTTGATATGTGAAGTTAGGAAGTACATATTTAGCAACAATAAAGTTGGCATAATCATCATACCAATGATTATCACGAGAGGAAGTATTAATAATAGCCAATTGCTCATTAGGAAAATTATCATAGATAGATTGTGGCTCATTGATACATCCATTTTGCATCATGATTTCCTACTGTTATTTACAATTTTTTGTGAATAATAATGCTTCATGGAGAATTTCTAATGCCTTTTCTCACATAATTTTCAAGGTTTGCACAAAGAGGGAGAATACCGGCAGCTAGAAATCTGGACCTAAAAAGCATGTCAAAGATACCTATTCTGCGCATCTTCAAATGAGCTAAAACTTCATGAGGATTTTTGAGGAAATATATGAGGAATATTGGAGCAAATAACTACCGTAGGGGCCACCCTGATGATCACAAGACACCAGGGCGCGCCATGTCCCCCAGGCATGCCCTGGTGGGTTGTGCTTAGCACGGCCCACCTCCGGAGCCCATCTCCTGGTATATAAGTAGTTTTGACCTATAAAAATATAAGGGGAGGACTTTCAGGATGAAGTGCCACCGTCTCGGGCGAAGCTTGGGCAGGAGCACTTTTGCCCTCCGACGGAGCGATTCCGCCGGGGGAACTTCCCTCCCATAGGGGAAAATCGAAGCCATCGTCATCACCAACACCCCTCTCATCTTTGGGAGGCCATTCTTCATCAACATATTCAACATCACCATCTCATCTGAAACCCTAGTTCATTTCTTGTGTTCAATCTTTATACCAGAACCTCAGATTGGTACCTGTGGGTGACTAGTAGTGTTGATTACCTTGCGCGGTTGATTGCTATATGGTTTATTTGGTGGAACATTATATGTCTAGATCCATTATGCTATTCAATAGCCCTTTGGTCTTGAGCATTAATATTATTTGTGATTAGTTACCTTTGTTCTTGAGGTCACGAGGGAAGTCATGTTACAAGTAATCATGTGAATTTGATATGTGTTCGATATTTTGATGATATGTATGTTGTGATTCCCTTAGTGGTGTCATGTGAACATCGATTACATGACACTTCACCATCCTTGGGCCTAAGGGAAGGCATTGTGGAGTAGTTATTGGATGATGGGTTGCTAGAGTGACATAAGCTTAAACCCTAGTTTATGCGCTACTTCGTAAGGGGCTGATTTGGATCCACATGTTTAATGCTATGGTTAGACTTTGTCTTAATACTTTTCTCATAGTTGTGGATGCTTGCGAGGGGGTTAATCATAAGTACGTAGTTAGTTTAAGTAAGAACAACACCTTGGCACCGGTGCACCCACATATAAAATCTTACATTATTAAGAAGTTGATCCCCACCACTACCAATTCTCTTAACATGCACACTGTCCACATCATTATGATGCCACGTCATCATTCAGTTTGCAAATTATCTTAACATGCATCTACTCAACTCAGCCATGCAGCCACATCATTCAAGCGTTTTCGTCCATCCTCTCCCTTGATCAAATAAAAAAGAAAATAAACACTCAAGCCTCTCTCAAGTGTGAACCTACAAAGCACTTTTTCTGTGACCGAAGATAAAGGGTTCTCCTCTTCATGCTACCAACCAGCCATTATGGCTGCCGTTTCAATCTTCCACTATTCCACACGTACAAGATTAACTAACGAGGTAATAAAGTGGGCGGTTGGCGGTTCATTACCCTTTCCCGTACCATACTTTATAGATGTAGGTTCCCTTACATCTTCCTCCACTTCATCGACAAATTTCTACTCCGGACGGCGATGTCAATCTACATCATTGTTGTGTGGTTGCAACATTGGACGGAGAATTAATTGGAAACTCCACGGGTGCAGCAGCTGCAGGTCCCACTCTTGCTCCCCGTCAACCTCAAAGGCCTGCCATGATTTGTTTGTTTTCTCCATATATTATTTCATTGATTGTTGAGAGTATGCAGAATAGCAAAACACGCGCTTGTGTTTGGTGTTGATGAGCATATTCTCCCGGTTTTCATGCATAACAGCTTAAGACTTTTTAACGAAGGCAACAATATTTCTTGCATCAATTAAGAAGAAATTTCATTACAAAGTAAGTATAAAATGGAAGATTAGAGGTATGAAGAATATTTATAGATTACGAGAGCTGATGAAAGTAATTATGTAATGCCATATGCTTCAAGCTGTCGAAGCCAGCCTTCCACATATCTTCTTGTGGAATTAAAGATCCCCCATTTCTTTTCTTTCCTCAGCTGCCACCAAATTTGCATAACCAAAGCAGGGAAAAATCTTTTCTTCGAGGTGGCTGGATCTTAAATTCCCAATCGACCCACTAGTCCTCCATGTTGTTAGTCAGCAGACAAGGAGCGAGATCAACCGGTAAACTACAAAAACCCAGGGCATAATCCCAAACTACATAAGGAGATGAACAATGGCAGCATAAAATCACCCCTTTTGTAATTATTCATTCAGTTACCTCTGTCTTTGTACATTCTTATCAAAAAATGGTGAGTGGACCTCCTATCAATATTGAACCAATACAATTTCCATGGATTTGAGATAAGCTCTACACACGTTGCTTGATCTAGGAATATTTGGCTGACCACAGTAATCAGATGCATACCATTGCATTTTCATCTTCTTTTAGAAATTTAGTACTTTAGGTATCATGAATACCCAATATGTTATGAACTTCCAAGGCACTGATGTACGGTCTTTGTCATTTGAAACTAGACCTTAATATTCTTCAACCATCATATCTCAAACAAGTCATAAGAAAATCCCACAACAACGTGCGGGGCATCGTCTAGTTATCAAAGTAGCGAACACGAGTCAAACCAACATGATGAAAGTGACTAGATGAAATTCCCGTGTACCCTCAAGAACACTTTGCTCATTATAAGAGATAGTTTTGGCCTGTCCTTTGCCACAAAAGGATCGGGCTACCTTGCTTCAGTTTATCTATTGTTACTGTTACTTGCTTGTTACCAGTTATCTTGCTATCAAACTACCGATTACCTACAGTTTTAGTGCTTGCACAAATTACCTTGCTGAAAACTGCTTGTCATTTCCTTCTGCTCCTCGTTGGGTTCGACACTCTTACTTATCGAAAGGACTATGATTGACCCCTACACTTGTGGCTCATCAAGACTCTTTTCTGGCACCATTGCCGAGGAGTGAAGTGCTCTTGGTAAGTAGAAATTGGTAAGGAAAAACTTATACTACGTGCTGAAATTTATTGTCACTTGTGACTATGGAGAACAATCCTTTGAGGGGTTTGTTTGGGGTATGTTCACCTTGACCAGAACCACAATTAGTTACCCCTCAACCTACTGCATCTACTGAAAATGTTGCTTATGAAATTCCTTCGGGTATGATAGAGCAACTGCTAGCTAATCCTTGTGTAGGAGACAAAACTGTACATCCCAATATGCACTTATTACATGTGGACGAAATTTGTGGATTATTTAAGCTTGCAAGTTTATCCGGAGATGAAGTTAATAAGAAGGTTTTCCCTTTAACTTTTAAGGGAAAAGCATTGACATGGTATATGCCATGTGATGATATTGGATCATGGAATTGGAATCGGTTGAAATTGGAGTTTGATACGTGCCCAACGTATCTACTTTTCCAAACTCCGTTGCCCTTGTTTTGGACTCTAATTTGCATGATTTGAATGGAACTAACCCGGATTGACGATATTTTTAGCAGAATTGCCTTGGTGTTATTTTTGTACATAAATAAGAGTTCTCGGATTGACCTGAAAAATTTATGGAGAATATTTTTGGAATTAATAAAAAATATTGGAAAAAGAATCAACTGCAGGGGGCCCAACACCTGGCCACAAGCCTGGTGGGCGCGCCCACCTCCCTAGGGCGCGCTAGGCAGGCTTGTGGGCCCCCTGATTCTCCTCCGACCTCGTTTCCACTTCTATATATTCCTATTCAGGGAGAAAAAAATCAGAGAGAAGAGTTCATCACGTTTCATGATATGGAGCCGCCTCCACCTCCTGTTCTTCCTCGGGAGACCAGATCTGGAGTCTGTTTTGGACTCCGGAGAGGGGAAATCGATGACTTTGTCATCACCAACCATCCTTCATCACCAATTCCATGATGCTCTCAACCGTTCGTGAGTAATCTCATCATAGGCTTGCTGGACGGTGATGGGTTGGATGAGATTTATCATGTAATTGAGTTAGTTTTGTTAGGGTTTGATCCCTAGTATGCACTATGTTCTGAGATTGATGTTGCTATGACTTTGCTAGGCTTAATGCTTGTCACTAGGGCCCGAGTGCCATGATTTCAGATCTGAACCTATTATGTTTTCATGAATATATGTGTGTTCTTGATCCTATATTGCAAGTTGTAGACGCCTATTACGAGTTATGATCCGCATCCCCCAGGGTGACAATAACTGGGATTCTTTCCGGTGATTACCATAGTTTGAGGAGTTCATGTATTCACTAAGTGCTAATGCTTTGGTACGATTCTCTATTAAAAGGAGGCCTTAATATCCCTTAGTTTCCGATAGGACCCCTCTGCCACGGGAGGGTAGGACAAAAGATGTCATGCAAGTTCTTTTCGATAAGCACGTATGACTATATATGGAATACATGGCTACATTACATTGATGAATTGGAGCTAGTTCTGTGTCACCCTAGGTTATAACTGTTGCATGATGAATGCCATCCGACATAATTATCCATCACTAATCCATTGCCTATGAGCTTTTCATATATTGATCTTTGCTCAGTTACTTTTCCATTGCTACTATTACAAACACTACAAATTGCAACTATCACTTTGCCACAGTTACCGTTACTTCCATATTACTTTGCTATTGAATACTTTGCTGCAGATATTAAGTCTTTCAGGTGTGGTTGAATTGAAAACTCAGCTACTAATACTTGAGAATATTTTTGGTTACCCTTGTGTCAAATCAATAAATTTGGGTTGAATACTCTACCCTCAAAAACTTTTGCGATCCCCTATACTTGTGGGTTATCAAGACCTTTTTGTGGTGCCGTTGCCGGGGAGCATAGCTTTATTCTCTGAGTCACTTGGGATATATATATCTATTGATCACTATGAGGAATCTTAAAGATCCAAAAACCAAGATCTACCCCTCAACTACGAGGACAGGTAAGAAACTGCCATCTAGCTCTACACTTGATTCACCTTCTGTTATGAGTAAATTTGGGACACCACCACCTGCTAGTAATTCTAATATGTCGCAAGTAATTGATGATGCTACTTCTGCTATGCATGATGCTTATGATGATACTTTGCTTGATGATACTATGCCACTGGGTGAATTTCTTGATGAACAAATTGCTATAGCTAATGCTGAAACTGACAATATTTCTGAATCTGATGAAATTATTGAAACTGAACACTATGATACATCTGCTAGACCTAGCTCTCCTAGATATGAATTGCCTGATATACCTGAGGGATATGCTATGGAAGGAGAGGTAGCTAGGGACTTTCTTGCTTGTGAGGATAGAGATGATCTTAAGAAATTGCTTTGCAAGTGGAAGGAAAAATCTTTGAATGCTAGAGTGCAATATGATCCTAAGTTTGCTACTTCACCTATCTTTGTTACTGATAAGGATTATGAATTCTCAGTCGATCCCGAGTTAATTACTTTGGTTGAATCTGATCCTTTCCATGGTTATGAATGTGAAACTGTTGTGGCACATCTTATCAAATTGAATGATATAGCCACCCTATTTACTCATGAGGAAAAAATTCGCTATTACTATATTCTTAAGTTGTTTCCTTTCTCATTAAAGGGTGATGCTAAGATATGGTTTAATTCTCTTGCTCCTGGTTCTATGCGTAGTCCCCATGACATGATTTATTAATTCTCTAAAAGATATTTTCCTGCCCATAAGAAACAAGCCGCCTTGCAGGAAATATTTAACTTTGTGTAAATTGAAGAAGATAGTCTCCCACAAGCTTGGGGGAGGCTTCTCCAATTACTTAATGCTTTGCCTGATCATCCTCTCAAGAAAAATGAAATACTTGATATCTTTTATAATGGACTAACCGATGCTTCTAGGGACTACCTAGATAGTTGTGCTGGTTGTGTTTTCAGGGAATGAACTCTTGAACAAGCTAAATTACTATTGAATAATATATTGAGCAATGATAATGATTGGACCATTACCGAACCACTTCCAAAGCCAATTTCGAAGAAAAGAGGTATTCTATTCCTCAGTCCTGAAGATATGCAGGAGGCAAAGAAATCTATGAAATAAAAGGGTATTAAAGCTAAGGATGTTAAGAATCTACCATCTATTGAAGAAATACATGGTCTTGATGACCCGACATAGGTAGTAGAGGTAAATTCTCTTAGTAGATTTGATGAAAGAGATATTCCATATAATAAGTCTGCTAGCCAATGCTTGGATGAATTTGATAATTTTATTGTGAAGCAAGAATTTTTTAATGCCTATGTTAGTAGACAATTGAAACATAATGCTTATATGCTTGATTGCTTGGGTGATTATTTGAGTAGAACTGTCAATGACCTTAAGCTTATTAGTAAACATGCATCCATGGTAACCACTCAAGTAGAACAAGTACTTAAGGCTCAGAATGATTTGCTTAATGAGATGAATAGTAAAGACAATGATCATTCTGTGAAAGTTGTGACTAGAGGAGGTAGAATGACTTAGGAACCTTTGTATCCTAAGGGCCATCCTAAGAGAACTGAGAAAGTTTCTTAGAGAGATAATGCCGATGCACCTATCCGATCTAATAAGAGTGGGAAAAATAATGACGATAGTACTTTGCATATTGCTAGTGAACCTATTATAGATACATATGAGAATCCAAATGATATTTCTATTTCTGATGCTGAGACACAATCTGGTGATGAACATGATCCTAGTGATAACATTAATAATGATGTTCATGTTGATGCTCAACCTAGTAATGATAATGATGTGGAGATTGAACATGCTAATGATCTTGATAACCCACAATCTAAGAATAAAAGATATGATAAAAGAGACTTCATTGCTAGGAAACATGGTAGAGAAAGAGAACCATGGGTTCAGAAACCCATGCCCTTTCCTCCCAAACCATCCAAGAAAAAGGATGATGAGGATTTTGAGCACTTTGTTCAAATGCTTAGACATGTCTTTTTACGTATGTGTTTGACTGATATTTTGAAAATGTCTCCTTATCCTAAGTATATGAAGGATATTTTGACAAATAAAAGAAAGATACCGGAAACTGAGATTTCCACCATGCTTGCTAATTATACTTTTAAAGGTGGAATCCCTAAGAAATTAGGAGATCCCGGAGTACCTACTATACCATGCTCTATTAAAGGAAATTATGTTAAAACTGCTTTATGCGATCTTGGAGCTGGTGTTAGTGTTATGCCTTTCTCTTTATACCGTAGACTTGATTTGAATAAGATGACACCTACTGAAATCTCTTTGCAAATGTCTAATAAATCAACTACTCTACCTATCGGTATTTGTGAGGATGTACCTGTCGTAGTTGCAAATGCTACTATCTTGACAGACTTTGTTATTCTTGATATTCCCGAGGACGACAGTATGTCGATCATCCTTGGTAGACCCTTTTTGAATACTGTAGGGGTTGTTATTGATTGCAACAAGGGCAATGTTACCTTTCATATTAATGGCAATGAGCATACAGTACACTTTCCGAAGAAACAACCTCAAGTTCATAGTATCAACTCTATTGAAAAAATTCCAACGATTATTATTGGAGTCTTAGAGTTCCCTCTTCCTACAGTCAAGAAGAAATATGATATACTTATTATTGGGGAAATGCATATCCCCATTGAGGTAACTTAGTGTTATTCGAAAATTCTTTTGTTTCATGTTATTCGAAATAAGTTTGTTAATAAGACTTGATCAACCTTATTGATGGATTCCTTTTGAGGAGCATTAGATGGACGAATTTAGAAAGCACAACTTCCTATACCTAACTTCTACTTTCTGTTACCTAGATGAAATTAAGTAAAAATGCTATTATTTTTCGGTATGTGACTCCTCCAATGGTCCAATTAGTTTTTGTTCTAGTGCCTTATATATTGTAGATTTTTGCTATTGTGCTGATTGTGTTTTTGAGCTTGCATGCGAAATTTGTATGGTCCCAAGTAGTTTTGATGCATGATATAGTCTCTAGGCACTTGAGGGAGGAGTTGCCATGAGTTTTGTTGAGTTTTGTTCACCTTTATTTTCATTCACTAAAAATTTCAGGAATTTTTCAGAGAAAGAAAAGATGTTGAGAAGATCACTAAGAGGTTCTTCAAGCCGGGGTTCTAAGGGAGACGAAAATGAAATGAAGGAGAAACCCAAATATAATCTTCCTAGCGTAGAGGAAATTTGACCATGTGAATGGTCGTGTGACACATTCTTGAGGGCGGCCGTAATTTATGAAGATTTCTATTATTTGGCCGAGAATGCAAGCATCACCGACTTCCTCAATGATAAGTGTGACTAGTACCTCTTGCTCACTAATACCTTTGTGCAAAATTTTCACTTTCATCCTAGGGAAGACCCTCCTACAGTAGAATTTCACTTATATGATGTGCCTAAGAAAATGAACCTTTATGATTTTTGCAAAGTGCAAGATACCCTATGAGGGCAGCATCAGTGAACCACGTCCTCGAGACATGGAAGATTTTATTGCCGCAATCACTATAGGGGAAGAGAGAGGCGTGTCAAAGGCAAGACCAGCTAGTTTACATTTTCCTGTGCTACGCTATTATTCATTCTTTGCGGGAAGATGTTTAGTTGGTCACTGGGAGAGTGGAAGCCTTAGTGCTCCTAACCTCGCTATTTTGCGCCATGCTTTATTTGCTGATAGAACCTTTAGTCTGGGCTCTATGGTGGCCCAACAATTGAACACGAACCGTTCAAAAGGACCCATATTGAGAGGTATCTATGCATCTCGTTTAGCTAAACATTTTGAGATACCCATTAGGCTTCACAAAAAAGATGAGAGGCTGATACCCGCGAAGTTTCCAGATTATGACCATATGGTAGCCCATGATGTTATTAAAAAGAATTGTTAGAGGAGGCTGCTTTACAATTTAGTATTTAGTTAGGGTACTTGTGAGATTATTACTCTGCCTGCTTCTTCTCTGTTCAATATTCATTCAGGCAGGTACACTGTTATGCCCGATGACATCTACCGATATTGCGGTTTGTCGCAACCTCTATTACCTGAGCAGGCACTGGCCCTTGATCCATATCAGGTCCCGGTCTTTCAGTGGGAGCCACAGGAGGTTGCTAATCAGTGGAACCCTCAGTGTCCCCCGGTATATCCCGGAGAAGGTTATTTCCAGCCGTGCCCCTAGACCAACTTAGGCCAAAAGCCTAAGCTTGGGGGAGTACATATTTCTCACCAACATTACATTCATGTTCACACACTTACTTTAGTTGTCGGTGTTCATACTTTTTCATTGTACTATCCATGGTAGTTTATTTCTTGTTTTGCTTTCTTCTTGTATGTTTAATTCATTTTGAGGAAAATACAAAAAAAATTAGTTTTAGCTTTATTCTTCCTTTTGCTTGTTGGGAGCTTTCCCGTGTGAATAATTTTCCTTTCTTTTCTTTGGGTCGTAAGGAGAAGACTACGATGACATGATGAGTGGTTCTCATATGCATTATTGTTTATCTTACAAAGAGCCAATATTGCCTTGTCTTCTCTTTTAGTTTATTGTTTGCAGATTGCAGCTTAGTCCAATGCACACGCACTCTTATTATTATTCACATCGTTCGGTCGTGCAAGTGAAAGGCAATAATGACGATATTTGATGAAAGGATTGAGATGGAGAAAAGCTGGTATGAACTCGACCTATCTTGCTTTTGTAAATATGATTAGCTCATCATTCCGAATTCAGTACATTATGGGTTGAACGTGTTTGCAATGACAATTATAGATTATAGTTACGCATGCCATGCTTAATTATCAAGAGTGGATAATGGTTTGATTTGAGTGCCAACATTCACATTAAAATGGTTGTGATGTAGTATGAGAGAATGGTATCCTCCTCTGAATGATTCAAGTGGCTTGACTTGGCACATGTTCACAGATGTAGTTGAAACAAATCAACATAGCCTCCACGATATTTATGTTCACGGTGAATCATATCCTACTCATGCATGCATTCAATGTTGGTTAATCACAAAGCATGTTGATGACTGTGTCGCTCTCTAGTTGGTCCCTCCCCAGTCTTTTGCTAGCCTTCACTTGTACTAAGAGGGAATACTGCTTGTGCATCCATCTCAATAAACCCAAAGTTGTTCCATATGTGTCCACCATATCTACCTATATGCGGTATTTACCTGCCATTCCAAGTAAATTTGCATGTGCTAAACTTTAAACCTTTAAATAATCTTTCTGTTTTGTATGCCCAAATCGCTCATGTGGCGACTGGGGGCTGTCAGTATCTTCAATGCTAGGTGGGTTATTCTCACGATATGTGTTGATTCACTATTATTCACGAGAAAGTGGCTGGTAATCAGGATGCCCAATCCCATGCTCGAATAAAAATCAAATTATAATTAAACAAAACTCCCCAGAACTGTGTTTGTATGGACGGTACCCATGGATTCGGCTCGCCATGGAGTGTGACTGATTGGTGGAGGGGGAGTAAAAACTTTACCATTATGTTTGGGAACCGCCTATAATGTATATAGCATGGAAGATATTGAAAACCTCTTGGTTGTTACGTGAGCAATGAAAGCATACCGCAGCAGAGATAGGTAATGATTTTGGAGCGGTATGCTTTCGTTGCTCACATAACGACCAAGAGGTTTTCAATATATTCCATGCTAGATACATTATAGGCGATTCCCAAACAGAATGGTAAAGTTTTTACTCCCCCTCTACCAATCAGTCACACTCCACGGCAGGCCGAATTCACGGGTACCGTCCAAACAAACACATTCCTGGGGGAGTTTTGTTTGATTATATTTTGCTTTTTATTTCGAGCATGGAACTAGGCATCCCGATTACCAGCCACTTTCTCGTGAATGATAGTGAATCAACACATATCGTGAGAATAACCCACCTAGCATGGAAGATACTGACAGTCCCCAATCGCCACATGAGCGATTTGGGCATACAAAACATAAAGTTTATTTGAAGGTTTAAAGTTTAGCACATGCAAATTTACTTGGAATGGCAGGTAAATACCGCATATAGGTAGATATGGCGGACTCATATGGAACAACTTTGGGTTTATTGAGATGGATGCACAAGCAGTAGTCCCGCTTAGTACAAGTGAAGGCTAGCAAAAGATTGGGAGCGACCAACTAGAGAGCGACACGGTCATCAACATGCCTTGAGATTAACCAACATTGAATGCAAGCATGAGTAGGATATAATTCACTACAAACATAAATATTGTGGAGGCTACATTGAATTGTTTCAACTGCATGCGTAAACATGTGCCAAGTCAAGCCACTTGAATCATCCAGAGGAGGATATCATTCTATCATACTACATCACAACTATTTTAATGCGCATGTTGGCTCTCAAGACGAACCATTATCCACTCTTAGCTAATTAAGCATGGCATGAATAACTATAATCTCTTATTTTTATTGCAAACATGTTCAACCCATAATGTGCTAAATTCCGAATGATGAGCTAATCATATTTACAAAAACAAGATAGGTTGAGTTCATACCAGCTTTATCTCCATCTCAGTCAGTTCACCATATATCGTCATTATTGCCTTTCACTTGTACGACCGAACGATGTGAATAATGATAAGAGTGCCCGTGCATTGGACCAAGCTGGAATCTGCAAACAATAAACTAAAGGAGAAGACAAGGCAATATGGGCTCTTTGTAAGATAAACAATAGTGCATATATGAGAGCCACCCAACACATCATCGTGGTCTTCTCCTTACGGACCAAAGAAAAGAAAGGAAAATTATTTACATGGGAAAGCTCCCAACAAGTAAAAAGAAGAACGAGAAATATTTTTGGGTTTTCTTTTTAATGCCACAACTAAGCAACTAGGAAATAAAGCCAAAACTAATTTTTTGTATTTTTCTCAAAGTTTACTAAACACTCAAGAAGCAAGCAAAAAGAAGAAAATAAACTACCATGGATAGTACAATGAAAAAACATGAACACCGACAACTGAAATAAGTTTGTGAACATCAATGTAATGTCGGTGAGAAATATGTACTCCCCCAAGCTTAGGATTTTGGCCTAAGTTGGTCTAGGGCCATGGCTAGAAATAATCTTCTCCGGGGTACTCCCGAGGACACTGAGGGTTCCATTGATTAGTGATCTCTTGTGGCTCCAACTGAAAAACCAGGGTTTGATATGGATCTAGAGCCGATGCTGGCTCAGGTGCTGGGGGTTGCTCCAAACCCCAATATTGGTAGATGTCATCGGGCATAACAGTGTACCTGCCTGAATGAATATCGAACAGAGAAGAAGCAGGCAGAGTAATAATCTCACAAGTACCCTAACTAAATACTAACTTGTAAAGCAACCTCCTATCATAATTCTTCTTAATAAAATCGTGGGCTACCATACGGTCCTAATCTAAAAACTTCGCGGTTATCAGCTTTTCATCTTTCTTGTGAAGCCTAATGGGTATCTCAAAATGTTTGGCTAAACGAGATGCATAGATACCTCCGAATATGGGCCCCTTCGAACGGTTGGTGTTTAACCGTTGGGCCACCATAGCACCCACACTAAAGGTTCTATCAGCAAGTAAAGCATGGTGCAAAATAGCAAGGTTAGGAGCACTAAGGCTACCACTCTCCTAGCGACCAACTAAACATCTTCCCACAAATAATGAATAATAGCATATCATAGGAAAATTAAACTAGCTGCTCTTGCCTTTAACACGCCTCTCTCTTCTCCTATAGTGACTGAGGCAATAAAATCTTCCATGTCTCGAGGACGTGGTTCCCTGATGCTACCCTCATAGGGTATCTTGCAAATTTTGCAAAATCATAAAGATTCATTTTCTTAGGCACATCATATAAATGAAATTCTACTGTAGGAGGGTCTTCCCTAAGATGAAAGTGAAAATTTTGCACAAAGGTGTTAGTGAGCAAGAGGTACTGGTCACACTTATCATTGAGGAAGTTGGTGATGCCTGCATTCTCGGCCAAATAATAGAAATCTTCATATATTCCAGCCGCCCTCAAGAATGTGTCACACGACCATTCACATGGTCAGATTTCTGCGACGCGAGGAAGATTGTATTTGGATTTCTCCTTCATTTCATTCTCATCTCCCTTAGAACCCCGGCTTGAAGATCCTCTTAGCAACCTTCTAAACATTTCTGAAAAATTCTGAAATTTTTAGCGAGTGAAAAAAATAGAAGTGCACAAAACTGAACAAAACTCATAACAACTACTCCCTCAAGTGTCTGGAGACCATATCATGCATCAAAACTACTTGGGATCATACAAATTTGACATGCAAGCTCAAGAACAAGGTCACCGTAGCAGCAAAAATTTGCAATATATAAGGCACTAGAACAAAAACTAATTAGAGCATTGGAGGAGTCATATACCGGTGAGTAATCCCCTAAAACAATTTTGCAAATGGAGCTTTGAGTAAGGATATCTAAAATGGCAGCAAGATGAGCTAGAACACGGGTTTGAGCAATGGTGGGATTTTTTCTAGAGGAAGATGAAGTGACCGGGTGCTGGAATAAGTGGAGGGGGCCCACGTGGGATCCACAAGCTTGCTAGGCGCGGCCAGGGGGGCGTGCCCTACAGGCTTGTGACCCACTGGTGCAGCCCCCTGATGCATTCTCAGTGCCAAAAATTCTAAAATATTCCAGAAAAAATCATACTAAATTTTCAAGGGATTCTGGGAAATTTTATTTTCAGGTCATTTTTCTATTGCATGGAAAACTCAAAAAATAGAAAAATAATAGTATTTTTACTTATTTTCATCTAGGTAACAGAAAGTAAAAGTTAGGTACAGGAAGTTGTGCTTTCTAAATTCATCCATCTCATGCTCCTCAAAAGGAATCCATCAATAAGGTTGATCAAGTATTATTAACGAACTTCTTTCGAATGACATGAAACCGAAGAATTTTTGAATAACACTAAGTTACCTCAATGGGGATATGCATTTCCCCAACAATAAGTATATAATATTTCTTCTTGACAGTAGGAAAAGGGAACTCAAAGTCTCCAATAATAATTGTTGGAATTTTTTCAATAGAGTTGATACGATGAACTTGAGGTTGTTTCTTCGGAAAGTGTACCGTATGCTCGTTACCATTAATATGAAAAGTGACATTGCCCTTGTTGCAATCAATAACAACCCCTGCAATATTCAAGAAGGGTCTACCAAGGATGACCGACATACTGTCGTCCTCAGGAATATCAAGAATAACAAAGTCTGTCAAGATAGTAGCATTTGCAACTACGACAGGTACATCCTCATAAATACCGATAGGTAGAGCAGTTGATTTATCAGCCATTTGCAAAGAGATTTCAGTAGGTGTCAACTTATTCAATTCAAGTCTACGATATAAAGAGAAAGGCATAACACTAACACCAGCTCCAAGATCACATAAAGCAGTTTTAACATAATTTCCTTTAATAGAGCATGGTATAGTAGGTAGTCCGGGATCTCCTAGTTTCTTAGGTATTCCACCTTTAAAAGTATAATTAGAAAGCATGGTGGAAACCTTAGCTTCCAGTACCTTTCTTTTATTTGTCACAATATCTTTCATATACTTAGCATAAGGAGACAATTTCAAAATATCAGTCAAGCGCATATGTAACAAGACAGGTCTAAGCATTTTAACAAAGCACTGAAAGTCCTCATCATCCTTTTTCTTGGATGGTTTAGGAGGAAAGGGCATGGGTTTCTAAACCCATGGTTCTCTTTCTATACCATGTTTCCTAGCAATGAAGTCTCTTTTATCGTATGTATTATTCTTAGGTTGTGGGTTATCAAGATCATCAGCAGGTTCAATCTCCACATCATTATCATTACAAGGTTGAGGATCAGCATGAACATGATATTAATGTGATCACTAGGCTCATTTTCATCACCAGATTGTGTCTCAGCATCAGAAATAGAAATATCATTTGGATTCTCGGATGTATCTATAACAGGTTCACTAGCAGCATGCAAAGTACTATCATCATTATTTTTCCTACTCTTATTGGAAGGAATAGGTGCATCAGTATTAACTCTTTGATAATCTTGCTCAATTATCCAAGGATGGCCCTCACGATACAAAGGTTCCCGAGTCATTCTACCACCTCTAGTCACAACTTTAACAAAATGATCATTGTCTTTACTATTCATCTCATTAAGCAAATCATTTCGAGCCTTAAGTACTTTTTCTACTTGAGTGGTTACCATGGAAGCATGTTTACTAATAAGCTTAAGATCATTGACAGTTCTACTCAAATAATTACCCAAACGATCAAGCATATAAGCATTATGTTTCAATTGTCTACTAATAGGCATTGAAATTTTCTTGCTTCACAATAAAATTATCAAATTCATCCAAGCATTTGCTAGCAGGCTTATTATAAGGGATATCTCTTTCGTAAAATCTTCTAAGAGAATTTACCTCTACTTCTTGTGTCGGGTTATCAAGACCATGTATTTCTTCAATAGGTGGTAGATTCTTAACATCTTCAGCTTTAATACCCTTCTCTTTCATGGATTTCTTTGCCTCTTGCATAACTTTAGGACTGGGGAATAGAATACCTCTTTTCTTCGGAGTTGGCTTTGGAGGTGGTTTGGGAATGGTCCAATCATTATCATTGCTCAATATGTTATTCAGTAGTAATTCAGATTGTTCAACAGTTCGTTCCCTGAAAACACAACCAGCACAACTATCTAGGTAGTCCCTAGAAGCATCGGTTAGTCCATTATAAAAGATATCAAGTATTTCATTTTTCTTGAGAGGATGATCAGGCAAAGCACTAAGCAATTGGAGAAGCCTCCCCCAAGCTTGTGAGAGACTCTCTTCTTCAATTTGCACAAAGTTAAATATTTCCTGCAAGGCAGCTTGTTTCTTATAGGCAGGAAAATATTTTTCAGAGAAGTAGTAAACCATGTCCAGGGGACTACGCACACAACCAGGAGCAAGAGAATCAAACCATTTCTTAGCATCACCCTTTAATGAGAAAGGAAACAACTTAAGAATATGGTAATAGATTTTTTTCCTCATGAGTAAATAGGGTGGCTATATCATTCAATTTGGTAAGATGTGCCACGACAGTTTCAGATTCATAACCATGGAAAGGATCAGATTCAACCAAAGTAATTAACTCAGGATCGACAGAGAATTCATAATCCTTATCAGTAACAAAGATGGGTGAAGTAGCAAACTTAGGATCATATTGCATTCTATCATTCGGAGATTTTTCCTTCCACTTGCGAAGCAATTTCTTAAGACCATCTCTATACTTACAATCAAGAAAGTCCCTTGCTACCTCTCCTTCCATAACATAACCCTTAGGTATATCAGGCAATTCATATCCAGGAGAGCTAGGTCTAGCAGATGAATCATAGTGTTCAGTTTCAATAATTTCATTAGATTCAGAAATATTATCAGTTTCAGCATTAGCTCTAGCAATTTGTTCATCAAGAAATTCACCCAGTGGCACAATATCATCAAACAAAGTATTATCATAAGCATCATGCATAGCAGAAGTAGCATCATCAATTACTTGCGACATATCCGAATTACTAGAAGGTGGTGGTGTTGCAAACTTACTCATAACAGAAGGTGAATCAAGTGCAGAGCTAGATGGCAGTTCCTTACCTCCCGTCGTAGTAGAGGGATACATCTTGGTTTTTGGATCTTTCAGATTCTTCATAGTGATCAACAGATATATATCCCAAGTGACTCAGAGAATAAAGCTATGCTCCCCAACAACGGCGCCAGAAAAAGGTCTTGATAGCCCACAAGTATAGGGGATCGCAACAGTATTCGCGGGTAGAGTATTCAACCCAAATTTACTGATTCGACACAAGGGGAGCCAAAGAATATTCTCGAGTATTAGCAGCTGAGTTTTCAATTCAACCACACCTGAAAGACTTAATATTTGCAGCAAAGTGTTTAGTAGCAAAGTAATATGGTAGTAACGGTAACGGTGGCAAAGTTCTAGTAGCAGATTTGTAGTGATTGTAACAGTAGCAACGGAAAAGTAACTGAACGAAGATCAATATATGGAAAGCTCGTAGGCAATGGATCAGTGATGGATAATTATGTTGGATGGCATTCATCATGCAACAATTATAACATAGGGTGACACAGAACTAGCTCCAATTCATCAATGTAATGTAGGCATGTATTACGTATATAGCCTTACGTGCTTATGGAAAAGAACTTGCATGACATCTTTTGTCCTACCCTCCCGTGGCAGCGGGGTCCTATTGGAAACTAAGGGATATTAAGGCCTCCTTTCAATAGATAACCGGACCAAAGCATTAGCACTTAGTGAATACATGAACTCCTCAAACTACGGTAATCACCGGAAAGAATCCCAGTTATTGTCACCGTGGGGGATGTGGAACATAAATCGTAATAGGTGTATACAACTTGCAAGATAGGATCAAGAACACACATATATTCATGAAAACATAATAGGTTCAGATCTGAAATCATGGCACTCGGGCCCTAGTGACAAGCATTAAGCATAGCAAAGTCATAGCAACATCAATCACATAACATAGTGGATACTAGGGACCAAACCTTAACCAAACTAACTCGATTACCTGATAAATCTCATCCAACCCATCACCCTCCAGCAAGCCTATGATGTGATTACTCACGAATGGTGGAGAGCATCATGGAATTGGTGATGAAGGATGGCTGGTGATGACGAAGGCGTCAATTTCTCCTCTCCGGAGCCCAAACGGACTCCAGATCTGGTCTCCCGAGGAAGAACTCACGATGGCGGTGGCTGCGTATCATGATACGCGATGAACTCTTCTCTCTGATTTTTTCCTCGACAAACAGGGTTATATGGAGCTAGAGAGGAGTTCGGAGGATCCACAAGGGGCCCACAAGCCTGCCCCACGCGATCGGGGGGGGGGGGTGGTGGTGGCCGCGGCTAGCTGGCTTGTGGCCTGCTGGTGGCCCCCTCTGGTTAATTATTGCGCCAGTATTTTTTATTAATTCCAGAAATATTCTTCGTAAATTTTCAGGACGATCCGAGAACTTTTATTTCCGCACAAAAATAACACCAAGGCAATTCTGCTGAAAACATCACCAGTCCGGATTAGTTCCATTCAAATCATGCAAATTAGAGTCCAAAACAAGGGTAGAAGAATTTGGAAAAGTAGATACGTTGGAGACGTACCAACAACTCAGCTGCTAATACTCGAGAATATTATTTGCTCCCCTTGTGTCGAATTAATAAATTTGGGTTGAATACTCTACCCTCGAAAACTGTTGCGATCCCCTATACTTGTGGGTTATCAGAGTTCCACCAAAAGTTTTGTCATATGCATCTAGTTCATCGTGATCAGAATATATATATATATATATATATATATATATATATATATATATATATATATATATATATATAGGTCCCGTGAAGAAGAAAGCGTCGCTCTAGCTTGGGGGAGGCTTAATTCAATGTTATATTCATGCCCCAATCATGATATCCCGAGAGAAGTTATTATTCAGAATTTTTATGCTCGGCCTTCTCATAGTGATCAATCCATCCTCGATACTTCTTGTACTGGTTCTTTTATGAAGAAGACTACTGAATTCAAGTGGGATCTCTCAGAAAGAATTAAACGCAACTCTGAAGATTGGGAACTCGATGAAGGTAATGAGTCAGGTATTAAGATTGAGTTTGATTGTGTTAAATCTTTTATGAATACCGAAGCTTTTCACAAGTTTAGCATTAAATATGGACTTGACTCTGACATAGTAGCCTCTTTTTGTGAATCATTTGCTACTCATGTTGATCTCCCTAAGGAGAAGTGGTTTAAATATCATCCCCCTATTAAAAAACAAATCAAAGAAATTTTCATAGCTAAAGAAGAAACTATCATTTACAATGTTGATATAGTTGTGCCAACTGCTTATATTGAGAAACCACCTCTACCTGTTAGGATAAAGGAACATGCTAAGGTATCAACTGTGGTTTGCAAGAATAATATTAAAGCACCTAAGCCCTCTAAACAAATTAAAGTGGAACCTAGTGTTTCTATGGTTAAAGATCTCTTATTAGAAAATATTGATGGGCATGTTATTTACTTTTGTGATTGAGCTGCTAGAATTGCTAAACACGATGAAAAAGATAAACATAGACCCATAGTTGGCATGCCTGTTGTCTCAGTCAAAATAGGAGATCATTGTTATCATGGCTTATGCGATTTGGGTGCTAGCGTGAGTACTATTCCTTTTAATTTATACCAAGAAATTATGAATGACATATAGTCTGCTGAAATAGAAGACATTGATGTTACTATTAAACTTGCTATCAGAGACACCATCACACCACTTGGGATTGTTAGAGATGTTGAAGTCTTGTGTGGGAAAATAAAATATCCTACTGATTTTCTAGTTCTTGGTTCCCCACAAGATGATTTTTGTCCCATTATCTTTGGTAGACCTTTCTTGAACACTGTTAATGCTAAGATAGATTGCCAAAAAGAAACTGTCAGTGTTCAGTTTGGTGACATGTCTCATGAGTTTATTTTTTCCAAGTCTAGTTGACAACCCCATGATAAAGAATTACCTAGCAAGGATGAAATAATTGGTCTTTCTTATATTGTCGTTCCACCTACTGATCCATTAGAACAATATTTGCTATACCATGAAGATGATATGCACTTGCGTGACAGAAATGAGATAGATAAAATTTTCTTTGAAAAACAACCTGTACTGAAACTCAATTTCTCTATTGAAAATCCAGGAGGTCCTCCTCCACCTAAAGGTGCTCCTGTGTTTGAATTAAAACAATTGCCCGACACTTTGAAGTATGCTTATCTTGATGAGAAAAGGATATATCCTATTATTATTAGTGATAACCTTTTAGAACATGAACAAGAAAGATTATTAAAACTTCTGCGGAAGCACCGGGCTGCTATTGGATATACTCTTGATGATCTTAAGGGCATTAGTCCCACTCTATGTCAGCACCAGATCAATATGGAACCTGCTGCTAAACCTATTGTTGATCACCAACAACAATTGAATCCTAAGATGAAAGAAGTGGTAAGAACCAAAATACTAAAGCTTCTGGAAGAAGGTATAATCTATGCCATAGCTGATAGTATATGGGTAAGTCCCGTTCATTGTGTCCCTAAGAAAGGAGGTATTAGTGTTGTTCCTAATGATAAAAATGAACTTATTCTACAGAGAATTTTTATTGGTTATAGAATGGTAATTGATTTTAGAAAACTAAATAAAGCTAATAGAAAAGACCATTACCCTCTGCCTTTCGTTGATCAAATGCTATAAAGATTATCTAAGCACACGCACTTTTGCTTCTTGGATTGATACTCTAGTTTCTCGCAAATACCCGTGTCACAATCTGATCAAGAGAAAACCACCTTTACTTGTCCTTTTGGAACATATGCTTATAGACGTATGCCTTTTGGTTTATGCAATGCACCTACTAACTTTCAAACATGTATGACTGCCATATTCTTTGAGTTTTTTGAAAATATTGTGGAGATTTTCATGGATGATTATTCCGTTTATGGAACTTCATTTGATGATTGCTTAAGCAACCTTGATCGAGTTTTGTAGAGATGTGAACAAACTAATCTCGTCTTGAATTGGGAGAAGTGCCACTTTATAGTTAATGAACGTATTGTCTTGGGGCATAAAATTTCCGAATGAGGTATTGAGGTGGATCAAGCTAAAGTTGATGCAATTGAGAAAATGCCATGTCCTAAAGATATCAAAGGTATTTGTAGTTTCCTTGGTTATGCTGGTTTCTATAGGAGGTTTATTAAAGACTTCTCCAAAATTTTAGGCCTCTTACTAATCTTTTAGATAAGGGTATTACCTTTGTTTTTTATGATGATTGTGTAGAAGCCTTTGAAACAATTAAGAGATCCTTAACTACCACACCTATTGTTCAACCACCTGATTGGAACTTACCTTTGGAAATTATGTGTGATGCTTGTGATTATGCTGTTAGTGTTGTTCTAGGATAAAGAGTTGATAAGAAATTAAATGTTATCCATTATGCTAGCAAAACTCTAGATAGTGCCCAAAGAAATTATGCTACTAGTGAAGGATTTTTTAGCAGTTGTGTTTGCTTGTGATAAATTTAGATCTTACATTGTTGATTCCAAAGATATTGTTCACACCGACCATGCTGCTATTAAATATCTTATGGAAAAGAAATATGCTCAACCTAGACTCATTAGGTGGGTTCTCTTACTCCAAGAATTGGATTTACATATGACTGAGAGGAAAGGAGGTGAGAACCCCGTGGTTGATAACTTGTCTAGGTTAGAAAATATTCTTGATGACCCACTACCTATTGATGATAGTTTTCTTGATGAATAGTTAGCTGCAATAAATGTTTCTCCAAACACTCCTTGGTATGTTGATTATGCTAATTACATTGTTGCTAAATATGTACCACCTAGTTCCACATACCAACAAAATAAAAAAATCCTCTATAATTTAAGACATTACTTTTGGGATGACCCACATCTTTTTAAAGAAGGAGCAGATGGTATTATTAGACCTTGTGTACCTGAGCACGAACAGGAACAAATCCTACGGAAATGTCATTCCGAAGCCTATGGAGGACATCATGTGGGAGATAGAACTGCTCATAAGGTATTACAATCTGGTTTTTATTGGCCTACTCTCTTCAAGGATGCTCGTAAGTTTGTCTTGTCTTGTGATGAATGTCAAAGAATTGGTAATATCGGTAAGCGTCAAGAAATGCTTATGAATTATGCACTTGTTGTTGAACCATTTGATGTTTGGGGTTTTGATTATATGGGACTTTTTCCTTCCTCTAATGGATATACTCATATTTTTGTTGCTGTTGATTATGTCACTAAGTGGGTAGAAGCTATTCCAACTAGTAGTGCTGATCACAACACCTGTATTAAAATGCTAAAAGAAGTTACCTTCCCGAGGTTTGGAGTCCCTACATATTTAATGATCGATGGTGGTTCGCACTTTATTCATGGTGCTTTTTGTAAAATGCTTTCTAAATATGATGTTAACTATAGAATTGCATCAACCTATCATCCCCAATCTAGTGGTCAAGTTGAACATAGCAATAGAGAAATAAAATTGATATTACAAAAAACTATCAATAGGTCTGAAAAGAATTGGTCTAAGAAACTAGATGATCCACTTTGGTCTTACAGAACAACTTATAAAAATCCTATGGGTATGTATCCATACAAAATGGTATGTGGGAAAGCTTGTCATCTGCCTCTATAATTAGAACACAAAGCATTTTGGGAAATTAAAGAACTCAATTATGACTTCAAACTTGCCGATGAAAAGAGGTTATTATATTTGATATTAGCTCAGTAGATGAATGGAGAACCCAAGCTTATGAAAATGCCAAATTATTTAAAGAAAAAGTTAAAAGATGGCATGACAAAAGGATCCAAAAGAAGGAATTTAAAGTCGAAGACTATGTTCTTTTGTACAACTCTCGTTTCAGATTCTTTGCAGGAAAAGTTCTTTCCAAATGGGAAGGACCATATGTTATCGAAGAAGTTTATCGTTCTGGAGCTATCAAGATTAATAATGCCGAAGGTACTAACCTGAAGGTGGTAAATGGAAAAAGAATTAAACACTATATCTTAGATATGCCTATTAATGTTGAAAGCAATGGTATCCAAACCATGACACCGGAGGAACATATAAGGGAAACCTTCTGGAACACTCCAGAATCGTGAAAAAGAAGAGGTATGTGATAAGGTAAGTAAACGGACTCCAAAAAATCCGCAAAAATATTTTTATCCATTTTGGAATATTAGAAAAAATAGGAAAATAAGAAATAAAAAGGAAAACAATCGAGGTGAGCACGATACACCAGGGCGCGCCTGCCCTTCCTGGTGTGCCCTGGTGGGTTGTGCATACCTCGGGAGCATTCCCGACTCCGTTTTCCTTCCATACTCTTGTTTCCCAAGAATAAAAATTCTCTCTATATATCCACGATTGTTTTGGCCACCACACCGTGGAAATATTCCCTATTCTTGTTTCGTGTTGTTTTCTTGTCAGATCTAGATCTCCATGGCTCCACCAAGTTCTCCCAAGGACAAGTTGTTCGAGAAGGTCATCAAGCCGTACTTGCTGGAGGTGATGAATCACCCTCAAACCATTGAGATGCGTGAGGGGGTGCTCCACATCCGCGATGTTCAAGGACCCAAGAGGACGGGAAGCATGGTGGCTAGGCTGGAAGCAGTGGAACAAGACATCTTCGAGTGCCAAGGGATGGTGGAGCGTGGACTTAGTGCCAATCACTCCATGATCACAGAATTCACTCGTGATCACATGGTGGAGGGCCAGTCCATGAAGGACATCGTCTTCACCTTCAACGAGCAAGTCAACTTTCTGCAAAGTCAAATTTATGATCTTCAAAATCAAAATTTTGAGTATGAAGCAAGATTTAATGGTATGAGTTTAGCAGCCAGTTGCAAGACTCAGGGGACTCGTGCATCAACTTTTGATGGTGAACCCTTGCCCTGGAAGCCAGAGGACAAACCTACTACTTCTTCATCACCACCACCTTCATCATCTTCACAACCAAAGGAGATTTGAGTACACGGGTATGGGCACTCCCCTTGGCTTGAGCCAAGCTTGGGGGAGATGCCCCGGTACCGTATCACCATCACTTTTCACCTTTACCTTTTATTTTCGATCATTAGCCTTTCTCATGATTTAGTTGAATAAAACTTTAGTATGATCTATTTTCGAATGTTGGTTTTGTGTTCTATATATCTATGTAATCGAGTGAGAGTTAAATAATAAATTTTAGTTTGAGATTTTGCCTCTTTACTTTCTTGTTGCAATCATAACAAAGGAGAATAAATGAAAAGGATCATATGCTAATATTATGGTGAGTAATGACATCACATAAAGAAGAGTATAAGTGGTAAAATTTGTTGGAGATTGGCAAATATTGTATTAGTCAATGATGCAATTCATGAAAGAATTAATTAGGGAAGAGAAGATTCACATGTAAATACACTATCTTGGACATCTTTTATGATTGTGAGCCCCCATTAAATATTATATGCCAAAATGTCGGGACCCCAATCCTAAGTCATAGGAATCCAGCCTGTAACACATCACATCACTTTGCGGCCTCACGCACGGTAACCCCACGACTGCAGCCTTACCTTAGCCGGGACCGTTTGCATCTTTTGGATCACATATGTGAATATGTCACTAGCATTCAAACGACAGAGAACCCGGGCCGACATGACTAGTCATAAAACCGAAGTGGCACATCCGTACGGGAATAGGCATACATAACCCAACAATGCAGGTGTCGGTCTCAAGCGTGTGTAGACGAGTCATAGCCAGCTACAAGGACTCCATTATGTTGTGGAACATAAATGTCATCACTGCATGTAGACGAGTCGTAGCAGGCTACATGGACTCCATTACACTGTGAGACATTTCCCTGAAGGGACAGACACAGCAGCAAAGAAGGATACATGCCGGTTAATCAATGTGTCTGGAGCAGTAGCAAGCTACCAAGGCTCGATGGAAGCACAAAGAGGTAGTTTCTCGTAAAGAGTACTACTAAAGGCACATGGCTAGGTGTCAGATCCCATACATACCGTTGCACATCACACGTGCGCACGACATGCCCAATATGCATAGATACAACTATGGCATCACAACATAACCATACAACAACACAACTTTTATTTAAGAGGCTCAGAGGAGCCTTGCATAATATGTTCTTACAGGTAGGGGTTACATGACCCGATACTCAAGTCATACAAACAAGTTCATACAAACCAAGCGGAAGCATAAAGCTGTCTGAGTACAGACAGTTGAAAGCGTAAAAAGGCACATGGCCTCACTATCTATAGCCCGCCACATGGCATAAGGTCGTAACTGGGACACCAGCTATTCGGCGTTGTTGACATCTAGGTAGAACCCACCTGATGGGTCCTGAGTCTCATCTGCAACATTTATTAAGCAAACGTGAGTACAAACATACTCAACAAGTCTTTAAAGCATACCTAGTGTATTTATGCTCTTGTATCAACAAAGGGAGTGGTGGAGTTTATGCAGCAATGCTAGCTTTGATTCTTGGCTAACCTATACTATACATTTAATTCTTTGTTCAAATTTTAGATATCGCACACGAGTCCACTAAATCCACATCAATACGCCACCATGGATTCACTTCTGTCATCTACGAGAGTGCCATCCATGGTAATCACACTTGTCTTGAGATTTTTATGAGTCTCCATTAAATTATCTATGAACAACATAAGTTCTCCAAGTAGTCCATATCCGAGGACGCGGCTATTCGAACAGATTCATACCCTGCAGGGGTGTACTTCTTCACACAAGCTCTCACCACTTATCGCTGTGTGCTTAAAATCATGCACCTCGGCAACCTTCAAGCGAAAGCCCAGCGAGGGAGTCGGCCATGACCGTCAATCACGCAAGACCTGTAGTCCAGGCTATCGCCTATTTGAGACTGAACCCGCACGGAAGTCCGGCCGAAGTTCCCGCTACGGCCCCAAATGATGTGCACATGGTTCCCAAGCCCACCATTCAAGTGACCCTTGGTACACAGTGCCACTGCCTACCGCGTCGTAACCCACCCCTAGGTTCAGCGCTACGCACAACCTCCATCATACTTTAAACACCAGAAACTACTTGCAACTCCTGGACCAAGGACTAAGTGATTGATAAGTTGAGAGGGTCAATTAAGTATCCCAATGTGTGGTAGTAACTAGGCTTGGATCACAAACACGGAACTCAGTTCCTAAGAACGGTCCCAATGAGACAACCCGCTATGTACTCCTACATAGCCTCTCATTGCTACCTTTACCAATCGAGTTCATCATTAAGCTTATCACATCAGAACAATACTGTTTCACTCCAGTTCATCACCCAGATGAATCAGACCTGCCACAACTCTAAAAATAGCAGACAAAGTAGGTAAATCACATCATGGATCAGTCATCTACAAGGTATGCTAGGTTGCACGGTTTAGCTATTTACTGTGACAATGACAGGTCATGCAAAGGAATGGGTTCATCTACCGCATATGATAGGCAATTGAATGTTTGTCCTAATATAATAAACAAGAGCAGGAGCGAGAGAATGGGATGTTATCGAAATGATCAATGGGGTTGCTTGCCTTTGCTGGGAAGCGGAAAGGTACTCTCCTTCGTTAGGATACTCGGGGGTATCCTCGGAAGCAGGGCCTACCGCAAAGCAGATAAGTAACAATCAATACACGGCAAGTGCAACATTATGATGCATGATCATGACATGGCAACATGAATGGATGAGCTAATGCAACTATTAATCAAGTTAAATGAAGTGGTTTTGAATATAGGTTCAAAATCGTTTTCCATTTAATATTCCATATATTGTCCTATTGCTAAATGTCAATGTTCATCTACATAGGTGGCTCTAACATGCATTATAACAACACCATTGGATTCATTGAATTTGTCTGATAAATTTTCATATATAAATTATTTCAATCTGAGTAATAGATTAATTTCTATGATTTTTCTAAGTTTTAACTATTTTGTGGAATTAATTTAAATAATAAATTCCTTTATTGCATCAGCATGACATCAGCATGATGTCAGCTGGTCAACAGCATGTTGACAGGTCAAACCTGACCAGTGGGGTCCATTGGTCAGTGACCCAGCCACTAACAGAGGCTAATTAATCACTAACCACTAATTAATTAGAAGGGGGCCACTGTCAGTGGTCATTAGTTTAATTATTTTAATTAATTAATTTTTTTTTAAATTAATCTTAATTAACAAGCTCGGGCCAACTTGCCAGTTGACCCTGGGGTCAAACCCGTGTGGTCAAACTGGTTGACTTGCCGGCGTTGAGCCATCGGCGACGTCAGGGACGGCGGAGGGGGTCGGAAAACCTCCTCCGGCGACCATTTCGATGGCGGATGGTTCCTATCGAACCAGCACGCCCGTGTGCTTCGATTTGGAAACACCCCAGCGGCTGAGGTGGAATGGAGCATCGCCGACGTTTAGCTTGGCGACTGCCGGATCTCGGGCGAGCACCAGCTCATCGCTCTGGCCACTACGCAGCCCCATGAACTCAATGGTGGCCTCAGAAGGACCACCTGATCACTGGAGTGACGCCGGCGTCGAGATCGTGAGGCGGAGCACCTCGGGTGCCGACGGAGTCGAGGGCTATGGAGGGGGAATCGGCCAGGGAAGAGGGGGAAACGGTCCGAGGGCTCACTACGGGTGCAGAGCCGTCGAGAGTGTGCTCGGGGAAGGCTCGGAGGCGGCGAATCGTCGGCGGCGGTGCTCGGGTCGGAGGAGGAAGAAGAGGATGGGGTCATTGCTCTATGGGCTTCTGCGGCGCATGGCTCGGTGTAGAGGTCGGGGATGACAAGGCAGAGCTCCTGGTAGGATTAGGGGGCGCGGTAGCGGCTATGGCTACGACGGCGAGCGAGCAGAGGCGACGCCCATGACAATGGAGGGAGAGGAGAGGTAGAGGCAGAGGAAGACTAGGAGGAGGGATGGATCGGGACGACAACGCGTCCTTATCCTGCCTGCCAGCGCGGCGAGGGAGGCAGGCACGCAGGGAGCTGCGTGGCAGCTACGGCGCGGGCGCACGGCGACCACGCGCTCGTCCTCCTAGCTGTCAGGAGGACGGTGACCTCCCTGGGCCAGGTGGGCCGGCCTGGCCTGGGCCTAAGGTGAGCTTCCTCTTTTCTTTTTTTCTTCTAATTTTAGTTTCTGTTTTCTTTTCTGACATTGTTTTATTTTTATTTAGGCACAAATGCTAGGCACAAAATACTGAGACATTTTATAGAGCTTAGTTTGAATATTTCAAACCTCTACAAAAAGTTTCAGAATATTTTGAATGCTGAGATAATTATAATGCTTTATTTGGAATTTTCAGCAGCTTTAATATTTATTTTTGAAATACTATATTGATTCAAATATTTAGAATGACCCCTGATATATTGATGCCAACATTTATCAGATATAGGGGACATTTTTATGGGCATTTTGGATTTGTTGATTTGTCACATCTTTTGAATTGGTTTGATTCAGGTGAGGTGATATGGTTTCTGTTAATCCCCATTTCACATTGATGCAGAGATGAAAACATGATGCTCACACATGCTGACCTAAGAAAGCTAACTGGGGATGTGACAACTCACCCCCACTCAAAAGAATCTCGTCCCGAGATTTGGAAGTCGTCGGGAAGAGCGCGGGGTACTCTAGTCAAAGACGATCCTCTCTTTTCCATGTGGCTTCCTTCTCGGAATGGTGTGACCACTGAACCTTGAGAAACTTGATGTTCTGACGCCGAGTGGTACGCTCAGCTTGATCAAGAATACTAACACGGTATTCCCGATATGTAAAGTTATCTTGGAGATCAAGCGCTTCGCGGTCTACTTTGCGGACAGGGTCCGAAAAGCAATGCCTGAGTTGTGAAACGTGGAAGACATCATGAACCTTGGAAAGATGAGGCGGAAGTTCCAATTGCTAGGCAACTTCTCCTCGTTTAGCAAGAATGCGAAAAGGTCCAATGTAACGAGGATCCAATTTGCCCTTGATACCGAATCGATGGGTACCCTTAAGAGGTGTAACCCAAAGATAAGCCTTCTCGTCAACTTCATAGGTCACGAACTTATGATGGCGATCATATTGGCTCTTTTGACGAGATTGGGATGTTTTCAACTTTTCATGAATAATGTGAACTTGCTCCTCTGCATTATGGATCATATCCGGGCCAAAGAGTTGCCTCTCTCTGGTTTTTGACCAGTTAAGAGGTGTTCGACACCTTCGTCCATAGAGAACTTCAAAAGGGGCTTTGCCCAAGCTTGACTGATAACTATTGTTATAAGAAAATTCGACAAATGGAAGACATTTCTCTCAATTCATACCAAAAGATATAACACAGGCTCCGAGCATGTCTTCGAGGATTTGATTGACTCGCTCAACTTGACCACTTGACTGCAGATGGAAAGCAGTGCTAAAGGATAGATGAGTCCCCAGCTCCCCATAGCATTTTCGAAGCTTTCCCAGAATTAGGAAGTAAAGATATTTCCACGGTTTGAGTTAATCTCCAAAGGAACACCATGAAGAGAAACTATTCAAGAAACGTATAACTCTGCTAGCTGGCTAGCAGTTATACTCTCCCGAACAGGAAGAAAATGAGCCACTTTGGAAAGACGGTCTATGAACACAAAGATAGCATTATTCCCTCTCTTAGTCCTGGGAAATCTGGTGATGAAATCCATACCGACCTTATCCCATTTTCATTCAGGAATAGCTAAGGGTTGAAGGGTGCCAGCAGCCCTTTGATGTTCTGCCTTAACGCGACGATAGACATCGCAGTTAGCAACAAACTGAGCAATTTTTCTCTTCATCCTAGTCCACCAGAACCTCTGGTGTAGGTCCTGATACATCTTGGTACTACCAGGATGAATTGTGAGAGGAGAATCATGAGCCTCCTTAAGGATCAGCTGTCTTAAGCGTCTGCTATTAGGAACCACCAATCGGTTCTGGAAGAACATGACACCCTGATCGTCCGTGGAGAAATCTTTAGCGTTTCCGCTAGCAATATTCTCCTTGATCCGAGATATACCCTTATCATACCTCTGAACAGCTACAATTTGATCCCTAAGAGTAGGTTTCGCCACCGGGTTGGAAAGGAATCCTTGAGGAACAATGTGAAGGTTCAAATTCCGAAATTCCTCATAGAGAAGTGGTTAACTTTGTTGTAACATGAGGTTGTTACAATAAGACTTATGACTTAGTGCATCAGCCATGACATTGGCTTTCCACGGGGTGTAAGTTATCCCTAAGTCATAATCTGTAATCAACTCAAGCCATCGTCTTTGCCTGAGATTCAAATTCGGATGGGTGAAAATATATTTCAGACTTTGATGATGAGTGTAAATTTCGCAATGATTACCGAGAAGGTAATGTCGCCAGATTTTTCAGTGCATGGAATACAACTGCAAGCTCAAGATCATGTGTTGGATAATTATCCTCGTGTGGATGCAGCTATCAAGATGTGTATGCAATCACATGACGATCTTGCATGAGTATGCAACCTAATCCTTGTCGCGAGGTGTCGCAATAGATAACAAAGTCCTTGGAGAAATCTGGTGGCACCAGAACAAGACCAGAAGTCGGGCGTCTTTTCAGTTCCTGAAAACTATGCTCACATTATGGGGTCCACTAGAACTTTTTTATCTTTCTTGAGGAGTTCAGTCAGAGGCTTCGCAACCTTGGAGAAGTTCTCGACAAAGCGGCGACAAGAGCTCGCTAAGCCAAGGAAACTCTGAACTTGCTTAACCGATTCAGGTTGAGTCCAATCAAGGACGGCCTGAACTCTCATGGGATTGATAGCAATACCTTTACTAGAGATCACGTGACCTAGATAGGTCACTTCTGGCAACCAAAATTCACACTTGGAGAATTTGGCATACAGATGATGCTCTCGAAGTTTCATCAATACCAGCCTTAGATGCTCGGCATGTTCCTGTTCGTTCTTCGAGTAGATGAGTATATCATCGAGGTAAACCACGATGAATTTATCCAGATACTCCATGAAGATCGAATTCATCAAGTGATATAAAGTGGCTGGGGCATTGGTTAAACCGAAGGACATGACGATGTACTCGTATTGGCCATAACAAGTAACAAAAGCCGTTTTTGGAATGTCCCCGTTTCTAATTTTGATTTGATGGTATCCCAACCTCAAATCCATCTTGGAAAGGACAGAGGATCTAGCGAGTTGATCATACAAATCATTGATCCTGGGGAGCGGATACTTGTTCTTTATGGTGACCAGATTCACTGGCCGGTAATCCACAACCATCCGATCTGATCCATCCTTCTTCTTGACGAAGAGGACGGGGCAAGCCCAAGGAGAAGAACTAGGACGGATGAAACCTTTCCTCAAAGCCTCATCAAGTTGTTTCTTAATTTCGGCTAGTTCTAAGGGTGCCATATTATAGGGTCTTCTAGCTATTGGAACAGTCCCTGGAATGAGCTCTATCACAAACTCTACATCTCTGATAGGTGAAATTCCTGGCAGTTCTTCTGGAAAGACATCCGGAAAGTGTCGAACTATCGTAATATCTGTTGGAAATATGCCCTAGAGGCAATAATAAATTAGTTATTATCATATTTCCTTGTTCATGATAATCGTTTATTATCCATGCTATAATTGTATTGATCGGAGACTTAGATGCATGTGTGGATACATAGACAAAACCATGTCCCTAGTATGCCTCTAATAGACTAGCTCGTTGATCAAAAGATGGTTAAGGTTTCCTAGCCATGGACATGAGATGTCATTTGATAACTGGGTCACATCATTAGGAGAATGATGTGATGGACAAGACCCAAACTGCAAACGTAGCATATGATCGTGTCAGTTTATTGCTACTGTTTTCCGCATGTCAAGTATGTGTTCCTATGACCATGAGATCATGCAAATCACAGATATCGGAGGAGTGCCTTGTGTGTATCAAACGTCGCAACGTAACTGGGTGACTATAAAGGTGCTCTACAGGTATCTTCGATGGTGTCTGTTGAGTTGGCATGGATCGAGACTGGGATTTGTTACTCCGTGTGACGGAGAGGTATCTCGGGGCCCACTCGGTAATGCAACATCACAATAAGCCTTGCAAGCAATGTGACTAATTGTTAGTTGTGGCATCTTGTATTACGGAACGAGTAAATAGACTTGCCGGTAACAAGGTTGAACTAGGTATGGAGATACCGACGATCGAATCTCGGGCAAGTAACATACCGAAGAACAAAGGGAACGTTATACGGGATTAACTGAATCCTTGACATAGAGGTTTGACCGATAGAGATCTTCGTAGAATATGTAGGAACCAATGTGGACGTCCAGGTCCCGCCATTGGTTATTGACCGTAGAGGTGTCTCGGTCATGTCTACATAGTTCTCGAACCCGCAGGGTCTGCACACTTAAGGTTCGGTGACGTTTCGGTGGTGTAGAGTTATGTATGGTGGTGACCGAAGTTTGTTTGGAGTCCCGGCTGAGATCCCGGACGTCACGAGGAGCTCCGGAATGGTCTAGAGGTAAAGATTCATATATAGGAAGTCCCAGTTTGGTTTCCGGAAAAGTTTCGGGCTCATCGGTAGTGTATCGGGAGTGCCGGTAGTGTACCGGGAGTGCCGGTAGTGTACCGGGAGGCCTCCGGGAGGGGTATTTCGACCCCAAGAGGTCCATGGGCTGTGGTAGAATAATAACCATCCCTTAGTGGGCTGGGAAAACAGCCACAAAGGCCCATGGCGCAGGAGAGAAAGTCCTAAAGCAAAACGTGGAAAATCAGCCAATAGGAGGCAATCCTACTCCAACTAGGATTGGAGGTGAAGTAGGATTGCTTCCCACCTCCTATTTCGGCTGACCCAAAGGCCTTGGATGCCTCTCCTCTCCTCTCCTCCTATATATACTAGTGGATTGGGTGGTTTTTGGACAGAATTTCCGGCCACGTGCTACCCGTTACACCGGTGCATAGTTTCTCCTCTAGATCGGTTTTCTGCAGCGCTTAGACGAAGCCCTGCCGGAATTGCTCCACCACCATCACCAGAGCACCGTCACCCTGCCGGTGAACTCTCTCTCCTCTCCACCTCCTCTCTCTGGATCGAGACGGTGGAGATCGTCATCAAGCTGCACGTGTGCTGAACGCGGAGGTGCCGTCCGTTCGGCGCTAGATCGGAAGGACCGTGATCGAGATCGCGAGACGGTTCGTGATGTGATCACGGAATGGATCGTGATGAGTTCGCGGGACAGATCGTGATCAAGATCGTGAGACGGATCGTGATGAGTTCGCGGGACGGATCATGATGTGTTCGCGGGACGGTTCGTGATTGGATCTCGGGACGCTCGTCGATTTGGATCGCGAAGAAGTTCGACTACACCAACTGCGTTTCTTAACGCTTCCCGCTTAGCGATCTACAAGGGTACGTAGATCCACTCTCCCTCTCATAGATGCTCATCACCATGGATAGATTTGCGTGTGCGTAGGAAATTTTTTGTTTCCCATGCGACGTTCCCCAACAGTGGCATCATGAGCTAGGTTGATGGTTCGATGAGATCTCGAGTAGAACACAAAAGGTTTGTGGGCGTTGATGCTTAGATTGCTTCCTCCCTTGGTCGGATTTTGGTTCAGCGGGATTTTGAGATGAAGCGGCCCGGACCAACATTACTCGTGCGCTTACGAGAGACCGGTTCCCTCGACGCAACTTGTTGCTTAGATGGCTTGCGGGTGACAGTTTCTCTTACTTTAGTTGGATCGGATCCGACAAAGGCGGTCCTTGAGAAGGTTGAAAAGCAATCTATGTATCACGGTTGTGGTTTATGTGTAGGTGAGAATCGTTCTTGCTAGATACCCGTAGCAGCCACGTAAAACATGCAACAACAATTAGAGGACGTCTAACTTGTTTTTGCAGGGTATGTTGTGATGTGATATGGCCAATTACATGATGAGATATATGTGATGTATGAGATGATCATGTGATGTATAGAATTTCATGACTTGCATGTCGTTGAGTACGGCAACCAGCAGGAGCCATAGGGTTGTCTTTAATTATTGTATGACCTGCGTGTCAATCATTAAGCGCTATGTAATGCTTTACTTTATCGCTAAGCGGTAGCAATAGAAGTAGAAGCAGGGCTGGCGCCACAACCCCAATGGCAACACATTGATGGAGATCAAGATGATGGAGATCATGGTGTTGTGCTGGTGACGATGGAGATCATGCCGGTGTTTCGAAGATGGAGATATTAAACACAAGTTCATGGCCATATCATGTCACTTATGAATTGCATGAGATGTTAATCCTTTTATGCACCTTGTTTTGCTTAGTACGTCGGTAGCATTATAAGGTGATCCCTCACTTGAATTTCAAGATGAACTGTGTTCTCCCCGAGTGTGCACCGTTGCGAAAGTTCGTCGTGTTGAGACACCACGTGATGATCGGGTGTGATAGACTCTACGTTCACATACAACGGGTGCAAGCCAGATTTGCACGCGCAGAACACTCGGGTTGAACTTGACGAGCCTAGCATGTACAGACATGGCCTCGGAACACGAGAGACCGAAAGGTCGAGCATGAGTCATATAGTAGATATGATCAACATAATGATGTTCACCATTGCAGCCACCTCAACTCACGTGATGATCGGACTGGAGTTGGTGAATTTGGATCATGTATCACTCGAATGATCGGAGGGATGTCAATTTGAGTGGGAGTTCTTAAGTAATATGATTAATTGAACTCATTATCATGAACATAGTCAAAGTGTCTTTGCAAATTATGTTGTAGATTACTAGCTCGCGCTGTAGCTCCCTTAAATTTTTATATGTTCCTAGAGAAATAGAGTTGAAAGATGTTGGTAGCAATACTGCGGACTGGGTCCGTGATCTGAGGATTGTCCTCATTGCTGCACAGAAGGCTTATGTCCTTAATGCACCGCTCGGTGCGCCACCCCCTCTAGCATCGTCTATAGATGTTGTGAACATCTGACAGGCACGTTTCGATGACTACTTGATAGTTTAGTGCGTCATGCATTACGACTTAGAATTGAGGCTCCGAAACGTTTTGAACGTCATGGAACATATGAGATGTTCTAGGAGCAAAGATTGTGATCTCAGGCTCGTGCCTGTGTTGCGAGATATGAGATCTCCAACAAGATTCTTTGCCTGTAAGATGAAGGAGAATAGCTCAATCGTTGAGCATGTACTCAGATTATCTGGGTACTACAATCGCTTGAATCAAGTGGGAGTTGATCTTCCAGATAAGATAGTGATTGATATAGTTCTCCAATTCACTGTCACTAAAGCTACTAGAACTTAGTGATGAACTATAATACACCAGGGATAGAAGTATTGATCCCTGAGCTGTTCGCGATGTTCGACACCGCGAAGGTAGAAATCAAGAAGGAGCGTCAAGTGTTGATGGTTAATCAAACCACTAGTTTCGAAAAGGGCAAGAGCAAGGAGGGAAACTTCATGGATAGCAAGTCAGTTGCTGCTCCAGTGAAGCAACCCAAAGTTGAACTCAAACCCGAGACTAAGTGCTTCTATTATGAGGTGAGAGGTCGCTGAAGCGGAACAACCCTAGATACTTGGTAGATAAGAAGGCTGGCAAGATCGACAGAAGTATATTTGATATACGAGTTATTGATGTGTACCTTGCTAGTACTCCTAGTAGCACTTGGGTATTGGATACCGGTTCGGTTGCTAAATGTTAGTAACTTGAAATAAAAGCTACGGAATAAATGGAGAACTAGCTAAGGGTCAGGTGACGATGTGTGTTGGAAATGTTTCCAAGGTTGATGTGATCAACATCGCACGCTCTCTCTACCTTCAGGTTTAGTGATGAACCTAAATAAATGTTATTTGGTGTGATCACCATCGCACGCTGTCTCTACCCTCGGGATTAGTGATGAACCTAAATAAATGTTATTTGGTGTTTTGCGTTGAGCATGAACGTGATTAGATCATGTTTGTTGCAATACGGTTATTCATTTAAGTCAGAGAATAATAGTTATTCTGTTTACATGAATAATACCTTCAATGGTCATGCACCCAGTGAGAATGGTTTGTTGAAATCTTGATCGTAGTAATACACATGTTCATAACATTGATGTCAAAATATACAAAGTTAAATAATGATAGTACCACATACTTGTGGCACTGCCGCAAAATGTCATATTGGTATAAAGCGCATGAAGAAACTCCATGCTGATGGATATTTGGACTCATTGGATTTCGAATCGGTTGAGACATGCGAACCATGTCTCTTGGGCAAGATGACTAAAGGACCCCGTTGGATGGAGCGGGCAAGTGATTCATTGGAAATGATACATGTTGATGTATGCAATCTAGTGAGTCTTGTAGCGTGCAGTGGATATCGTTATTTTCTTACCTTCACTAATGATTTGAGTAGATATAGTGTATATTTACTTAATGAAACACAATTCTAAATCGTTTGAAAGGTCCAAGCAAATTCAGAGTGAAGTTTAAAGATCATTGTGACAAGAAGATAAAAATGACTGCGATATGATCGTGGAGGTGAATATCTGAGTCACGAGTTTGGCATACACTTAAGACAATGTGAAAGTTGTTTCACAACTAAACGCCACCTGGAACACCATAGTGTGATGGTGTGTCCGAACATCATAGTTATGCTCTATTGGACATGGTGCGTGCTATGATGTCTCTTGTCGTTTTACTACTATAATTTTGGGGTTATGCATTAGAGACAACTACATTCACTTTAAATAGGGCACCATCTAAATCCGTTGAGATGACACCATGTGAATTATGGTTTGATAGAAATCTAAGCTGTCATTTCTTAATACTTGGGGCTGCGACACTTGTGTGGAAAATGTTTTAACCTAATGAGGTTGAACCCAAGGCGGACAAATGCATCTTCATAGAATACCCTAAGATCAGTTGGGTGAACCTTCTATCTCAGATCCAAGTGCAAAGTGTTTGTTACTAAAACAGATCCTTTCTCGAGGAAAAGTTTCTCTCGAAAGAATTAAGTGGGAGGAAGATAGAACTTGATGAGGTTGTTTAAACTTTGTTCAACCAGAGAGTAGCGCAACGCAGGATGTTGTTTCTGTGAAGCCTACGTTAGTTGAAGAGGAAGTTAATGATGATGATCATGAAGCTTCAGGATCAAGTTACTATCGAACTTCGTAGGTCGACAAGGATGTGTACTGCTCCTAAGCGGTATGACAACCCTGTCTTGGAGGTCATGTTGTTGGACAAACGATGAACCTACGAGCTATGGAGAAGCGATGATGCGCCCGGATTCCGACAAATGGTTCGAGGCCATGAAATCCGAGATAGGATCCATGTATGAAAACCAAGTATAGACTTTGGTAGACTTTCTCGTTGGACGGCAGGTCGTTGAGTACAAATGGATCTTTAAAATGAAGACATACACTGATGGTGAATGTCACTATTTGTAAAGCTCGACTTGTTGCAAAGATGTTTGTGACAAGTTCAAGGAGTTGACTACGATGAGACTTTCTCACTCGTAGTGGTGCTAAAGTCTGTTGGAATTATGTTAGCAGTTGCTGTGTTTTCAATTATGAAATCTGGCAGATGGATGTCAAAACATCGTTTGCTTAACGGTTTACTTGAGGAAAGGTTGTATGTGATACAACCAGAAGGTTTTGTCAGGCCTAAGGATGCTAAAAGGTGTGCAAGCTTCGGTGATCCTTCCATGGACTGAAGCAAGCATCTCGGAGTTGGAATATACGCTTTGATGAGGTGATCAAAGTTTTGATGTTTATACAAAGTTTACGAGAAACTTGTATTTGCAATAAAGTGAGTCGGAGCACTATAGAATTTCTGATAAGTATATGTGGATGACATATTGTTGATCAGAAATAATGTAGAGTTTCTGGAAAGCATAAAACGGTCATTTGGAAAGTGATTTTCAAAGGAAGACCTGGATGAAGCTACCTAATTGTTGAGCATCAAAATCTATGGAGATAGATCAAGATGCTCGATGAGACTTTCAATGAGTGCATACCTTGACAAGATTTTGAAAGAGCTCAAAATGGATCAGTCAGAGAAAGAGTTCTCGCCTGATTTGTAAGGTGTGAAAGTTGAGTGAGACTCAAAGCTCGACAACGGCAGAAGAAAGAGAAAGGACGAACGTCGTCCCCTATGCCCTAGCCATAGGCTCTATATTATGCCATGTTGTGTACCGCACCTGTGTGTGCCTTGCCATGAGTCCGTCAGGGGGTACAAGAGTGAACCAGGAGTGGATTACTGGACAGCGGTCAAGATTATCCTCAGTAACTAAGAGACCGAGGAGATGTTTCTCGATTATGGAGGTGATAAAGAGTTCGTCGTAAGGAGTTACGTCGATACAAGCTTTAACACTAATCCGGATGACTCGTAGTAGCAATCTGGATACGTATAGTGGAGCAGCCATTTGGAATAGTACCGAGCAGAGTGTGGTAGCAGTGTTTACATTTTGACATAGGTATTTGCAAAGTGCACACGGATCTGAATGTTACAGACCCGTTGACTATAAGACCTCTCTCACATGCAAAGCATGATCGAGCCCCAGAACTCGTTGGGTGTTAGATTCATAACAATGCGAATCACATGGTGATGTGAACTAGATTATTGACTCTAGTGCAAGTGGGAGACTGTTGGAAATATGCCCTAGAGGCAATAATAAATTAGTATTATCATATTTCCTTGTTCATGATAATCGTTTATTATCCATGCTATAATTGTATTGATTGGAGACTTAGATGCATGTGTGGATACATAGACAAAACCATGTCCCTAGTATGCCTCTAATAGACTTGCTCGTTGATCAAAAGATGGTTAAGGTTTCCTAGCCATGGACATGAGATGTCATTTGATAACGGGGTCACATCATTAGGAGAATGATGTGATGGACAAGACCCAAACTACAAACGTAGCATATGATCATGTCAGTTTATTGCTACTGTTTTCCGCATGTCAAGTATGTGTTCCTATGACCATGAGATCATGCAACTCACAGATATCGGAGGAGTGCCTTGTGTGTATCAAACGTCACAACGTAACTGGGTGACTATAAAGGTGCTCTAACGGTATCTCCGATGGTGTCTGTTGAGTTGGCATGGATCGAGACTGGGATTTGTTACTCCGTGTGATGGAGAGGTATCTCGGGGCCCACTCGGTAATGCAACATCACAATAAGCCTTGCAAGCAATGTGACTAATTGTTAGTTGCGGGATCTTATATTACGGAATGAGTAAAGAGACTTGCCGGTAACGAGGTTGAACTAGGTATGGAGATATCGACGATCGAATCTCGGGCAAGTAACATACCGAAGAACAAAGGGAACGTTATACGGGATTAACTGAATCCTTGACATAGAGGTTCGATCGATAAAGATCTTCGTAGTATATGTAGGAACCAATGTGGACATCCAGGTCCCGCCATTGGTTATTGACCATAGAGGTATCTCGTTCATTTCTACATAGTTCTCGAACCCGCAGGGTCTGCACACTTAAGGTTTGGTGACGTTTCGGTAGTGTAGAGTTATGTATGGTGGTGACCAAAGTTTGTTCGGAGTCCCGGATGAGATCCCGGACATCACGAGGAGCTGCGGAATGGTCCAGAGGTAAGTATTCATATATAGGAAGTCCCAGTTTGGTTTTTGGAAAAGTTTCGGGCTCATCGGTAGTGTATCGGGAGTGCCGGTAGTGTACCGGGAGTGCCGGTAGTGTTCCGGGAGGCCTTCGGGAGGGGTATTTCGACCCCAAGAGGTCCATGGGCTGTGTGAGAATAATAACCAGCCCTTAGTGGGCTGGTAAAACAGCCAGAAAGGCCCATGGCGCAGGAGAGAAAGTCCTAAAGCAAAAAGTGGAAAATCAGCCAATAGGAGGCAATCCTACTCCAACTAGGATTGGAGGTGAAGTAGGATTGCTTCCCACCTCCTATTTCGGCCGACCCAAAGGCCTTGGCTGCCTCTCCTCTCCTCTCCTCCTATATATACTAGTGGATTAGGTGGTTTTTGGACAGAATTTCCGGCCACGTGCTACCCGTTACACCGGTGCATAGTTTCTCCTCTAGATCGGTTTTCTGCAGCGCTTAGGCGAAGCCCTGCCGGAATTGCTCCACCACCATCACCGGAGCACCGTCACCCTGCCGGTGAAATCTCTCTCCTCTCCACCTCCTCTTGCTGGATCGAGACGGTGGAGATCGTCATCAACCTGCACGTGTGCTGAACGCGGAGGTGCCGTCCGTTCGCCGCTAGATCGGAAGGACCGTGATCGAGATCGTGAGACGGTTCGTGATGTTATCAAGGAATGGATCGTGATGAGTTCGCGGACAGATCATGATCAAGATCGTGAGACGGATCGTGATGAGTTCGGGGGACTGATCATGATGTGTTCGCGGGATGGTTCGTGATTGGATCGTGGGACGCACGGCGATTTGGATCGCGAAGAAGTTTGACTACACCAACCGCGTTTCTTAACGCTTCCCGCTTAGCGATCTACAAGGGTACGTAGATCCACTCCCCCTCTCGTAGATGCTCATCACCATGGATAGATTTGCGTGTGCGTAGGAATTTTTTTGTTTCCCATGCGATGTTCCCCAAAAATATCTTCTAGTTCTATAAGAGGGCTAGCATTGAGAGAATAGAGTTGGCGCTTGACAGCTCGAGTGGAGACATTAACTATCTCACCCGATGGATGTGTAAGATGAACACTCCTACTATGATATTGATGTCCAAAGACTTGAGGGCTATCAAAGATGCTAGGAAGACTATCCTATCCACTAAAATCTCATTGTCATGGCTTACCCTAGAAGTTTGCCATTTTGAACTAGGAGTCTGAACTACTAAAGGAGTAGGCATATCACAAAAAGATATGTTATGCAACTGTGCATAACTTTCTGAGATGAATGAATGAGATGCTCCAGTATCAAACAGAACATATGCTGGATGACTATTGACAAGGAGCATACCTAGGATAACATCAGGATCCTCAAGGGCTTCTTCAGCAGAAACATAATTCACTCGACCACGAGCAGGAGCTGGCTTCACATAGAGGGCTTTTCCTGGCTTCCCACATCCAACTGGCTTAGTATTGTTCTGGGGACACTCACTGGGGTAGTGTTCTGGTTCTCCACATTTTTAGCAGACAACAGTGGCACGGGGAGCAACATTGACATGGGGACCTCCAAATGTCCTGGCTGGAGAGTTGGGCTAAGTGGGTGAGGCGCATGGAAGGATGGCCTCGCGGTGTACCTTGGTGGCAGAGCTGTGTTGGGCACCCACACCTGGCGTTTGTTGGAGCCTGAGCCAGATGCAGGGCTGAAGTCACGGGTGTGCTTCTTTGTTCCCTCGTAGTCAGTTTGTCCAGTTTTGGCGTTGATAGCCTTGTTGACGAGGGCTTGGAAGGTAGTGCACTCATGCAGACCCAGGTCTCGACGGAGCTCAGGATTAAGTCCCTTACGGAACCTAGCCTGTTTCCTGGCATCGGTCGACACTTCCTCCGGAGCATAACGAGCAAGATTGCCGAACTCATAGCTATAGGCATCCACTGTTAGTCTGCCCTGGGTAAAAGCACAGAATTCCTCTCTCTTGCGATCCATCAGCCCTTCCGGGATGTGATTGGTACGGAATGCCTCACTGAAATCCGCCCAAGTTGCTACGGGGCCTGCGAGACGCATGGCTTCATAATTTTCCACCATAGGTTGGCGGGTCCTTCTAGAAAGTAAGAAGCAAAATTCACCTTGTTAGCCTCAGATACATTGGCAACTCGGATTTTGTGGGACAGGCTAGTCAACCAGTCATTAGCGTCGAGCGGGTCGACAGAATGATGAAACTTAGGTGGGCACAACTTGATGAACTCATTGAGGGACACACCATCATTACGCTCATTGCAGGGAGGATGCGCTGTATTCTTCTCAATACGTTCCAACAGCCTGTTGGTCTCCCTTTTATTCTGCTCAGCTTCGAGCATCACTTCTGCCAAGGAGGGCGCCTGTGGTAGGTTCTCTTGCCTTGGCTGGCTTCCCTCGCCCTGCTTGAAGGCAGACATGGGGTTATTCCTAGTTGACACCATCCTGGGAAAACAAACCCACAACTTAGACAAGGAAGACAACAACTCTAAGACATGAGATGAGGAATGTACTGGACAACATGGCATGCAAGGGTAAACACCCGATCAACATGGTAATAACAACTGCCATATGAACACCATGATTCATACACACCATGACATAGTTCAGTACAAGCCCAAGCTGAAGTACAAGCTACTGAAAGATGATACAACTCATCGAAGGCATTACAAGCTTCCTATACATTATCTATCTACACCTCCAGAACTCAACTCACACCTCTGTCATATCCCATAAGACACGTAGGACTGTGGCAATACTACTACTAACATCCACGTACTCAAGCATCGCCGTAGAACACCCCTTATAGGTTACCCCCGTGACCCGGGAGCTGAACCCGAGGATCTGGGAACACCCTAGCCTACGATCCCTGGAAACCGTAGGGACATGAATGTGGCCTCGGTCCCCTGGTTGGTGGCAACAACGGTCCTCAAAGAGGAGTGATGCCTTCAACATCAGGCCAGTCTATGCGAGCTGGCAGATGAATCCGTGATGGGCTCAGCATCTCCAAATCTCCATAGCCTGTCTGCACGACAGGTGCTAGCTGCGTCAAGGCTGTCCAAAGACGTGCACGGGTAGCATATAGCTCCATGCGAAGGGCACATGCATCACGATCCCTGTTCTCCAACATCTGAGCGGTCACCTGAAGCCTAGGGTCCTCATGAGAATGATCATAATAGGCTGCACTAATATAACCATCCTCTCCTCCTAGAGTAGCAGAAACATAGCAGAACACAATGTTCTATAGCAGTCCATAGTGAGATCTCATAATAGTCAACATGGTGTAGGCGGCTTCTTGAACTGCCATGTCTATGGTGACACCTAACCCATATGACTAATGAAGCGGCTCTGCAGCTCTAGAATATGATGGATATATCCTAACAGTACACATGTTCTGGCCCTGGTTGAAGCCTCGATACTGCTCCTCCACTGTATACTCTGGGTACCAACGGTAACTAGTCTCCATCAAAACTCTAACCAACATGGCCGTGTGACCCGGTACATCGATGCACCTAATCAGACGGACCACCTGACGAGAAGGACGAGGGGGCATCTGAAACAGAGAATGATGCAAAGACATTAGAGATCTTGGCGGAAATTGGACATAATAGCTGCTGTAATTGCTCAAAAAGGATTTTGAGACAACTGCAAAGATTGGATAGCATAACCACTCAACTTTCTAGACTCAAGTTCTAATCCAACTGATTGTCACACCAAACAATAATATAGTACCGGAGTTCACTTGCGAACAAGCTAGCTACTAGTTCATGGTTAGTAACTCGTCATCCTAAGAAATAGATAAGAAGCCTAGCTCTTAACCCCGTAGAAAAGATGAGGGTGACTCATAATAGAATAACTTGGGAGGAGGAGTAAAAAGAGCCTTACGTTCCCTTCCACAATCAATTCCCTTACATTTCTATTGTGTTTCTAGACTCAACTTCGACCGGTTTGGCTTGGTAGTCCTACAGTCAGTCAGGCTGTGATACCAACACTGTCCGGACCCCGATCCTAAGTCATAGGAATCCATCCTGTAACACATCACATCACTTTGCGGCCTCATGCACGGTAACCCCACGGCTACAACCTTACCTTAGTTGGGACCGTTTGGGTCTTTTGGCTCACGTATGTGAATATGTCGCTAGCATTCAAATGGCAGACAACCCGGGCCGACATGACTAGTCATAAAACCCAAGTGGCACATCCGTACAGGAACATGCATACATAACCCAGCAATGCAAGTGTCGGTCCCAAGCATGTGTAGACGAGTCATAGACACCTACAAGGACTCCATTATGCCGTGGGACATAAATGTCATCACCGCACGTAGACGAGTCGTAGCAGGCTACATGGACTCCATTACACTGCGAGACATTTCCCCGAAGGGATAGACACAACAACAAATAAGGATACATGCCAGTCAATCAATGTGTCTGGAGCAGTAACAAGCTACCAAGGCTCGGTGGAAGCACAAAGAGCCTGTTTCCCGTAAAGAGTACTACTAAAGGCACATGGCTAGGTGTCGCATCCCATACATAGCGTTGCACGTCACACATACACACGACATGCCTGATATGCATAGATACAACTATGACATCACAACATAACCATACAACAACACAACTTTTATTTAAGAGGCTTAGAGGAGCCTTGCATAATATGTTCTTACAGGTAGGGGTCACATGACCAGACACTCAAGTCATACAAACAAGTTCATACAAACCAAGCAGAAGCATAAAGCTGTCTGAGTACAGACAGTTGAAAGGGTAAAAAGGCACATGGCCTGACTATCTACAGCCCGCCACAGGGCATAAGGTCGTAGCTGGGACACCAGCTATTCGGCGTCGTCAACATCTAGGTAGAACCCACCTGATGAGTCCTGAGTCTCATCTGCAACATTTATTAAGCAAACATGAGTACAAATGTACTCAACAAGTCTTTAAAGCAGACCTAATCTATTTATGCTCCTGTATCAACAAAGGGAGTGGTGGAGTTTATGCAGCAATGCCAGCTTTACTCTTGGCTAACCTATACTATAAATATTAATTCTTTGTTCAAATTATAGATATCGCACACGAGTCCGCTAACTCCACATCAATACACCACCATGGATTCACTTCCTTCATCTATGAGAGTGTCATCCATGATACTCACACTTGTCTTCAGATTTGTTAGTATCCATTAAATTATCTATGAACAACATAAGTTCTCCAAGTACTCCATATTCGAGGACGCGGCTATTCGAACAGATTCATACCCTACAGGGGTGTACTTCTTCACACACGCTCCCGCCACTTATCGCTGTGTGCTCATAAAACCATGCACCTCGGAAACCTTCAAGTGGAAGCCTAGCGACGGAGTCGACCACGATCCTCAATCACACAAGACCTCTAGTCCAGGCTATCGCCTATTTGAGACTGAACCCGCACGAAAGTCCGGCTGAAGTTTCTGCTACGACCCCAAACGATGTGCGCAGGGTTCCCAAGCCCACCATTCGGGTGACCCTTGGTACACCATGCCACTGCCTACCGCGTCGTAACCCACCCCTAGGGTCAGCGTTACACACGGCCTCCAGCATACTATAAACACCAACAACTACTTGCAACTCCTGGACCAAGGACTAAGCAATTGATAAGTCGAGAGGGTCAATTAAGTATCCCAACATGTTGTACTAACTAGCCTTGGATCACAAAGACGGAACTTAGTTCCTAAGAATGGTCCCAATGAGACAATCCTCTATGTACTCCTACATAGCCTCTCATCGCTACCTTTACCAATTGAGTTGATCATTATGCTTATCACATCAAAACAATAATGTTTCACTCCAGTTCATCACCCAGATGAATCAGACCTGACACAACTCTAAGCATAGCAAGCATAGCAGGCAAAGTAGGTAAAGCACATCATGGCTCAAGCATCTACCAAGTATGCTAGGTTGCAAGGTTTAGCTATTTACTATGACAATGACAGGTCATACAAAGGAATGGGTTCATCTACCGCATATGACAGACAATTGAACATTTGTCCTATTGCAATAAACAAGAGCAGGAGCGAGAGAATGGGATGTTATCAGAATGATCAATGGGGTTGCTTGCCTTGCTGGGAATTGGAAGGGTACTCTCCTTCGTTAGGATACTTGGGGGTATCTTGAGAAGCAGGGCCTACCGCAAAGCAGATAAGTAACAATCTATCCACGGCAAGTGAAACATTATGATGCATGATCATGACATGGCAACATGAATGGATGAGCTAATGCAACTATTAGTCAAGTTAAATGAAGTGGTTTTGAATATAGGTTCAAAATCGTTCTCCATTTAATATTCCATATATTGTCCTATTGCTAAATGTCAATGTTCATCTACATAGGTTGCTATAACATACATGATAATAGCACCATTGGATTCATTGAAATTTTCTGATAAATTTTCATATATAAATTATTTCAATCTGAGTTACAGATTAATTTCTATGTTTTTTCTAAGTTTTAACTTTTTTCTAGAATTAATCTTAATAAGAAATTCCTTTAATGCATCAGCCTGACATCAGCATGATGTCAGCTGGTCAACAGCCCGTTGACAGGTCAAACCTGACCAGTGGGGTCCACTGGTCAGTGACCCAGCCACTAAAAGACGCTAATTAATCACTAACCACTAATTAATTAGAAGGGGGGCCACTGTCACTGGGTCATTAGTTCAATTAATTTAATGAATTAATTATTTTTAAACTAATCTTAGTTAACAAGGTCGGGCCCACTTGCCAGTTGACCCTGGGGTCAAACCCCTATGGTCAAACTGGTTGACTCACCCGCGTTGAGCCGGCGGCGACGTCATGGATGGCGGAGGGTGTCGGAAAACCTCCTCCGACGACCATTTCGATGGCGGATGGTTCCTATCCAACCAGCACGCACGTGTGCTTTGATCTGGACACAGCCTAGCGACTGAGGTGGGATGGAGCATCACCGACATTGAGCTTGGCGGCCGCCGAAGTTCGGGCGAGCACCAGCTCATCGCGCTAGCAGCCCCACGAACTCGATGTTGACCTCAGAAGGACCACCTGATCACCGGAGTGACACCGGTGTCGAGCTCGTGTGGCAGAGCACCTCGGATGCCGACGGAGTCGAGGTCTATGGAGGAGGAATCGATCGGGGAAGAGGTGGAAACGGACTCGGGGCTCGCCGTGGGTGGAGAGCTGTCGAGAGCGTGCTCGGGGAAGGCTCAGATGTGACAAATCATCGTTGGCAGCGCTCGGGTTCGAGGAGGAAGAAGAGGACGAGGTCGTCGCTCCAGGGGCTTTGGCGGCACGTGGCTCGATGCAGAGGTTGGGGACGATGAGGCGGAGCTCCTGGTAGGCTTAGGGGGCGCGGGAGCGGCTGTGGCTATGGCGGCGAGCGAGCAGAGGTGACGGCCATGGCGACGGAGGGAAACGAGAGGCAGAGGCAGAGGGCGATTGGGAGGAGGGACAGATCAGGATGGCAGCGCGTCCTTATCCCGCCCGCCAGCACGATGAGGGAGGCACGCACGCAGGGAGCTGCATGGCAGCTCCGGCGCGGGCGCACGGCGACCACGCGCTCGTCCTCCTGGCCGCCAGGAGGACGACGACCTCCCTGGGCCAGGTGGGTCAGCCTGGCCTGGGCCTAAGGTGAGCTTCCTCTTTTCTTTTCATTTTTCTAATTTCAGTTTCTGTTTTATTTTCTGACATATGTTTTATTTTTATTTAGGCACAAATGCTATTCACAAAATACTCAGACATTTTATAGAGCTTAGTTTGAATATTTCAAACCTCTACAAAAAGTTTCAGAATATTTTGAATGCTAAAATAGTTATAATGCTTTATTTGGCATTTTCGGCAGCTTTAATATTTATTTTTGAAATGCTATATAGATTCAAATATTTAGAATGACCCCTGATATATTGATGTCAACATTTATCAGACATAGGGGACATTTTTATGGGCATTTTGGATTTGTTGATTTTTCACATCTTTTGAATTAGTTTTGTTAACGTGAGGTGATAGGGTTTCTGTTAATCCCCATTTCACATTGATGCAAAGATGAAAACATGATGCTCACACATGCTGACCTAACTAAGCTAACTAGGGATGTGACACATAATTGTTGACGTTGGACAAGGAAGACACATAATGGTTTATGTTTGTTCATATTCACATAGAAGTCATATTGTCATAGATCCATTAACATGTGGTGCTTGCTCAATATCTTTGCTAGCCAAAAATTCCACACTAATAGAGATACTACTTGTGCATCCAAAACCCCAAAGCCAAAGTAATTTCTAAGAGTCCACCATACCTACCTATGGATTGAATAAGATCCTTCAAGTAAGTTGTCATCGGTGCACTAGCGCAATAAAAATTGCTTCTAGAAGTGTTGGATCAATTAGTGTAAGAGAAAATTGAGCGTTGCACGAACTTGTGATGGCAAAGTAATAAAAGAGACAAACTGGATAATAAAGGTTGCTATCACAAGGGGCAATACAACGTGACATTCTTTTGCACTAAGGGATTTGGCATATTGATAACCCACAAGTATAGGAGATCAATTGTAGCCTTTCTTTATAAGTAAGAGTGTCGAACCCAACGAGGAGATAAAGGTAGAACAAATATTCCCTCAAGTTTTATCGACCACCGATACAACTCTATGCACGCTTAACGTTTGCTTTACCTATAACAAGTATGAAACCAGAAGTACTTTGTAGGTGTGATAGGATAGGTTTGCAAGATAATAAAGAGCACGAAATTAAAAACTAGGGGCTGCTTAGATAAAGAAACAACTAAGTTAGTTTAACGAGTGTGGAAAAGTGGTGGTAGGAGTTGCAGAATTGTCCTGAGGCAATCCATAACTAGACCGGTAATCATTATTGCAATTTTATATGAGGGGGAGGCATAACCTAACATGCTTTCTCTACTTGGATCATATGCACTTATGATTGGAAATCTAGCAAGCATCCACAAGTACTAAAGATCATTAAGGTAAAACCCAACCATAGCATTATAAGGTATCAAGTTCCCTTTACTCCCATATGCAACAACCCACATACTCGGGTTTATGCTTCTGTCACTCAAGCAACCTACCATAGGAAAATCATGAACACATTGCGACACCCTACAGCGAGGATCCCTCACGCTTGCGCGACATGGAGGGCACTATCGTCGTTTTCTCACGACAGATGACATAGGGTGGCTTATCGTGGGTGGTTGGGGCCGAAGGGCGCCAATGGGCTCCGGGTGCGAGATTGGGCACAAGCGGTGATGACACACGATGTACCCAGGTTTAGGGCCCTCCGAGGGAGGTAACACCCCTAGTCCTTCTTGGTTTAGTTAGATGGGTGAGTATGTATACAAGGGTGCTCCTGGAGCTGTGTTTGGAGGAGGAAGAAGGAGCGTCCGGCTCGTCTTCCTCCACTGCTAGAGGGGGCTTGAGAGCTCTATGTGTGTACGGGGGTGATCGTCCGTCCCCGTTGCATGGGGGGCTCGGGGGGTTTTATTGGCCACCCCCCGGCTCTTATAATATGTTCTAAGTACAAGGGCGGGGGACCCGGCTGGCATCCTCTCCGGCTGACCAGGGGGTCCCGCCATTCACGTCATCTTGTCACTTGTAGGGGCCAACGGCTGAGCGGTCCCATCTCCTGCTCGGGCCTGCCAGCCGGACTGGTGATTGGCCCTTGCCCACCTGCCGCGGCACGGGCCACCAGGCTGGCGTCGCCTAGCGCCAGCCGACCGAGGTCTCTGGTATGGCTGGCTGCATTGTAGCCATGCCAGGACAGGTAATCGAGTGGGCGAGGGCGTGCCGACACTATTCCCTCAGCCGGTCCCGCTCGCCGAGGTCAGCGGCCTGGACAGCTGGACTGTAGCCACGCTCTGCAATGCGTCAGCGACCACTGTAGCCACAGGGCCACCCGTCATGCCGGTCGCGTCGTGTTGCCGTACCCGCGCGCAGAGGGACGGGACATCACATGTCCGTACCGAGGTCAACAGAAGAGGCGGCCCAGGAGCAACCAACCACGCCCAGCCGGACGAGGGTCGGGCCGGCTCCCTGACCGGCCGTCCGGGGTGCCAGCCGGCTCCCTAACTGTCCGTTCGGGGCGCTAGCCGGCGCCAGCTCGAACCGGACGTCCTCCAACCAGCCTCGTCCAGCCGGCCGCGTAGTTTTTCTTCGAAGCGTAAAGGGGGAGGACCCCGTTGCTTTGGCCTACCCAGGGGTAATAACGCCGTCAGTAGTTGCCGAAGCCAGTGGGGGCCCGTGTTCGGCAGACTAAGGGGAGCCATCGGCTTCCCCAGCTAAACCTGCCTCCGGCTCGAAGCTGAAAGGGCAGTCGGGTCGGCCGTTGTATCCGAGGCCTTGGGTACCGACGCGCCGCCTCGGGACCCGCTCCGGCACGCAGCTCGCTACACGCTGACTAATGATGCCGCGGGTCCCGCACACGCGGAGAGGCGGGATGTCGCCTGGGCCTAGCCCGCTAGGACCCCAGGCATAGCCCAGTAGGCCTCGGGGTGCAGGCCGGGATCCTCTGCGCCCCGAAGCGGCCTTTACAGCCCGGGGCCACCCACGCGCACGCAGAGTTTCCGGGAGAGTGGGCGGAGTTAATCCCACGTTCCTTGGTCATGGCCTCCCCTATAAAAGGAGAGGAAGGGCAAGGGGGCGGAGATACCCGCACCTCACTCGCCCCTTGCTTCCCATCTTTGTTGCTTCCTTGCCTTCCCCGTGTGACACCGTGCCCGGACACGCAACCGAGCCCGCACGTCGCACCGCCACCGCGATGGCCGATGGATGCGACGGAAGCTAGGCTGGCTCTATTGTGGTTGACGCGGACATCGCCGAGCTCCGCCGCGCGCGCATGCTGCCGCTGAAGGAGCGGGTGGTCGCACGCGCGTCGGGCGAAGAGATGGCGCCGGCTCCATAGCCAGGGGAACACGTCGTGTTCCTTTGGCACTTCTCCCGGGGCTTCGGGCTTCCGTGAGTCTCTTTTTCCGCCTATTTCTTGATACTTTCGATCTCCAGCCGCATAATCTCGAACCGAAATCGATTCTATATCTCTCCGCCTTCGTAACGTTGTGCGAGGGGTACCTCGGCATTCTTCCCTTCATCGAATTCTTCAACGCTCTTTTTACCTCAAGCCTTTGAAAAGCGACGCCTGCGGGGGCACGATGGTGTGCTGCCACGGCGTCGTGTGCTTCCCCCCTCTTTCTCTCATCTACTCCATCAAGTGGTGGCACTGAACGTTCTTATACGTGAAGAACGCCGACCTGAAGACGGACTAAATTCGGCTGCCGCCATTTGACGACAAGCAGCCCAGCCAGTTAAACTGGCTGGGGGCTGCCCCGCGCGGCATGGCCGTGGAGGAGCTTGGCCGGCTCACACAACTGAAGAGTTTCGAGGGGATGGTCACCGCTGACCTAGTAGCAGCCTTTATCTCGCGCCGGGTGTCACCCCTCCAGCTGAGGCCGCACTAGATCTACGACATGTCCGGCCGGCTCGACCCCTGTCGGCTGTCCACCGTCGAGCCGACGCCGGCTCAGGTGGCGAAGCGGGTGAACGCCCTTACGACGTTCAAGCTGAAGCCCACCTCATGGTCCTTCAGCATGGAACCGTATGACCGCATCAACCGGCCTCCCCTGGTAGGTTTTTCGTCGAGGCGGTTTCTTTTCGTTTGATATTCCCCAGCCGGCAGCCGGCTGGAGAACTTACTTTGATTTGCTGACCGCAGCTATTGGTGCGGAGAACACGCCGGACGGCCCGCACCCTCAGATTTTCGAGGCAGAGCATGAAAACTCCAAATCCAAAGACTACGAGACGGGAGGCCCCCCGGAGGAGGGGGTGGACTCCTCGGGCGGAGTCGACGAGCCGGCAGACCCGCGAAACGGTGCTCCCAATGGAGCCGGAGGGTCCGGCGTGGCCGGGGAGCCCAACGGAGCGGGTGAGTTCCCTCTTGCCCCCACGATCAGGGACTAGACGGATGGCAACGACGATGATGATGAATTAAAGATTCTGAACGAGTCTCCTTCCTCAACACGCCAGGGTCGGAGGAGCGAGGAGCGACTGGCCGGGGGAAGAGGCCGGCTCAGGGGGGGCAGCGGCCCCTCCGCCCGGCCCGAAGCGGGTGAAGGTGGCCGCACGGAAGCCGCCGCCACATGCCAAGCGGGCCTTGTCCCTTGTCATTGGGTAATTTTTTTCCTTATGTGAGTTTTCTTCCGGGTCGCCAGCCGGTAAATGACCAATCCTTGGGCGCTGTAGTGACCCCATCGAGGTCCACGAGGAGGAGCCGGCGGGGGAGCCGACGGATGCCGCCAGCGGGCTGGCCCGCGAGCACGCGGCCACCTAGAGAGAGGAGATGAGGAGGCTCGTGAAGCTGCAAGCCTCCAAGTCCGGTATGCGAGGAGGGGCCTCGCACTCCGGGACCTCGAGCAGCCGGAGGCGGAGGAGGTCGGCCGATCCCCCGCGAGCGTCGGACTCGGCGGCAGAGTCGACCCACATGTCGAGGCCTCCGTCGAGAAAGCCACGAGGGGCGGGCATGGATCCGCCAGTGCCCCCGTCCACGTAAGAGGCGGCCCAAGTGGGGGCGGCAACGGCAGAGCCGACTCCCGAGGTGGCCCGGCCCGAGGTGCCGGAGTTGACCCAGCCTACGGCCGAGCCGACCCGGGTCAAGGTGTTAGAGGCCGCGGTGGCCCCAGAGGCGACGCTAGAGGTGGCGGCCATAGAGGTGGAGGTGCCCTCCATCGCGATCAATGCGTCGGAGCAGCAGGAAGCGGAGGCGGCGACGGTGCTAGGCGGGGGGTCGGCGGGAAGAGACTCTCGGCCCCTTGCCGTCATCAACCTGCCCTCGGCGGCAGGCGCCGCGGCAAGCCCGGGTGGTAGCGGCGGCCGGGACCGGAGGACCTTGCGGTCGGTGCAGGAGGTGCTCCGAGACTGGGAGGCGTTGCCGCATACGCCAGCCCTACCTGCCCCCTAGGCGGGCGGCCCGGTCCCCTCCTTCGGGGACTTGGGGAGCGTCTTGGACCGGTGTCGGCAGGAGCTGGCCCGGTTCGTGGAGGCAGCAGACGCCGTGCGGCAGCTTGCAGAGGTAAGCCCGCTAGCTTTGTCTTAGAGTTTTCAGTGGGGAAGCGCGAGCGCACCCACTGGGTGTAGCCCCCGAGATGCAGGCCGGCTAGCCGGCTGACGGGCAGCAGGTCCGGATCTCTTTTGAGCGCGTCTTGATATTTTGGCTCCTTTTGATAGGAGGGAACCTCCTTGCGGCAGAAGCTATTCGAGGAGGCGGTTGCCATCCACGACCATGGCAAATACGGCTTCTACTGCCTGGAGGAGGAGTTGGCGTGTGTGCAAGGTCAATTGAACTTCGCTGGAGGGGTACATAGCCCCCGAGAGCCGGCTGACGCCTGTCGTGTCTTGAAGGTGACCTGGCCACCCTTCGGGAGGAGAAGGCCGGGCTCATCTCCGAGCGGGACTAGCTGGCACAAGACGTCCAGGCAGCCACACAGGAGAAGGACCGGCTCGCCGTGCTGCTAGTGGACGTGGAGGCGGTCCGGGACCGGCTCAAAGCCGAGGCGACGAAGGAGCTTGTTGCTCGGGACACGACCGTCAAGGAGGCGGCTCATGCCGCCCAACGGACCGCCGTCATCCAAGATGAACTGACCTGCCTCAATAGGACGCTCGAGGAGGTCCAGGGCTCCCTTGCCGCGTTGAGGGCGGCTGTGGAGGCGGAGTGGACGGCGGCGCTCAACTTCGCCCTTGGGGTGGACGACGCTATCGAGGGTAAGTCCTTTTCCCTCTCTTCCCCAGCCGGTTGCTTTTTCCCTTTGCTGATTCTTGTGTTTTGATTCGCCTTTCCTTCTTCTTCTTCTTTCCCTTAGGGCGCTTCCCAGAAACTCAGCGTCGTGGTGCGCGCGCCGTTGAGGACCACCGGGAGTACCTTCGGGAACAGGGTCGCTCCATCAAGCAGGAGGCCCCATGGGACGTGGACAAGATTGGGCTCGCCATCGAGATGCGGATGAACCATCTTGAGCAGAGCATGGTCCGGCTAAAGACATTCAGCAAAGAGGTTATTACTGCACTATGGCCCGGTCGCGGGGGAGCTCCAACGAACCGCGTGTCCCAGTGGCTGGAGCACGCCGTCCCTTGCCTTGAAGCCTGGAAGGCGTCGGTCGCCCGAGCCGGGGCGCAAATGGCGCTCCGGTTCATCACGTCGTGGTATCGCGGCGTGGATCTAGGCCGGCTGGTGACCATGCGGGACGTACCGGACACATAGCAGGAGGCTTGCGAGCTGGCCCTTGTCCACTGGGCCAATGAGCTCGCATCATATGTCGACGCGGACGAGTTCCTGCTAGCCCTTGGCGAGGATGGTGAGCCGTTTCCCAAGGACTCCTTCGGCATCCCCCAAGGCCCGGCGGACGATGAAGTTGCCGATGAGAGCATCGACTCGAGCGGCGAGACAACCGAAACCGTGGAGCCCGCCTCGAAGGACAAGAAGGCCAACCTGAAAGCCACGACCACCTCCGAGGCGAGATCTGAGCCGCCCAGCAATGCGTCGGCTGGGGGCATGCCGGCTGGCGACGCGCCGGTGGCCTGAGCCCCCGGGCATTTTTTATGTTTCTCTTTTTTCTCCCTGCAAATTAGGCTCGAATCCACCCACTGGGGGTGTTTGATGTAATCAACTATGCTGGCCGTGAGCCGCTTTTGTCTTAACATTTATGCTATGAATATTTAGCGTGTTTGCCTTGCTACTCATGCCGACTTGTCCTTATCCTTTTTTGTCTGCTTGACTTTCTTCGATCCTTCTCCTTTTCCCTTTTGGTTTCGGCCCCGCCAGCTCGACAGCCAAGAACCGGTCTGTAGCTGGGTCGGGGCATCTGCCTTAAGGGATCCGGTTTGGAACTTAGGAATCGCGAGGGCTTTTCGGGATAAGTAGAGTGGTAGAGACGCGGCGATGGTCCGGTTGGGCCTAGCTGGGGTCCCCTTCGTTCGACCTTTCGTGTGAGCCAAACCTTGCCGCCCCGAGGCCCCGTCAGCCGGATAGCCGGGAGCCAATTCTGTAGCTGGTAAGGGTGGGGAGGTTTGGCTAGCTCACATTTCTTAGCCAATTTTTGGAGAAGCGTTCTAGATCCAACCGGCTATCCCCCGGGCCCGTGAGTTGGGTCGGGGAGCCGGTGAGTGAGGAAACTTTTGAGGGAAACGAAACAAGGCGTGCCCCAAGAGCCAGCCTAGGGTGCCCATTGCATTCATAAGCCCAAAAGGGTGGGGATACATACATACGTTGATTTTCCTTAGCAGTAAAACAGGCGTAGGAGTGCCGCGTTCCACGAGCGCTCCGTCTCCTCACCGGAGGCGTCTCTCTTGCGCTTCTGCGGCTTCTGGGCGTCTATTAGGTAGTTCGCGTTGTTGTGCAGTGCCTTGCTGACGATGAACGGGCCCTCCCATGGGGAGGACATCTTGTGTTGTCTGGCCGTCCGCTGGATCCGCCTGAGCACCAGGTCGCCTTCGCGAAAGGAGAGTGGCTGGATCCGCTTGCTATGGTAGTGCCGGAGCTTCTGCTGGTAGATTGCTGTCCGGCTCAAGGCTGGTTCCCGAGCTTCCTCGAGTAGGTCGACGTCGTCTTGTCTTGCCTCCTTTGGGTCCTTCTCCATGTATAGGGCGACCCGAGGCGAATCGAACTTGATGTCTATGGGGATGATCGCCTCGGACCCATACACAAGGAAGAAGGGAGTGTAGCCGGTTAAACAGTTCGGTGTGGTCCTGAGACTCCAAAGGACGGCTGGTGGCTCGTCGATCCAGCAGCCAGCCGACCACACCAGCGGTATCACGAGGCGGGGCTTGATGCCGGATAGGATGAGGCCGTTTGCCCTCTTGACCTGGCCGTTTGACTGCGGATGAGCAATGGAGGCCAGGTCGAGCCGGATTTGTTGCTTGGAGCAGAAATGCGCGAGTGCACCCTTGGCGAAGTTCGTGCCGTTGTCGGTGATGACGCTGTGGGGGATGCCGTAGCGCACCGTGATGTCGTCGATGAACCGGACGGCCGTGGGGCCGTCCAACTTCTTGATTGGCCGTGCCTCGATCCACTTGGTGAATTTGTCGACAACCACCAGTGAGTGCACCATGTCGCCTCGAGCGGTCTTGAATGGGCCCACCATGTCTAGCCCCCAAACGGCGAAGGGCCACGAGAGGGGATTGTTTGGAGGGCTGTTGCTGGCAGGTGGATCTGTGTGCTGAAGCTTTGGCAGCCCTCGCATTCGTCGACCAACTTCTTGGCCGCCTTGAGAGTAGTTGGCCAGAAGAAACCGTGGCAGAAAGCCTTGGCCACCAGGGTGCTGGAGGTGGTGTGGTGCCCGCACTCACCCTGGTGGATGTCGAGGAGGATCTCCAGACCCTTTTCCGGCTCGACGCATTGCTGGAAGACGCCGGTGGTGCTGCGGTGGACGAGCTCGTTGTTGATGATGTGGTAGGCCGTGGCCCGGTGTTGGATTTGCCTTGCCAAAGCTACATCCGGGGGCAGCTCGCCATGTAGAAGACATGCCAGGATGGGTTGGGCCCATGAGGGGGCCATGACGGGGACCGGCTCGGGAGCCCCCGGGGCCGGATGACCAGCCCCTAGGATCGGCTCGCTAGCCCCCGGGGCCGGATGGTCGATGGTCATCATGACGATCGCGTCATTGGATCCGGCCGCCTTGGACGTCACCGGCTCGATTGGTGCTGGCTGGGCGGCCGATGGTTTGGGAGCCGGTGAGCCGGAGAGGCGGTTGGGGCTGTCGATGGGCGGGCGACGCCTGCCAGCACGAAGATCAATTCTGATTCTATGGAAAGCTTGGTCGACGGCTTGAGTAGCCGTTCAAGGGAGACGCCGGCTGGGATGGCCTGTTGGGTGGAGCCGATCTTTGCCAGCGCATCCGCCGCCTCGTTGTCCACCCATGGGACGTGATGAAACTCACATCCCTCGAAGGAGCCGGTGAGCTGTTTTACGAGGAAGCGGTAGCTAGCCATATTGGCATACCTGGCGTCCCATTCGCCAGAGACTTGCTGCACCACGAGGTCGGAGTCGCCGAACAAGAGGATGCGCCTGATGCCGATATCTTTGGTGAGCCAGAGGCCATGGACGATGGCCTCGTACTCCGCCACGTTGTTGGAGGCGGCAAAATGGATCTGGAGGGCATATTTGAGCTGGTAACCCTTTGGGGAGGAGAGGACTATGCGGCACCGAGGTCGGTCCTTATTTTCGAGCCATCGAAATGCATGCGCCAATGCATGGAATCTGGGGGAGGCAGCACGACTCCGTCTCCGCCCAGTCGACGAGGAAGTCAGCCAACACCTTTGTCTTGATGGCGGTTCTTGGCTCGTACCGGATCTCGTGATCGGTGAGGGCAATGACCCATTTGGCGATCCGACCGGTGGAGTCCCGGCCGTTCATGATTTCGCCGAGTGGGGCTGTGCTCACCACGATGATGGCATGTGATTGGAACTATTGCTTGACATTCTTGGCGGCGAAGTATATGCCGTAGCACATCTTCTAGTAGTGGGGGTAGTTCTGCTTGGACGTGGAGAGGACCTCGCTAAGGTAGTAGATGGGTCATTGGACCGGCAGGGACTTGCCCTCCTCTGGCCGCTCGAGCACCAGGACGACGCTGATGACGCAGGTGATTGCCGCGATGTAGATGAGCAGGGGTTACCTCTCAGCCGACGCGTCTAGGATGGGCGCGTGGGCGACAGCCTTCTTGAGGCCGCGGAAAGCCTTGTCCGCCTTGTCGGGCCAGTCGAAAATGCCCGGCTTCTTGGTTTGGTCTGGCTCGATCAAAGCCGTCTTGCGAAGCAGCCCGTAGAGGGGCAAGGCCTTCTCCCCCAGCCGGCTGAGTGAGGCAAGGCAGCCGGTGAACTTCTGGACGTCGCGGAGATGGATTGGCTTGGGCATGCGCTCGATCGCGCTAATCTTCTCAGGGTTAGCTTCGATACCGCCGGCGGACACAAAGAAACCCAAGAGTTGACCAGCCGAGACGCCAAATACACACTTCTCCGGGTTGAGCTTGATCTTATACTCGTGCAAGTTCGCGAAGGTCTCCCGGAGGTCGTTGAGGAGGCTGAAATGCTTCTGGTTTTGACGACGATGTCGTCGATGTAGACGTGGACATTCCTGCCTATCTGAGGTAGGAGGCACTTCTGCATGCACCATTGGAAGGTGGCGCCTACGTTCTTCAGGCCGAAGGACATGGTGATGTAGTAGTAGGCCCCAAAGGGCGTGATGAAGGAGGTCTTGAGCCGGTCTTCCAGGTCCAGCTTGATCTGGTGGTAGGCGGAGTAGGCGTCCAGGAAGGACGGCAAGTCGCAGCCGGGTGTGGAGTCGATGACTTGATTGATCCGTGGTAGAGCGAACGGCTCCTTGGGACATGCCTTGTTCAGGCTAGTGTAGTCGATGCACATGGGCCAGGTCTTGTTCTTCTTTAGCACTAGGACTGGGTTGGCCAGCTAGTCCGGGTGGAACACTTCCATGATGAACCCAGCTACGAGCAGCCGGGTGATCTCTTTGCCTATAGTACGCCGCTTCTCCTCGGAGAAGCGGTGCAGGGGTTGTTTGACCGGCTTGACGTCCGGCCAGACGTGGAGTTTGTGATCGGCGAACTTCCTCAAACACCCGTCATGTCCTTGGGGGACCATGCAAAGACGTCCCGATTCTCACGGAGGAAGTCGACGAGCTCGCCTTCCTATTTGCTGTTGAGGCGGGAGCCGATGGTGATGCACTAAGACGAGTTGGCCAGGTCGAGCGGGATTTGCTTGGTGTCTTTGGACGGCTGGAAGGAGGCCTCGCCGAAAGATTGCAAGGGAGGAGCCAGCACAAACGACTGGCTGGCAGCAAGGGCCACGAGCCGGTCGAGCTATCATTTCTCCTCAGTGATCTCCAGGGCCTCGGCCAGCCGGCTGCCGTCTCGAGAGCACTCGAGCGACATCATGTAGTCACCATTGATGGTGATGATTCCCTTGCGACCCGACATCTTGAGCTTGAGGTAGGCATAATGGGGGACTGCCATGAAGCTGACAAGGGTCGACCGGCCCAACAGTGTGTGGTAGGGGCTCGCGAGGTCCACGACCTCGAACAGCACCGGCTCATGGCGGAAGTGGCCGTGTCTGCCAAAGAGGACGTCGAGCGTGATCTTGCCGACACAGGAGCAGGACTTCCTTGGCACGATGCCGTGGAAGACCGTCCGGCTCGCCTGCAGGTCTTCTATCTTTAGCCCCAGCTTGTGCATAGTGTCGATGTAGAGGATGTTGATGCTGCTGCCACCATCTATCAGCACTCGCGAGAAGCGGCAAGTTCGTTCCTTAGTGGCAATGATGGGGTCGAGGACCAGGGCGTAGCTGCCGGGATTCGGCATCACTGCGGGGTGATCGTCCTGGCTCCAAGTGACCGGCTTCTCCGACCAATGCATGAAATGGGGAGTTGCCGGCATGGTGGCGTTAACCTCACGTTGGAGCTGACGTTGGGCATGTTTGCCCGTCTCTTCACGGGTGAAGACGACGTAACAGCCGTCTTGGTTGGGGAACTGGTCGATCAAACAACCATCATTTTGGGCTAGAACTGGCGCCGGCGCCGGGGCGACAGCTTGGGCCGGGGCCGACGCACGGGCTCGCGGCGCGGGAGGAGCTAGAAGGCCATCCCCCCGGGCCAATCGCTATGAGAAGCTGCACTGCCGAAGTGTGTGCTCAGAGGGTTTGGCCCCTGAGTGGTTCTTGTAGGGGAGGTCGAGCATTTGCTCGAAGGTGAGCTTCGGATGCCAGGCAGCCTTGCCGGTGTGCTGGCGCTGGCCGGAAGGCTGGGCAGCCGGCTCCTGCTCCTCGATGGTATTGACCTACCGGCTCCCATAGCGGGGATCCGGCTGGTCGTTCTTGCGTTTGCTGTTCTGCGGCTCCTGATTGTCGGCAGCCAGTCGGGTCATGGCCGGTGTCGTCGTCGCCTTGGCAGGCGGGGTCATCTTGACCCGGATGGCCGAATTGGCCGTGGCGTACTTATCTGCTTTGGTCATGAGCTCGGCAAGCGTGGCCGACTTGGAGCACAAAAGCTTGTGATGATGGGGGGTGCCATCTCGGCAGCCTTCAATGAAGTACTGCACGGCTTGTACCTCGTGCACCTCCTCGCAGGAGTTGCGAAGCTCGGTCCAACGAGTGAGGTAGTCGCAGAGGGATTCGCCCGGCCCCTGAACGCACATCGCGAGTTCATGGGGATGGCCAGGCCGCTTGTAGGTGCCGGTGAAGTTGCGGACGAAAGCCTCCTCGAAGTCCGTCCAAGTGTTGATGCTGCCTGCCGCCAGGCTGTTGAGCCAAGTGCGGGCCTAGCCGATCAACATGAGGGGGGCGTAGCGAACGGCTACGTGCTTGTTCCCCCTAGAGATGCCAACCGCGGTGGTGTAGTCGACCAACCAGTCTTCGGGCTTGGCTTCCTCGTTATATTTCGGGGTGTCCCAAGGGAGCATGAAGCTGGTTGGAAAAGGCTCGGTGCGGATCTGGGGGCCGAAGCAAGCCGTACCAATCGAGCCCTCCTCCTCAAGGAGGGCGGATTGCGCGAGTTTGTCGATGCGGTTGCGGGCGTCGTTCTCGCTGCGGGGACGCATGGCCCGAGCCGAGCCGAGAGCTTGGGGCGGACGGTAGGTGGAGCCGACTGTCCCCACTCGTGCCACGGGGGCGGTGTGTGCCCGTGGCAGCGCTGACTGATGGATGCTGGCGCTTCGTGATGGCGGCCGCTTCGAGGCGGGTTGTTGGTGTGCCGGCTATTAACAGTCGGTTGGTCGCTCCCCAGCGGCTGAGAGGGCCGGGGGTAGTTCATCTCGTCCCGGTGGCTGGAGACGCGAGGGAAGCAGGAGTATTGCGCCGCCTGGCGCCCAACAGTTCCCGTGCCCTTGAGCTTGGGCCGGGGGCCTTCACTGGCAGCGCCGCCTGTCGCGAGCATATGCTGCTGCGCATCAGCAATATTGATGAGCTCCTTGATGTGGCGCTCATGGGCGGTACGTTCTTCGCCCTCCAAGGTCGCCAATTCCTCGCAGGCCAGCTTGAGAGCCCACAGGTTGGCTGCAGGGGTGTCGTAGATGGGCATCTTGCCGCCAAGGATTTCGGCGACCACGCGACCGCGGTCGCGCACAGCTCCATGCCGGCTAGGCTCGGTGCCAGGGGGGGTCAGTCCGTAGGCGGAAAGCATACTCCCGCTGTGCCGCCTCCATGCGGCGCTGCGTGGCCGCGAGGGAGGTGGCGTCCTCGAACAGGATGCGACGAGCCGCCTCGAGATCGGCCGCAGCGGTGTCGGGGTTCGCTGTCGGGGCGATCGGAGTGCTCAATCCCCGGAGGGCCGCGCCGAGCGGCTCGAACGTGCTAACACGGGTAGCGGTAGCGTTAGCCGTGACCCGTGCTCATCCAGAAGCGATGGAGGAAGTGATGGCCATTACTCCCATGTTACCGTGAGAGCCGCTGGACTGAGTCACAGCGAGTGCGCCCATGGCCGTGGGCGGACCGACGCAAACGAGCACCTGCGCGGGGTACTCTTTAGCGGCCGGAGTCTCGGTGAGGCTGAGCCTGCTGAAGCACTCAGTGAGCGCGTCGATGTCGGTCGTGAGGCCGATGGAGTTGCCCGCAGGGCGTGCAGGAGCAAGCCCCATGAGCCTGTGGTTTTGCCTGGACGTGTAGCGATGGCGGGGAATGGTGAGGGGTCCCACCCGAAGCATGAATCCGGTCGGCGCCGCGTACGGCCCCACAGTGGGCGCCAACTGTCATCGTTTTCTCACGACAGATGCCATACGGTGGCTTATCGTGGGTGGTTGGGGTCGGAGGGCGCCAACGGGCTCCGTGTGCGAGATTGGGCACAAGTGGTGATCACACACGATGTACCCAGGTTCAGGGCCCTACCAGGGAGGTAACACCCCTAGTCCTACTTGGTTTAGTTAGATGGGTGAGTATGTATACAAGGGTGCTCCTGGAGCTGTGTTTGGAGGAGGAAGAAGGAGCAGCCGGCTCATCTTCCTCCATTGCTAGAGGGGGCTTGAGAGCTCTGTGTGTGTGCGGGGGTGATCGTCCGTCCCCGTTGCAAGGGGGCTTGGGGGGGTTTATAGGCCACCCCCCGGCTCTTATAATATGTTCTACGTACAATGGCGGGGGACCCGGCTGGCAGCCTCTCCGGCTGGCCAGGGGGTCCAGCCATTCGCGTCGTCTCGTCACTTGTAGGGGCCACCGGCTGAGCGGTCCCATCTCCTGCTGGGGCCCGCCATCCGGTCTCACCCACCTGACGCGGCTTGGGCCACCGGGTTGGCATCGCCTAGCGCCAGCCGATCGAGGTCTCTGGTACGGCAGGTTGCACTGTAGCCACGCAGGGACAGGTAATCGAGTGGGCGAGGGTGTGCCAGCACTATTCCCTTGCCCAGTCGCGTTGGTCGAGGTCAGCGGCCTAGACGGCTGGACTGTAGCCATGCTCTGCAGTGCGTCAGCGACCATTGTAGCCACAGGGCCGCCCGTCGTGCCGGTCGTGTCGTGTCGCCATACCCGTACGCAGAGGGATGGGATGTCACATGTCCGTACCGAGGTCAACGAAAGAGGCGGTCCAGGAGCAGCCAGCCATGCCCAGCCAGCCGAGGGTCGGGCCGGCTCCCTGACCGGCCGTCTGGGGCGCCAGCCGGCGCCAGCTTGAGCCGAACGTCCTCCAGCCGGCCTGGTCCAGCCGGCCGCGTAGTTTTTCTTCGAAGCGGAAAGGGGGAGGAACTCATTGCTTTGGCCTACCCAGCGGTAATAACCCCGTTAGGCACCATAGTACAATACCAATAACAAAACAGGCAACTCAAACCAATCATGATAATCAATCATCCAATTGGACAACAAAAATCTACTCAGACATCATAGGATGGCAACACATCATTGGATAATAATATGAAGCATAAAGCACCATGTTCAAGTAGAGGGTACAGTGGGTTGCGGGAGAGTGGAACACTGTAGATAGATGGGGGAAGGTGATGGAGGTGTTGGTGAAGATGGCGGAGTTGTTGGAGTAGATTGTCGTCATGATGATGGCCCCGGCGGCGTTCCGATGCCACCGGGAGAGAGGCAGAGAGAGCCCCCTATTTATTCTTATTCCTTGACCTTCCCCATAGATGGGAGAAGGGTTTCCCCTCTGGTCCATGGCCTCCATGGCGGCGGAGGGGCGAGAGCCCCTTCGAGATTGGATCTCTCTCTTTGTTTCCTTCTGTTTCTGCGTTCCCTGATTCTGGCCTTTCACCGTTTCTTAAATATCCGGAGATCCGTAACTCCGATCGGGCTGAAATTTTGAGGGGATCTTTATACAAAAATTATATTTCTTTCGGCCAAAGGAGAGCTCCAACCGACCTAAGGGGTGGCCATAAGCCCTCAGGGCACGCCTACCTCCCAGGGCGTGCCCTCCTGGCTTGTGGGCCCCTCGGGCGCCGCCTTCTGTTGATTCCACTTCCAAAAATTCGCATATATTCCAACGAAAATCTGCATAAGTTTTAACCCTTTTGGACTTCGTTTGATATGGATTTTCTTCGAAAAGAAAAACATGCAACAAATAGGAACTGGCACTGGGCACTGGATCAATATGTTAGTCCCAAAAATTATATGAAAAGTTGCCAAAGGTATATGAAAGTTGTAGAATATTGGCATGAAACAATAAAAAATTATAGATACGATGGAGACGTATCAGCATCCCCAAGCTTAATTCCTGCTCGTCCTCGAGTAGGTAAATGATAAAAAAAGATAATTTTTGATGTGGAATGCTACCTAGCATAATCTTGATCATATAATCTAATCATGGCATGAATATTAAGAAACGAGTGATTCAAAGCAATAGTCTATATTGACATAAAAACAGTAATACTTCGAGTACACCAACATGGCAATTGCGTCCTTTCAAAATAACATGGCCTTAGAAAGTTATCCCTACAAAATCATATGGTCTCGCTATGTTCCATCTTCCTCACACAAAGTATCTAAATCATGCACAACCCCGATGACAATTCAAGCAATTGTTTCACACATTTTTATGTTCTCAAACCTTTTCAACTCTCACAAAATACATGAGCTGGAGCCATGGATATAGCATTACATGTGGAATATAATATGGTGGAGGTGATGAGGAAAAAGGAGAAGATAGTCTCACACCAACTAGGCGTATCAACGGGCTATGGAGATGACCATCAATAGATATCAATATGAGTGAGTAGGGATTGCCATGCAACGAATGCACTTAGATCTATAAGTGTATGAAAGCTCAAAAAGAAAAATAAGTGGTCGTGCAAAAACTTCCACTAGTTATATGAAAGTGAGATAATGGGAGACTCTCTATCATGAAGATCGTGGTGCTACTTTGAAGCACAAGTGTGGAAAAAGATAGTAGCAATTGTCCCTTCTCTCTTTCTCTCATTTTTTATTTTGGTGGGCATCTTTGGCCTCTTTTATTTATTTATTTGGGTTCGCTGACCTCTTTTATTTTTTGTAAAGTCCGGAGACTCATCCCAACTTGTGAGGGATTCATAGGTTCCATCATTATTTTCTCACACGGGAAAAATGCTCTAATAATGAAAATCATCATGCTTTTATTTACTTACAACTCGATACATAGAACAAAATATGATTCTATATGCAATACGAAAGTGATGATGCGTGTCATAAAAACGGAACGGTGGAAGTTGCATGGCAGTATATCTCGGAATGGCTATGGAAATGCCATAATAAGTAGGTATGGTGGCTGTTTTGAGGAAAATATATGGTGGCTATTTTGAGGAAGGTGGGTTTGATGTACCGGCGAAAGTTGCGCGGTACTAGAGAGGCTAGCAAAGATGGAAGGGTGAGTGTGCATATAATCCATGGACTCAACATTAGTCATAAAGAACTCACATACTTATTGCAAAAGTCTATTAGTTATCAAGCAAATCATTAGACGCATGCTCCTAGGGGAGAGGTTGGTAGGAGTTAACCATCGCGCGCTCCCGACCCTCACACAAAGGTTGACAATCATTGAACAAATCATGCTCCGACTTCGTTACATAACGGTTCAGCATACGTGCATGCTACGAGAATCACAAACTTCAATACATGTATTTCTCCAATTCACAACTACTCACTAGCATGACTCTCATATTACCATGTTCATATCGCAAAACTATTGCAAGTCATCAAAGATATCATATTCAGTGATCTACAAGTTTTATGTAGGATTTTATGACTAACCATGTGAATGACCAACTGTTGTTAACTCTCTAAATAGATATAAGTGAAGCATGAGATTTTAATTATTTATACAAAAGATATGCCCACGCTCTAATAAATATAAGTGAAGCAAAAGAGCATTCTACAAATGGCGGTTTTCTATGGGTAGGGAAGCAGGCAATTCAAACTTTAACAGATATAAGTGAAGCACATGAAGCATTCTATAAAGCCATACTCAAAAGATATAAGTTAAGTGCATGAAGCATTCTATAAATTGACCAAGGACTATCTCATATCAGCATTGTGTGTTACTAAAATAAAAATAAAAAGCAGATGACGCACCAAGATTTACGCATATCATGTGATGAATAAAAATATAGCTCTAAGTAAAATTACCGATGGTTGTTAGAAGAAAGAGGGGTTGCCTTCCGGGGCATCCCCAAGCTTAGTTTCTTGGGAGTCCTTGAATATTACCTTGGATTGTATTGGGCATCTCCCAGATTAGTCTCTTTCCACTCCTTATTCCTTCATCCATCGTGATCTCACCCAAAACTTGAAAACTTCAATCACAGAAAACTTAAGAAAACCCTCGTGAGATACGTTAGTATAATAAAACAAATCACCATTTTAAGTACTGTTGCCAACCAATTCATATTTTGTTTTTGCATTTTAGCTATTGTAATATGACTTCTTTATGGCTTATACTACCGATAAAATCGATAGTTTTATCAAAACTAGCAAAACAATGCGTCAAAAACAGAATCTGTCTTAATTTCATGGTGCTCGGCCTTCTTACTTTCACTTCTCTTTTTTTGAAAAAGTTTTAGGTTCCCCTCTTTATCTTTTTTAATTTTTAAACTATATAAAAGCACACAACAGAATAAAATGACTCTCTAAAACCTCTGAGTTGTCTCCCTGGCAGTGCTTTCTTTAAAGCCATTAAGCTAGGCATAAAGTGCTCAAGTAATGGATCCACCCGGATCCCAAGGTATATCAAAGAGAATTTTAATTAACAATGATTTGTAATTTAGTATTGATCACAAAGTAACATGTATCATGCAACAACAAAGTCTAACTCTCTTCCTATGCATTGGCATGTCATAAAAGAACAATTCATGCACACAAAGTAAAGGCCAATACATAGCGTAAGCAGTTTCTTGCAATTTTATCATATTGGAAACATAGAGAGGTGGAGATGTAGTTCCTCTCTCATAATAATTGCAAGTAGGAGCAGAAAGCACATGCATATCATATCTATCAAAATCATCATGTGTAATAGTAAAAGGCAACCCATCTATATAATCCTTAATAAGTGCAAACTTCTCCAATATAGTGTAGTTAGGAGAATTCAAAAGGATAATAGGGCTATCATGTGTGGGTGCAATAGCAACAATCTCATATTTAACATAAGGAACTATAGCAAGTTCATCTCCATAAGCATCATTCATATTGGCATCATGTCCACAAGCATAGCAAGCATCAAGTTCATCAAAAGGGGTATTTCAAGCGAATCCAAGGGATCATAGCAATTATCATAGAATTCATCCTTCGGCAAGAACGAAGGTAAATTAAACAATGTATGAGTTGAAGAGTTACTCTCATTAGAAGGTGGTAAAGGGTAGATAATCCGCTCTTCCTCCTTTCTTCTCTCTTCTCCTCATCTTTTTCATCCAATGAGCTCACAGTGTCATCAATTTCTTTTTCCGTAGATTCCTGCAAAATATTAGTCTCTTCCAAGGCACCAGACACTCTCTCAATAAATGCATCGATATTGGAAATATATTGATAATTCTCATAGCAATATTTAAGTATAGCAAAATTTTCAGGTCTATAAAGAGCATCATCATAATTTTCACACTTCTCAAACAAAGATTCAATTTCATAAGCACCCTTAAAAGCAATGAATTCCTCTATTCGTTCCACATCATAGTAATCATAAATACCTTTAGCATAAGAAGCCAAAGTTTCGTTATCATTAGATTTACATGAGAAAGGAAGGTGTTGAGCCTTCATCCTAGAGAAACAAGTATAATCATATCTCTGGCATAGATTCCAAGCATACCATTTTAACATATAAATTTGATCCCATAACAGTTTCCCTTTTTGAGTCAAGCGATAATACCTAAAGTATTCACATTGTTTCAATGTGTCTCCCATTATATAATTGAATGGGGTTTTCTCAGGATTATTAAAGTAGTGCATAATATCTTTCACATAACGAGCATCCAGAGTTTTAGGAGGTTTCCCATCTCCATGAGTAGCATGTACACCTATTTTTTTGGTATTTTGTGTTCCATATCCATAGCTAAAGATAGAGGACAACTTAGAACAACAAATAAATCTACTTAGTGATAAAGAAAACAAGCACACACGAGAATATTCACCCCACGCTATTGCCCCCCGGCAACGGCGCCAGAAAAAGGTCTTGATAACCCACAAGTATATGGGATCAATTGTAGCCTTTCTCGATAAGTAAGAGTGTCGAACCCAATGAGGAGCTAAAGGTAGAACAAATATTCCCTCAAGTTCTATCGACCACCGATACAATTCTACGCACGCTTGACATTCTCTTTACCTAGAACAAGTATGAAACTAGAAGTACTTTGTAGGTGTGATAGGATAGGTTTGCAAGATAATAAAGAGGACGAAAATAAAAACTAGGGGTTGTGTCGTGGTTTTGTCACGGCAGATGTTCGAAGACTTAAGTTCGAGGCCATCGCTAAGGTGATGGACTTAAAGGGGTTGGTCGAGACGAGGGACACGAGTTTACCCAGGTTTGGCCCCTCAAGAAGAGGTAAAAGCCTACGTCCTACTTGTGTTGTATTGATTGGAGTATCGATTACAAGGAAGCGGATTCACTTGACCTAGTTCTCGATCGATTATTTTCTGTCTAAGCCTCCTCGGGGTCTCACCTTTATATAGGAGGTCGAGGCCCTGGGTTACACGAGTCATACATCGACTTTGACAACGTAAACAATCCTCTCTCTAAGTCGCCTTGCCTTTCTTGAGTAAACCGTCCCCGGGCAGCTTAACCGCCCGGGTCTCATACCACCTTCTGTCTGGGCCTCCGTCTTGGCCCATCTTAGTAAGCCGTCAGGCCTATGTCTTCCAACCTGCTTCTCTGGACTTGATTATGAGCCGCCATGTACGACCCGGCCACACCCGGGCGGGTCTTACCACGGGGTTATATCCCCAACATTAGGCCCCAGGTTGATTTGAGCCTGTTGAGGTCAATCATCAAACTCACTTGGCGTCGAGTCTCACACTCCATCACCTGAAAGAAAATATGTAACCCACCATGACGTCACATCAAATATGCCAAAAAGATTCCATGACGTCTACGACGGATCTTTTTCATTAAAACTGTTAGCCCGAAAATCGAGGCGTCCGTCATGGTCGATCAGTTTCTGTCACCTTGGTTCCCGTGCCCGTTTCAACTTTCGAGCCTCTTAAATAGGACCATTCCTCTGCCGCCTACGCTTCTTCTTCTTCCTCTCGATGCCATCGGCCCCGAGCTCCATCGCTTCGGTGAAGCTCCATTGCCGTCGCCATCCCACGCCGCTACATCAACCTGAACGGACCAGAATATCGCCCGCGTCCGCCGCATCACTTCTGGTAAGTCTTTATTCCTTATCTAGATCCGTAGCCTAGCACTTCAAATCCACTGAGTTCCTCGGCCCCATTAGAACGTAAGTTTCTCCCGTAATGCTAAATGATGAACAACTCCATGGATCTTGCCGTGTTTATCCTCCCATTGCGGTAGGTTACGTAGAATCTTCAATGGCCCCATGTGGATCTGTAGCCATTCCCTCTTACTGCACGTAGTCTTATTAGTCTCCCTTAGTTCATTGCTAGGGCTGAAATAAACTTGATTTTTCTCTGCTCGTAGATCTGTTGCTATAAAGACAACCTGTGAAAACTGTTTATCCATACTTAGTTGTATTTTCCATCACTGCTGTGTCAACTTAACCCGCCATTGCTTTGGTGGCTCTCCCAACACACTATGCCGGCAGCTTAGCATTATGATATTTTATTTCCTCAGCCATCTTAGTTGTTGAGATACTTTATGATCCGCCGCATACCGTTACCTTTCACAACCTTAACCCATCGTCATGTCTTGGGCGTCTTCAACCTGTAACTGGGTCGGTTCTGCTGTATCCGAAGAGTTCTTGCAGGATTTCATAGACTCAAGAACTTTGCTGGCTAAGAATGTCATTCACTGGCGGGTTCCAGGCAATGAGAAGAAACCCATCCCTAAAGAGGGCGAGATAGTCATATTTGTTGATCACCTTGCGCGTGGTTTCAACCCGCCCGGTTCTAAATTCTTCCGAGATGTCCTCCATTTCTTCAAGTTGCATCCTCAAGATATTGCACCCAACTCCATCTCAAACATGTGCAACTTCCAAATCCTCTATGAAGCTTACTTACAAGAAGAGCATTCAGTTGACCTCTTCCGAGATTATTTTTATGTAAACCGCCAGACAGAAGTAGCAGCCGGCCCAAGCTTAGAGCTCGGCGCAGTCTCCATTCAAAGAAGACGAGATATGGCCTTTCTGACCGTTCGAATGCCAAGCCACCCCAAAGAACGGAATAAGATTTGGTTTTACTGCAAGGATACGTCTCCAGAGGGAGAACATCCACTGTTGGGTTATCGTCCTACCCGGCTTTGCGCCACAACTGAGCTCCCAGACCGGATGTCAGCTTTTGCACGAGCGAAGTATGCTCCGGCCTTTGCCAAAATTACAGCCCTCCTGGCCAACGGTCTGTCAGGAATTGACCTGACCCGCTGTTGGATCTCTTGGAAGGTCATGCCTCTGAGCCGGCGGGACCGGCTTATGTGTGAATACCCAGATGATGCCAATGACCCTCTCTGCTTCAATCATACCACCCTGACAGAAGGAAATATTGTGGCTGCCATCAAGGCACTTGTCCGTGAGTCCCAAGACGCTTGCCGTTCTGTCAGGCTACAACCTTTCTGTGCTTCTAACCCGGCCCCAGATGTAAGAAAATCCTCCAAATCTCTTTATCTCCGGGTTAACTATATATGTATGTAATGATCTTCAACCTCTTGCGGTGGCTCTCGCTTTCAGGCCAACTCCAACTTTTGGAAGAAGAAATACATTCCACTTGCAAAGAAGTCTAAGGAGAAGTCCGACGCTCGTAAGAAGAAGACTACTGTCCTAGAGCAGCATGACATCGATGACTCAGAGGTAGAACTTGACTCTCTTGGCCGCCTTTTTATGCATCTTGCTGACAATGATTACTCATAGGAAGAATCAGAAACAAGCCATGCCAACGTCCCTGAGATAACCTATATTTCATCTGACTCAGAACTCCTTCTAGCAAAGAAGATACGGCGGGCCGTCCGAAAAGTCCCACTTTCTCATCCTCCTGCTCACTTATACCCCGATTTTCTTTTGAAAAAGCAACATCACACTTCCCGATGCCAAACTCGGAGCACCGGCTCTGAAGATCTTGTGGCCGGGTTATCCAATTCTTCGGCTCAGCAGAAACGGTCGGCTGAGGTAATCTTTTAACTAAGTTCAACTTTGCCAACTTTGTATTATAACTTTACCTTGCCTTATATATCTTTAATTGTCTTTTCAGGAATTGTCTCCATCATCAGGCGACTCTATGGACACTAAGATGCCGCCTCTAAAGATCAACCCGGAGTACGCGCTTTCATGTTTGCATCATATTCTTTGTCATCCTTGAACTTTATATACTAACCTTCTGTGCTTTCCAGAGCTCAAGCAAAACTAAGGAAGTCCGGCGGGTCTACTTTTGCCCCCACTGCCAAAGAGCCAGAGCCTGCCAAGCCGGACTCTCCTGCGGCACACACTGAGCCCTCTACAGCCACAAAGGATGTGCCTAAAGACGCTCGTCGGTCCTCCGAGCTGGCGGCCCATGAGATGGCAACTGATAGTCCTCCCAGGACTAGTTCAAAGCCGCCAAGCCCTTCAATATCCGTCGAAGAACCAATTCTTCCGGACATCATTATCACTGGTACTGGCTTCCAATCTCCCAAGCCCCATGTGCTGACCAAACACACCAAGAAGGCTGAAGCTTCTGACAGCCTGAACTTTGAGCTCCCCATGCTGGAGAAGTTAACTACCGACGAGCTACATGCTGGTTATCTGAACCGCCTGTCCACAAGCTGGAACATGGAGCTCAAACTTGTCGGCTTAATGAAGCAGAAATATGAGGTATGTCTTCCTTATACGCTTATGTAGCCCCCAAGAGCTGGTTTAATATTTGCAAATGATAAATCGGGTCTTCCAATCCGTGTCATAAGTAGAACAACTTAGCCTGTAGCCCCCAAGTATCGGCTTAATATGTATATGTTGAGCCGGTACTCAGTGTTGATGAGTTAATCAAATGTAGCCCCCAAGTCCGGGTCAGTATAGAAATAGTGGGCCGGAACTTCCCTGTAGATTGAATGAAGAGCCATATGTAGCCCCCAAGTGTCGGCTTAACTTGACGAAGATGAGCCGGAAATTCATTGTAGACTTGGAAAGCATCACCGTAGCCCCCCAAGTGTCGGCTTATCTTGATAAAGATGAGCCGGAACTCACTTGTAGCCTTCGAGAGCAAACACACATTAGCCCCCAAGTGTCAAGTATATTGCTTGCAATCTGCTTGAGACTTGCATTATATTTCCTTAACTGACCATCTGGTAATACATTATCTTGGCGACTTATCCCTCATTTCTTTTGTATGTCACATGAAGCTTTAAGCAATGCCGAGTCTGATCTGACCGGTTTAAAGAGCAATCTCGCTTCCCAGCAAGCCGCCAGAAGTGAAGCAGAGGAGAAGTGCTGGCTTGCCGCTAAAGAACTTGTAAAAGTTAAATATGGTTTTGCTGCCTTCAAGAAGGCTGTTGAGACGGAGCAAACTGCCCTGGCCAAACATGCAGACGATGCTGACCAGCGGCTAATGGTCGTATCAGACGAGTTGCACTCCCTGAAATGCCATATCTCAAAAATGACTGCTGCTATCTTTGGTAAGTATTGAAACCTCAACCAATATTCTTACATAAAAGATTTTGCAGGCGGCTTATATCGCGAAACTCATCTTTGTAGGTCAAAGGAGCCGCCAGCTTGGTGCAGACAGTCTGATGTAGCTGAAAGTCGTCTACACTTTATCAGAGCAGTTGTACTGCGGGACTCTTTGCACGATCAGAGCAATGCTGAATAAAGAGAGTATCCCCAAGTTTATGAAGGGAGTCATTGAGCTCTTATCAACTCTACCAAAGCAAATTCAAGAACTCAAACGATCAGCCCCCGGAAGGGCGCAATTTCTGCGGTAAGCCGGGCACTGGCCTTTGCCCCGGAGCTGACTGCCGAAGAAACGATGGACGTCTTTCCATCCAAGAAGGACGACGGTTCAGAATTCATAGAAGCCGATTACGCCCGCTGTATGAAGGCTTCCAGGATCCTTGCATCAGTGCTGGCGGAAGAGGTCGATATGTCAACATACCAGGCGGTTTACAATGTTGAAACAAGAGAGTGTGTTGCCCATCCTTCGAGGTCAGGGACTTAACTCCTGCACGCCGTAAGCATCTCTTTGCCCCTGACATTGACCCATCGCCCCTCTTTTAGGAGGCCAATTTTGAAGCTTTAATGAACTGCAACCGGGACGTGGACAATCTTTAGATCGAGGAGGTCGAAGACCCGCCGCAGGATGACCTGCTAGCCATCTGAGCAAATTGATACTGCAATGGTATAACCCGGCTCCTTGACCCACCAAAATTTGAGTTGTGTACAAAACTTTAAGTCTTTCTTTTGGGGCTGTGTGGAGAGCCTTGTAATAGGCTTAGAAGAACCTTGATTGTCTGAATCGTTCCATCATGCACGTGTACAACTTGATATATCTTTTAGCTATGCTTTGCTTCACTCATAGCTTGTCAGCAGTTTTTATGGCGGCTTATCTTAAGAGACAAGACCTGCGAAAACAAATAGCGAAATATACTCTGCATTGCTGTGAGGGTGGCTTGAAAATAGCACAACCCGGCGATGTTAAATCTTTCCTGACCTTGCTTTTTCAACAACTCATGTGCCGGTTCTTCTGGGTAGACTCGCTACTAGAACTCTTTAACAATACAAGGTCTCTATCGAGATTGGCCGTCAACTTCTTTGAACGGCTTAGGGTCTCTAAGCGAGATTAACTGATAGGAGCGTAACAAACCAGAAAGAGACGCAACAGGGCATGAGTACTCTGGTAGCCCATACTACCTCTCACGTGACATAAATCCGTTGTTTTTACCTTAAACAATGCAGGGTCTTTAAAAGATTAACTGTCTAAGAGTACGAAACGGGCCACATAGCAGAGAGTCGGCAGTAGATGGATGAGTTTGTCCTCACTTTCCGTAAGACGGCCCTCATGTGACAAGAGCCGCCGATTTAACCTTAACCAGTACAGGGTCTCTATCAAGATTGGTCGTCAAATTCTTTGAACCGGCTCAGGGTCTCTAGGCGAGATAAGCTGGTAAGAGTTCGGCGGGTCACATAGCGGAGCAGCATCAGCTTATAGACATGTTTAACTCAAACTTGCAGCGGCTTAAGAGCCGATCAAGAGGGTGTGTAAGCTAGACCCAGTGGGTTGGAAGCCCCCAAATGACCTTGTTGACGGAGTCAACTTTTGGGTATATAACCTGCCTAACTGTGTCTTAAGAGCTGATCAAAAGGGTGTGATAAGCTAAACCCGGTGGGTTGGAAGCCCCCAAATGACCTTGTTGACGGTGTCAACTTTTGCACAAACTGAGATGCATGAAACGGCAGAGGCCCCGGCTTGTAGAGATGCCAAGTTTATTATCTATATATATGTGATATGTACAATGATGGTGTACAATGCCGAATTTTGATGACTCAAGTATAGTAAGGCCGCAGATGAGCTATATTCCACGGCCGGCGGGTCTCCTGCCCAGAAGTGCTTGACTCGTCTCGGATATCAATAATATAATACGACCCGTTGTTTAGATTTTTGCTAGCCACATAAGGTCCTTCCCATGGAGGGGATAACTTGTGCGCATCCGTCTGATCTTGAATTAAACGCAACACTAAGTCGCCTTCTTGAAACGTCCGGGTCTTAACTCTGCGACTATGGTACCATCGCAGGTCTTGCTGATAAATCACCGATCGAGCCGCCGTCAGATCCCGCTCTTCATCCAAAGCATCCAACGCATCTTGACACGTTGTCTTATTATCCATCTCAACGTAAGCTGCCACTCGTGATGAGTCATGTCGTATATCACTTGGTAATACGACTTCTGCGCCATAAACCACGAAGAAAGGCATATAGCCCATTGATCTGTTGGGAGTAGTTCTGATGCTCCATAAGAATGATGGCAACTCCTCTACCCAACATCCCGGTGTTCGCTGCAAAGGAACTGTAAGCCGGGGCTTGATACCTCTCAAGATGTCTTGGTTAGCACGCTCTGCGTGACCATTGGATTGTGGATGAGCAACCGCAGGAACGTCAAGCCGGATGTGTTCACTTTCACAGAACGCCTGCATAGCCCCCTTGGATAAGTTTGTACCATTATCGGTGATGATACTATGAGGGTAACCAAAACGGTAAATCAGCTTTTTGACAAACTGAACCCCCGTAGCCGTGTCACAGTTGCTTATCGTCTCAGCCTCGACCCACTTAGTAAACTTGTCCACCGCCACCAAGAGGTGGGTCTTCTTATCCTTGGATCTCTTGAAGGGCCCGACCATATCAAGCCCCCAGACCGCAAACGGCTAGGTAATTAGAATCATACGCAATTCCTGAGCCGGTACGTGAGCACGTTGCCCGAACTTTTGACAGCCATCACACTTGAGAACCAAGTCTTCTGCATCCTTGTGAGCCGTCAACCAGAAGAAACCATGCCGAAAAGCTTTGGCCACCAGAGATTTTGAGCCGGTGTGATGTCCACAATCGTTAGCATGAATTTCATTCAAGATTTCTTTTCCTTCTTCAAGTGAAACACAACGTTGAAAAACGTCGGTGACACTGCACTTATGTAACTCGCCATTGATGATTGTCATACACTTAGATCGCCGGAAAATCTGTCTTGACAAGATCTCCTCCTCAGGTAACTCGCCCCATGTTAAGTATGCTAAATAAGGCAGCGTACAGTCGGGGATAGCATGTAGAGCCGCCACCAGCTGCCCCTCCGGGTCAAGTATAGCTCAGTCTTCTTCTGATGGTAGCTTGACTGATGGGTGATGTAGCACGTCCAAAAATACGTTAGGTGGCACCGGCTTTTGCTAGGAGCCCAACCTGGACAATGCATCAGCCGCCTCGTTTTTGCGACGATCAATATGATCGACCTGATATCCCTTGAAGTCACCAGCGATGACATCCACCGTTTGATGATAAGCCGCCATCCGTGGGTCCTTGGAGTCCCATGTGCCTGAAACCTGCTGGGCCACGAGATCGGAGTCGCCGAGACATCGCACCTTAGCGACCCGGAGGCCATGAAGTAAAGCTTCATACCTAGATGCACTGTTAGTAAAAGGAAACATCAACCTTAACACGTAACAGAACTTATCACCTTTAGGGGAGGTTAAGACAACCCCAGCCCCTGGTCCTTCCAATTGCCTGGATCCATCAAAGTGAATCGTCCAATATGTGTTATCCGGCTTCTCCTCAGGCGCCTGATACTTTGTCCAGTCATTTATGAAATCCACTAAGGTTTGAGACTTGACCTCTATGCGAGGCACGTATTTCTGATTAAGAGGTCCAAGATCCAATGCCCACTTAGCAATCCGACTGGTGGCTTCTCTGTTTTGAATTATGTCCCCCAACGGGGCAAAGCTGACCACTGTGACTTAGTGCCCTAGGAAATAATGCTTCAACTTACGGTTCGCCATGAACACCCCATACACCAGCTTCAACCAATGTGGGTACCTATTCTTGGACTCTATCAGGACTTCACTGATGTCGTAAACCGGCCTCTAAACCGGATATTCCTTCCCTGTCTCCTTACGCTCAACAACAATCGTGGTGCTGACGGCCCTATTATTAGCCGCCACGTATAGGAGCGAAGGTTCTTTCTCAGCCGGAGCAGCCAAGACCAGAGGCTCAGTGAGTTGCTTATTGAGCGCTTCAAACGCTTCACCCACCGCCGCACTCCTAACAATGTTGTATGCCTTCTTCATCATCTGGTACAAAGGAATGGCCTTCTCACCCAGGCAGCTTATGAATTGGCTTAACGCAGCGATTCGAACTGCCAGGCGCTAAACATCATTGATGCAGGCCGGCTCGGCCAGGGAGGTAATAGCCTTTATCTTATCTGGATTAGCTTCGATGCCCCGTTCAGAGATGATAAAACCCAAAACCTTGCATGCAGGAACTCCAAAAACACACTTAGCTGGGTTAAGCATCATCTTGTAGACCCGTAAGTTATCAAAAGTTTCCTTCAAGTCGTCAAGTAGAGTCTCCTTCTTCCTTGACTTGACCACAATATCATCCACATATGCATGAACATTGCGTCCAATTTGACTATGAAGACAGTTCTGCACACAATGCTGGTAAGTCGCCTATGCACTCTTGAGTCTGAAAGGCATACACATAGCAGAAAGCACCAAAAGGCGTGATGAAAGCCGTCTTCTCTTGGTCTTTGACTGCCATCTTGATTTGGTGGTAACCGGAATAATCGTCCAGGAAGCATAAACTCTCACAACCTGCCATTGCATCAATAATCTGGTCGATACGAGGGAGAGCAAACTGGTCAACTGGACAAGCTTTGTTAAGATCCATGTAATCCACGCATATATGTCACGTGCTGTTCTTCTTAAGCACTAGCACTGGTTTAGCAAGCCACTCTGGTTGAAATACTTATACGGTGAACCCTGTTGCCAGAAGCCGGGCCAACTCTTCCCCAATAGCCTTGCGTCGTTCTTCATTAAACCGCCGGAGGAACTGCTTAACCAGCTTGAACTTAGGATCCACATTAAGGTGGTCCTTAGCGAACTCTCTCGGTACACCCGGCATGTCAGAAAGTTTCCATGCAAAGATGTCTTGATTCTCATGGATGAATTCGATGTGCGCACTTTCCTATTTGGGATCCATATTGGCCCCAATAGTGAACTGTAGGGATGAGTCGCCCGGAGTGAAATCTACCAACTTGGTATCATCCGCCGCAAATTTGAAGGGTGGCTTAGATTCCGTAGTAGGCTTTTTGAGCAGAGTCATGTCCTCCGGGTCAACATTTTCCTTATAGAACTTGAGCTCTGGTTCTGCACAACTTGACTCTACGTAAGCTGCGTGTACTTCCTCACACTCAATTAATGTCTTCCAATCACCATGCACGATAATTGTTCCGTTTAAACCTGGCATTTTGAGCTGTAAGTAGATATAACAAGGCCTCACTATGAACTTGGCATAAGCCGGACGTCCAAACAAGGCATGATATGGACTTTTGATCTTGACCAGCTCGAAACATAAGGACTCCACCCTGTAGTTATACTCATCACCAAAGGCAACCTCCAAGGAGATTTTACCCACTGGATAAGCCGACTTTCTGGGTACCACGCCATGAAAGACTGTCGAAGAAGGCCTAAGATCTTTATTGAGCAACTTCATCCAGCGAAAGGTGTCATAATAGAGGATGTTGATGCTGCTACCGCCATCCATAAGCACCTTAGTAAACACATATCCTCCCACTTGGGGAGCAACCACCAAATCCAGCTGCCTTGGGTCGTCAACACACGGCGGGTGATCCTCTCGACTCCAAGTTATGTCGTACTCAGACCACTTCAAGTATTGTGGGAGAGCCAGTGTGATTGCATTGACCGCCCGCTTGCACACCTTATGGTCTCGCTTGTCAATGTAGGTTGTAAAAACATGATATTGACCCGTCCTGAGATGCTTTGGATTACTTTGATACCCAGATTGGTTATTCTGCTGCTGATTACCACCACCAGGTTGTTGATGATGACCTCCTTGATTGCTCTGACCCTGATACCAAGACCCTGAGCCCCCGGGTCCAAGACCGGCTCCTAACCTGCCTGGCAGGCCACCATCGTTGTTATGATGCTGTCGCAGGCCGTAATCCCAAAACTGCTGCATGATGTGCCAATTCCTCCATGTATGACCTGCCACCCTATCAGGCCGGCTGTGCTCCACACAAGGTTTGTTAAGCATCTCCTCCAGATTGAACGAAGTCTTACCCTTATTAAAGGGTTGCTTGAACTTCCCATTGCCCTTAGCACGATTGTTCCTGACGCTGGTGTTTGCCACCAATTCTGACCCACCGTCTGGGTTCTTCCTCTTGCAATCGTTGTCGCTGCCGGACGCTCCCTTACCATTGTTGCTCTTCTTACCCTGGCCCGTTTTCTCTTCATCAGAGCCTAGGTCCTTCATATTGTCAGAGTCAGCATACTTTGTGAGGGCCGCCGTGAGCTCCCCCATATCTTGACACGAGCGCTTAAGCCAGTCAAGCTTCTGCTTCACAGGCGTAAAGTGGCAATTCTTGTCCAAAATCAAAACCGCTTGAGCCGCTATAATCTGCTCAAACGAGTGGATGATAGTTGAGATAAGCCCGACCCAATGATGAGCCGACTCATCCTCCTGTTGCACACAATGATCCAAATCCAAAGTCGTCATGGGCTGCATGCACATTCCTTGGAAATTTTTGATGAACTTCGCCTTCAACTCGGCCCAGGAAATAATGGTGTTGGGTGGTAAGCCCTTCAACCACGTGCGGGCCGTCCCTTCTAGCATCATGATGAAATACTTGGCACATACTCCGTCGTTGATGTCTAACATCTCAATGGCCAGCTCATAGCTTTCAATCCAAGCCTCCGGAGGCAGGTCAGCAGTATAATTTGGGACCTTGCATGGGCCTTTCAAGTCTTTTGGCAGACACTCGTTCCGCAAAGCCGGCGCTAAGCATGACACTCCCACGGCCCTGGAGGTTATTCCTGCTCCTACTGAGATGGAAGGTGAAGGTTCTTGATGAGCCGCCACCGCTGCCAGAGCCACCGCCTCTCGCTCTGCTCTTGCCCGATCCACCAGCACCTGAGCATCCAGAGCTGCCCGGTTATCTCGTGGTGGATCCCGGTGTCGATCACTGCTAGAAACTGCTGGCGACTCATAGCGCCGGCTATAGCTGCGGCTGGGGATGGGGGTTGAATGCACGCAACTCCGGCTGTAAGTGTACTTCTCCTGCTGGGCCATTGTCGTTTACAGGTATCCAATAGCGGTCCACACCTCCTCTGCTAAAGGCGCCTCCTCCGGGATTGGGATTGTACCAAGTCAAGTTGCTGTCGTGACCATGTTCTCCGTAGGGTTGGAATAATGACCCACCGGCGTTGGGAAAGACATTGGGGAGGCCTGGTTCTGTCGGGTGGGTCAAGCTGAACCGTCGGCCGGCTTTCAGGTACCTCCGCAGTCCGTCCTATTCCCGGCATGTTGAAAAGATTCCTGGCCTCGTACTGATCCGGCAAGCGGGACTGATGCCTCATCCGCTGAACCGCCGCTGCAGATTGCTGCTCCAACTGCAAGCGGAAAGCATCTTCCTGAAGGCGCTCCACCTCTGCCTCCATCTGATCCTTCATTGCAATGATCTCTTGTTGAACTTCGGTCATCTGGTCCTTTAGCCTCGCGATCTCCGCGTTCCGGGCTGCTTGATTTTTAGCCGTGACCTCCGTGGCCATCAGAGTTGTAAGCTCATTCATCAGATCCAGAAGGACCTGAGCCGGTAGCCTACCATCCCCCACCCTGCTGCACCGGCAGCTGTGCTGCTCGGGCCAGACCTGATCCTGCCATGAAGACGACAGCACGGCTCGACGGTTCATAATCCATCGGCTGGTGATATTCTGACTCGGGGTAAGGCTCGTCGTAGCTCCCGAGCCTGTCATTGTGCAGGTGATAAATTGATTCCGTCTCTCCACTTGAAGATTCATCCTCCTAACAGATGAGAGTTTCCTGCACATAGATCCATCAAGATCCGTGCCTTGAGTAAAGCCGACAAAGACATGCTTGTCAGCTGGGTCAGCATGGGCAGATGGCACATGTCGGGCGGCTTGCACGCGCTGGGCCAGCTCGACGGTGTCGGTGCAGACGTCCGGCCCGGGTTCAGTTCCGCCAATCTTGCCGATGAAAACGTGGATTCTGCTGAAGGAGATACGGAAACCGTACTCAAGTGAGTCGGCCTCAGGGCCCCAGCCGGCATCGTCAATGTAGAACCGGCCACGGCGACTCTTGTTCATCCTGCCAACAGCGTACCCCTCGATCCCTAGGAGAGAGCCCTTTGAGAACTCAACACCACCGAGCTCTAGCCCCACGGTGGGCGCCAACTGTCGTGGTTTTGTCACGGTAGATCTCCAACGACTTAAGTTTGAGGCCATCGCTAAGGTGATAGACTAAAAGGGGTTGGTCGAGACGAGGGACACGAGTTTACCCAGGTTCGGTCGCTCAAGAAGAGGTAAAAGCCTATGTCCTGCTTGTGTTGTATTGATTGGAGTATCGATTACAAGGGAGCGGATTCGCTTGACCTAGTTCTCGATTGATTGGTTTTTTCTAAGCCACCCCGGGGTCTCACCTTTATATAGGAGGTCGAGGCCCTGGGTTACACGAGTCATACACCGACTCTTACAACATAAACAATCCTGTCTCTAAGTCGCCTTGCCTTTCTTGAGTAAACCGTCTCCGGGCGGCTTAACCGCCCGGGTCTCATACCACCTTCTGTCTGGGCCTCCGTCCTGGCCCATCTTGGTAAGCCGTCAGGCCTATGTCTTCCATCCCGCTTCTCTGGTCTTCATTATGAGCCGCCAGGTATGACCCGGCCCCACCTGGGTGGGTCTTACCACGGGGTTATATCCCCAACAGGCTTCTTAGATAAAGAAACAACTAAGTTTGTTTAAGGAGTGTGGAAAATTGGTGGTAGGAGTTGCGGAATTGTCCCTAGGTAATCGATAACTAGACCGATAATCATTATTGCAATTTTATATGAGGGAGAGGCATAAGCTAACATAATTTCTCTACTTGGATCATATGCACTTATGATTGGAACTCTAGCAAGCATCCGCAACTACTAAAGATCATTAAGGTAAAACCCAACCATAGCATTATAAGGTATCATACAAGGTTATCATAATCGCGATTCTGTTATAAGATTCTACGACTTTACGATCCAAACTAACCCCTATTATTCTACATTTTAGTTCATAGAATCTATGTTTCTACGATCCTGCTAGTGAAGATTCTACGATTTGCAATCCTACCATCGGAGCTCCGTCCGATTCGAAATCACGATTCTGACAACCGTCCTCTTTACTCCCATATGCAACAACTAACCTACTCGGGTTTATGCATCTGTCACTCAAGCAACCCACCATAGGAAAATCATGAACACATTGCACCACCCTATAACGAGGATCCCTCACGCTTGCGTGACATGGAGGGCACCATAGGACAGCACCAATAACAAAACATGCAACTCAAACCAATCATGATCATCAATCAACCAACAGGACAACAAAAATCTACTCAGATATCATAGGATGGCAACACATCATTGGATAATAATATGAAGCATAAAGCACCATGTTCAAGTAGAGGGTACCGAGGGTTGCGGGAGAGTGGAACGCTATAGATAGATGGGGAAAGGTGATGGAGGTGTTGGTGAAGATGGCAGAGTTGTTGGAGTAGATTGTCGTCATGATGATGGCCCTGACGGTGTTCTGGTGCCGCTGGGAGAGAGGGGGAGAGAGCTCCCCTCCTTCTTATTCTTCCTTGACCTTCCCCCTAGATGGGAGCGGGGTTTCCCCTTTGGTCCATGTCTTCCATGGCGGCGGAGGGGCGAGAGCCCCTTCGAGATTGGATCTCTCTCTACTTCCTTCAGTTTCTGTGTTCCCTGATTCTGGCCTCAGACCATTTCTTAAATATCCAGAGATCCATAACTCCGATCGGGTGAAATTTTGAGGGGATATTGATCCAAAAAGTTGCTTTCTTGCGGCCAAAGGACAACTCCAACCTAACCAAGGGGTGTCCACAAGCCGTCAGAGCTCACCCTACCCCCCAGGACGCGCCATCTTGGCTTGTGGGCCCCTCGGGCACCGCCTTCTATTGATTCCACTTCCCAAAATTCACATATATTCCAAAACAAATCTCCGTAAGTTTTTAACCGTTTGGACTTCATTTGATATGGCTTTTCTGCAAAACAAAAACATGCAACAAACAGGAACTGGCACTGGATCAATATGTTAGTCCCAAAAATAATATGAAAAGTTGCCAAAAGTATATGAAAGTTGTAGAATATTGGGATTAAACAATCAAAACTATTAGCCCCTATATTCCTATGTGTCCGATTGAATATTTTTGCCCATGGGTATGATGTGAGTGTTAGCAATCATAGAAGACTAAATGATGGTTGAGTATGTGGACTTGCCAAAAGGCTCCAACACAAGACCCTTCCTGAAAATATGATGAATTTTAGTTGCAAAGTTGACTAAGAACATAGTTTGTTGGTTTCCAATAAGGTTTACGCTTTATACTTATATGTTGTGATGAATTTTTACTTGTTCATGAGAAGTTATATGATGTTGTTATGAAATAAAAGTTATATGAAAAATTTCTATCACAAAGTTTGTTGCTACTATAATAATAACCATCATGCTACTATGTCCGTATTTTTTATCAACACCTCTCTCTCAAACCATGTGGACATATTTTTCGATATCTGCTTTCGCTTGAGGACAAGCGAGGTCTAAGCTTGGGGGAGTTGATACATCCATTTTGAATCATGATTTCCTATTGTTATTTACAATGTTTTTATGAATAATAATGCTCCATGGAGTATTTCTAATGTCTTTTCTCTCGTAATTTGCAAGGTTTGCACAACGAGGGAGAATACCGACAACTGGAAATCTGGAGCTAAAAAAGCATGTTAAAGATACCTATTCTACACATCTTCAAATGAGCTGAAACTTCAGAGGGATTTTTTATGGAATATATGAGGAATATTGGATAAAATAACTACCGGAGGGGGCCACCCTAGTGAGCACAAGACACCAGGGCGCGCCAGGCCCCCAGGCACACCCTGGTGGGTTGTGCTCAGCACGGCCCTCCTCCGGAGCCCATCTTCGGGTATATAAGTGGTTTTGACCTATAATAAATAAGGGGAGGCATTTCGGAATGAAGCGTCGCCATCTCAAGGTAGAACTTGGGCAGGAGCACTTTTGCCCTCTAGCAGAGCGATTCCGTCGGGGGAACTTCCCTCCCATAGGGGGAAATCGAAGCCATCGTCATCACCAACACCCCTCTCATCTTTGGGAGGCCATTCTTCATAAACATCTTCGACATCACCATCTCATCTCAAACCCTAGTTCATCCCTTGTGTTCAATCTTTGTATCGGAACCTCAGATTAGTACCTATGGGTGAGTAGTAGTTTTGATTACCTTGCGTAGTTGATTTATATATGGTTTATTTGGTGGAACATTATATGTTTAGATCCATTATGCAATTCAATACGCCTATGATCTTGACCATTAATATTATTTGTGAGTAGTTACCTTTGTTCTTGAGGTCACAAGAGAAGTCATGTTGCAAGTAATCATGTGAATTTGATATGTGTTTGATATTTTGATGATATGTATGTTGTGATTCCCTTAGTGGATTCATATGAACGTCGACTACATGAAAATTCACCATCAATGGACCTAAAGGAAAGCATTGTGTAGTAGTTATTATATGATGGGTCGATAGAGTGGCATATGCTTAAACCCTAGTTTATGCACTACTTCATAAGGGGCTGGTTTGAATCCACATGTTTAATGCTATGGTTAGACTTTGTCTTGATACTTTTCGTGTAGTTGAGGATGCTTGCGAGGGGGTTAATGATAAGTAGGTTGTAAGTTCAAGTAAGAGCAACACATTAGCACCGGTCCACCCACATATGAAATTATCAAAGTAGAGAACACGAATCAAACCAACATGATGAAAGTGACTAGATGAAATTCCCGTGTACCCTCAAGAACACTTTGCTCATTATAAGAGATAGTTTTGGCTGGTCCTTTGCCACAAAAGGATTGGACTACTTTTCTGCACTTTATCTATTGTTATCATTACTTTCTTGTTACCAATTATCTTGCTATCAAACTGTTGGGGAACGTTGCATGGGAAACAAAAAAATTCCTACGCACACACAAGATTTATCCATGGTGATGAGCATCTACGAGAGGAGAGATCGGATCCACATACCCTTGTAGATCGGTAAGCGGGAAGCATTAAGAAAAGCGGTTGATGTAGTCGAATGTCTTCACGATCCAAATCACAATCCGTCCCGCGATCCAATCATGATCCGTCCCGATCTAGCGCCGAACGGACGACACCTCCACGTTCAGCACATGTACAGCTCGATGAAGTCTCCGCCTCCTCGATCCAGCGAGCAAGGTCGGAGTATTAGACGAGTTCTCCGGTAACACGATGGCGTGGTGGCGGCGGCGGTGGTGTTATCCCGGCAGGGCTATGCCTAGCGCTACCGAAACCGCGAACGGAGGAGAAAACAATCTAGGGAGAGAGAGAGGGGTGCCAAGGGCTTCGTGTGTGATCTTGGGGTGCCCCCTCCCCTCTATATATAGGTGGAGGGCTGTGGATATCAGCCCCTCCAAGCCATAGCGTGCAACCAAGGGGGAGGAGTTGGACTCCTAGTCCAATTCCCTCCCTTTCCATAAACAGGTGGACTTTCCACCTCTCCCTATCCACCTAGGCCTTGAGGGACTTGTGCGCCTATCCCAATAAGGCCAGGGCACCCCCTCAACCCATGCAAACCCTTGGGATGTGGTGGATCTCTTGGTGGTCTTCCAGACTCCTCCAGAAGTTTCCAGAACCTTCTAGAATCTTCCCGGTACAATACCGGAAAAACCCGAAACTTTTCCGGTAGCCAAAATATGAGTTCCTATATGTAAATCTTTACCTCCGGACAATTCTGGAACTCCTCGTGACGTCCCAGATCTTATCCGGGACTCCGAACAACCTTCGGTCACCAACATACCTAACTCAACATAACCAAATCATCACCAAACGTTAAGTGTGCAGACCCTGCGAGTTCGAGAACTATGTAGACATGACCGAGACAACTCTATGGTCAATAACCAATAGCGGTACCTGGATGCGCATATTGGTTCCTACATATTCTACGAAGATCTTTATCGGTTGAACCACGATGTCAAGGATTCAGACAATTCCGTATGCAGTTCCCTTTGTCCATCGGTATTACTTGCCCGAGATTCGATTGTCGGTATCTCCATACCGACAAATCTCTTTACTCATTCTGTAGCACAAGATCCCATGACTAACTCCTTAGTCATATTACTTGCAAGCTTCTTATGATGCTGTGTTACCGAGTGGGCCTAGAGATACATCTCTATCATACGGAGTGACAAGTCCCAGTCTCGATCCACGCCAACCCAACAGACACCCTCAAAGATACCTGTAGAGCACCTTTATAGTCACCCAGTTATGTTGTGACATTTGATACACACAAGGAATTCCTACGGTGCTAGGGAGTTACATGATCTCATGGTCATAGGAACAGATACTTGACATGGATAAAGCAGTAGCAATAAACTGACACGATTAACTGATATGCTTACGGTTGGGTCTTGTCCATCACATCATTCTATTAATGATGTAATCCTGTTATCTAATCACAACTCATGTCTATGGTCAGGAAACCTTGACCATCTCTGATCGACGAGCTAGTCTAGTAGAGGCTCATTAGGGACATGTTGTTGTCTATGTATCCACACATATATCCGACTTTCCAATCAATACAATTATAGCATGTATAATAAATGATTATCACAACAAGGAAATATGATAATAACCAATTTATTATTGCCTCTAGGGCATATTTCCAGCAGTCTCCCACTTGAACTAGAGTAAATAATCTTGCTCACATCACCATGTTATTTACATTGTAATGAATCTAACACCAATACAATTCTGGTGCTAATCATGTTTTGCTCATGAAAGAGGTTTAGTCAACGGGTCTCAGACATTCAGATCCATGTGCACTTTGCAAATATCTATGTCATAATGTAGATGATGCTACCACGCTCCATTTGGAGCTATTACAAATGACTTCTCCACTATATGTATCTGGATTGCTACTCAGAGTCGTCAGTATGGGTGTCAAAGCTTGCATCGACGTAACCCTTTACGACAAACTCTTTATCACCTCCATAATCGAGAAACATTTCCTTAGTCCTCTAGTTACTAAGGATTATTTTGACCGTTGTCCAATGATCTACTCCTAGACCAGTCTTGTACCCCCTTGACAAACTCATGGCAAGGCACACACCAGGCGCGGTACACAATATGGCATACTATATTGAACCTATGGCTAAGGCATAGGGGATGACCTTCGTCCTTTGTCTTTCTTCTGACATGGTCGATCTTTGAGTCTTACTCAACTTCATACTTTACATATCTGGCAAGAAATCTTTGTTTGACTGATCCATTTTTAACTCTTTCAAAATCTTGTCAAGGCATGTACTCATTGAAAGTCTTGTTAGGCGTCTTGATCTATCTCTATAGATCTTGATGCCCAATATTTACGTAGCTTTATCCAGGTCTTCCTTTGAAAAACTCCTTTCAAATAACCCTTTATGCTTTTCAGAAATTCTACATTATTTCTGATCAACAATATGTCATCCACATATACTTATCAGAAATTCTATAATGCTCTCACTCACTTTCTTTTAAATAGAAGTATCTTGCAAACTTTGTATAAACCCAAAAACATTGATCACCTCATCAAAGAGCTTATTCCAACTCCGAGATGCTTGCTCCAGTACATAGAAGGATTGCTGGAGCTTGCATACATTTGAGCATCCTTATGATCGACAAACCTTCCGGTTATATCACATACAACCTTTCCTCAAGGAAACCATTGAGGAACCGATGTTTTGATATAAATCTACCAGATTTCATAATCAAAAAATGCATCAACTACTAACATAATTCCAACAAACTTTAGCACCGCTATGGGTGAGGAAGTCTCATCGTAGTCAACTCCTTGAAGTTGTCAAAAACTTCTTTGTGAGAAGTCAATCTTCATAAATGGTGACATCTACCATCAACGTCTGTCTTCTTCGTAAAGGTCCATTTTTACTCAACGGCCTGCCGTTCATCGGGCAAGTCTACCAAAGTCCATACTTGGTTTCCATACATGGATTCTTTCTCGGATTTCATGGTTCCTAGGCATTGGTTGGAATCCGGGCCCATCACCGCTTCTCCATAGCTCGTAGGTTCATCGTTGTCCAACAACATGACCTCGAAGACACGGTTACCATACCACTCAGGTGTGGAACGAGTCCTTGTCGACCTATAAGCTTCGGTAGTTACTTGATTTGAAGCTTCATTATCATCATCATTTGCTTCCACTTCACTTGGTGTAGGCGTTGCAGAAACATCTTTCTACGTCGTTCTACTCTCCAACTTAAGTGACGTTTCAACAACCTCATCTAGTTTTACTTTCCTCCCACTCAGTTCTTCCAAGAGAAACTCTTCTCTCGAGAAAGGACCCGTTTTTAGCAACAAACACTTTGCCATCGGATCTGATATAGAAGGTGTACCCAACTGTTTCCTTAGGTTATCCTCCGAAGATGCACTTTTCCGCTTTGGGTTCAAGCTTACCAAACATAAGTGTTGTATCCCCAATCTCTAAGAAATGATAGCTTAGATTTCTTCCAAACCATAATTTATATGGTGTCATCTCAATGGATTTAGATGGTGCCCTATTTAAAGTGAATGTACTTGTCTCTAATGCATAACCCAAAATGATAGTGGTAAGACGATAAGAGACATCATAGTATGCACCATATACAATAGAGCACGACTATGACGTTTGGACACACCATCACACTATGGTGTTCCAGGCGGCGTGAGTTGTGCAACAATTTCCACATTGTCTTAAGTTGCATACGAAACTCGTAACTCAGATATTAACCTTCATGATCATATCGTAGACATTTTATCTTCTAGTCACGGTGGTCTTCAACTTCACTCTGAAATGGCTTGAACTTTTCAAATGTTTCAGACTTGTGATTCATTAAGTAAATATACCCATATCTACTTAAATCATCAGTGAAGGTAAGAAAATAACGATATCCACCACACGCTTGAACACTCATTGGACCACATACATCAACATGTATTATTTCCAATAAGTCACATTCCCGCTCCATCATATCGAAAACGGTATCTTAGTCATCTTACCTAAGAGGCATGGTCCGGATGTCTCAACCGATTTGAAATCGAGTGAGTCCAAAGATCCATCAGCTTGGAGTTTCTCCATGCATTTTACACCAATATGACCTTAGTGGCAATGCCACAAGTATGTGGTACTATCATTATTAACTTGGCATCTTTTTGCATCAATATTATGAACATGTGTATCACTACGATCGAGATTCAATAAACCATTCACATTGGGTGCATGACCATTGAAGGACTTATTCATGTAAATAGAATAACCATTATTCTATGACTTAAATGAATAATCATATTGCAATAAACACAATCTAATCATGTTCATTCTCAATGCAAACACCAAATAACATTTATTTAGGTTCAACACTAATCTCGAAGGTAGAGGGAGCGTGCAATGGTGATCATATCAACCTTGGAAACACTTCCAACACACATCGTCACCTCACCCTTAACTAGTCTCCGTTTATTCTGAGTTACTAACATTAGCAACTGTATCGGTATCTAATACCCAGGTGCTACTAGGAGTACTAGTAAGGTACACATCAATAACACGTATATCAAATATACTACCGTTGACATTGCCAGCCTTCTTATCTACCAAGTATCTAGGGTTGTTCCGCTTCAATGACCGTTCTCCTCGTAAATGAAGCACTTAGTCTCGGGTTTGAGTTCAACCTTGGGTTTCTTCACTAGAGTAGCAACTGGCTTGCCATTGATGAAGTTTCCCTTCTTGCCCTTCTCGAAACTAGTGGTTTTACTGACCATCAACATTTGATGCTCCTTTTTGATTTCTACCTTAATGGTGTCAAACATCGCAAATAGCTCATGAACCATCTATTTCATACCTGGCATGTTTATAGTTCATTACAAAGTTCTAGTAGCTTGGTGGCAGTGACTTGGAGAACTATATCAATCACTATCTTATCTGGAAGATCAACTCCCACTCGATTCAAGAAATTGTAGCACCCAGACAATCTGAGCACATGCTCACCGATTGAGCTATTCTCCTTCATCTTGCAGGCAGAGTATCTTGTTGGAGGTCTCATACGTACCTCTCAACACGGGCACCAGCCTTAAATCCAATTTCATCTCTTGGAACATCACATGTGCTCCGTGACGTTCAAAATGTATTTGGAGCCTCAATTCTAAGCCGTAATGCATGATGCATTGAGCTACCAAGTAGTCATCAGAACGTGCCTGTCAATTGTTCACAACATCCATAGATGACGCTTGAGGTGTTGGTGCACTGAGCGGTGCATCAAGGACACATGACTTTTGTGCAGCAATGAGGACAATCCTCAGATCATGGACCCCGTACGTATTATTGCCAACATCATCTTTCAACTCTATTTTTCTCTAGGAACGTATCAAAATATAGGGGACCTACAACATTATTTGCACATATATTTTTACTATGTTCATGATAATGAGTTCAATTAATCATATTACTAAAGAGCTCCCACTCAAATTGACATCCCTCCGGCCAACTGAGTGCAACATGATCCAAATCCACCAACCCAAGTCTGATCATCACATGATATGAGGTGGTTTCAATGGTGAACATCTCCTTGTTGATCCTATCTACTATATGACTCATGTTCGACCTTTTGGTCTCTTGTACTTCGAGGCCATGTGTGTACTGCTAGGCTCGTCAAGTTTAACCCGAGTGTTCCGCTTGTGCAACACTGGCTTGCACCCGTTGTATGCGAACGTAGAGTCTATCACACATTATCATGACATGGTTCTTCGAAACGATGAACCTTCGCAATGGTGCACACTCAGGGAGAACACAATTTTATATTGAAATATTAGTGAGCGATCACCTTATAAGCTACCGTCTCCCTAATCAAAACAAGGTGCATAAAAGGTTAACATCACATGAAAATCATAAGTGACATGATATGGCCATGAACTTGTGCTTTAGATCTCCATATCCAAAGCAGCGGCATGATCTTCATCGTCATCAGCATGACACCATGATGTCCATCATCTTGATCTCCATCAATGTTTCACCATGAGGTTTTCGCTCCAACTATTGCTTCTACAACTATTGCTAACTCGTAGCGATAAAGTACAGCAAAAAGGAGAAAATAAATTAAAGACAACCCTATGGCCCTTGCCGGTTGCCGTTCTCATCGACGTGCAAGTCCTGATATTCTATACAAAATATGATCATCTCATACATCACATATATCTCATCATGTCATTGGCCATACCATATCACATCATACCCTGCAATAACAAGTTAGACGTCCTCTAATTTGTTGTTGCATGTTTTACGTGGATGATATGGGTATCTAGCAAGAATGATTCTTACCTACGCAAAACCACAACGGTGATATAAAAGTTTCAAAGGAAGACCTGGATCCACATACCCTTGTAGATCGCTAAGAGGAAAGCATTAAGAAATGTGGTTGATGTAGTTGAACATCTTCGCGATCCAAATCGCAATCCGTCCCGCGATCCAATCACGATCCGTCCCGATCTAGTGCCGAACGGATGACACCTCTGCGTTCAGCACACGTACAGCTCGATGACGTCTCTGCCTCCTCGATCCAGCGAGCGAGGTAGGAGTAGTAGATGACTTCTCCAACAACACGACAGCATGGTGGCGTTGGTGGTGCTGCTATCTCGGCAGGGCTATGCCTAGCGCTATCAAAACTGCGAACAGAGCAGAAAATGATCTAGGGAGAGAGTGGGGTGCCAAGGGCTTTGTCTGTTCTCTTGGGATGCTCCCTCCCCTCTATATATAGGTGGAGGGGCATTGAGATCAGCCGTTCCAAGCCCTAGGGAGCAACCAAGGGGGAGGCGTTGGACTCCTAGTCCAATTCCCTCCCTTTCCATAAACAGGTGGACTTTCCACCTCTCCCATGCCACATGGGCCTTGAGCGACTTGTGTGCCTAGCCCAATAAGGCCAGGATGCCTCCCCTCAGCCCATGCAAACCCTTGGGACATGGTGGAATCCTTGGTGGACTTCCAAACTCCTCTGGCAGTTTTTGGAACCTTATGGAAGCTTCCCGATCAATACCGAAAAAACCCGAAACTTTTTCGGTAGCCAAAATATGACTTCGCATATATAAATCTTTACCTCCGGACCATTCTGGAACTCCTCATGACGTCCCATATCTCATCCGGGACTCCGAACAACCTTTGGTCACCAACATACATAAATCAACAATACCAAATCGTCATCGAACGTTAAGTGTGCAGACCCTACGGGTTCGAGAACTATGTAGACATGACCGAGACAACTCTATGGTCAATAACCAATAGAGGGACCTGGATGCCCATATTGGTTCCTACATATTCTATGAAGATCTTTATCAGTCGAACCACGATGGCAAGGATTCACACAATCCCGTATGCAGTTGCCTTTGTCCATCAGTATGTTACTTGCTCGAGATTCGATCGTCGGTATCTCCATACCTAGTTCAATCTCGTTACCAGAAAGTCTCTTTACTCATTTCATACCACAAGATCCCGTGACTAACTTTTTTGTCAGATTGCTTGCAAGCTTCTTGTGATGTTGTGTTACCGAGTGGGCCCAGAGATACATCTCCGTCATACGGAGTGACAAATCCCAATCTCGATCCATGCCAACCCAACAGACACCCTCGGATATACCTGTAGAGCACATTTATAGTCACCCATTTATGTTGTGACGTTTTATACACACAAGGCATTCCTATAGTGCGAGGGAGTTGCGTGATCTCATGGTCGTCGTAACATATACCTGACATGGATAAAGCAGTAGCAATAAACTAACAAAACCAACTAATATGTTTACAGTTGGGTCTTGTCCATCACATCATTTTACTAATGATGTAATCCCGTTATCAGATGACAACTCATGTCTATGGTCAGGAAACCTTGACCATCTCTGATCAACGAGCTAGTCTAGTAGAGGCTCACTAGGGACATGGTGTTGTCTATGTAGACACACATGTATCCGTGTTTCCAATCAATACAATTATAGCATGTATAATAAAAATTATTATGAACAAGGAAATATGGTAATAACCAATTTATTATTGCCTGTAGGGCATATTTCCAACACAAACTACCTATTACCTACAATTTCAGTGCTTGCTCAAATTACCTTGCTGAAACCCGCTTGTCATTTCCATTTGCTCCTCGTTGGGTTTGACACTCTTACTTTTCGAAAGGAATATGATTGACCCCCTACACTTGTGGATCATCACTAATCAAGCATATTTTCCATTCTAGACAAATTGTCTGCTATAGGATTTTTAACTTCCTTTCTATCGACAATATGCAAATCAAACTAATGTACCAAAAGCACCCATCTAATCATTCTAGGCTTAGCATCTTTATTATCCTATGATATTTAATAGCAGCATGATCTGTGTGAATAGTAACTTTATAATGAACAATATAATGTATTAATTTATCACAAGCAAACACGATCGCTAAAATTGTTTCTAAGTAGTAGCATAAGTTTTCTAAGGATTGTCCACAGTCTTACTAGCATAATGAATAACATTTATTTACTTATCAACTCTTTCACTAAGTACATCACTTATATAATAATCGCTAGCATCACACATAATTTCAAAGGGTAAATTCCAGTCAGGTGGTTGAACAATCGGAGCAGTGATCAAAGCTTTCTTAAAATTTTGAAAGGCTTCTACACAATAATCATCAAAAAAATGGGACATATTTTTGTAGGAGATTAGTAAGCGGCATAGAAATTTTAGAAAAGTCCTTAATGATCTTTCTATAGAAACAAGCATGACCAAAAAAACTTCTTATACCTTTGATATCTTTAGGACATGGTATTTGCTCGAAAGCATCTATCTTTGATTTATGCACTTCAATGCCTTCATACGTCTCAAACGTATCTATAATTTATAATTTTTAAATGCTATTATATTATCTCTCTTTTTCTTTATATGCCATTTTATATTATTTTCCTAGACTAATCAATTAATTTAGTGCCTAGTTTCATTTCTAGGTTTTGCATGTATTTGGTTTTGCACAAAAACCATACCTATAGAAGTCCAACACGATGAAACTTTTTGACGATTTGACAACAAAACACCATAGAAGCTTTGGGAGAGATTGAGGGGACTCACGAGGCAGCCACATGAATCGATGGCACGGCTAGGGGGTGGTCACGCCACATGTCCATGTGGGTTCCCCTGATCCTCCATTTGACCCGATTCCATGTCTATAAATTCCCAAATATTCTATTACACTCGAAAGCGAACCCGAAAGAATTTTATTGCCGCCACAAGCCTCTGTTCTGCCATGATACCATATGGAGCCCTGTTCTGATACTCTTTCGGAGGAGAAGAGTACCATCTTCATCAACCTTCCTTCCTCCATGATGATGTGTGATTAGGTCCACCAGGATCTACGGGTCCATAGTAGTAGCTAGATAGCTTTCTCTCTATCTTTTGATCTGCAATACAATGATCTTCTCTAAGATCAATCCAGTGTAGTCTTTTGGCGGTGTGTTTGTTGGTATCTGATGAATTGTGGATTTATGATCAGATTATCCACTGAGTTATATTTGATTCTCTTCAAGTCTCTTTTATATGTGATTTTATAGCAATGTATGTTTCCTGATCTATAAGTCTTCTTTGACCAATTACATGAGTACATCTTCAGAGGGGGTGGTGCATAGCAGTGGGTTCAACCTTGTGATGGTCTTCTCAAGTGGCAAATGGGGCGAACACATGTATTGTGTTGTTTCCACTAAGGATAAAATGAAGACATGTGATCCTAATTATTGATATCTTCCTGTATACATTATGTCATCTTCCTTATTGTGTTACTCTGGTTATTACAAACTTAATATGAGATGCATACTGGATAGCGGTCTTGGGGTGGAGTAATAGTAGTAGATGAAGTTGGATTATAGTCTACTTATCACGGACGTAATACCTATATCAGATTATGTCATGAATGATCACACTTATAATTATGCGCATTTTTTGTCAATTACCCAACAGTGATTTGCTTACATACAATTCTATGCTTTTGAGAGAGATGCCACTAGTGAACCTATGCCCCCGTGTCTATTTTCCATTAATACAAAACTCCTAAAAAATTTGCTCCCGTTGGTATTTACTACATTTGCCACTTTGCCTATCACTATGTGCTTTTAATCTTGTAACTAACAGGAACAAGGGTAACTGAAATCAAATGCAAAAAAACAAGAAACTTTCACAAGATCATTATCATCAACATAACATGACAATATACCATGAACAAGGCCAAAAACAACATAGAAGTTGAGTAAATGACACCAACATCCAAAAGTGAAACTAGAAGTTTGGTACATGACACCAAATGGTGTTAAAGAAGGCACTGAAACTAGTACAAGTACAATGTCTTGTTACACAAGTAATACAACCCAACCATGGTAAATCCTTTGAGAGATGAACTAGAGAAAACCTAGAGGCAAAGTAGAATGTCAGCTTATCGTTTACTCGGTAAACATCGATCTTGACAATCCTTCCTTGTTGCAATCCGGACTGGCGGACAAAGTCCTTCCATCCACCTGTTACTACCAATCGTCCATCAACACGGTGCCCACAATTCCAAATATTATATCATGCTGGGACTATGATGGGTGGACTCGTCATAATCAAGTCAAATTCACCACTCTTAGTAACTTTCAACTTGTCAGCTCTAGCCTTAGGGATTGTCTGAAACAATACAGATTAGGAGCACACAATATTCAACAATAAGTAACATTCACAACTAAATAATAATATAAGTTAGTAAAATTTCAACCACGAGGAACAAATAAGGATCTGATACATGACAGCAAATATAAGATTATTCAAATTACATTTATAAATAACTAAATTTGCAAAATAGTTTTGCAGGTGCAAAAACCCACCCATCAAATGCAATAGAATCGAAAGTAAATCTAGTCACGAGTTCAAAAGCATCCATGTTTGAAACTAACATGAACTTGCTGCAGCCGCAACTTACCAGCATAGTCTTGATGTCTGAAGGAGTCAAACACAACTTGAAGCTATCAAGAACATGAGTAAAATCCACTCTAGTTGTAGAAGCATCCTCCTCTTGAGAGGGTACAACATTCTCAGGTGCAACTTGTCTAGCATTTTGGAAAACTTGAACTGCAACCTGACTAGGATGTTGATTAAAAGGAGCAGACGAAAATGAAGAACACATGATCATGGTGTATCCTAAAAAATAAAATTTAGGCAGATGTAAGTTAATAGGCAACCCAAATTTTGGGAAATGAATACATAAGGTTTTGTGTTTAAATATTACCTTTAGATGTCTTGTATCAATCACTTTTTGCTTTAAATCCAAGGACTAAGTGAGGTTCGTTCTCTTTAAAGCAGAAAAAGAGTTCATCACCAACACAAAGACCATGGTAAGTAATAAACTTGGTCCAATCTCCATTAGCAAACGTACTTATATATATTCCTTTACGCAAACCAACATTATATATGTTTCCTTCTACAGATTTGATTTGAATTGTTGAACTGTCCATAGCATGAACTCTATCACGCACACGATATGGAATGACCTAAAATAACTAAATCTTGTAAGGTGATAAAGTGAGCAAAACTTTATATGAACCAAGTTGTAACAAAATTTATCAAGTTGACATAACTTACCAATATATTACAGTTACTCCTATTTCCATTCTTCTTAATATTCATTGAGAAGAAAGAATTCCTCCTACTTTTCGTCTTACGGATATCACCTTGTTAAAGGATAAACTGCAGGCGTCGAGTTCAAGCCTTCTGCATGACCAGCATAGACTTCATAGTCCTACAAGAAACCACATACAAATATCTCCAATTAATAAAAACTTTATATAAACGGAATGTAATAATATTAATTTGTGGTGATACTTGTTACACGAGAGTATAAAATTAAATTACCTCCCTTTCTATCTTCACGGGCTTGCATTTGCTTGCATCGCTGGCCTTGACACCAGGTGAGATATGAAGGACACCACCTTGAGTATCCATTTATGGTCTTCCAATGACAGTTTTAGTAGTTAAAAACTCATGAACAGTTAAAACCTGCAAATGATCAGGAACTGCAATGATCAACATAATCTTAAGCTCGAGAAACACACACACACACAACATAATACTTTAATGTACACCAAATAATTCTCAAACATACACAATTTAACCATTACAAATACAAAATAGTTTAGATTCAGCTACACACATGCTAACAAGATAACATGTGTACTACTATTGAATTTTGTCTTTTAATGGTGATGTCAAGCAGCGTCTACTCATAACCATAGGTGTCATGCTCCATGTCCTCGTCGATTTGGTCCCTGCTGATAGGCTTGCCATATTAGGTTTTGCAACATGAACTATCATATATTTATATTATTTCTAGTATTGTGGACCTTCAAGAACAAGATTTTATCATTGCCCCGATCAAAAGACATGCTATCAAAATTCTAAGGACCAATTGGGTTATTAAGCTTGATTAGAAGTATGGTAGGGACTCGCGAAGCGATACCAGTATTCATCATTTTTCACGATGTGTTAACATTCACATTTTTTTATTTCTTTTTATTTTTGTTCTTAACTGTCTACATTATTGTTGAAATCAGCAAGTCCTTGGTCGTTGGTTAAGATTTCATGTTTATAGATACTTTTTGGAAGCCAACATTAATAGTACATATAAAATGGGGAGGTCAACAATGTTCCTTTTTTAAGATGGCGACAAACGAGTTATCCGTTGCCTCACTTGTGCACTAGTATGACCACACCTAATCATATCAATGGTCCTACTAGCGAGAACCATCTTCATAACTTCAAATCTAACGACTTTCGTGATACTTGGAAATATATTTTAAGAATAAATCCATACGTGAAACAGAACCATAAGAAGAAAGAGGAGATATGGAGGGAGTTTGCTTCAGTTAGATCCACCCAGGATTACTCATCCACTGAGATAGAAATTTGTACTCTCCATTTAGTACTTTCTTCCAAAGACCGAGAACTGTTTAGTCATTTATCTTGTCAAGATGATTTACAGTAATCTCGAGATAATTTCTCTTTATTTTATCGGGGCAATGATAAAATTTTAGGAGGTGCAAATAGTTTCTCCTGGAGCGATGATTGAACTTAACAAGAAAATTAGCTTGGCCTACATCGGACAAAGTGGTGTTTCCTATGGAGCGGTATTTGCTCACACCTCCTCTACAAGCACATCCATATAAATGGTATGAGACACACTATCCCATATAGTTTTCGGAGGCTTCGCTGTCTCCATCTACAACATCCATATGTGAATGTTTTAATCTATACAATTTTCTTCTTCTTCTACGCAGCCATCAAACCATGCCACTAAAAATGCATACTAAGCAATCAATCATCCAAAATATTCACTACATGCCATCAACATCAATCACTACATGTTTGCACTATCCAAAGCAGAGCAAATGAGACAGAGAGGGGCGTAGAGGAGGAGAGACATGGGGAGGAGATAAGAGGAGCTCACCAGTAATGGCGAGGCTGGCACAGGCGAAGACGCCGTCTCTTGCAAGGCGGATGGGACGGGGCGGCGGGCACGGAGGTGACGAGATGGCGGCAGAGGAGATTGGGGGACCGGATGCAGAGGTGATGGGGATGGCGGCGGACGGGAAAGGCAGTGGCGTAGGGTACCTGTCGTCGGCGGATCTGACGGCGCAGGTCGGGGCAGCCGATTGGCGACGCAAACCCTAACTCAGGTCGACTGCTTGTGGATGGGGACGAACAAGTGTGGGGAATGAACACGAGCCTTCTCGCTTAATTCATTCGTTTTGGGCCTCACTCGCTCTGGCTCAAGTGGCATTTGGGTCGTAAATACGGTACCCAATAGGGGTAGTCATTGATAACAAATCGTTTTCTTTTGAGGGGCTGGCGAAAATCGCCAGAAACACCAATCTTTGATGATTGTGAAATGCATAAATAATTGTAGGGGGACATAAACGAGTTCTTTGTCAATTTTAATTCCCCAAACCAAGATTCTCTAGAATGAGTCAAAAGAACTAACCCTTGAGTTCATGAGCGACGATCCAGATTTGGGTATTCCTATGGTCAGCAAGCTGCGATCGTGGTTTAGAAGTGGAGTCGTGATGCGGCGACGCGAGTCGCTGATGAAATGCGCAGCTATGCTATTGGTGCTATTATCCAAGCCCTTGTAGCACACGCTCACATGCATGCTTGACCACGAACAGACGCACGCTTGCCAATCCCCCCCGCCGCATTTCAATCAACATCGTGTCATTGCTGAGCGCGAATGTATACCATATTAACGTTCCCTATTCCTTATACATATATTGCTAGTTAAGTAATTGAACATCTCATACGATACATAGTTTGCACTTTTGAACCTTTGCTTTCATTCTATATGGGCATGACTGGTTGCCTAATTTTTTCTGGCATTTAATAATTTTGTTGTTGGCGTCTTCCTCATCCCGACCTGGCGCCTCCCTGCATGCACCAATTCTTCAACTCCTTACCCCCAATGACTTTGTGGCTGGCTACACCTGGGTGACGCGTCGACAACAATATTCCCATCTCCCACCTCGCCTTCTTCTCCTGAAAATCGATTAATGTTGTTGCCATTTTCCCGAAACTAACATTTAACAAACACACACACTATTATTTTCATGAAGTTTATGTCAAGGGGGCCCGAGTTTGATTTCTGCCCTCGATCATCGATATCTGAGAGGTGACAACAACATCAACTGACCCTCCGCAATTGTACACAAGGATTTCAAATATCACATACTAAATCGGAGAACAACCCATCGAAATTACCGCCTAAGACCCTAACTACACATAGAAACAATAAATTAAAACCAGTAGAAAATTGTAACAAAAAACAAAGAGTACTCAAATCAAACTTTGATGCATACGTGCACAAGCCTTCATGGTGTCGAGAACACGCGGGCCAATACTAGCAGATGAATCCTAAATTCCTCACCAGTCAGTCGCCTCGACAAGGTCGGCGACGACAATCCCCTCTCTCTTTTCCTGAACTGGCTCTAGATGGGCACGTAGAAATTAAAATGAGAAAATAATTATAAATACTAGAAAAAGGGTTCGTGCGTTCCAACGAGAGAAAAAAGGAATAATCTCCAATGGCCATGAACATATTTTGCTGCATCATCGAGATATACTATCACTTTCAATTTCGAGAAACCATGAATATTTTTTGAAACTCGTGCGCATATTTGAAAGCGCGAACATTTTTCTAATTTGTAAACACTTATGAATTCATGACCATTTTCTAAACCAAGAATATTTTTTAAATTAATGAACGTTTAATTTAATACTATTCGCAAACTTCTTTTGAAAAATGTGAAAAAATTAGACAATTTTCCTGAATCGGCAAACATTTCTAGAATCGAAGAACATTTTTTTGGAAATTGATGGAACAATTTTTCAATTCACGAACATTTTTTATTTAAGAATATTTTTTAAATGTAACAAACATTTTTTTATATGTATCATCATTTTTTAATGAATAATTATTTTGTAAGTCACGAACAGTTTTTGAATTTTTTGTATATTTTTCCACTGATGAAATTTTTGCAATTTGCGAAATTTTATTCAATTTCATTAACAATTTTTTAATACATGAGCTTTTCAAAAAATCATGAAAAAATATTGTTTTACGAACATTTGTTTTCAATGTTGCAAACATTTTCAAATAAATAAACATTTTTTTACAAAATCACGAACTTCATTTGAATGCACAAACATTTTATGATTTATTAAAAAAAATTATAAAAAATTTTGTTTTTTCATTTTTGGAACATTTTAAAATTCCTAAACAAATTTTTCAAAACGAAGAATAAAGATGGAAAATATAAAAAAATTAGAAACATGCCGCTCGGACATGGCCGACCAAAACTGGCGCGGTGCGTCTTCTCCCAGCGTAAAGAACGCAATATAGGAGGTCTCTACTGCATGGGCCGGCCAAGACAGGGATTATCTTGTGTGAAACGATTTTTATCACTTACGAATGTCATTGGTGGGTAATTCTTGTCAACTTCGAGGGTATTTTGGATGACGGACAATCAAAACCTTGTTCGTTTTTTATTATTAGGTCGAAGCCCACACATGACCCAATGACGAGCCGACTCATCCTCCTATTGCACACAATGATCCAAATCCACAATCGTCATGGGCTGCTTGGACGTTCCTTGGAATTTTTTGATGAACTTTGCTTTCAACTCGGCCCAGGAATTAATGGTGTTGGGTGGCAAGCCCTTCAACCACGTGCGAGCCGGCCCTTCCAGCATCATGATGAAATACTTGGCACATACTGTGCCGTTGACGTCTAACATCTCCATGGCCAGCTCATAGCTTTCAATCCAAGCCTCCAGAGGCAGGTCAGCAGTATAATTTGGGACCTTGCGAGGGCCCTTGAAGTCTTTTGGAAGATGCTCGTTCCGCAAAGCCGGCGCTAAGCACGGCACTCCCACGGACCTGGAGGTTATTCCTTCTCCTACCGAGATGGAAGGTGAAGGTTCTTGATGAGCCGCCACCGCTGCCAGAGCCGCCGCCTCTCGCTATGCTCTTGCTCGATCCACCAACGCCTGAGTATCCAGAGCCACCCGGTCATCTCGTGGCGGGTCCCGGTGTCGACCACTGCTAGAAACCGCTGGCGACTCATAGCGCCGGCTATAGCTGTGGCTGGGGATGGGGATTGAATGCACGCGACTCCGGTTGTAAGTGTACTTCTCCTGCTGGGCCATTGCCGTGTGCAGGTATCCAATAGCGTTCCGCACCTCGTCTGCGAAAGGCGCCTCGTCCGGGATTGGGATTGTACCAAGTCGAGTTTCTTCTGCGACCATGTTCTCCCCCGGGATGGAATAATGACCCGCCGGCGTTGGGAAAGACATTGGGGAGGCCTGATTCCGTCGGGGCGGGTCAAGCTGAACCGCCGGCCGGCTTCCAGGTACCTCCGCAGTCCGTCCTGTTCCTGGTATGTTGAAAAGATTCCTGGCCTCGTACTGATCTGGCAAGCGGGACTGATGCCTCACTTGCTGAACCACCGTTGCAGATTGCTGCTCCAGCTCCAGGCGGAAAGCATCCGCCCTAATGCGCTCCGCCTCTGCCTCCATCTGATCCTTCATTGCATCAGTTGTGACCTTCGCGTCCTTTAGCCTCATGATCTCCGCGTTTTGGGCCGCTTGATTTTCAGCCGTGACCTTCATGGACATCAAAGTTGTAAGCTCATTCATCAGATCCAGAAGAACCTAAGCCGGTAGCCTACCAGCCCCCGATCTTGCTGCACCGACAGTTGTGCTGCTCAGGGCCGGACCTGATCCTGCCATGAAGACGGCAACACGGCTCGGCGGTTCATAATCCGTCGGCTCATGATATTCTGACTCGGGGTAAGGCTCGTTGTAGCTCCCGAGCCCGCCATTGTGTTGGGGAACGTTGCATGGGAAACAAAAGTTTTCTACGCAAACGCAAGATCTATCCATGGCGATGAGCATCTATGAGAGGGAGAGTGGATCTACATACCCTTGTAGATCGCTAAGCGGGAAGCGTTAAGAAATGCGGTTGGTGTAGTCGAACTTCTTCGCGATCCAAATCACCGAGCATCCCATGAGCTCATCACGATCCATCCTGCGATCCAATCACGATCCATCCCATGAACTCATCACGATCCATCCCGCGATCTCATCACGATCCATCTCGCGATCTTGATCACGGTCCTTCCGATCTAGCACCGAACGGACGACACCTCCGCGTTCAGCACATGTACGGCTCGATGACGAGCTCCGCCTTCTTGATACAGCAAGAGAGAGCGGAGAGGTAGAAGAGTTCTCCGGGAGCACGAGGGCGTTGCGGCGATGGTGGTGGAGCTATTCCGGCAGGGCTTCGCCTAACCAATGCAGAAAACCGATCTAGAGGAGAAACTATGCACTAGAGGAGAGGTAGCACGTTGCTATTAGGGTTAGCTTTTTCCTCTAAATCCTCTAGTATATATAGGAGGGAGGGAGGGGAGGAGGCAGCCTCAAACCCTCAAGGTTTGGTCGAAATTGGAGGTGGAGGAGTCCTACTCCAATCCTATTAGGAGTAGGATTCCTCCTTTCCACTTGGAAACTCTTTCCACCTCTCCACCTTTGGATTTTTCCTTCTCAAACCACTCCATCCACCTGGGACCTTAGAGGAGGCTTCGGCCAGCCCACCAGGGGCTGGTTTACCTCCTCCCACAGCCCATGTAGCCTCTTGGGTCGAAATACCTCTCCCGATGGTCCCCCGATACACTACCGATGAGCCCGAAACTTTTTCGGCGACCAAAACAGAACTTCCTATATATTAATCTTTACCTCTGGACCATTCCGGAGATCCTCGTGACGTCCGGGATCTCATTCGGGACTCTGAACAACCATCGGTCACCACCATACATAACTCTATACTACCAAAACGTCACTGAACCTTAAGTGTGCAGACCCTGCGGGTTCAAGAACTATGTAGACATGACCGAGACACCTCTACGGTCAATAACCAATGGCAGGACCTGGATGCCCATATTGGTTCCTACATATTCTACAAAGATCTTTATCAGTCGAACGTCTATGTCAAGGATCCAGTTAATCCCGTTTGGTGTTCCCTTTGTTCTTTGTTATGTTACTTGCCCGAGATTCGATCGTCGGTATCTGCATACCTAGTTCAACCTCGTTACCGGCAAGTCTCTTTACTCGGTCCGTAATACAAGATCCCGTGGCTAACACTTAGTCACATTGCTTGCAAGGCTTATTGTGATGTTGTATTACCGAGTGGGCCCTAAGATACCTCTCCGTCACATGGAGTAAAAGATCCTAGTCTTGATCCATGCCAACCCGACAAACAACCTCGGAGATACCTGTAGAGCACCTTTATAGTCACCCAGTTACGTTGCGACGTTTGATACACACAAGGTACTCCTCCAGTGTTAGTGAGTTGCATGATCTCATGGTCATAGGAACATATACTTGACATGCAGAAAATAGTAGCAATAAACTGACACAATCATATGCTACTTTTGTAGTTTGGGTCTAGTTCACATCACCATGTGATTCGCATTGTTATGAATCTAACACCCAATGAGTTCTGGGGTTCGATCATGCTTCGCATGTGAGAGAGGTCTTATAGTCAACGGGTCTATGACATTCAGATCCTTGTGTACTTTGCCAATCTCTATGTCAAATCGTAAACAGTGCTACCACACTCTACTTGGAGCTATTCCAAATGGCTGCTCTACTATACGTATCCGGATTGCTACTAAGAGTCATCCGGATTGGTGTGAAAGCTTGCATCGACGTAAATCTTTACGACGAACTCTTTCTTACCTCCATAATCAAGAAACATTTACTTAGTCTTTTAGTTACTAAGGATGATCTTGACCGCTGTCCAGTGATCCACTCCTGGATCACTCTTGTACCCCTTGACGGACTCATAGCAAGGCACACACAGGTGCGATACACAACATGGCATACTATATAGAGCCTATGGCTAAGGCATAGGGGATGACATTCGTCCTTTCTATTTCTTCTGCCGTGGTCGATCTTTGAGTCTCACTCAACTTCACACCTTACAAAGCAGGCGAGAACACTTCTCTCTGACTAATCGATTTTGAACTCTTTTAAAATCTTGTCAATGTATGTACTCATTCAAAGTCTCATCAAGCATCTTGATCTATCTCGATAGATCTTGATGCTCAACAATTAGGTAGCTTTATCCAGGTCTTCCTTTGAAAAACTCTTTTCAAACAACCGTTTATGCTTTCCAGAAATTCTACATCATTTCCGATCAACAATATGTCAACCACATATGCTTACCAGAAACTCTATAGTGCTCCCACTCACTTTATTGTAAATACAAGTTTCTCATAAACTTTGTATAGACTCAATAAATTTGATCGCCTCATCAAAGTGTATATTCCAACTCCGAGATGCTTGCTTCAGTTCATCGAAGGATCACTGAAGCTTGCACACCTTTTAGCATCCTTAGGACTGACAAAACCTTCTGGTTGTATCTCATAAAACCTTTCCTTAAGGAAGGAAACGGTGTTTTGACATCCATCTGCCAGATTTCATAATTGAAAAATGCAGCAACTGCTAACATAATTCCAATAGACTTTAGCATCACTACGAGTGAGAAAGTCTCATCGCAGTCAACTCCTTCAACTTGTCGGAAACTTCTTTGCGACAAGTCGAGCTCTATAAATGGTGACATTTACCATCAGCGTCTATCATCATCTCAAAGGTCCATTTGTACTCGACGACCTGCCGTCCAACGAGCAAGTCTACCAAAGTCTATACTTGGTTTTCATACATGGATCCTTCCTCGGATTCATGGCCTTTAACCATTTGTCATAATCCGGGCCCATCATCGCTTCTCCACAGCTCGTAGGTTCATCGTTGTCCAACAACATGACCTCCAAGACAAGGTTGTCGTACCACTCAGGAGCAGTACACGTCCTTGCGACCTACGAGGTTTGATAGTAACTTGATCTGAAGCTTCATGATCATCGTCATTAACTTCCTCTTCAACTAACGTAGGCTTCACAGAAACATCTTCCTGTGCTGCGCTACTCTCTCGTTGAAACAAAGGTTCAATACCCTCATCAAGTTCTACCTTCTTCCCACTCAATTCTTTCGTGAGAAACTTTTTCTCGGGAAAGGACTTGTTTTCGCAACAAACACTTTATGCTTGGATCTGAGATAGAAGGTTCACCCAACTGTTCTTAGGGTAATCTATGAATATGCATTTGTCCACTTTGGGTTCGAGCTCATTAGGTGAAAACATTTTTCCACACAAGCGTCACAACCCCAAGCATTAAGAAATTATAGCTTAGGTTTCTATCAAACCATAATTCACACGGTGTCATCTCAACGGATTTAGATGGTGCCCTATTCAAAGTGAATGTCGTTGTCTCTAATGCATAACCCCAAAACTATAGTAGCAAAACGATAAGAGGCATCATAGCCCGCACCATATCCAATAGAGCATGACTATGACATTTGGACACACCATCACACTATGGTGTTCCAGGTGGCGTGAGTTGTGAAACAACTTTTACATTGTCTAAAGTTGTATGCCAAACTCGTAACTCAGATATTCACCTCCACGATCATATCGCAGACATTTTTATCTTCTTGTCATGATGATCTTAAACTTCACTCTGAATTTGCTTGAACCTTTCAAACGATTCAGACTTGCGTTTCATTAAGTAAATATGCACTATATCTACTCAAATCATCAGTGAAGGTAAGAAAATAACGATATCCACCGCACGCTACAGGACTCATTGGATTGCATACATCAACATGTATCATTTCCAACAAATCACTTGCCTGCTCCATCAATCCGGAAAACAGGGTCCTTAGTCATCTTGCCCAAGAGGCATGGTTCGCATGTCTCAACTGATTCGAAATCGAATGAGTCCAAAGATCCATCAACATGGAGTTTCTTCATGCGCTTTATACCAATATGACATTTAGCGGCAGTGCCACAAGTATGTGGTACTATCATTATTAACTTTGTATCTTTTGGCATCAATATTATGAACTTGTGTATTACTACGATCAAGATTCAACAAACCATTCTCACTGGGTGCATGACCATTGAAGGTATTATTCATGTAAACAGAATAACCATTATTCTCTAACTTAAATGAATAACCGTGTTGCAATAAACATGATCTAATCACGTTCATGCTCAAATCAAAACACCAAATAACATTTATTTAGGTTCGTCACTAATCCGAAGGTAGAGAGAGCGTGCGGTGTTGATCACATCAACCTTGGAAACATTTCCAACACACATTTTCGCCTCACCCTTAGCTAGTTCTCCGTTTATTCTGTAGCTTTTATTTCGTATTACTAACATTTAGCAACGGAACCGGTATCCAATACCCAGGTGCTACTAGGAGTACTAGCAAGGTACACATCAATAACACGTATATCAAATATACTTCTGTCGATGTTGCCAGCGTTCTTATGTACTAAGTATCTAGGGTTGTTCTGCTTCAGCGATCGCTCTCCTCATAATCGAAGCACTTAGTCTCGGGTTTGGGTTCAACTTTGGGTTGCTTCATTGGAGCAGCAACTGACTTGCCATCCATGAAGTTTCCCTCCTTGCCCTTGCCCTTCTCGAAACTAGTGGTTTTACTAACCATCAAGACCTGACACTCCTTCTTAATTTCTACCTTCGCGATGTCAAACATCGGGAACAGCTCAGGAATCATTATTTCTATCCCTGGCATTTTATAGTTCATCACCAAGTTCTAGTAGCTTAGTGACAGTGACTTGGAAAACTATATCAATCACTTTCTTATGTGGAAGATCAACTCCCACTCGATTTAAGTGATTGTAGCACCCGGACAATTTGAGTACATGCTCAACGATTGAGCTATTCTCCTTTATCTTGCAGGCAAAGAATCTAGTTGGAGAACTCATATCTCGCAACACGGGCACGAGCCTGAGATCCTAATTTCAGCTCTTAGAACATCTCATATGTTCTGTGACGTTCAAAACGTTTTGGAGCCTCAATTCTAAGCCGTAATGCACGACACACTAAACTATCAAGTAGTGATCAGAACGTGCGTGCCAGATGTTCACAACATCTACAGACGACGCTAGAGGGGTTGACGCACCGAGCGGTGCATTAAGGACATAAGCCTTCTGTGCAGCAATGAGGACAATCCTCAGATCACGGACTCAGTCTGCAATATTGCTACCATCATCTTTCAACTCTATTTCTCTAGGAACATATAAAAATTCAAGGGAGCTACAACGCGAGCAAGTAATCTACAACATAATTTGCAAAGACACAACTGACTATGTTCATGATAATGAGTTCAATTAATTAAATTACTGAAGAATTCCCACTCAAATTGACATCCCTCCGGTCATTCGAGTGATACATGATCCAAATTCACCAACTCAAGTCTGATCATCACGTGAGTTGAGGTGGTTTCAATGGTGAACATCATCATGTTGATCATATCTACTATATGACTCATGTTCGACCTTTCGGTCTCTTGTGTTCCGAGGCCATTTCTGTACATGTTAGGTTCGTCAAGTTTAACCTGAGTGTTCTGCAGGTGCAACAGTTGCTTGCACCCGTTGTATGTGAATGTAGAGTCTATCATACCCGATCATCACGTGGTGTCTCGACACGATGAACTTTCACAATGGTGCACACTCGGGGAGAACACAATTTATCTTGAAAGTAAGTGAGGGGTCACCTTATAATGCTACCGTCGTCCTAAGCAAAACAAGGTGCATAAAAGGATTAACATCACATGCAAATCATAAGTGACATGATATGGCCATGAACTTGTGCTTTTGATATCCATCTTGAAATCACCGACATGATCTCCATCGTCACCGGCATGACACCATGATCTACATCATCTTTATCTCCATCAACGTGTCGCCATCGGGGTTGTCGCGCCCACCATGCTTCTACTACTATTGCTACCGTTTAGCTACCTTATAATGCTTTTGATAAAGTAAAACATTACATAGCGCTTAATGATTGACACGCAGGTCATACAATAATTAAAGACAAACCTATGGCTCCTGCCGGTTACCATACTCATCGACATGCAAGTCGTGATATTCTATACAATACATGATCATCTCATACATCACATATATCTCATCGTGTAATTGGCCATACCACATCACAACATACCCTGCAAAAACAAGTTAGACGTCCTCTAACTTTTACATGGCTGCTATGGGTATCTAGCAAGAACAATTCTCACCTACGCAAACCACAACGGTGATATATAAATTGCTTTTCAACCTTCTCAAGGACCGCCTTGTCGAATCCGGTCCAACTAAAGTAGGAGAAACAGACACCCGCCAGCCATCTTTGTGCAACGAAGTTACACGTCAGTCGATGGAACCGGTCTCTCGTAAGCGTACGAGTAAGGTTGGTTTGGGACGCTTCATCCCATAATACCGCTGAAACAAAACATGACCAAGGGAGGAAGCAATCTAAGCATCAACGCCCACAAACTCTTTGTGTTCTACTCGAGATCTCATCTACACATAGACCTAGCTCATGATGCCACTGTTGGGGAACGTTGCATGGGAAACAAAAAATTTCTACGCACACGCAAGATCTATCCATGGTGATGAGCATCTATGAGAGGGAGAGTGGATCTACATACCCTTGTAGATCGCTAAGCGGGAAGCGTTAAGAAACGCGGTTGGTGTAGTCGAACGTCTTCGCGATCCAAATCACCGAGCATGCTGCGATCTCATCACGATACGTCCCGCGATCCAATCACGATCCGTCCCACGAACTCATCACGATCCGTCCTGCGATCTCATCACGATCCTTCTCGCGATCTTGATCACGGTCCTTCCGATCTAGCGCCGAACGGATGACACCTCCGCGTTCAGCACACGTATGGCTCGATGACGATCTCCTCCTTCTTCACCCAGCAAGAGAGAGTGGAGAGGTAAAAGATTTCTCTGGCAGCGCGACGACGTTGCGGCGATGGTGGTGGAGCTATTACGACAGGGCTTCGCCTAAGCACTGCAAAAAACCGATCTAGAGGAGAAACTATGCACTAGAGGAGAGGTAGCACGTGGCTATTAGGGTTAGCTTTTTTTTCTAAATCCTCTAGTATATGTAGGAGGGAGGGAGGGGAGGAGGCAGCCTCAAACCCTCAAGGTTTGGTCGAAATTGGAGGTGAAGGAGTCCTACTCCAATCCTATTAGGAGTAGGATTCCTCCTTTCCACTTGGAAAGTCTTTCCACCTCTCCACCTTTGGATTTTTTCCTTCTCAAACCACTCCAGCCGCATGGGCCATTAGAGGAGGCTTCGGCCAGCCCACCAGGGGCTGGTTTACCTCCTCAAACATCCCATGTAGCCTCTTGGGTCGAAATAGCTCTCCCGATGGTCCCCCGGTACAATACCGATGAGACCGAAACTTTTCCGGCGACCAAAACAGGACTTCCTATATATCAATCTTTACCTTCGGACCATTCCGGAGCTCCTCGTGACATCTAAGATCTCATCCAGGACTCCGAACAACCTTCGGTCACCACCATACATAACTTTATACTACCGAAACATCGCCGAACCTTAAGTGTGCAGACCCTGCGGGTTCGATAACTATGTAGACATGACCGAGAGACCTCTACGGTCAATAACCAATAGCGGGACCTAGATGTCCATATTGGTTCCTACATATTCTATGAAGGTCTTTATCAGTCGAACCTCTATGTCAAGGATTCAGTTAATCCCGTATGATGTTCCCTTTGTTCTTCGGTATGTTACTTGCCCAAGATTCTATCATCGGTATCTCCATACCTAGTTCAACCTTGTTACCGGCAAGTCTCTTTACTCATTCCGTAATACAAGATCCCGTGGCTAACACTTAGTCACATTGCTTGCAAGGCTTATTGTGATGTTGTATTACCGAGTGGGCCCTGAGATACCTCTCTGTCACATGGAGTAACAAATCCAAGTCTTGATCCATGCCAACCCAACAGACACCCTCGAAGATGCCTGTAGAGAACCTTTATAGTCACCTAGTTATGTTGCGACGTTTGATACTAACAAGGTACTCCTTCGGTGTTAGTGAGTTGCATGATCTCATGGTCATAGAAACATATACTTAACATGCAGAAAATAGTAGCAATAAACTGACACGATCATATGCTACATTTGTAGTTTGGGTCTTGTCCATCACATCATTCTCCTAATGATGAGATCCCGTTACCAAATGACATCTCATGTCCATGACTAGGAAACCATAGCCATATTTGATCAACGAGCTAGTCTATTGGAGGCATACTAGGGACATGATGTTGTCTATGTATCCACACATCTATCTGAGTTTCCGATCAACACAATTATAGCATGGATAATAAACGATTATCATGAACAAGGAAATATGATAATAACCAATTTATTATTGCCTCTAGGGCATATGTCCAACACATTATCCAGCTGATAAATAGATTTTGTCTCTCCGCTCAAAGATTCATCCTCCGATCATATGAGAGTTTACTGCGATATAGATCCTTCAAGATCCGTGCCTTGAGTAAAGCCGACGAAGACATGCTTCTCAGCCGGGTCAGCATGGGCGGATTGCACGTGTCGGGTGGGTTGCTCGCGCCGGGCCGGCTCGACGGTGTCGGTGCAGACAACCGACCCGGGTTCAGATCCGCCGATCTTGCCGATGAAAACATGGATTCCACCAAAGAGGATACGAAAACCGTACTCAATTGAGTCGGCCTCGGGGCCCTAGGTGGCGTCGTCGATGTTCAGCCAGCCACGAAGACTCTTGTTCATCCTGCCAACAGTGTACCCCTCGATCCCTGGGAGAGAGCCCTTTGAGAACTCAACACCACCTAGCGCTAGCCCCACAGTGGGCGCCAGCTGTCGTGGTTTTGTCACGGCAGATGTCCAAAGACTTAAGTTCGAGGCCTTCACTAAGGTGATGGACTCAAAGGGTTTGGTCGAGAGGAGGGACACAAGTTTACGCAGGTTCAGCCCCTCAAGAAGAGGTAAAAGCCTACGTCCTGCTTGTGTTGTATTGATTGGAGTATCGATTACAAGGGAGCGGATTCGCTTGACCTAGTTCTCGATCGATTGGTTTCTGTCTAAGCCGCCCCAGGGTCTCACCTTTATATAGGAGATCGAGGCCCTCGGTTACACGAGTCATACACCGACTCTTACAACGTAAACAATCGCGTCTCTAAGTCACCTTGCCTTTCTTGAGTAAACTGTCCCCGGGCGGCTTAACCGCTCGGGTCTCATACCACCTTCCGTCTGGGCCTCCATCTTGCACTATCTTGGCAAGCCGTCATGCCTATATCTTCTAGCCCGCTTCTTTGGTCTTGATTATGAGCCGCCAGGTATGACCCGACCCCACCTGGGCAGGTCTTACCACGGGGTTATATCCCCAACAGGCTGCTTAGATAAAGAAACAACTAAGTTAGTTTAACGAGTGTGGAAAAGTGGTGGTAGGATTTGCGGAATTGTCCCTAGGCAATCGATAACTAGACCGATAATTATTATTGCAATTTTATATGAGGGAGAGGCATAAGCTAACATACTTTCTCTAGTTGGATCATATGCACTTATGATTGGAACTCTAGCAAACATCCGCAACTACTAAAGATCATTAAGGTAAAACCCAACCATAGCATTATAAGGTATCATACAAGGTTATCATATAAGGTATCAAGTCCTCTTTACTCCTATATGCAACAACCCACCTACTCGGGTTTATGCTTCTGTCACTTAAGCAACCCACCATAGGAAAATCATGAACACACTGCAACACCCTACAGCGAGGATCCATCACGCTTGCGCACCACGGAGGGCACCATAGGACAGCACTAATAACAAAACATGCAACTCAAACCAATCATGATCATCAATAAACAAACAAGACAAAAAAAATCTACTGTAACATCCGAAATTTTTGGAATGTTATAATAAATATTAGAATGATTGTTTGTTTGATTGAGTGATTGAAATTGAGTGAAAATTTGAAACTTTTTGGAAACTTTTGAATGAGAGGGAATGACATGACTTTCCTATATGCTTTTGGAATTCAATGTCCTACATTTCAAATCAGTGAGAGAAGATGACACGACTTCTTCAATATAAAAAGATTTGAAGAGTAAAATTTGAAAACATTTGAAATTTTCTGATATGGAGTTCTTTTCATATTTTTATTTTCAATTTGAATTTTGAAAGAATTCAAATACCCTTGACAAGATTTTGAGAGGAGTAACATGACACTCCACACCAGGGTCATTTTGTGAAGTATTTGAACCATAAAACCCAGGGGGTTATTTGAAAAATTTATTGCAAAAGAACTAAAATCAAATTAGGCATTTTCTAAAAATAACTTTTTAAAAAGTATTTATTTTGACCATGGAAAAATGTTCATTAAATTGCATTTTTTTCCCTGATCATTTTGGTATATGAAACTTTATTTTTCGGAAATGTTTTGATTGCCCAAAATATAGCTTCCTTCTCTGGTTTTAAATAAAAGGAAACAAATCTTCTTTTATTAGGAAACCCGAAGCCCGTTAGGAAAGACCCGGCCCGTGTCTCCCTCTCGCCAAATCCGAAATCAATTCGGATTGGCCACCGACCTCTCTTTCCTTTCCCTCCCTCTCACTGACGTCCCGGTCCCGCCACCCGACCGAAACCGCCGCTGGTCACCTTCCTTCTTTCCTCCCTCCCTCTTTCCTTTCCCTCGCCAGCGAGATCACCGAGCCGGATCTCTCTCTCCTTTCCTTTCTACGACCACCAAGGCTGCCTATAAATACACGAGCTCGCCCTCGAACCGTTCCCCCTCCAAAAACCACACCGCCCGTGCGCTGCCCTCACCGCAATCGCTCGCCGGAGCTCTCGACCACCGCCGCGCCATTGCGGACCCACTGCTCGCTTTCGACCTCCCGAGCCACCGCACTCACCACCAACCACCCTGACACCCTCGCCCGCATCCCCCAGTGCACTCGTCCGTGCTCCGCACCCACCAGAGCTCCTTCACGGACAACCACCCGAAGACCCTCACCGCTCCCGAACTCGCCGTCGTCGACACCATCGTCGCCGAGCCATTTCAGCGCCACCAAACGAATCGCCATCTTCGCCCGCATCGACCGGTGCCATCAGCCGCGCTGGAGGACCATCGGAGTGTCACCCCCGGTCACCTCGCCGCCTCGGACATCACCGGAGCTCTCGCCGGACTCCACCACCGCCGCGGTGAGCTTCCCCTTCTCTCTCCCCCGTCCGATCTAGATGAACGACTCAGATTAGAAGGCTCATACCCCTTCGGTTTAATTAAAAGAACCGGTCGGTTTTATTTATTTTTAGTTAGATTGAACCGTTTTTCTTTAAATATCGGCCGTCCACTCGAATCGTTAGATCGCGCACACCCTTTAGCCAATCAGAAGCCGCCACGTCACCCCTGTCCGTTAGTTAGATTTTCCTATTTTTTCTGTTTCTGTTTAAAAACAATAGAATAGTTCTATTTTTTGTTTTCTTTATAAATTTTATGTTTTTAATTATTTTTATTTGATTCTTTTTGCATTGTGTCACAAATTTTATGTAGTTTCTGTAGATATAAAGTTTGACCATATGTGAATAATTTAAAAGTGATTTCAAACAGATTTGTTTCAAATCTTATTTTCTGAATATCTTGAGTTTAAAATTTTATTTTTAGTTGATTCTTTTTGCTAATGGTCACTAGTGATCTAAGCTATCAGTAGGTAGAATTTGATAATTTTTAGAATAATTTAAATTAGTATTTGTAACAAAACAGATTCTGTTTTAGTTCTTTTTAGGATTATTACTATTTCTTTTGTTTGAAATTGTTTTAATTTATTTTCTTTTATATTAGTTGATAGATTTTATAAAGTTTTCTGTTAGATAACAGTAGCCCTTCAAACAAATATTATTTTATTAGTTGATTGCATGGAATCAATTCTAGTTCAATTCTAGGAATGGATGGGCACTGATAGTAGTCAGGGAAACACTCTAAAAGACCATGTTTCGTTCATCCTGTTCTCAAACACCCGGCAGTGCAAGGACTTACCAGGAGGGAACGAATCTTGTGGGTAAAGTACACAACACTCTGCAGAGTTAAACCTAATCGATTAGCTGTGTCCCCGGTTACGGACAATTTGAGCCTCTGGACTTGGATCTATCTCTGAACTCTCAACACTGGACTGATAATTAATTGTGGGCAAGTTATGATACTTGTGGGCATTAAGACGTTGGTTGGCGGAACCATGTCATGTTAGGTAACTCTGTAGTGCAAATTCTTGATATTCCTTTGTTGTAGGAAAAGAAATAAAAACAGCTTTTTTGCAAAAACTCAGACACTGAGCCACAAAGCCTTACTGCATATAGAATAGTTTTTATCTGCTGTTCTACTATGGTGATCTTGCCGGTACATTCAATGTACTGACCTATAGGGCTGCAACGTCTCATGTTGCAGATACTCTTCTTCGACGAATAAGAGATACGATTCAGGGTTACGGTCTACACTCAACCTGCCGTTGGTGTTATTGGGACTCCACTCCCGTTGTCTGTTTCCGCTGAGATTTTAAGGTATATATCAGTTTTACGTTAATTACATGTGATTGCACTTTCATTTATACATTGATGTACTGTGTGTGCCAGCATACTGATCTAGGGATGGCACAGAACACACAGAGGCTTGACTCGTTTTTAGTCGGGTCGCTACAAAAATGGTATCAGAGCACTTGTTGACCGTAGGACATGATCCTAGAAACTGGAAAGCCCTTAGGAAACGATTTCTCAAAAAACTTTGTTTTGGAAAGACCCTTTACTTCTCGTGTTATTTGAGCTTTATGAAATGATCTCTCTTACCTCAAAAAGTTAGAAAAATACCCGTTCCCCTTTGACCACACTACGGATCAACTGAGACCACTTCGAGAAGGACAAGGTATCAAAACAACTAATGGTCACTTCAAAGTAAAGAAGATTTCACCATGCATTAGAAGAGTTGAAGCTACACGAGTTGAAGACTGTGAAGACCCGAAGAAATTGAAGACCATGAAGAATTTCCAAGATATTATGCCCTAGAAGACCAAACCCCTGTTGTATACTTACGTTAGATACGACGATTTGAGAGCTGTCATTTGTGTGTAAATTTTTTCGACAACCACAAACAAATCCCATTTTCAAAACTATATTGTTTGTATTGTGTGTATCTCTCTCGATCCCTCTCTTGTATCTCATCCCAAACCCTTGGACCCAATAGATGCTGAATGAAGCTGGACTCGTGTATTCCGGATCGATGACTCGATCAGAGACAGAAGAATGGATTCAGAACATGGAGGATCATCTAAGGAGTAACCATGTTGCAAGGAACGAGATGGTCTAGTATGTTTTTTGGTACTTTGCAGAAGGTGATGCACATTGGTGGAAGATGCATGAAGCTACCCATGATACACACGCAACAATCACTTGGGAAGAATTCAAGATGACTCTGCAAAAATCTCATGTTGTCACCAACACCCAAAAGCCCCGTCTCAAATATGTGAAGAAGATTTGTGCATGCAAGATATGTGGAGAGATAGGACACACCCAGGAGAAACACCAGGATAGATGTCCTTATTGTGAAGAAAATCACCCTGCTGAGGAATGCCCAACTGGGCAGGTGACATGTTTCTTGTGTGAAGGAACTACGCATTACCCGGCTCAATGCCAAATGTACCCCAAGGTACAAGAAGTCATCAAGCAGTAGAAGGAAGCCATGAAGGAAGCCTTCAGAGAAAAATTAGGAGAACTTGTGATGAAGGAAGATGTTGAAGACCCTAATGGAGAAGGCCTAACCAGATTTTACTCCAATGCCTGCTATTCATGTGGAGAAGAAGGACATTTCTCACAGGACTGTATTAAGGAAAGAAAAGAGTATCTGGGAAACTTTCCGACAAAAGAAGTGGAGTTTGATCCATAGGAAATTGAAAGTTTGATCAGAACAAAGAAGCTCAGGAAGAGAAACCGAAGACGTTCTCAGAACAACCCAATTTCTGCAAAGAAGGATCTGAGTCAGATCATGTGTTTCTGGTGCAAGAATTTAGGCCACTATGCCGATAAATGCCCAGAGAAGAAGGTTAAACATGAGTAGTTTGAGTTTTGGATTTTGGAAGTAATAAATGTAATAGGTAGCACTCTTACCATTTTGAAGTTGTGTAACGGAAGTCTCGGAGTTGTAATAAAATTCATGAGATCAATGGAATTTATGATGTCATGATTCTCCTGTGTTGAATTATATGAGTTGCTACTCTAAGAACAAAGATCTCTGACCAATTTTAGATGATATGAGAAAATATGGTCTATGCAGGCATGCGTGCATTTCATTTTAAGTGTGGTAGCAACCACAGGGACCATATCCAAACTATGTGGATGATAACCTTTGTGACAACATGTCTTTGAAGTTGGAATATTGAGAAAAGGAATGATTGTTATGAAACCATACCCAAGGATAAACAGACCAATGGAAAGGAAAATGAATTCCACAGAGTGGAATCTAGACAATAATAAGTGTGTGAATTGTTACCTCAAGGGTATGGTGTAGTGAACTGAAGGTAATGTTGGAATATGGAATGATAGTAACCCCAAGAGTCAGTTAAAGCTATCCAAGTATTCAAGTGAACCCACAAATCACTGACCTCAGGATTGATAAAGATCAAGCCCTGCCTTTGTGAAGGAAGAAACTTGGAAGAAGCTACGACTGATCAGCAAACGTTTTTCTTAGGAGTATACGAAAACCTGAGAGTTGTGAAGAAACGATAGATGTTTTTTGCTTAGCTTGCAGAATCAATGGATTTATCCAAACTTAGTTCGTTGACAAGAGAAATTTCTGCAACGCTTGTGAGGAAGCCCAAGTGCTAGAATACGAGATTCACTAAACCTTATACAAGGTAATGATTTCAGTGCGACATGGCTTGGCCACCATGATGACTTACTCTTATCATTCTCTTGCTATTCGGGACGATAAATCTAAGTGACTTACCCATAGTAAAGAGACGACGCTCCTTGAAGATTTTGTTTAATACTTAGAATGGTATGAAGAAAACCCCTTGTACATGACAGTTGTTATCACCCGTAGGAATTTTACGGTGAGGAATGAAGCCAAGACCCATTTTCACTGCAGGATAACCACAAATGGTAGACCACCATGAGGTATTCGATAAGTTATTTAGAATGATCATGAGACCTATTAGTTAAGAAGACCCAGTATTGGAAGAAATTCATTTTGTTATGAGAACACGAGATTTTGATTAAATGGAAGAGCATCACCGAAGGAGCTATCATGAAGAATGTGAACAGATAGATGCACCCACAAGATCGCCATGACTTTTCAAGGACCAGTAACTCTCATTTTAAGTGTGGTAGCCCCACACTTCCAGGTCAATGGTTTTGTTAGAAGACCACAAGCCCTAACCTATTTCTTTCTAGCCCTTTTGAATCTCGAGGACGAGATTCATTTTAAGTGTGGTAGGTTTGTAACATCCCTAATTTTCGGAATGTTATAATAAATATTAGAATGATTGTTTGTTTGATTGAGTGATTGAATTGAGTGAAAATTTGAAACTTTTTGAAAACTTTTGAATGACAGGGAACGACATGACTTTCCCATATGCTTTTGGAATTCGAATTCCTACATTTCAAATCAGTGAGAGAAGATGACATGACTTCTTCAATATAAAAATATTTGAAGAGTGAAATTTGAAAACATTTGAATTTTTTTGATATGGAGTTCTTTTCATATTTTGATTTCCAATTTGAATTTTGGAAGAATTCAAATACCCTTGACAAGATTTTGAGAGGAGTAACATGACACTCCACACCAAGGTCATTTTTTGAAGTATTTGAACCATAAAACCCGGGGGGTTATTTGAAAAATTTATTGCAAAAGAATTAAAATCACATTAGGCATTTTCGGAAAATAATTTTTTAAGTATTTATTTTGACCGTGGAAAAACGTTTATTAAATTGCATTTAATTCCTTGATCATTTTGGTATATAAAACTTGATTTTTCGGAAATGTTTTGATTGCCCAAAACATAGTTTCCTTCTCTGGTTTTAAATAAAAGGAAAGAAATCTTCTTTTATTAGGAAACCCGAAGCCCATTAGGAAAGACCCGGCCTGTGTCTCCCTCTCACCAGATCCGAAATTAATTTGGATCGACCACCGACCTCTCTGTCCTTTCCCTCCCTCTCACTAACGTCCCGGTCCCACCACCCGACCGAAACCACCGCCGGTCACCTTCCTTCTTTCCTCCCTCCCTCTTTTGTTTCCCTCGCCGGCGAGATCACCGAGACGGATCTCTCTATTTCCTTTCCTTTCTACGACCACCGAGGCTGCCTATAAATACAGGAGCTCGCCCTCGACCCGTTCCCCCTCTGAAACCCCACCGCTCATGCGCTGCCCTCGCCACAATCGCTCGCCGGAGCTCTCGACCACTGCCGCGCCATTGCTGACCCACTGCTCGCTTCCGACCTCCCGAGACACCGCACTCACTACCAACCACCTTGCCACCCTCGCCCGCATCCCCCAGTGCAGTCGCCCGTGCTCCGCACCCACCAAAGCTCCTTCACGGATGACCACCCGAAGACCCTCGCCGCTCCCGAACTCGCCGTCGTCGACACCATCGTCCCCGAGCCGTTTCAGCGCCACCAGACGAATCGCCATCTTCGCCCGCGTCGACCGGTGCCATCAGCCGTGCCGGAGGACCACCGGAGCGTCGCCCCCCATCACCTCGCCGCCTCGGACATCGCCGGAGCTCTCGTCAGACTCCACCACCGCCGCGGTGAGCTTCCCCTTCTCTCTCCCCCGTCCGATCTAAATGAACAGCTCAGATTAGAAGGCTCGTACCCCTGCGGTTTAATTAAAAGAACCGGTCGGTTTTATTTATTTTTAGTTAGACTGAACCATTTTTCTTTAAATATCGGTCGTCCGCTCGAATCGTTAGATCACGCACACCCTTTAGCCAATCAGAAGCCGCCACGTCACCCCTGTCCGTTAGTTAGATTTTTCTATTTTTTCTGTTTCTGTTTTAAAAAAACAGAATAGTTCTGTTTTTTGTTTTCTTTATAACTTTTATGTTTTTAATTATTTTTATTTGATTCTTTTTGCATCGTGTCACAAATTTTATGTAGTTTATGTAGATATAAAGTTTGACCATATTTGAATAATTTAAAATTGATTTTAAACATATAGGTTTTAAATCTTATTTTCTGATTATCTTGAGTTTAAAAATTTATTTTTAGTTGATTCTTTTTGCTACTGGTCACTAGTGATCTTAGCTATCAGTAGGTAGAATTTGATAATTTTTAGAATAATTGAAATTAGTATTTTCAACAAAACAGATTCTGTTTTAGTTCTTTTTAGGATTATTACTATTTCTTTTGTTTCAAATTGTTTTAATTTATTTTCGTTTATATTAGTTGATAGATTTGATAAAGTTTTCTGTTAGATAAAAGTAGCCCTTCAAACAAATATTATTTTATTAGGTGATTGCATGGAATCAATTCTAGTTCAATTACAACTTGCAATTGATTTCCATTGCTAGTTTGATTTGCTATTTGAAAATACCTTTAATAAAATTGTTTTATATAATATAATTTCTGTTGACTTAGTTGTTAAATATTTTGTTTTTTGTTATTTTAATATTTTATTGTTTTACTTGTTGTTAAGTTTATTAGGCAAAAACTTATGTTGTTTAGAGTATTGTTTTCATAGTTTTTACTTGTTCTTCAAAAGTAATTCTTCTTGCTATTAAAATATTTACTAAAATACTTTTGTTATACTTTACTTTGTTTTTGATTTTGTGTTTTTACTTTTGAAAATAGGATTTACTTGTGGAGAAAACCAACCTTAGTTGTATTGCTGAAACTTAGTTGTTTTGAGTTTTGTCTTAAGTATTTCCTTCATCACAACCTTGTTGCTTTTGGTTTTGTGTTACTTTGTGATTGTTAGAATTGCTTGCTAGTATGATTGCTTATATGAATGCAATGGTTGATTATACAGATTTTTCATCGGAGAGTGACGAATAGTCTATCAAGTTATTTCTGAGAGCGATTTTATTCTTCATCAACAGTATAGGCAAGTTCACTTTGACCATCTATTTCATACCTATGTTTTGTTGCATGTAGTGATATCCTTCAACAAATCCCTCCAGTAGTGCTATTGAAATTCTTGTAGTTGAGTAGAATGCATGAGGTAGGAACCAACCACTTGTTACTAAAGCCCCGGGAACGTTAGTTATTTTTATGCTATGCTAAAGTAGACGGGGTTTGGTATGAGTGTTCGTGAGTGGTGTGAGAAGGCGGGATCTACGTCAAGATGACAACTTCTTGAAGGCATCATCAAGTCCTGCATCGTCAAGACCTCAAGACTTCAAGACTCGAGAAACAAGTTTTCAATACACACTACTGGGTGAAGGATGGTTGATTGGGCACCCCTGGAGTAACCAGTGGATGGCCGGGATGCATGGAGAAGCGCCATGACATCTTGCGGAAAGCTTCACCCAGACTCAAAGAGACGGATGAATACTTCATGCCCGGAAGCTTACCTGTGTAGCCAAAAGTCATTATGGGCTTTGGCTTGGTTGATCTTTGTTGTGACTCTGGCTGGGCAGTGCTACGAGATATATTCGACGTTAGGAATGGATGGGCACTGATAGTAGTCAGGGAAACACTCTAAAAGACCATGTTTCGTTCATCCTGTTCTCAAACACCCGGCAGTGCGAGGACTTACCAGGAGGGAATGAATCTTGTGGGTAAAGTACACAACACTCTGCAGAGTTAAACCTAATCGATTAGCCGTGTCCCCGGTTACGGACAATTTGAGCCTCTGGACTTGGATCTATCTCTGAACTCTCAACACTAGACTGATAATTAATTGTGGGCAACTTATGATACTTGTGGGCATTAAGACATCGGTTGGCGGAACCATGTCATGTTAGGTAACTCTGTAGTGCAAATTCCTGATATTCCTTTGTTGTAGGAAAAGAAATAAAATCAGATTTTATGCAAAAACTCAGACACTGAGCCACAAAGCCTTACTGCATATAGAATAGTTTTTATCTGCTGTTCCACTATGGTGATCTTGTCGGTACATTCAATGTACTGACCTACACGGCTGCAATGTCTCATGTTGTAGATACTCTTCTTCGACGAGTAAGAGATATGATTCAGGGTTAACATACTTTCTCTACTTGGATCATATGCACTTATGATTGGAACTCTAGCAAGCATCCGCAACTACTAAAGATCATTAAGGTAAAACCCAACCATAGCATTATAAGGTATCAAGTCCTCTTTACTCCCATATGAAACAACCCACCTACTCGGGTTTATGCTTCTATCACTCAAGCAACCCGCCATAGGAAAATCATGAGCACAATGCAACACCCTACAGTGAGGATTCCTCACGCTTGCGGGACACGGAGGGCACCATCAGACAGCACCAATAACAAAACATGCAACTCAAACCAATCATGATCATCAATAAACCAACAAGACAACAAAAATCTACTCAGACATCATAGGATGGCAACACATCATTGGATAATAATATGAAGCATAAAGCACCACATAAAAGTAGAGGGTACAGCGGGTTGCGGGAGAGTGGACCGCTATAGATAGATGGGGGAAGGTGATGGAGGTGTTGATGAAGATGGCGGAGTTGTTGAAGTAGATTGTCGTCACGATGATGGCCCCGATGATGGCCACGATGATTCTGGCCTGTCACCGTTTCTTTAATATCCAGACATCCGTAACTCCGATCGGGCTGAAATTTTGAGGGGAACTTTATCCAAAAACTAGCTTTCTTATGGCCAGAGGACAGATCCAAGCGAGCTAATGGGTGTCCACAAGCCCTCAGAGTGCGCCCTACCCCCCAGGGCACGCCCTCCTAGCTTGTGGGCCCCTCGGGCACCGCCTTCTGTTGATTCCACTTCCTAAAATTCACATACATTCCAAACAAATCTCCATACGTTTTTAACCCATTGGGACTTCGTTTGATATGATTTTTCTGCAAAACAATAACATGCAACAAACAGGAAGTGGCACTGGGCACTGGATCAATATGTTAGTCCCAAAAATAATATGAAAAGTTGCCAAAAGTATATGAAAATTGTAGAATATTGGGATGAAACAATCAAAAATTATAGATACAATAGAGATGTATCACATATAAACTAAAAAGTGCATGAAAACCTCTGCTTCCCTCTGCGAAGGTCCTATCTTTTACCTTTATGTATTTACTTTTATGCAAGAGTCAATGTACTCATCTCTATTCCTTTTTATTTTTCTATTTTTGCAATCATCATGTGGTTAGGAAAGATCTAGGCACATATGTCTAGTTGGATATGGGTGAGCATGAGTTATTATTGTTGACATCACCCTTCAGGTGAATACGTTGGGAGGCGAAACTATTAGCCCCTATCTTCCTATGTGTCCGATTGAAACTTTTTGCCCATGGGTATGATGTGAGTGTTAGCAATCATAGAAGACTAAATGATGGTTGAGTATGTGGACTTGCCAAAAGGCTCCAACACGACACCCTTCTTGAAACTAGGATGAATTTTAGTTGCAAAGTTGACTGAGAACATAGTTTGTTGGTTTCCAATAAGGTTTATGCTTTATACTTCTATGTTGTGATGAATTTTTACTTGTTCATGAGAAGTTATATGATGTTTTTATGAAATAAAAGTTATATGAAAAATTTCTATGACAAAGTTTGTTGCTTCTATAATAATAACCATGATGCTATTATGTCCGTATTTTTTTATCGAGACCTCTCTCTCTCTCTCAAACCATGTGGACATATTTTTCGATATCTGCTTTCGCTTGAGGACAAGCAAGGTCTAAGCTTGGGGGAGTTGATACGTCCATTTTGAATCATGTTTTCCTATTGTTATTTACAATGTTTTTATGAATAATAATGCTTCATGGAGTATTTCTAATGCCTTTTCTCTCATAATTTGCAAGGTTTGCACAACGAGGGAGAATACCGACAGCTGGAAATCTGGAGCTAAAAAAGCATGTTAAAGATACCTATTCTACACATCTTCAAATGATTTGAAACTTCAGAGGGATTTTTTATGGAATATATGAGGAATATTGGATTAAATAACTACCGGAGGGGGCCACCCTAGTGAGCACAAGACACCAGGGCGCGCTAGGCCCCCAGGCGTGCCCTGGTGGGTTGTGCTTAGCACGGCCCTCCTCCGGAGCCCATCTTCTGGTATATAAGTGGTTTTGACCTATAATAAATAAGGGGAGGGATTTCGGAACGAAGCACCGCCGTCTCGAGGCGGAACTTGGGTAGGAGCACTTTTGCCCTCCGGCGGAGTGATTCAGCCGGGGGAACTTCCCTCCCACAGGGGGAAATCGAAGCCATCGTCATCACCAACACCCCTCTCATATGTGGGAGGCCATTTTTCATAAACATCCTCAACAGCACCATCTCGTCTCAAACCCTAGTTCATCCCTTGTGTTCAATCTTTGTATCGGAACCTCAGATTAGTACCTATGGGTGATTAGTAGTGTTGATTACCTTGCGTAGTTGATTGCTATATGATTTATTTGGTGGAAGATTATATGTTTAGATCCATTATGCTATTGAATACCCATATGATCTTAACCATTAATATTTTTTGTGAGTAGTTACCTTTGTTCTTGAGGTCACGAGAGAAGTCATGTTGCAAGTAATCATGTGAATTTGATATGTGTTGAATATTTTGATGATATGTATGTTGTGATTCCCTTAGTGGATTCATGTGAACGTCAACTAAATGACAATTCACCATCCTTGGACCTAAAGTAAGGCACTGTGGAGTAGTTATTAGATGATGGGTTGCTAGAGTGAAATAAGCTTAAACCCTAGTTTATGCACTACTTCGTAAGGGGCTGGTTTGAATCCACATGTTTAATGCTATGGTTAGACTTTGTCCTGACACTTTTCATGTATTTGCGGATGCTTGCGAGTGGGTTAATCATAAGTAGGTTGTAAGTTAAAGTACGTGCAACACCTTAGCACCAGTCCACTCACATATGAAATTATCAAAGTAGAGAACACGAATCAAACCAACATGATGAAAGTGACTAGATGAAATTCCCGTGTACCCTCAAGAACACTTTGCTCATTATAAGAGATAGTTTTGGTAGTCCTTTGCCACAAAAGGATTGGACTACCTTGCTGAACTTTATCTATTGTTATCATTACTTGCTTCTTACCAATTATCTTGCTATCAAACTATTGGGGAACGTTGGATGGGAAATAAAAAATTTCCTACGCACACACAAGATTATCCATGGTGATGAGCATCTACGAGAGAAGAGATTGGATCCACATACCCTTGTAGATAGCTAAGCGATAAGCATCAAGAAACTCGGTTGATGCACTCGAACGTCTTCGCGATCCAAATCACATTCGTCCCGCGATCCAATCATGATCCGTCCCGATCTAGTGTCGAAAAGACGACACCTCCATGTTCAGCACATGTACAGCTCGATGATGTCTCCGCCTCCTCGATCTAGCGAGCAAGGTCGGAGTATTAGATGAGTTATATAGTAACACGACGGCATGGTGGTGACGGTGGTGGTGTTATCCTGGTAGGGCTACGCCTAGCGCTACCGAAACCGCGAACGGAGGAGAAAGTAATCTAGGGAGAGAGAGGGGCGCCAAGGGCTTCGTGTGTGATCTTGGGGCGCCCCTGCCCTCTATATATAGGTGGAGGGGCGTGGAGATCAGCCCCTCCAAGACCTATGGTGCAGCCAAGGGGGAGGAGTTGGACTCCTAGTCCAATTCCCTCCCTTTCCATAAACAGGTGGACTTTCCACCTCTCCCAATCCACCTGGGCCTTGAGGGACTTGTGAGCCTGGCCCATTAAGGCCAGGGCACCTCCCCTCAGCCCATGCAAACCCTTGGGACGTGGTGGATCCCTTTGTGGTCGTCCGGACTCCTCCGGAAGTTTCCATAACCTTCTAGAAGTCTCCTGGTACAATACCAAAAAAAACCAAAACTTTTCCGGTATCCAAAATATGAGTTCCCATATGTAAATATTTACCTCCGGACCATTCTAGAACTCCTCATGATGTCCCAAATCTTATCCGGGACTCCGAACAACCTTCGGTGACCAACATACATAAATCAACAATACCAAATCGTCACCGAATGCTAAGTGTGCAGACCCTGCGAGTTCGAGAACTATGTAGACATGACCGAGACAACTCTATGGTCAATAACCAATAGTGGGACCTGGATGCGCATATTGGTCCCTACATATTCTCCGAAGATCTTTATCGGTTGAACCATGATGTCAAGGATTCAGAAAATTCCGTACGCAGTTCCCTTTGTCCATCGGTATGTTACTTGCCCGAGATTCGATCATCAGTATCTCTGTACCTAGTTCAATCTCGTTACCAGCAAGTCTCTTTACTCGTTCTGTAGGACAAGATCCCGTGACTAACTCCTTAGTCACATTGATTGAAATCTTCTTGTGATGTTGCGTTACCGAGTGGGCCTAGAGATACATCTCCGTCATACGGAGTGACAAATCCCAGTCTCTAGTGAGCCTCTAGTTGACTAGCTCGTGTTATAATTGTGTTAACCGGAAACCGTAATACATGTGTGAATACATAGACCATAACATGTCCCTAGTGAGCCTCTAGTTGACTAGCTCATTGATTAATTGATGTTCACGGTTTCCAGACCATGGACATTGGATGTCGCTGATAACGGTATCACATCATTAGGAGAATGATGTGATGGACAAGACCCAATCCTAAGCATAGCACAAGATCGTGTAGTTCGTTTGCTAAAGCTTTTCAATGTCAAGTATCGTTCCCCTAGACCATGAGATTGTGCAATTCCCGGATACCGTAAGAATGCTTTGGGTGTTCCAAATGTCACAACGTAACTCGGTGGCTATAAAGGTGCACTACGGGTCTCTTCGCAAGTGTGTGTTGGGTTGGCACGAATCGAGACTGGGATTTGCCACTCCGTGTGACGGAGAGGTATCTCTAGGCCCACTCGGTAAGACATCATCATAATGATCTCAATGTGACTAATGAGTTAGTCACGGGATGATGTATTACGGAACGAGTAAAGAGACTTGCCGGTAACGAGATTGAACAAGGTATAGAGATACTGACGATCGAATCTCGGGCAAGTATTATACCGATAGACAAAGGGAATTGTATACGGGATTGATTGAATCCCCGACATGATGGTTCATCCTATGAGATCATCGTGGAGCATGTGGGAGCCAACATGGGTATCCAGATGCCGCTGTTGGTTATTGACCGGAGAAGTGTCTCGGTCATGTCTACGTGTCTCCCGAACCCGTAGGGTCTACACACTTAAGGTTCGATGACGCTAGGGTTATAGGGAAATGGTATACATGATTGCCGAAGGTTGTTCAGAGTCCCGGATGAGATCCCGGACGTCACGAGGAGCTTCGGAATGGCCCAGAGGTAAATATAGATATATAGGAAGTCCAGTTTTGGTCACCGGAAAGTTTTCGGGCTCATCGGTAGTGTACCGGGAGTGCCGGGAGGGTGCCGGAGGACACCCCGGGAGGGGTGTGACGACCATAGGACTTTGTGGGCCCTTAGAGGAGGTGTGCCAGCCCTTAGTGGGCTGGCCAAGACCTTCTAGAAAGGCCCATGCGGCTGGGATAAAGAGATAAAGGGAAAAAGGATTTAAAAGGAGGAGATCCACCTCCCTTGTGGGAGGTGGACTCTTCTCCACCTTCGGCCGAACCTCTCCTCCTTGGAGGAGGGGCCAAGGAAGCCCTCCCTCTCCCTCCTCCTATATAAATTCAAGGTTTTGGGCTGATTTGAGACACGACTTATTTCTCTCTCGGTGCAGCCCTACCCTTCCTCTTCCTCGTTCTTCGTAGCGCTTGGCGAAGCCCTACCGGAGTTCACGTAGCTCCACCGTCACCATGCCGTCATTCTGCCGGAGCTCTCCCTCAACCTCTCCTTCCTCCTTGCTGGATCAAGTCATAGGAGACGTCATCGGGCTACACGTGTGTTGAACGCGGAGGCGCCGTTGTTCGGCGCTGAGATCGGAATCCACCGCGATCTGAATCGCTGCGAGTACGACTCCACCAACCGCATTCTTGTAACGCTTCCGCTTAGCGATCTTAAAAGGTATGAAGATGCAATCTCTCCCCACTCGTTTCTGGTTTCGCCATGGATAGATCTTGGTGATACGTAGGAAATTTTTTGATTTGCTACTACGTCTCCCAATAGTGGCATCATGAGCTAGGTCTATGCGTAGAATCTATGCACGAGTAGAACACAAGTTGTTGTGGGTGTCAATTTTGTTAATATGCTTACCACTACTAGTCTTATCTTGATTCGGCGGTATTGTGGGATGAAGCGGCCCGGACCGACTTTACACGTACGCTTACGTGAGACTGGTTCCACCGCTTGACATGCACTTGTTGCATAAGGTGGCTAGCGGGTGTCTGTCTCTCCCATCTTAGTCGGATTGGATTCGATGAAAAGGGTCCTTATGAATGGTAAATACCAATTGGCATATCACACTGTGGTTTTGGCGTAGGTAAGAAACGTTCTTGCTAGAAACCTATAGCAGCCACGTAAAAACTTGCAACTACAAATTAGAGGACGTCTAACTTGTTTTTGCAGCATATGCCTTGTGATGTGATATGGGCAAAGAATGTGATGTGATGCATTGTGATGTATGAGATTGATCATGTTCTTGTAATAGGATTCACGACTTGCATGTCAATGAGTATGACAACCGGCAAGAGCCATAGGAGTTGTCTTATTTTATTGTATGACCTGTGTGTCAATCATAAACGCCATGTAATTACTTTACTTTATTGCTAAACGTTAGCCGTAGTAGTAGAAGTAATACTTGGCGAGACAACTTCATGAAGACACAATGATGGAGATCATGATGATGGAGATCATGGTGTCATGCCGGTGACAGTGATGATCATGGTGCCCCAAAGATGGAGATCAAAGGAGCAAGATGATATTGGCCATATCATGTCACTATATTGATTGCGTGTGATGTTTATCATGTTTACATCTTATTTTCTTAGAACGACGGTAGTAAATAAGATGATCTCTCAATAAAATTTCAAGAAATGTGTTCACCCTAACTATGTACCATTGCTAAGGATCGTCGTTCCAAAGCACCACGTGATGATTGGGTGTGATAGGTTCTAACATTCGCATACAACGGGTGTAAGCCAGATTTACACATGCGGAACACTTAGGTTGACTTGACGAGGCTAGCATGTACAGACATGGCCTCGGAACACGGAAGACCGAAAGGTCGAACATGAGTCGTATAGAAGATACGATCAACATGGAGATGTTCACCATGGATGACTAGTCCATCTCACGTGATGATCGGACACGGGCTAGTTGACATGGATCATGTGTCACTTGGATGACTAGAGAGATGTCTATCCAAGTGGGAGTTCATTAAATAATTTGATTATGTGAACTTAATTATCATGAACTTAGTCTAAAATTATCTTTACAATCTATATTGTAGATCCAATGGCCAACGCGAATGTCACCCAAATCTTCAACGCGTTCCTAGAGATAACCAAGCTGAAAGATGCTGGAAGCAACTATGCGGACTGGGTACGTGGCTTGAGGATCATCCTCATAGCTTCCAAGAAATTGTATGTACTTGATGCACCACTAGGTGACCCACCCCTTCTCCCAGCAGAGCAAGACGTTGCGAACGCTTGGCATTCTCGCTGCGATGATTACTCCCTTGTTCAGTGCGGCATGCTTTACAGTTTAGAACCAGGGCTCCAAAAGCGTTTTGAGCAACACGGAGCATATGAGATGTTCCAAGAGCTGAAACTGGTTTTCCAAGCTCATGCCCGGGTCGAGAGATATGACGTCTCTGACAAGTTCTTCAGCTGTAAGATGGAGGAGAATAGTTCTGTCAGTGAGCACATCCTCAAGATGTCTGGGCTACACAACCGCTTGACTCAGCTGGGAGTTAATCTCCTGGATGATTCGGTCATTGACAGAATCCTCCAGTCGCTTCCACCTAGCTACAAGAGCTTTGTGATGAACTACAACATGCAAGGGATGGAGAAGTCCATTCCTGAGTTGTACTCGATGCTGAAATCAGCAGAGGTTGAGATCAAAAAGGAGCATCAAGTGTTGATGGCAAATAAGACCACTAGTTTCAAGAAAGGCAAGGGTAACTTCAAGAAGGACGACAAAGCTATTGCCGTGCCCGGTAAGCAAGTTGTCGGGAAGAATAAGAACGAGAATGGACCCAAGCCTGAGACTGAGTGTTTTTATTGCAAGGGTACTGGTCATTGGAAGCGGAACTGCCCCAAGTACTTAGCGGATAAGAAGGACGGCAACATTAAAGGTATATGTGATATACTTGTTACTGATGTGTACCTAACCAGCGCTCATAGTATCTCCTGGGTATTTGATACCGGTGCAGTTGCTCACATTTGTAACTCCAAGCAGGAGCTGCGGAATAAGCGAAGGCTGGCAAAGGACGAGGTGACGATGCGTGTCAGGAATGATTCCAAGGTCGATGTGATCGCCGTCGGCACGCTACCTCTACATCTACCTTCGGGATTAGTGTCAAACCTTAATAATTGTTATTTAGTACCAGCTTTGAGCATGAACATTGTATCTGGATCTCGCTTGATGCGAGATGGCTACTCATTTAAATCTGAGAATAATGGTTGTTCTATTTATATGAGAGAAATGTTTTATGGTCATGCCTCGCTGGTCAATGGTTTATTTTTGATGAATCTCGAACGTGATGTCACACATGTCCATAGTGTGAGTACCAAAAAGTGTAAGGTTGATAATGATAGTCCCACTTACATATGACACTGCCGCCTTGGTCATATTGGTGTCAAACGCATGAACAAGCTCCATACTGATGGACTTTTGGAGTCTCTTGATTTCGAATCATTTGACATGTGCGAAGCATGCCTCATGGGCAAGATGACCAAGACTCCGTTCTCCGGAACAATGGAGCAAGCAACTGACTTGTTGGAAATAATACATACCGATGTATGCGGTCCAATGAGTGTCGAGGCTCGTGGTGGCTATCGTTATGTTCTCACCCTCACTGATGACTTGAGTAGATATGGGTATGTCTACTTAATGAAACATATGTCTGAAACTTTTGAAAGGTTCAAGGCATTTCAGAGTGAGGTAGAGAATCAACGTGACAGGAAAATAAAGTGCCTATGATCTGATCTTGGCGGAGAATATTTAAGTCACGAGTTTGGCACGCACCTAAGGAAATGTGGAATTGTTTCACAACTCACGCCCCCTGGCACACCTCAGCGAAATGGTGTGTCTGAATGTCGTAATCGCACTCTATTAGATATGGTACGATCTATGATGTCTCTTACCGACTTACCGCTATCATTTTGGGGATATGCATTAGAGACTGCTGCATTCACTTTAAATAGGGCACTGTGAAAATCTGTTGAGACGACACCGTATGAATTATGGTTTGGAAAGAAACCTAAGCTATCGTTTCTAAAAGTTTGGGGATGCGATGCTTATGTGAAGAAACTTCAACCTGAGAAGCTCGAACTCAAAGCGGAAAAGTGTGTCTTCATAGGATATCCCAAAGAGACTATTGGGTATACCTTCTACCTACGATCAGAGGGCAAAGTCTTTGTTGCCAAGAATGGATCCTTTCTCGAGAAAGAGTTTCTCTTGAAAGAAGTGAGTGGGAGGAAAATAGAACTTGATGAGGTAATTGTACCTCCACTCGAACCGGAGAGTAGCACAGCACATGAAGTTGTTTCTGTGGAGCCTACACCGGCTGGAGAGGAAGTTAATGATGATGACCATGAAACTTTAGATCAAGTTACTATTGAACGTCGAAGGTCCACTAGGAAAAGTTTCGCACCAGAGTGGTACGACAACCCTGTTCTGGAGATCATGTTGTTGGACAACGGTGAACCTTTGAACTATGAAGAAGCAATGGCGGGCCCGAATTCCAACAAATGGCTTGAGGCCATGAAATCCGAGATAGGATCCATGTATGTGAACAAAGTATGGACTTTGGTGGACTTTCCTGATGATAAGCGAGCCATTGAAAATAAATTGATCTTTAAGAAGAAGACTGGCGCAGGTGGTAATGTGACCGTCTATAAGGCTCGGCTTGTCGCTAAGGGTTATCGACAAGTTCAAGGAGTTGACTACGATGAGACTTTCTCACTCGTAGCGATGCTGAAGTCTGTCCGAATCATGTTAGCAATTGCCGCATTTTATGATTATGAGATCTGGCAAATGGACGTCAAAACAGGATTCCTTAATGGCTTCCTGAAGGAAGAACTGTATATGATGCAACTGGAAGGTTTTGTCGATCCTAAAGATGCTAACAAAGTATGCAAGCTCCAGCGCTCCATCTATGGGTTGGTGCAAGCATCTCAGAGTTGGAACATTCGCTTTAATGAGGTGATTAAAGCATTTGGGTTTGTACAGGTTTATGGAGAACCGTGTATTTACAAGAAAGTGAGTGGGAGCTCTGTAGCATTTCTCATATTATATGTGGATGACATACTGATAATGGGAAATGATATAGAACTCTTGGAAAGTATAAATGCCTGCTTGAATAAGTGTTTTTCGATGAAGGACCTTGGAGAAGCTGCTTATATATTAGGTATTAGGATCTATAGAGATAGATTGAGACGCCTCATAGGTCTTTCACAAAGCACATACCTTGAAAAGATATTGAAGAAGTTCAATATAGATCAGTCCAAGAAGGGGTTCTTGCCTGTGTTAGAGGGTGTGAGATTGAGTACGACTCAATGCCCGACCACAACAAAGGATAGAGAAGAGATGAGTGTCATCCCCTATGCTTCAGCCATAGGCTCTATTATGTATGCCATGCTGTGTACCAGACCTGATGTGAACCTTGCCATAAGTTTGGTAGGGAGGTACCAAAGTGATCCCGGAGCGGAACACTGGACAACGGTCAAGAATATCCTGAAGTACCTGAAAAGGACAAAGGACATGTTTCTCATATATGGAGGTGCTGAAGAGCTCGTCGTAAAGGGTTACGTCGATGCTAGCTTCGACACAGATCCGGACAACTCCAAGTCGCAAATCGGATACGTGTATATTTTGAACGGAGGGGTAGTCAGCTGGTGCAGCAGCAAGCAAAGCGTCGTGGCGGCATCTACATGTGAAGCGGAGTACATATCTGCTTCGGAAGCAGCAAAGCAAGGAGTCTGGATGAAGGAGTTCATCACCGACCTAGGAGTAATTCCAAGTGCGTCAGGCCCGATGACTCAATTCTGTGAAAACACTGGAGCTATTGCCCTTGCGAAGGAGCCCATGTTTCACAACAAGACAAGACACATCAAGCGCCGCTTCAACTCCATCAGTGATTACATTCAGGAGGGAGATATAGATATTTGTAAAGTGCATAGGGTTCTGAATGTCGCAGATCCATTGACTAAACCTCTCTCACGAGCAAAACATGATCAACACCAGAATGCTATGGGTGTTCGATTCATCACAATGTAACTAGATTATTAACTCTAGTGCAAGTGGGAGACTGTTGGAAATATGCCCTAGAGGCAATAATAAAATGGTTATTATTGTATTTCCTTGTTCATGATAATTGTCTATTGTTCATGCTATAATTGTGTTAACCGGAAACTGTAATACATGTGTGAATACATAGAACACAACATGTCCCTAGTGAGCCTCTAGTTGACTAGCTCGTTGATCAATAGATGGTCACGGTTTCATGACCATGGACATTGGATGTCGTTGATAACGGGATCACATCATTAGGAGAATCATGTGATGGACAAGACACAATCCTAAGCATAGCACAAGATCATGCTGAGATCGGAATCCACCACGATCTGAATCGCTGCGAGTACGACTCCACCAACTGCGTTCTTGTAACGCTTCCGCTTAGCAATCTTCAAAGGTATGAAGATGAAATCTCTCCCCACTCGTTGCTGGTTTCTCCATGGATAGATCTTGGTGATACGTAGGAAATTTTTTGATTTACTACTATGTCTCCCAACAACTACCACGCTCCACTTGGAGCTATTACAAATGACTACTCCACTATACGTATCTGGATTGCTACTCAGAGTCATCCGTATTGGTATCAAAGCATGCATCGATTTAACCCTTTACGACAAACTCTTTATCACCTCCATAATCGAGAAACATTTCCTTAGTCCTCTAGTTACTAAGCATTATTTTAACCGTTGTCCAGTGATCCACTCCTGGACCAGTCTTGTACCCCCTTGACAAACTCATGGCAAGGCACACACCAGGTACGGTACACAACATGTCATACTATATTGAGCCTATGTCTAAGGCATAGGGGATGAACTTCGTCCTTTGTCTTTCTTCTAACATGGTCGATCATTTTGTATTACTCAACACCATACTTTACATATCAGGCAAGAACTCTTTCTTTGAATGATCCATTTTGAACTCTTTCAAAATTTTGTCAAGGTATGTACTCATTGAAATTCTTGTCAGGCGTCTTGATCTATCTCTATACATCTTGATGCCCAATATTTAAGTAGCTTTATCTAGATCTTCCTTTGAAAAACTCCTTTCAAACAACCCTTTATGCTTTTCAGAAATTTTACATTATTTCCGATCAACAATATGTCATCCACATATACTTATCAGAAATTCTATAGTGCTCTCACTCACTTTCTTCTAAATACAAGTTTCTTGCAAACTTTGTATAAACCCAAAAACATTGATCACCTCATCAAAGAGCTTATTCAAACTCCAACATGCTTGCTCCAGTACATAGAAGGATTGCTGGAGCTTGCATACATTTTAGCATCCTTAGGATCGACAAAACCTTCCGGTTATATCACATACAACCTTTCCTCGAGGAAACCATTGAGGAACCTATGTTTTGACATACATCCACCAGATTTCATAATCAAAAAATGCAGCAACTACTAACATAATTCCAGCAAACTTTAGCACCGCTATGGGTGAGAAAGTCTCATCATAGTCAACTCCTTGAACTTGTCAGAAACTTCTTTGTGACAAGTCGATCTTTATAAATGGTGACATTTAACATCAACGTCTATCTTGTTCGTAAAGGTCCATTTGAACTCAACGGCCTGCCGTTCATCAGGAAAGTCTACCAAAGTCCATACTTAGTTTTCATACATGGATTCTTTCTCGAATTTCATGGTTCCTAGCCATTAGTTGGAATTCGGTCCCATGACCACTTCTCCATAGCTCGTAGGCTCATCGTTGTCCAACAACATGACCTCCAAGACAGCATTACCATACCACTCAGGGGTGGAACAAGTCCTTTTCGACCTACGAGCTTCGGTAGTGACTTGATTCGAAGATTCATGATCATCATCATTTGCTTCCACTTCACTTGGTGTAGGCGCTGCAGAAACATATTTTTGTGTCGTGCTACTCTCCAACTTAAGTGACGTTTCAACAACCTCATCAAGTTGTACTTTCCTCCCACTCAGTTCTTCCAAGAGAAACTCTTTTCTCGAGAAAGGACCCATTTTTAGCAACAAACACTTTGCCATTGGATCTGATATAGAAGTTGTACCCAACTGTTTCCTTAGGTTATCCTACGAAGATGCACTTTTCCGCTTTGGGTTCGAGCTTATCAGACATAAGTGTCGTATCCCCAAACTATAAGAAATGATAGCTTAGGTTTCTTCCAAACCATAATTCATACGGTGTCATCTCAATGGATTTAGATGGTGCCCTATTTAAAGTGAATGTACTTGTCTCTAATGCATAACCCAAAATGATAGTGGTAAAACGATAAGAGGCATCATAGTATGCACCATATCCAATAGAGCACGGGTACGATGTTTGGACACACCATCACACTATGGTGTTCAAGGCGGCGTGAGTTGTGAAACAATTTCCACATTGTCTTAAGTTGCATACCAAACTCGTAACTTAGATATTAACCTCCATGATCATATCGTAGACATTTTATCTTCTAGTCACGGTGAACTTCAACTTCACTCTGAAATTGCTTGAACTTTTCAAATGTTTCAGACTTGTGATTCATTAAGTAAATATACCCATATCTACTTAAATCATCAGTGAAGGTACGAAATAACAATACCCACCGCACGATTCAACACTCATTGGACCCCATACATCAACATGTATTAGTTCCAATAAGTTACTTTCCCGCTCCATCATATCGAAAATGGGTTCTTAGTCATCTTACCTAAGAGGCATGGTTCGCATGTCTCAACCGATTCAAAATCGAGTGAGTCCAAAGATCCATCAACATGGAGTTTCTCCATGCGTTTCACACCAATAGGACCTTAGCGGCAGTGCCACAAGTATGTGGTACTATCATTATTAACTTTTGCATCTTTTTGCATCAATATTATGAACATGTGTATCACTACGATCGAGATTCAATAAACCATTCACATTGGGTGCGTGACCATTGAAGGTATTATTCATGTAAATAGAATAACCATTATTCTCTAAGTTAAATGAATAATCATATTGCAATAAACACGATCTAATCATGTTCATGCTCAATGCAAACACCAAATAACATTTATTTAGGTTTAACACTAATCTCGAAGGTAGAGAGAGCATGCAATGGTGATCATATCAACCTTGGAAACACTTCCAACACACATCATCACCTCGCCCTTAACTAGTCTCCGTTTATTCCGAGTTACTAACATTAGCAACTTCATCGGTATCTAATACCCAGGTGCTACTAGGAGTACTAGTAAGGTACACATCAATAACACGTATATCAAATATACTACCGTTGACATTGCCAGCCTTCTTATCTACCAAGTATCTAGGGTTGTTCCGCTTCATTGACCGCTCTCCTCATAAATGAGCACTTAGTCTCGGGTTTGGGTTCAACCTTGGGTTTATTCACTGGAGTAGCTACTGGCTTGCCATTCATGAAGTTTCCCTTGCCCTTCTCGAAACTAGTGGTTTTACTGACCATCAACATTTGATGCTCCTTTTTTATTTCTACCTTCATGGTGTCAAACATCGCGAATGGCTCATGGACCATCTATTTCATCCCTGGCATGTTTATAGTTCATCACAAAGTTCTAGTAGCTTGGTGGCAGTGACTTGGAGAACTATATCAATCACTATCTTATCTGGAAGATCAACTCCCACTCGATTCAAGAAATTGTAGCACCCAGACAATCTGAGCACATGCTCACCGATTGAGCTATTCTCCTTCATCTTGCAGGCAGAGTATCTTGTTGGAGGTCTCATACGTACCTCTCAACACGGGCACCAGCCTTAAATCCAATTTCATCTCTTGGAACATCACATATGCTCCGTGACGTTCAAAATGTAATTGGATCCTCAATTCTAAGCCATAATGCATGACGCACCGAACTATCAAGTAGTCATCAGAACATGCCTGTCAACTATTCACAACATCCATTGATGATGCTTGAGGTGTTGGTGCACTGAGCGGTGCATCAAGGACATAAGACATTTGTGCAGCAATGAGGACAATCCTCAGATCACGGACCCAGTCCGTATTATTGCTAACATCATCTTTCAACTCTATTTTTCTCTAGGAACGTATCAAAGTATAGGGGAGCTACAATGCAAGCTATTGACCTACAACATTATTTGCAAATATATTTTTACTATGTTCATGATACTAAAGAGCTCCCACTCAAATTGACATCCCTCCGGCCATCTGAGTGCAACATGATCCAAATCCACCAACCCAAGTCTGATCATCACATGATATGAGGTGGTTTCAATGGTGAACATCTCCTTGTTGATCATATCTACTATATGACTCATGTTCGACCTTTGGATCTCTTGTGCTTCGAGGCCATGTCTGTACTACTAGGCTCATCAAGTTTAACCCAAGTGTTCCGCTTGCGCAACACTGGCTTGCACCCATTGTATGCGAACGTAGAGTCTATCACACACAATCATCACATGGTGCTTCGAAACGAAGAACCTTCACAATGGTGCACACTCGGGGAGACCACAATTTTATTTTGAAATTTTAGTGAGGGATCACCTTATAATGCTACTGTCATCCTAATCAAAACAAGGTGCATAAAAGGTTAACATCACATGAAAATCATAAGTGATATGATATGGCCATGAACTTGTGCTTTAGATCTCCATATCCAAAGCAGTGGCATGATCTCCATCGTCACCGGCATGACACCATGATCTCCATCAACGTGTCGCCATGAGGTTTTTGCGCTAACTATTGCTTCTACAACTATTCCTAACTCGTAGCCAGAAATTAAAGCAAAAAGGAGAAAATAAATTAAAGATAACCCTATGGCTCTTGCCGGTTGTTGTTCTCATCGACGTGCAACTCATGTCATTCTATACAAAACATGATCATCTCATACATCACATATATCTCATCATGTCATTGGCCATATCATATCACATCATACCCTGCAAAAACAAGTTAGACGTCCTCTAATTTGTTGTTGCATGTTTTACATGGATGCTATGAGTATCTACCAAGAACGATTCTTACCTACACAAAACCACAACGGTGATACCATTGTTGGGAAACCTTGCATGGGTAACAAAAAAATTCCTATGCACACACAAGATCTATCCACGGTGATGAGGATCTATGAGAGGAGAGATTGGATCCACATACCCTTGTAGATCACTAAGAGGGAAGCGCTAAGAAATGTGGTTGATGTAGTTGAACATCTTCGCGATGAAAATTGCAATCCCTCTCGCGATCCAATCACGATCCGTCCCGATCTAGTGACGAATGGATGACACCTCTGCGTTCAGCACACGTACAGCTCGATGACGTCTCTGCCTCCTCGATCCAGCGAGAGAGGTAGGAGTAGTAGATGAGTTCACCGACAACATGACGGCGTGGTGGTGGTGGTGGTGGTGCTATCCCGGCAGGGCTACGCCTAGCGCTATCGAAACCGCAAACAGAGGAGAAAATGATCTAGGGAGAGAGAGGGGTGCCAAGGGCTTCTACTGCACTCTTGGGATAGCCCCTTCCCTCTATATATAGGTGGAGGGGTGTGGAGATCAGCCCTTCCAAGCCCTAGGGCGAAGCCAAGGGGGAGGCGTTGGACTCCTTGTCCAATTCCCTCCCTTTCCATAAACATGTGGACTTTCCACCTCTCCCATTGCACATGGGCCTTGAGGGACTTGTGCGCCTAGCCCAATAAGGCCAAGGTGCCTCCCCTCAGGCCATGCAAACCCTTGGGACAAAGTGAAATCCTTGGTGGACTTCCAAACTCCACCGGAAGTTTTTGGAACCCTATAGAAGCTTCCCGGTCAATACCGGAAAAACCCGAAACTTTTTAGGTAGCCAAAATATGACTTCCCATATATAAATCTTTACCATCGGACCATTCCGGAACTCCTCGTGACGTCCCATATCTCATCCGGGACTCCAAAAAACCTTCGGTCACCAACATACATAACTCAACAATACCAAATTATCACCGAACGTTAAGTGTGCAGACCCTACAGGTTCGAGAACTATGCAGACATGACTGAGACGACTCTATGGTCAATAACCAATAGCGGGACCTAGATGTCCATATTGGTTCCTACATATTCTACGAAGATCTTTATCGGTCAAACCACGATGGCAAGGATTCACACAATCCCGTATGTAGTTGCCTTTGTCCATCGGTATGTTACTTGCCCGAGATTCGATCGTCGGTATCTCCATACCTAGTTCAATCTCGTTACCGTCAAGTCTCTTTACTCATTTCGTAACACAAGATCCCGTGACTAACTTCTTAGTCACATTGCTTGCAAGCTTCTTGTTATGTTGTGTTACCGAGTGGGCCCAGAGATACATCTCCGTCATACGGAGTGACAAATCCCAATATTGATCCATGCCAACTCAACAGACACCCTCGAAGATACCTGTAGAACACATTTATAGTCACCCATTTACGCTGTGACATTTGATACACACAAGGCATTCCTACAGTGCCAGGGAGATGCGTGATCTCATGGGCGTACGAACATATACTTGAGATGGATAAAGCAGTAGCAATAAACAGGCAAAATCAATTGCTATGCTTAAAGTTGGGTCTTTTCCATCACATCATTTTACTAATGATGTAATCCCGTTATCAGATAACAACTCATTTCTATGGTCAGGAAACCTTGACCATCTCTGATCAATGAGCTAGTCTAGTAGAGGCTAACTAGGAACATGGTGTTGTCTATGTAGCCACACATGTATCCGTGTTTCCAATTAATACAATTATAGCATGTATAATAAAAAAATATTATGAACAAGGAAATATGATAACAACCAATTTATTATTGCCTGTAGGGCATATTTCCAACGCAAACTACCTATTACCTACACTTTCAATGGTTGTAGAAATTACCTTGCTGAAACCCGCTTGTCATTTCCATTTGCTCCTCGTTGGGTTCGACACTCTTACTTATCTAAAGAACTATGATTGACCCCCTACACTTGTGGATCATCACTCATCAAGCATATTTTACATTGTAGACAAATTGTCTACTACAGGATTTTCAACTCCCTTTCTATCGACAATATGCAAATCAAACTATTGTAGCAAAAGCACCCATCTAATCATTCTAGGCTTAGCATCTTTCTTATCCTAAGATATTTAATAGCAGCATGATTTGTGTGAATAGTAACTTTAGAATCAACAATATAATGTATTAATTTAACACAAGCAAACACGATTGCTAAAATTCTTTCTAAGTAGTCGCATAATTTTTCTAAGGATTGTCCATAGTCTTACTAGCATAATGAATAACATTTATTTACTTATCAACTCTTTAATCAAGTACATCACTTATATAATAATTGCTGGCATCACACATAATTCCAAAGGGTAAATTCCAGTCACGCGGTTGAACAATCGGAGCAGTGATCAAAGCTTTCTTAAAAATTTCAAAGGCTTCTACACAATAATCATCAAAAACAAATGGGACATATTTTTGTAGGAGATTAGTAAGCGGCATAGAAATTTTAGAAAATTCCTTAACGATCTTTCTATAGAAACAAGCATGACCAAAAAAACTTCTTATACCTTTGATATCTTTAGGACATGGCATTTCCTCGATAACATCTATCTTTAATTTATCCACTTCAATGCCTTCATACATCTCAAACGTATCTATAATTTATAATTGTTAAATGCTATTATATTATCACTATTTTTCTTTATATGTCATTTTATATTATTTTCCTAGACTAATCAATTAATGTAGTGCCTAGTTTCACTTCCAGTTTTTGCATGTATTTGGTTTTGCACAAAAAGCATACCTATAGAAGTCCAACACGATGAAACTTTTTGACGATTTGACAACAAGACACCATAGAAGCTTCAAGAGAGACTGAGGGGACTCACGAGGCAGCCACATGAATCGATGGCGCGACTAGGGGTGGGTCACGCCAAATGCCCATGTGGGTCCCCCTGAGCCTCCATTTGACCCTAATTCCAAGTCTACAAATTCCAAAATATCCTATAATGCTCGAAAGCGAACCCGAAAGAATTTTATTGCCGCCACAAGCCTCTATTCCACCACGATACCATATGGAGCACTATTCCGATACTCTTTCGGAGGAGAAGAGTACCATCTTCATCAACCTTCCTTCCTCCATGATGATGTGTGATTAGTTCCACCAGGACCTACGGTTCCATGGTAGTAGCTAGATGGCTTTCTCTCTATCTTTTGATCTGCAATACAATGATCTTCTCTAAGATCAATCCAGTGTAATCTTTTGGCGGTGTGTCTGTTGGTATCTGATGAATTGTGGATTTATGATCAGATTATCCATTGAGTTATATTTGATTCTCTTGAAGTCTCTTTTATATGTGATTTTATAGCAATGCATGTTTCCTGATCTATAAGTCTTCTTTGACCAATTACATGAGTACATCTTGAGAGGGGGTGGTGCATAGTAGTAGATTCAATCTTGTGATGGTCTTCTCAAGTGGCACATGGGGCGAACACATGTATTGTGTTGTTTCCATTAAGGATAAAATGATGACATGTGATCCTAATTATTGATATCTTCCTGTATACATTATGTCATCTTGCTTATTGTGTTACTCTGGTTATTACGAACTTAACACGAGATGCATACTGGATAGCGGTCTTGGGGTGGAGCAAAAGTATCAGATGCAGTTGGATTATAGTCTACTTATCACGAACGTAATACCTATATCACATTATATATGTCATGAATGATCACACTTATAATTATGCGCATTTTTGTCAATTACCCAACAGTGATTTGCTTACATACAGTTCTATGCTTTTGAGAGAGATGCCACTAGTGAACCTATGCCCCCGTGGCTATTTTCCATCAATACAAAACTCCTACAAAAATTGCTCCCGTTGGTCTTTACTACATTTTGCCACTTTGCCTATCACTATGTGCTTTTAATCTTGTAACTAACAGGAACAATGGGAACTGAAATCAAGTGCAAAAAAACAAGAAACCTTCACAAGATCATTATCATCAACATAACATGACAATATACCATGAACAAGGCCAAAAACAACATAGAAGTTGAGTAAATGACACCAACATCCAAAAGTGAAACTAGAAGTTTGGTACATGACACCAAAAGGTGTTAAAGAAGGCACTGAAACTAGTACAAGTACAATGTCTTGTTACACAAGTAATACAACCCAAACATGGTAAATCCTTTTAGAGATGAACCAGAGAAAACCTAGAGGTCAAAGTAGAATGTCAGCTTATCGTTTACTCGGGAAACATCGATCTTGACAATCCTTCCTTGTTGCAATCCAGACTGGCGGACAAAGTCCTTCCATCCACCTGTTACTGCCAAGCGTCCATCCACACGATGCCCACAATTCCAAATATTATATCGTGCTGGGACTATGATGGGTGGACTAATCATAATCAAGTCAACTTCACCACTCTTAGTAACTTTCAACTTGTCGGCTCTTACCTTAGGGATTGTTTGAAACAATACAGATTATGAGCACACGTTATTCAACAATAAGTAACATTCACAACTAAATAATAATATAAGTTAGTAAAATTTCAACCACGAGTAACAAATAAGGATCTGATACATGATAGCAAATATAAGATTATTCAAATTACATTTATAAATAACTAAATTTGCAAAATAGTTTTGCAGGTGCAAAAACCAACCCATCCAATGCAATAGAATTGAAAGTAAATCTAGTCATGAGTTCAAAAGCATCCATGTTTGAAACTAATATCAACTTGCTGCAACCGCAGCTTACCAGCATAGTCTTTATGTCTGAAGGAGTCAAACACAACTTGAAGCTATCAAGAACATGAGTAAAATCCAGTCTAGTTGTAGCAGCATCCTCCTCTTGAGAGGGTACAACATTCTCTGGTGCAACTTGTCTAACCTTTTGGACAGTTGGAACTACAACCTGACTAGGATGTTGATTAAAAGGAGCAGACGAAATGAAGAACACACGATCATGGTGTATCCTAAAAAATAAAATTTTGGCAGATGTAAGTTAATAGGCAACCCAAATTTTGGGAAATGAATACATAAGGTTTTATGTTTAAATATTACCTTTAGATGTCTTGTATCGATCACTTTTAGCTTTAAATCCAAGGACTAAGTGAGGTTTGTTGTCTTTAAAGCATAAAAAGAGTTCGTCACCAACACAAAGACCATGGTCACTAATAAACTTGGTCCAATCTCCATTAGCAAACGTACTTCTATATATTCCTTTACACAAACCAACATTGTATATGTTTCCTTCTACAGATTTGATTTGAATTGTTGAACTGCCCAGAGCATGAACTCTATCACACACATGATATGGAATGACCTAAAAAAATTAAATCTTGTAAGGTGATAAAGTGAGCAAAACTTCATATGAACCAAGTTGTAACATAATTTATCAAGTTGACATGACTTACCAATATATTACAGTTACTCCTATTTCCATTCTTCTTAATCTTCATTGAGAAGAAAGAATTCCTCCTACTTTTCGTCTTACGGATATCACCTTGTTTAAAGGATAAATTGCAGGCGTCGAGTTCAAGCCTTCCTGCATGACCGGCATAGACTTCATAGTCCTAGCAGCAACAACATACAAATATCTCCAATTAATTAAAACATTATACAAAAGTAATGTAATTATATTAATTTGTGGTGCTACTTGTTACACGAGAGTATAAAATTAAATTACCTCACTTTCTATCTTCACGGGCTTGCATTTGCTTGCATCGCTAGCCTTGACACTAGGTGAGATATGAAGGACACCACCTTGAGTATCCATTTATGGTCTTCCAATGAAAATTTTAGTAGTTAAAAACTCATGAACAGTTAAAACCTGCAAATGATCAGGAAGTGCAATGATCAGCATAATCTTAAGCTCGAGAAACACACACACACACCATAATAGTTTAATGTACAGCAAATAATTCTCAAACATACACAATTTAACCATTACAAATACAAAATAGTTTAGATTCAGCTACACACATGCTAACAAGATAACACGCGTACTACTATTGAATTGAGTCTTTTAATGGTGATGTCGAGCAGCGTCTACTCATAATCATAGGTGTCATGCTTCATGTCCTCGTCGATTTGGTCCCTGTTGATAGGCTTGCCATATTAGGTTTTGCAGCATGAACTATAGTATAATTTATATTTTTTCTTGTATGGTGGACCTTCAAGAACACGATTTTATGATTGTCCTCATCAAAAGACATGCAATCAAAATTCTAAGGACCAATTAGGTTATTAAGCTTGATTAGAAGTATGGTAGGGACTTGCAAAGCGATGCCAGTATTCATCATTTTTCACGATGTGTTAACATTCACGTTTGTTTTTTATTTCTTCTTATTTTTGTTCTTAACTGTCTATATTATTGTTGAAATCTGCAAGTCCTTGGTTGGTGGTTAAGATTTAATGTTTATAGATACTTTTTTGAATCCAACATTAATAGTACATATAAAATGGGGAGGTTAACAATGTTCCTTTCTTAAGATAGGGACAAACGAGTTATTTGTTGCCTCAGTTGTGCACTAGTACGATCACACCTAATCATATCAATGGTCCTACCAGCCAGAACCATCTTCATAACTTCAAATCTGATGACTTCCGTGATACTTGGAAATATATTTTAAGAACAAATCCACACGTGAAACAGAACCATAAGAAGAAGGAGGAGATATTGAGGGAGTTTGCTTCAGTTAGATCCACCCAGGATTACTCATCCACCAAGATAGAAATTTGTACTCTCCATTTAGTACTTTCTTCCAAAGACCGAGAACTGTTTAGTCATTTATCTTGTCATGATGATTTACGGTAATCTCGAGATAATTTCTCTTTATTTGATCGGGGCAACGATAAAATTTTAGGCGAACAATAATGTTGAACAAGCTCGACAAGGGGAGTTTGACTAGACATGTGTGACTCACCTACCAAGTGTACATGATGAAGAGTGACATTGTCCTACTTGGGAATGTTATTGCCCCTGCCTTACCTCACGTGCCTAAAAGTCTTTGAATTGCTAAGACTTGGTTATTTCAGATAGTTTCACATCTAATATGAACATGGAAGCGAGTTGCATATCTCATAAATAAAGTGTTTAATATAACAATTTAAATGGTATGAGCTGCACTATCCCACTTTTTTTTAATTGTTGGTGCAAATAGTTTCTCCTGGAGCGCTGATTCAACTTAGCAAGAAAATTAGCTCGGCCTACATCGGACAAAGTGGTGTTTCCTATGGAGCGGTATTTGCTCACACCTCCTCTACAAGCACGTCCATATAAATGGTATGAGACACACTATCCCATATAGTTTTCGGAGGCTTCACTTTCTCCATCTACAACATCCATATGTGAATGTTTTAATCTATACAATTTTCTTCTTCTTCTACGCAGCCATCAAATCATGCCACTAAAAATGCATACTAAGCAATCAATCATCCAAAATATTCACTACATGCCATCAACATCAATCACTACATGTTTGCACTATCCAAACCAGAGAAAATGAGACAGAGAGGGGCGTAGAGGAGGAGAGATATGGGGAGGAGATAAGAGGAGGTCACCGGTAATGGCGAGGCTGGCACGGGCGAAGACGCCGCCTCTTGCAAGGCGGATGGGACGGGGCGGCGGGCGCGGAGGTGACGAGATGGCGGTGGAGGAGACTGGGCGACCGGACGCGAAGGTACTGGGGATGGCGGCGGACGAGACTGGCGGTGGTGTAGGGTACCTGTCGTCGACAGATCTGACGGCGCAGGTCGGGGCAGCCGACTGGCGACGCAAACCCTAACTCATGTCGACTGCTTATGGGTGGGGACGTACAAGTGTGGGGAATGAACACGAGCCTTCTCGCTTGATTCGTTCGTTTTGGGCCTCGCTCGCTGTGGCCTGAGTGGCATTTGGGTCGTAAATACGGTACCCAATAGTGATAGTCATTGATAACAAATCGTTTTCTTTTGAGGGGCTGGGGAAAATCGCCAGAAACATCAAGCTTTGATGATTGTGAAATGCATAAATAATTGTAGGCGGGACAGAAACGAGTTCTTTGTCTATTTTAATTCCCCAAACCAAGATTCTCTAGAATGAGTCGAAAGAACTAACCCTTGAGTTCATGAGCGACGATTTAGATTTGGGTATTCCTATGATCAGCAAGCTGCGATCGTGGTTTACAACTGGAGTCGTGATGCGGCAACGCGCGCCGCTGATGAAATCCACAGCTATGCTATTGGTGCTAATATCCAAGCCCTTATAGCACACGCTCACATGCATGCTTGACCACGAACAGACGCACGCTCGCCAATTTCCCCCGCCGCATTTCAATCAACATCATGTCATTCCCGAGCGTGAACGTATACCGTATTAACGTTCCCTATTCCTTATACATGTATTGCTAGTTAAGTAATTGAACATCTCGCACGATACATAGCTTGCACTTTTGAACCTTTGCTATCATTCTATATGGGCATGACTGGTTGCCTCATTTTTTCTGGCATTTACTAATTTTGTTGTTGGCGTCTTCCTCATCCCGACCTGGCGCATCCCTGTATGCACCAATTCTTCGACTCCTTACCCCCAATGACATTATGGCTGGCTACACCTGGGTGACGCGTCAACAACTATGTTCCCATCTCCTACCAAAAGGGCCCGTGTGTTCCAACGTGAGAAAAAAAGCCATAATCTTCAATGGCCATGAACATATTTTGCTGCATCATCGAGATATACTATCACTTTCAATTTTGAGAAACCATGAACATTTTTTGAAACTCATGCGCATATTTGAAAGCGCGAACATTTTTCTAATTTGTAAATACTTATGAATTCATGACCATTTTCTAAAACCAAGAATATTTTTTAAATTAATGAACGTTTAATTTAATACTATTCACAAACTTTTTTGAAAAATGTGAATAAATTAGACAATTTTCCTAAATTGGCAAACATTTCTAGAAGTGGAGAACATTTTTTTGGAAATTGATGGAACAATGTTTGAATTCACGAACATTTTTTATGTTAGGGATATTTTTTAAATGTAAGAAACATTTTTTATATGTATCATCATTTTTTAATGAATAATTATTTTGTAAGTCACGAACAGTTTTTGAATTTTTAGTATATTTTTCCACTGATGAAATTTTTGCAATTTGAAAATTTTTATTCAATTTCATTAACAATTTTTTAATACATGAGCATTTTAAAAAATCATGAAAAAATATTGTTTTACGAACATTTGTTTTCAATGTTGCAAACATTTTTCAAATAAGTAAACATTTTTTTACACTATCACGAACTTCTTTTGAATGCACAAACATTTTATGATTTATTAAACATTTTGTATCAAAAATTTCGTTTTTTCATTTTTGAAACATTTTAAAATTCCTAAAAAAATTATTTAAAGACAAAGAATAAAGATGGAAAATAGAAAACAAAAAAATTAGAAACATGCCGCTCGGACATGACCGACCAAAACAGGCGCGATGCATCTTCTCCCAGCATACACAGCGTAGTATAGGATCTCTCTACTGCATGGGCCGGCCCAGACAGGAATTATCTTGTGTGAAACGATTTTTATCACTTATGAATGGCATTGGTGGGTAATTCTTGTCAACTGCGAGGGTATTTTGGATGATGGACGATCAAAAACTTGTTCGTTCTTTATTATTAGGTCGAAGCCCACACATGACACAATGACGAGCCGACTCATCCTCCTGTTGCACACAATGATCCAAATCCACAATCGTCATGGGCTGCTTGCACGTTCCTTGGAAAATTTTGATGAACTTCCCCTTCAACTCAGCCCAGGAACTAATGGTGTTGGGTGGCAAGCCCTTCAACCACGTGCGAGCTGGCCCTTCGAGCATCATGATGAAATACTTGGCACATATTGTGTCGCTGACGTCTAACATCTCCATGGCCAGCTCATAGCTTTCAATCCAAGCCTCCGGAGGCAGGTCAGCAGTATAATTTGGGACCTTGCGAGGGCCCTCGAAGTCTTTTGGCAGATGCTCGTTCCGCAAAGCCGGCTCTAAGCACGACACTCCCACGGACCCGGAGGTTATTCCTTCTCCTACCGAGATGGAAGGTGAAGGTTCTTGATGAGCCGCCACCGCTGTCAGAGCCGCCGCCTCTCGCCGTGCTCTTGCCCGATCCACCAGCGCCTGAGCATCCAGAGCCGCCCGGTCATCTCTTGGCGGGTCCCGGTATCGATCACTGCTAGAAACCGTTGGCGACTCATAGCGCCGGCTATAGCTACAGCTAGGGATGGGGGTTGAATGCACGCGACTCCGGCTGTAAGTGTACTTCTCCTGCTGGGCCATTGTCGTCTGCAGGTATCCAATGGCGTTCCGCACCTCCTCCACGAAAGGCGCCTCGTCCGGGATTGGGATTGTACCAAGTCGAGTTTCTTCCGCGACCATGTTCTCCGCCGGGTTGGAATAATGACCCGCCAGGGTTGGGAAAGACATTGGGGAGGCCTGGTTCCGTCAAGGCGGGTCAAGCTGAACCACCGGCCGGCTTCCAGGTACCTCTGCAATCCTTCATGTTCCCTATGTATTGAAAAGATTCCTGGCCTCGTACTGATCCGGTAAGCGGGACTGATGCCTCATCCGTTGAACCGCCGTTGCAGATTGCTGCTCCAGCTCCAGGCGGAAAGCATCCGCCCTAATGCGCTCCGCCTCTGCCTCCATCTGATCCTTCATTGCAATGATCTCCTATTGAACTTCGGTTATTTGGTCCTTTAGCCTTGCGATCTGCGCGTTCCGGGCCACTTGATTTTCAGACGTGACCTCCATGGCCATCAGAGTTGTAAGCTCATTCATCAGATCCAAAAGGACCTAAGCCGGCAGCCTACCAGCCCCCGATCCTGCTGTGTTGCTCGGGGTCGGACCTGATCCTGCCATGAAGACGGCAGCACGGCTCGGTGGTTCGTAATCCGTCGTCTCGTGATATTCTGACTCGGGGTAAGGTTCGTCGTAGCTCCCGAGCCCGCCATTGTGCAGCTGATAAATTGATTCCGTCTCTCCGCTCGAAGATTCATCCTCCGAACATATGAGAGTTTCCTACGACATAGATCCTTCAAGATCCGTGCCTTGAGTAAAGCCGACGAAGACATGCTTCTCAGCCGGGTCAGCACGGGCGAATTGCGCGTGTCAGGCGGGTTGCTCGCGCCGGGCCAGCTCGACGGTGTCGGTGCAGACGTTCGTCCCGGGTTCAGATCCGCCGATCTTTGCCGATGAAAACATGGATTCCACCAAAGGGGATACGGAAACCGTACTAAATTGAGTCGGCCTCGGGGCCCCAGCCGGCATCGTCGATGTAGAGTCGGCCACGGAGACTTTTGTTCATCCTGCCAATAGCGTACCCCTCGATCCCTGGGAGAGAGAGCCCTTTGAGAACTCAACACCACCGAGCGCTAGCCCCACGGTGGGCACCAACTGTCGCAGTTTTGTCATGGTAGATGTCCGAAGACTTAAGTTCGAGGCCATCGCTAAGGTGATGGACTCAAAGGGGTTGGTTGAGACGAGGGACACGAGTTTACCCAGGTTCGGCCCCTCAAGAAGAGGTAAAAGCCTACGTCATGCTTGTGTTGTATTACAAGTGAGCGGACTCTCTTGACCTAGTTCTCGATCGATTGGTTTCTGTCTAAGCCGCCCCGGGGTCTCACCTTTATATAGGAGATCGAGGCCTGGGTTACACGAGTCATACACCGACTCTTACAACGTAAACAATCCTGTCTCTAAGTCGCCTTTCCTTTCTTGAGTAAACCATCCCCGGGCGGCTTAACCGCCCGGGTCTCATACCACCTTCTATCTGGGCCTCCGTCTTGGCCCATCTTGGTAAGCCGTCAGGCCAATGTCTTCCAGCCCGCTTCTCTGGTCTTGATTATGAGCCGCCAGGTATGACCCGGCCCCACCTGGGCGGGTCTTACCACGGGGTTATATCGCCAACAGGCTGCTTAGATAAAGAAACAACTAAGTTAGTTTAACGAGTGTGGAAAAGTGGTGGTAGGAGTTGCGGAATTGTCCCTAGGAAATTGATAACTAGACCGATAATCATTATTGCAATTTTATATGAGGGAGAGGCATAAGCTAACATACTTTCTCTACTTGGATCATATGCACCTATGATTAAAACTCTAGCAAGCATCCACAACTACTAAAGATCATTAAGGTAAAACCCAACCATAGCATTATAAGGTATCAAGTCCTCTTTACTCCCATATGCAACAACCCACCTACTCTGGTTTATGCTTCTGTCAATCAAGCAACCCACCATAGGAAAATCATGAACACAATGCAACACCCTACAGCGAGGATTCGTTATGGTTGCGTGACACGGAGGGCACCATAGGACAGCACCAATAACAAAACATTCAACTCAAACCAATCATGATCATCAATCAACCAACAGGACAACAAAAATCTACTCAGACATCATAGGATTGCAACACATCATTGGATAATAATATGAAGCATAAAGCACCATGTTCAAGTAGAGGGTACAGCGGGTTGCGGGAGAGTGGACCTCTATAGATAGATGGGGGAAGGTGATGGAGGTGTTGGTGAAGATGGCGGAGTTGTTGAAGTAGATTGTCGTCACGATGATGGCCCCGGCAGCGTTCCGTGCCACCGGGCGAGAGGGGGAGAGAGCCCCCCCCCTCCTTCTTCTTCTTCTTCCTTGACCTTCCCCCTAGTTGGGAGAAGGGTTTCCCCTCTGGTCCATGGCCTCCAAGGCGGCGAAGGGGCGAGAGCCCCTCTGAGATTGGATCTCTCTCTGTGTTTCCTTCTGTTTCTACGTTCCCTGATAGTCTTTCACCATTTCTTAAATATCCGGATATCTGTAAATATGACCGGGCTGAAATTTTGAGGGGGACTTTATCCAAAAATTAGCTTTCTTACGGCCAAAGGACAACTCCAAGCTACCTAAAGGGTGTCCACAAGCCCTCAGAGCGCGCCCTACCCCCAGGGCATGCCCTCCTGGCTTGTGGGCCCCTTGGGCACCTCCTTCTGCTGATTCCACTTCCTAAAATTTACATACATTCGAAAAAAAATCTCCGTAAGTTTTTAACCCATTTGGACTTCATTTGATATGATTTTTCTGCAAAACAAAAACATGCAGCAAACAGGAAGTGGCACTGGGCACTGGATCAATATGTTAGTCCCAAAAATAATATGAAAAGTTGCCAAAAGTATATGAAAGTTGTATAATATTGGGTTGAAACAATCAAAAATTATAGATACGATGGAGACGTATCACATATAAACTAAAAAGTGCATGGCAACCTCTGCTTCCCTCTGCGAAGGTCCTATCTTTTACCTTTATCTATTTACTTTTATGCAAGAGACAATGTACTCATCTCTATTCCTTTTTATTTTTATCTTTTTGCAAGCATCATGTGGTTAGGAAAGATCTAGGCACATACGTCTAGTTGGATATGGGTGAGCATGAGTTATTATTTTTGACATCACCCTTGAGGTGAATACGTTGGGAGGCAAAACTAATAGCCCCTATCTTCCTATGTGTCCGATTGAAACTTTTTGCCCATGGGTATTATGTGAGTGTTAGAAATCATAGAATACTAAATGATGGTTGCGTATGTGGACTTTCAAAAAGGCTCCAACACGAGACCCTTCCTAAAAATATGAAGAATTTTAGTTGCAAAGTTGACTGAGAACATAGTTTGTTGGTTTTCAATAAGGTTTATGCTTTGTACTTCTATGTTGTGATGAATTTTTACTTTTTCATGAGAAGTTATATGATGTTGTTATGAAATAAAAGTTATATGAAAAATTTCTATGACAAAGTTTGTTGCTTCTATAATAATAACCATGATGCTACTCTGTCCGTATTTTTTTATCGACACCTCTCTCTCTCAAACCATGTGAACATATTTTTCGATATCTGCTTTCGCTTGAGGACAAGCGAGGTCTAAGCTTGGGAGAGTTGATACATCCGTTTTGAATCATGATTTCCTATTGTTATTTACAATGTTTTTATGAATAATAATGCTTCATGGAGTATTTCTAATGCCTTTTCTCTCATAATTTGCAAGGTTTGCACAACAAGGGAGAATGCCGACACCTGGAAATCTGGAGCTAAAAAAGCATGTTAAAGATACCTATTCTACACATCTTCAAATGAGCTGAAACTTCAGAGGGAATTTTTATGGAATATATGAGGAATATTGGATAAAATAACTACCGGAGGGGGCCACCCTAGTGAGCTCAAGACACCAAGGCGCGCTAGGCCGCCATGCGCGCCCTGGTGGGTTGTGCTCAGCACGGCCCTCCTCCGGAGCCCATCTTCTGGTATATAAGTGGTTTTGACCTATAATAAATAAGGGGAGGGATTTCGGAATGAGGCGCCGCCGTCTCGAGGCGGAACTTGGGCAGGAGCACTTTTGCCCTCCGGCAGAGCGATTCCGCCGGGGGAACTTGCCTCCCACAGGGGGAAATCGTAGCCATAGTCATCACCAACACCCCTCGCATCTTTGGGAGGCCATTCTTCACAAACATCTTCAACAGCACCATCTCATATCAAACCCTAGTTCATCCCTTGTGTTCAATCTTTGTATCGGAACCTCAAATTATTATCTGTGGGTGAGTAGTAGTGTTGATTACCTTGCGTAGGTTATTGCTATATGGTTTATTTGGTGGAAGATTATATGTTTAGATCCATTATGCTATTCAATACCCCTATGATCTTGACCATTAATATTGTTTGTGAGTAGTTATGTTTGTTCTTCAGGTCACGAGAGAAGTCATGTTGCAAGTAATCATGTGAATTTGATATGTGTTCGATATTTTGACGATATGTATGTTGTGATTCCCTTAGTGGATTCATGTGAACGTCGACTACATGAAAATTCACCATCCTTGGACCTAAAGTAAGGCATTGTGGAGTAGTTATTAGATGATGGGTTGCTAGACTGACATAAGCTTAAACCCTAGTTTATGCACTACTTCGTAAGGGGCTGGTTTGAATCCACATGTTTAATGCAATTGTTAGTCTTTGTCTTGACACTTTTTGTGTAGTTGCGGATGCTTGCGAGGGGGTTAATCATAAGTAGGTTGTAAGTTCAAGTAAGACCAACACCTTAGAACCGGTCCACCCACATATGAAACTATCAAAGTAGAGAACACGAATCAAACCAACATGATGAAAGTGATTAGATGAAATTCCCGTGTACCCTCAAGAACACTTTTCTCATTATAAGAGATAGTTTTGGCTTGTCCTTTGCCACAAAAGGATTGGACTACCTTGATGCACTTTATCTATTGTTATCATTACTTGCTTCTTACCAATTATCTTGCTATCAAATTGTTGGGGAACGTTGCATGGGAAACAAAAATTTCCTACGCACACACAAGATTTATCCATGGTGATGAGCATCTACGAGAGGAGAGATCGGATCCACATACCCTTGTAGATCACTAAGAGGGAAGGGTTAAGAAATGTGGTTGATGTAGTCGAATGTCTTTGTGATCCAAATAAAAATTCGTCCCGCGATCCAATCATGATCTGTTCCGATCTAGCGCCAAACGGACGACACCTCCATGTTCAGCACATGTACAACTCGATGGCGTCTCCACCTCCTCGATCCAAAGATCAAGGTCGGAGTATTAGACGAGTTCTCTGGTAACACGACGGCATGGTGGCGGCAGTGGTGGTGTTATCCCGGCAGGGCTACGCCTAGCGCTACCGAAATCGTGGAAGTAGGAGAAAACAATCTAGGGAGAGAGAGGGGCACTAACAGCTTCGTGTGTGATCTCGGGGCGCCCCCACCCCTCTATATATAGGTGGAGGGGTGTGGAGATCAGCCCCTCCAAGCCCTAGGGCGCAGCCAAGGGAGAGGAGTTGGACTCCTACTCCAATTCCCTCCCTTTCCATAAACAGGTGGACTTTCCACCTCTCCCAATCCACCTGGGCCTTGAGGGACTTGTGCGCCTGGCCCATTAAGGCCAGTGCGCCTGGCCCATTAAGGCCAGCGCACCTCCCCTTAGCCCATGCAAACCCTTGGGACGTGGTGGATCCCTTGGTGCTCTTACGGACTCCTCTGGAAGTTTCCATAACCTTCTAGAAGCTTCCCGGTACAATACCAGAAAACCCAAACCTTTTCCAGTAGCCAAAATATGAGTTCCCATATGTAATTCTGGAACTCCTCGTGACTTCCTAGATCTTACCTAGGACTCCGAACAACCTTCGGTCATCAACATACATAACTCAACAATACCAAATCGTTACCGAAGGTTAAGTGTGTAGACCCTGGGAGTTCGAGAACCATGTAGACATGACCGAGACAACTCTATGGTCAATAACCAATAGCGGAACCTGGATGCGCATATTGGTTCCTACATATTCTACGAAGATCTTTATCGGTTGGATCATGATGTCAAGGATTCAGACAATTCCGTATGCAGTTCCCTTTGTCCATCGATATGTTACTTTCCCGAGATTCGATCGTCGATATCTCCATACCTAGTTCAATCTCGTTATCGGCAAGTGTCTTTACTCATTCTGTAGCACAGGATCCCGTGACTAACTCCTTAGTCACATTGCTTGCAAGCTTCTTGTGATGTTGTGTTATCGAGTGGGCCTAGAGATACATCTCCGTCATACGGAGTGACAAATCCCAGTCTCGTTCCACGCCAACCCAACAGACACCCTCGAACATACCTGTAGAGCACCTTTATAGTCACCCAGTTACGTTGTGGCATTTGATACACACAAGGAATTCCTATAGTGTCAGGGAGTTACATGATCTCATGGTCATAGGAACAGATACTTGACATGGATAAAGCAGTAGCAATAAACTGACACGATCAACTGCTATGCTTACGGTTGGGTCTTGTCCATCACATCATTCTATTAATGATGTAATCCTGTTATTTGATGACAACTCATTTCTATGGTCGGGAAACCTTGACCATCTCTGATCGATGAGCTAGTCTAGTAGAGGCTCACTAGGGACATGTTGTTGTCTATGGATCCACACATATATTCGAGTTTCTAGTCAATACAGTTATAGCATGTATAATAAACGATTATCATCAACAAGGAAATATGATAATAACCAATTTATTATTGCCTCTAGGGCATATTTCCAACAGTCTCCCTCTTGCACTAGAGTAAATAATATTGCTCACATTACCATGTGATTTACATTGTAATGAATCTAACACCCATACAGTTCTAGTGCTAATCATGTTTTGCTCGTGAAAGAGGTTTAGTCAACGGGTCTCGGACATTCAGAGCCGTGTGCACTTTGCAAATCTCTATGTCATAATGTAGATGATGCTACCACGCTCCACTTGCAGCTATTACAAATGACTGCTCCACTATACGTATCTGGATTGCTACTCAGAGTCATCCGTATTGGTGTCAAAGCTTGCATCGATGTAACCCTTTACGACAAAATCTTTATCACCTCCATAATCGAGAAACATTTCCTAAGTACTCTAGTTACTAAGGATTATTTTGACCGTTGTCTAGTGATCCACTCCTGGACCAGTCTTGTACCCCCTTGAAAACACATGGCAAGGCACACACCAGGTACGGTACACAGCATGCCATACTATATTGAGCCTATGGCTAAGGCATAGGGGATGACCTTCGTCCTTTGTCTTTCTTCTGACGTGGTCGATCTTTGAGTCTTACTCAACTTCATACTTTACATATCAGGCAAGAACTCTTTCTTTGAATGATCCAGTTTGAACTCTTTCAAAATGTTGTCAAGGTATGTACTCATTGAAAGTCTTGTCAGGCGTCTTGACATATCTCTATAGATCTTGATGTCGAATATTTAAGTAGCTTTATCCAGGTCTTCCTTTGAAAAACTTCATTCACACAACCCTTTATGCTTTACAGAAATTCTACATTATTTTCGATCAAAAATATGTCATCCACATATACTTATCAGAAATTCTATAGTGCTCTCATGCACTTTCTTGTAAATAAAAGTTTCTTGCAAACTTTGTATAAACCCAAAATCTTTGATCACCTCATCAAAGAGCTTATTCGAACTCCAAGATGCTTGCTCCAGTACATAGAAGGATTGTTGGAGCTTGCATACATTTTAGCATCCTTAGGATCGACAAAATGTTCCGGTTATATCACATACAACCTTTCCTCAAGGAAACCATTGAGGAACCGATGTTTTGACATACATCTACTAGATTTCATAATAAAAAATGCAGCAACTACTAACATAATTCCAACAAACTTTAGCACCTCTATGGGTGAGGAAGTCTCATCGAAGTCAACTCCTTGAACTTGTCAGAAACTTCTTTGTGACAAGTCGATCTTTATAAATGGTGACATTTACCATCAACGTCTATCTTGTTCGTAAAGGTCCATTTGTACTCAACGGCCTGCCGTTCATCGGGCAAGTCTACCAAAGTCGATACTTGGTTTTCATACATGGATTCTTTCTCGGATTTCATGGTTCCTAGCCACTAGTTGGAATCCGTGCCCATCACCGCTTCTCCATAGCTCGTAGGTTCATCGTTGTCCAACAACATGACCTCCAAGACAGGGTTACCATACCAATCAGGGGTGGAACGAGTCCTTGTCAACCCATGAGCTTAGGTAGTGACTTGATTCGAAGCTTCATGATCATGATCATTTGCTTCCACTTCACTTTGTGTAGGCGCTGCAGAAACATCTTTCTGAGTCGTGCTACTCTCCAACTTAAGTGACGTTTCAACAACCTCATCAAGTTGTACTTTCCTCCCACTAAGTTCTTCCAAGAGAAACTCTTTTCTCGAGAAAGGACCCATTTTTAGCAACAAACACTTTGCCATCGGATCTGATATAGAAGGTGTACCCAATTGTTTCCTTAGGTTATCCTACAAATATGCACTTTTCCGCTTTGGGTTTGAGCTTATCAAACATAAGTGTCGTATCCCCAAACTCTAAGAAATTCATATGGTGTCATCTCAATGGATTTCGATGGTGCCCTATTTAAAGTGAATGTACTTGTCTCTAATGCATAACCAAAAACGATAGTGGTAAAACAATAAGAGACATCATAGTATGCATCATATCCAATAGAGCACGACTACGATGTTTGGACACACCATCACACTATGGTGTTCAAGGTGGCGTGAGTTGTGAAACAATTTCCACATTGTCTTAAGTTGCATAACAAACTCATAACTCAGATATTAACCTCCATGATCATATCGTAGACATTTTATCTTCTAGTCACGGTGATCTTCAACATCACTCTGAAATTGCTTGAACTTTTCAAATGTTTCAGACTTGTGATTCATTAAGTAAATATACCCATATCTACTTAAATCATGAGTGAAGGTAAGAAAATGACGATATCCACCGCACGCTTCAACACTCATTGGACCGCATACATCAACATGTATTATTTCCAATAAGTCACTTTCCCGCTCCATCATATCGAAAACGGGATCTTAGTCAGCTTACCTAAGAGGCATGGTCCGCATGTCTCAACCGATTCGAAATCGAGTGAGTCCAAAGATCCATCAGCATGGAGTTTCTCCATGCGTTTTACACCAATATGACCTTAGCGGTAGTGCCACAAGGATGTGGTACTATCATTATTAACTTTGCATATTTTTGCATCAATATTATGAACATGTGTATCACTACGATCGAGATTCAATAAACCATTCACATTGGGTGCATGACCATTGAAGGTATTATTCATGTAAATAGAATAACCACTATTCTCTGACTTAAATGAATAATCATATTGCAATAAACACGATCTAATCATGTTCATGCTCAATGCAAACACCAAATAATATTTATTTAGGTTCAACACTAATCTCAAAGGTAGAGGGAGCGTGCGATGGTGATCATATCAACCTTGGAAACACTTCCAACACACATCGTCACCTCGCCCTTAACTAGTCTCGTTTATTCCGAGTTACTAACATTAGCAACTGTACCGGTATCTAATACCCAGGTTCTACTAGGAGTACTAGTAAGGTACACATCAATAACACGTATATCAAATATACTACCGTTGACATTGCGAGCCTTCTTATCTACCAAGTATCTAGGGTTGTTCCGCTTCATTAACCGTTCTCCTCATAAATGAAGCACTTAGTCTCGGGTTTGGGTTCAACCTTAGGTTTCTTCACTGGAGTAGCTACTGGCTTGCCATTGATGAAGTTTCCCTTCTTGCCCTTCTCGAAACTAGTGGTTTTACTGACCATCAACATTTGATGTTCCTTTTTTATTTCTACCTTCATGGTTTCAAACATTGCGAATACCTCATGCACCATCTATTTCATCCCTGGCATGTTTATAGTTCATCACAAAGTTCTAGTAGCTTGGTGGCAGTGACTTGGAGAATTATATCAATCACTATCTTATCCGAAAGATCAACTCCCACTCGATTCAAGCAATTGTAGCACCCAGACAATCTGAGCACATGCTCACCGATTGAGCTATTCTCCTTCATCTTGCAGGCAGAGAATCTTGTTGGAGGTCTCATACGTACCTCTCAACACGGGCACGAGCCTTAAATCCAATTTCATCTCTTGGAACATCACATATGCTCCGTGACGTTCAAAATGTATTTGGAGCCTCAATTCTAAACCATAATGCATGACGCACTAAACTATCAAGTATTCATCAGAACGTTCCTGTCAACTGTTCACAACATCCACAGATGACGCTTGAGGTGTTGGTGCACTGAGCGGTGCATCAAGGACATAAGACTTTTGTGTAGCAATGAGGACAATCCTCAGATCACGGACCCAGTCCGTATTATTGCTAACATCATCTTTCAACTCTATTTTTCTCTAGGAATGTATCAAAATATAAGGGATCTACAACACGAGCTATTGACCTACAACATTATTTGCAAATATATTTTTACTATGATCATGATAATGAGTTCAATTAGTCATATTACTAAAGAGCTCCCACTCAAATTGACATCCCTTCGGCCATCTAAGTGCAACATGATCCAAAGCCACCAACCCAAGTCTGATCATCACATGTTATGAGGTGGTTTCAATGGTGAACATCTCCTTGTTGATCATATCTACTATATGACTCAAGTTCAACCTTTCGACCTCTTGTGCTTCGAGGCCATGTTTGTACTGCTGGGCTCATCAAGTTTAACACGAGTGTTCCGCTTGTGCAACACTGGCTTGCACCCGTTGTATGAGAACGTAGAGTCTATCACACACGATCATCACATGGTGCTTCGAAACGATGAACCTTCGCAATGGTGCACAATCGGGGATAACACAATTTTATCTTGAAATTTTAGTGAGGGATCACCTTATAATTCTACCGTCGTCCTAATCAAAACAAGGTGCATAAAAGGTTAACATCACATGAAAATCATAAGTGACATGATATGGCCATGAACTTGTGCTTTAGACCTCCATATCTAAAGCAGCGGCATTATCTCCATCGTCACCGGCATGACACCATGATCTCCATCATCTTGATCTCCATCAACGTGTCGCCATGAGGTTTTTGTGCCAACTATTGGTTCTACAACTATTGCTAACTCGTAGCGATAAAGTAAAGCAAAAAGGAGAAAATGAATTAAATACAACCCTATGGCTCTTGCTAGTTGCCATTCTCATCTACTTGCAAGTCGTGATATTCTATATAAAACATGATCATCTCATACATCACATATATCTCATCATGGCATTGGCCATATCATATCACATCATACCCTGCAAAAACAAGTTAGACGTCCTCTAATTTGTTGTTGCGTGTTTTACGTGGATGCTATGGATATCTAGCAAGAACGATTCTTACCTATGCAAAACCACAACGGTGATATACAAGTTACTCTTTCACCTTATACAATCCCCGCCTTTGTCGAAACTGGTTCAACTAAAGTGGGAGAGACAAACACTCGCCGGCCATCTTTATGCAACAAAGTCACATGTCAGTCGATGGAACCGGTGTCTCGTACGTGGACGAGTAAGGTTGGTCCCGGCCGCTTCATCCCACAATACTGTTGAATCAAGAAAAGACTAAGGAGGGAGGTAATCTGAATATCAATGTCCACAAACTCCTTTGTGTTCTACTCGTGATCTCATCTACACATAGACCTAGCTCTGATACCATTCTTGGGAAACGTTGCATGGGAAACAAAAAAATTCCTACGCACACACAAGATCTATCTGTGGTGATGAGGATCTACGAGAGGAGAGATCGGATCCACATACCCTTGTATATCGCTAAGAGGGAAGCGTTAATAAATGTCGTTGATGTAGTCGAACATCTTCACGATCCAAATTGCAATCCGTCCCGCGATCCAATCACGATCCGTCCCGATCTAGTGCCGAAAGGATGACACCTTTGCATTCAACACACGTACAGCTCGATGACGTCTTTGCCTCCTCGATCCATCAAGCGAGTTAGGAGTAGTAGATGAGTTCTTCGACAACATGACGACGTGTTGGCGGTGGTGGTGGTGCTATGCTAGCAGGGATACGCCTAGCGCTATCGAAACCGCGAACAGAGGAGAAAATGATCTAGGGAGAGAGATGGGTGCCAAGGGCTTCGTCTGCGTTCTTGGGACGCCCCCTCCCCTATATATAGGTAGAGGGGCATGGGGATCATCCCTTCCAAGCCCTAGGGCACAGCCAAGGGGGAGGCATTGGACTCCTAGTCCAATTCCCTCCCTTTCCATAAACAGGTGGACTTTCCACCTCTCCCATGCCACATGGGCCTTGAGGGACTTGTGCGCCTAGTCCAATAAAGCCAGGGTGCCTCCCCTCAGCCCATGCAAACGCTTCGGACATGGTGGAATCCTTGGTGGACTTCCAAACTCAACCGAAAGTTTTTGGAACCTTATAGAAGCTTCCCGGTCAATACCGGAAAAACCCGAAACTTTTTAGATAGCCAAAATATGATTTCCCATATATAAATCTTTACCTTCGGACCATTCCGGAACTCCTCGTGACATCCCAGATCTCATTCGGGACTCCAAATAACCTTCAGTCACCAACATACATAAATCAACAATACCAAATCATCACCGAACGTTAAGTGTGCAGACCCTGCGGGTTCGAGAACTATGTAGACATGACCGAGACAACTCTATGGTCAATAACCAATAGTGGGACCTGGATGCCCATATTGGTTCCTACATATTCTAAAAAGATCATTGTCGGTCAAACCACGATGGCAAGGATTCACACAATCCCGTATGCAGTTGCCTTTGTCCATCGGTATGTTACTTGCGCGAGATTCGATCGTCGGTATCTCCATACCTAGTTCAATATCGTTACCATCAAGTCTCTTTACTCATTTCATAACAAGAGATCCCGTGACTAACTCCTTAGTCACATTGCTTGCAAGCTTCTTGTGATGTTGTGTTACCGAGTGGGCCCAGAGATACATCTCCGTCATATGGAGTGACAAATCCCAATCTTGATCCATGCCAACCCAACAGACATCCTTGGAGATACATGTAGAGCACATTTATAGTCACCCATTTACGTTGTGACATTTGATACACACAAGGCAATCCTACAGTGTCAGGGAGTTGTGTGATCTCATGGTCATAGGAACATATACTTGACATGGATAAAGCAGTAGCAATAAACTGACAAAATCAACTGCTATGCTTACAGTTGGGTCTTATCCATCACATTATTCTACTAATGATGTAATCCCGTTATCAGATGACAACTCATGTCTATGGTCAGGAACCTTGACCATCTCTGATCAACGAGCTACTCTTGTAGAGGCCCACTACGGACATGGTGTTGTCTATGTAGCCACACATGTATCCATGTTTCCAATCAATACAATTATAGCATGTATAATAAAAAATTATTACAAACAAGGAAATATGATAATAACCAATTTATTATTGCATGTAGGGCATATTTCCAACAAAAACTACCTATTACCTATAGTTTTAGTGCGTGCAGAAATTACCTTGTTGAAACCCGCTTGTCATTTCCTTTTGCTCCTTGTTGGGTTCGACACTCTTACTTATCGACAGGACTATGATTGACCCCCTACACTTGTGGATCATCACTCATCAAGCATATTTTCCAGTGTAGACAAATTGTCTACTATAGGATTTTCAACTCCCTTTCTATCGACAATATGCAAATCAAACTATTGTAGCAAAAGCACCCATCTAATCATCCTAGGCTTAGCATCTTTATTATCCTAAGATATTTAATAGCAGCATGATCTGTGTGAATAGTAACATTAGAATCAACAATATAATGTATTAATTTATCACAAGCAAACATGATTGCTAAAATTCTTTATAAGTAGTAGCATAATTTTTCTAAGGATTGTCCATAGTCTTACTGGCATAATGAATAAAATTTATTTACTTATCAACTCTTTAATCAAGTACATCACTTATATAATAATCTCTAGCATCACACATAATTTCAAAGGGTAAATTCCAGTCAGGTGGTTGAACAATCGGAGTAGTGATTAAAGCTTTCTTAAAATTTTCAAAGGCTTCTACACAAAAATCATCGAAAAGAAATGGGACATATTTTTGTAGGAGATTGGTAAGCGGCATAGAAATTTTAGAAAAGTCCTTAATGGTCTTTCTATAGAAACAAGCATGACCAAAAAAACTTGTTTTGCCTTTGATATCTTTAAGACATGGCATTCCTTGATAGCATCTATCTTTGATTTATCCACTTCAATTCCTTCTTACGTCTCAAACGTATCTATAATTTATAATTGTTAAATGCTATTATATTATCACTCTTCTTATTTATATGTCATTTTATATTATTTTCCTAGACTAATCAATTAATTTAGTGCCTAGTTTCACTTCCAGTTTTTGCATGTATTTGGTTTTGCACAAAAAGCATACCTATAGAAGTCCAACACGATGAAACTTTTTGACGATTTGACAACAAGACACCATAGAAGCTTCGACAGAGATTGATGGGACTCACGAGGCAGCCACATGAATCGATGGCGTGGCCAGGGGGTGGTCACACCACACGTCCATGTGGGTCCCCCTGAGCCTCCATTTGACCCGATTCCAAGTCTATAAATTCCCAAATATTCTACAATGCTCGAAAGCAAACCCGAAAGAATTTTATTGCCGCCACAAGCCTCTGTTCCGCCACGATACCATATGGAGCCCTGTTCCGGTACTCTTTCGGAGGAGAAGAGTGCCATCTTCATCAACCTTCCTTCCTTCATGATAATGTGTGATTAGTTCCACCAGGACCTATGGGTCCATGGTAGTAGCTAGATGGCTTTCTCTCTATCTTTTGATCTGCAATACAATGATCTTCTCTAAGATCAATCCAGTGTAATCTTTTGGCAGTGTGTTTGTTGGAATCTGATGAATTGTGGATTTATGATCAGATTATCCATTGAGTTACATTTGAATCTCTTGAAGTCTCTTTTATATGTTATTTTACAGCAATGTATGTTTCCTGATACATAAGTCTTCTTTGACCAATTACATGAATACATCTTCAGAGGGGTTGGTGCATAGTAGTGGGTTCAACCTTGTGATGGTCTTCTCAAGTGGCAAATGGGGCGAACACATGTATTGTGTTGTTTCCACTAAGGATAAAATGATGACATGTGATCCTAATTATTGATATCTTCCTGTATACATTATGTCATCTTGCTTATTGTCTTACTTTGGTTATTACGAACTTAACATGAGATGCATACTGGATAGCGGTCTTGGGGTGGAGTAATAGTAGTAGATGCAGTTGGATTACAGTCTACTTATCACGGACGTAATACCTATATCAGATTATGTCATGAATGATCACACTTATAATTATGCACATTTTTGTCAATTACCCAAAAGTGATTTTCTTACATACAGTTCTATGCTTTTGAGAGAGATGCCACTAGTGAACCTATGCCCCCGTGTCTATTTTCCATTAATACAAAACTCCTACAAAAATTGTTCTCGTTGGTCTTTACTACATTTTGCAACTTTGCCTATCACTATGTGCTTTTAATCTTGTAACTAACACGAACAAGGGGTACTGAAATCAAATGGAAATAAACAAGAATCCTTCACAAGATCATTATCATCAACATAACATGACAATATACCATGAACAAGGCCAAAAACTACATAGAAGTTGAGTAAATGACACCAACATCCAAAAGTGAGACTAGAAGTTTGGTACATGACACCAAATGGTGTTAAAGAAGGCACCAAAACTAGTACAAGTAGAATGTCTTGTTACACAAGTAATACAACCCAAACATGGTAAATCCTTTGAGGGATGAACCAGAGAAAACCTAGAGGGCAAAGTAGAATGTTAGCTTGTCGTTTACTCGGCAAACATCGATCTTGACAATCCTTCCTTGTTGCAATCCAGACTGGCGGACAAAGTCCGTAGAATGTTAGCTTGTCGTTTACTCGGCAAACATCGATTTTGACAATCCTTCCTTGTTGCAATCCGGACTGGTGGACAAAGTCCTTCCATCCACCTGTTACTGCCAAGCGTCCATCAACACGATGCCCATAATTCGAAATATTATATCGTGCTGGGACTATGATGGGTGGACTCATCATAATCAAGTCAACTTCACCACTCTTAGTAACTTTCAACTTGTCGGCTCTTACCTTAGGGATTGTCTGAAACAATACAGATTATGAGCACATGTTATTCAATAATAAGTAACATTCACAACTAAATAATAATATAAGTTAGTAAAATTTCAACCACGAGGAACAAATAAGGATCTGATACATGACAACAAATATAAGATTATTCAAATTACATTTATAAATAACTAAATGTGCAAAATAGTTTTGCAGGTGCAAAAACCGACCCATCCAATGCAATAGAATCGAAAGGAAATCTAGTCATGAGTTCAAAAGCATCCATGTTTGAAACTAACATGAACTTGCTGTAACCGCAACTTACCAGCATAGTGTTGATGTCTGAAGGAGTCAAACACAACTTGAAGCTATCAAGGACATGAGTAAAATCCACTCTAGTTGTAGAAGCATCCTCCTCTTGAGAGGGTAGAACATTCTCAGCTGCAACTTGTGTAGCATTTTGGACAACTGGAACTGCAACCAGACCAGGATGTTGATTAAAAGGAGAAGACGAAAATGAAGAACACACGATCATGGTGTATCCTAAAAATAAAATTTAGGCAGATGTAAGTTAATAGGCAACCCAAATTTTGGGAAATGAATACATAAGGTTTTATCTTTAAATATTACCTTTAGATGTCTTGTATCGATCACTTTTAGCTTTAAATCCAAGGACTAAGTGAGGTTCGTTCTCTTTAAATCAGATAAAGAGTTCATCACCAACACAAAGACCATGGTCAGTAATAAACTTGGTCCAATCTCCATTAGCAAACGTACTTATATATATTCCTTTACACAAACAAACATTGTATATGTTTCCTTCTACAGATTTGATTTGAATTGTTGAACTGCCTAGAGCATGAACTCTATCACGCACACGATATGGAATGACCTAAAATAATTAAAACTTGTAAGGTGATAAAGTGAGCAAAACTTAGTATGAACCAAGTTGTAACAAAATTTATCAAGTTGACATAACTTATCAATATATTACAGTTACTCCTATTTCCATTCTGCTTAATCTTCATTGAGAAGAAAGAATTCCTCCTACTTTTCGTCTCACGGATATCACCTTGTTTAAAGGATAAATTGTAGGCGTCGAGTTCAAGCCTTCCTGCATGACCGGCATAGACTTCATAGTCCTAGCAGCAACAACATACAAATATCTCCAACTAATAAAAACTTTATACAAAAGGAATGTAATTATATTAATTTGTGGTGCTACTTGTTACACGAGAGTATAAAATTAAATTACCTCCCTTTCTATCTTCACGGGCTTGCATTTGCTTGCATCGCTGACCTTGACACCAGGTGAGATATGATGGACACCACCTTGAGTATCCATTTGTGGTCTTCCAATGAAAATTTTAGTAGTTAAAAACTCATGAATAGTTAAAACCTGCAAATGATTAGGAACTGCAACGATCAACATAATCTTAAGCTCGAGAAACACACACACACACACACAACATAATACTTTAATGTACACCAAATAATTCTGAAACATACACAATTTAACCATTACAAATACAAAATAGTTTAGATTCTGCTACACACATGCTAACAAGATAACATGCGTACTACTATTGAATTGTGTCTTTTAATGGTGATGTCAAGCAGCGTCTACTCATAACCATAGGTGTCATGCTCCATGTCCTCGTCGATTTGGTCCCTATTGATAGGCTTGCCATATTAGGTTTTGCAAGATGAACTATTGTATATTTCATAATTTTTCTAGTATTGTGGACATTCAAGAACAAGATTTTATCATTGCCCATATCAAAAGACATGCAATCAAAATTCTAAGGACCAATTGGGTTATTAAGCTTGATTAGAAGTATGGTAGGGCCTCACGAAGCGATGCCGGTATTCATCATTTTTCACGATGTGTTAACATTCACATTTGTTTTTTATTTCTTCTTATTTTTGTTCTTAACTGTCTATATTATTGTTGAAATCTGCAAGTCCTTGGTTGTTGGTTAAGATTTCATGTTTATAGATACTTTTTGGAAGCCAACATTAATAGTACATATAAAATGGGGAGGTCAACAATGTTCCTTTCTTAAGATGGGGACAAACGACTTATTTGTAGCCTCAGTTGTGCACTAGTATGGCCACACCTAATCATATCAATCGTCCTACCAGCCAGAACCATCTTCATAACTTCAAATCTGATGACTTCCGTGATACTTGGAAATATAGTCTTCCAAAGACCATAAGAAATCTGATGACTTTCGTGATACACATGAAACAGAACCATAAGAAGAAAGAGGAGATATGGAGGGAGTTTGCTTCAGTTAGATCCACCCAGGATTACTCATCCATTGAGATAGAAATTTGTACTCTCCATTTAGTACTTTCTTCCAAAGACCGAGAATTGTTTAGTCATTTATCTTATCATGATGATTTACGGTAATCTCAAGATAATTTATCTTTATTCGATCGGGGCAACGATAAAATTTTAAGGGAACAATAGTGTTGAACAAGGCCGACAGGGGGAGTTTGACTATACATGTGTGACTCACCTACCAAGTGTACATGATGAAGAGTGACATTGTCCTACTTGGGGATGTTATTGCCCCTGCCTTACCTCACGTGCCTAAAAGTCTTCGAATTGCTAACGCTTGGTTATTTCAGATAGTTTTCACATCTAATATGAATATGAAAGCGAGTTGCAAATCTCATAAATAAAGCGTTTAATATAACAATTTAAATGGTATGAGCTGCACTATCCCACTTGATTTTTAATTGTTGATGCAAATAGTTTCTCCTGGAGCGCTGATTGAACTTAGCAAGAAAATTAGCTTGGCCTATATTGGACAAAGTGGTGTTTCCTATGGAGCGGTATTTGCTCACACCTCCTCTACAAGCACATACATATAAATGGTATGAGACACACTATCCCATATATTTTTCGGAGGCTTCACTTTCTCCAACTACAACATCCATATGTGAATGTTTTAATCTATACGATTTTCTTCTTCTTCTACGCAGCCATCAAACCATGCCACTAAAAATGCATACTAAAATGCATACTAGGCAATCAATCATCCAAAATATTGACTACATGCCATCAACATCAATCACTACATGTTTGCACTATCCAAACCAGAGCAAATGAGACAGAGAGGGGCGTAGAGGAGGAGATATATGGAGAGGAGATAAGAGGAGCTCACCGGTAATGGCGAGGCTGGCACGGGCAAAGACGCTGCCTCTTGAAGGTGGGTGGGACAGGGCGGCTGGCGCGGAGGTAACGAGATTGCGGCAGAGGAGACTAGGCGACCGGACACGGAGGTACTGGGGATGGCGGCGGACGGGACGGGCGGTGGTGTAGGGTACCTGTCGTCGGCGGATCTGACGGCGCAGGTCGGGGCAGCCGACTGGCGACGCAAACCCTAACTCAGGTCGACTGCTTGTGGGTGGGGACGAACAAGTGTGGGGAATGAACACGAGCCTTCTCGCTTGATTCGTTCGTTTTGGGCCTCGCTCGCTCTGGCCCGAGTGGCATTTGGGTCGTAAATATGGTACCCAATAGGGGTAGTCATTGATAACAAATCGTTTTCTTTTGAGGGGCTAGCGAAAATCGCAAGAAACATCAATCTTTGATGATTGTGAAATGCATAAATAATTGTAGGTGATTCCTGGGACAGAAACGAGTTCTTTGTCAATTTTAATTCCCCAAACCAAGATTCTCTAGAATGAGTCAAAAGAACTAACCCTTGAGTTCATGTGCGATGATCCAGATTTGGGTATTCCTATGATCAGCAAGCTGCGGTCGTGGTTTACAGTGGAGTCGTGATGTGGATCGGAACTCCACAGCTATGCTATTGGTGCTAATATCCAAGCCCTTGTAGCAGACGCTCACATGCATGCTTGACCACAAACAGACGCACGCTCGCCAATTTCCCCCTGCCGCATTTCAATCAACATCGTGTCATTGCCGAGCGCGAATATATACCGTATTAACGTTCCCTATTCCTTATACATATATTGCTAGTTAAGTAATTGAACATCTCATATGATACATAGCTTGATTTTTTGAACCTTTGCTTTCATTCTATATGGGCATGACTGGTTGCCTCATTTTTTCTGGCATTTACTAATTTTGTTGTTGGCGTCTTCCTCATCCCGACCTGGCACCTCCTTGCATACACCAATTCTTCGACTCCTTACCCCCAATGACATTGTGGCTGGCTACACATGGGTGACGCGTCAGCAACAATGTTCCCATCTCCCACCTCGCCTTCTTCTCCTGAAAATCGATTGACGTTGTTGCCATTTTCCCGAAACTAACGTTTAACAAACACACACACTATTATTTTCATGATGTTTATGTCAACGGGCCTCGAGTTTGATTTCTGCCTCAGATCATCGATATCTGAGAGGTAACAGCAGCACCAACTGACCCTTCGCAATTCTACACAAAGATTTCAAATATCACATACTAAATCGGGGAACAACCCATCGAAATTACCGCCTAAGATCCTAACTACACATAGAAACAATAAATTAAAACCAGTAGAAAATTGTAACAAAAAACAAAGAGTAGTCAAATCAAACTTTGATGCATACGTGCGCAAGCCTTCATGCCTTCATCCTATATTCCCCACCATTTAGTCGCCTCGACAAGGTCGACAATGACAATCCCCTCTCTCTTTTGCCCGAACTGGCTCAGGATGGGCACGTAGAAATTAAAATGAGAAAATAATTATAAATACTAGCAAAAGGGCCAGTGCGTTCCAACGGGAGAAAAAAGCCATAATCTCCAATGGCCATGAACATATTTTGTTGCATCCTCGAGATATACTATCATTTTCAATTTTGAGAAACCATGAACATTTTTTGAAACTCGTGCGCATATTTGAAAGCGCAAACATTTTTCTAGTTTGTAAACACTTATGAATTCATGACCATTTTCAAAAAACCAAGAATATTTTTTAAATTATTGAACGTTTAATTTAATACTATTCGCAAACTTTTTTTGAAAAATGTGAAAACGTTAGACAATTTTCCTGAATAGGCAAACATTTCTAGAATCGAAGAACATTTTTTTGGAAATTGATGGAACAATGTTTGAATTCATGAACATTTTTTATTTGAGGAAGACTTTTTAAATGTAACAAACATTTTTTATATCTATCATCATTTTTTAATGAATAATTATTTTGTAAGTCACGAACAGTTTTTGAAATTTTAGTATATTTTTCCACTGATGAAATTTTTGCAATTTGCGAAATTTTATTCAATTTCATTAAAAAAATTAATACATGAGCTTTTTAAAAAATCACGAAAAAATATTGTTTTACGAACATTTTTTTTCAATGTTGTGAACATTTTTCAAATAAGTAAACATTTTTTTTACAAAATCACGAATTTCTTTTGACTGCACAAACATTTTATGATTTATTAAACATTTTATATCAAAATTTTCGTTTTTTCATTTTTGGAACATTTTAAAATTCCTAAATAAATTATTTAAAGACAGAGAATAAAGATGGAAAATAAAAAACAAAAAAAATAGAAACATGCCGCTCGGACATGGCCGACCAAAACTAGCGCGATGTGTCTTCTCCCAGCGTACAGAGCACAGTATAGGAGGTCTCTACTGCATGGGCCGGCCCAGACAGGGATTATCTTGTGTGAAACGATTTTTATCACTTACGAATAGCATTGGTGGGTAATTCTTGTCAACTTCGAGGGTATTTTGGACGACGGACGATCAAAAACTTGTTCGTTCTTTATTAGTAGGTCGAAGCCCACACATGACCCAATGACGAGCCGACTCATCCTCCTGTTGCACACAATTATCCAAATCCACAATCGTCATGGGCTGCTTGCACGGTCCTTGAATTTTTTTGATGAACTTAGCCTTCAACTCGACCCAGGAATTAATGGTGTTGGGTGGCAAGCCCTTCAACCACGTGCGAGCTGGTCCTTCCAACATCATGATGAAATACTTGGTACATACTGTGTCGTTAACGTCTAACATCTCCATGGCTAGCTCATAGCTTTCAATCCAAGCCTCGAGAGGCACGTGAGCAGTATAATTTGGGACCTTGCGAGGGCCCTTGAAGTCTTTTGGTAGATGCTCGTTCCGCAAAGCCGGCGCTAAGCACGGCACTCCCACGGACCAGGAGGTTATTCCTTCTCCTACCGAGATGGAAGGTGAAGGTTGTTGATGAGCCTCCACCGCAGCCAGAGCCACCGCCTCTCGCTGTGCTCTTGCCCGATCCACCAGTGCCTGAGCATCCAGAGTCGCCCGGTCATCTCGTGGCAGGTCCCGGTGTTGATCACTGCTAGAAACCATTGGCGACTCATAGCACCGGCTATAGCTGCGGCTGGGGATGGGGGTTGAATGCACGCGACTCCGGCTGTAAGTGAACTTCTCCTGCTGGGCCATTGCCGTCTGCATGTATCCAATAGCGTTCCGCACCTCCTCTGCGAAAGGCGCCTCATCCGGGATTGGGATTGTACCAAGTCGAGTTTCTTCCGCGACCATGTTCTCCACCGGGTTGGAATAATGACCCGCCGGCGTTGGGAAAGACATTGGGGAGGCCTGGTTCCATCGAGGCGGGTCAAGCTGAACCGCCGACAGGCTTCCAACTACCTCCGAAGTCCGTCCTATTCCCGGTGTGTTGACAAGATTCCTGGCCTCGTACTGATCCAGCAAGCGGCACTGATGCCTCATCTGCTAAACCGCCGTTGTAGATTGCTGCTCCAGCTCCAGGCGAAAAGCATTCGCCCTAATGCGCTCCGCCTCTGCCTCCATCTGATACTTCATTGCATTGATCTCCCGTTGAACTTCGGTCATCTGGTCCTTTAGCCTCGCGATCTGTGCATTCCGGGCCGCTTGATTTTCAGCTGTGACCTCCATGTCCATCAGAGTTGTAAGCTCATTCATCAGATCCAGAAGGACCTGAGCCGACAGTCTACCAGCCCTCGATGTTACTGCGCCGGTAGCTATGCTGCTCGGGGCTGGACCTGATCCTGCCATGAAGACGGCAACACGGCTCAGCGGTTCATAATCCGTCATCTCGTGATATTCTGACTCAGTAAGGCTCATCGTAGCTCCCGAGCCCGCCATTGTGCAGCTGATAAATTGATTTTGTCTCTCCGCTCGAAGATTCATCCTCCGAACATCAGAGAGTTTCCTGCGACATAGATCCTTCAAGATCCGTGCCTTGACTAAAGCTGACGAAGAAATGCTTCTCAGCCAAGTCAGCACGGGCGGATTGCACGTGTCGGGCGGGTTGCTTGTGCCGGGCCGGCTCGATGGTGTCGGTGCAGACGTCCAGTCCGGGTTCAGATCTGCCGATCTTGCCGATGAAAACATGGATTCCGCCGAAGGGGACATGGAAACCGTACTCAATTGAGTCGGCCACGGGGCCCCAGCCGGCGTTGTTAATGTAGAGCCAGCCACGGAGACTCTTGTTCACCCTGCCAACAGCGTACCCCTCGATCCCTGGGAGAGAGACCATTGAGAACTCAACACCAATGAGAGCTAGCCCCACGGTGTGCGCCAACTATCGTGGTTTTGTCATGGCAGATGTCCGAAGACTTAAGTTCGAGGCCATCGCTAAGGTGATGGACTCAAAGGGGTTGGTCGAGACGAGGGACACGAGTTTACCCAGGTTCGGCCCCTCAAGAAGAGGTAGAAGCCTATGTCATGCTTGTGTTGTATTGATTGGAGTATCGATTACAAGGGAGCGGATTCGCCTGATCTAGTTCTCGATCAATTGGTTTCTGTCTAAGCCGCCCCGGGGTATCACCTTTATATTGGAGGTTGAGGCCCTGGGTTACACGAGTCATACACTGACTCTTACAACGTAAACAATCCTGTCTCTAAGTCGCCTTGCGTTTCTTGAGTAAACAATCCCCGGGCGGCTTAACCGCTCGGGTCTCATACCACCTTCTGTCTGGGACTCCGTCTTGGTCCATCTTGGTAAGCCGTCAGGCCTATGTCTTCCAGCCCGCTTCTCTGTTCTTGATTATGTGCCGCCAGGTATGACCCGACACCATCTGGGCAGGTCTTACCATGGGGTTATATCCCCAACAGGCTGCTTAGATAAAGAAACAACTAAGTTAGTTTAACGAGTGTGGAAAAGTGGTGGTAGGAGTTGCGGAATTGTCCCTAGGCAATCGATAACAAGACCGATAATCATGCAATTTTATATGAGGGAGAGGAATAAGCTAACATACTTTCTCTACTTGGATCATATGCACTTATGATTGGAACTCTAGCAAGCATCCGCAACTACTAAAGATCATTAAGGTAAAACCCAACCATAGCATTATAAGGTATCAAGCCCTCTTTACTCCCATATGTAACAACCCACCTACTAGGGTTTATGCTTCTGTCACTCAAGCAACCCACCATAGGAAAATCATGAACACAATGCAACACCCTACAACGAGGATTCCTCACGCTTGCGCGACACGGAGGGCACCATAGGACAGCACAAATAACAAACATGCAACTCAAACCAATCATGATCATCAATCAACCAACAGGACAACAAAAATCTACTCAGACATCATAGGATGGCAACACATCATTGGATAATAATATGAAGCATAAAGCACCATGTTCAAGTAGAGGGTACAGCAGGTTGTGGGAGAGTGGACCGCTATAGATAGATGGGGGAAGGTAATGGAGGTGTTGGTGAACATGGCGGAGTTGTTGAAGTAGATTGTCGTCACGATGATGGCCCCGGCGGTGTTTCGTGCCACCGGGAGAGAGGGGGAGAGATCACCCTCCTTCTTCTTCTTCCTTGACCTCCCCCCTAGTTGGGAGAAGGGTTTCCCTTCTGGTCCATGGCCTCCATGGCAGCAGAGGGCGCGAGAGCCCCTCCGAGATTGGATCTCTCTCTCTGTTTCTGCGTTCCCTGATTCTGGCCTTTCACCGTTTCTAAAATATTCAGATATCCGTAACTCTGATCGAACTGAAATTTTGAGGGGAACTTTATCCAAAAATAGCTTTCTTGCGGCCAAAGGACAGCTCCAAGCTACCTAAAGGGTGTCCACAAGCCCTCAGAGTGCGCCCTACCCCCCAGGGCGCGCCCTCCTGGTTTGTGGGCCCCTAGGGCACCGCCTTCTGCTGATTCCACTTCCTAAAATTCACATACATTCCAAAAAAAATCTCCGTAAGTTTTTAACCCATTTGGACTTCATTTGATATAGTTTTTCTGCAAAACAAAAACATGCAACAAACAGGAAGTGGCACTAGCACTGGATCAATATGTTAGTCCCAAAAATAATATGAAAAGTTGCCAAAAGTATATGAAAGTTGTAGAATATTGGGATGAAACAATCAAAAATTATAGATACGATGGAGATGTATCACATATAAACTAAAAAGTGCATGACAACCTACTCTTCCCTCTGCGAAGGTCCTATCTTTTACCTTTATGTATTTACTTTTATGCAAGAGCCAGTGGAGTCATCTCTATTCCTTTTTATTTTTCTCCTTTTTCAAGCATCTTGTGGTTAGGAAATATCTAGTCACATATGTCTAGTTGGATATGGGTGAGCATGAGTTATTATTGTTGACATCACCCTTGAGGTGAATACGCTGGGAGGCGAAACTATTAGCCCCTATATTCCTATGTGTCCGATTGAAACTTTTTGCCCATGGGTATGATGTGAGTGTTAGCAATCATAGATACTAAATGATGCTTGAGTATGTAGACTTGCTAAAAGGCTCCAACACGAAACCCTTCCTGAAAATATGAAGATTTTTAGTTGCAAAGTTGACTGAGAACATAGTTTGTTGGTTTTCAATAAGGTTTATGCTTTATACTTATATGTTGTGATGATTTTTTACTTGTTCATGAGAAGTTATATGATGTTGTTATGACATAAAAGTTATATGAAAAAGTTCTATGACAAAGTTTGTTGCTTCTATAATAATAACCATGATGCTACTATGTCCGTATTTTTTTATCGACACCTCTCTCTCTCAAACCATGTGGACATATTTTTCGATATCTGCTTTCGCTTGAGGACAAGCGAGGTCTAAGCTTGGGAGAGTTGATACGTCCATTTTGAATCATGATTTCCTATTGTTATTTACAATGTTTTTATGAATAATAATGCTTCATGGAGTATTTCTAATGCCTTTTCTCTCATAATTTGCAAGGTTTGCACAACGAGGGAGAATACCGACAGCTGGAAATCTGGAGCTAAAAAAGCATGTTAAAGATACCTATTCTACACATCTTCAAATGAGTTGAAACTTCAGAGGTATTTTTTATGGAATATATGAGGAATATTGCATAAAATAACTACCGGAGGGGGCCACCCTAGTGAGCACAAGACACCAGGGCGCGCCAGGCCCCCATGCGCGCCGTGGTGGGTTGTGCTCAGCACGGCCCTCCTCCAAAGCCCATCTTCTGGTATATAAGTGGTTTTGACCTATAATAAATAAGGGGAGGGATTTCGGAACGAAGCGCCGCCGTCTCGAGGAAGAACTTGGGCAAGAGCACTTTTGCCCTCCGGCAGAGCGATTCCAAAACGCCTCTCATCTTTGGGAGGCCATTCCTCATAAACATCTTCAACAGCACCATCTCATCTCAAACCCTAGTTCATCCCTTGTGTTCAATCTTTGTATCGGAACCTCAGATTAGTACCTGTGGGTGAGTAGTAGTGTTGATTACCTTGCGCAGTTAATTTTTATATGGTTTATTTGGTGGAAGATTATATGTTTAGATCCATTATGTTATTCAATACCCCTATGATCTTGACCATTAATATTATTTGTGAGTAGTTACCTTTGTTCTTGAGGTCGCGAGAGAAGTCATGTTGCAAGTAATCATGTGAATTTGATATGTGTTCAATATTTTGATTATATGTATGGTGTGCTTCCCTTAGTGGATTCATGTGAACGTCGACTACATGACAATTCACCATCCTTGGACCTAAAGGAAGGCATTGTGGAGTAGTTATTAGATGATGGGTTGCTAGAGTGACATAAGCTTAAACCCTAGTTTATGCACTACTTCGTAAGGGGCTGGTTTGAATCCACATGTTTAATGCTATGGTTAGAGTTTGTCTTGACACTTTTCGTGTAGTTGCAGATGCTTGCGAGGGGGTTAATCACAAGTAGGTTGTAAGTTCAAGTAAGACCAACACCTTAGAACCGGTCCACCCACATATGAAATTATCAAAGTAGAGAACACGAATCAAACCAACATGATGAAAGTGACTAGATGAAATTCCCGTGTACCCTCAATAACACTTTGCTCATTATAAGACATAGCTTTCGCTGGTCCTTTGCCACAAAAGGATTGGACTACCTTGCTGCACTTTATCTATTGTTATCATTACTTGCTTCTTACCAATTATCTTGTTATCAAACTATTGGGGAACGTTGCATGGGAAACAAAAAAAATCCTACGCACAGACAAGATTTATCCATGGTGATGAGCATCTATGAGAGGAGAGATCAGATCCACATACCCTTATAGATCGCTAAGAGGGAAGCGTTAAGTAAAGCGTTTGATGTAGTCGAAGTATTCGCGATCCAAATCACAATTCGTCCCGCGATCCAATCATGATCCGCTCCGATCTAGCGCCGAACGGACGACACCTCCATGTTCAGCACATGTACAGCTCGATGACATCTCCGCCTCCTCAATCCAAAGATCAAGGTCAGAGTATTAGATGAGTTGTCAAGTAACATGACGGCATGGTGGCGGCGATGGTGGTGTTATCCCGACAGGGCTACGCCTAGCGCTACTGAAACCGGGAACGCAGGAGAAAATAATCTAGGGAGAGAGAGGGGCGCCAAGGGCTTCGTGTGTGATCTTGGGGTGCCCCCTCCCCTCTATATATAGGTGGAGGGTCATGGAGATCAGCCCCTCCAAGCCCTAGGGCGCATCCAAGAGGGAGGAGTTGGACTCCTTGTCCAATTCCCTCCCTTTCCATAAACAGGTGGACTTTCCACCTCTCCCAATGCACCCGGGCCTTGAGGGACTTGTGTGCCTGGCCCATTAAGGCCAGGGCACCTCCCCTCAGCCCATGCAAACCCTTGGGATGTGGTGGATCCCTTGGTGGTCCTACGGACACCTCCAGAAGTTTCCATAACCTTCTATCAGCTTCCAGGTACAATACCGGAAAAACACAAAACTTTTCCGGTAGCCAAAATATAAGTTCCCATATGTAAATCTTTACCTCCGGACCATTTTGGAACTCCTCGTGATGTCCTAGATCTTATCCGGGACTCCGAACAACCTTCGGTCAACAACATACATAACTCAACAATACCAAATCGTCACCGAACGTTAATTTTGCAGACCCTATGAGTTCGAGAACTATGTAGACATGACCGAGATAACTCTATGATCAATAACCAATAGCGGGACCTGGATGCGCATATTGGTTCCTACATATTCTACGAAGATCTTTATCGGTTGAACCACGATGTCAAGGATTCAGACAATTCCGTATGTAGTTCCCTTTGTCCATCGGTATGTTACTTGCCCGAGATTCGGTCGTCGGTATCTCCATACCTAGTTCAATCTTGTTACCGGCAAGTCTCTTTACTTATTCTGTAGCACAAGATCCCGTGACTAACTCCTTAGTCACATTGCTTGCAAGATTCTTGTGATGTTGTGTTACCGAGTGGCCCTAGAGATACATCTCCGTCATACGGAGTGACAAATCCCAGTCTCGATCCACGTCAACCCAACAGACACCCTCGAAGATACCTGTAGAGCACCTTTATAGTCACCCAGTTACGTTGTGACATTTGATACACACAAGGAAATCTTACAGTGTCAGGGAGTTACATGATCTCATGGTCATAGGAACAGATACTTGACATGGATAAAGCAGTAGCAATAAACTGACACGATCAACTGCTATGCTTATGGTTGGGTCTTGTCCATCACATCATTCTTTTAATGATGTAATCATGTTATCTGATGACAACTCATGTCTATGGTCAAGAAACCTTGACCATCTCTGATTGATGAGCTAGTCTAGTAGAGGCTCACTAGGGACATGTTGTTGTCTATGGATCCACACATATATCCGAGTTCCAATCAATACAGTTATAGCATGTATAATAAATGATTATCATCAACAAGGAAATATGATAGTAACCAATTTATTATTGCCTCTAGGGCATATTTCCAACAGTCTCCCACTTGCACTAGAGTAAATAATCTTGCTCACATCACCATGTGAATTACATTGTAATGAATCTAACACCCATACAGTTCTGGTGCTAATCATGTTTTACTCATGAAAGAGGTTTAGTCAACGGGTCTTGGACATTCAGATCCATGTGCACTTTGCAAATCTCTATTTCATAATGTAGATGATGCTACCATGCTCCACTTGGAGCTATTACAAATGACTGCTCCACTATACGTATCTGGATTTCTACTCAGAGTCGTCCATATTGGTGTGAAAGCTTGCATCGATGTAACCCTTTACGACAAACTCTTTATCACCTCCATAATCAAGAAACATTTCCTTAGTCCTCTAGTTACTAAGGATTATTTTGATCGTTGTCCAGTGATCCACTCCTGGACCAGTCTTGTACCCCATTGACAAACTAAGGTCAAGGCACACACCAGGTACGGTACACAGCATGTCATACTATATTGAGCCTATGGCTAAGGCATAGGGGATGACCTTCGTCCTTTGTCTTTCTTCTGACATGGTCGATCTTTGAGTCTTACTCAACTTCATACTTTACATATCAGGCAAGAACTCTTTCTTTGAATGATCCATTTTGAACTCTTTCAAAATCTTGTCAAGGTATGTACTCATTAAAAGTCTTGTCAGGCGTCTTGATCTATCTCTATAGATCTTGATGCCCAATATTTAAGTAGCTTTATCCAGGTCTTCCTTTGAAAAACTCCTTTCAAACAACCCTTTATGCTTTTCAGAAATTCTACATTATTTCCGATCAACAATATGTCATCCACATATACTTCTCAGAAATTCTATAGTGCTCTCACGCACGTTCTTGTAAATACAAGTTTCTTGCAAACTTTGTATAAACCCAAAAACTTTGATCACCTCATCAAAGAGCTTATTCCAACTCCGAGATGCTTGCTCTAGTACATAGAAGGATTGCTAGAGCTTGCATACATTTTAGCATACTTAGGATCGACAAAACCTTCCGATTATATCACATACAACCTTTCCTGAAGGAAACCATTGAGGAACTAATGTTTTGACATACATCTACGAGATTTCATAACCAAAAAATGCAGCAACTACTAACATAATTCCAAAAAACTTTAGCACCGCTATGGGTGAGGAAGTCTCATCGTAGTCAACTCCTTGAACTTGTCAGAAACTTCTTTGTGACAAGTCGATCTTTATAAATGGTGACATTTACCATCAACGTCTATCTTGTTCGTAAAGGTCCATTTGTACTCAACGGCCTGCCGTTCATCGGGCAAGTCTACCAAAGTCGATACTTGGTTTTCATACATGGATTCTTTCTCTGATTTCATGGTTCCTAGCCATTAGTTGGAATCCGTACCCATCACCGCTTCTCCATAGCTCGTAGGTTCATCGTTGTCCAACAACATGACCTCCAAGACAGGTTTACCATACCACTTAGGGGTGGAACGAGTCCTTGTCGACCTATGAGCTTCGGTAGTGACTTGATTCGAAGCTTCATGATCATTATCATTTGCTTCCACTTCACTTGGTGTAGGCGCTGCAAAAACATCTTTCTGAGTCGTGCTACTCTCCAATTTAAGTGTCGTTTCAACAACCTCATCAAGTTGTACTTTCCTCCCACTAAGTTCTTCCAAGAGAAACTCTTTTCTCGAGAAAGGACCCATTTTTAGCAACAAACACTTTGCCGTCGGATCTGATATAGAAGGTGTACCCAACTGTTTCCTTAGGTTATCCTACGAAGATGCACTTTTCCGCTTTGGGTTCGAGCTTATCAGACATAAGTGTCATATACCCAAACTCTAAGAAATGATAGCTTAGGTTTCTTCCAAACCATAATTCATAAGGTGTCATCTCAATGGATTTAGATGGTGTCCTATTTAAAGTGAATGTACTTGTCTCTAATGCATAACCCAAAACGATAGTGGTAAAATGATAAGAGACATCATAGTATGCACCATATCCAATAGAGCACGACTACGACGTTTGGACACACCATTACACTATGGTGTTCAAGGCGGCGTGAGTTGTGAAACAATTTCAACATTGTCTTAAGTTGCATACCAAACTCGTAACTCAGATATTAACCTCCATGATCATATCATAGACATTTTATCTTCTAGTCACGGTGATCTTCAACTTCACTCTGAACTTGCTTGAACTTCTCAAATGTTTTAGACTTGTGATTCATTAAGTAAATATACCCATATCTACTTAAATCATCAGTGAAGGTAAGAAAATAACGATATCCACCGCACTCTTCAACACTCATTGGACCGCAGACGTCAACATGTATTATTTCCAATAAGTCACTTTCCCACTCCATCATATCGAAAACAGGATCTTAGTCATCTTACCTAAGAGGCATGGTCCGGATGTCTCGACCGATTCGAAATCGAGTGAGTCCAAAGATCCATCAGCATGGAGTTTCTCCATGTGTTTTACACCAATAGGACCTTAGCGGTAGTGCCACATGTATGTGGTACTATCATTATTAACTTTTTATCTTTTTCCATCAATATTATGAATGTGTATCACTACGATCGAGATTCAATAAACCATTCACATTGGGTGCATGACCATTGAAGGTATTATTCATGTAAACAGAATAACCATTATTCTTTGACTTAAATGAATAATCATGTTGCAATAAACACGATCTAATCATGTTCATGCTCAATGCAAACACCAAATAATATTTATTTAGGTTCAACACTAATCTCGAAGGTAGAGGGAGCATGCGATGGTGATCATATCAACCTTGGAAACACTTCCAACACACATCGTCACCTCGCCCTTAACTAGTCTCGTTTATTCCGAGTTACTAACATTACCAACTGTACCGGTATCTAATACCCAGGTTCTACTAGGAGTACTAGTAAGGTACACATCAATAACACGTATATCAAATATACTACCGTTGACATTGCGAGCCTTCTTATCTACCAAGTATCTAGGGTTGTTCTGCTTCACTGACCGTTCTCCTCATAAATGAAGCACTTAGTCTCGGGTTTGGGTTCAACCTTTGGTTTCTTCACTGGAGTAGCAACTGGCTAGCCATTCATGAAGTTTCCCTTCTTGCCCTTCTCGAAACTAGTGGTTTTACTAACCATCAACATTTGATGCTCCTTTTTGATTTCTACCTTCGTGGTGTCAAACATCGCGAATAGCTCATGGACCATCTATTTCATCCTTGGCATGTTTATAGTTCATCACGAAGTTCTAGTAGCTTGGTGAGGGATCACCTTATAATTCTACCGTCGTCCTAATCAAAACAAGGTGCATAAAAGGTCCATGAACTTGTGCTTTAGATCTCCATATCAAACGCAGTGGCATGATCTCCATCGTCACCGGCATGACACCATGATCTCCATCATATTGATCTCCATCAACGTTTCTCCATGAGGTTTTCGTGCCAACTATTGCTTCTACAACTATTGCTAAATCGTAGCGATAAAGTAAAGAAAAAAAGGAGAAAATAAATTAAAGACAACCCTATGTCTCTTGCCGGTTGCCGTTCTCATCGACTTGCAAGTCGTGATATTCTGTACAAAACATGATCATCTCATACATCACATATATCTCATCATGTCATTGGCCATATCATATCTCATCATACCCTGCAAAAACAAGTTAGACGTCCTCTAATTTGTTGTTGCATGTTTTACGTGGATGCTATGGGTATCTAGCAAGAACGATTGTTACCTACGCAAAACCACAACGATGATATACAAGTTTCTCTTTCACCTTATACAAGGCCGGCCTTTGTCGAAACTGGTTCAACTAAAGTGGGAGAGACAGACACTCGCTAGCCACCTTTATGCAACAAAGTCACATGTCAGTCGACGGAACCTGTCTCTCGTACATGGACGAGTAACGTTGGTCCGGACCGCTTCATCCCACGATACAGTTGAATCAAGAAAAGACTAAGGAGGGGAGTAATCTGAATATCAATGCCCAGAAACTCGTTTGTGTTCTACTCGTGATCTCATCTACGTATATACCTAGCTCTGATACCATTGTTGGGAAACGCTGCATGGGAAACAAAAAAAATTCCTACGCACACACAAGATCTATCCATGGTGATGAGGATCTACGAGAGGAGAGATCGTATCCACATACCCTTGTAGATCACTAAGAGGGAAGCATTAAGAAATGTGGTTGATGTAGTCGAACATCTTCGCGATCCAAATTGCAATCCATCCCGCGATCCAATCACAATCCGTCCCGATCTAGTGCCGAATGGATGACACCTTTGCATTCAGCACACGTACAGCTCGATGACGTCTCTGCCTCCTCGATCCAGCAAGCGAGGCAGGAGTAGTAGATGAGTTCTTCGATAACACGACGACCTGGTGGCGGCGGTGGTGGTGCTATGCCAGTAGGGCTACGCCTAGTGCTATCGAAACCGCGAATAGAGGAGAAAATAATATAGGGAGAGAGATGGGTGCCAAGGGCTTCATCTGCGTTCTTGGGACACCCCCTCCCCTCTATATATAGGTAGAGGGGGGTGGAGATCAACCCTTCCAAGCCCTAGGGCACAGCCAAGGGGGAGGCGTTGGACTCCTAGTCCAATTCCCTCCCTTTCCATAAGTAGGTGGACTTTCCACCTCTCCCATGCCACATGGGCCTTGAGGGACTTGTGCTCCTAGCCCAATAAAGCCAGGGTGCCTCCCCTCAGCCCATGCAAATGCTTCGGACATGGTGGAATCCTTGGTGGACTTACAAACTACAACGGAAGTTTTTGGAACCTTATAGAAGCTTCCCGGTCAATACCGGAAAACCCGAAACTTTTTAGATAGCCAAAATATGATTCCCATATATAAATCTTTACCTTCGGACCATTCCGGAACTCCTCGTGACGTCCCAGATCTCATTCCGGACTCCAAACAACCTTCGATCACCAACATACATAACTCAACAATACCAAATCATCACCGAACATTAAGTGTGCAGACCCTGCGGGTTCGAGAACTATGTAGACATGACCGGGACAACTCTATGGTCAATAACCAATAGCGGGACCTGGATGCCCATATTGGTTCCTACATATTCTACGAAGATCTTTATCGGTCAAACCACGATGGCAAGGATTCACACAATCCCGTATGTAGTTGCCTTTGTCCATCGGTATGTTACTTGCCCGAGATTCGATCGTCGGTATCTCCATACCTAGTTCAATCTCGTTACCGTCAAGTCTCTTTACTCATTTAGTAACACAAGATCACGTGGCTAACTCCTTAGTCACATTGCTTGCAAGCTTCTTGTGATGTTGTGTTACCGAGTGGGCCCAGAGATACATCTCCGTCATACGGAGTGACAAATCCCAATCTTGATCCATGCCAACCCAACAGACACCCTCGGAGATACCTGTAGAGCACATTTATAGTCAGTCATTTACGTTGTGACGTTTGATACACACAAGTCATTCCTACAGTGCAAGGGAGTTGCGTGATCTCATGGTCGTAGGAACATATACTTGACATGGATAATGTAGTAGCAATAAACTAACAAAATCAACTACTATGCTTACGGTTGGGTCTTGTACATCACACCATTCTACTAATGATGTAATCCCGTTATCAGATGACAACTCATGTCTATGGTCAGTAACCTTGACCATCTTTGATCAACGAGCTAGTCTAGTAGAGGCTCACGAGGGACATGGTGTTGTCTATGTAGCTACACATGTATCCGTGTTTCCAATCAATACAATTATAGCATGTATAATAAAAATTATTATGAACAAGGAAATATGATAATAACCAATTTATTATTGCCTGTAGGGCATATTTCCAACACAAACTACCTATTACCTACAGGTTTAGTGCTTGCAGAAATTACCTTGTTGAAACCCGCTTGTCATTTCCTTTTGCTCCTTGTTGGGTTTGACACTCTTACTTATCGAAAGGACTATGATTGACCCCCTACACTTGTGGATCATCACTCATCAAGCATATTTTCCATTGTAGACAAATTGTCTACTATAGGATTTTCAACTCCCTTTCTATCGACAATATGCAAATCAAACTATTGTAGCAAAAGCACCCATCTAATCATTCTAGGCTTAGCATCTTTATTATCCTAAGATATTTAATAGCAGAATGATATGTGTGAATAGTAACTTTACAATCAACAATATAATGTATTAATTTATCACAAGCACACACGATTGCTAAAATTCTTTCTAGGTAGTAGCATAAGTTTTCTAAGGATTGTCCACAGTCTTACTAGCATAATGAATAACATTTATTTACTTATCAACTCTTTGACCAAGTACATCAGTTATATAATAATCACTAGCATCACACATAATTTCAAAGGGTAAATTCCAGTCAGGTGGTTGAACAATCGGAGCAGTGATCAAAGCTTTCTTAAAATTTTCAAAGGCTTCTACACAAAAATCATCAAAAACAAATGGGACATATTTTTGTAGGAGATTAGTAAGAGGCATAGAAATTTTAGAAAAGTCCTTAATAATCTTTCTATAGAAACAAGCATGACCAAAAAAACTTCTTATACCTTTGATATCTCTAGGACATGGTATTTCTTCGATAGCATCTATCTTTGATTTATCCACTTCAATGCCTTCATACGTCTCAAATGTATCTATAATTTATAAATTTTAAATGCTATTATATTATCACTCTTTTTCTTTATATGTCATTTTATATTATTTTCCTAGACGAATCAATTAATTTAGTGCCTAGTTTCACTTCCAGTTTTTGCATGTATTTGGTTTTGCACAAAAACCATACCTATAGAAGTCCAACACAGTGAAACTTTTTGACGATTTGACAACAAGACACCATAGAAGCTTTGAGAGAGATTGAGGGGACTCACTAGGTAGCCACATTAATCGATGGCGCGGTTAGGGGGTGGTCACGCCACATGTCCATGTGGGTCCCCCTGAGCCTCCATTTGACCCGATTTCAAGTCTATAAATTCCCAAATATTCTATAACGCTCGACAGCGAACCCAAAAGAATTTTATTTCTGCCACAAGCCTCTGTTCCGCCACGATACCATATGGAGGCCTGTTCCGGTACTCTTTCGGAGGAGAAGAGTGCCATCTTCATCAACCTTCCTTCCTCCATGATGATGTGTCATTAGTTCCACCAGACCTATGGGTCCATGGTAGTAGCTAGATGGCTTTCTCTCTATCTTTTGATCTGCAATACAGTGATCTTCTCTAAGATCAATCAAGTGTAATCTTTTTGGCGGTGTGTTTGTTGGTATCTGATGAATTGTGGATTTATGACCAGATTATCCATTGAGTTATATTTGAATCTCTTGAAGTCTCTTTTATATGTGATTTTATAGCAATGTATGGTTCGTGATCTATAATTCCTATTTGACCAATTAAATGAGTACATCTTCAAAGGGGGTGGTGCATAGTAGTGGGTTCAACCTTGTGATGGTCTTCTCAAGTGGCAAATGGGGCGAACACATGTATTGTGTTGTTTTCACTAAGGATAAATTGACGACATGTGATCCTAATTATTTATATCTTCCTGTATACATTATGCCATCTTGCTTATTGTGTTACTCTGGTTATTACGAACTTAATATGAGATGCATACTGGATAGCGGTCTTGGGGTGGAGTAATAGTAGTAGATGTAGTTGGATTACAGTCTACTTATCACGGACGTAATACCTATATTAGATTATGTCATGAATGATCACACTTATAATTATGCACATTTTTGTCAATTACCCAACAGTGATTTGCTTACATACAGTTCTATGCTTTTGAGAGAGATGTCACTAGTGAACCTATGCCCCCGTGTCTATTTTCCATTAATACAAAACTCCTACAAAAATTGCTCCCGTTGGTCTTTACTAGATTTTGCCACTTTGCCTATCACTATGTGCTTTTAGTCTTGTAACTAACAGGAACAAGTGGTACTGAAATCAAATGCAAAAAAACAAGAATCCTTCACAAGATCATTATCATCAACATAACATGACAATATACCATGAATAAGGCCAAAAACTACATAGAAGTTGAGTAAATGACACCAACATCCAAAAGTGAAACTACAAGTTTGGTACATGACACCAAATGGTGTTAAAGAAGGCACTGAAACTAGTACAAGTACAATGTCTTGTTACACAAGTAATACAACGCAAACATGGTAAATCCTTTGAGAGATGAACCAGAGAAAACCTAGAGGGCAAAGTAGAATGTTAGCTTATCGTTTACTCGGCAAACATCGATATTGACAATCCTTCCTTGTTGCAATCCGGACTGGCGGACAAAGTCCTTCCATCCACCTGTTACTGCCAAGCGTCCATCAACAGGATGCCCACAATTCCAAATATTATATCGTGTTGGGACTACGATGGGTGGACTCATCATAATCAAGTCAACTTCACCACTCTTAGTAACTTTCAACTTGTCGGCTGTTACCTTAGGGATTGTCTGAAACAATACAAATTATGAGCACACGCTATTCAACAATAAGTAACATTCACAACTAAATAATAATATAAGTTAGTAAAATTTCAACCACGAGGAACAAATAAGGATCTGATACATGATAGAAAATATAAGATTATTCAAATTACATTTATAAATAACTAAACTTGCAAAATAGTTTTGCAGGTGCAAAAACCAACCCATCCAATGCAATAGAATCGAAAGTAAATCTAGTCACGAGTTCAAAAGCATCCATGTTTGAAACTAACATGAACTTGCTGCAACCGCAACTTACCACCATAGTGTTGATGTCTGAAGGAGTCAAACACAACTTGAAGCTATCAAGAACATGAGTAAAATCCACTCTAGTTGTATCAGCATCCTCCTCTTGAGAGGGTACAACAATCTCAGGTGCAACTTGTCTAGCATTTTGGACAACTAGAATTGCACCTGACTAGGATGTTGATTAAAAGGAGCAGACGAAAATAAACAACACACGATCATGGTGTACCCTAAAAATAAAATTTAGGCAGATGTAAGTTAATAGGCAACCCAAATTTTGGGAAATGAATACTTAAGGTTTTATGTTTAAATATTACCTTTAGATGTCTTGTATCGATCACTTTTAGCTTTAAATCCAAGGACTAAGTGAGGTTCGTTCTCTTTAAAGCAGAAAAAGAGTTTATCACCAACACAAAGACCATGGTCAGTAATAAACTTGGTCCAATCTCCATTAGCAAACGTACTTATATATATTCCTTTACGCAAGCCAACATTGTATATGTTTCCCTCTACAGATTTGATTTGAATTGTTGAACTACCCAGAGCATGAACTCTATCATGCACACGATATGGAATGACCTAAAATAATTAAATCTTGTAAGGTGATAAAGTGAGCAAAACTACATATGAACCAAGTTGTAACAAAATTTATCAAGTTGACATAACTTACCAATATATTACAGTTACTCCTATTTCCATTCTTCTTAATCTTCATTGAGAAGAAAGAATTCCTCCTACTTTTCGTCTTACGTATATCACCTTGTTTAAAGGATAAATTGCAGGCGTCGAGTTCAAGCCTTCCTGCATGACCGGCATAGACTTCATAGTCCTAGCAGCAACAACATACAAATATCTCTAATTAATTAAAACTTTATACAAAAGGAATGTAATTATATTAATTTGTGGTGCTACTTGTTGTTGGGAGACGTAGTAGTAAATCAAAAAAAATCCTACGGTCACCAAGATCTATCAATGGAGAAACCAGCAACGAGTGGGGAGATATTGCATCTTCATACCTTTGAAGATCGCTAAACGGAAGCGTTACAAGAACGCAGTTGGTGGAGTCGTACTCGCAGCGATTCAGATCGCGGTGGATTCCGATTTCAGCGCCGAACAACGGCGCCTCCGCGTTCAACACACGCACAGCCCGGTGACGTCTCCTATGCATTGATCTAGCAAGAAGGAAGGAGAGGTTGAGGGAGAGCTCCGGCAGCACGACGGCGTGGTGATGGTGGAGCTACATGAACTCCGGCAGGGCTTCGCCAAGCGCTATGGAGAACGAGGAAGGGGAAGGGTAGGCCTGCACCGAGAGAGAAAGAAGTCGTGTCTCAAATCAGCCCAAACCCTTGGGTATATATAGGAGGAGGGAGAGGGAGGGCTGCCTTGGCCCCTCCTCCAAGGAGGAGAGCTTCGGCCGAAGGTGGGGAAGAGTCCACCTTTCACAAGGGAGGTGGATCTCCTCCTTTTAAATCCTTTTGCCCTATATCTCTTTTCCCCAGCCGCATGGGCCTTTCTAGAAGGTCTTGGCCAGCACAAAAAGGGTTGTACACCTCCTCTAAGGGCCCACGAAGTCCTATGGTCGTCACACCCCTCCCGGGGGTCCTCCGGCACCCTCCCGGCACTCCCGGTACACTACCGATGAGCACGAAAACTTTCCGGTGACCAAAACTGGACTTCCTATATATCAATATTTACCTCCGGACCATTCCGGAGCTCCTAGTGACGTCCGGGATCTCATCCGAGACTCCGAACAACCTTTGGTAATCATGTATACCATTTCCCTATAACCCTAGCATCATCGAACCTTAAGTGTGTAGACCCTACGGGTTCGGGAGACACATAGACATGACCGAGACATCTCTCCGGTCAATAACCAACAGCGGGATGCTCCACGATGATCTCATCAGATGAACCACAATGTCGGGGATTCAATCAATCCTGTATACAATTTCCTTTGTCTATCGGTATGATACTTGCCCGAGATTCGATCGTCGGTATCTCTATAGCTTGTTCAATCTCGTTACCGGCAAGTCTCTTTACTCGTTCTGTAATACATCATCCCGTGACTAAATCCTTAGTCACATTGAGCTCATTATGATGATGTCTTACCGAGTGGGCCTAGAGATACCTCTCCGTCACACGGAGTGACAAATCCCAGTCTCGATTCGTGCCAACCCAACAGACACTTTCGGAGATACCCATAGTGCACCTTTATAGACACCCAGTTAAGTTGTGACGTTTGGCACACCCAAAGCATTCCTACAGTATCTGGGAGTTGCACAATCTCATGGTCTAAGGAAACGATACTTGACATTGAAAAGCTTTAGCAAACGAACTACACGATCTTGTGCTATGCTTAGGATTGGGTCTTGTCCATCACATCATTCTCCTAATGATGTGATCCCGTTATCAACGACATCCAATGTCCATGGTCATGAAACCATAACCATCCAGTGATCAACGAGCTAGCCAACTAGAGGCTCACTAGGGACATGTTGTGGTCTATGTATTCACACATGTATTACGGTTTCCGGTTAACACAATTATAGCATGAACAATAAACAATTATCATGAACAAGGAAATACAATAATAACCATTTTATTATTGCCTCTAGGGCATATTTCCAACAGTCTCCCACTTGCACTAGAGTCAATAATCTAGTTACATTGTGATGAATCGTACACCCATAGCATTCTGGTGTTGATCATGTTTTGCTCGTGAGAGACATTTAGTCAATGGATCTGCGACATTCAGATCTGTATGCACTTTACAAATATCTATATCTCCCTCCTGAATGTAATCACGGATGGAGTTGAAGAGGCGCTTGATGTGTCTTGTCTTCTTGTGAAACCTGGGCTCCTTCGCAAGGGCAGTAGCTCCAGTGTTGTCACAGAATAGAGTCATCGGGACCGACGCACATGGAATTACTCCTAGGTCGGTGGTGAACTCCTTCATCCAGACTCCTTCCTTTGCTGCTTCCGAAGAAACTATGTTCTCCGCTTCACATGTAAATGCCGCCACGACGCTTTGCTTGCTGCTGCACCAGCTGACTGCCCCTCCATTCAAAACATACACGTATCCGGATCTGTGTCGAAGCTAGCATCGACGTAATCCTTTACGACGAGCTCTTCGGCACCTCCATATACGAGAAACATGTCCAGGTACTTCAGGATATTCTTGACCGATGTCTAGTGTTCTGCTCCGGGATCATTTTGGTACCTCCCTACCAAACTTATGGCAAGGTTCACATCAGGTCTGGTACACAACATGGCATACATAATAGAGCCTACGGCTGAAGCATAGGGGGTGACACTCATCTCTTCTCTATCCTTTGTCGTGTTCGGGCATTGAGTCGTACTCAATCTCACACCTTGTAACACAGGCAAGAACCCCTTCTTGGACTGGTCCATATTGAACTTCTTCAATATCTTTTCAAGGTATGTGCTTTGTGAAAGACCTATGAGGCGTCTTGATCTATCTCTATAGATCTTAATACCTAATATGTAAGCAGCTTCTCCAAGGTCCTTCATTGAAAAACACTTATTCAAGTAGGCCTTTACACTTTCCAAGAGTTCTATATCATTTCCCATTATCAGTATGTCATCCACATATAATATGAGAAATGCTACAGAGCTCCCACTCACTTTCTTGTAAATACAGGGTTCTCCATAAACATGTACAAACCCAAACGCTTTAATCACTTCATTAAAGCGAATGTTCCAACTCCGAGATGCTTGCACCAGCCCATAGATGGAGAGCCGGAGCTTGCATACCTTGTTAGCATCTTTAGGATCGACAAAACCTTCCGGCTGCATCATATACAGTTCTTCCTTGAGGAAGCCATTAAGGAATGCCGTTTTGACGTCCATTTTCCAGATCTCATAATCATAAAATGCGGCAATTGCTAACATGATTCGGACAGACTTCAGCATCGCTACGGGTGAGAAAGTCTCATCGTAGTCAACTCCTTGAACTTGTCGATAACCCTTAGCGACAAGCCGAGCCTTATAGACGGTCACATTACCGTCCGCGTCAGTCTTCTTCTTAAAGATCCACTTATTTTCAATGGCTCGCTTATCATCAGGAAAGTCCACCAAAGTCCATACTTTGTTCTCATACATGGATCCTATCTCGGATTTCATGGCTTCAAGCCATTTGTTGGAATCTGGGCCCGATATCGCTTCTTCATAGTTCGAAGGTTCACCGTTGTCTAACAACATGATCTCTAGGACAGGGTTGTCGTACCAGTCTGGTGCAGAACATGTCCTAGTGGACCTTTGGCGTTCAATAGTAACTTGATCTAAAGTTTCATGATCATCATCATTAACTTCTTCTCCAGTCGGTGTAGGCTCCACAGAAACAACTTCCTGTGATGTGCTACTCTCCGGTTCGAGTGGAGGTACAATTACCTCATCAAGTTCTATTTTCCTCCCACTTACTTCTTTTGAGAGAAACTCTTTCTCGAGAAAGGATCCATTCTTGGCAACAAAGACTTTGCTCTCAGATTGTAGGTAGAAGGTATACCCAATAGTTTCTTTGGGATATCCTATGAAGACGCACTTTTTCGCTTTGGGTTCGAGCTTCTTAGGTTGAAGTTTCTTCACATAAGCATCGCATCCCCAAACTTTTAGAAACGATAGCTTAGGTTTCTTTCCAAACCATAATTCATAAGGCGTCGTCTCAACGGATTTTGACGGTGCGCTATTTAAAGTGAATGCGGCAGTCTCTAATGCATATCCCCAAAATGATAGCGGTAAGTCGGTAAGAGACATCATAGATCGTACCATATCTAATAGAGTGCGATTACGACATTCAGACACACAATTTCGCTGAGGTGTGCCAGGCGGCATGAGTTGTGAAACAATTCCACATTTCCTTAGGTGCGTGCCAAACTTGTGACTTAAATATTCTCCGCCATGATCAGATCGTAGGCACTTTATTTTCCTGTCACGTTGATTCTCTACCTCACTCTGAAATTCCTTGAACCTTTCAAAGGTTTCAGAATTGTGTTTCATTAAGTAGACATACCCATGTCTACTCAAGTCATCAGTGAGGGTGAGAACATAACGGTAGCCACCACGAGCCTCGACACTCATTGGACCGCATACATCGGTATGTATTATTTCCAACAAGTAAGTTGCTCGCTCCATTGTTCCGGAGAACGGAGTCTTGGTCATCTTGCCCATGAGGCATGGTTCGCACGTGTCAAATGATTCAAAATCAAGAGACTCCAAAAGTCCATCAGTATGGAGCTTCTTCATGCGTTTGACACCAATATGACCAAGGCGGCAGTGCCACATGTAAGTGGGACCATCGTTATCAACGTTACACTTTTTGGTACTCACACTATGGACATGTGTAACATCACGTTCGAGATTCATCAAAAATAAACCATTGACCAGCGGGGCATGACCATAAAACATCTCTCTCATATAAATAGAACAACCATTATTCTCAGATTTAAATGAGTAGCCATCTCGCATCAAGCAAGATCTAGATACAATGTTCATGCTCAAAGCAGGTACTAAATAACAATTATTAAGGTTTAACACTAATCCCGAAGGTAGAGGTAGAGGTAGCATGCCGACAGCGATCACATCGACCTTGGAACCATTCCCGACGCGCATCATCACCTCGTCCTTTGCCAGCCTCCGCTTATTCCGTAGCTCACGCTTGGAGTTACAAATGTGAGAAAATGCACCGGTATCAAATACCCAGGAGCTACTACGAGTGCTGGTTAGGTACACGTCAATAACAAGTATATCACATATACCTTTAATGTTGCCGTCCTTCTTATCCGCTAAGTACTTGGGGCAGTTCCGCTTCCAGTGACTGGTACCCTTGCAATAAAAACACTCAGTCTCAGGCTTGGGTCCATTCTTGTTCTTCTTCTTCCCGGCAACTTGCTTACCGGGCGCGGCAACAGCTTTGTCGTCCTTCTTGAAGTTCTTCTTACCCTCGCCTTTCTTGAAACTAGCGGTCTTATTCACCATCAACACTTGATGCTCCTTTTTGATCTCGACCTCTGCTGATTTCAGCATCGAGTACAACTCAGGAATGGACTTCTCCATCCCCTACATGTTGTAGTTCATCACAAATCTTTTGTAGCTAGGTGGAAGCGACTGGAGGATTCTGTCAATGACTGAGTCATCTGGGAGATTAACTCCCAGCTGAGTCAAGCGGTTGTGTAGCCCAGACATCTTGAGGATGTGCTCACTGACAGAACTATTCTCCTCCATCTTATAGCTGAAGAACTTGCCGAAGACGTCATATCTCTCAATCCGGGCATGAGCTTGGAAAACCAGTTTCAGCTCTTGGAACATCTCATATGCTCCGTGTTGCTCAAAATGCTTTTGGAGCCCCGGTTCTAAACTGTAAAGCATGCCACACTAAACAAGGGAGTAATCATTGCAGCGAGAATGCCAAGCGTTCGCAACGTCTTGCTCTGCTGGGAGAAGGGGTGGGTCACCTAGTGGTGAATCAAGGACATACAATTTCTTGGAAGCTATGAGGATGATCCTCAAGCCACGGACCCAGTCCGCATAGTTGCTTCCATCATCTTTCAGCTTGGTTTTCTCTAGGAACGCGTTGAAATTGAGGGTGACATTCGCGTTGGCCATTGGATCTACAATATAGATTATAAAGATAATTTTAGACTAATTTCATGATAATTAAGTTCACATAATCAAATTATTTAATGAACTCCCACTTAGATAGACATCTCTCTAGTCATCTAAGTGACACATGATCCATGTCAACTAGCCCGTGTCCGATCATCACATGAGACGGACTAGTCATCCATGGTGAACATTTCCATGTTGATCATATCTTCTATATGACTCATGTTTGACCTTTCGGTCTTCCGTGTTCCGAGGTCATGTTTGTACATTCTAGGCTCATCAAGTCAACCTAAGTGTTCCGCGTGTGTAAATCTGGCTTACACCCGTTGTATGCGAATGTTAGAGCCTATCACACCCGATCATCACGTGGTGCTCCGGAAAACGATCCTTAGCAATGCTGCACAGTTAGGGTGAACACTTTTCTTGAAATTTTATTGAAAGATCATCTTATTTACTACCGTCGTTCTAAGCAAATAAGATGTAAACATGATAAACATCACATGCAATCAATATAGTGACATGATATGGCCAATATCATCTTGCTCCTTTGATCCCCATCTTCGGGGCACCATGATCATCACTGTCACCGGCACGACACCATGATCTCCATCATCATGATCTCCATCATTGTGTCTTCATGAAGTTGTATAGCCAACTATTACTTCTACTACTATGGCTAACGTTTAGCAATAAAGTAAAGTAATTACATGGCATTTATGATTGACACGCAGGTCATACAATAAAATAAGACAACTCCTATGGCTCCTGCCGGTTTTCATACTCATCGACATGCAAGTCGTAAATCCTATTACCAGAACATGATCAATCTCATACATCACAATGCATCATATCACATCCTTTGGCCATATCACATCACAAGGCATATGCTGCAAAAACAAGTTAGACGTCCTCTAATTTGTAGTTGCAAGTTTTTACGTGGCTGCTATAGGTTACTAGCAAGAACGTTTCTTACCTACGCCAAAACCACAATGTGATATGCCAATTGCTATTTACTCTTCATAAGGACCATTTTCATCGAATCCAATCCGACTAAGGTGGGAGAGACAGACACCCGCTAGCCACCTTATGCAACAAGTGCATGTCAGGCGGTGGAACCAGTCTCACGTAAGCATATGTGTAAAGTCGGTCCAGGCCGCTTCATCCCACAATACCGCCGAATCAAGATAAGACTAGTAGTGGTAAGCAAATTAACAAAATCGACGCCCACAACAACTTGTGTTCTACTCGTGCATAGATTCTACGCATAGACCTAGCTCATGATGCCACTGTTGGGAGACGTAGTAGTAAATCAAAAAAAATCGTACGATCACCAAGTATATCCATGGAGAAACCAGCAACGAGTGGGGAGAGATTGCATCTTCATACCTTTGAAGATCGCTAAGCGAAAGCATTAGAAGAACGTTGTTGGTAGAGTCGTACTCGCAGCGATTCAGATCGCGGTGGATTCCGATCTCAGCGCCGAACAACGGCGCCTCCGCGTTCAACACACGTGCAGCCCGGTGATGTCTCCTACGCCTTGATCCAGCAAGAAGGAAGGAGAGGTTGAGGGAGAGCTCCGGCAGCACGACGGCGTGGTGACGGTGGAGCTACGTGAACTCCGGCAGGGCTTCGCCAAGCGCTACAGAGAACGAGGAAGAGGAAGGGTAGGGCTGCACCGAGAGAGAAAGAAGTCGTGTCTCATATCAGCCCAAACCCTTGGGTATATATAGGAGGAGGGATAGGTAGGGCTTCCTTTGCCCCTCCTCCAAGGAGGAGAGCTTCGGCCGAAGGTGGGGAAGAGTCCACCTCCCACAAGGGAGGTGGATCTCCTCCTTTTAAATCATTTTGCCCTATATCTCTTTACCCCAGTCACATGGGCCTTTCTAGAAGGTCTTGGCCAGCCCAAAAAGGGCTGGCACACCTCCTATAAGGGCCCACAAAGTCCTATGGTCGTCACACCCCTCCCAGGGGTCCTCCGGCACCCTCCCGGCACTCCCGGTGCACTACCAATGAGCCCAAAAACTTTCCGGTGACCAAAACTGGACTTCCTATATAACAATCTTTACCTCCAGACCATTCCAGAGCTCCTCATGACATCCGGGATCTCATCCGGGACTCCAAACAACCTTCGGTAATCACGTATACCATTTCCCTATAACCCTAGCGTCATCGAACCTTAAGGGTGTAGACCCTACGGGTTCGGGAGACACGTAGACATGACCGAGACATCTCTCCGGTCAATAACCAATAGCGGGATTTGGATGCCCATGTTGGCTCCCACATGCTCCACGATGATCTCATCGGATGAACCACGATGTCGGGGATTCAATCAATCTCGTATACAATTCCCTTTGTCTATCGGTATGATACTTGCCCGAGATTCGATCGTTGGTATCTCTATACCTTGTTCAATCTCATTACCAGCAAGTCTCTTTACTCTTTCCGTAATACATCATCCCATGACTAACTCCTTAGTCACATTGAGCTCATTATGATGATGTCTTACCGAGTGGGCTCAGAGATACCTCCCTGTCACACAGAGTGACAAATCCCAGTCTCGATTCGTGCCAACCCAACAGACACTTTCGAAGATACCCATAGTGCACCTTTATAGCCACCCAGTTACGTTGTGAGGTTCGGCACACCCAAAGCATTCCTACGGTATCCAGGAGTTGCACAATCTCATGGTCTAAGGAAACGATACTTGACATTGAAAAGCTTTAGCAAACGAACTACACGATCTTGTGCTATGCTTAGGATTGGGTCTTGTCCATCACATCGTTCTCCTAATGATGTGATCCTGTTATCAACGACATCCAATGTCCATGGTCATGAAACCGTGACCAGCCATTGATCAACGAGCTAGCCAACTAGAGGCTCACTAGGGACATGTTGTGGTCTATGTATTCACACATGTATTACGGTTTACGGTTAATACAATTATAGCATGAACAATAGACAATTATCATGAACAAGGAAATACAATAATAACCATCTTATTATTGCCTCTAGGGCATATTTCTAACACTTGTCACAAGAGAGTACAAAATTAAATTACCTCCCTTTCTATCTTCATGGGCTTGCATTTGCTTGCATCGCTGGCCTTGACACTAGGTGAGATATGAAGGACACCACCTTGAGTATCCATTTATGGTCTTCCAATGAAAATTTTAGTAGTTAAAAACTCATGAACACTTAAAACCTGCAAATGATCAGGAACTGCAACGATCAACATAATCTTAAGCTCGAGAAACACACACACACACACAACATAATACTTGAATGTACACCAAATAATTCTCAAACATACACAATTTAATCATTACAAATACAAAATAGTTTAGATTCAGCTACACACATGCTAACAAGATAACATGCGTACTACTATTGAATTGTGTCTTTTAATGGTGATGTCAAGCAGCGTCTACTCATAACATAGGTGTCATGCTCCATGTCATCGTCGATTTGGTCCCTGCTGATAGGCTTGCCATATTTGGTTTTGCAACATGAACTATCGTATATTTTATATTTTTTCTAGTATTGTGGACCTTCAAGAACAAGAGTTTATCATTGACCCGATCAAAACACATGTAATCAAAATTATAAGGACCAATTGGGTTATTAAGCATGATTAGAAGTATGGTAGGGCCTCGCGAAGCGATGCTAGTATTCATTATTTTTCACGATGTGTTAAAATTCACATTTGTTTTTTATTTCTTCTTATTTTTGTTCTTAACTTTCTATATTATTGTTGAAATCTGCAAGTCCTTGGTTGTTGGTTAAGATTTCATGTTTATAGATAATTTTTGGAAGCCAACATTAATAGTACATATAAAATGTGGAGGTCAACAATGTTCCTTTCTTAAGATGGGGACAAACGAGTTATCTGTTGCCTCAGTTTTGCACTAGTACGACCACACCTAATCATATCAATGGTCCTACCAGCCAGAACCATCTTCATAACTTCAAATCTGATGACTTTTGTGATACTTGGAAATATATTATAAGAAAAAATCCACACGTGAAACAGAACCATAAGAAGAAAGAGGAGATATGGAGGGAGTTTGCTTCAGTTAGATCCACCCAGGATTACTCATCCACTGCGATAGAAATTTGTACTCTCCATTTAGTACTTTCTTCCAAAGACCAAGAACTGTTTAGTCATTTATCTTGCCATGATGATTTATGGTATCTCAAGATAATTTCTCTTTATTCGATCGGGGCAACGATAAAATTTTAGGGGAACAATAGTGTTGAACAAGCCCGATAGGGGGAGTTTGACTATACATGTGTGACTCACCTACCACGTGTACATGATGAAGAGTGACATTGTCCTACTTGGGGATGTTATTGCCCCTGCCTTACCTCACGTGCCTAAAAGTCTTCGAATTGCTAACACTTGGTTATTTCAGATAGTTTCACATCTAATATGAACATGAAAGCGAGTTGCAGATCTCATAAATAAAGTGTTTAATATAACAATTTAAATGGTATGAGCTGCACTATCCCACTTGTTTTTTAATTGTTGGTGCAAATAGTTTCTCCTGGAGCACTGATTGAACTTAGCAAGAAAATTAGCTTGGCCTACATCGGACAAAGTGGTGTTTCCTATGGAGCGGTATTTGCTCACACCTCCTCTACAAGCACATCCATATAAATGGTATGAGACACACTATCCCATATAGTTTTCAGAGGCTTCACTTTCTCCATCTACAACATCCATATGTGAATGTTTTAATCTATACAATTTTCTTCTTCTGCTACGCAGCCATCAAACCATGCCACTAAAAATGCATACTAAGCAATCAATCATCCAAAATATTCACTACGTGCCATCAACATCAATCACTACATGTTTGCACTATCCAAACCAGAGCAAATGAGACAAAGAGGGGCATAGAGGAGGAGAGATATGGGGTGGAGATAAGAGGAGCTCACCAGTAATGGCGAGGCTGGCACGAGCGAAGACGCTGCCTCTTGCAAGGCGGATGGGACGGGGCGGTGGGCGCGGAGGTGACAAGATGGCGGCGGAGGATACTGGGCGACCGGACGCGGAGGTACTGGGGATGGCGGCGGACGGGACGGGTGGTGGTGTAGGGTAACTGTCGTCGGCGGATCTGATGGCGCAGGTCGGGGCAGCTGACTAGCGACGCAAACCCTAACTCAAGTCGACTGCTTGTGGGTGGGACGAACAAGTGTGGGGAATAAACACGATCCTTCTCGCTTGATTCGTTCGTTTTGGGCCGTGCTCGCTCTGGCCCAAGTGGCATTTGGGTCATAAATACAGTACCCAATAGGAGTAGTCATTGATAACAAATCGTTTTCTTTTGAGGGGCTGGCGAAAATCGCCAGAAACATCAATCTTTGATGATTGTGAAATGCATAAATAATTGTAGGCGATTTCTGGGACAGAAACGAGTTCTTTGTCAATCTTAATTCCCCAAACCAAGATTCTCTAGAATGAGTCAAAAAAACTAACCCTTGAGTTCATGAGCGACGATCCAGATTTGGGTATTCCTATGATCAGCAAGCTGCAGTCGTGGTTTACAAGTGGAGTCGTGATGCGGTGACGCGAGCCGCTGATGAAATCCGCAGCTATGCTATTGGTGCTAATATCCAAGCCATTGTAGCACACGCTCACATGCATGCTTAACCATGAACAGACGCACGCTCGCCAATGTCACTGCCGAGCGCGAACGTATACCGTATTAACGTTCCCTATTCCTTATACATATATTGCTAGTTAAGTAATTGAACATCTCATACGATACATAGCTTGCACTTTCGAACCTTAGCTTTCATTCTATATGGGCATGACTGTTATCCTCATTTTTTCTGGCATTTACTAATTTTTTTGTTGGCGTCTTCCTCATCCCAACCTGGCGCCTCCCTGCATGCACCAATTCTTCGACTCCTTACCCCCAATGACATTGTGGCTGGCTACACCTGGGTGACGCGTCGACAACAATGTTCCCATCTCCCACCTCGCCTTCTTCTCCTCAAAATCGATTGACGTTGTTGCCATTTTCCCGAAACTAACGTTTAACAAACACACACACACACTATTATTTTCATGATGTTTATGTCAAGGGGCCGCGAGTTTGATTTCTATCCCAGATCATCGATATCTGAGAGGTGACAGCAGCATCAACTGACCCTCCCCAATTCTACACAAAGATCTCAAATATCACATACTAAATCGGGAACAACCCATCAAAATTACCACCTAAGACCCTAACTACACATAGAAACAATAAATTAAAACCAGTAGAAAATTGTAACAAAAAACAAAGAGTAGTCAAATCAAACTTTGATGCATACTTGCACAAGCCTTCATGGTGTCGACAACACGCGGGCCAATACTAGCAGATGAATCCTAAATTCCCCACCATTCAGTCGCCTCGACAAGGTCGGCGACGACAATCCCCTCTCTCTTTTTCCCGAACTGGCTCTGGATGGGCACGTAGAAATTAAAATGAGAAAATAATTACAAATACTAGCAAAAGGGCCCGTGCGTTCCAACGGGAGAAAAAAAGCCATAATCTCCAATGGCCATGAACATATTTTGCTGCATCATCGAGATATACTATCACTTTCAATTTTGAGAAGCCATGAATTTTCATTTTTTGAAACTCGTGCGCATATTTGAAAGCGCGAACATTTTTCTAATTTGTAAACACTTATGACTTCATGACCATTTTCTAAAACCAAGAATATTTTTTAAATTAATGAACGTTTAATTTAATACTATTCGCAAACTTTTTCGAAAAATGTGAAAAAATTAGACAATTTTCCTGAATCGGCAAACTTTTCTAGAATCGAAGAACATTTTTTTGGAAATTGATGGAACAATGTTTGAATTCACGAACATTTTTTATTTTAGGAATATTTTTTAAGTGAAACAAACATTTTTTTATATGTATCATCATTTTTTAATGAATAATTATTTTGTAAGTCACGAACAGTTTTTGAATTTTTAGTATATTTTTCCACTGATGAAATTTTTGCAATTTGCGAAATTTTATTCAATTTCATTAACAATTTTTTAATACATGAGCTTTTTAAAAAATCATGAAAAAATATTGTTTTACGAACATTTGTTTTCAATGTTGCAAACATTTTTCAAATAAGTAAACATTTTTTTAAAAAATCATGAACTTCTTTTGAATGCACAAACATTTTATGATTTATTAAACATTTTGTATCAAAAATTTCGTTTTTTCATTTTTGGAACATTTTAAAATTCCTAAATAAATTATTTGAAGGCAAAGAATAAAGATGGAAAATAAAAAACAAAAAAATTAGAAAATTGCTGCTCAGACATGGCCGACCAAAACTGGCGCGATGTGTCTTCTCCCAGTGTACATAGCGCAGTATAGGAGGTCTCTACTGCATGGGCCGGCCCAGACAAGGATTATCTTGTGATTTTAATCACTTACGAAAGGCATTGGTGGGTAATTCTTGTCAACTTCGAGGGTATTTTGGATGACGGACGATCAAAAACTTGTTCGTTCTTTATTACTAGGTCGAAGCCCACATGACTCAATGACGAGCCGACTCATCCTCCTGTTACACACAATGATCCAAATCCATAATTGTCATGGGCTGCTTGCACGTTCCTTGGAAATTTTTTATGAACTTCGCCTTCAACTCGGCCTAGGATTTAATGGTGTTGGGTGGCAAGCCCTTCAACCACGTGCGAGCCGGTCCTTCCAGCATCATGATGAAATACTTGGCACATATTGTGTCGTTGACGTCTAACATCTCCATGGTCAGCTCATAGCTTTCAATCCAAGCCTGCGGAGGCAGGTCAGCAGTATAATTTGGGACCTTGCGAGGGCCCTTGAAGTCTTTTGGCAGATGCTCGTTCCGCAAAGCCGTCGCTAAGCACGGCACTCCCACGGACCTAGAGGTTATTCCTTCTCCTACCGAGATGGAAGGTGAAGGTTGTTGATGAGCCTCCACCGCAACCAGAGCCACTGCCTCTCGCTGTGCTCTTGCCCGATCCACCAGCGCCTGAGCATCCAGAGTCGCCCGGTCATCTCGTGGCAGGTCCCGGTGTCGATCATTGCTAGAAACCGCTGGCGACTCATAGCACCGGCTATAGCTGCGGCTGAGGATGGGGGTTGAATGCACGCGACTCCGGCAGTAAGTGTACTTCTCTTGCTAGGCCATTGCCGTCTGTAGGTATCCAATAGCGTTCCGCACCTCTTTGCGAAAGGCGCCTCATCCGGGATTGGGATTGTACCAAGTCAAGTTGCTGTCGTGACCATGTTCTCCATTGGGTTGGAATAATGACCCACCAGCGTTGGGAAAGACATTAGGAAGGCCTGGTTCCGTCGGGGCGGGTCAAGCTGAACCGCCGGCCGTCTTCCAGGTACCTCCACAGTCCTTCTTGTTCCCTGTGTGTTGAAAAGATTTCTGGCCTCGTACTGATCCGGCAAGAGGGACTCATGCCTCATCCGCTGAATCGCCGATGTAGATTGCTGCTCCAGCTCCAGCGAAAAGCATCCGCCCTAATGCGCTCTGCCTCTGCCTCCATATGATCCTTCATTGCATTGATCTCCTATTGAACTTTGGTCATCTGGTCCTTTAGCCTCACGATCTCCGCGTTCTGGGCCGCTTGATTTTCAGCCGTGACCTCCGTGGCCATCAGAGTTGTAAGCTCATTCATTAGATCCAGAAGGACTTGAGCCGGTAGCCTACCAGCCCCCGATCCTGCTGCACCGGCAGCTGTGCTGCTCGGGGGGGCGGACCTGATCCTGTCATGAAGACGGCAGCACGGCTCAACGGTTCATAATCCGTCGGCTCGTGATATTCTCACTCGGGGTAAGGCTCGTCGTAGCTCCCGATCCCGCCATTGTGCAGCTGATAAATTGATTCCGTCTCTCCGCTCGAAGATTCATGCATCCTCCGAACATATGAGAGTTTCCTGCGACATAGATCCTTCAAGATTCGTGCCTTGAGTAAAGCCGACGAAGACATGCTTCTCAGTCGGGTCAGCACGGGCGGATTGCACGTGTCGGGCGGGTTGCTCACGCCGGGCCGGCTCGACGGTGTCGGTGCAGGCGTCCGGCCCGGGTTCAGATCCGCTGATCTTGCCGATGAAAACGTTGATTCCGCCGAAGGGGATACGGAAACCATACTCAATTGAGTCGGCCTCGGGGCCCCAGCCGGCGTCGTCGATGTAGAGCCGGCCATGGAGACTCTTGTTCATCCTGCCAACAGCGTAACCATCGATCCCTGGGAGAGAGCCCTTTGAGAACTCAACACCACCGAGCGCTAGCCCCACAGTGGGCACCAACTGTCGTGGTTTTGTCACGGCAGATGTCCGAAGACTTAAGTTCGAGGCCATCGCTAAGGTGATGGACTCAAAGGGGTTGGTCGAGACGAGGGACACGAGTTTACTCAGGTTCGGCCCCTCAAGAAGAGGTAAAAGCTTATGCCATGCTTGTGTTGTATTGATTGGAGTATCAGTTACAAGGGAGCGGATTCGCTTGACCTAGTTCTCGATCGATTGGTTTCTGTCTAAGCCACCCCGGGGTCTCACCTTTATATAAGAGGTCGAGGCCCTGGGTTACACGAGTCATACACCGACTCTTACAACGTAAACAATCCTGTCTCTAAGTCGCCTTGCCTTTCTTGAGTAAACCGTCCCCGGGCGGCTTAACAGCCCGGGTCTCATACCACCTTCTGTCTGGGCCTCCGTCTTGGCCCATCTTGGTAAGCCGTCAGGCCTATGTCTTCCAGCCCGCTTCTCTGGTCTTGATTATGAGCCGCCAGGTATGACCCGGCCCCACCTGGGTGGGTCTTACCACGGGGTTATATCCCCAACAGGCTTCTTAGATAAAGAAACAACTAAGTTAGTTTAACGAGTGTGGAAAAGTGGTGGTAGGAGTTGCGGAAATGTCCCTAGGAAATCGATAACTAGACCGATAATCGTTATTGCAATTTTATATGAGGGAGAGGCATAAGCTAACATACTTTCTCTACTTGGATCATATTCACTTATGCACGGTACAGCGAGTTGCGGGAGAGCGGACCGCTATAGATAGATGGGGGAAGGTGATGGAGGTGTTGGTGAAGATGGCGGAGTTATTGAAGTAGATTGTCGTCACGATGATGGCCCAGGCGGTGTTCCGTGCCACCGGGAGAGAGGGGGAGAGAGTCCCCCTCCTTCTTATTCTTCCTTGACCTTCCCCCTAGTTGGGAGAAGGGTTTCCCCTCTGGTCCATGGCCTCCATGGTGGCGGAGGGGCGAGAGCCCCTTCAAGATTGGATCACTCTCTCTATTTCCTTCTGTTTCTGCGTTCCCTGATTCTGGCCTTTCACCGTTTCTTAAATATCCAAATATCTGTAACTCTGATCGGGCTGAAATTTTGAGGGGAACTTTATCCAAAAATTAGCTTTCTTGCGGCCAACGGACAGCTCCAAACAACATGTCATACTATATTGAGCCTATGTCTAAGGCATAGGGGATGACCTTCGTCCTTTGTCTTTCTTCTAACGTGGTCAATCTTTGAGTCTTACTCAACTTCATACTTTACATATTAGGCAAGAACTCTTTCTTTGCATGATCCATTTTGAACTCTTTCAAAATGTTGTCAAGGTATGTACTCATTGAAAGTCTTGTCAGGCGTCTTCATCTATCTCTATAGATCTTGATGCCCAATATTTAAGTAGCTTTATCCAGGTCTTCCTTTGAAAAACTCCTTTCAAACAACCATTTATGCTTTTCAGAAATTCTACATTATTTCCGATCAAGAATATGTCATCCATATATACTTATCAGAAATTCTATAGTGCTCTCACGCACTTTCTTGTAAATACAAGTTTCTTGCAAACTTTGTATAAACCCAAAAACTTTGATCACCTTATCAAAGAGCTTATCCCAACTCCGAGATGCTTGCTCCAGTACATAGAAGGATTGCTGGAGCTTGCATACATTTTAGCATCCTTAGGATCAACAAAACCTTCTGGTTATATCACATACAACCTTTCCTCAAGGAAACCATTGAGGAACCGATGTTTTGACATAAATCTACCAGATTTCATAATCAAAAAATGCAGCAACTACTAACATAATTCCAACAAACTTTAGCACCGCTATGGGTGAGGAAGTCTCATCGTAGTTAACTCCTTGAACTTGTCAGAAACTTCTTTGTGACAAGTCGATCTTTATAAATGGTGACATTTACCATCAATGTCTATCTTGTTCGTCAAGGTCCATTTGTACTCAACGGCCTGCCGTTCATCGGGCAAGTCTACCAAAGTCGATACTTGGTTTTCATACATGGATTATTTCTCGGATTTCATGGTTCCTAGTCATTATATGGGATCTGTGCCCATCACCGCTTCTCCATAGCTCGTAGGTTCATCGTTGTCCAACAACATGACCTCCAAGACATGGTTACCATACCACTTAGGGGTGGAATGAGTCCTTGTCGACCTATGAGCTTTGATAGTGACTTGATTCGAAGCTTCATGATCATCATCATTTGCTTCCACTTCACTTGGTGTAGGCGTAGCAGAAACATCTTTCTGCGTCGTGCTACTCTCCAACTTAAGTGATGTTCAAGAACCTCACCAAGTTGTACTTTCCTCCCACTAAGTTATTCCAAAAGAAACTCTTTTCTCGAGAAAGGGCCATTTTTAGCAACAAAAACTTTGTCGTCGGATCTGATATAGAAGGTGTACCCAACTGTTTCCTTAGGTTATCCTACGAAGATGCACTTTTCCGCTTTGGGTTTGAGCTTAACAGACATAAGTGTCGTATCCCCAAACTCTAAGAAATGATAGCTTAGGTTTCTTCCAAACCATAATTCATACGGTGTCATATCAATGGATTTAGATTGTGCCCTATTTAAAGTGAATGTACTTGTTTCTAATGCATAAACCAAAATGATAGTGATAAAACGATAAGAGACATCATAGTATGCACCATATCCAATAGAGCACGACTACGACGTTTGGACACAACATCACACTATGGTGTTCAAGGCGGCATGAGTTGTGAAACAATTTACACATTGCCTTAACTTGCATACCAAACTCGTAACTCAGATACTAACCTTCATTATCATATCGTAGACATTTTATCTTCTAGTCACGGTGATCTTCAACTTCACTCTGAAATTGCTTGAACTTTTCAAATGTTTCAGACTTGTGATTCATTAAGTAAATATACCCATATCTACTTAAATCATCAGTGAAGGTAAAAAAATAACGATATCCACCGCACGCTTCAACACTCATTGGACCGCATACATCAACATGTATTATTTCCAATAAGTCACTTTCCCGCTCCATCATATCGAAAACGGGATCTTAGTCATCTTACCTAAGAGGCATGGTCCGGATGTCTCAGCCGATTCGAAATCAAGTGAGTCCAAAGATCCATCAGCATGGAGTTTCTCCATGCGTTTTACACCAATATGAGCTTAGCGGCTATGCCACAAGTATGTGGTACTATCATTATTAACTTTGCGTCTTTTTGCATCAATATTATGAACATGTGTATCACTACAATCGAGATTCAATAAACCATTCACATTGGGTGCACGACCATTGAAGGTATTATTCATGTAAACAGAATAATCATTATTCTCTGACTTAAATGAATAATCAGATTGCAATAAACGCAATCTAATCATGTTGATGCTCAATGAAAACACCAAATAACATTTATTTAGGTTCAACACTAATCTCGAAGGTAGAGGGAGCATGCGATGGTGATCATATCAACCTTGGAAACACTTCCAATACACATCGTCACCTCGCCCTTAACTAGTCTCTATTTATTCCGAGTTACTAACATTAGCAACTGTACCGGTATCTAATACCCAAGTGCTACTAGAAGTACTAGTAAGGTACACATCAATAACACGTATAACAAATATACTACCATTGACATTGCCAACCTTCTTATCTACCAAGTATCTAGGGTTGTTCCGCTTCATTGACCGTTCTCCTCATAAATGAAGCACTTAGTCTCGGGTTTGGGTTCAACCTTGGGTTTCTTAACTAGAGTAGCAACTGGCTTGCCATTCATGAAGTTTCCCTTCTTGCCCTTCTCGAAACTAGTGGTTTTACTGACCATCAACATTTGATGCTCCTTTTTGATTTCTACCTTTGTGGTGTCAAACATCGCGAATAGCTCATGGACCATCTATTTCATCCCTGGCTTGTTTATAGTTCATCGCGAAGTTCTAGTAGCTTGGTGGCAGTGACTTGGAGAACTATATCAATCACTATCTTATCTGGAAGATCAACTCCCACTCAAATCAAGCAATTGTGGCACCTAGACAATCTGAGCACATGCTCACCGATTGAGCTATTCTCCTTCATCTTGCAGGCAGAGAATCTTGTTAGAGGTCTCATACGTACCTCTCAACACGGGTACGAGCCTTAAATCCAATTTCATCTCTTGGAACATCACATATGCTCTGTGACGTTCAAAATGTATTTGGAGCCTCAATTCTAAGCCGTAATGCAAGACGCACTGAACTATCAGGTAGCCATCAGAACGTGCTTGTCAACTATTCACAACATCCACATGACGCTTGAGGTGTTGTTGCACTGAGTGGTGCATCAAGGACATATGACTTTTGTGCAGCAATGAGGACAATCCTCAGATCACGGACCCAGTCCGTATTATTGCTAACATCATCTTTCAACTCTATTTTTCTCTAGGAATGTATCAAAATATAGGGGAGCTACAATGCGAGCTATTGACCTACACAATTATTTGGAAATATATTTTTACTATGTTCATGATAATGAGTTCAATTAATCATATTACTAAAGAGCTCCCACTCAAATTGACATCCCTCCAGCTATCTGAGTGCAACATGATCCAAATCCACCAACCCAAGTCTGATCATCACATGATATGAGGTTGTTTCAATGGTGAACATCTCCTTGTTGATCATATCTACTATATGACTCATGTTCGACCTTTCGATCTCTTGTGCTTCGAGGCCATGTCTGCACTGCTAGGCTCGCCAAGTTTAACACGAGTTTTCCGCTTGTGCAACACTGGCTTGCACCCGTTGTATGCGAACGTAGAGTCTATCACACACGATCATCACATGGTGCTTCGAAAAGACGAACCTTCGCAATGGTGCACAATCGGGGAGAACACAATTTTATCTTAAAATTTAAGTGACGGATCACCTTATAATTCTACCGTCGTCCTAATCAAAACAAGGTGCATAAAAGGTTAACATCACATGAAAATCATACGTGACATGATACGGCCATGAACTTGTGCTTTAGATCTCCATATCCAAAGAAGTGGCATGATCTCCATCATCACCGGCATGACATGATGATCTCCATCAACGTGTCGCCATGAGATTTTCGTGCCAACTATTGCTTCTACAACTATTGCTAACTCGTACCGATAAACTAAAGCAAAAAGGAGAAAATAAATTAAAGACAACCCTATGGCTCTTGCCGGTTGCCGTTCTCATCGACTTGCAAGTCGTGATATTCTATATAAAACATGATCATCTCATACATCACATATATCTCATCATGTCATTGGCCATATCATATCACATCATACCCTGCAAAAACAAGTTAGATATCCTCTAATTTGGTGTTGCATGTTTTACGTGGATGCTATGGGTATCTAGCAAGAACGAATCTTACCTACGCAAAACCACAACGATGATATACAAGTTGCTATTTCACCTTATACAAGGCCTGCCTTTGTCAAAATTGGTTCAACTAAAGTGGGAGAGACAGACACTCGCCAGCCAGCTTTATGCAACAAAGTCACATGTTAGTCGATAGAACCGGTCTCTCGTACGTGGACGAGTAAGGTAGGTTCGCGCCGCTTAATCCCACAATACTGTTGAATCTAGAAAAGACTAAGGAGGGAAGTAATCTAAATATTAATGCCCACAAACTCCTTTGTGTTCTACTCATGATCTCATCTACGCATACACCTAGCTCTGATACCATTGTTGGGAAACGTTGCATGGGAAACAAAAAATTTCCTACGCACACACAAGATCTATCCATGGTGATGAGGATCTACGAGAGGAGAGATCGGATCCACATACCCTTGTAGATCGCTAAAAGGGAAGCGTTTAGAAATGTGGTTGATGTAGTCGAACATCTTCGCGATCCAAATTGCAATTCGTCCCGCGATCCAATCACGATCCGTCCCGATCTAGTGCCGAATGGATGACACCTTTGCGTTCAGCACACGTACAGCTCGATTACGTCTCTGCCTCCTCGATCCAGCAAGCGAGGTAGGAGTAGTAGATGAGTTCTTCGACACACGACGGTGTGGTGGCGGTGGTGGTGGTGCTATCCCGGCAGGGCTACGCCTAGCGCTATCAAAACCGTGAACAGAGGAGAAAATGATCTTGCGAGAGAGAGGGGGTGCCAAGGGCTTCATCTGCGCTCTTGGGACGCCCCCTCCCCTATATATATAGGTGGAGGGGCATGGATATCAGCCCTTCCAAGCCCTAGGGCGCAGCCAAGGGGGAGGCGTTGGACTCCTTGTCCAATTCCCTCCCTTTCCATAAACAGGTGGACTTTCCACCTCTCCCATGCCACATGGGCCTTGAGGGACTTGTGTGCCTAGCCTAATAAATCTAGGGTGCCTCCCCTCAGCCCATGCAAACCCTTAGGACATGGTGGAATCCTTGGTGTACTTCCAAACTCCACCGGAAGTTTTTGGAACCTTATAGAAGCTTCCCGGTCAATACCGGAAAAACCCGAAACTTTTTAGATAGCCAAAATATGACTTCCCAGATATAAATCTTTACCTTCGGACCATTCCGGAACTCCTCATGATGTCCCAGGTCTCATTCGGGACTCCAAAAAACCTTCGGTCACCAACATACATAACTCAACAATACCAAATCATCACTGAACATTAAGTGTGTAGAACCTGCGGGTTCGAGAACTATGTAGACATGACCGAGACAACTCTATGGTCAATAACCAATAGCGGGACCTGGATGCCCATATTGGTTCCTACATATTCTAGGAAGATCTTTATTGGTCAAACCACGATGGCAAGGATTCACACAATCCCATATGCAGTTGCCTTTATCCATCGGTATGTTACTTGCCCAAGATTCGATCGTTGGTATCTCCATACCTAGTTCAATCTCGTTAAAGTCAAGTTTCTTTACTCATTTCGTAACACAAGATCCCGTGACTAACTCCTTAGTCACATTGCTTGCAAGCTTCTTGTGATGTTGTGTTACCGAGTGGGCCCAGAGATACATCTCCGTCATACGGAGTGACAAATCCCAATCTTGATCCATGCCAACCCAACAGACACCCTCGGAGATACCTATAGAGCACATTTATAGTCACCCATTTACATTGTGACGTTTAATACACACAAGGCATTCCTACAGTGCCAGGGAGTTGCGTAATCTCATGGTCGTAGGAACATATACTTGAGATGGATAAAGCAGTAGAAATAAACTGACAAAATCAACTGCTATGCTTACGTTGGGTCTTGTCCATCACATCATTCTACTAATGATGTAATCCCGTTATCATATGACAACTCATGTCTATGGTCAGGAACCTTGACCATATCTGATCAATGAGCTAGTCTAGTAGAGGCTCACTAGGGACATGGTGTTGTCTATGTAGCCACACATGTATCCGTGTTTCGAATCAATACAATTATAGCATGTATAATAAAAAATTATTATGAACAAGGAAATATGATAATAACCAATTTATTATTGCCTGTAGGGCATATTTCTAACACAAACTACCTATTACCTACAGTTTCAGTGCTTGCAGAAATTACCTTGTTGAAACCCGCTTGTCATTTCCTTTTGCTCCTTGTTGGGTTCGACACTCTTACTTATCGAAAGGACTATGATTGACCCCCTACACTTGTGGATCCTCACTCATCAAGCATATTTTCCATTGTAGACAAATTGTCTACTATAGGATTTTCAACTCCCTTTCTATCGACAATATGCAAATCAAACTATTGTAGCAAAAGCACCCATCTAATCATTCTAGGCTTAGCACCTTTATTATCCTAAGATATTTAATAGCAGCATGATCTGTGTGAATAGTAACTTTACAATCAACAATATAATGTATTAATTTATCACAAGCAAACACGATTGTAAATTTCTTTCTAAGTAGTAGCTTAATTTTTCTAAGGATTGTCCACAGTCTTACTAGCATAATGAATAACATTTATTTACTTATCAACTCTTTGTCCAAGTACATCACTTATATAATAATCGCTAGCATCACACATAATTTCAAAGGGTAAATTCCAGTTAGGTGGTTGAACAATTGGAGAAGTGATCAAAGCTTTCTTAAAATTTTCAAAGGCTTCTACACAAAAATCATCAAAAACAAATGGGACATATTTTTGTAGGAGATTAGTAAGCGGCATAGAAATTTTAGAAAAGTCCTTAATGATCTTTCTATAGAAACAAGCATGACCAAACAAACTTCTTATACCTTTGATATCTTTAGGACATGGCATTTCCTCGATAGCATCTATCTTTGATTTACCACTTCAATGCCATCATACGTCTCAAATGTATCTATAATTTGTAATTGTTAAATGCTATTATATTATCACTCGTTTTCTTCATATGTCATTTCATATTATTTTCCTAGACTAATCAATTAATTTAGTGCCTAGTTTCACTTCCAGTTTTTGCATGTATTTGGTTTTGCACAAAAACCATACCTATAGAAGTCCAACACCATGAAACTTTTTGAGGATTTGACAACAAGACACCATAGAAGCTTCGAGAGAGATTGAGGGGACTCACGAGGTAGCCACATGAATCGATGGCGCGGCCAGGGGGTGGTTACGCCACATGTCCATGCGGTTCCCCCTGAGCCTCCATTTGACCCGATTCCAAGTCTATAGATTCCCAAATATTCTATAACGCTCGAAAGCGAACCCGAAAGAATTTTATTTCGGCCACAAGCCTCTGTTCCGCCATGATACCATATGGAGCCCTGTTCCGATACTGTTTCGGAGGAGAAGAGTGCCATCTTCATCAACCTTCCTTCCTCCATGATGATGTGTGATTAGTTCCACCAGGACCTACGGGTCCATGGTAGTAGCTAGATGGCTTTCTCTCTATCTTTTGATCTTCAATACAATGATCTTTTCTAAGATCAATCCAGTGTAATCTTTTGGCGGTGTGTTTGTTGGTATCTGATGAATTGTGGATTTATGATCAGATTATCCATTGAGTTATATTTGATTCTCTTCAAGTCTCTTTTATATGTGATTTTATAGCAATGTATGTTTCCTGATCTATAAGTCTTCTTTGACCAATTAAATGAGTACATCTTCAGAGGGGGTGGTGCATAGTAGTAGGTTCAACCTTGTGATGGTCTTCTCAAGTGGCAAATGGGGCGAACACATGTATTGTGTTGTTTCCACTAAGGATAAAATGACGACATGTGATCCTGATTATTGATATCTTCATGTATACATTATGTCATCTTACTTATTGTGTTACTCTGGTTATTACGAACTTAATATGAGATGCATACTGGATAGCGGTCTTGGGGTGGAGTAATAGTAGTAGATGCAATTGGATTACAGTCTACTTATCACGGACGTAAAACCTATATCATATTATGTCATGAATGATCACACTTATAATTATGCACATTTTTTTCAATTACCTAACAATGATTTGCTTACATACAGTTCTATGCTTTTGAGAGAGATGCCACTAGTGAACTTATGCCCCCTGTCTATTTTCCATTAATACAAAACTCCTACAAAAATTGCTCCCGTTGGTCTTTACTACATTTTGCCACTTTGCCTATCACTATGTGCTTTTAATCTTGTAACTAACAGGAAGAAGGGGAATTGAAATCAACTGCAAAAAAACAAGAAACCTTCACAAGATCATTATCATCAACATAACATGACAATATACCATGAACAAGGCCAAAAACAACATAGAAGTTGAGTAAATGACACCAACATCCAAAAGTGAAACTACAAGTTTGGTACATGACACCAAATGGTGTTAAAGAAGGCACTGAAACTAGTACAAGTACAATGTCTTGTTACACAAGTAATACAACCCAAACATGGAAAATCCTTTGAGAGATGAACCAGAGAAAACCTAGAGGGCAAAGTAGAATGTCAGCTTATCCTTTACTCGACAAACATCGATCTTGACAATCCTTCCTTGTTGCAATCCGGACTGGCGGACAAAGTCCTTCCATCCACCTGTTACTGCCAAGCGTCCATCAACACGATGCCCACAATTCCAAATATTATATCATGCTGGGACTATGATGGGTGGACTCATCATAATCAAGTCAACTTCACCATTCTTAGTAACTTTCAACTTGTCGGCTCTTACCTTAGGGATTGTCTGAAACAATACAGATTATGAGCACATGTTATTCAATAATAAGTAACATTCACAACTAAATAATAATATAAGTTAGTAAAATTTCAACCACGAGGAACAAATAAGGATCTGATACATGATAGAAAATATAAGATTATTCAAATTACATTTATAAATAAATAAATTTGCAAAATAGTTTTGCAGGTGCAAAAAACAACCCATCCAATGCAATAGAATCGAAAGTAAATCTGGTCACGAGTTCAAAAGCATCCATGTTTGAAACTAACATGAACTTGCTGCAACCACAACTTACCAGCATAGTCTTGATGTCTGAAGGAGTCAAACACAACTTGAAGCTATCAAGAACATGAGTAAAATCCACTCTAGTTGTAGCAGCAGCATCCTCTTAAGAGGGTACAACATTCTCAGGTGCAACTTGTCTAGCAGTTTGGACAACTGGAACTGCAACCTGACTAGGATGTTGATTAAAAGGAGCACACGAAAATCAAGAACACACGATCATGGTGTATCCTAAAAAATAAAATTTAGGCAAATGTAAGTTAATAGGCAACCCAAATTTTGGGAAATGAATACATAAGGTTTTATGTTTAAATATTACCTTTAGATGTCTTGTATCGATCACTTTTAGCTTTAAATCCAAGGACTAAGTGAGGTTCGTTCTCTTCAAAGCAGAAAAAGAGTTCATCACCAACACAAAGACCATGGTCAGTAATAAACTTGGTCCAATCTCCATTAGCAAACGTACTTATATATATTCCTTTACGCAAACCAACATTGTATATGTTTCCTTCTAGATATTTCATTTGAATTGTTGAACTGCCCAGAGCATGAACTCTATCACACACACGATATGGAATGACCTAAAATAATTAAATCCTGTAAGGTGATAAAGTGAGCAAAACTTCATATGAACCAAGTTGTAACAAAATTTATCAAGTTGACATACCTTACCAATATATTACAGTTACTCCTATTTCCATTCTTCTTAATCTTCATTGAGAAGAAAGAATTTCTCCTACTTTTCGTCTTACGGATATCACCTTGTTTAAAGGATAAATTGCAGGCGTCGAGTTCAAGCCTTCCTGCATGACCGGCATAGACTTCATAGTCCTAGCAGAAACAACATACAAATATCTCCAATTAATAAAAATAATATACAAAAGGAATGTAATTATATTAATTTGTGGTGCTACTTGTTACACGAGAGTATAAAATTAAATTACCTCCCTTTCTATCTTCACGGGCTTGCATTTGCTTGCATCGGTGGCCTTGGCACCAGGTGAGATATGAAGGACACCACCTTGAGTATCCATTTATGGTCTTCCGATGAAAATTTTACTAGTTAGAAACTCATGAACAGTTAAAACCTGGAAATGATCAGGAACTGCAACGATCAACATAATCTTAAGCTCGAGAAACACACACACACACACACACACAACATAATACTTTAATGTACACCAAATAATTCTCAAACACACACAATTTAACCATTACAAATACAAAATAGTTTAGATTCAGCTACACGCATGCTAACGAGATAACATGCGTACTACTATTGAATTGTGTCTTTTAATGGTGATGTCAAGCAGCATCTACTCATAATCATAGGTGTCATGCTCCATGTCCTCGTCGATTTGGTCCCTGCTCATAGGCTTGTCATATTAGGTTTTGCAACATGAACTATCATATATTTTATAATTTTTCTAGTATTGTGGACCTTTAAGAACAAGAGTTTATCATTGCCCCGATCAAAAGACATGCAATCAAAATTCTAAGGACCAATTGGGTTATTAAGCTTGATTAGAAGTATGGTAGGGCCTCGCGAAGCGATGCCAGTATTCATCATTTTTCACGATGTGTTAACATTCACATTTATTTTTTTATTTCTTCTTATTTTTGTTCTTGACTGTCTATATTATTGTTGAAATCTGCAAGTCCTTGGTTGTTGGTTAAGATTTTATGTTTATAGATACTTTTTGGAAGCCAACATTAATAGTACATATAAAATGGGGAGGTCAACAATGTTCCTTTCTTAAGATGGGGACAAACGAGTTATCTGTTGCCTCAGTTGTGCACTAGTACGACCACACCTAATCATATCAATGGTCCTACCAGCGAGAACCATCTTCATAACTTCAAATCTGATGACTTTCGTGATACTTGGAAATATATTATAAGAAAAACTCCGCACGTGAAACAGAACCATAAGAAGAAAGAGGATATATGGAGGGAGTTTGCTTCAGTTAGATCCACCCAGGATTACTCATCCACTGAGATAGAAATTTGTACTCTCCATTTAGTACTTTCTTCCAAAGACCGAGAATTGTTTAGTCATTTATCTTGCCATGATGATTTATGGTATCTCAAGATAATTTTTCTTTATTCGATCGGGGCAACGATAAAATTTTAGGGGAACAATAGTGTTGAACAAGCCCGACAGGAAGAGTTTGACTATACATGTGTGACTCACCTACCAAGTGTACATGATGAAGAGTGGCATTGTCCTACTTGGGGATGTTATTGCCCCTGCCTTACCTCACATGCCTAAAAGTCTTCGAATTGCTAACACTTGGTAATTTCAGATAGTTTCACATCTAATATGAACATGAAAGCGAGTTGCAGATATCATAAATAAAGTGTTTAATATAACAATTTAAATTGTATGAGCTGCACTATCCCACTTGTTTTTTAATTGTTGGTGCAAATAGTTTCTCCTGAAGCGTTGATTGAACTTAGCAAGAAAATTACCTTGGCCTACATCGGACAAAGTGGTGTTTCCTATGGAGCGGTATTTGCTCACACCTCCTCTACAAGCACATCCATATAAATGGTATGAGACACACTATCCCATATAGTTTTCGGCAGCTTCACTTTCTCCATCTACAACATCCATATGTGAATGTTTTAATCTATACAATTTTCTTCTTCTTCTAGGCAGCCATCAAACCATGCCACTAAAAATGCATACTAAGCAATCAATCATCCAAAATATTCACTACATGCCATCAACATCAATCACTACATGTTTGCACTATCCAAACCAGAGCAAATGAGACAGAGAGGGGCGTAGAGGAGGAGAGATATGGGGAGGAGATAAGAGGAGCTCACCAGTAATGGCGATGCTGGCACGGGCGAAGACGCCGCCTCTTGCAAGGCGGATGGGACGGGGCGGCGGGCACGGAGGTGACGAGATGGCGGCGGAGGAGACTGGACGACCGGATGCGGAGGTACTAGGGATGACGGCGGACGGGACGGGCGGTGGTGTAGGGTACCTGTCGGCGGCGGATCTGACGGCGCAAGTCGGGGCAGCCGACTGGCGACACAAACCCTAACTCAGGTTGACTGCTTGTGGGTGGGGACGAACAAGTGTGGGGAATGAACACGAGCCTTCTCGCTTGATTCGTTCGTTTTGGGCCTCGCTCGCTCTGGCCTGAGTGGCATTTGGGTCGTCAATACGGTACCCAATAGGGGTAGTCATTGATAACAAATCGTTTTCTTTTGAGGGGCTGGCGAAAATCGCGAGAAACATCACTCTTTGATTACTGTGAAATGCATAAATAATTGTAGGCTATTCCTGGGACAGAAACGAGTTCTTTGTCAATTTTAATTCCCCAAACCAAGATTCTCTAGAATGAGTCAAAAGAACTAACCCTTGAGTTCATGAGCGACGATCCAGATTTGGGTATTCCTATGATCAGCAAGCTGCGATCGTGGTTTAGAGTGGAGTCGTGATGCGGCTCGGAACTCCGCAGCTATGCTATTGTTGCTAATATCCAAGCCCTTGTAGCACACGCTCACATGCATGCTTGACCACGAACAGACGCACGCTCGCCAATTTCCCCCATCACATTTCAATCAACATCGTGTCATTGCCGAGCACGAACATATACCGTATTAACGTTCCCTATTCCTTATACATATATTGCTAGTTAAGTAATTGGCCATCTCATACGATACATAGCTTGCACTTTTCAACCTTTGCTTTCATTCTATATGGGCATGACTGGTTGCCTCATTTTTTCTGGCATTTACTAATTTTGTCGTTGGCGTCTTCCTCATCCCGACCGGTTGACCATTTGTCTTGCCCTTCACCGCCGACCAAAATGCCATCCGCCACCACCCATGATCTATAACGTGCAGGCGCGCCACCTCCCAAGCATCATTCTAGTGCCTCCCAAGTTTCATGATGTTTATGCTAAGTGGTCCCAAGTTTGATTTCTGCCCCAGATCATCGATATCTAAGAGGCGACAGTAGCATGAACTGACCCTCCGCATTTGTACCCAAAAAGACAAATCTAGCCAACAAGCCAACACATAAAGCACTCATGAACAAATCTTGTCAGTTATACCCGAAAGCTTAAACAAAGACAAAGATTTCCAATATCGCATACTAAATCGGAGAACAACCCATCGAAATTACCGCCTAAGACCCTAACTACACATAGAAACAATAAATTAAAACTAGTAAAAAATTGTAACATAAAACAAAGAGTAGTCAAATCAAACTTTGATGCATACATGCACAAGCCTTCATGGTGTCCACAACAAGCGGGACGAGCAGATGAACCCTAAATTCCCCATCATTCAATCACCTCGATAAGGTCGGTGACGACAATCCCCTCTCTTTCTTTTTCCCGATCTGGCTCTGGATGGGCACTTAGAAATTAAAATGGGAAAATAATTATAAATACTAGTAAAAGGGCCCGTGCGCTCCAACAGGAGAAAAAAGTCATAATCTCCAATGGCCATGAACACATGTTGCTACATCACCGAGATATACTATTACTTTTAATTTCGAGAAACCATGAACACTTTTTTAAACTCATGCACATATTTGAAAGCACGAACATTTTTCAAATTTGTAAACACTTATGAATTCATGACCATTTTCTAAAATCAAGAATATTTTTTAAATTAATGAACGTTAATTTACACTATTCGCAAAAAAAATGAAAATTGTGAAACAATTAGACAATTTTCTTGAATCGGCCAACATTTCTAGAATCGAAGAACATTTTTTTGGAAATCGATGGAACAATTTTTGAATTCATGAACATTTTTTTATTTTAGGAATATTTTTTAAATGTAACAAACATTTTTTATATGTATCATCATTTTTTAATGAATAATTATTTTGTAAGTCACGAAATGTTTTTTAATGTTTAGTATATTTTCCACTGATGGAAATTTTGCAATTTGCGAAATTTTATTCAATTTCATTAAAAAAATATTAATACATGGGCTTTTAAAAAATCATGAAAAAATATTATTTTATGAACATTTGTTTTCAATGTTGCAAACATTTTTCAAATAAGTAAACATTTTTGTTTACAAAACGCGAACTTCTTTTGAATGCACAAACATTTTATGATTTATTAAACATTTTGTATCAAAAAATTGTTTTTTCATTTTTGGAAATTTTTAAAATTCCTAAATAAATTATTTAAAGAAAAATAATAAAGATGGAAAAGAGAAAACAAAAAAATTAGAAACATGCCGCTCAGACATGGCCGACCAAATCTGGCGCGATGCGTATTCTCCCAACGTACAGAGCGCAGTATAGGAGGTCTCTACTGCATGGTCCGGCCCAGAGAGGGATTATCTTGCGTGAAACGATTTTTATCATTTACGAGTAGCATTGGTGGGTAATTCTTATCAACTTCGAGGGTATTTTGAAACGACGGACAATCAAAAACTTGTTTGTTCTTTATTATTATAGGTCGAAGCCAACACATGACAAAATGTCAAGTATGCATCTCAACACAAGTCCAACGGACAAGAAAGCCACCGTTATAATGCAGACTTTTGGTGCACGTTTTTCTCTCCATCTCCACTATTATTAAGCAAACGAGTTGAGGCAAAGAAACATTAGATCTCAACCATATATCCATCATTCATCAATGGATCAGATTGTTTCGGTGTTGTATCACATCAAATTTACATATTTACTAATTAATTTTAATCATCTCCATAACACATTAATTAGGAATCATTGCACCTTAATTACCTCTTCATTTGAAAAAAAAATCATCATACCATATATCACTTATCATCTACAGAACACGTTAATTAGGAATCATTGCGCCTTAATTATATCTTCATTAGAAAACAAATCGCCACACCATATATCATGTATATTCTCCAGAACACCTTAATTATTAATCATTGCACCTTAATTACACATCATCAGGAAACAAATCTCTACATCATATATCACGTATCTTCTTGAGAACACTTTAATTATAACCTCACTTGGAAATAAATCGTCGCACCATACATTACGTAATTGAAAAAACATATTAGCAAAAAATCATGTGTCACACAACTCCCAGCATCATACCCCCTCCTCCAAAACTGCCTCCACTCATGTAAAAAACTTTCGCACCGTATCCCCATGCTCACTTAAGCGACCCGATCCAAAACAGTCAAGTCTATGTGTATATATTGTTGGAAATATGCCCTAGATGCAATAATAAATTAGTTATTATCATATTTCCTTATTCGTGATAATCGTTTATTATCCATGCTATAATTGTATTGATCGGAAACTCAGATACATGTGTGTATACATAGACAACACCATGTCCCTAGTATGTCTTAAATAGACTAGCTCATTGATCAAAGATGGCTAAGGTTTCCTAGCCATTGACATGAAATGTCATTTGATAACGGGATCACATCATTAGGAGAATTATGGGATGGACAAGACCCAAACTACAAACGTAGCATATGATCGTGTCAGTTTATTGCTACTATTTTTTGCATGTCAAGTATCTGTTCCTATGACCATGAGATCATACAACTCACTAACACCGGATGAGTGCCTTGTGTGTATCAAACGTCGCAACGTAGCTGGGTGACTATAAAGGTACTCTACACGTATATCCTAGGGTGTCTTTTCGGTTGGCATGGATCAAGACTGGGATTTGTTACTCCGTGTGACGGAGAGGTATCTTAGGGCCCACTCGATAATACAACATCACAACAAGCCTTGCAAGCAATGTGACTAAGTGTTAGTTATGGGATCTTGTATTACGCAACGAGTAAAGAGACTTTCCGGTAACAAGGTTAAACTAGGTATGGAGATACCGACGATCGAATCTCGGGCAAGTAACATACCGAAGAACAAAAGGAACATCATACGAGATTAACTGAATCCTTGACATAGAGGTTCGATCGATAATGATCTTCGTAGAATATGTAGGAACCAATATGGGCATCCAGGTCCCGCTATTGGTTATTGACCGTAGAGGTGTCTCGTTCATGTCTACATAGTTCTCGAACCCGCAGGGTCTGCACACTTAAGGTTCGGTGACGTTTCGGTAGTATAAAGTTATGTATGGTGGTTACCGAAGGTTGTTCGGAGTCCCGGATGAGATCCCGGATGTCACGAGGAGCTCCGGAATGGTCCGGAGGTAAAGATTGATATATAGGAAGTCCTATTTTGGTCGTCGGAAAAGTTTCGGGCTCATCGGTAGTGTACCGGGAGTGCCGGGAGTGTATCGGGAGACCATCGGGAGGGGTATTTCGACCCAAGAGGCTAGATGGGCTGTGGGAGAGTGAATACCAGCCCTTAGTGGGCTGGTGAAAGCCCCACACAAGGCCCATGCGGCTGGGAGAGAAAAGCCCAAAGAGAAAAGATGGAAAAAGGCAAAAAGGGCAAAAAAGGAAGGAGTCCTAGTCCTACTAGGAATGGAGGAGGATTCCTCCTCACCTCCTTGGTTCGGCCGAATCCTAGGGCTGGCCCCTTGAGGGCCAAGCCTCCTCCTCTCTTCCTCTTATATATACTAGAGGTTTTAGGGGTTCTGCACTAGATTTTCTGCCACGTGCTATCCTCTCTTCTAGTGCATAGTTTCTCCTCTAGATCGGTTTTCTGCAGTGCTTAGGCGAAGCCCTGTCGGAATAACTCCACCACAATCGCCGCAGCACCGTCGCACTGCCGAAGAACTATTTAACCTCTCTGCTCCCTCTTGCTAGATCAAGAAGGCGGAGATCGTCATCGAGATGTATGTGTGCTGAACGCGGAGGTGTCGTCCGTTCGGCGCTAGATCGGAAGGACCATGATCAAGATCGCGAGACGGGTCATGATGAGATCGCTGGATGGATAATGATGAGTTCGCGGGACGGATTGTGAATGGATCGCGGGACGGATCGTGATGAGATCGCGGGACGCTTGGCGATTTGGATCGCGAAGACGTTCGACTACACCAACCGCGTTTCTTAACACTTCCCGCTTCGCGATCTACAAGGCTATGTAGATCCACTCTCCCTCTCATAGATACTCATCACCATGGATAGATCTTGCGTGTGTGTAGGAAAATTTTTGTTTCCCATGCAACGTTCCCCAACAGCGGCATCATGAGCTAGGTCTATGTCTAGATGAGATCTCGAGTAGAACACAAAGAGTTTGTGGACGTTGATGCTTAGATTGCTTCCTCCCCTGGTCGTGTTTTGGTTCAGCGGTATTGTGGGATGAAGCGGCCTGGACCAACCTTACTCGTACGCTTACGAGATACCGGTTCCATCGACTGACGTGTAACTTCGTTGCACAAAGATGGCTGGCGGGTGTCTGTTTCTCCTACTTTAGTTGGATCGGATTCGACTAAGGCGGTCCTTGAGAAGGTTGAAAAGCAACTTATGTATCACCGTTGTGGCTTTGCGTAGGTGAGAATTGTTCTTGCTAGATACCCGTAGCAGTCACGTAAAACATGCAACAACAATTAGAGGACGTCTAACTTGTTTTTGCAGGGTATGTTGTGATGTGATATGGCCAATTACATGATGAGATATATGTGATGTATGATATGATCATGTGTTGTATAGAATATCACGACTTGCATGTCCGATGAGTACGGCAACTGGCAGGAGCCATAGGGTTGTCGACATAGTTCTCGAACCCGCAGGGTCTGCACACTTAAGGTTCGGTGACGTTTTGGTATAGTAGAGTTATGTATGGTGGTGACCGAAGGTTGTTCGGAGTCCTGGATGAGATCCCGTACATCACGAGGAGCTGTGTAATGGTCCGGAGGTAAAGATTGATATATAGGAAGTCCTGTTTTGGTCACCGAAAAAGTTTCGGGCTCATCGGTAGTGTACCGGGAGTGCCGGGAGGGTACCGAGGGACCATCGGGAGGGGTGTCTCGACCCAAGGGGCCACATGGGCTGTGGGAGGAAGAAAACCAGCCCCTGGTTGGCTAGCCGAAGCCCCCACTAAAGGCCCATGCGGCTAGGATGGCAAACCCAAAGGAGGAAGAGGTGGAAAGTGTTTCCAAGTGGAGAGGAGGAATCCTACTCCTAGTAGGATTGGAGCAGGACTCCTCCACCTCCAATTTCGGCCAAACCTTGAGGGTTTGAGGCTGCCTCCTCCCCTCCCTCCCTCCTATAGATACTAGAGGATTTAGAGGGGAGAGCTAACCCTAATAGCCACGTGCTACCCTCTGCTCTAGATCGTAGTTTCTCCTCTAGATCGTTTCAGCGGTGCTTAGGCGGAGCCCTGCTGGAATAGTTCCACCACCATCGCCATCATGCCGTTGCGCTACTGGAGAACTCATCTACCTCTTCGCCCCCTCCTGCTGGATCAAGAAGGCATAGATCGTCATCAAACTATACATGTGCTGAACGTGGAGGTGTCGTCCGTTCGGTGCTAGATCGGAAGGACCATGATCAAGATCGCGAGACAATTCGTGATTGGATCGCGGGACAGATCTAGATGGGATCGCAGGATGGATCGTGATGAGATCGCAGGACGGATCGTGATTGGATCGCGAGATGGATCGTGATGGGATCGCGGGACGCTCGGCGATTTGGATAGCAAAGACGTTCGACTACATCAATCGCGTTTCTTAACGCTTCCCGCTTAGCGGTCTACAAGGGTATTAAGATCCACTCTCCCTCTCGTAGATGCTCATAACCATGGATAGATCTTGTGTGTGCATAGGAAAATTTTTGTTTCCCGTGCAATGTTCCCCAACAACGGCATCATGAGCTAGGTCTATGTGTAGATGAGATCTCAAGTAGAACACAAAGGAGTTTGTGGGCGTTGATGCTTAGATTGCTTCCTCCCATGGTCGTGTTTTGATTCAGCGGTATTGTGGGATGAAGCGGCCTGGACCAACCTTACTCGTACGCTTACGAGATACCGGTTCCATCGACTTACGTGTAACTTTGTTGCACAAAGATGGCTGGCGGGTGTCTGTCTCTCCAACTTTAGTTGGATCGGATTCGACAAAGGTGGTCCTTGAGAAGGTTGAAAAGCAACTTATGTATCACAGTTGTGGCTTTGCGTAGGTGAGAATTGTTCTTGCTAGATACCTGTAGCAGCCACGTAAAACATGCAACAACAATTAGAGGACGTCTAACTTGTTTTTGCAGGGTATGTTGTGATGTGATATGGCCAATTACATGATGAGATATATGTGATGTATGATATGATCATGTGTTGTATAGAATATCACGACTTGCATGTCCGATGAGTACGGCAACCGGCAGGAGCCATAGGGTTGTCTTTAATTATTGTATGACCTGCGTGTCAATCATTAAGCGCTATGTAATGCTTTACTTTATCGCTAAATGGTAGCAATAGTAGTAGAAGCATGGTGGGCGCGACAACCCCGATGGTGACACGTTGATGGAGATCAAGATGATGGAGATCATGGTGTCATGCCGGTGACGATGGAGATCATGTCGGTGCTTTCAAGATGTAGATCAAAAGCACAAGTTCATGGCCATATCATGTCACTTATGATTTGCATGTGATGTTAATCCTTTTATACACCTTGTTTTTCTTAGGACAACGGTAGCATTATAAGGTGATCCCTCACTTAATTTCAAGATAAATTGTGTTCTCCCCGAGTGTGCACCATTGCGAAAGTTCGTCGTTTCGAGACACCACGTGATGATCGGGTGTGATAGACTCTACGTTCACATACAACAGGTGCAAGACAGTGTTGCACATGCAGAAAACTCGGGTTAAACTTGACGAGCCTAGCATGTACAGACATGGCCTTGGAACACAAGAGACTGAAAGGTCGAACATGAGTCATATAGTAGATATGATCAACATGATGATGTTCACCATTGAAACCACCTCAACTCATGTGATGATCGGACTTGAGTTGGTGAATTTGGATCATGTATCACTCGAATGACCGGAGGGATGTCAATTTGAGTGGGAGTGCTTAAGTAATATGATTAACTGAACTCATTATCATGAACATAGTCAGTAGTGTCTTTGCAAAATTATGTTGTAGATTACTAGCTCACGCTGTAGCTCCCTTGAATTTCTATATATTCCTAGAGAAATAGAGTTGAAAGATCATGGTAGAAATATTGCGGACTGGGTCCATGATCTGAGGATTGTACTCATTGCTGCACAGAAGGCTTATGTCCTTAATGCACCGCTCGGTGCGTCACCCCCTCTAGCATTGTCTGTAGATGTTGTGAACATCTGATAGGCACATTCCGATGACTAGTTGATAGTTTAGTGCGTCATGCATTACAACTTAGAATTGAGGCTCCAAAACATTTTGAACGTCACGGAACATATGAGATGCTCTAAGAGCTGAAATTGGGATCTTAGGCTCATGCCCATGTTGTGAGATATGAGATCTCCAACAATATTCTTTGCCTGCAAGATGAAGGAGAATAGCTCAATCGTTAAGCATGTGCTCAGATTGTTTGGGTGCTACAATCGCTTGAATCGAGTGGGAGTTGATCTTCCAGATAAGATAGTGATTGATATAGTTCTCCAAGTCACTGCCACTAAGCTACTAGAACTTGGTGATGAACTATAAAATGCCAGGGATAGAAATGATGATCCCTGAGCTGTTCGCGATGTTTTACACTACGAAGCTAGAAATCAAGAAGGAGCATCAAGTGTTGATGGTTAGTAAAACCACTAGTTTCGAGAAGGGCAAGGGCCGGGAGGGAAACTTCATGGATGGCAAGTCAGTTGCTGCTCCAGTGAAGCAACCCAAAGTTGAACCCAAACCCGAGACTAAGTGCTTCGATTATGAGGAGAGCGGACGCTGAAGCGGAACAACCCTAGATACTTGGTAGATAAGAAGGCTGGCAACGTCGATAGAAGTATATTTGATATACGTATTATTGATGTGTACCTTGCTAGTACTCCTTGTCGTGGGAACGAGCCTGACAGTAGATGGTAGGGGTACGAATGGAGAGGGCAGAGTCCTAGCTACAGCGAGGGTGTACACACAGATGTATGAGTTTAGGCCCCTCGCGTGGAGGTAACAGCCCTACGTCTCAGTTCTCGGGAGCTTTACGTCGAGTGGAATGTAGATATTACAATAGGTTTCTTCCCCCTTGTGCAGGAGGAGAGGGGTGGCTTATATAGAGTTCGCTGCCCCTCATAATGGCCCCGCATCAATGGGTCTGGTCGTGGGGTGTAAAGGCATACGTTACAGACAACGTACGTAGTAAAAGCTATTTAAGGGCCATTAAGCCAGCGTCTGCCCGTTGGGCTCTTGATGATGGCTCCTGGTCTCCTGGCGTAGAGTGAAGTGAGGTCCGTCGAGTGACACGCGACTGCCGAGTGAGAGCGGGAGTCTCCGAGTGGATTACTATCGAGTGACTTTGAACGTCTCCAGGGATCCACTCGGAAGTACATGCTTGATCTTAAAGTCCTCCCATGTGGTGTCCTTAGGTAGGGTATGTGGGCCTTGCCTAGGACCCTACCCTAGGTACATATCCTCGTCATTAGCCCCTGAATGGATCGGGGTTTGAGTGGTGGAAGGAGGTATCAACGTAGACCTTGAGTTAGTGTATCAAATCCTCCGAATGATATTTGGGATTTCCATGGAGCTTGCATCGATTGAACTCTGAGCATTAGCGTTCATTCAGGATCGACACGCAAAATCTTCCGAATGATATTCGGGTCTTCAACGAAATTTACGCCGATTGAATTTTTCTCCGCTCGCCTGGATCCATTCAGAATTGAAAGTGTTTGAGTGAATCGAGCGCATCTTGGGGAGGTGACGGGTCGGTCTAACGGGCCCGGATTCTCCGGGATACGAAAATTTGGGAAGCGCGCACACGCGCGGAGATGACGCCACGATCAGGGCAAGTGGAGGAATGACGTCTCGATTCTCGCACCGGTCATTTCGCCATGCACTGGGTGCCGTCAGCGGTTGGCGTGTGCGGTTATCTCGCAGGCCCACCGGTCAATGAGACACTCGGCAGCATATAAAGCATCTTGAGCCGCAGATTGCATAGTACCCTCGCCGATTCTCCCTCTCTTCCTCCGCCTCCTCTGCTCCCCAACGCAGCACACCGCTTTCCTCCGACCAGAGTCGCCGCTCCGATGACGAAGAACGCGACGGAGAAGCTGGAGCGCGCAAAGAAGGGGACGTCAAAGCTCAAGGGCAAGAAGCTCTCGACCGCTCGGTTCACCGCGCCCGTGGGGTGGATGCAGGGGGATTTTCTCCCCTCTGTTGTCACCCGCGCCGACCTCGAGGGCCTTGTCTCTAACGGGCTGGTGGCGGACAGCGCCTGGAGGCTGCCGGGGGAGGAGCGCGAGCCGGAGCCGTGCGACGGAGAGCGGGTTCTTCTCCTCTCCCATGTAGAAAGAGGTTTCTCCATGCCACCCCACCCATTCTTCCGGGGATTTTTGAATTTCTTTGGTGCGCAGCTGCATCACTTTCCGCCGAACACCATGGCATACTTGTCTGCATTTGTCACCTTGTGCGAGTGTTTCCTGGGGTGCTCTCCCCATTGGGGGTTGTTTAAGCATCTCTTCATGGTCAGATCACAGACTGTGAAGAAAATCCTTGCCGCCGCCAGGAAAACTCACGTGCTCCAGTTGTTTGGAGGCTTAGGGGTCCAGAAAAGGCAACGCAATTCCTTTCCTGCCATTACTCTTCCCGATTCTGTGGAGGCTGGCAGTTGACCTGGTTCTACTGTAAAGATGTAGCGCCACCCAACATGTCGACTGGTCTTCCCCCGTTTTCACCTGACCGACCCACTGCCCCAAGTCCCTGAAGGTGACCGATGAGGAGCATGTCCAAGTGGGTATCCTAGTCAAGGCCATGGTTCAACTGATCCGGGGCGGGGTGACAGGCATGGATCTGCTTGAAACGTTCCTCGGTCGACGTATACAGCCACTCCAGGCCAGAGACCACACCATGTGGCACTACTCAGGCCCGGGGGACTCGACCAGGACGCATCCAGAACAAGTTACATAGGAGACTGTCGAGCAGTGGCTTCGGAGCATCACTGGGGCTTGTGACAACCCCTCGGGAGCCAAGAGGATCCAGCCTTACTCGGCTGAAAACCCATCGAAGAACCTGGTGAGACATGTGATGTCGACTGACACATTTATATCGTCGAGTGATGTATTGACTTGTAGTCTGACTCTCTTGTTTGAATTATGCAGGAATGGACGAACATGCACTCGCCCGTTCCCAACGAGAACCATGTGCATGACAGCGTGATGAGCGAGGGCGGCAGCATGGACGGCGACGGACTTTCCGACTCTGAGGATGAATACGAAGATTCTGGCGAAGAGGAAGGAGTCGAGTCACCTCCTCGTCGTGAAGGCCGCACTAAGGCCCTCCAAGACCCGGTAGCTACTGAGGATAAGGCCCCAGGCCCAAGCGAGAAGAACCCAAAGCGGAGCTGCCCCTCAACTGTCGAGTCGAATGAAAGACTGGCCAAGCAGCCCAAGCAAGCCACCTCCAAGCCCCGCAAAGCACTGCCCCGTATGAGGGTGGCCGTACCTGTCGTCTCCACGTAAGTGTTCATTTCTGAATTGTTCTGTCGACTGAAGTCTTGAGTTATATTTGAGTAAAATTTGTCTAATCCGTCAGAGCTACAACATCTGTGACCTCGCCTTGTTGAGATGAAGAGGACGCGATGGACATTGATACCGCCAATGCTGCCACTTCTCATAAAGGTAAGAAAGTTGTTAGTTTGTCCAAATAGGACTCGACACATGCAGGTGTTGATGTTGTCGGTTGTTGTAGAGGTCATTCAAGTGGAGGACGAGGGGCCGCTGGACACTTCGCGCGCTCGCACCCGAAGGGCGTCATCGACGCAAGCACCTCAGTGCTCAACTACGGAGTCTTCCTAGAGGAGAGGTGACTCGACGCGACCCAAGGTTGGGCCTGCAACACCTTTGTCGCATGCTCCTCCAACCGTCTCAACCGTCGTGACGTCGGCTCTGACCGGACCTCTCCAGGCTGCCTCAGCTGCTCCAGCGACTATGCCGACCCCACCTGTGATGGCCTTCCCTCTACATCACACCCCGGAAGACCAAACCGGAGCTGCAAAGGAAGCCATGATCCAGGCGGAGCAGCTCATGCTGAGGACCAAGGAGGCATACGAGGCCAGCAAGCTGGCTTTTGACGTCAGCGTAGCCCTCCGCACCAATGTCCGAGTAATTTCGATTGTAAGTCCATTGTCGATTGAATTATTGCCTTTTCTTGGCTGCCGTACACCCACTAGGTGATTGCCATAGAATGTTTGAACTTTCTCCTATCGAATAGATCGGATTGTAGTCGAGTAGGACTAGGATTGGTAGTACACGCAGTACTATTGTCACTCGACATGGCGAGTGTGTTTTCTGACGAGTTACTCGACGGATCGAGATTTAACCGTCTCAGTGGGGGCGCTCTTAGCGCACCCACTGGGTGTAGTCCCCGAGACCGCTGTCATTGCTTGCATCGGCAGGGGTCTTAGAGTCTATTGTATACAGGATACACATTGTCTTCGAATCACATCACTCCATAGATACCTTGCAGGATTCATGGATATTATTATGAAACCATTATATGACACTGCATAGGGATCAACTGCACTTCATAGAGTGGGGGAGGTGTGTCTCTCAACGGGTTGAGTGTCATGACATGGCTGACCTTGTCGAGTTTTTTTTTCTGACGAGTTACTTGACAGATCGAGAGTTAACCGTCTTAGTGGGGGCGCTCTTAGCACACCCATTGGGTGTAGTCCCCAAGACCGTTGTCAATTGCTTGCATCGTCAGGGGTCTTAGAGTCTATTGCATACAGGATACACTTCACCTTGAATCACACTATTCCGCATCTACCTTGCAGGTTTCATGGATATTGTTTACAAACCATGATATGACGCTGCATAGGGATCGGCTGCACTCTATAGAGTAGGGTGGGTGCGTCACTCGACGGGTTGAGTGTCCCGACATGGCCCTTGTCGAGTGTGTTTTCTGACGAGTTACTCGACGGATCGAGAGTTAACCTTCTCAGTGGGGGCGCTCTTAGTGCACCCAGTGGGTGTAGTCCCCGAGACCTCTGTCGAGTGCTTGCGTCGGCAGGGGTCTTAATAGAGATAGCTTTCTGTTTGAATTTGTTTACGGCGTGCGGAGCGCCAGAGCCACTCGATGTGTCGAGTGGAGTTTCTGTTTGAATTCTTCCGACCTGGGCATTCGTCGATCTTAATAACTCAGTCGACTGTCCAAGAACTCCTTGCTGATTGGACTCATGTCTTTTGTTGGTTCTAGGCGGCTTGCGAACTTGGGATGCAGTACAAGGATATGGAGGAGGAGAAGAACCAATTGCAGGTGGACTTGGCGGTTGCCAACAACGCCCTGGAACGAGCACGTGCTGAGCTGAAGTCTCTGGGAGGTAATAAGTGCCGACTGTCAGCATTCCCATCTTCCCCTTTTCATGTTTTGAACCGAGTGCTCTCGCTCGAACAGACGTGCGCAATGAAAACCGTCGACTCCAAGCGCGACTCAACAATGTTGTTTCTTTAGATTCCATGAAGAGGGCACTGGAGGAGAAGGATAAAGCACTTGCTGACGCCCAACAAGTTGCCAAGGACAAAACTGAAGCTGCAGAGCAAAAGTTGGCGGTCGTCCAGAAACTGGAAGAGGAGAACGCCGAGCTGAAGCAGGAGCATGCAGATCTTGCCAAGAAGGCCGAGCAACTAACCAAGAGGAGCAATGGCCTGGAGATGCATCTGGGCGAATTCTCGAGGAAGATGTATCTTCTGCTCGACGGTGAGTATTTCTTGTCGACTGACATTTGCAAAAAAGTTTTTTGAGGGTTGCAGTTTACCGATTCTCCTTCTTCAACAGAATTCTGCCAGGACTTTGAAAAGGAAACGGAGGAGATTGAGCCCATGCTTGACCCCACCAAGTCGCCAGTTGCTGATGCGATGGCAATGAACATGCTGCGGCTCAACTTTCGGCTCCAGGGTGCCCAAGCCTATATCGCTTGACTAAAATCTGTTATGGAAAGAATTGACAAGGAGCTATGGCCTGAGGACACTCTTCAGCTCGACCTCAACTCCATGATGGCTCGCCTGAACGAGCTTCCCAGTCAAGTGCAAGCTTGAAAAAAATCTACTGCTTGTTGCGGGGCTGACGTGGCGTTGTCATTAGTCAGGGTCCATTGTAGGGACGTGAGGGAGGAGAAGCTGAAGGAGCTCCAGGTAGTGAACACGAAGAAACTCCAGTTTGAGGACTTCATGGAAACCTTCATCAAGGCGGCCACCAGAATTGCTGACGGCATTGACCTGGACACTTTTGTCGAGCCAGCCAGTCCGTCGCCTGCCTAGAAACTTGAGTCTTTGGAAAAAACAATTAAATTTGCCTCGGTATGCCGAGTGGAACTGTATCCCTTAAAACTTTATTCAGGCCTTAGGCCTAAGCACATTTGCTTCTGCACAAAATGTTTATCCGCGGTTTTATCCTTTGGATTTTTCTCGCGCTTTGGCTTTCAATCGTCTGTTCGACTGCTTTTGTTTTTAACTTAGGCGAAATGTATTCGCGGCTAAGCCCCCGAGCATGAGGATCAATCATCACTCAGAGTATTTTGAAGTTAGGCGAATGTCGATTTGCATCTAAGTTGTCGAGTGAATGGATTACCATCGCCTCGACGAGGTTTTAAACTTAGGCGAAATGTATTCGTAGCTAAGCCCCCGAGCGTGAGGATCGCTCATCACTCGGAGTATTTTTGAACTTAGGCGAATGTCGATTAGCATCTAAGCAGTCGAGTGAATGGATTACCATCGCCTCGACGAGGTTTTAACTTAGGCGAAATGTATTCATAGCTAAGCCCCCGAGCATGAGGATCGCTCATCACATTGAGTATTTTCAACTTAGGCGAATGTCGATTCGCATCTAAGCTGTCGAGTGAATGGATTACCAGCGTCTCGACGAGGTTTTAACTTAGGCGAAATGTATTCGCAGCTAAGCCCTTGAGCATGAGGATCGCTCATCATTCGGAGTATTTTGAACTTAGGCGAATGTCGGTTCGCAGCTAAGCTGTCGAGTGGATGGATTACGATCCAGTCGACGAGTTTTTTCACTTAGGCGAATTGTATTCGCAGCTAAGCCCCCGAGCGTGAGGATCGCTCATCACTCGGAGTATTTTGAACTTAGGCGAATGTCGATTCGCATCTAAGTTGTTGAGTGAATGGACGGATATTTTAACTTAGGCGAATTGTATTCGCAGTTAAGCCCTCGAGCGTGAGGATCGCTCATCACTCGGAGTATTTTGAACTTAGGCGAATGTCGATTTGCATCTAAGCTGTCGAGTGAATGGATTACCATCGTCTCGACGAATTTTTTAACTTAGGCGAATTGTATTTGCAGCTAAGCCCCCAAGCGTGAGGATCGCTCATCACTCGGAGTATTTTGAACTTAGGCGAATGTCGATTCACATCTAAGCTGTCGAGTGAATGGATTACCATCGTCTCGACAATTTTTTTAACTTAGGCGAATTGTGTTCGCAGCTAAGCCCTCGAGCGTGAGGATCGCTCATCATTCGGAGTATTTTGAACTTAGGCAAATGTCGATTCGCATCTAAGCAGTCGAGTGAATGGATTACCATCGTCTCGATGAATTTTTTAACTTAGGCAAATTGTATTTGCAGCTAAGCCCTCTTGCATGAGGATTGCTCATCATTCGAAGTATTTTGAACTTAGGCGAATGTCGATTCACATCTAAGTTGTCGAGTGAATGGATTACCATCCACTCGACAAGTTAAATATTTATTTATTTTTGAACCTAAGCAAAGACGGATTCGCGAATAGGTCGTCGAGTGAATGGACTGCTATCCACCTGACAGGGTTTTTAACTTAGGCGAAACATGTTTCGCAACTAAGCCCCCGAGTGCGAGGATTGCTCGTCACTCGGAGTATCCCCAAGTAAATAACTCCATGGTTGGAATCGACGAGGTATTAATTGCAGAGACACAAATTGCATTGATGAAGAACTCTTATTACATCGGAAAACTAATGTCTCAAGTGTAAAAACGTCGAAGCAGGTCTGCATTCCAAGCTCGTGTCTCATCCATCTGCTTCATGAGGTTATATAAGTGATAGGCTCCATTGTTTAGCACTTTGGTGACTACAAAAGGGCTTCCCATGCAGGAGCTAGCTTGTGTGGTCGGTGTTGATTTACTCGGAGCACCAAATCTCCTTCATGGAACGTTCGGCTTCTGACATTCTTTGCATGGAAGCGCCGAAAGTCTTGCTAATAGGTTGTGGTCCAGATCAGAGTCATCTCACGCTCTTCTTCCAGAAGATCTACCCCATCATGCCTATCCTGCTCGGCTTCAGCTTCAGAATACAGCTCCACTCGAGGAGAATTGTGGGCCCAAGTCACTCGGCAGAATAGCTTCAGCACCATAGACAAGGAAGAAAGGAGTTCGTCCAGTCGAACGATTAGGCATTGTCCTCAACCCCCACAAAACAGACGGCAGCTCAGTTACCCACGCACCAGCGGCATGATCCAAATCGCGCATGAGAGGAGGCTTCAAACCTTGCAGAATGAGACCGTTAGCCCGCTCAACTTGCCCATTGGTTTGAGGATGTGCAATGGAAGCGTAATGCACTCGGGTGCCTTGGGAGTTACAGAATCTCCTGAATTCTTCCGAGTCAAAATTAGTGCCATTGTCCGTGATGATGTTGTGGGGAATGCCGAACCGGATAATGATCTCCCTCATGAACGTGACTGTCGTGTGGGAATTCAGCTTCTTCATGGGCTTGGCTTCAATCCACTTGGTGAACTTGTCGACTGCTACCAACAGGTGGGTGAATCCTCCTTTTCCGGGTCGGAAAGGACCAACCATGTCGAGCCCCCAAACCGCAAACGACCAGGCGAGTGGAATTGTCTTCAAAGCAGACGCTGGCTTGTGTGACAGGTTTGCATAGAACTGACATCCTTCGCAATGATCCACAATGTCTTTAGCCATTTCATTAACCCGTGGCCAATAAAAACCCGCTCGGTATGCCTTAGCGATGATCGCCCTTGAAGACGCATGGTGTCCGCAAGTTCCCGAGTGGATTTCATCTAGAATCATTCGACCTTCCTTGGACGAAATGCAGTGCTGGGTGACACCAGACACACTTTCTCTGAAAAGTTGATCACCCATCATAGTGAAAGCTTTGGACCTACGCACAATTTGTTGAGCCTCTATTTCATCTTTAGGAAGCTCCTGTCTGAGGATATAGGCTATGTACGGTGCAGTCTAGTCGGGAATGATAACTAGCACCTCCATGACCAGGTCAATCACGACAGGAACATCAACTTCAGTCGAGTCAGAGGAGCTTAAGGTTTGCGGGGGCTCTTCAGTGAAGGGATCCTCTTGAATCGAAGGAGTGTGCAAATGCTCCAGGAACACTCCGCTGGGGACAGGCCGTCGAGTGGGACCAATCTTGGATAGCTCATCAGCTGCCTGATTTTTCAGTCGAGGAACATGGTGAAGTTCCAGACCTTCAAATTTCTTCTCCAGCTTCTGGACTGCATTGCAGTATCCAGTCATACCAGGGTTTCTAACATCCTAATCTTTCATCACTTGATTCACCCCAAATCTGAGTCGCCATAAACCATCAAGCGCTTGACGCCGAGCGAGATAGCAATACGTAACCCGTACGACAGTGCTTCATACTCTGCCTCATTGTTGGAGGAATCAAAGTGAATTTGCAAGACATAGCTGAGCTTGTCGCCTCTGGGGGATATCAGAACAACGCCAGCACCGGACCCATTCAACATTTTGGAGTCGTCGAAGAACATTGTCCAATGCACCGAGTGAACTTGGATAGGTTGTTGTTGTTCGATCCACTCGGCCATGAAATCTGCCAATGCTTGGGACTTGATTGCCTTCTTGGCCTCGAATCTGATGTCAAAGTGTCCCAGATCAATTGCCCATTTAGCCACTCGACTTGATGCGTCACGATTATTGAAAATCTCTGATAAAGGCGCATCACTGACGACTGAGATCGAATGGTCTTGGAAATAATGTGCCACCTTCTTCGCTGATAAGTAAATACCATACACCAGCTTCTGATAATGAGGATATCTCTGCTTGAGGGGGACAAAACTTCCGAGACATAATAAACTGGCCGCTGAACCTTATAGGCCTTGCCTTCCTCTTCTCGCTCGACAGTCAGCACTGTACTGACGACCTGATTTGTGGCCGTGATGTACAGGAGCAAGGGCTCTTTGCTAGTAGGAGCGACAAGCACCGGCTGGGTGGACAACAAGGCTTTGAGCTCAACAAACGCTGCTTCGGCTTCAGGAGTTCAGTCGAATGTGTCTGATTTCTTCATCAACTGTTACAAGGGTAGAGCCTTCTCACCAAGACGAGAAATGAATCGACTCGATGCCGCCAAGCAACCTGTGAGCTTCTGAACATCGTGCACTCGCACGGGAGTCTTCATATGGGTAATGGCACTGATCTTCTCGGGATTGACATCAATTCCTCATTCGGAAACGAGAAAACCAAGTAATTTGCCGCTAGGGACACCGAAGGTACATTTGGCTGGATTCAGCTTTATGTCGAATCGCCTCAGATTGGCGAATGTCTCAGCCAAGTCAGCCAGCAGGTCGGAACCTTTGCGGGACTTGACCACTATATCGTCCATGTACTGTTAGGGAACGTTACATGGGAAACAAAAAATTTCCTACGCACACGCAGATCTATCCATGGTGATGAGCATCTACGAGAGGGAGAGTCGATCTACGTACCCATGTAGATCGCTAAGCGGGAAGCGTTAAGAAACGCGGTTGGTGTAGTCGAACATCTTCGCGATCCAAATCGCCGAGCGTCCCGCGATCATATCACGATCCGTCCCGCGATCCAATCGCGATCCGTCCCACGAACTCATCACGATCCGTCCCACGATCTCATCATGATCCATCCCGCGATCTCATCACGATCTGTCCTGTGAACTCATCACGATCCGTCCCGCGAACTCATCACGAACCGTCTCGCGATCTTGATCACGGTCCTTCCTATCTAGCGCCGAACGGACGGCACCTCCGCGTTCAGCACACGTGCATCTTGATGATGATCTCCACTGTCTTGATCCAGCAATAGGGAGTGGAGAGGAAGAAGAGTTCTCCGGCAGCGTGACGACGCTCCGGCGATGGCGGTGGAGCAATTCCGGCAGGGCTTCGCCTAAGCACTGCGGAAATCCGATCTAGAGGAGCACCGGTGGAACGGGTAGCACGTGGCCGTAAAATCTAGTGCAAAACACCCAATACTACCAGTATATATAAGAGGGAGGGAGGAGGAGAACTCGTGCAAGGAGGAGAGGAGGAATCCTCCTCCAATCCTAGTAGGACTAGGATTCCTCCTTTCCTACTTGGAATCTCTTTCCACCTTGCGTTTTTTCTTTCTCTTTCAACTCCAGCCGCATGGGCCTCTTAGAGAACTTCCACCAGCCCACTAAGGGCTGGTTTCCACCCTCCCACAGCCCATGTAGCCTCTTGGGTCGAAATACCTCTCCCGATGGTCCCCCGGTACACTACCGACACTCCCGGTACACTACCGATGAGCCCGAAATATTTCTGGCGACCAAAATAGGACTTCCTATATATGAATCTCTACCTATGGACCATTCCGGAGCTCCTCGTGACGTCCGAGATCTCATCCGGTACTCCTAACAACCTTCGGTCACCACCATACATAACTCTATACTACCGAAACGTCACCAAACCTTAAGTGTGCAGACCCTGCGGGTTCGAGAACTATGTAGACATGACCGAGACACCTCTACGGTCAATAACCAATAGCGGGACCTGGATGCCCATATTGGTTCCTACATATTCTACAAAGATCTTTATCGGTCGAACCTCTATGTCAAGGATTCAATTAATCCCCTATGATGTTCCCTTCGTTCTTCGGTATGTTACTTGCCCGAGATTCGATCGTCGGTATCTCCATACCTAGTTCAACCTCGTTACCGGCAAGTCTCTTTACTCATTCCGTAATGCAAGATCCCGTGACTAACACTTAGTCACATTGCTTGCAAGGCTTGTTGTGATGTTGTATTACCGAGTCGGCCCTGAGATACCTCTCCGTCACACGGAGTACCAAATCCCAGTCTTGATCCATGCCAACTCAATAGACACCCTCGGAGATACCTGTAGAGTACCTTTATAGTCACCCAGTTACATTGCGACGTTTGATACACACAAGGCACTCCTCCGGTGTCAGTGAGTTGCATGATCTCATGGTCATAGGAACATATACTTGACATGCAGAAAACAGTAGCAATAAACTGACACGATCATATGCTACGTTTGTAGTTTGGGTCTTGTCCATCACACCATTCTCCTAATGATGTGATCCTGTTATCAAATGACATCTCATGTCCATGGCGAGGAAACCTTAACCATCTTTGATCAACGAGCTAGTCCATTAGAGGCATACTAGGGACATGGTTTTGTCTATGTATCCACACATGCATCTAAGTCTCCGATCAATAAAATTTATAGCATAGATAATAAATGATTTATCATGAACAAGGAAATATGATAATAACTAATTTATTATTGCCTCTAGGGCATATTTCCCACAGTCTCCCACTTGCAGTAGAGTCAGTAATCTAGTTCACATCACCATGTGATACGCATTGTAATGAATCTAACACCCAATGAGTTGTGGGGCTCGATCATGCTTTGCGACATTCAGATCCGTGTGTACTTTGCAAATCTCTATCCCAAACCGTAAACACTGCTACCACACTCCACTTGGTACTATTCCAAATGGCTGCTCCACTATATGTATCCAGATTGCTACTATGGGTCATCCGGATTGGTGTTAAAGCTTGCATCGACGTAACTCTTTACGACAAACTCTTTATCACCTACATAATTGAGAAACATCTCCTTAGTCTTTTAGTCACTAAGGATAATCTTGATTGCTATCCAGTGATCCACTCCTGGATCACTCTTGTACCCTTGACGGACTCATGGCAAGGCACACACAAGTGCGGTACACAACATGGCATACTATACAGACCCTATGGCTAAGGCATAGGGGACGACACTCGTCCTTTCTCTTTCTTCTGTCTTGGTCGAGCTTTGAGTCTCACTCAACTTCACACCTTATAAAGCAGGCGAGAACACTTCTCTCTGACTTAATCCATTTTGAACTCTTTCAAAATCTTGTCAAGGTATGCACTCATTGAAAGTTTCATCAAGCATCTTGATCTATCTCTATAGATCTTGATGCTCAACAATTAGGTAGCTTTATTCAGGTCTTCCTTTGAAAAACTCTTTTCAAACAACCATTTATGCTTTCCAAAAATTCTACATCATTTCTGATCAACAATATGTCAACCACATATACTTATCAGAAATTCTATAGTGCTCCCACTCACTTTATTGTAAATACAAGTTTCTCGTAAACTTTGTATAGACTCAAAAACTTTGATCACCTCATCAAAGTGCATATTCCAACTCCGAGATGCTTGCTTCAGTTCATAGAAGAATCACTGAAGCTTGCACACCATTTAGCATCCTTAGGACTGACAAAACCTTCTGGTTGTATCACATACAACCTTTCCTCAAGTAAACCGTTAAGGAAACGATGTTTTGACATCCATCTGTCAAATTTCATAATTGAAAGTGCAGCAACTGCTAACATAGTTTCAACAGACTTTAGCATCGCTACGAGTGAGAAAGTCTCATCGCAGTCAACTCCTTGAACTTGTCGTAAACTTCTTTGCAACAAGTCGAGCTTTACAAATGGTGACATTTACCATCAGCGTCTGTCTTCATTTTAAACATCCATTTGTACTCAACGACCTGCCGTCCAACGATCAAGTCTACCAAAGTCTACACTTGGTTTTCATACATGGATCCTTTCTTGGATTTCTTGGCCTCTAACCATTTGTTGGAATCCGGGCCCATCATCGCTTCTCCACAGCTCGTAGGTTCATCGTTGTCTAACAACATGACCTCCAAGACAGGGTTTTCATACCGCTCAGGAGCAGTACACATCCTTGTCGCCCTACGAGGTTTGATAGTAACTTTATCCGAAGCTTCATGATCATCATCATTAACTTCCTCCTCAACTGACGTAGGTTCCACAGAAACATCTTTCTGCGCTGCGCTACTCTCTGGTTGAAACAGAGGTTCAATAACCTCATCAAGTTCTATCCTCCTCCCACTCAATTCTTTCAAGAGAAACTTTTCTCGAGAAAGGACCTAGCTTTAGCAACAAACATTTTATGCTTGGATCTGAGATAGAAGGTTCACCCAACTATTCTTAGGGTATTCTATGAAGATGCATTTGTCCGCTTTGGGTTCGAGCTCATTAGGTGAAAACATTTTCCACCCAAGCGTTGCATCCCCAAACGTTAAGAAATAACAGCTTAGGTTTCTATCAAACCATAATTCACACGGTGTCATCTCAACGGATTTAGATGGTGCCCTATTTAAAGTGAATGTAGTTGTCTCTAATGCATCACCCCAAAATTATAGTAATAAAACGATAAGAGACATCATAGCATGCACCATATCCAAAAAGCATGACTATGACGTTCGGACACACCATCACACTATGGTGTTCCAGGTGGCTTGAGTTGTGAAACAATTCTCACATTGTCTAAAGTTGTATGCCAAACTCGTAACTCAGATATTCACCTCCACGATCATATCGCAAACATTGTTATCTTCTTGTCACAATGGTCTTAAAACTTCACTCTGAATTTGCTTGAACCTTTCAAACGATTCAGACTTGTGTTTCATTAAGTAAATATACACTATATCTACTCAAATCATCAGTGAAGGTAAGAAAATAACGATATCCACCGCACGCTACAAGACGCATTGGATTGCATACATCAACATGTATCATTTCCAATAAATCACTTGCCCGCTCCATCAATCCGGAAAGCGAGGTCCTTAGTCATCTTGCCTAAGAGGCATGGTTCGCATGTCTCAACCGATTCGAAATCGAATGAGTCCAAAGATCCATCAGCATGGAGTTTCTGCATGCGCTTTATACCAATATGACATTTAGCGGCAGTGCCACAACTATGTGGTACTATCATTATTAACTTTGTATCTTTTTGGCATCAATGTTATGAACATGTGTATTACTACGATCAAGTTTCAACAAACCATTCTTACTGGGTGCATGACCATTGAAGGTATTATTCATGTAAATAGAATAACCATTATTCTCTAACTTAAATGAATAATCGTGTTGCAATGAACATGATCTAATCACATTCATGCTCAACGCAAAAACACCAAATAACATTTATTTAGGTTCGTCATTAATCTCGAAGGTAGAGAGAGCGTGCGATGTTGATCACATCAACCTTGGAAACATTTCCAACACACACCGTCGCCTCACCCTTAGCTAGCCTCCATTTATTCCGTAGCTTTTATTCCGAGTTACTAACATTTAACAACCGAACCGATATCCAATACCCAAGTGCTACTAGGATTACTAGCAAGGTACACATCAATAACACGTATATCAAATATACTTCTGTCGACTTTGCCAGCCTTCTTATCTACCAAGTATCTAGGGTTGTTCCGCTTCAGGGGCCGTTCTCCTCATAATCGAAGCACTTAGTCTCGGGTTTGGGTTAGACTTTGGGTTGCTTCACTAGAGCTGCAACTGACTTGCTATCCATGAAGTTTCCCTCCTTGCTCTTTCCCTTCTCGAAACTAGTGGTTTTGACTAACCATCAACACTTTGACGCTCCTTCTCGATTTCTACCTTTGCGGTGTCAAACATCGCGAATAGCTCAGGGATCATTATTTCTATCCCTGGCATTTTATAGTTCATCACCAAGTTCTAGTAGCTTTAGTGACAGTGACTTGGAGAACTATATCAATCACTATCTTATCTGGAAGATCAACTCCCACTCGATTCAAGCGATTGTAGCACCCAGACAATCTGAGCACATGCTCAACGATTGAGCTATTCTCTTTCATCTTACAGGAAAAGAATCTTGTTGGAGATCTCATATCTCGCAACACGGGCACGAGCCTGAGATCCTAATTTCAGCTCTTAGAACATCCCATATGTTCCATGACGTTCAAAACGTTTTGGAGCCTCAATTCTAAGCTGTAATGCATGACGCACTAAACTATCAAGTAGTTATCAGAACGTGCCAGTCAGATGTTCACAACATCTACAAACAACGCTAGAGGGGTTGGCGCACCGAGCGGTGCATTAAGGACATAAGCCTTCTGTGCAGCAATGAGGACAATCCTCAGATCACGGAGCCAGTCCGCAATATTGCTACCACCATCTTTCAACTCTATTTCTCTAGGAACATATAAAATTCAAAGGAGCTACAGCGTGAGCTAGTAATCTACAACACAGTTTTGCAAAGACATACTGACTATGTTCATGATAATGAGTTCAATTAATCATATTACTTAAGAACTCCCACTCAAATTGACATCCCTCCGGTCATCCGAGTGATACATGATCCAAATTCACCAACTCAAGTCCGATCATCACATGAGTTGAGGTGGTTACAATGGTGAACATCATCATGTTGATCATATCTACTATATGACTCATGTTCGACCTTTCGGTCTCTTGTGTTCCGAGGCCATGTCTGTACATGCTAGGCTCGTCAAGTTTAACCCGAGTGTTTTGCATGTGCAACACTGGCTTGCACCCGTTGTATGTGAACATAGATTCTATCACACCCGATCATCACGTGGTGTCTCAACACGACGAACTTTCGCAAGGGTGCACACTCGGGGAGAACACAATTCATCTTGAAATTTAAGTGAGGGATCACCTTATAATGCATTCGTCATCCTAAGCAAAACAAGGTGCATAAAAGGAGTAACATCACATGCAAATCATAAGTGACATGATATGGCCATGAACTTGTGCTTTTGATCTCCATCCTGAAAGCACCGGCATGATCTCCATCGTCACCGGCATGACACCATGATCTCCATCATCTTCATCTCCATCAACGTGTTGCCATTGGGGTTGTCGCGCCCACCATGCTTCTACTACTATTGCTACCGTTTAGCGATAAAGTAAAGCATTACATAGCGCTTAATGATTGACACGCAGGTCATACAATAATTAAAGACAACCCTATGGCTCCTGTCGTGTCATACTCATCGACATGCAAGTCGTGATAATCTATACATCACATGATTATCTCATACATCACATATATCACATCATGTAATTGGCCATATCACATCACAACATACCCTGCAAAAACAAGTTAGACGTCCTCTAATTGTTGTTGCATGTTTTACGTGGCTGCTACTGGTATCTAGCAAGAACAATTCTCATCTACGCAAAAACCACAACGGTGATACACTAGTTGCTTTTTCAACCTTCTCAAGGACCGCCTTTGTCGAATCTGATCCAACTAAAGTGAGAGAAGCTGGCACCCGCAAGCCATCTATGCAACAAGTTGCGGTCGAGGGAACCGGTCTCTCGTAAGCGTACGAGTAATGTTGGTCCGGCCCGCTTCATCTCACAATATCGCTGAACCAAAATCCGACCAAGGGAAGAAGCAATCTAAGCATCAACGCCCACAAACCTTTTGTGTTCTACTCGAGATCTCATCTACACATAGACCTAGCTCATGATGCCACTGTTGGGGAACGTTGCATGTGAAACAAAAATATTCCTACGCACAAGCAGATCTATCCATGGTGATGAGCATCTACGAGAGGGAGAGTGGATCTACATACCCTTGTAGATCGCTAAGCGGGAAGCGTTAAGAAACGCGGTTGGTGTAGTCGAACATCTTCGCGATCCAAATCGCCGAGCGTCCCGTGATCATATCACGATCCGTCCCGTGATCCAATCACGATCCGTCCCGCGAACTCATCATGATCCGTCCCACGATCTCATCACGATCCGTCCCGCGATCTCATCACGATCCGTCCCGCGAACTCATCATGAACCGTCTCGCGATCTTGATCACGGTCCTTCCGATCTAGCGCCGAACGGATGGCATCTCCGCATTCAGCACACATGCAGCTTGATGACTATCTCCACTATCTTGATCCAGAAAGTGGAAGTGGAGAGTAAGAAGAGTTCTCCGGCAGCGTGACGGCGCTCCGGCGATGGTGGTGGAGCAATTCCGGCAGGGCTTCGCCTAAGCACTGCGGAAATCCGATCTAGAGGAGCACCGGTGGAACGGGGAGCACGTGGCTGTAAAATCTAGTGCAAAACACCCAATACCACCAGTATATATAAGAGGGAGGGAGGAGGAGGGCTGGCGCCAAGGCTGCCTCTTGCGCAAGGAGGAGAGGAGGAATCCTCCTCCAATCCTAGTAGGACTAGGATTCCTCCTTTCCTACTGGAATCTCTTTCCACCTTGCATTTTTTTTCTTTCTCTTTCAACTCCAGCCGCATGGGCCTCTTAGAGGACTTCCACCAGCCCACTAAGGGATGGTTTCCACCCTCCCACAGACCATGTAGCCTCTTGGGTCGAAATACCTCTCCCGATGGTCCCCCGGTACACTACCGGCACTCCCGGTACACTACCGATGAGCCCAAAACTTTTATGGCGACCAAAATAGGACTTCCTATATATGAATCTTTACCTCCGGACCATTCCGGAGCTCCTCATGACGTCCGGGATCTCATCCGGGACTCCGAATAACCTTCAGTCACCACCATACATAACTCTATACTACCGAAACGTCACCAAACCTTAAGTGTGCAGACCCTGCGGGTTCGAGAACTATGTAGACATGACCGAGACACCTCTACGTTCAATAACCAATAGCGGGACCTGGATGCCCATATTGGTTCCTACATATTCTACGAAGATCTTTATCGGTCGAACCTCTATGTCAAGGATTCAGTTAATCCCGTATGATGTTCCCTTTGTTCTTCGGTATGTTACTTGCCCGAGATTCGATCGTCAGTATCTCCCTAACTAGTTCAACCTCGTTACTGGCAAGTATCTTTACTCTTTCCATAATACAAGATCCCGTGACTAACACTTAGTCACATTGCTTGCAAGGCTTGTTGTGATGTTGTATTACCGAGTCGGCCCTGAGATACCTCTCCGTCAGACGGAGTAACAAATCCCAGTCTTGATCCATGCCAACTCAACAGACACCCTCGGAGATACCTGTAGAGTAGCTTTATAGTCACCCAATTACGTTGCGACGTTTGATGCACACAAGGCACTCCTCCGGTGTCAGTGAGTTGCATGATCTCATGGTCATAGGAACATATACTTGACATGCAGAAAACAGTAGCAATAAACTGACACGATCATATGCTACGTTTTTAGTTTGGGTCTTGTCCATCACACCATTCTTTTAATGATGTGATCCCATTATCAAATGACATCTCATGTCCATGGCTAGGAAACCTTAACCTTCTTTGATCAACGAGCTAGTCCATTAGAGGCATACTAGGGACATGGTTTTGTCTATGTATCCACACATGCATCTAAGTCCCCGATCAATACAATTATAGCATGGATAATAAATGATTTATCATGAACAAGGAGATATGATAATAACTAATTTATTATTGCCTCTAGGGCATATTTCCAACATGTACGCCTTGACATTCCGAGGGATCTGGTCGAGTAAACATTTCTGAATTATGCGCATAAAAGTAGCGCCGGCATTCTTGAGACCAAAAGGCATGGTGATGTAGCAGAAACACCCAAACGGTGTGATGAAGGCTGTTTTTATTTCGTCTGGGCCAAACAGACGGATCTGATGGTACCCAGAATAGGCATCCAAAAACGATAAACGCTCGCACCCTGCTGTCGAGTCAACAATCTGATCTATGCGGGGGAGCGGAAAATGGTCTTTCGGACACACCTTATTAATATGTTTGAAGTCAATGCACATGCGCAACGACTTATCTTTCTTGGGCACCATCACAACATTCGAGAGCCACTCGGAGTGGTAAATCTCCCGAATGAACTTGGCTTGCAAGAGACGGGCCACTTCTTCTCCGATTGCCTTGTGCTTCTCAGCCGCGGATCGACGCAAATGCTCCCTGACGGGCTTGGCCTTCGGATCCACTCGCAGACGGTGCTCAGCCAGCTCCCTGGGAATTCCCGGCATGTCAGCAGGCTTCCATGCAAAGATATCCCAGTTCTCACGGAGGAACTGGATGAGCTCGGCTTCCTATTTGCTGTCGAGTGTTGTCGAGATATTCGTCGGGGCAGCGGTTGGATCTGTCAGGTGGATGTGCACCTTCTTCACCTCTCCTGCCGACTGAAATGCCGACTCGGAAGCCGGCTTTTTTGCGTGGAGCAAATCAGCAGGGTCAGTGGTTTTCTTGTACTCCTCCAGCTCGACCATAGCCATCTGTTGATCGGCGATCTTGGACCCTTGCTGGAGACACTCTTCGGCCCGCTGTCGATTGCCAGTGACCGTGATCACGCCCTTAGGGCCCGACATTTTCAGCTTGAGATACATGTAACATGGTCGGGCCATGAAACATGCATAAGCGGGTCGACCCAAAATGGCGTGGTAAGCACTCTCGAAATCGACGACTTCAAACGTCAACTTTTCATTTCGGAAATTTTTGTTATCTCTGAATGCCACATCCAATGCTATTTGGCCGAGTGACTTGGCCTTCTTTCCTAGGATGACCCCATGGAAATGCATGCTGCTTTCGTTGAGAAAGGACATAGGAATGTCCATTCCCTTCAGGGTATCCACATATAGAATTTTCAGGCCGCTGCTGCCATCCATGAGGACCTTTCTGAGTCGAGTCCCCTGCACCACCGGATCAACTACCAGAGCCTGTCGACCGGGAGTGGCCACACGGGAAGGATGGTCAGTCTGGTCGAATGTGACTGCATACTGAGACCATTTGAGGTAGGTGGGGGTGTCCGATACAGCCATGTTGATCTCTCTATTTATGACTTTCAGACGGCTCTTGCTCTCGACGTCAGCAAAGATCACCAGTGTGGCAGTGACATCCGGGAATGTTTCCTTTTCTTCATCTTCATCTTCTTTTTCAGGAGATTTCCCACTCGACTGGTCTCCCTTGAACTGCTGGATGAGGGTTTAACACTGTCGAGTGGTGTGCTTGGGCAAAATCAGGTTGCCTTCTGCATCTTTCTTCGTGTGAATCACACACGGTTGATCCAAGATATCGGTTCCTGGCTGCCCTTCCCCTTCTTGGGGGCATACTGAGCTTTGGCCTTGCCCTTGTTCTTTGACAGAGTCGCCAGTGTTGTTGCCTCTGCCGGAACTGGGTCTTCAGCCTTCCGCTTTTGTTTCCTATTGTTACCATCGCCATACTCGTTGGCGACCTCTTTTCCTTTGCCGCTACGGAGGCGGTCTTCTTCCTCGCCATTGGCGTAGCGAGTGGCAATTTCCATCGCTGAATATAGTCCCTTAAGGTTTCGCTGGGTTTCTAGACGCAGTGTTGTAAGTCGACCAGACCTGCGGGGCGCTTGCAAGTGCCCTCGAAGGTCTGGACAAACACTCGGGCGAGGTCTTCCCAACAATGAATGCTGGAAGAAGCCAAACAATTCAACCAAGCTCGAGCTGGACCATCCAACATAAGAGGTAGGTGCTTCATTGCGACGTTGTCATTTCCGCCACCAATCTGCACAGCCACTCGGTAATCATCTAGCCAAGTCTCTGGTTTTGTTTCACCAGAAAACTTTCCGATCCCTACTGCCATTCTGAAGTTGGGGGAATCTCCACAGAACGTATAGCTCTGCTAAAACACTCTGGACCAGACACTGTAGCTGAGCTTCCACTCGGAACATCTCTGTCGTGTCCTTCTCTATAGGCTCTGCTCTTGTTGATCCGCTTCTGAAGAAGGTATGCGCGGGCATCAAAGTTTGCGTCCTGCTCGTCACCGAAGGAGTGCCTGTCGTCCTGGCGCCGGGGCGTGTACGGACCACTTCGCGGAGGAGTGGGCACTCGATGGTGGTATTCGCGGTGGTGCTGATATCTGTCTTGCCTTTCACGATAACCACCGCCTCGATGACGCAAGGGCGACCCAGGACTATGTGTTGACTGAATGGTCTCTGCCTTGGGTGAATTGTTGTGTATCTTATGACGAGACTGCGAAACTGCTGAATTCTGGCGCTGTGCTGCATCTAACAGTGCTCTGATCTGCAAGAACCCTCTACCAGCCTCTGACCGGGACGGCTGAATGGAGTCTGCTATCCTAGCAGCAACAGCAACATTAAGCACGGGAGTTCGGTATACCTCGATGCCATCGTGAGATCCAGTCGGGAACAGTTGTCGCTGACGTCGACTGGGGCGCGGTGGGCGTGGACGGGCGCGCTCGTCGATCTCTGCCTGGAGCTCTTCTAGACGAACGCGCGTGGCCTCCAAAGCTCGGGCCTCGGCGGTCGCGCCGACGATGGGGGTATGAAGGACCTTCTCATCACGACGCGACTGCATGTTCGATGGGCCACCAGCCTCGTGCTCGCCACGACCAAAACCAGGTGGTGAGCTCTGATGAGAGCCTGCCATCAAGACCTCCGTTGCGGGATCACAACTCTCGCACTTAGAAGGCACATCGGACGGATCGGAATCCGACTCGAACACGCCATGAAGGGACTCGGCAGGTTCGAGTGCTGCAACCTACGAAGAAGCCTGACGCGCCGCTGCGTGTTCGACCCACCGCTGGAGTTGTTAGCGGCCAGACCGCTTGCGACCGCGATGGCAAGCGGAGCGGATGCATAAGGGGTCGACGGCTGACGCAGCAACATGCCGCACGGACTCGCGCGGAAATGCGCGGCCCCGCAGACTGGGAGCACCTCGACATCAAGAGGCGCCTCCTGAAGCCATGCCGAATCGTCGGCGATGAAAGTGAGCACTCCGAAACGAATCTCGTGACCTAGAGCAAAAACACCACCGAAAGACAAGTTGAAGGATGAAAAACGCAACCTCGCCGGAAGTCGCTTAGACGTCTGCCCCATGGTGGGCGCCAACTGTCGTGGGAACGAGCCTGACAGTAGATGGTAGGGGTACGAATGGAGAGGGCAGAGTCCTAGCTACGGCTAGGGTGTACACAGAGATGTATGAGTTCAGGCCCCTCGCGTGGAGGTAACAGCCCTACGTCTCAGTGCTCGGGAGCTTTATGTCGAGTGGAATGTAGAGATTACAATAGTTTTCTTCCCCCTTGTGCAGGAGGAGAGGGGCGGCTTATATAGAGTTCTCTGCCCCTCATAATGGCCCCACATCAATGGGTCTCGTCGTGGGGTGTAAAGTCGTACGTTACAAGTAACATACGTAGTAAAAGCTATTTAAGGGCCATTAAGCCAGCGCCTGCCCGTTGGGCTTTTGATGATGGCTCCTGGTCTTCTGGTGTCGAGTGAAGCGAGGTCCGTTGAGTGACACACGACTGTCGAGTGAGAGCAGGAGTCTCCAAGTGGATTACTGTCGAGTGACTTTGAACGTCTCCAGGGATCCACTTGGAAGTACATGCTTGATCTTCAAGGCCTCCCATGCGGTGTCCTTAGGTAGGGTATGTGGGCCTTGCCTAGGACCCTACCCTAGGTACATATCCTCGTCACTCCTAGTAGCACCTGGGTATTGGATACCTGTTCGGTTGCTAAATGTTAGTAACTCGAAATAAAAGCTACGGAATAAACGGAGAACTAGCTAAGTGTGAGGTGACCATGTGTGTTGGAAATGTTTCCAAAGTTGATGTGATCAACATCGCACGCTCTCTCTACCTTCGGGATTAGTGACAAACCTAAATAAATGTAATTTGGTGTTTGCGTTAAGCATGAACATGATTAGATCATGTTTATTGCAACACAGTTATTCATTTAAGTTAGAGAATAATGGTTATTCTGTTAACATGAATAATACCTTCAATGGTCATGCACCCAGTGAGAATGGTTTATTGAATCCTGATTGTAGTAATACACATGTTCATAACATTGATGCCAAAAGATACAAAGTTAATAATGATAGTACCACATACTTGTGGCACTGCCGCTAAATGTCATATTGTTATAAAGCGCATGAAGAAACTCCATGCTAATGGATCTTTGGACTCATTCGATTTCGAATCGGTTGAGACATGCGAACCATGCCTCTTAGGCAAGATGACTAAGGACCTCATTTTCCGGATTGATGGAGCGGGCAAGTGATTTATTAGAAATGATACATGTTGATGTATGCAATCCAATGAGTCTTGTAGCGTGCGGTGGATATCCTTATTTTCTTACCTTCACTGATGATTTGAGTAGATATAGTGTATATTTACTTAATGAAACACAAGTCTAAATCATTTGAAAGGTTCGAGCAAATTCAGAGTGAAGTTTAAAGATCATCGTGACAAGAAGATAAAAATGTCTGCGATATGATTGTGGAGGTGAATATTTGAGTTACGAGTTTGGCATACAACTTAAGACAATGTGAAAGTTGTTTCACAACTCACGCCACCTGGAACACCATAGTGTGATGGTGTGTCCGAACGTCATAGTCGTGCTCTATTGGATATGGTGCGTGCTATAATGTCTCTTATCGTTTTGCTACTATAATTTTGGGGTTATGCATTAGAGACAACTACATTCACTTTAAATAGGGCACCATCTAAATCCGTTGAGATGACACCATATGGTTTGATAGAAACCTAAGCTGTCATTTCTTAATGTTTGGGGCTGCAACACTTATGTGAAAAAGGTTTTCACCTAATGAGCTTGAACCCAAAGCGGACAAATGCATCTTCATAGAATACCCTAAGAACAGTAGGGTAAACCTTCTATCTTAGATCCAAGCATAAAGTGTTTGTTGCTAAAACTGGGTCCTTTCTTGAGAAAGAGTTTATCTCAAAAGAATTGAGTGGGAGGAAGATAGAACTTGATGAGGTTGTTGAACCTTTGTTTCAACGAGAGAGTAGCGCAGCGCAGGAAGATGTTTCTGTGAAGCCTACGTTAGTTAAGAGGAAGTTAATGATGATGATCATGAAGCTTCGGATCAAGTTACTATCAAACCTCATAGGTCGACAAGGACGTGTACTGCTCCTGAGTGGTACGGCAACCCTGTCTTAGAGGTCAAGTTGTTGGACAATGATGAACCTACGAACTATGGAGAAGCGACGATGGGCCCGGATTCTGACAAATGGTTAGAGGCCATGAAATCCGAGATAGGATCCATGTATGAAAACCAAGTATAGACTTTGGTAGACTTGCTCGTTGGACGGCAGGTCGTCGAATACAAATGGACCTTTGAGATGAAGACACACGCTGATGGTAAATGTTACCATTTATAAAGCTTGACTTGTCACAAAGAAGTTTCCAACAAGTTCAAAGAGTTGACTACGATGAGACTTTCTCACTCGTAGCGATGCTAAAGTCTGTTGAAATTATGTTAGCAGTTGCTGCATTTTTCAATTATGAAATCTGGCAGATAGATGACAAAACATTGTTTCCTTCACAGTTTACTTGAGGAAAGGTTGTATGTGATACAACCAGAGGGTTTTGTCAGTCCTAAGGATACTAGAAAGGTGTGCGAGCTCCAGCAATCCATCTAAGGGCTGGAGCAAGCATCTCGGAGTTGGCATACACACTTTGATGAGGTGATCAAAGTTTTGTAGTTTATACAAAGTTTATGAGAAACATGTATTTAAAATAAAGTGAGTGGTGGCACTATAGAATTTCTGATAAGTATATGTAGAAGACATATTGTTGATCGCAAATAATGTAGAATTTCTGGAAAGCATGAACGGTTGTTTGAAAAAAGTTTTTCAAAGGAAGACCTGGATAAAGCTACCTAATTGTTGAGCATCAAGATCTATAGAGATAGATCAAGATGCTTGATGAGACTTTCAATGAGTACATAACTTGACAAGATTTTGAAAGAGTTCAAAATGGATCAGTCACGGAAAGAGTTCTCGCCTGATTTGTAAGGTGTGAAGTTGAGTGAGACTCAAAGCTCGACAACGGCAGAAGAAAGAGAAAGGACAAATGTAGTCCCCTATGCCTTAGCCATAGGCTCTGTATAGTATGCCATGTTGTGTACCGCACCTGTGTGTGCCTTGCCATGAGTCCGTCAAGGGGTACAAGAGTGATCCAGGAGTGGATCACTGGACAACGATCAATATTATCCTTAGTGACTAAAAGACTAAGGAAATGTTTCTCGGTTATGGAGGTGATAAAGGGTTTGTCGTAAAGAGTTACGTCGATGCAAGATTTAACACTAATCCGGATGACTCTTAGTAGCAATCCGGATATGTATAGTGGAGCAGCCATTTGGAATAGTACCAAGTAGAGTGTGGTTGCAGTGTTTACAGTTTGACATAGAGATTTGCAAAGTACACACGGATCGGAATGTCACATATGCATTGACTATAAGACCTCTCTCACATGCAAAGCATGATCTAACCTCAGAACTCATTGGGTGTTAGATTCATAACAATGCGAATCACATGGTGATGTGAACTAGATTATTGACTCTAGTGCAAGTGGGAGACTATTGTAAATATGCCCTAGAGGCAATAATAAATTAGTTATTATCATATTTCCTTGTTCATGATAATCGTTTATTATCCATGCTATAATTGTATTGATTGGAAACTCAAATACATGTGTGGATCAATAGACAACACCATGTCCCTAGTATGCCTCTAATAGACTAGCTCGTTGATCAAAGATGGATAAGGTTTCCTAGCCATTGACATGAGATGTCATTTGATAACGGGATCACATCATTAGGAGAATGATGGGATGGACAAGACCCAAACTACAAACGTAGCATATGATCGTGTCAGTTTATTGCTACTATTTTCTGCATGTCAAGTATATGTTCCTATGACCATGAGATCATGCAACTCACTGACACCGGAGGAGTGCCTTGTGTGTATCAAACGTCGTAATGTAACTGGGTGACTATAAAGGTACTCTACAGGTATCTCTGAGGGTGTCTGTTGGGTTGGCATGGATCAAGACTGGGATTTGTTACTCCGTGTGACGAAGAGGTATCTCAGGGCCCACTCGGTAATACAACATCACAACAAACCTTGCAAGCAATGTGTCTAAGTGTTAGTCATGGGATCTTGTATTACGGAACGAGTAAAGAGACTTGTCAGTAACGAGGTTGAACTAGGTATGGAGATACCGACGATCGAATCTCGGGCAAGTAACATACCGAAGAACAAAAGGAACATCATACGGGATTAACTGAATCCTCGACATAGAGGTTTGACCGATAAAGATGTTCGTAGAATATGTAGGAACCAATATGGGCATCTAGGTCCCGCTATTGGTTATTGACCGTAGAGGTGTCTCGGTCATGTCTACATAGTTTTCGAACCCGCAGGGTCTGCACACTTAAGGTTCGGTGACGTTTCGGTAGTATAGAGTTATATATGATGGTTACTGAAGGTTGTTCGGAGTCCCGTATGAGATCCTGGATGTCACGAGGAGCTCCGGAATGGTCCGAAGGTAAAGATTGATATATAGGAAGTCCTATTTTGGTCGCCAGAAAAGTTTCGGGCTCATCGGTAGTGTACTAGGAGTGCCGATAGTGTACCGGGAGACCATCGGGAGGGGTATTTCGACCCAAGAGGCTACATGGGCTGTGGGAGAGTGAATACCAGCCCTTAGTGGGCTGGTGGAAGCCCCACACAAGGCCCATGTGTCTGGGAGAGAAAAGCCCAAAGAGAAAAGGTGGAAAAAGGCAAAAAAGGCAAAAAAAAAAGGAAGGAGTCCTAGTCCTACTAGGATTGGAGGAGGATTCCTCCTCTCCTCCTTGGTTCCGTCGAAGCCTAGGGCTGGACCCTTGAGGGCCAAGCCTCCTCCTCTCTTCCTCTTATATATACTAGAGGTTTTAGGGTTTTTGCACTAGATTTTCTGCCACGTGCTACCCTCTCCTCTAGTGCATAGTTGTTACTGAGAAGGTTTCGTCAACCAATTATCATACCTCAATTATTAAGAAACCCAATTCGTTATTATTAATTGTGATGAGAGTTCCTAATAGTTCCAAGTCCATAGGCTCAAGTTGTCTGCAACCGGGGACACGACTAATTGATTAGGTTATAACACTCTGCAGAGGTTTGCACACTTTCCTTACAAGATTCGATCCCTCCGTTGATGTCCTCGTATTGCCTAATGTTTGAGGACCGGATGACCGAAACATGATCTTTCATCAAGCTTCTCGAAGCAACTCCAATGCCCATCCAATCCTACCATTCTTCTACATCTCGTACCACTGATCCAGCCCGAGTCACTCTATGATCAACCAAGCCGGAGCCCATAGTGACTTGCGGTTGCATAGGTAAGCATCCGATCTTGAAGTATCCATCCGTCTGTTTGAGCCTGGGTAGAGCTTTCCTTATGATGACTGGCCAAACCCAGCTCACTAGGCTAATCCCACATGGCATTTCACCAGGGTGTCTTTCGATCCATTCCACCCAGTGGTAAATTTAAAATCTTGACTTGAGTCTTGAAGTTATTGTCCTGAATTAAATCATCGCTCTCACAACTTTCATGAATCTCTCATGCAAATCCACGTCTACTGAAAGTGTAGCAATAATAAAATAACGTCTCCCGGGACAAAAGTGACAAGGGTTTGTGGGGGTACCTACCACATGATACTACTCAAGAACCAAGTTTCCAATTACCTACTTTACTTGCATGGTGGAAAAGGTTAAATCTAATGCAATAAAAAACAAGGGTATAAAATATGATCAAATGACTTGCCTTGTTGACGATCTTCAAACGCTAACGACTCATAATAGCAAGCTTCGCACTCCGAATGATCTAACAAAGCAAACAAAGTTACATAGATAAGAAAACATGTACACAACAATAAATAATGGCAAGTAAAACTAATAATAAAACAATCAAAGAAAAACATAAAGGTAAAACAAAAGAAATCACGAAACCTTTCAATGAATTTTTTTACTAAAGTAAACTAATTATAAATAGTTCTCTACAACTAATAAATTTTTGACACAAAGAAAATGAAAGCTTTATTAAAATAACATAAATAAATTTGACTAAAATTTTCTAGCAAAAAGAATGAGCGTAAAAGCTATTATAAAACTCTACTTATGTATAAAACAAGTTTTCTATCAAAACAAGAAACAAGAACAATAAAAAATTAAAAACAAATAAAATACCTAATGTTAACAAACAAAAACTAATTAAAACTAGTAAAAAAAATAAAAAATAAACAATTTTGAAACAATTAAAAACAAAGGAAATAGCACTAAACCTATAAAGAACTAAAAAGTACTGTTTTGATTAAAATATAAATTCAAATTATCCTAAAAATATCCAAATTAAACATGGTGGTAAAATAATCTAATACAAAACAGAAGAAAAAAGAATCAATTAAAAATCAAACTTTAAACTCAAGATATTCACAAAATAGTGGCTTGAACAAATTCAAATTTAAACTACCTAAATTTGAAAACTACTGGATCTAACAGAAACATTATAAATTTTGTGATCTAATGCAAAAAGAATTAAATTAAAACACTAAATATACTAGGAGATAATCAATATCTAAAACAATAACAATTTTTAAACAGAAACTAAAACAAAAAACACTACGGACATGTGATGGCTACGTGGCGCTTGGTGATTGGCCCGGGGCGTGCACTACCGGAGCTAAGCGGCGGACGACCGGTAAATAAGAGAAAAATGTTCGACCTAAAGACATAAGGACAATCTAATCAGGGGCGTTGGATCTAGATCTAACGGAGGTGGGGGTGGGGGTGCTCATGGTGGAGCGGCGAGGTCAACGACAAGGCAGACGACAGTGGTCGACTGTGTGGTTGCTCTGGTGGTCTCCGGCAACGGCGATTGGCTCCAAACGGTGCGAACGAGGACGACAAGGCGTTTGGTGGCGGAGGTAGGGGTTGGGGTGGTTGGAGGTCAGCAGAGCAAGCTCATGCGGGTGGTGGCCGTGCGGTGCTCCGGCGAGAAATGGTAGCGGTGGTGGTGCGTCTAAGGAGGGGGTTTATGTGGGAATCGGCTGAGGGGACGAGGAGTTTATAGGGAGGTGCTAGGGGTGCAAAAATCGGCAAGGAATCGCGACGCGACAGAGATCTCCGACGAACATCAGCGGATTGAGGCAAGGAGGAAACGTGACTATGGAGGTAGAGCGATCGGGCAATGGGGCCTAGGCACACAAAGAGAGAGGGTAGCGCCGTATTTGGCCGGGTTGCCGATTCACTGGCTATTCGGTGTGAATATGGATCTGGCCAGATCAGATTTGTTGGGCCACGTGCTAGGGTTTCCACTTAAAAGCATTTTTTTTCTTTTTGAATGTAACACAGAGAAAAATAAAAAGGAAACATAGAAAATAAAAAATATAACATATACATATTATATACCAAAATGATCATAAACATAAATCCTAAAACATGGACTATTTTCTAGAGGCAAAATAAAAATTTAATAAAAATCATTTTTTTAAATTCAAATAAAATCCAAATTTGACTTTCAAATATTTTGGCATTATTTCTTCTGACATTTTGGAGGGTCATGTTACCTCCTCTCATACCTTTTTATCAAAGTATTTTTGTCAGGGATTTGTGAATATAATTCAATTGCCATTTTGAATGAAGTCAAATTCAAATTTAAAAAAAGTCAAATGCCACTCAAATTTCACTTAAATTCAAACAAGAATCCATAGATGCTTAGCTATTATTGTAAAACATTCCAAATTACAAATTTGGTATGTTACACTCATGCCGCCGACACCAAACCTACACTCACGTGTCGCCCCGCCGCCCTGGCTCTCTCCCATCACATGTCGTTCCTAATTTGACCGCTCACACCATTCGCCGATGACACTCCGTTCCTATTGCGCCCACTAGCGCACTCCTAGCCGCGACCGTAAACACAATCTGTCGTGCCTACGCCTACCAAACTTGCAACAAATGTTGTTGCGCCCGTGTATCCCTCGTTGCAACCGGGCATATCATCCAGAGTCGCTCATCACGTCTTGAGCAAAACCTGAGAGGACTAGACGCACCATCCACCTATGTCCATCGCTCATGAACAACTTGAGCAACACCTTCCGGTGGCTCTCTTGTGTGCTCCGCCCGCTGAGATCCACTTGCTTCATCGACATTGGGTCACCGAACGAGAACATCCGTGTGGCACCCACTCTCCTACATGATCAACACCAGCGAATCCTCTGTATATAGAGAATACACTAGTTTTATTGGAATATTTAAATATCTTTTTTAGTTGTTGCAAACTGGAATAATACTATATGTGTATACACAAACCAAATTCCCTTACATGGAACTGAATGTATATCCTTGTCTGTGAAAGAATACTAGAGCGATAGAATGCAACACCGTCCTTTGAAAGTTTCAGCATATACCTTTTGCATCGGAAGTTTGGATATGCTAGTCACTCTTCTCTGTATAGGAAATCTCCTCCACTTAATACAACAAATTAAATCATTATTCACGTGCCAAAAGAAAATCATTAGTTCATTATTAGCAGTGGCGGAGCTAGGATTGGAGCAAGTCCCGAACCCAAAAAATAAATCGCCGCAAGGAAAAAACTTAATGTCCATAAAGCTATCGCTCCTCAAAATATACCCCATACAAAATATGGCACAATTGCACAAAAATTAAGAACTTAAACTCAAGTTTAATGATGCAATAAAATAAAATTACAAAGAACAGCACATGATACGAAATAGTACATAATCAATGGTTTGTTTCATTAATGCGTCCTATAACCTCGTCAACGATGGAAGAAGAGCCAATACCTTCAAGACATCAAAATAAAAAAATCATAAGAGAATGCATAAACATCAAGTGAATCAAGCGAAACAATTGTCATGATTCAGATCTAAAAACTTTGTTTGATTGGGCTGCAACCCGGGGTGTCACAGTTCAGAGCAGGTTACACACTGACACACACACACACACAGTCATATTTAACTTTGTAGAACATGGTACAGATTGAAAGCATCAAAGAGAAATACCAGGGTGCGGCAGTCAAGCAGCCAGCAGAGTTGGCGTGCCTCGCGGGCAAACGGCACACATGAGGGCGGTGGCCGGGGCAGACGCCACGGCGGCGGACGGCGGGCAGAAAAGGCGGCGGCGTTAGCGTCGTAGATTGATTATACGTACATGCGTACGGCGGCACAACTCGAGCGTCTCATGCACATGTGTAATAAGTGCCAGTTAGGCTTTGGGCGACCTTGCGAACCAACTCGTGGTTGGATGGTGAAAAGGAATGTAGTATCCTCAGTACATCAGGATTTAAATCTTAGTGCTCGTATTTATTTTTGTATTTATTTCAGGATTTTCGGTGATGTGCATTCAGTGAGAGAAGACGTTCGCGTCGATGACAAAATGCCTACGATGACTTCGTAAATTTTAAGATGATATACCGGTTTAATCTTTCGACGGTAATCATATAGATAGAGTATGCGTGTTTGTATTTATAAGATAAATGTATGCACGTGCATATGAGTATTTGCGTCTATATTGAGTGGCTCGTGCAATACGCGTGTTCATGGCTTAGTGCGCTGCATGATTTTTATTTATTGCTTTTGTGCGCTTCAGATGAACAAGCGCATCAGACAAACCTATGTACATAACATCCTGACAAAATATGCACGCGCCAGGCCTAGGCCCTAGGTGCCCAGGCCCAGCTCCGCCCCTGACTATTAGTGCATTAGTATGATCTATTGTTTTTTCTAATATATAGCAATACATCATTATACCCTAAAAAAAAGCAATACATCATTAGACTTTTATTATTTATTTTTGTTGAATGTCCACCCATTGACTAGGATAAACATGTGTTTAAGTGTTTTGCTTCATGAGGAATATGTGCGTTGGACGTACACACTAACTAGCAGTGGCGGAGCGTCTTGAGGAAAATTAGGGGCCTTGACCCCTCTTCCTAGAAGAAATTTTTATCCTTCAGCTAATTGCTCTACTAATCTTCCGGCCTCTCCCTAGCCTTTCCTATTTCATATTCAGTCATTTAGCCCCTTTTAATATTTGGTTCACACTTCGCCACTGCTAACTAGTAACCCCTAAAACATGGTGCTTATAAGTTTGGGAAACTTTTGTTTTTAGGACTTTAGATTTTACCAATTTTTTTCATGTTACTCTAGATTTTGACATTTTATTTTTGCCACTCTTAACTTTTAACAATTATCACAATTGTCATTCTGTGGCTTAAACAAAATTTGGAAAGCGACAATTCTGATAATTATCGAAAGCTAAATGTGACAAAACTGAAATAAAATTATTTTGCTTTTGCCATAGAATGACAATTGTGATAATTGTCAAAAGCTAAAAAGTGACAAAAATGAAGTGGCAAAATCTAGAGTGGCAAAAACAAAACAAAATCCTATTTTTTAAAAAAGATGAATACGCATGCATGGGGTCTAAGTACATGTTAAATTTGGTTCAATAATACGTTGTATTGTATGCTGCAAAAAAGACAAAATTTTGGCTCCAAAAACAACAAAAAATCATTTAAAATGTACTTTTTGTGTCCGCAAGCACATTTGCATGTACACTATTTTTTGAATATTTTTCACGCCGTAGAAATCGTTTTTTAATGTTTTAAAAAAGAGGCTCAATGTGCCCGTGCTCCAAAGGCATTACTCGACTGAAACTACATGTCTTTTGAGGCGGCATAGCAAATTCAGGATAGCAATTAACAGTAAAACAGAAGTTACAAGACTGGTTTGGAACTCATAGAAAATGCAAGTGCATGCTACAGCTTGCTTGTGGTCAGCAGCTTAGACGTCAGGCTTCCCATGGCCCTGGCCTTCTCACGGAGCAGGTACTTCTGCGTCTTGCCCGTCGAAGTCTTGGGCAGCTCCGCGAAGAGGACCGTCTTGGGCGCCATGTAGCGCGGCAGCCGTGTCCGGCAGAATTCCATGATGTCAGCCTCCGTGGCGCTCGCTCCGTCCTTGAGGGTGACGAACGCGCACGGCGTCTCGCCCCAGTGGTCGTCCGGCCTGGCCACCACCGCCGCGTCGAGCACGGCGGGGTGGCCGAACAACGCCGACTCCACCTCGATGGAGCTGATGTTCTCGCCGCCCGATATGATGATGTCCTTGGACCGGTCCTTGAGTTGGATGTATCCGTCGGGGTGCCGCACGCCGAGGTCCCCTGAACGCAGCCACCCCCCGCGCATCGCCTCCGCCGTCGCCGCCGCATCCTTGTAGTACCCGCTCATCACCGTGTTCCCCCGGAGCATCACCTCGCCGACGGTGCGCCCGTCGGAGGGCACGCTCTCCATCGTCGCAGGGTCCTTGATTTCCAGGCCCTCCAGCATCGCGTGCGGCACGCCCTGCCGTGCCCTGATCCGCGCGCGCTCGGCAGCCGGCAGCGCGTCCCACTCCGGCTTCCACACGCACAGCGTCGCCGGACCGTATGTCTCCGTGAGGCCGTACCCGTGGACGACGTTGAACCCGAGCTCGTCCATCTTGGCCAGTATGTGCGGCGGCGGAGGCGCGCCGCCTGTGGAGATGCGCACCTTGACCGGCAGTGGCCTCTGCTCCGACGCTGGCGCGTTCACGAGCATGTTGAGCACCGTGGGTGCGCCGCCCATGTTGGTGACCCTGTGCCGCACGATGTGCTCGAAGACGGTCTTGGGAGCCAAGCTCCCGGCCATGCAGACGCTGGTGCCGCCCTGCGCCGCCGTGGCCCACACCATGCACCACCCGTTGCAGTGGAACATGGGCACGGCCCACAGGTACACCGGCATGGTCCGCATCTCGTTGGCGAGCGCCGTGGCCAGCGTGTTGAGGTAGGCGCCGCGGTGGCTGTAGATGACGCCCTTGGGCCGCGACGTCGTCCCCGACGTGTAGTTGAGGGATATCGGGTCGCATTCGTCGGCGGGCCACCTGATCTCAAAGCCGCGCGGCGCGCTCCTCAGCAGGGCTTCGTACTCCGGCACGCCATCGCTACTGACGCCGTCGCCGTCGGCGATCGAGACGAGGAGAGGCAGGCTGGCTCCGGCGTCAGCGAGGAGCGCCAGGGCGTCGCGTGCGACATCGAGGAACTGCGATTCCACGAGGAAGACTCTGGCCTCCGAGTGGCTCAGGAGGACGGACACCATGGCCGCGTCATGCCGGGTGTTGAGCGTACACAGCACGCCGCCGGTCATCGGCACGCTGAAGTGCAGCTCGTACATCGCGGGCGTGTTGGCGGCCAGCACCGCCACCACGTCCCGGCGGCCGACGCCGAGGCTCGCGAGCGCGGACGCACCGGCGAGACACCGCTCCCGCGTGTGGCACCACGTGTACTCCTTCTCACCGAACACGACGGCCGTGCGCGCGCCATACACGAGCGCGGCGCGCTCCAGGAAGCTCAGGGGCGTGAGCGGCGCGTAGTTGGCGTCGCACTTGACCGCCCCCTCCATGGCGATGTCTTCGAGAAATGGGATCTCCAGAGCAGTTCCTTGATCCGGGCTAGGTACGGTGGAATTGATACAATGCCGATCCGGACTAATTTTTTAATCAAGTTGATGTGTTGTGTGCATTTTGAATTGGTGATAGCGTTGCATGATTAAAACAAGGAACTTGAACAAACGCACGGTGGCATCAGACAAGTGGGATCTCTTTTTTAGATAAAAATGAAGTGCTTGCAGCTGGCTCTCGCTTTATGCCAAGCGGCAAAATCCACTGATTAAGACTCAATCATATACTACTTACGGTTTTGCTAAAACTCATTCAGCTGAGAAATCTTTTGATCTGATTTATTTTTTCAACCATAGGATCCAATCATGCCATGATACATGTTTCATCGAGGTGGAGAGTTTTGTAGCTACGGTGACGTGGCCCATCTGTTGTTCAGCTCGCAGCCCATTTTTCTTTGACGTACCGTTCATTGACGAAGAGCACCTGCAGCCCAGGCTCCTTCATTTAGTACTCCAGCCCCGGCTCCTTTACATAGTAGCATTTTTTATCCTTTGGTGATTAGGCCATCCAGCCACTCTCTTCTTTGTCAATACTATATATAGTATGACAGCTTTTGAACTATGTAAGCCCCTGGATGTGTTATTTAATTTCATGTCCTTTTTAACATCATTTTTCATGTGCTAGAGAGAACATGTCTATGTGTGTGTACATATATGTACGCATGTGATGGCAGAAGCATATTATCCCTTTTTCATTTTTTTTGTTTTTTTGCTTTTTTTGTGTAGCAATTTTTCATGTGTTCGTAACTGAGTGGTGGGGCGGGGGGCGGGGGGGGGGGGGTCCCTTTGTCAGGGTTGTTAGCGGTGGTCGTCTTTTTTTGCATAAATCGACCGTAATCGGTGTCGGGGGCGGGCTGTTTTTTTAGGTTTTTTTGTAGTAGGTGCAAACCGCCGCACCCGAGTTGCAACTACAACTCATCCTACCAAAGTAATAGGGGTCGTTGGGAGGTTTTGTCGGCGGACGGATGCTTTTTTTAACATTTTTGTAGAAGTTGCAACTGTCGCAACCCGACCGCAATTGCATCTCATCTTACTCAAAGCAACTGGAAGGGGTATAAGGTGATTGCAACAGAGGGTCAGTGGGATGTTTGTCGGTGGCGGGACATTTTCTTTTCTTGTAATAGTTGCAATCGTCGCAACGCCGCTGCAATTGCTTCTCATGTTACTCAAACGCAACTGGAAAGGGTATAAGGTGATCGCAATCGGGGGTCAGTGGGATGTTTGTCGGTGGCGGGACGTTTTCTTTTTTTGTAATAGTTGCAACCGCTGCACCCCAACCGCAAACAACAACTCAGCTTACTCAAACGCAACTGCAAGGGGTATAATGCGACCGCAACCGGGGTCGAGGGGGGAGGGTTGTCGACGACGGGATCTTTTTTTCATTTTTTTCATAGTAGTTGCAACCGTCAAAACCCAACTGCAAGTACAACTCATCATACCCAAGCGCAACTACAAGCAGGTATAAAGCGACTGCAACTGCAACTCATCATACCTAGGCGCAACTGTAGGGGGTATAAAGAGACCGCAACCAAGGTCGGGGAAGGGTTTGTCGACGGCAGGCTATTTTTTTAGTAGTGGCAACCGCCGCAATCTGAATGCAATTGTACCTCAGCATATCCAAGCGCCACTAAAAGGATTATAAACTGACTGCAACTGGAGTCGGGTGGATTGTCGGTGGCAGGCTATTTTCTTTAGTAGTTGCAACCTCCGCAACTCGAATGCAACTACAACTCATCATGCCCAAGCGCAACTATAAGGGGTATAAAACGACTGCAACCGGGTGGGGTGGGTTTGTGGGCATGACAGAGTTTTTAAGATGTTTTTGTAGTAGTTGCAACCGCCACAACCCGACTACGATTGCAACTCATCATACCGAAGCGCAACTACAAGGAATATAAAGCTTCAACAACCGGGGTCAGAGGGAGTGTTATCGGCGGCGGGTTGTTTTTTTCTATTTTTAGGTTTCTTATAGTAGTTGCAACACAGCAACCTGACCACAACTGCAAGTCATCATACCCAAGCGCAACTGGAAGGGGTATAAAGCGACCGCAATTGGGGTCGGGGTGAGGGTTGTCGGTGGCGGGCTTTTTTTCTATTTTAGGTTTTCCTAGTAGTTGCAACAGCCACAACGATTGCAACTTCAACTCATCATACCCAAGCGCAACTGCAAGGGGTATAAAGCGACAACAACTAGTGTCAGGGGGAGGGTTGTTAGTGGCGGGCTGTTTTTTTACTTCTTATTTTTTTATAGTAGTTGCAACTGCGGCAACCCGATCGCAACTACAACTCATCATACCCAAACACAACTGCAAGGGGAATAAAGCGATCACAACTGGGGTCGGGGTGAGGGTTGTCGGTGGTAATTTTTTTCTTTTTACTTTTTTCTAGTAGTTGCAACCGCCACTACCCGACCGCAACTGCAACTCATCATACCTAAGCGCAACTGTAAGGGGTATAAAGCGATCGTAACCGGGTCAGGGGGAGGGTTTGTCGATGGTGGCATAGTTGACTGTCAAACACTCGATATAGAACTACAAGTGTTGTAATGATAACCTAACTGCAGAGGAAGACACACGCTCGTAACTACACACGACACATGTATCATGCAACTACAAGGGGAAAACATAACTGCAATTAGGGTGGCACTGCATTTTATTTTTATGTTTTTGTCGACGATCCCCCATCTAAGGGAATGCATTGTGGTCCTTTGGGTTTTTCTCATGAAAACACTACCGCGAGCCAGTTGCATGTCCACCCCTCGACACACAATTGCACACGACACACATACTACGCAATTGCAAGGGCCTCAATATGGCAGACATTTTTTTCTAAATATACAATGAAAAAAATTGAACTTTTCTACTTTGAAAATCATTTTCTAAATACACGTGAATGTTTCAAATATATTAAACATTTTCTTCCAAACGTATGTTATGTTTAGTACATGACATATATTTTTTGAAATGTTTGAACATTTTTTTGTGAAATATCACGTGAAAAGCAAAATTTTGTTTACATATTTTTGTTTTTTAGGAATATGAAAAATAAAATAACTTGAATAGGAAAAATGAAAAAATGTAACATAGAAACAGAAAAGAAAATCGTCGAAGAACTACTGTTTAGAAAGAGAAAAACGTACGAGAAGAAAACGTTAGGCTGGACAGTGGTTGTGGCGATCGCTGCTGTGTGCAAAGGAAAAAAATCCCTATCCAGCCCAGAACGTAAGAACGGAAATACGTGTGTGTTGGGTTCGCTCGGGAAAAACGTGCATGTTGGGTTCGGCCTACATCCAAAACTGGCTGAAACAACAAATAGATGATGTCATTTGATGTCAGGCGAATGAGATCAATTTATATCTCATTTAGATGAGTTCTAGGCACTTCCTATTACTTATATATTTTCTTGAAAAAACCAATGTATCAAAAGTTCATTAGAAATCGATCTGTTAACGTCAAAACTACGAGAACCCTCCCGCCATGATTGTTAGAACCAGGCAACCAGGTACCTTTCGTGTCTCCGACTGATCAAATAGGTTTTGGTGATGACGAGGATGGTTTTGAACGAAACTTAGCATGGTGGCAATTACTGACCGAAACTGCCCTGAATTTCGTCTCTCCTTGATTTATAGTCCCTTTGTTTCAAAATAAGTGTCACATATTTAGTATTAAATTAATATAAATTTTATACTAGATCAACGACATTTACTTTGGGACAGAGGGAGTATGTCGAGCCTTCCTCCCCCCCACCCCACAGGCTCTCTCCCACTCCGTCAAGAGGTGCCCGGTTCTCCGCCCCGTCTATGTAGCTAGGGTTGGGACGTGAGTTTCTTTTATCGGCGTTTGGATCGTAGCAACGTTGACAGTTGGATTTTTTTTCTAGTACTAGCTCCATCTCGGCGGAGCCACAAGAATGAGGTTGAGGGATTCGTTGGAGTTTATCTTCCGGTGGTCCTTCGTCTTGCCCGTCCAAGTCTTGGGCAGCTAGGCCAAGAGCAGCATCTTGGGCACCATGTAGCATGGCAGCTGTGTTCGACAGAATTTGATCATGTCAGCCTCCATACTTGAGTAGAAACGTCAAGCGGTTTAGAAAGATTCAGGAACAAATTTCTTAGCTAAGGTGCCATATATCACATGACGACACAAGAAATATGTCCAAAAAGAATATGCAACAATATTCCATCCACATAAACAAATGTTACGGTTTGCTGGTTCTGGCTTTCGTGAAGCTTCCCATCGCTTGGGCCTTCTCCCGAAGATCAAACTTCTGTGTCTTCCCGGTGGAAGCTTTAGGCAAGTCCTCAAATACCACTGTCTTGGGCACCATGTATTGTGGCAGCATCTCCCGGGAGAAGCCTATGATCTCTGTTTCTGTGGCAGTGGCGTCATCCTTCAGCTTGATGAAGGCACATGGTGTCTCCTCCCAGTGGTCGTCGGACCTCGCCACGACCGCCGCCTCGAAGACCGCCGGGTGGCCAAAGATTATGGACTCCACCTCGATCGAGCTGATGTTCTTGCTGCCCGATATGATGATGTCCTTGGCCCTATCTTTGACTTGGATGTACCCGTCTGCTATATTAACACTTCCATATGCTAGTGGGGATTACCTTTTCATAATAAATTTAGCTTGTATATCCCGATAACGGGCTTCCTCAAATGTCCAAGGTCTTCATGAGCAAGAAAGTTGGATGCACGCCCCATTTAGCTTCAGTTGAGTTTTCATACACTTACAGCTCTAGGGCATCATTTGCATGGCAATCCATACTCCTTGCATTGACATTTATCGATGAGCATCTTCATAGCTCGTTGGTACGCCTAATTGATGTGAGACTATTTTCTCTACTTTTTACCCCTTTGATGTTTACGACCATACTCTATACCACTTATATGCTATGTCCAATGGTTCACGCTCATGTATTGCGTGAAGAATAAAAATTTGATACATATAGAAAAAGTATGATCCAATTGCCTAACTTGGACACCGTGATGCTTAACATTTGTATCTATGTGGTGAAGACGGAGTCATGCCTTGCTAATATAATAAGATGAGTAGGGGTAAACATTCTTTTAGGATCGTATACTTTCAAAAATCAATGATTATGTTTCTTATACTTATGAATATTACTATGTTGTTGCTTGTTAATTCATCATTTTTCAATGAGCATACATGTAAAATATTACATAATGGGTAGCAGGGTAAATCAAAAAATTCTGTTTTTTTATCCAGTACCAATCTAGGAGCCCCCTTGATTGATTGAACTTGGACGAGTCGAGTCTAGTGAAAAGCTATTTTGAGTCTAGTTATATTCGGAGAGTAGGAATTCTTTTTACTCATCTTCTCTGCTCTGATGAGGAATCATGGCGTAGGAATTTTAATGCTACCCCTCTTCTCATAGATTTTTTAGGATCACGCGGGTATTTTGGAACCTGTATGATGCCATGTGACGAAAGTCTGTACTTGGTGCCTCCTGTTTCCGGGGAGTAGAGCTCCAGGGGTTGCTTGACACATCGTTATTGTTAAGTTTCCTTAGTATCTCAGGACGAGGATGTTCAAAATTGCTTCAATGCTATTGGTGGCGAGAGGAGTTTGGCGTCACCCAGTACTAGGGAGAGCATCCAGATGTATTGCCATAATTAGTATCATCGTGATTACGAAGGTCTGAGGTAGAAGAGTTTCTCGGGTTATGTTGTAGAAGGTTACGAGTGCAGTTGCAGCTGATTACCTTGGGTACATTCCTGGGTCTGCAACCTGAATCACATAACCAAGAAAGTTTGGATGTTTTCAGGTGGGAATTCAAGTAGTTACCTAGGATTACACTTCCAACCAATGCATAGTGGGTTATGTATTTGTTTCTCGGTTAAATTTGGAAGCTTCATCCTTTGTTTTTTTTGGAGTATGGTAATTCGAGTTGCTTCGATGTCAAGTGGTGATTTCATATTTCTTAAGTGTTGTTCTCATATTTCTATGGGAATGTTAATCCATTTGCTCAATCAAATTGTCATGTCAATTCTTTTCGAACCGGTGTGTTTCCCTTCAAGATAATTCAATCCAATTTCAATATTTGCAAGATCGGTACTCATATCTCTTTCTGGATTTCTTTTAATCTATATAAGTTTTCTTTGTTTTTCCCCACCCCCCGTGCTTTTTCTTTGATGATTAAATTATCATCCAAGTGCCTTTATTTTCGTTAATGCTTCTGTTATCTTTTCCTCCGTATTGTATCCGATGATTCATTGTGAAGATCCCAAGTGCTCTAGTACATCATTTCTTCGTCTTCATCTTCTTTTTTCTTTCTGGTGTGTTTGATTCTTCTCGGTGTTCATCACATCATTTTCATTCATTCTGTTCTTTCTCGTGTTGGAAATTCTTAATCAAGCCTCTCTTGTTTATTCACCCCTCTCTCTATTCTATTCGGAGTGGCAAGATATCTTAGAAGAGTTGAGTTTCCATCAATATTCTATTAAATTATTTTGAGGTTCTCACCTCATCAAGTTTTCATTCATACCGGCGCAATCTCTCTTCCTAAGCAATCGTTTCAATGGAGTTTTCTTTTGAGCGAGCCCATAACCCACAGGTTTTTCCCAGGATCTCACTTGGCTCTTCTAATCTTTTCGGGAGATCTCAAGTTCTTTTCAAATATGACGTAAGAATGATTTTCATAAGTCATATTCCTTCTCCAGATTGTTTTCATATTAATTTTCATCACTTCATCAACCTTCCTTTCTTTATTATTCCGAAGTGTCTCAGTAATTCTTGGTGATGTTTATTGCCATCGTTCTCCATGTTTGGAGATCAATGAAGACTTCCTCTTGAATCTTTGTCCGTTCTCATGAAGATTCATGGTTAAAGATTCATGCTATACTTTCAAATTGTTATCGATCATGGGAATTCCTTCCATATATGTCCGGATAATTTCAGTGTTGGTTCATTTCTCGATCCTCCGAAGGCCATCATTTCAGAAGAATTCTTCGTTCTCAGCGTCAACTTTCGTTCTTATATTCTTCTCAATTGATGTCTCTTCGTTTATTCGAGGTGCTCTACGTTCATCTCAGTATTCCTGACCAGTGGATCCTGATCTCTTCATGTATCTCCATGCATTCGTAGTATCCCCATTCGTTCCAAATTCTTACCGGTGGTTTGTTCAAGACTTCTTCAAGCTTGTGATGTCTCTCTTCAATCTTTTCTAGAAGAATATGTAGTATGCCAAATCCATTCTTTGTCATCAATTTAACTTGATGAAAGATAAGCATAACATAATTCTTATTATTCTTCATCAAGGTGAATTCAATCCTTCTTCCAAAGTTGTTCATGATATCTGATTCTCGATTCTAAGTTTTTCATCTTTTTTCCCGGAGTTTCAAGTTTTTCTCAAGTATCTCTTCACGAAGTTCCATCTAAATCTTGCAAGGTCATAATCTTATTATTTTCAACCTTTATTTATTTTTATCATTCTTTTGTTCCGGAGGTTGCTTTATTTGATCCATCATCTCGTTTTCTTAAGATCGTGTTCTTCCCTTTCTTGTCCATTTAACTAGAGTGTTGCCTGAATTCTTTCGTTCGCGTTCTTTATCTATCTCGTTCCAACCAGAGTGATTTCAAATTCTTGCTTGTTCCTCATGCCATTCTTCATCTCTTTGCAACCTTCAAGTTTCGTTTGTTTCACTCGTTGGTCAAAGAAGTAGCTAAGTTTTACGTCTTCCTTTCCTCTTTCTCTTTCTCTTCTCATTCTAAGTTCTCGGGTCAAGATCTCTTGTTACTGGAGGAGAGTTGTAACAGCCTGAGACCGACGCTCCACATGCCTTCCATTTACTTTGAGTGTCGTGTGTTTCATTTGGTTGTCGCATTCATCATTGCATCATTCACATCATCTGCATAGCATCGACACTCTGTTGCCGTCATTTTTCCAAACTTGCATATCTTCATAGTTGTCGGTTCATTCCGTTCTCGTCGTTGACCGTTTCGAGACCATCACACACGCACGCGCTCGCGGTATCGTTAAAATGTTGTTTTTAAAAGTGCGTATAAAACATTCTTGCAATGGGACGTAACTTGGCATGCGGTCTTAATATGTTGTAGGTAGACCGTTTGCCACATTTCGTCGTATTTCGAGGTCGTTCGATACCTGAACTGTTAAACCTATAATGGCACTATAGTCAGTTAAGTTGTCAAACGTTTTAGTTTACAGAACTCGGTGCCGGGTCGCAAATATTCCCTCTCGTCTCAGCCCAACAACCCTACACTGCCCACCTAGCACAACCTACCATATCCCCATGACCGGAGCCGTCTGATTGTGATCGCATGACTCAAATCGGGGAAAAAATCCGTAAACCTAGCCTCTCATGCCTATAAAGAAAACCTCCCATGCAATTTGAGGCCCCCTCTCTCGTTCCTCGGGTTCCGTGCTGCCAGCCACCTCTCCCTGCTGCCACAACTGCCCCTTTGGCCAACCCAGGGGTGCCGCATTGCCCCTGGTGCCACCCCAACCGCCGCAGCCTTGCAGGCCCACGTGAGGCCTGCCCGGGCCCGAACCAGCCTGAGCCGCCGCCGCCGCAGGCCCGCACTTGAGCCGCAAGCGCCCGTGCCCCGAGATGCGCTGCCCGCTCGGCTCCTCCACACCCTGCTGCCTCGCACCGCCGGACGCCTATGCGCGTTGTCGCCTGCCCCGATGCCGAGCGTCGCCGCACCTCCATCTCTCCCCTCCAGCCCTGGCTGCCGCGCAGAGCTTGCCACGACCGGCCCCGCTCCCCTAAAGCTCCCCACCGTTGCGCCTTGGGCACCGCCTGAATCCCCGCAGCTCGCCGCCGGCCCCCGTCCGGCCAAGACCGGGCCAACCTCGGCCAGATTCAGCGGCCTCGCGCCGGATCCCGCGCCCGCCGCCGTCCTTCGACCCCGCATCGCCATGTCATCCCTCGCTAGCACCGTCAACCGCCGCCTCGGCGGCCTCCTCGCGGGCATGGCCTCGGGCCCATCGATCGCAAGATCTGGTCGACGTCCTCCCACGTCCGCCTCGACCCTGCACAACCCCGCCCCCAAGCCAAACGGGATTTCCCCGTCCCGTTGCACCACACCATCCATCTTTCTCCCGGGGTACCTTTTTCCTCCAAGTCATTTTTCTGGTTGAGAAAAATCATATATATGCAATTTGTGGGGGCCCTATCTCTGTGCATGTATGTCCGATGGAAATGTTCCAGATATGGAAAATGTTCTACTCTTCGTGCTCTACATGATGGCATCATTTACATGCATATTAGAAGTCATCTACTTTCTGTAATATGTGTTGCAAAAGTGCATCTCATCGTAATTGACAAAATTGTTATTTAGTTCAAACTTGGCTTGATGATTGCATCTAATCTATAGCTCTTTTGCACGCGGTTCCTTCATAAGATTTGGTCTATGTGATGTCTACTTTGATGCCAAGCCTCAGGTTGCTATGTAAAAAATCATTAGCATGTCCATTTCTTGCACTCAAGATGCCTTCGTGTTAAAACTGCTAATCTATTAACGATAAGTCCCATTTTGCGAGCATCATATTAAGCAACCCATGCCTCCTTTGAAGTTGTGCCAATAGACTAATTTGTAGTTTGTCATGTCTACTTGCTGATAGTATGTTTGCCATGTTGTGATATTCATGTTTGGATATAGTTTTCATCATGTGAACATGCTTACTGAATGCTGCTGTTTTAAGATGTCAAAATAATTCTAAGTCTGGAATTGTTATATTTTTGTTGTTGTTTTCCATATGAATTGCCATTGATATACAACTCCTTTGGTGTTGCCCCCATGGAATGATTTGTTAAGCGTGTTATTTACTATCATGTTGTGCCATTAGTTCCATGTATAGGATTTTCATCATAGATGTGTCTTTCTGTCAACATGACTACCTGATAAAAATTGCTACTCATGACTACTCTAATTTTCATTTATTCTGAGAGTATGCTTATTTTAGATTGCACTGATGTCTTGATGCTAGCCATGTTTCTGTTCACATTTGATGATGCTCCTGTGGAGTTATTTGTAGTGAATCATGTCCACTACCATGTTGTAGATTTTTATGCCATCATAAGCCCTATAGCATGCATTTATCTTGTTGTCAATAAGTCTTTAGGTTAACACTGTTTGTGAAAACCTGTTATTTTCTCCAAGTCCCTAAATGCCATGTTTTATAGCCGTATTGTGAGCTTCCTACCATGTGATCCATGACTCTTTTGAATATGGTTCCTTTTAATGAAATGAAGTGTATGTTACATGCTACTGCCCCATATCTTGTTTGTGCATTTTAGGTTCTTGTAGATTGGTGTTTTGATGTGTGCAAAGTGCTAAGTTGCTATTTTTGACAGATTTTATCAAAACCTTGTGTTGCCTGTTATTGTTAGACCGTTGCTCCGATTTGAACATGTTCGACATGGAACTTGCCTATAATTTCATGTAGTTTCATAGTATCTTGTTGCATCAATGATTTGAAATGTTTGTGGGCATGGGTTGCATGCATTTTCCATTTGTGACATATTCATCTTGCGTGTGTTATATCTTTTAGACCGTAGCTCCGTTCTATATATGTAAATCACCTAGAATGACGAGTAGAATCACATGGTGAATTTTGTTCCTGTTTAATAAATATAACATATGGATAGTTTAGATCTGGACCAATTTCAAAATTGACATATGGGGTCGTTTCAGAAATACTATAGGTTGTTTCTGACCTCATTTAAAATGCCTAGATAGTATAGTTTCATTATGCTTCACCTCGTGCAATGTTTAACAACAGTTAAACTTGTCATGTAAATAAAAAGAGTGAACTAAATTATTTGAACGTGGAGTCCCGTCAATATGCAACTCGCTGCACATTGAACTTCACTTAATGTGTAGTATTTGATTGTTGTGCTTTGTCGTGCCTTGCATAATCGTATGGACATGCATCATATTTGTTTGCGCATCATGTGATGCATATGTTGTGATGTTTATCGTGTCATTTGTTTGTTTCCGGTTTGCTTCTTCTCTATAGAGTTCCGAAACCGATTCGGAGTGTGAGGATTCGTTTGACTACGCCCGTTTGTATACTTCTTGGATTTAGTCTTCTTCTAAGCAGGATCTCAGGCAAGATGACAATTTTCCTGGATACCACTACTATCATTGCTATGCTAGTTGTCTCGCTTCTATCGTTATGTCTCATTACCTATCACTTGGTTGTCAAGCCTCTCAACATTGCCACGATAAGCCTCTAACCTTCCACCGTCCTAACAAGCCGTTGTTTGGCTATGTTACCGCTTGCTCGACCCTTCTTATAGCATTGCTAGTTGTAGGTGCGGGTAGTTCCATGTGAAAAAATGGTTATCTTGGGATATCACATTATTCTTGTTATTTAATTAATGCATCTATACACTTGGCAAACGGTAGAAAGCTCGGCCTTTGGCCTGATGTTTTGTTCCACTCTTGCTGCCCTAGTTCCGAGCAGCGGCATTATGTTCCATATTGAGCGCTCCTGACATGCTTGGGGTTGTTATGGGGACCCCCTTGAATTTAGTTTTGGGATAAAACTCTTCTAGAAAGGCCCAATATTGGTACTACAATTTGCCCAACATAATAATACTGCTCACCTTTATTAAAGCATAGGGCCAGTGCTGATGGTGCTAGTCCTCAACAAAGCACTATGCGCGGCCAACCCGGGGCAACTCGGGAGATTTCTATCAGGCCACTATAGGTGTCGCTCATCCACCGTGTCTTGAGAACAAGATACACGGCTCCTATTGGGATCGTCGACACGTCGAGAGGCCTTGCTCGATTTGTTTTACCTTTCTCGAACGTCTTGTGCACCAGGATTCTGAGGATAGTTTGGGCTATCTCGAGGTTGAGGTTTTTTGGCGCTGCTTGTGGTTAGTTTGTGATGGATGAGTTCGAGCACCCGTGCAGGGTTAAATCTTTATAAGAGTCATGCCCGTGGTTATGTGGCAACTTGGAAATTTGTTTAACATACGGTAATAGAAAAGTTGAAGCAAACTCAATTAAAATACACCAACCGTCTGCGTAACCATGACCGTCTCTTTTCGAGGGAGTTTGGAAAGAGAACACGATGGGGTCGTGATTGACTTGTAAGGAGGTGTTCAGGATCACTTCTTGATCATTACTAGTTCACGTACATTTATGTGTAGATCACTCTTCTTATTCTTGTACTCGTAATTTAGCCACTCAAATAAATGTTTAGTGCTTGCTGCAGCCTCACCACTTAACCATACCTCTGCCATTTAGCTACCAGTCTTGATACCCTTAGAAATGAGATTGCTGAGTCCCGGTGGCTCACAGATTACTACACCAATAGTTATAGGTACATGTAATGCGATGCTTTGACATGAGAGCAATGCTTGTTTGATTTGGAGTTCTTCTTCTTCTTCTTCTTTGATCATAAGTTGGGTTGTAGACCGGCAACATGGGATTAGCAAGGATGGGTGTCGCTTTTACCGTTTGATTTCATCTGTAGTCGGACCGTGCTCTTCTGTATGGTGATTGAATGTATTGTTGTATCCGAGATGATAATGATTTAGCTTGTGACAAGTGTAAGCCAATTCCATATACTTATGTCCTCTTTACAAGCACTTGTAACGATATCCATTCTTGCAAAACGACGAGATGCGCTTCTATCTCTATCGAGGCCCTTGGACCAAAAATAAGGATAGGACCGCATCTTGGGTGTTACATATTTACTCATGGAGGTGGCGCAATGTCATGGAAGTCTTGCAAACAGACCATATTGATGAGGTCAACTATGGAAGCAGAACTAACTACTTTAGACACAACCACTGTTGAGGCAGAATGGCTGAGTGAGCTCTTGAAGGACTTACATATGGTTGAAAAAACCCAGTACCAGCTATTCCTATGAATTGTGACAACCAAACGGTTATAGATAAAGTCAAAAATTCTAAGGATAATGCAAAGTCATCAAGACACGTGAAGAGTCGTTTGAAATCTATTAGGGAGTTGAGAAACTTTGGAGTAGTAATTGTAACATATATTGAAACGGACAAAAACCTGACAGATCCCTTTACAAAGCGACTACCACGAAATGTGATAGATGTTGCATTGAGGGAGGTGGGTATGAGACCCGTACATGTTAAACCATAGTAGTAACCCAACTTTTGTGATCGGAGATCCCATGAATTAGGACCTGAGAAGAACAAACTATTGGTTAACTGAGGAGAGTAATAAGTGACTGTGTCTAGGTGAAGATGTAAAACTCTCAGAGCTGTAAGGCAGCTTGGCAACATGCCTTAATGTGTTCCATTGGCTGTTATAGCAAAGATGTTGTCCTATAGAGCACTCGTGAAAGAACACACCTATATGAGCTCCGATTGTAAACGTCGCAGTCTATGAGACTTGGATGATCTCTAGTAAGCTCAAGGAGAGACCAGGGAGTACGGCATATATTCTCCAAACCATGGGGTAGTTTACAGGCAGCCATGTACTAATTAAGACTTGGAGTGAAATCTGATCACAAAATAACTAGCAATTCAAGGCATAGTCCATTGCCAAGTTGTGGCTCGATGTATTTTAAAGCTCTAGGCATCAATTCAACTCAACAGTCTCTCATGAAACACTTGTATATTAAACAAGTGGTGAGAAAAGGAAAATCTCTAAATGAGTATTTGAAATCCGATGGGGGATTGTTAGAATAAATGGGCTTGGCCCATTAACAAATTCTAAAATCTCAAATGAGCCCAGGAATAAAATGGCAAGTGGTGGTGCTAAAGTGTAGTCCCATACCACTAGTTCATGAAGAGTTGGACCTCTTTATATACTGGGTTCTCTCCCCCACTCTAATTGGTGTGTTGAGAAAAGAAAGGGAAGACCACACACGTGCGATCGCTCCCCTTGCCCGGTCGGGCTCAGGCACGGGCCGGAGCGACGTGTACGTGCGACATGTGCGTGAATGGTCCGCCGAAATCCGGTCCATTGCCTTGCAGGGGCGTGACTTACTTTTTTCATTTTATTTTTTGGTATCTTGACATAAAAGTTGATTTTTTTCCTTGTCCTGTAAGTTTGACTTGGATACCAAGTCAGTTTGAGATCGTGATCGCAACTCGGTACCGCCTCTAGTCCTCCTATATATACTGCTTAACAGCCTCGACCAAAGACACACCAAAAACACGTAGGGTTTTGCCTCATCTCGAAACTTGTGCCGCCACCATAGTCTACTCCATCCCGAAAGCCGGTGTGCATTGGCGTGTGGGAGAGTATGTCTTTGGGACCATTCGTCCTTGCGATCCTACATCAGAGAGCTCGAATTAGGTTTTTGGGAAGCACTATGTGCGAGTGCTTAAGGTCGTCATCATGAGTCGTCTTCCGTCTAAGTCGGGTGGTGTGACTCATCGTCGTCTCCATCATCGTCAACAACAGATCATCACCAACATCATGATCAACATTTTCGCTTCTGCAGCAACTAATGAACAATACTTCCTTCGCTATATGTACATGTCTCTCTCTGTAGTTGCTACTTTGTGTGTGATGTTGCTATGCATGTTTTGCTTTCCATGTAGTATGCTAGATTGTTGCATGTTATTCTTGGTTCTAGTTATAAATTCTTTACTAGAATTAATCATGAATTTGCCTAATCTTCCAACGGTTACCACCTACAAAGCAAGCATACAGATATCACTGTAACCTAGATGACGTGTATAAAACACATATAGTTGAATCTGCTGGAGAATGAGAAGGAATATTTGGTCTGTATCATCCATACCTTTCATATTAAGAGAATTCATTTGAAAATGTGCAAATTGTAGTTCTCACAAATAAACTTGATTTGACTAGTACGAGTTACTAACATGCAAAACTAATAGAGCTTCATTATTTCTATGTGTCAATAGCTTGTTAGAGTGAACATCTAAAGTCAACATTTTAAGAACACCTTGAACGAGAGTTTCTTGTCATGTCCAATTGCAACACAGTGACAATGTATCAAATTATTATTTTTAGATTAGAGTTTGATGGTCTGGTGATATTTGAGACCTTGCATGTGTCGGAGCTTGTAGAAACTCCTATGTTAAATCATTGTCATGGCTCTTGTTTCAGTAAAGCTCCAGATTTAACTAGAAAATATTGATCTGGTTCTTAATTAACCTAAGAGAACTCAAAGTCTGACTTGGACGCAAAATTGAAATACAACATGAATACGGTCATTGTATGAACCAAAAATCACTTTAGTCAGGTTTCTGAATTCCACAAGCATCGATATGACATGATTTTTTTAAACAAAAACAAAAAACAAAACGAATTGAAGGTTCAACGATGCTTGCATGTCAAAATGAGCTTATTATAATTTTGTTACTAATTTCACGAAGATACATGCGTCGATTTGTTCTGATGTTATAAGACCTTAGCATAAGCATTATATTTTAAAATGCGGAACAATATATAGAATGTCTAAATGCCTACAACATAAAGCCCATTTTGAATCCACTAAATGTAGAAATTGTAGTAATGTTGCATAATTTTCACCACAGTTTGAACATATATGCTAAGTTATGTTATTCGTACATTGTACCAGGAAATTGTGGTACCCCGGGTTCTAGGATTCTAGATCCTCCATAGCATCCAACAAGCGGTGCAAACCTTAGCAGCACCCTTTGATGGAACCAACAACAACTTACAATGAAGTAGGAGGTCATGACCAAGTTGAAGAGGAGGCCGGTGATAACTAGAACATGACTACTTAACAGATCTAATGAAATGTCTCGATCCTGATTCAATCACAGAGGTGAGGATGGGAGACAATACAATACTCGAGATCCACTTGTGGAGCTCGTCGACACCGCTGAGGGCGGCCCTTGTGCTGAGATCATTGTATGACTTGGCGTCGCTGCTTCCGTTAGACTGAATCGATAGAGTGATGCCGACTAGGATGATGATTAAACTGAGCACGAGAAAATACAGGATGCGGACTCTCGACCATGGTTTATCCTAAAAATTCAAATTTAAGCAGATATAAGTTAACAGGCAAAAAAGTTGGGAAACTAACATATTGGATTTTATTTGTGAATATTACACCTAGATATCTTGTATCAGCCTCGTTTAGCTTTAAATTCAATGACTAAGGGAGGTTCATTCTCTTGAAAGCTCAAAAAGAGTTCATCACCAACACAAATACTGTGGTCACTAATAAACTAGGTCAAGTCTCCATTAGCAAACATAAGTAATAAACTCTTTCTTTCTCTCTCTCTCTCTCTGTCCTCTGTCTCTGTCTCTCTCGTAAGATAATAAAGTGAAGAAAACTCCATACAAACCAAGTTGTATTTTTTATCAAGTTGACACAACTTAACAACATATTATGGTTACTCTTATTTGCCTTTTTATTAATCTTCACTAAGAAGAAAGAATCCCCCCTACTTTTTGGCTTATGGATATCACATTGTTTGTAGAAAAGATTACATCCGTCCAGTCCAGTGCTCGAATATTTTTTATAATCTGTTACAAATAAAAAAAGTAAATAATAGAAACAGTTTATTTAATTCGGTCGAACATTGTATAAATAATCTTTTGAAAATGTGACAAACATAATTTTGACAAATATGAATATTCTTTATAGGATGAACTATTTTTGAATGATATGAACTCTTTTTACATCTTTCATGTTTTTTTTACATTTTATGAGCAATTTTGAAAAATGCAATGAATATTTTTTTAACCTAAGAACATTTCACATAAGTTGAACAACAAGTAACATTCACAATCAAGTAATAATATAAGTTGCAAAATTTCAACCACCGGTTACAAATAAGGACGTGCATGCGACCCCAAATAAAAAATATTCCAGTTACATTTCTAAAACATTAAAAATTACAAAATAGTTTTGATAGTGCAAAAAACGAATCCGTGCTATGCAATTGGAACAAATGTAAATCGAGTGATGGGTTCAAAAATTTGCTTAAAACCAATATCAAGTTGCTACAGCCGCAACTTAACAATATACCCTAATGTCTGAAGGAGTCAAACACAACTTGAAGCTATCAAGAATATGAGTAACATCAAGTCTAGTTTAGCAGCATGTTCCTCCTCCCGAGAGGGTGCAAGTTGTCTAGCATTTTGGACAATTGCAACCTGACCAAGATGTGAATTAAAACGAGCATGAGAAAATGAAGGACACACACTCTTGACCATGGTTTATCCTAAAATTTAAATTTAAGCATATTCAACTTAATAGGCACCAAAATGTTAAGAAAGTAACATATTGGATTTTAGTTGTAAATATTACCCCTAGATATCTTGTAGCAATCCCTTTTTAGCTATAAATTCAATGACTAAGTGAGGTTCATTATCTTGAAGGCCGAAAAAAGTGCACCACCGACACAAAGACCATGGTGAGTAATAAACTAGGTCCAGACTCCATTAGCTAACATAAGTAATAAACTCTTTCTCTCTCTCTCTCTCTTGTAAGATAATAAAAGTGAATAAAACTCCATACGAACCAAGTTGTATTTTTTTTATCAAGTTGACATAACTTAACAACATATTATGGTTACTCTTATTTGCCTTTTTATTAATCTTGACTAAGAAGAAAGAATCCCCCCTACTTTTTGACTGACGGATATGACATTGTTTGTAGAAAAGATTACATCTGTCCAGTCCAGTGCTCGAATATTTTTTCTAATCTGTCACAAATAAAAAAGTGAATAATACAAAGAGTTTATTTAATTGTGTCGAACATTGTATAAATAATCTTTTGAAAGAGTGAAAAGCATAATTTTGAAAAATATGAATATTCTTTATAAGACGAACTATTTTTGAATGATATGAACTATTTTTACGTCTTTCATGATTTTTTTATTTCATGAGCAATTTTTAATAATGTGATGAATATTTTTTAACCTAAGAACATTTCTCATAGGTTGATCAAAAGTAACATTCACAATCAAATAATAATATAAGTTGCAAAATTTCAACCACCGGTAACAAATAAGATGTCACACACGACCCCAAATAAAAAATATTCCAGTTACATGTCTAAACCATTAAAAATTACAACATAGTAAGTGGAAAAACGAATCCGTGCAATGCAATTGGAACAAATGTAAATTGAGTGACGAGTTCAGAAATTTTCTTAAAACCATTATCAAGTTACTACAACCGCAACTTAACAATATGGTCCTAATGTCTGAAGGAGTCAAACGCAACTTGAAGGTATCAAGAATATGAGTAACCTCAAGTCCAGTTTAGCAGCATGTTCCTCCTCCCGAGAGGGTGCAAGTTGTCTAGCATTTTTGACAACTGCAACCTGACCAAGATGTGTATTAAAACGAGCATGAGAAAATGAAGGACACACACTCTCAACCATGGTTTATCCTAAAATTTAAATTTAAGCATATTCAACTTAATAGGCAACAAAAAGTTATGAAACTAAAATATCAGATTTTAGTTGTAAATATTACCCCTAGATATCTTGTAGCAATCACTTTTTAGCTATAAATTCAATGACTAAGTGAGGTTCATTATCTTGAAGGCCGAGAATAGTGCACCACGGACACAAAGACCGTGGTTAGTAATATACTAGGTCTAGTCTCCATTAGCAAACATAAGTAATCAACTTTCTCTTTCTCTCTCTCTCGTAAGATAATAAAGTGAACAAATCTCCATACAAACCAAGTTGTATTTTTTTATAAAGTTGACATAACTTAACAACATATTATGGTTACTCTTATTTACCTTTTTATTAATGTTCACTCAGAAGAAAGAATTCCCCCTACTTTTTGGCTTACGTATATCACATTGTTTGTAGAAAAGATTACATCCGTCCATTCTAGTGCTCGAATATTTTTTATAATCTGTTACAAATAAAAAAAGTAAATAATACAAAGAGTTTATTTAATTCAGTCGAACATTGTATAAATAATCTTTTGAAAATATGACAAACATAATTTTGAAAAATGTGAATATTATTTATAGGATGAACTATTTTTGAATGATATGAACTCTTTTTACATCCTTCATGATTTTTTATATTTTATGAGCAATTTTTAAAAATGCAATGAATATTTTTTAACCTAAGAACATTTCTCATATGTTAAACAACAAGTACCATTCGCAATCAAATAATAATATAAGTTGCAAAATTTCAACGACCTGTAACAAATAAGGATATCACACGCGACCCCAAATAAAAAATATTCCAGTTACATGTCTAAAACATTAATAATTACAAAATAGTTTTGTAAGTGCAAAAAAAATCCATGCCATGCAATTGGAACAAATGTAACATCAACTAATATCAAGTTGCTACAGCCGCAACTTAGCAATATGGTCCTAATGTTTCAAGGAGTCAAACACAACTTGAAGCTATCAAGAATATGAGTAACATCAAATCCAATTTTAGCAGCATGTTCCTCCTCCTGAGAGGGTGCAAGTTGTCTAGAATTTTGGACAACTGCAACCTGACCAAGCTGTGAATTAAAACGATCATGAGAAAATAAAGGACACATACTCTCGACCATGGTTTATCCTAAAATTTAAATTTAAGCATATTCAACTTAATAGGCAACAAAAAGTTAAGAAACTAACATATTGGATTTTAGTTGTAAATATTACCCCTAGATATCTTGTAGCAATCCCTTTTTAGCTATAAATTCAATGACTAAGTGAGGTTCATTCTCTTGAAGGCCGAAAAAGTGAACCACCAATACAAAGACCGTGGTCCATAATAAACTAGGTCTAGTCTCCATTAGCAAACATAAGTAATAAACTCTCCCTCGCTCTCGCTCTCTCTCTCTCTTTCTCTTTCTCTCTCTCTATCTCTCTCTCTTTCTCTCTCTCTCTTGTAAGATAATAAAGTGAACAAAACTCCGTACGAACCAAGTTGTAATTTTCTTATCAAGTAGACATAACTTAACAACATATTATGGTTACTCTTCTTTACCTTTTTATTAATCTTCATTGAGAAGAAAGAATTCCCCCTACTTTTTTGGCTTACAGATATCACTTTGTTGGATGAAAAGATTACCACCGTCCAATTCGGTGCTCGAATATTTTTGATAATCCGTCACAAATACAGAAATTACATAATACAAACAATTTATTTAATTCAGTCGAACATTGTATAAATATTCTTTTGAAAATGTCCTAAACATAGTTTTGAAAAATGTTAATATTTTTTATATGATGAACTATTTTTGAATGATATCAACACATTTTTACATCCTTTGTGATCTTTTATATTTCATGAGAAATTAAAAAAAATGCAATGACTATTTTTTAACCTAACAATATTTCTCATATGTTGAACAACAAGTAACATTCACAATCAAATAATAATATAAGATGCAAAAAATTTCAACTATCGGGAACATATAAGGATGTGACACGTGACCCCAAATAAAAAATATTCCAATTACATGTCTGAAACATTAAAAAAATGCAAGATAGTTTTGTAAGTGCAAAAACGAATCCGTGCTATGCAATTGGAACAAATGTAAATCGAGTGAGGAGTTCAAAAATTCGCTTAAAACCGATATCAAGTTGCTACAGCCGCAACTTAACAACAAGGTCCAAATGTCTTACGGAGTCAAACACAACTTGAAGCTATCAAGAATACAAGTAACATCAAGTCCACTTTAGCAGCATGTTCCTCCTCCCGGGAGGGTGCAAGTTGTCTTGCATTTTCGACAATTGCAACCTGACCAAGATGTGTATTAAAACGAGCATGACAAAATGAAGGACACACACTCTCGACCATGGTTTACCCTAAAATTTAAATTTAAGCATATTCAACCTCATAGGCAACAAAAAGTTAAGAAACTAACATATTGGATTTTAGTTGTAAATATTACACCTAGATATCTTGTAGCAATCCCTTTTTAGCTATAAAGTCCATGACTAAGTGAGGTTCATTATCTTGAAGGCCGAAAAAACTGCACCATCGACACAAAGACCGTGGTTAGTAATATACTAGGTCCAATCTCCATTAGCAAACATAAGTAATAAACTCTTTCTTTCTCTCTCTCTCCCATCTCCCTCTCCTCTCTCTCTCTCGTAAGATAATAAAGTGAACAAAACTCCACACGAACCAAGTTGTATTTTTTTATCAAGTTGACATAAATTAACAACATATTATGGTTACTCTTACTTGCCTTTTTATTAATATTCACTAAGAAGAAAGAATTCCCCCTACTTTTTGGCTTACGGATATCACATTGTTTGTAGAAAAGATTAGATCCGTCCAGTACAGTGCTCGAATATTTTTTATAATCTATTGCAAATAAAAAGTAAATAATACAAATAGTTTATTTAATTCAGTCAAACATTGTATAAGTAATCTTTTGAAAATGTGACAAACATAATTTTGAAAAATGTGAATATTCTTTATAGGATGAACTATTTTTGAATGATATGAACTCTTTTTACATCCTTCATGATTTTTTTATATTTTATGAGCAATTTTTAAAAATGCAACGAATATTTTTTAAACTAAGAACATTTCTCATATTTTGAACAACAAATACCATGCACAATCAAATAATAATATAATATGAAAAATTTCAACCACCGGTAACAAATAAGGATGTCAGACGCGACCCCAAATAAAAAATATTCCAGTTACATGTCTAAAACGTTAAAAATTACAAAATAGTTTTGCAAGTGCAGAAATAAATTCGTGCAATGCAATTGGAACAAATCTAAATCGAGTGATGAATTCAAAATTTTGCTTAAAACTAATATCAAGTTGCTACATCCGCAACTTAACAATTTGCTCCTAATGCCCGAACGAGTCAAACACAACTTGAAGATATAAAGAATATGAGTAACATCAAGTCCAATTTTAGCACAATGTTCCTCCTCCCGAGAGGGAGCATGTTGTCTAGAATTTTGGACAACAGCAACCTAACCAAGATGTGAATTAAAATGAGCATGAGAAAATGAAGGACACACACTCTCGACCATGGTTTAGCCTACAATTTAAATTTAAGCATGTTCAACTTAATAGGCAACAAAAAGTTAAGAAACTAACATATTGGATTTTAGTTGTAAAATTACCCCTAGATATCTTTTAGCAATCCCTTTTTAGCTATAAATTCAATGACTACGTGAGGTTCATTCACTTAAAGGCCGAAAAAAGTGCACCACCGATACAAAGACCGTGGCCAGTAATAAACTAGGTCTAGTCTCCATTAGCAAACATAAGTAATAAACTCTCTCTCTGTCTTTCTCACTCTCTCTCTCGTAAGATAATAAAGTGAACAAAACTCCGTACGAACCAAGTTGGAATTTTCTTATCAATTAGACATAACTTAACAACATATTATGGTTACTCTTCTTTACCTTTTTATTAATCTTCATTGAGAAGATAGAATTTCCCCTACTTTTTGGCTTACGGATATCACGTTGTTCGAAGAAAAGATTACAGCCGTCCAGTCCGGTGCTCGAATATTTTTATAATCGGTCACAAATAAATAAATTCCATAATACAAAAAACAATTTAATTCAATCGAACATTGTATAAATATTCTTTTGAAAATTTCACAAACATAGTTTTGACAAATGTCAATATTTTTTATATGATGAACTATTTTTGAATGATATGAACAATTTTTTACATCCTTCGTGATTGTTTTATATTTCATGAGACATTTTATAAACAATGCAATGGCTATTTTTTAACCTATAAATATTTCTCATATGTTTAACAACACGTAACATTCACAATCAAATAATAATATAAGATGCAAAATTTCAACTACCGGGAACATATAAGAATATGACACGTGAACCCAAATAAAAAATATTCCAGTTACATGTCTGAAACATAAAAAATTACAAAATAGTTTTGTAAGTGCAAAAACGAATCCGTGCTATGCAATTGGAACAAATGTAAATCGAGTGAGGAGTTCAAAAAATTTCTTAAAACCATTACCAAGTTGCTACAGCCGCAACTTAACAATATGGTCCTAATGTCTGAAGGAGTGAAACACAACTTGAAGCTATCAAGAATATGAGTAACATCAAGTCCAGTTTAGCAGCATGTTCCTCCTCCCGAGAGGGTGCAAGTTCTGTAGCATTTTGTACAACTGCAACCTGACCAAGATGTGTATTAAAACGTGCATGAGAAAATGAAGGACACACACTCTCGACCATGGTTTATCCTAAAATTTAAATTTAAGCATATTCAACTTAATAGGCAACAAAAAGTTAAGAAACTAACATATTGGATTTTAGTTGTAAGTATTACCCCTAGGTATCTTGTAGCAATCCCTTTTTAGTTATAAATTCAATGACTAAGTGAGGTTAATTATCTTAAAGGCCGAAAAAAGTGCACCACGGACACAAAGACCATGGTCAATAATATACTAGGTCCAGTCTCCATTAGCAAACATAAGTAATAAACTCTTTCTTTCTCTCTCTCTCCTCTCTCTCTCTCTCGTAAGATAATAAAGTGAACAAAACTCCATACGAACCAAGTTGTATTTTTTTATCAAGTTGACATAACTTAACAACATATTATGGTTACTCTTACTTGCCTTTTTATTAATCTTCACTGAGAAGAAAGAATTCCCCCTACTTTTTGGCTTACGAATATCACATTGTTTGTAGAAAAGATTACATCCGTCCAGTCCAGTGCTTGAATATTTTTTATAATCTGTTACAAATAAAAAAGTAAATAATACAAATAGTTTACTTAATTCAGTCGAATGTTGTATAAATAATCTTTTGAAAATGTGACAAACATAAGTTTGAAAAATGTGAATATTCTTTATAGGATGAACGATTTTTGAATGATATGATCTCTTTTTACATCCTTCATGATTTTTTATATTTTTGAGAAATTTTTAAAAATGCAATGAATATTTTTTAACATAAGAACATTTCTCATATGTTGAACAACAATTACCATTCACAATCAAACAATAATATAAGTTGCAAAATTTGACCCACCGGTACCAAATAAGGATGTCACATGCGACTCCAAATAAAAAATATTTCAGTTACATGTCTAAAACATTAAAATTAAAAAATAGTTTTGTAAGTGCAAAAACAAATCCGTTCTATGCAATCGGAACAAATTTAAGTCGAGTGACGAGTTCAAAAATTTGATTAAAACTAATATCAAGTTGCTACACCCGCAACTTAACAATATGGTCCTAATGTCTGAAGGAGTCAAACACAAGTTGAAGCTATCTAGAAGATGATTAACATCAAGTCCAGATTTAGCAGCATGTTCCTCCTCCCGAGAGGGTGCAAGTTGTCTAGAATTTTGGACAACTGCAACCTGACCAAGATGTGAATTAAAACGAGCATGAGAAAATGAAGGACACACACTCTCGACCATGGTTTATCCTACAATTTAAATTTAAGCATATTCAACTTAATAGGAAACGAAAAGTTAAGAAACTAACATATTGGATTTTAGTTGTAAATATTACCCCTAGATATCTTGTAGCAATCCCCTTTTAGCTATAAATTCAATGACTAAGTGAGGTTCATTCTCTTGAAGGCCGAAAAAAGTGCACCACCGATACAAAGACCATGGTTAGTAATAAACTAGGTCCAGTCACCACTAGCAAACATAAGTAATAAGCTCTCTCTCTCTTGCTCTCTCTCTCTCGAAAGATAATAAAGTGAACAAAACTCCGTACAAACCAAGTTGTAATTATCTTATCAAGTAGACATAACTTAACAACATATTATGGTTACTCTTCTTTACCTTTTTATTAATCTTCATTGAGAAGAAAGAATTTCCCCTACTTTTTGGCTTACGGATATCACATTGTTCGAAGAAAAGATTACTGCCGTCCAGTCCGGTACTCGAATATTTTTTATAATCCGTGACAAATAAAGAAATTCCATAATACAAACAATTTATTTAATTCAGTCGAACATTGTATAAATATTCTTTTGGAAATGTCACAAACATAGTTTTGAAAAATGTTAATATTTTTTATAGGATGAACTATTTTTGAATGATATGGACACCTTTTTACATCCTTCATGATCTTTTATATTTCATGAGAATTTTTTTTTAAAATGTAATGACTATTTTTTAACCTAACAATATTTCTCATATGTTGAACAACAATTAACATTCACAATCAAATAATAATATAAGATGCAAAATTTCAACTATCGGGAACATATAAGGATGTGACATGTGACCCCAAATAAAAAATATTGCAGTTACATGTCTAAAATATAAAAATGGCAAGATAGTTTTGTAAGTGCAAAAACGAATCCGTGCTATGCAATTGGAACAAATGTAAATTGAGTGACGAGTGCAAAAATTCGCTTAAAACCGATATCAAGTAGCTACAGCCGCAACTTAACAACATGGTCCAAATGTCTTAAGGAGTCAAACACAACTTGAAGCTAACAAGAATATGAGTAACATCAACTCTAGTTTTGGTAGCATGGTCCTCCTCCCGAGAGGGTGCAAGTTGTCTAGCATTTTGGACAACTACAACCTGACCAAGATGTGAATTAAAACGAGCATGAGAAAATGAAGGACACACACTCTTGGCCATGGATTATCGTAAAAGTTTAAATTTAAGAATATTCAACTTAATAGGCAACAAAAAGTTAAGAAACTAACATATTGGATTTTAGTTGTAACTATTACCCTAGATATCTTGTATCAATCCCTTTTAGCTATAAATTCAATGACTAAGTGAGTTTCATTCTCTTGAAAGCCGAAAAAAGTGCACCACCGACACAAAGACTGTGGTCAGTAATAAACTAGGTCCAGTCTCCATTAGCAAATATAAGTAATGAACTCTCTCTGTCACACACAAGGTAATAAAGTGAACAAAACTTCATACAAACCAAATTGTAACAAAATTTACCAAGGTGACATAACTAACCAATATATTATGGTTACTCGTTTTCCATTCTTCTAAATCTTCAGTGAGAAGAAAGAATTCCCGATACAAAGTGAGGTTCATACTCTTGAAAGCCGAAAAAGTGCACCACCGACACAAAGACCGTGGTCAGTAATAAACTAGGTCCAGTAGCCATTAGCAAACATAAGTAATAAACTCTCTCTCTCTCTCATAAGATAATAAAGTGAACAAATATCCATACGAACCGAGCTGTACTTTTTTTATCAAGTTGACATAACTTAACAACATATTATGGTTATTCTTCTTTACCTTTTTATTAATCTTCACTGAGAAGAAACAATTCCCCTTACTTTTTGGCTTATGGATATCACATTGTTTGAAGAAAAGATTACAACCGTCCAGTCCGATGCTCGTATATTTTTTATAATCTGTCACAAATAAAGAAATTCAATAATACAAACAATTTATTTAATTCTGTTGAACATTGTACTAATATTCTTTTGAAAATGTCACAAACATAGTTTTGAAAAATGTGAATATTGTTTTTAGGATGAACTATTTTTGAATGATATGAACACTTTTTTACATCCTTTGTGATTTTGTTTATACTTTATGAGCAATTTTTAAAAATGCAATTAATATATTTTACCTAAGAACATTTCTCATATGTTGAACAACAAGTAACATTCACAATCAAATAATAATATAAGTTGCAAACTTTCAACCACCGGGAACAAATAAGCATGTGACACATGACCCCAAATAAAAAATATTCCAATTATATGTCTAAAACATAAAAAAAATTCAAAATAATTTTGTAAGTGCAAAAACGAATCCGTGCTATGCAATTGGAACAATGGTAAGTCAACTGACGAGTTCAATTTTTTCTTAAAACCAATATCAAATTGCTACAGCCACAACTCAACAACATGGTCCTAATGTGTGAAGGAGTCAAACACAACTAGAAGCTATCAAGAATATGAGTAACATAAACTCCAGTTTTAGCAGCATGTTCCTCCTCCCGAGAGGGTGCAAGTTGTCTAGCATTTAGCACAACTGCAAGCTCACCAAGATGTGAATTAAAATGAGCATGAGAAAATGAAGGACACACACTCTTGACCATGGTTCAGACATGTAAATATTACCCCTAGATATCTAGATATCTTGGAACATTTCTCATATGTTGAACAACAAGTAACATTCAGAATATAATAATAATATAAGTTGCAAAATATCAACCACTGGGAACAAATAAGCATGTGACACGCGACCCCAAATAAAAAATATTCCAGTTACATGTCTAAAACATAAAAAAAATCAAAATAATTTTGTAAGTGCAAAAACGAATCCGTGTTATGCAATTGGAACAAATGTAAATCAAGTGATGAGTTCAAATTTTTTCTTAAAACGAATATCAAGTTGCTACAGCCGCAACTCAACAACATGGTCCTAATGTCTGAAGGACTCAAACACAACTTGAAGCTATCAAGAATATGAGTAACATAAACTCCAGTTTTAGCAGCATGTTCCTCCTTCCGAGAAGGGTGCAAGTTTTCTAGCATTTAGGACAACTGCAGCTTGACCAAGATGTGAATTAAAATGAGCATGATAAAATGAAGGACACACACTCTCGGCCATGGTTTATCCTAAAAATATAAATTTAAGCATATTCAACTTAATAGACAACAAAAAGTTAAGAAACTAACATATTTGATTTTAGTTGTAAATATTACCCCTAGATATCTTGTATCAATACGTTTTAGCTATAAATTCAATGACTATGTGAGGTTCATTCTCTTGAAAGCCGAAAAAGTGCACCACCAACACAAAGACCGTGGTTAGTAATAAACTTGGTCAAGTCTCAATTAGCAAATATCAGTACTAAATTCTCTCTCTTTCATAAGGTAATAAACTGAGCAAAACTTTATACGGACCAAGTTGTTACAAAATATATCAAGTTGACATTAGGACCAAGTAGTAACAAACTTCTTACGAACCAATATATTATGGTCACTCCTCTTTCCATTCTTTTTAATATTCACTGAGAAGAAAGATTTCCCCCTAGTTTTTGGCTTACGGATTTCACATTGTTTGAAGGACATATTATACCCGTCCAGTCTAGTGCTCAGCCATTTTTTATAATTCATGAAAAATATTTTTTCAATAATACAAAAAATTATTAAATTCATACGAACATTGTATAGATATTATTTTGAAAGTCTCCCAAACATATATTTGAAACATGTGAATATTTTTATAGGATGAACTATTTTTGGATGATATGAATACTTTTTTATATCCTTCATGAACATTTTTTTACATTTTATGAGAAATTCTTAAAAATGCAGTTAATAGTTTTTAAGCTAGGAAAATTTATCTTATTTTGAACTATAAGTAAGAGTCACAATTCAAGAATAAGATAAGTTCAAAATTACAATTACGTGGAACAGATAAGCATGTGACAATTTTCAAAATAGTTTTCTAAGTGCAAACCTAAGCTAAGGTATGTGATTGATACAAATGTAAATCGAGTGACGAGTTCAAAAACATGCTTACAACCAATATCAAGTTGCTACTACTGCAACATACCAACATGGTCCTGATGTCTGAAGGAGTCAAACAAAATTTGAAGCTATTAAGAATTTGAGTAACATCAACTCTAGTTGTAGCAGCATGTTTCTCCTCCTGAGAGGGTGCGAATTTTCTAGCAGTTTGGACAACTACAACCTGACGAGGATGGTAATTGAAATGAGAAAGAGAAAATGAAGGGCGCACATTCTCGACCATCGTTTATCCTAAAAAAATAAATTTAAGCAGATGTAAGTTAACAGGCAACAAAAATTTGGGAAACTAACATGTTGGATTTTATTTGTCAACATTACCCATAGAGATCTTGTATCAGTCCCTCTTAGTTTTAAATTCAATGACTAAGTGTGGTAAATTCTCTTGAAAGTAGAAAATGAGTCCATCACAAATGCAAAGATCGGGGTCACTAATAAACTTGGTCCAATCTCCATTAGAAAACATCAGTAATACTCTCTATCTCTCTCTCTCACTTTCTCGTAATGTAATAAAGTGAACAAAACTTCATCCGAACCGAGTTGTAAACAAATTTATCAAGTTGTCATAACTTACAAATATATTATGGTTACTAATCTTTCCTTTCTTATTAATCTTCACTCAGAAGAAATAACCCCCCCTACTTTTTGGCTTACGAATGTCACGTTGTTTGAAGGACAAATTACAGTCGTCCAATCCAGTGCTCGAACATTTATTATAGTCTGTCACAAATATATTTTTTCAATAATACAAACGAATTATTTAATTGAGTCAAAGATTGTTCACTTATTATTTTGAAAATGTCACAAACATATTTTTGAAACATTTGAATATTTTTTATAGTATGAATTATTTTTGAATGATATAAACACTTTTTTATATCCTTCATGAACATACATTTTATGAGCAATTCTTAAAAATGAAATGAATAGTTTTAACATATGAACAGTTCTCATATTTTGAAAAATAAGTAACATTCACAATTCAATAATAATATAAGTTGTAAAATTTTAACCACGAGGAACTAATAAGCATGTGTCACGCAACACCAAATAAAAAATATTCTAGTTACATGTCTAAAACATTAAAATTTGCAAAATAGTTTTGTAGGTGCAAAAACTAACCCATGCTATGCAATTGAAACAAATGTAAATTGAGTGATGAGTTTAAAAAGTTGCTTAAAACCAATATCGTTGCTACAACTACAACATAGCAGCATGTTCCTGATGTCAGAAGGAGTCAAACACAACTTGAAGCTATCAGGAATATGAGTAACATCAACTCCAGTTGTAGTAGCATGCTCCTCCTCCTCGGAGGGTGCAAGTTGTCTAGCATTTTGGACATCTGCAACCTGACCAGGATGATGATTGAAATGAGCACGAGAAAATGAAGGACACACATTCTCGACCATAGTTTATCCTAAAAAATTAAATTTAAGCACATGTAAGTTAATAGGCAACAAAAAGTTAGGAAACTAACAAGTTGGATTTTATTTGTAAATATTACCCCTGGATAGCTTGTATCAATCCCTTTTAGCTTTAAATTCTATGAGTAAGTGAGGTAAATTCTCTTGAAAGCAGTAAATGTGTCCATCACTAACACAAAGACCGTGGTTAGTAGTAAACTTGGTCCAATCTCCATTAGCAAACATCAGTAATACTCTCTCTCTCTCTCTCTCTCGTAAGGTAATAAAGTGAACAAAACTTCATACGAACCAAGTTGTAACAAAATTTATCAAGGTGACATAACTTACCAATATATCATGGTTACTCCTCTTTCCATTCTTCTTAATCTTCAGTGAGAACAAATAACTCTTCCTACTTTTTGGCTTATGTATGTCACATTCCTTCAAGGACAGATTGCATGTGTCCAGTCCAGTGCTCAAACATTTTGTGTAATCTGTCACAAATTCTTATTATTTCAATAATACAATGAATTTAATTTTAGTCTAATACTGCATAATTCTTTTGAAAATGTGACAAACATATTTTGGAAACATCTAAATATGTTTTATAGGATGAACTATTTTTAAATGTTATGAGCATTTTTTTTAATCCTTCGTGAACATTTTTTTATATTTTATGAGCAATTATTAAAATGCAATGAATAGTTTTTAACCTAACAAAATTTCTCATATTTTGAACAATAAGTGACACTTACATTTCAATAACATTATAAGTTGCAAAATTTCAAACACGGGGAACAAATAAGTATGTGACACACGACACTAAATAAAAAAATATTCCAGATACATGTCTAAATACTTAAAATTTACTAAATAGTTTTGCAAGTGCAAAACTGAACCCATGCTATGCAATTGAAAGAAATGTAATTCGAGTGACGAGTTCAAAAACATGCTTAAAACCAATATCAAGTTGCTACAATTCCAACTTACCAGCATGGTCCTCATGTCCGAAGGAGTCAAACACATCTTGAAGCTACCAAGAATATGAGTAACATCAACTCCAGTTGTAGCAGCATGCATGATCCTCCTCCGGAGAGGGTTCAAGTTGTCTAGCATTTTGGACAACTACAACCTTACCAGGATGTTGATTAAAATGAGCACGAAAAAATGAAGGACACACATTCTCGACCATGGTTTATCCTACAAAATTAAATTTAAGCAGATATAAGTTAATAGGAAACAAAAAGTTGGAAAACTAACATATTTGATTTAATTTGTAAATATTACCCCTAGATATCTTGTATCAATCCCTTTTAGCTTTAAATACAATGACTAAGTGAGGCTAATTCTCTTAAAATCAGAAAATGAGTACATCACTAACACAACGACCGTGGTGGTTAGTAATAAACTTGAGCGAGTCTCCATTAGCAAACATTAGTAATAAACTCTCTCTCTCTCTCGTAAGGTGATAAAGTTACAAAACTTGGTACGAACCAAGTAGTAACAAAATTCATCAAGTTGACATAACTTACAAATATATCATGTTTACTAATCTTTCCTTTGTTATTATTCTTCACTCAAAAAAAAAACAATTCCCCCTACTTTTTGGCTTACGGATGTCACATTGTTTGAAGGACAGAGTATAGTCATCCAGTCCAGTGCTCCAACATTTATTATAATCTTTAACAAATATATTTATTCAATTCTGTCAAAGATTGTAGATATATTATTTTGAAAATGTCACAAACATATTTTTGAAACATCTGAATAGTTATTTATAGGATGAACCGTGTTTAAATGATATGAACACTTTTTTACATCCGTCATGAACATTTTATATATTTGATGAGTAATTCTTAAAAATGAAATGAATAGTTTTAAACCTATGAATATTTCTCTTATTTTGAAAAATAAGTAACGTTTAAAATTCAATAATAATATAAGTTGTAAAACTTTAACCACGAGGAACAAATAAGCATGTGTCACGCAACACCAAATAAAAAATACTCTAGTTACATGTGTAAAACATTAAAATTTGCAAAATAGTTTTGTAAGTGCAAAAACTAACCCATGATATGCAATTGAAACAAATGTAAATCGAATGAGGAGTTCAGAAACTGGCTTAAAACCAATATCAAGTTGCTACAACTACAACATACCAGCATGTTCCTGATGTCCAAAGTAGTCAAACACAACTTGAAGCTATCAAGAATATGAGTAACATGAACTCCAGTTGTAGCAACATGCTCCTCCTCCTCAGAGGGTGCAAGTTGTCTAGCATTTTGGACATCTGCAACCTGACCAGGATGATGATTGAAATGAGCACGAGAAAATGAAGGACGCACATTCCCGACCATGGTTTATCCTAAAATAAATAAATTTTAGCAGATGTAAGTTAATAGGCAACACAAAATTGGGAAACTAAATATTGGATTTTATTTGTAAATATTAGCACTAGATATCTTATATCAATTCCTTTGATCTTTAAATTCAATGAGGAAGTGAGCTTAATTCTCTTGAAAGCCGAAAATTATAGTTACTTCTCTTTTCATTCTTATTAATCTTCACTGAGAATAAAGGATTCCCCCTACTCTCTGGCTTATAGATATCAAATTGTTTGAAGGACAGTTTACAACTATCCTGTCGAGTGCTCGAACATATTTTATAATGTGTCCCAAATATTTTTTTGTAATACAAACAATTTATTTAATTCAGTCGAACATTGTAATAATATTCTTTCAAAAATGTCACAAATATATTTTTGAAATATGTGAATATTTTTATTGGATAACTATTTTTCAATGATATGAACACTTTTTTACATCCTTCGTGAACATTCTTTTTATATTCTATGAGCAATTCTTAAATTTCCAATAAATATTTTTTGACCTAAGAAGATTTCTCATATTTTGAACAATAACTGACATTCACAATTCAGTCATAACATAAGTTGCAAATTTCAACCACGAGGAACAAATAAGCATGTGACACGCGACACCAAATAAAAAATATTAAAGTTACATGTCTAAATCGTGAAAATTTGTAAAATAGTTTTATAAATGCAAAAAATGAACCCATGCTATGCAATTGAAACAAATGCAAATCGAGTGACGAGTTCAAAAACTTGCCTAAAACCAATATCAAGTTGCTACAACGACAACATACCAGCATGGTCTTGATGTGTGAAGGAGTCAAACACAACTTGAAGCTATCAAGAATATGAGTAACATCAACATTAGTTGTAGCAACACGTTCCACGTCATGAGATGGTGCAAGTTATCTAGCAATTTGAACAACCGCAACGTGACTAGGATGTTGATTAAAATGAGCAGGAGAAAATGAAGGACACACAATCTCGACCATTGTCTATCCTAAAATTTAAATTTAAGCAGATGTAAGTTAATTGCTATCAAAACGTTGGGAATCTAACATATTGGATTTTATTTTAAAATATTACCACTATATATCTTGTATCAATCCCTTTTAGCTTTAAATTCAATGACCAAGTGAGGTTCATTCTCTTGAAAGCAGAAAAAGAGTGCATCACCAACGAAAAGACCGTTGACAGTAATAAACTTGGTCAAGTCTCCATTAGCAAACAACGGTAGTAAACTCTCTCTCTCTCCTGCTCTCTCTCTCTCGCAAGGTAATAAACTGAACAAAACTTCATACGAACCAAGTTGTAACAAAAATTTATCAAGTTGACATAACTTACTAATATATTATGGTTACTCCTCTTTCCATTCTTTTAATCTTCACTAAGAAGAAAAAACTTCCCCTACTTTTTGGCTTAAGGATAGCACATTGTTTGAAGGACATATTACAACTGTCCATTCCAGTGTTCGAACATATTTTATAATGTGTCGCAAATGATTTTTTCAATAATAGAAAAAATTTATTTAATTCAGTTGAAGATTGTATAAATATTTTTTTGAAAATGTCACAAACATATTTTTGAAACATGTGAATCTTTTTTGTAGGATGAAATGTTTTTGAATGATATGAACACTTTTTTACATTCTTGGTGTACATATTTTTATATTCTTTGAGCAATACCTAAAAATCCAATGAATATTTTTTAACCTAAGAAAATTTCACATATTTTGAAGAATAAACAACATTCAATTGTCAATAATAATATAAATTACAAAATTTCAATCAAGAGGAACAAATAAGCATGTGACACCCGACATCAAATTGGGGATAGTAATAAAGACACTAATTAGAGAAGTACATTTTCATATACACATTGAACATTTACCAAATACAAGTTGTTTATTTTGCCAACTGCACATTGAACATTTTTAAAATACATGGTGAGCACTTTTATTTACACATGTGAACATTTTTAGTGAATACCATTAACATTTGTTTAAAGCGTTTAATCCTATGTCCAGCGCTAGAACATTTTTTATAAAAATGTCAAAATAGTTTTCCATTTGTATAAACATTCTTTTGGAAATGTCACAAACATATTTTTGAAACATGCAAATATTATTTTATGTGATGAACATTTGTTTTAATGATATGAACACCCTTTACATATAACATTTCTTAGATTTCAAGAACAACAAGTAACATTTAGTTTTCAATCCAAGGACTAAGTGAGGCTCATTCTCTTCAAAGTAGAAAAGAGTTCATCCCCAAAAGAAAGACCATGGTTAATAATCAACTTGGTCGTGTTCCTATAAACAAATGTGTGTGTGCGCATTTCAAATAGAAAGTTTATTCATCACCCAGGGTGTTGAATAAGTTTTCTTCACCCTAGGTAATCTTACAATCATTTCTTGAATAAAATATATTTGAAATGCTTATATTTACATTTATATTGATTCACTACTTAAAATTTGACATAAGAAAATAAAAATATAGGTCATTAGACCAGAAAAATCACATTTTACGTACATTTTACACTATGTTTTTATGTTTGTAAATTTACGTCACATAATACTCCACACCCTTTATTTTAATATCAATGCACCTTAATTTTTTGTCTTATTCCAAACGTAAAAAGAGATCATAAGAAAAAATGAAATCACCGTGAAAAATACTTTATGTCACCTAAAATTACAAACAGAAAAACAAAGTGGGAAATATACATAAAATGCAAATTTTCTGGTCTAATGACTTATATTTGTTTTGTTATTTTAAATTTTACACAGTGAATGAATATAAATGTAACAATTTGTATTTTGACATAAGAAAAGGTCATAAGACCATGAAAAAATGCATTTTATGTATATTTTATACTATGTTTGTAATTTTACATGACATAAAATATTTTTTAAGGTAATTTTATATTTTCTTACGCTCCCTGTTTACCTATGAGATAAGAGAAATTTTGTGGAACATAAAATTATGGTGCATTATGTTGAAATAGAGGGGGTGAAGAATAACTATTCCTCATCCATAATGACGAACAACCAATCCCTAACTAACTATATATATGAAACTAGGTTAGTACACCCAGGAGTTGTGTCGGTGTACTAAAGTTTGGGTTTTTTAGTATCCTATACTTGTGCACGGGTAGTTGTAACCACACCGGCGGCGAGGCCTATCAGGAGACTGCCAGAAGCGAATATGAAGATGTCAAGAAACATTCAAGTCAACAAGCACAAGACCGAAGGCCAAGGGCTGGAACCCCGACAAGATTTTGTCGGGGGTGACCTGCGGAGCCCCGGCAAGGAGTACACACGGCAAGGCCTCGCCACCCTGCCAACGCAGAGGCCAGGTGTCAACCCTAGGGCACGTGTCGAAGCATTGGCAATGGAGAGGCTAAGCGGTGCCGATGGGACGGGCTCCTGTCCCGTCCCGTGGAAGGTCAGGGACGCCCGATAGAGCATTAAATGCATTTGTCCTACACCGTCACTGTTAGATGTGATAGCACTGTAGCACTGTGCACCTCGTGAATGCCTTGTACGCCACTGTTGGGATCCCCTTAGTCGTATAAAAGGAGGCCCAAGGTGTTACGAAAGGAGGCGTTTTCTTCCACCTTCTGGCTCACGCGCGTAGCAGCTGTTCATAGCGCTCCTGTGGCCGAAACCCTAAAAACACTCATAATACACCAAAGCAGGAGTATGGTTTTACGCTTCTCAGCGGCCCGAACCTGGATAAAATCTCCCCTCGTGTCGTTCGTTCGATCTGCTCTTTGCGCATACCGTCCCCCCGCCGAACCACAAAGGGATCCCCATGGTCCCATAGGTGTTGTGCCCCAACAAGTTGTACTCTGAGGCCACGTGTACTTCATTGATTCTCGACCGATGCATTGGGTTCTGCAACTAACAACAATAATTATTCAATTGATTAATTAATCTTGTGTTGATGAGTGTTTGAAAAGTTGTAAATATTCTTCTAAAAATGTCACAAACATATATTTGAAACATGCGAATATTGTTTTATGTGATGAACATTTTATTGAAGGATATGGACACTTTTTACATACTTCGTGAGCAATTTTTTACATTTTTAAGACAAGTCCATAAAAATGTAATGTGTTTTTAACCTAAGAATGTTTCTTAGATTTCATGAACAATAAGTAACATTCATAATTCAAGAATAATATAAGGTACAAAATTTCAACGTCGAGGAACAAATAAGCATGTGACACGTGACGCCAAATAAAAAAATATATTCTAATTACATCTATAAGAAACTAAAATTTGCAAAAGGGTTTTGTAAGTGCAAATCCTAACCCCTACTATGCAATTGATACAAAAGTGAACTGAGTCACGCGTTCAAAAGCATCCATGTTTAAAAGTAGTACCAAGTTGCTACAACCGCAACTTACCAACGTAGTCCTGATGTCTAAAGAAGACAAACACAACTTTTAAACATAACAAACATTTTCAAGGTTGACACCAATCCCAGTTCCTGGCTTAGGAGATTTAAGTAGGATTTCTATCTGCTGCAACATAGAGTAAAAGAGGCTCACGACACAATTCTAACATGTTAAAATAAATTCGAGGCGCTCCATCAATCATCCGAGGACCAAGCAATCACACAAGCACGACACTGAAATTTGTTAACGAGGTTCACCGATATGGCTACATCTCCAAGGCATGACTATGGGCGCTCCTGCCCGTTGACACCGTCACAATAGCGCACCCTGGCCACCCGGGCACTGGCACAAGCCGCTGGCTCCACTGCACTCCTATGCTATTGTGTTGACATATATTACATCGTGTGTCTACCCCTGCTATATATGAGAAGCCTAGGGCTACAGGTGTCCTAATAGGACACGACTCCTACCCTGTCTACACACAATGCAAATCCAAGTCCAACTGTAAACTAACTTGTACAAATAATATTCGACACAATTCTAACAAACTCCACCTTGGCAAATATTCTCCGCCACCTTGGAATTGTCCATGCGTCGAACCTCCATGTACATTGGACTTGAGATATGCCATGAGCATCGCTGCTACTCCCAAACTCCATGTTACTCCACCTGCAACTGTAATCCCTTCTCGTCTTCTTCACAGTCAACACTCGAGCAAAATTAAGTTCCTCAGTACTCTGCTTTGTGCTCCCAACTTCCGCGGTATCCGTTCAGCACCATCACACACCAATCACTGTCTGCGTGAAAGTGAACAACCCACATATTGGATGCCACATACAAGAGTTACCTGAATTCAACATCCTCGCTCTTTCTTGATGATCCTTCTGAAACTTGAAGGAATTTCACCATCGCCCTTTGTCACCCTGAGTCAAATTCACAGTTGTCTCACCCTTTTCCCGGATGGCCTTTTACATGTCCCACAGCTATATCACTCCGCCTCGTTCTGTACTTGTCATTCGCACTTTGCCATGTGCACTGAACACCACAACATATACGGCCATGTAGTATCTCCGCTTTTGACAATTTCAGACTTTCCGTCACTTTCTCAGATTCTCCATGGTCAACTCCTGTCAATCAACTAGCATCGATAGACCTAGTCACCAACTTGAATCTAGTACTCATCAACACTGCTTCATCACCCCTGCATATTTTGTGTAACCACATGTCTCACCATTAGTGCCTTGGCATGTTGCTATGTCCCGTGCTTACCACACGCCTTGCTGCTATCACCGCGTCGAGCCTTTGTTGTCTTGGTCGAGTATCTCGGGTAGCTTGCCCACAATGCCTCAACCCCCACCGCAAAGAATCACCGATCATCATCAACTGATGCCGAGTATCACGCCTCCATTGGACCACTGGGCCCTAGTCCGATCCACGTGTCTCTCGCTATCCCGCCGAAATAGGCTTCGATTCTCCGATATCTTACATCGTAGCCCCTCCATCAGCACAGAGTGAAGTCTTCCGCTAGATTCTAGCTCCACCTTCAACATGACTCAATGTAGTTGGCCGTGCTACCCCGCTCCTCGTCGACTTCAAGATCTCATGTGTACATTGTGTGTCATAGTCTTGTCAAAGCCGCACAAGCCCTCAGGCATGCATCACGTGTTTCCACGCCCCAGAAGTTGGCCGCCCTCAACATCACGCTCCTATGTCGTCGTTGCTGAAATCACCACCATTTCTGCTTTGACCGACATCCACGTCAATACATCAGACTGCCTAGTCCAATCCAGCCGAAATTATCCGACTACAACCATGCTCCACCCTGCGTCATGTTCGCCCCGCACATCTCCATGCATTGCTTGACGCCCCATGTATGCACGATCATGCCACGATGTGCTCCAGACTCCTTCGAGCCTTATACGCACGTCGTCATCCTTGCTTCACATCATAGACACTCACACTATCATCCTCGTACACAAGCATGTACAAAAGAAATAAAAGCCGAAGTCCACCACAGCCTTCCCGTGCACTTCAATGTGAAGATCAATGAAAAATCCAAAACTCCACCACCACGTGCTCCTGTAGGCTTTAGGTCTATTAGCTTTCTCTATCTTTTCCTCCGATGGATAGCACTAGTCTTAGAGCAAGTATAATAGGATGACGTAAGCGGACTGTAAGGAATTGAATATTATATTGTTGCTGAGTTGGAAAAGAGAGAAGAGGAGAGAGAAGAGGAGCAGGTTGTAGACTTACAGCCGGCTTTAGCACGAGCTCCAAGAAAGTTTGTGAGAGTGAAAGGTGAACCATATGTTGATGAAGTAGTACTTTCTTAGAGCTAACTATTATACGAGTTGGCTATTACATTGGCTATAGATGACATGGCAACATGTTATAGCCAGCAGTTGGCTATATTATTAATCATGTTCTTATGCGTAACTTTTTTTATTCTTACCAACAAATCTCAAGTAACTTTTTTTATTCTAACCAGCAGTCCAGCCCCGGTCCAATCGCAGGAACATGCCTCCAGCGTTGCACTTTAGGCGGTCTATGTCCAGCACGCCACTCAGCCCTGGTGGGCTTGGGCCGCCACCTGCGTTAGCGCCCGCACATGCGCCTTGCCCTCGCACGCCGGCAGAAATCACTATTTTTCTGACCTAAGGACGAAATCAATTCACGATCTAAACTGTTTTTGAAAAAAATTCAAAAACTAACCGTTTTGTGTGGCGTTTGACAGTTAGGCGCTACACTGCACTGTGCAGCGCCTTACTGACAGACGCTACACATCTGGCCAGCGTGGCATTTCTGAGCCCATCCTTAATTGTGCAGCACCTAGGCGAAAGGTGCTACACTACCATATACAGCGCCTAGACGAAACACGTTACACACGCATTTACTAACCGCCTCGAACAATAGAAAACAAGACTGAATATTGCTAAGTCAATGTGCATCAGCGCCTAAGAGTTAGGCGCTACACTATACAGTAACGCCTGACTTGTAGACGCTGCACGATTGATCCACCACGCGTAGCCTGACCGGCAAGCTGTAAACGCATAGGGCGTGGCATAACATGACATGCACGCTCAAAATTTGAGTTACTACCTGCTGTGGTCGATCTGCAGGTTGGCTGGCTCACGGGCAGGGGCTGGCTGCTGGTCTATACGTATTTGTACCGTGCTCCTCGAAAGTGTTCTTCTGATCCCGAGCTCACGTGAGCTCGGATGAACAGTAAAATTGAAAAAAAAAACATTTCAAAAATATTTGATTTCTTTTGTGAGAAATGTTGATATTTTTCCTACATGTGTGTAAATTTTCATCACCATATGACTTTCGTGAAAAATGCAGCACAAAAAATATCGATGCTCCAAAATGCTAAAAAAAACAGACTTTTGGAACATTGTTTTTTTTTGCCACATTTTTCACGAATGTCATCTAGTGATGAAATTTTGCAAGCATGTGGAGAAAACATCAATGTTTCTCACAAAAAAAATCCAATTTTTTTAATGCTTTTACTATTTTTTTCGATTTTACTATTTACCGAGCTCACATGAGCTTGGTATCAGAACAGCTGCGGCCCGTGCTCCTGCGGTTAAAAGCAAGCACGCACGGACCCTTGGACGGTCACCTCAGATCTTCTCGATCCTTGTTGTGTGTCGGCCACTATGCAATCAGATCAAATGATCTTCTTAGAAAGAAAAAAAAGAGCCGGGGGTATGATCAGAACGAGCATATGTGCATGTATCGATTAAACAAAACGAATATGTAGCCAAAGATCAACAAGAGTGAGCGCGCGGGAGAGAGTGATATATTTCCGTTTAGTTTCGCCAGATTTTGTCTCTCCTTCAGTAATGACCAGGCATTGAGCAGTGGAGTACAACTAGCATCTAGCCAGTGTAGTTAATCAAGAACAGTGTCGACCGGCCCGTGGTGCCCGTGGTGATAGCAGTGGAAGCGCGGAGCTGTCGCTACTAGCCACTTCAGGGCACGTACTGATCATGTCACGCCCTATGCGTTTACAGCTCGCCGGTCAGGCCACGGTGGATCAATCGTGCAGCGCCTAGACGTTAGTGTAGCTGCATATTGACTTAGCAATTTTCAGCCTTGCTTCCTGTTGTCCGAGGCGGTTAGTAAGTCCATGTGTAACGCCTTTCGTCTAGGCGTTGCATATGGTAGTGTAGCGTCTTTCGCCTAGACACTGCACAATCTGAGATGGGCCCAGGGATGTCTGTCATGCCCGACGTGGAGAGCGAACCAGGCAAGGTGGAGTCGCACCTGACGGACCCAGTTGGCAACAAGAATGGGCATGGAAACAATTAGTCAAGAGAGATAAGTTGGGCCTAGTTTTTGGGCTTTATTTAACCGGGCCTGCGTGCTCTGGATATTCCTGTATAACTACCCAGGACATCTGTAAGGGAGATCATCGAGAAACTGAATCGTGAACCGGCTACGAGTGAGAAGTTGTCCTTCTCCTCCAGAACCTAATCTCTCCTTCTCCTCCTCCTTTGCCTATCTTATTCCCCTGTAGCGCCGCCACCACTCGATCGGACCATAACAGTGTTGGAAATATACCCTAGAGGCAATAATAAAGTGATTATTATTATATTTCCTTGTTCATGATAATTGTCTATTTTTTATGCTATAATTGTATTAACTGGAAACCGTAATACATGTGTGAATACATAGACCACAACATGTCCCTAGTGAGCTTCTAGTTGGCTAGCTTGTTGATCAATAGATGGTCACGGTTTCATGAGCATGGACATTGGATGTCGTTGATAACGGGATCACATCATTAGGAAAATGATGTGATGGACAAGACCCCATCCTAAGCATAGCACAAGATCGTATAGTTCGTCTGCTAAATCTTTTCTAATGTCAAGTATCATTTTCTTAGACCATGAGATTGTGCAACTCCCGGATACCGTAGGAATACTTTGAGTGTGCCAAATGTCACAACATAACTGGGTGGCCATAAAAGGTACACTACGGGTATCCCCGAAAGTATCTGTTGGGTTGGTACGAATCAAGACAGGGATTTGTCACTCCGTGTGATGGAGAGGTATCTATGGGCCCACTCGGTAAAACATCATCATAATGAGCTTAATGTGACTAAGAAGTTAGCCACGGGATGATGTGTTATGGAACGAGTAAAGAGACTTGCCGGTAACGAGATTGAACAAGGTATAGGGATACCGACGATCGAATCTTGGGCAAGTAACATACCGATGGACAAAGGGAATTATACACGAGATTGATTGAATCCCCGTCATTGTGGTTCATCCAATGAGATCATCGTGGAGCGTGTGGGAGCCAACATGGGTATCCAGATCCCGCTGTTGGTTATTGACCGAAGAGGCGTCTCGGTCATGTATACATGCCTCCCGAACCCATAGGGTCTACACACTTAAGGTTCGATGAGGCTAGGGTTATAGGGAAATTGTGTATGTGGTTACCGAAGGTTGTTCGGAGTCCCGGATGAGATCACGGATGTCACGAGGAGTTCCGAAATGGTCCGGAGGTAAAGATTAATATATAGTAAGTGAGGTATTGGTCACCGGAAGTGTTTCGCATCATCGGTAACGTACCGTGACCATCGGAAGGGTTTCGGGGGTCCACCGTGTGGGGCCACCGGCACCAGAGGGCTGCATGGGCCTGAAGTGGGAGGGAACCAGCCCTTGGGTGGGCTGGTGCACCTCCCACCAAGGCCCAAGGTGCAGCAAAGGGTGGAGGGGGAAAACCCTAGGCGTGGAGGGCCCTAGGCCCACCCTAGGGCGCCGCCCTTCCTCCCCTCTCTTGGCCGCCGCCCCAAGGGCCATCTAGGGTCGGACGCCGCCCTAGGGTGGGAACCCTAGGGGGTGCGCCCCTCCTCCTCCTCCTATATATAGTGCGCGGTTTTGGGGGCTGCGACATACAAGTCTCTCTCTCTCTCGGCGCAGCCCTACCCTTCCTCCTCATCGTCCTCCGTAGCGCTTCGCGAAGCCCTACCGGAGTACCACGTAGATCCACCGTCACCACGCCGTCATGCTGCCGGAGCTCTCCCCCAACCTTTCCCTCCTCCTTGCTGGAACAAGGCGCGGGAGACGTCACCGGGCTGCACGTGTGTTGAACGCGAAGGCGCCATTGTTCGGCGCTTAGATCGGAATCAACTGCGATCTGAATCGCTACGAGTACGACTCCACCAACCGCGTCCTAGTAACGCTTCCGCTTTGCGATCTTCAAAGGTATGAAGATGCACTCGCCCTTTGCTCGTTGCTGGTTTCTCCATAGATTGATCTTGGTGACACGTAGGAATTTTTTTGATTTACTACTACGTTCCCCAATAGTGGCATCATGAGCTAGGTCTATGCGTAGAATCTATGCACGAGTAGAACACAAGTTGTTCTGGCCGTTGATTTTGTCAATTTGCTTGCCATTACTAGTCTTATCGTGATTCATCGGCATTGTGGGATGAAGCGGCCTGGACCGACTTTACACGTACGCTTACGTGAGACTGGTTCCACCGACTGACATGCACTTGTTGCATAAGGTGGCTAGTGGGTGTCTGTCTCTCCCACTCTAGTCGGATCGGATTCGATGAAAAGGGTCCTTATGAAGGGTAAATAGAAATTGACATATCACTTTGTGGTTTTTGCGTAGGTAAGAAATGTTCTTGCTAGAAACCTATAGCAGCCATGTCAAAACTTGTAACAACAATTAGAGGACATCTAACTTATTTTTGCAGCATATGTCGTGTGATGTGATATGGCCAAAGGATGTGATGTGATATATGTGAAGTATGAGATTGATCATGTTCTTGTAATAGGATTCACGACTTGCATGTCGATGAGTATGACAACCGACAGGAGCCATAGGAGTTGTCTTAATTTATTATATGACCTGCGTGTCAATCAAAAACGCCATGTAATTACTTTAATTTATGTTGGCAAAACAACTTCACGAAGACACGATGATGGAGATCATGGTGTTGTGCCGGTGACAATGATGATCATGGTGCCCCAAAGATGGAGATCAAAGGAGCAAGATGATATTGGCCATATCATGTCACTATATGATTGCATGTGATGTTTATCATGTTTTACATCTTATTTGTTTAGAACGACGGTAGCTTAAATAAGATGATCTCTCACTAAAATTTCAAGAAATGTGTTCCCCCTAACTATGCATCGTTGCTAAGGTTCGTTATTCCGAAGCACCACGTGATGATCGGGTGTGATAGGTTCTAACGTTTGCATACAACGGGTGTAAGCCAGATTTACACACGCAATACACTTAGGTTGACTTGACGAGCCTAGCATGTACAGACATGGCCTCGAAACACGGGAGACCGAAAGGTCGAACATGAGTCGTATAGAAGATACGATCAACATGGAGATGTTCACCATTGATGACTAGTCCGTCTCACGTGATGATCGGACACGGGCTAGTTGACGTGGATCATGTGTCACTTGGATGACTAGAGAGATGTCTATCTAAGTGGGAGTTCATTAAATAATTTGATTATGTGAACTTAATTATCATGAACTTAGCCTAAAATTGTCTTTACAATCTATATTGTAGATATAATGGCCCACGCTAATGTTGCCCTCAATTTCAATGCATTCCTAGAGAAAACCAAGCTGAAAGACGATGGAAGCAACTATACAGACTGGGTCCATAGCTTGAGGATCATCCTCATAACTTCCAAGAAATTATATGTCCTTGATGCACCGCTAGGTGACGCACCCGTTTTCCCAGCAACTCAAGACGTTATGAACGCTTGGTAGTCGCGCAGTGATGATTACTCCCTGGTTCAGTGTGGCATGCTTTTACAGCTTAGAACCGGGACTCCAAAAGCGTTTTGAGCAACACGGAGCATATGAGATGTTCCAAGAGCTGAGAATGGTTTTCCAAGCTCACGCCCGGGTCGAGAGATATGATGTCTCCGACAAGTTCTTCAGTTGTAAGATGGAGGAAAATAGTTCTGTCAGCGAGCACATACTCAAAATGTCTGGGTTGCCCAACCGCTTGTCTCAGCTGGGAGTTAATCTTCCGGATGACTCAGTTATTGACAGAATCCTCTAGTCGCTTCCACCTAGCTACAAGAGCTTCGTGATGAACTACAATATGCAAGGAATGGAGAAGTCCATTCCTAAGTTGTACTCGATGCTGAAATCAGCGGAGGTGAAAATCAAAAAGGAACATCAAGTGTTGATGGTCAATAAAACCACTAGTTTCAAGAAAGGCAAGGGTAAGAAGAACTTCAAGAAGGACGGCAAAGCAGTTGCCGCGCCCGGTAAGCAAGTTACCGGGAAGAAGAACAAGAATGGACCCAAGCCTGAGACTGAGTGCTTTTATTGCAAGGGTACCGGTCACTGGAAGCGGAACTGCCCCAAGTACTTAGCGGATAAGAAGGTCAGCAACGTTAAAGGTATATGTGATATACTTGTTATTGATGTGTACCTAACCAGCGCTCGTAGTAGCTCCTGGGTATTTGATACCGGTGCAGTTGCTCACATTTGTAACTCCAAGCAGGAGCTGCAGAATAAGCGGATACTGGCAAAGGACGAGGTGACGATGCGCGTCGGGAATGGTTCCAAGGTCGATGTGATCGCCGTCGGCATGCTACCTCTACATCTACCTTCAGGATTAGTTTTAAACCTTAATAATTGTTATTTAGTACCACCTTTGAGCATGAACATTGTATCTGGATCTCGCTTGATGCGAGATGGCTACTCATTTAAATCTGAGAATAATGGTTGTTCTATTTATATGAGAGAAATGTTTTATGGTCATGCCTCGCTGGTCAATGGTTTATTTTTGATGAATCTCGAACGTGATGCTACACATGTTCATAGTGTGAGTACCAAAAAGTGTAAGGTTGATATCGATAGTCCCACTTACATGTGGCACTGCCGCCTTGGTCATTATGGTGTCAAACGCATGAAGAAATTCCATGCTGATGGACTTTCGGAGTCTCTTGATTTTGAATCATTTGACACGTACGAACCATGACTCATGGGCAAGATGACCAAGACTCCGTTCTCCGGAACAATGGAGCGAGCAACTGACTTGTTGGATATAATACATACCGATGTATGCGGTCCAATGAGCGTTGAGGCTCGCGGTGGCTACCGTTCTGTTCTCACCCTCACTGATGACTTAAGCAGATATGGGTATGTCTATTTAATGAAACACAAGTCTGAAACCTTTGAAAAGTTCAAGGAATTTCAGAGTGAGGTAGAGAATCAACGTGACAGGAAAATAAAGTGCCTATGATCTGATCGTGGTGGAGAATATTTGAGTCACGAGTTTGGCACGCACCTAAGGAAATGTGGAATTGTTTCCCAACTCACGCCGCCTGGCACACCTCAGCGAAATAGTGTGTCTGAACGTCGTAATCGCACTCTATTGGATATGGTGCGATCTATGATGTCTCTTACCGACTTACCGCTATCATTTTGGGGATATGCATTAGAGACCGCTGCATTCACTTTAAATAGGGCACCATCTAAGTCCGTTGAGACGACACCGTATGAATTATGGTTTGGAAAGAAACCTAAGATGAGGTAATTGTACCTCCGGTCGAACGGCGGAGTAGCGCAGCACAGGAAGTTGTTTCTGTGGAGCCTACACCGACTGGAGCGGAAGTTAATGATGATGATCATGAAACTTCAGATCAAGTTGCTATTGAACCACGAAGGTCCACAAGGACACATTCCGCACCAGAGTGGTATGGCAACCCTGTCCTGGAGATCATGTTGTTGGACAACGGTGAACCTTCGAACTATGAAGAAGCGATGGCAGGCCCGGATTCCAACAGATGGCTTGAAACCATGAAATTCGAGATAGGATCCATGTATGAGAACAAAGTATGGACTTTGGTGGACTTGCCCGATGATCGGCGAGCAATAGAAAATACATGGATCTTTAAGAAGAAGACTGACGCAAATGGTAATGTGACCGTCTGTAAGGCTCGGCTTGTCGCTAAGGGTTATCGACAAGTTCAAGGAGTTGACTACGATGAGACTTTCTCACCCGTAGCGATGCTAAAGTCCGTCCGAATCATGTTAGCAATTGTCCCATTTTATGATTATGAGATCTGGCAAATGGATGTCAAAACGGCATTCCTTAATGGTTTCCTTAAGGAGAACTATATATGATGCAGCAGGAAGGTTTTGTTGATCCTAAAGATGCTAACAAAGTATGCAAGCTTCAGCGCTCCATCTATGGGCTGGTGCAAGCATCTCAGAGTTGGAACATTCGCTTTAATGAGGTGATTAAAGCGTTTGGATTTATACAGGTTTATGGAGAACCCGGTATTTACAAGAAAGTGAGCGGGAGCTCTGTAGCATTTCTCATATTATATGTGGATGACATATTGTTGATGGGAAATGCTATAGAACTTTTGGAAAGCATAAAGGCCTACTTGAATAAGTGTTTTTCAATGAAGGACCTTGGAGAAGCTGCTTACATATTAGGCATCAAGATCTATAGAGATAGATCGAGATGCCTCATAGGTCTTTCACAAAGCACATACCTTGACAAGATATTGAAGAAGTTAAATATGGACTAGTCCAAGAAGGGGTTCTTGCCTGTGTTACAGGGTATGAGATTGAGTACGACTCAATGTCCGACCACGGCAGAGGATAGAGAAAAGATGAGTGTCATCCCCTATGCTTCAGCCATAGGCTCTATTATGTATGCCATGCTATATACCAGACCTGACCTGAACCTTGCCATAAGTTTGGTAGGGAGGTACCAAAGTGATCCCGGAGCGGAACACTGGACAACGGTCAAGAATATCCTAAAGTACCTGAAAAGGATAAAGGACATGTTTCTCGTATATGGAGGTGCCGAAGAGCTCATCGTAAAGGGTTACGTCGATGCTAGCTTTGACACAGATCCGGACGACTCCAAGTCGCAAACCGGATACGTGTATATTTTGAACGGATGGCAGTCAGCTGGTGCAGCAGCAAGCAAAGCATCGTGGCGGCATCTACATGTGAAGCAGAGTACATAGCTGCTTCGGAAGCAACAAAGGAAGGAGTCTGGATGAAGGAGTTCATCACCGACCTAGGAGTGATTCCCAATGCGTCGGGCCCGACGACTCTATTCTATGACAACACTGGAGCTATTACCCTTTCGAAGGAGCCCAGGTTTCACAAGAAGACAAGACACATCAAGCGCCGCTTCAACTCCATCCGTGATTACATTCAGGAGGGAGATATAGATATTTGTAAAGTACATACAGATCTGAATGTCGCAGATCCTTTGACCAAACCTCTCTCACGAGCAAAACATGATCAACACCAGAATGTTATGGGTGTTCATTCATCACAATGTAACAAGATTATTGACTCTAGTGCAAGTGGGAGACTGTTGGAAATATGCCCTAGAGGCAATAATAAAATGGTTATTATTGTATTTCCTTATTCATGATAATTGTCTATTGTTCATGCTATAATTGTATTAACCGGAAACCGTAATACATGTGTGAATACATAGACCACAACATGTCCCTAGTGAGCCTCTAGTTGGCTAGCTCGTTGATCAATAGATGATCACGGTTTCATGACCATGGACATTGGATGTCATTGATAACGAGATCGCATCATTAGGAGAATGATGTGATGGACAAGACCCAATCCTAAGCATAGCATAAGATCGTTTAGTTCGTCTGCTAAAGCTTTTCCAATGTCAAGTATCATTTCCTTAGACCATGAGATTGTGCAACTCCCGGATACCGTAGGAATACTTTGGGTGTGCCAAACGTCACAACGTAACTGGGTGGCTATAAAGGTACACTACGGGTATCTCCGAAAGTATCTGTTGGGTTGGCACGAATCAAGACTAGGATTTGTCACTCCGTATGATGGAGAGGTATCTCTGGGCCCACTCGATAAGACATCATCATAATGAGCTCAATATGACTAAGGAGTTAGCCACGGGATGATGTGTTATGGAACGAGTAAAGAGACTTGCCGGTAACGAGATTGAACAAGGTATAGGGATACCGACGATCGAATCTTGGGCAAGTATCATGCCGGTAGACAACTGGTGCAGCAGCAAGCAAAGCGTCGTGGCGGCATCTACATGTGAAGCGGAGTACATAGATGCTTCGAAAGCAGCACAAGAAGGAGTCTGGATGAAGGAGTTCATCACCGAACTAGGAGTGATTCCCAATGCATCGGACCCGATGACTCTATTATGTGACAACACTGGAGCTATTGCCCTTGCCAAGGAGCCCAGGTTTCACAAGAAGACAAGACACATCAAGCGTCGCTTCAACCCCATTCGTGGATACGTCCAGGATGGAGATATAGAAATTTGTAAAGTACATACAGATTTGAATGTTGCAGATCCGTTGACTAAACCTCTCTCACGAGCAAAACATGATCAACACCAGAACTCTATGGGTGTTCGATACATCACAATGTAACTAGATTATTGACTCTAGTGCAAGTAGGAGACTGTTGGAAATATGCGCTAGAGGCAATAATAAAGTGATTATTATTATATTTCCTTGTTCATGATAATTGTCTATTGTTCATGCTATAATTGTATTAACCGGAAACCGTAATACATGTGTGAATACATAGACCACAACATGTCCCAAGTGAGCCTCTAGTTGGCTAGCTCGTTGATCAATAGATGGTCACGGTTTCATGACCATGGACATTGGATGTCGTTCATAACTGGATCACGTCATTAGGAGAATGATGTGATGGACAAGACCCAATCCTAAGCATAGCACAAGATCATGTAGTTCGTCTGCTAAAGCTTTTCTAATGTCAAGTATCATTTCCTTAGACCATGAGATTGTGCAACTCCCGGATACTGTAGGAATACTTTGCGTGTGCCAAATGTCACAACATAACAGGGTGGCCATAAAGGTACACTACGGGTATCCCCGAAAGTATTTGTTGGGTTGGCATGAATCGATACTGAGATTTGTCACTCCTTGTGACGGAGAGGTATCTCTGGGCCCACTCGGTAAAACATCATCATAATGAGCTCAATGTGACGAAGGAGTTAGCCACGGGAGGATGTGTTACGGAACGAGTAAAGAGACTTGCCGGTAATGAGATTGAACAAGGTATAGGGATACCGACGATCGAATCTCGGGCAAGTAACATATCGATGGACAAAGGGAATTATATACGAGATTGATTGAATCCCCGACATCGTGGTTCATCCGATTAGATCATTGTGGAGTGTGTGGGAGCCAACATGGGTATGCAGATCCCGCTGTTGGTTATTGACCGGAGAGGTGTCTCGGTCATGTATACATGCCTCCTGAACCCATAGGGTCTACACACTTAAGGTTCGATGATGCTAGGGTTATAGGGAAATTGTGTATGTGGTTACCAAAGGTTTTTTGGAGTCCTGGATGATATCACGGATGTCACGAGGAGTTCCGGAATGGTCTGGAGGTAAATATTAATATATAGGAAGTGAGGTATTGGTCACCGAAAGTGTTCCGGGCATCACCGATAACATACCGGGACCACCGGAAGGGTTCCGGGGGTCCACGTGTGGGGCCACCAGCACCAAAGGGCTGCATGGGCCTAAAGTGGGAGGGAACCAGCCCCTGGGTGGGCTGGTGCGCCTCCCACCAAGGCCCAAGGCGCAGCAAAGGGTGGAGGGGGGCAAACCCTAGGCGTGGAGGGCCCTAGGCCCAACCTACGGCGGCGCCCCTCCTCCCCTCTCTTGTCCGCCGCCCCAAGGGCCATCTAGGGCCGCCCGCCGCCCTAGGGTGGGAACCCTAGGGGGTGCGCCCCTCCTCCCCCTCCTCCTATATATAGTGAGGGCTTTTGGGGGCTGCGACATACAAGTCTCTCTCTCTCGGTGCAGCCTTACCCTTCCTCTTCCTCGTCCTCCGTAGCGCTTGGCGAAGCCCTGCCGAAGTACCACGCAGCTCCACCGTCACCACGCCGTCGTGCTGCCGGAGCTCTCCCTCAATCTCTCCCTCCTCCTTGCTGGATCAAGGCGCAGGAGACGTCACCGGGATGCACGTGTGTTGAACGTGGAGGCGCCGTTGTTTGGCGCTTAGATCGGAATCAACCGCGATATGAATCGCTGCGAGTACGACTCCACCAACCGCGTTCTAGTAACGCTTCTGCTTTGCGATCTTCAAAGGTATGAAGATGCACTCCCCCTTTGGTCGTTGCTGATTTCTCCATAGATTGATCTTGGTGGCACGTAGGATTTTTTTGATTTACTACTACGTTCCCCAACAAACAGTGCCACACTGGCCAGATGTGTAGCGTTTGTCAATAAGGCGCTACACAGTGCAGTGTGACGCCTAGCTGTCGGGCGCCACACAAAACGGTCAGTTTGTGAATTTTTTTCAAGGATAGTTCAGATCGTGAATTTATTTCGTCCTTAGGTCAGAATAGTGATTTCTGCCTCGCACGCCAGTGCACCGCACCAGCCAGCCATCCGGTGCCGCCACAGGTTCCTTCGGCCTGCACGCTGTTGGATCGCATTTGCGGCACATGTCTTCCCGAGTCTCTAGCCCGTTTCTTATCGCTTCCGTGGACGAGACGACTCATCGACTCCGCTACTTGTTTCTTGTCGATGGACGTCACCGTGACATCTTCTGCAACCACAATCTTCTCTCATCTTCCTCATGATCAACGAATCTCCTCGAAACCTTGCTTAGATACCATATGTTAGACTAATCCGAGGCACTCGATATACCGAGGACCAAGAAATCACACAAGCACGATACCGAGATTTGTTAACGAGGTTCATCGATATGGCTACATCCCTGGGGCATGACTACAGGCGCTCCTCCCCGTGACACCGTCACAATACCGCACCCTGGCCGCCCGGGCACCGGCACACGCCGCCGGCTCCTATGCGCTCCTGTGCTATTATGTTGGCATATGTTACATCGTGTGTCTACCCCCGCTATATATGAGAGGCCTAGGGGTACAAGTGTCCTAATTAATAGGACAATGTAGAAGGTTAGGTGTAGGCCGTGCAACACAATTGCATTGATTGGTGCATTGGGCACGTATATATGATGTACAGGATGGGGGCCACAACATCAACTATACAGAAAAACTAGGAGGTGGGCCCTAGACACAATATACATGCACCATATATTCAACACCCCCCCTCCCCGCAGTCGGAGCGTCACGAGAGACACATAGACTGGATCGAAACTCCTCAAAGGAGGAAGTAGGCAGTACCTTAGTCATCACATCGGCAAACTGTTGTGCGGTGGGAACATGGAGAACCCGAGTGCTCCAAGGGCTACTTGTTCGCGCACAAAGTGGATGTCAAGCTCGATGTGCTTCGTTCGGTGATGATTTACGGGGTTGGCGAAAAGATACACGGCAGAGACGTTGTCGCAGTAGATGACCGTAGCCTGCGAGACGTCGTGATGCAAGTCCTAAAGAAGTTGTCGAAGCCAACTACAGTGGGCGACAACGTTCGCCACTGCACGGTACTCAGCCTCCGCGCTACGAGGGAGGGACCGAGTTAGACGCAGTAGCCGGAAGTGGAGCGTCGTGTGTCAGGGCAGCCAGGCTCCAATCAACATCATAATAGGCCACCATCTTCATAGAGGGGAGCCTGTGAGCGTGAGTCCGAGAGACATCGTGCCACGGATATAGCGAAGAACCATTTCGCGAGTGTCCAATGGGAGTCATGAGGAGCGTGCATGTGAAGACACACCTGCTGAACAGGATACTGCAGATCCGCACGGGTAAGCGTCAGATACTGGAGAGCTCTAACAATGGATCGGTAGAACGAAGCATTTGACGCCAGAGAACTTCCAGAGCAGAAACCTTGGCCTTCATGTCAACAGGAGTAGCAACAGGCTGACAGTTGAGCATACCAGCGCGCTCAAGTAACTCATGTGCATACTTCTGCTAATGAAGAAAGAAGCCGTCGGGGCACCGAACAACCTCGATGCCAAGGAAATAATGGAGAGCACCCAAATCCTTGATGTCAAACTCGTCACGCAGCTGATTAGTGATTAGCTGAAGAAGGGTTGTGGATGAGGTCGTCAGGATGATGTCATCAACGTATAGTAACAAGTAGGCAGCCGTGTCACCATGGTGATAGATACACAACGAGGCATCCGAGTGAGTAACACGGAAGCCCACTGTCTATAGAAAACCGGCAATATGTCGGTACCAGGCGTGAGGTGCTTGCTTGAGGACGTAGAGAGACCGAGACAACAAGCACACGTGGCCGGGATGAGTGGCGTCGACGAAACCAGTGGGTTGCTAACAGTAGACCTGCTCGTCAAGGTGACCATGAAGGAAGGCATTGGAGACATCCATCTGATGAACCGGCCAGCCATGAGAAACTACCAGCTGAAGGACGGTGCGGATCGTGCTCGGCTTGACAACCGGTGGAAAAGTCTCGGCGAATTCGACTCCAGCGCGCTGACGAAAGCCACGGACAACCCAGCTAGCCTTGTAGCGCTCAAGAGTGCCATCAGAGTGAGTCTTATGATGAAAGACCCAATTGTCACTAATGACGTTGGCACGAGGTGGCCGAGGAACCAATGTCCAAGTGCGGTTTCGTTGAAGGGCGTCGAACAGTTCCTGCATCGTAGCAAGCCAGTGAGGATCACGAAGGGCTGCTTTGGCAGACACAGGAATCGGTGACAGCTCGATGGTGGAGACAACGAGCATGTACTCATCGTTGGAGTACTGTAGACTCGGGCGATGGACGCCGACCTGGGCCCGAGTGAGAGGACGAGGCAGCGACTCCAAGACCGCGGTGGGCGTCGCGTCCGAAGCCGGGGACGCAGCAGCCGAGGGGCGGACGAGGCCGGTGACGAGGCAACCCGCGAAGGGGCCACCGACGGGGCGGACGGCGAGGGGGCCGCCGGTGATGAGGCAGGCGAAGATGCCGGCGATGAGGCCAGTGATGGGGCAGCCGACGAAGACACCGGCGACGAGGCCGGTGACGGGGCCGATGAGGCAGCCGGCGAAGATGTCGGCGACGTGGCGGCCGACGAGGCAGCCGGCGAAGATGTCGGCGACGAGGCGGCCGGCGAGGGAGTCGTGGGGATGTGAGGCGCAGCTCATCCCATGGCGCGAGGACCGCCAAAGCCCAGGGGCGGTCCAAGGGCCAAGCGGGTCCGTCCACCAGACGGGGTTGTCGAAGGGACACCGGTGGCCGACGGCGATGAGGCGACTGGAGGTACTTGTTGAAATGGAAACACCCTCTCATCAAAGTAAACGTGTCGATAGGTGAAAACACGATGTGAGACGGGATCATAGCAGTGGTATCCTTTAGTGTTAGGTGGGTAGCCTAGGAAGATGCAAGCAACGGAGTGAGATGCAAGCTTATGAGGCACGGTAGAGGCGATGCTAGGATAGCAGAGACAGCCAAAGATGTGAAGCTCGTCATAAGAGGGTGGTGCACTGAAGAGAAGATGATGATGTGCAAAGTTCCCGCGAGTGCGACAGGGGCGGATGTTAATGAGGAGTGATGCGGTAGCGAGAGCTTCAGGACAAAAGCGCGGAGGCACATTGGCGTGAAAGACGAGTGTACGAACGCAGTCATTGAGAGTGCGAAGGGTGCGCTCAGCGCGACCGTTTTATTGCGTGGTGTACGGGCAGGTAAGATGAAAGTTGTGCGGTGTGTGGTGAGGAGAGTACGAACAACGAGGTTGTCGAACTCCTTCCCGTTGTCTGTTCTGAATGCAAGGATGGGACAATCAAACTGCATGAAGACATAGGAGTAAAGTGCAGCGAGAGTGGAGATGACATCGGACTTGTGCCGCAATGCGAAGGTCCACACAAAATGCGAAAAATCATCGAGAATGACAAGATAATAAAGATAGCCCGTATTACTCGCAACTGGAGAGGTCCATACATCACTATGAATTAACTCAAACGACACGATGCAACATCAGAAGAAGCCCTAAATGGAAGACGAGCATGTTTGCCGAGACGACAAGTATGACAATGTTGATCATCGATCTTATTACATGTGAAAGAAAAACTCCGAAGAATGTGACGAAGGGTGGAGGGGTTGGGATGGCCCAAGCGATCATGCCAAAGGTCCACACCGGTGGCGAGGGAGACGGGAGCGGCGAAGGTGGTGGAGGCAGTGGAGTGGACCGGGTAGAGCTCGCTAGGGCTGTCACGGCGATGGAGCACCATTTGTGTACGAGCGTCCTTGACAGAGAAACCAAACTCGTCAAACTCAACGGTAACATGATTTTCATGTGTAAGATAACGAACAGAAACAAGATTTTTAATAAGGGCGGGTGAAACTAAGATGTTAGATAACGAAATAGGAGTAGATGTGGATGGAAAAGATGCATGTCCTATGTGGGTAATAGGAAGGGAGGAACCGTCACCAACGGTGATGCGAGTGGAGGTGTTGACGGGATAAGAAGTGAGAAGGTTACCGTGTTGAACGATCATGTGAGACTTTACGCCGGTATCTATATACCAGTCACCACCGCCGGTGTAGTTGGAGGGAGTAGGGGCGGAATGCAGAGCCGCTATCAAGGCCGGATCCCAAGGCGCGGGAGGATACGTCGGGACTGGCGACTGCGTGGGACCGTCAACGGCAGCAGCGACAGCCCTCCTGGTTGCGGCGGCAGTCCATAGAAGAGCGACCCATAAGGCGCCGTGTACGGCTACGGCGCGGCGTAGAACGCCTGATGCGAGGAAGGTTTCGGGCCAAGGATACCGAGACTGGGCGCTCGTGGAACCGGCACGGAGTAGGCGTGCACAACGCCGGTCCACGAGTTCTGGTCGGCGAACCATGGGGGCGGCTGAAACTACTGCGGGGGACGGGCAGCTCCTCTCTGAGCCCCGTTGCCCTGCTTGTGGCCACCGCGGCGGCCCCGCGGTGACCCCCTTACCCCCGTTGGCAGCCGGCGGGGGCGGCAGGAAGGGGGCGGCCGGCGCCTGCGGGAAGCCCGGCGGGGACTGGAAGGCCAGCGTAGGACGCGGCGGTGGCTATGCCGGGCACCCTTATTAGGTTTAATCTTGATTATCTATCTGCATACTTTAGTTCCGCATGTAGCTTAGCTTAGCGAGTTGTACTCCGGCAAAGTCTCGGCTGTATCGCGCAACGAAGCAAGATGCCTGGCGACCATGAGCTGCAGTGCGGTAGGCGTGATGCTGGTGCCGTGTGATACGGCATCGTCGTGTGATGCGGCGAGGCGCACGAGGAGCCAGAGACCGCTGGCTGGATGACCAAGAAAATTAGGCGAGTTAGTTAGTGCATGCATCGGTTTGTTATTAGCTGCATGCTAGCTGGTGGCCAAGTCGTGGGTGGCCGTTGAGAGAGAGGTGCACACGCTGTGCATGGGCGTGCATGAGTTAATGGTTAGTTAGAGTCGTGGTGTACTGGTGTTAGTGGCCGAGAGGTCGGCTAGTTAGGACATGTACAATTATGCTATCTTAGCAGTATCACATAGGATAAATGATGAGGTGAAGGAAAAGAAATTAAAAAGAAAAGGCTTTGCTTTTTCTTATTTAAGAGAAGACAAGAGGTGATCTCTTAGCATAATATGTCTCATCATGTTTTTAGGAATAACTAGTTATTGAAGATAAGGCTAAGAAATGATCCATTATAGACTCTCTTTTTTGTCATTTCTAAATTACATGTAAAACTTAAGATAAGACTATCATATCAATCATTGTACATGCCCATAGTGCGGGCATGAGGCTAACCTCCTGTATATATGTGCTATTTTGAGTCAATGAGAAAGTGAGACCGTGAGGGCTAGGGAAAACACAATGTGGTCTCTTGTTCCACCAAGGAGAAAGGCCTCTCGTGCAAAGCTATGGCTGGTCATCTTCTTAGTTGTGTGTGTGTGTAGAGTTTTCTCACCATGTGTGTGTGTGTGTGTTCATGAGAGAAGAATAGAAAGAGTTGTGAGAGGCAACTGAGTGGAAGAAGAAGAGCGGCGCTGCGAGAGGCGGCACCGACAACCCTCGAGTGTCGGTAGTGAGGGCGGTGTGGGCTGCTCGGATCCGTGTCATCTTCATCCGCCTCTCCACCAGCTTGAGATGCGCCACCACCTTGGTGAAGGTAGGGTTCGACATGAGGGTAAGGTTGGAAGCGGCGTTCCCAAATCCTCGTTGAGACCGGCGGTGAGCGTGCTGATGAGGAGCTCATCACTGATCGTCTCACCGAGATCACGGAGCTCATCGGCGAGCTTCTTGAGGCACATGCAAAAGTCGTCAATTGATGAGTCAAGCTGGTGGCACCCATAAAACTCGCCGTGGAGGAGGACCTTGCGCTGAAGCTTGTTGTCGGTGAAGAGACCGTTGAGCTTGGTCCAGACGGCGTAAGCGTCGTCGTAGTCGTCGTTCACCACCGTGTGGAAGAGGTCCTTGGAGATGGTGAGGTAGAACCAGCGGATGATGGTGGCGTAAAGGATCATCCACTCCTCGTCGTTCACCATGAGGCTGGAGTCCACGATGCCATCGACGTGACCATAAAGCTGGTACTCGCAAAACACCAGGTGAAAATACCACTTCCAAGTGGAGTAGGAGGCGGTGGATTGATCAAGGACCACCGGGACACGCTCATGGATGTTCAGATCGCGAACGAGGGTGACATCCGGACCGGCGAAGGGGTTGGTGACGGTGGATGAACCCGTGGAGCTCATGGTGAGGTAGGGAAGGACGGGACATCGACGGCGGGTGCGATGGGCAGGTGCGGCGGCTAGGGTTTCGGGGGATGGGTGCGGCGGCTAGGGTGTACCACGGCGAGGGTGGGGAGGGGTGGGCGAGGCATGAAGGAAGCAGAAGAGCGGCGGCAGCGACCGACGGCGGCGGCAGGTGGGTGGAGCGGCGGTGACCGATGGCGGCTGCGGCTGGGGAGAGCCGAGGGCGGCGGCGGGTGGAGGGAGTGGCGGCGGCGGCTAGGGCTAGGAACGACTTGCGATAGATACCATGTAGAAGGTTAGGTTTAGGCCGTGCAACACAATTGCATTGATCGGTGCATTGGGCACGTATATATGATGTACAGGATAATGGCCACAACCTTAACTATACAGGAAAACTAGGAGGTGGGCCCTAGACATAATATGCATGCATCATATATTCAACGGACACGACTCCTACGTGTCTACACACAGTCCAAATCCAAAGTCCAACTGTAATCTAACTTATACAAATAATATTCAACATAATTCTAAGAGATATAATGATCCAAAACATGATTATAGCTTTGGACTCAAAGCAAGTTATCAACGACATTCACAGTGGCAGTTGTGGTGGCAACTATGGTGCTATTTTAAGTGAGATTAGACTTAGAGCTTCTCTTTTAAATTTTAAATTCATGTTTGAAGGTAGAGCATCAAATTGTGATGCGGATAGGTTAGCCAAGTTTTCGCATTCTTTTGATCCGGGGCAACACACATGGTTCGTCGAACCACATGATCCTTTTTGCACCCCTCAAATTGTGGAGTTTGATTAAGAAAGTTGTTCCAAAATTTCAGTGTGTGTTGAACAACGTTCATGTAAGCGTCTTGGGTCATTGCCGTCATGTACTAAATTTGTTTTTTTCATGTGGTCAAAGCATGTGATGCTCGGAAGTTCACATCAATTTTGGATAATTTGGCAATTACGGAAAGTAAACAGTTATTAACAAAACAAAACTGTATCTATGTATGAAATCATACAGATTGAAGTATAAAGGCTGTAATAAGTCGAACCGAATCAAACCGAATGCACAATCTGAGCACATGCATATGTTTATCCACCCGAATGTGGTAGTGCCTGCATTCATTTCTTAGTAATCGTGTGAACGACATCACACACGATTGATTTTCTAACAATTGTGTGCACGACAATTCACCCTATCTAACTTGTTGCGATGTTTCCACTCATCACGCACAAGCCCTTCCTATGAGCCGCGTACATGGTATCGCAACGGCTGGTCTTAACCAAGCGTGTGCGATGAGTTCGTGATCATATGCAGTTCGAGTTGATGCACATGGTTGCCCTTGTGAACTTTATGAAGGCGTCATTACACAGAATGTTTTTTTTTTGTTGCTAACGTGTGATTGGTGGGCTTAACAACAGGACCACGTATCTACACTACACTAGTGAATATCCATGCCCCGTGCACAATCGGCCTGACCACGACCGGACTGCAGAGGTCCATTTTTTTCACCTATTCGGCCGTGTAAGGATGATGTTGGAACTTGGAACCTCTTCGGTCGTGGAATTAGGTGTAGCGAACCGCGTGACGGTAAAATTGCACGAGGGTGAATGACCATTGCGTGCAGGCTTTGCGCATTGACGGAGTCTGTGCACTCTCATCACCCACTCTACACTCTATAGGTCCGTTCATCCGTCGCCTTTCTTCATCATCACTAGTAAAAAGTAGAGGTCGTACCGCATCGATCCGATTTTCTTGTTCTTCACTTGCACGGCTTGTGCAAATCCAAAATCGGAGACCAAGCAAAGAGTATCAGGCCGGCTCCCCGGACGTGCACATCGGTCGCGCTATCACACAAGTCCATGACTCCGCGATCAGCATCAATCCTAATCCTAATCCTAGGTAGGGACTAGGCACGGACGGTCACCGCGCTAGAGCAGACTGCCCGGGCCGAGCACGACCTCCCCCGAAAACACTCCAAAAACATCCCGCTCGGTGCATGCAATTCCTCGGTATTTTCTTCGTCTCCTCTTTCGGGGAACGGGACGTCTATGGCGTGGACAAGAGACCGGGAGCTTCCACGGAACCGTGCTTGCCACAGTACAGTTGGCTCCTGTAGACTGCAGCGGAGCACCGTCCGTTTCTTTGGCTGCGTGAGTGCCGCGCAAGAAAAACTCCTTCACCGAATTGAGGCATCGATGACTCTCACTCCACTCGTTGCCATGCGATAACGCTACTATTTGTGTGAAAAATGCTCGACGACAATAAAGTGAGCGGACCGCCGGCCATGGAGATGCTCCCGGTGGAGCATATATCGTCGAGACATGGACGAGGGGCGACGTGATCACTACCGACTACGCACAACTCAGTGGTACCAGTACTCCATACTTGGATTCCTAGCTATCCTAACAGCAACAGGGACCGGCCGATTCGAGCTAGTTGCTGCCTTCGACATTGACCGCTCCTCAACTAACTATGCATGGGCACGGACGCACGGTGCCTAACCTCCCAAACGTCCTAAAATTGTCAAGTCCTCAAGTGACTAACACCAGCCTGCATACGATCCTCGCAAGTTGCCGTCCGTCCACTAGGCTGCAGGTTAGTTGACCTCTGCACATGCGATAGTGTGCCCCAGCCGGTTAAACTACACCCTCGTTTTGTTGGGTCAGCTTTCCAGCCGCCAGATCTTCTCCATGGGATAACTAATAACTAATTTAACACACCGCAAGGTCCCTACGTATCCTGTCCATTGTTTCGTCCGCCGTCGCGACGCTCCTCCTGCTTCCGTCCGCTAGATACGATACGACGACGCAAGCATACCTGAGGGCTGGCACGCCACCATGTGTCGACGCGACGCTGGTTTCCATTTGAGTATTTGGAGCCGCGATTTGAGAGATTTGATCGAGGGCGACTGCAACCATAATCCGGTGGACTTTTGTGCGGTGGCCGCCGGAATCGGTACAAAACGTGACGTTTATGTTTTTGGTGGATGGGACCGGAATAGAAAACTTTTTTTTTTTGAGGATTGAAAACTGTACTATATGTTTCTGGACGTTCTTGGGGCCATAGAAAACTGCATGCATGCGGTGATTCGTGGGCAGGAAAGAAAAATTCCATGCATGCGCCACGTGTAGCGTTGCTCTAGCTACCGAGAAGCACTCACTTTTTTTAAAAAAAAAAAGGAAATATATTAATAACGTCAAGACATCAATTACAATCAGCCTCTACACCTATAGCATGTCGGAAAGACATTCAAAATGCACACACTTAAAAAAGAAAAAAAGGAAAGGTCTCGCCATAACGATCAACTCCTCTCAATAATAACACTCATACCATCATCAAATACAACACCCAAAAACACAAAATGTCTCCAAAAATAACGCCTTCAAGAAGTGAACAATACACAAGCGTCATCATTGCCTAATCTAAGATCTTAGGTTTTCACCCTGAAGAAAGTCTGCACTATCAAGACAATTCCTTCAGCAAGGCAATCGCCACAAACAACCGACGAAGGTCAGACCTTAGGTTTTCACCCTGAAAATCATGACTCCGTAGCCGAAGAGTGCAACCAAAAATGAAATCCTCTAGTGTTAACCCCCCCCCCCCCCTTATCATTGTTGCTCTTTAGAGTTATCTGACACCTGGTTGACTCCATGGCCTTCAAGACTCCGTCCGTGTAACTGATGCTCTGATCTTGGTCACCATGACCTTCACCCCTGTCTTCACCATGGAAATCGAGAAACCGACATTTCCCAAAGTGTCAACAGTCAATAGAGCTTAGCGCTACGCCCTCAAAACCTCGTAGTCTCATATGGGCGTGCACGACCGAAAACTAACCGATCCAAATATCGTGAGCAATATCTCTGGCAGTTGTTCCGGTACACGTCGATTGTCAAATCGAGGAGGACCGATCATGCATGTCATTGTCGTGATGCCAGAAGAGCACGAGGACCATCGCCTTAATCATCACAACAGCAGGCTCCCATGCCGCCCCGATCCAGCCTATCACCGCTAGGCCGAGCACCGACGCCAAAACGATGCCTAGTAGCCAGGGCCGTCAGGCACCATCGCGCCAGCTTGGAGTCACGTTTGAGAGTCATCACCCGCCCAAGCCCATATGGGCCGTGCGAGAATGGTTCCCATATATGCAGTAACAAGGGTGAACCCGCCGTGGAGCATCTGTGCCACCACTGTCAACGTTGTCTCGCGCTCGCCATCGGGATCCCGCCGCTCCATGCAGTAGGATCATCGCCAGATCACAAGCCTCCACCGGCAGATGGCTATGGCGCCGCCATGTGCGGGAGAAAGTTGTCGAGTCGCCCCACCTGGCCTGCGGTCGTCGCATGCCAAATCTGATCTGGCGGAAAGGAGATCGGTCGGCGGCCCAAAACGATGGTCTTTCTCCTATAAACATGTAGGGGTTCGGAGGCAGAAGATCCCCGCTGCCCCCTTCAACGACGACGCCAAAGTTTGTTGGCAAAGGCCTTGGGATGGCGAAGAGAGGGAGCGAGGGGAGGCGGCGACAACGACTACGCAATTTAGGGTTTCGCCCTGATTGCCAGGAGGAGGCGGCGGCTTGGTTGTGAGGCTGGATCCTCATCTACCTAGCACTCATACGTGTACTAGGTCAATCGAGACTTAGAGCATGGTTAATTGTATAGCCAACTGCTGGCTATATGAGAGTGCCATGTCATATATAGTCAACACTTAGGCCCCTCTCAATGCTCCACCGTGTACAGGTGCTAAGGGTGCCACATAGGAGAAAAAATGGTGTGAAAAACAATTAAAAAGGAGAGAGAGCACTATGATGACCCTAGTAGGAAACGACGCTAAGCACGTTGACCTATGCAAAATGCCTACCAACCAATGCATGAAGAAATTTAGTTGATAAATAATTAAATAACGTAAGCTTAGCTACAAAAACTAAGCAATCATGCATTGTGGACATTAGGTGCTAAGATATTTAATGCACTTAGCACTTCACCTAAACATCAATGCATTGGAAGAGGTCTTATATATAGTCACTCATACAACAAGGTTAGCTAGAGGGTTGTCCACAAAAGTACTACTTTTTTACATCTTCTCTCTATCTCTTTTGTCATATTTAAAGCAAATATAATATGTCCAGGCTGCAAGATATTCCATGTAAGCAAAATTTTATGTGGAAGAGTGGGAAAGGAAGAGAGAGAATGAAGCGGGCGCTTCTACTACCGCCCGGCAGCAGCACACTAAACTAGAATAAAGCACCCGCATCCAGCCGATGTGAGGCCCTTCCCAATGCTTCACCTTGTATCAGTGCTAAGGTTGCCATGTAGATTAAAATATGATGTGGCAATGTAATTAAGAGGAGAGAGATTAGTTTGATGACCCCAGGAAGAAAGAATGCTAAGCGCGGGAACCTAGTCAAAAGACTTAAATGAAAGAATTCCACCAATGTATGCAAGAGTTTACTTGTCAAATCATTTACTCCCTCCGTGTGGTGTATACTAAGTCATCTTAGGCCTCTTCCAATGCAAAGGTGCTTAGATGAGGTGCTAAGTGCATTAAATAGCCTAGCACCTCAACTTCCCAATGCATAGTTGCTTAACTTGTTGTTGCTAAGCCCATTTTATTTAATAATTTAGCACCTAAACTCTTTCATGCATTGGTCATCTTCTTTCATTTAAATGGTTTGACTAGGTTCACGTGCTTGGTATTGGTTCTTCCTGGGATCACCAAAGTGCTCTCTCTCCTCTTTAAATGATGTGACATGTCATTTTATCGCTTATGTGGCATGCTTAGCACCCATCCACCGTGCAACATTGGGAAGGGCCTTAGGTTGTGCACTGTGACCAAGACGGAGAGAAAAACGAGAGAAATTGATGTTAGTTTGCTAATTAATAGCATTGCATGCAATGAACTGACCAGTACATGCGATGCTAACTAGTCTCAAGTCATTAAAAACATACACGTCCCACTTTCTCTATTGATTGATTCCTTTATTCATGATAAGAAACAAGAAACGAGATGATAATTAATGCATCGCGCCTAAGTGTTTTGGAAAAATCTGATTTTCGTAAGATGACTTATACACCGAGACGAAGGAAGTAATAAAATAGGCTTAGCAACAACAAGTTAAACAACTATGCATTGAGGCTTTTAGTTGCTAAAATATTTAATATGCTTAACACCTCGTCAAAGCACTTATGCATTGAAAAAGGCCTGAGATCTTTTCGCTGACGTTTGCCCCTCTCTTCCAATCACATGAGTGCCCTATGCTTCCTCACATGTGAACAATTAATGATATGGTCCGTCCATCTAACAGCTAATGTACAACAATCATTTTATGTGAGTTAACTTTTACAATAGCTATAGGTGGCATGATACATCTGCTAATAGTATAGCCAACTGCTGGCTGTATAATGTTGTCGTATTATATATAGTCATTATTTATTGTCATCGTATAATAAGATTGTTTATAAGAGTACTGCTACTTTTTTCTTTCTCTATTTTTTTCTTCACGTTTATTGCATTTGTCTAGAAGTATGTATATAGGTAGACTCTTGAATGAAAGTCCACTCCCATCATTTTTCTATGTCCCTCTCCTCGTTATAGGTAAAAGTATCATGTAAACGAGCTATAAGCCAATTATTGTACTTGCTCTTAGAGCAGCAACGGGCTCTTCTATTAACCATGCTCTTATTGCATTTGCATTGAGATACTCGTATGGTTAGGTTCTTGTATGAAAGTCCACTCTTATCAATATTTTCATGTCTTTTTTTTTCAAAAAACAAAAATATCATGTAAACGGGCATTAGCGCATAATTATACTTACTCTTATATGGCTCGTGGTTACCAGCACTCTGCAACGTTTTTATTTATTTTATTATTATTTGTGAGAGAACTGGCTCTCCAGTTCCTACGGCCCGTGACATTTTGTGCAAACACCGGCGACCGTTGACGAGTGAATGGCTACAGCGGAGGGCGCGCACGCGCAAGGGTCGCATTTTGTTCACGTGAACAGCCCCGGATAGCCATGGCGTCATTGCTTAGATCATGCAGCGTTTTCCATCTTGTTTAAATTGAGAACTCGATCATGAGAAGTTCTGTGCTATTATTTATTTTGCGTTGAGAATTTATGTAGTTTCTTTCTTAATAAAGAAAAAAGATATAAAGAATATAGTGTCCCGTATAGTTTGCTCTTTCACGTAGCACATAGTACAACACAGACTAGTACAAGTCAATGCTATCTTTTTAAAATGAAGATTCAGATTTATTATAAAATTCAATAAAAGTACAAAACACCTAAATTATAATATAAAAATACATAGAGGTCTCTACACCATCGACATTTACTACTGTCGTCAGAATGAACCGCCAACGTATTGGTGTGATCGCTTTCCTAACAGAGTCGGTTTGACCATGTTGATGACAGTCAGGAAGTCTTGGTACACGCCGCCCTAATGACCAGAGCGCTCTGGAGATGCAGTTGTTGTCATTGAACTCTTGAATATATCTGAAGCATCTGACACCGGATCTCACCGTCATGCACACACAACGAGAAAACATGACCTCGCCACTCCAAGTAGACGATAGCAATCTATGCCGGAGCTCCGTCGATCACGTCCAGATGGACAAACTCAAGGAGGACGGAGCCCGGAAGACAAACTCGAAGAAGTGTCACAATCCACCCCGGGACCGAAAACCCCCTAACTTAAACTACTAGCTGAAGCAAAGACACCGGGATTCCTCTCCCCAACACCGACCACCATAGTGCAAGGCGCTGGAACATCCACGGGTTCGACGGAATAAGTCAATAATGAAATAAGACCTCCATGTTTAACAAATAACGCTACCCTATGTGTTTTATTTTGTGCGGGAATGGTAGTAAGGGCATCAAATCGTCCGCAACCATCTGAAACCGTGCGTCTGGACGTGTTTTGCCATCCAACGAGGTCATGCATCAGTCCACAGGCCGGTATGGACGCACTTTTTTCCTGCAAACCAGAGAGAAAGTGAGGTGGACTTTGCGAGCGTCCAAACCGCTGCCACGTCCACTCCTGACTACCATGTCCCCCCTCCCCTTGCCTGCGCGTAACCGCTCGATGCTAGTCAGTGCCGCATTCATGTTGGCCGTCGCTGGAGTCAGCATTGATGCAGTTCGTCGACCGAGAGCACAGACCAAGAGTGATGCATGTGCTGCTTCCCGGTGCGGTACTCATCTCTTCACATTCAAATGTCACCAGCATGTCTGCGTGCCTCAATTAAACGCACGCTTTTTCCGAGGAACAGCAAGCCAGCGCCACCCGTCTGTACATCTGCTGCTCATCGTTAATCATGCCGCTAGTTCCATGCCACCCTCCTCTATATAAACCATGATAGATACCGTGGATCCTGTTGGCATAGGTAATCCGGTAGAGATGAGAGAATAGGCCATTACCTGCTCCCTGGCCTAAGGAGCTCGAGCCGCCTTCCATGTCGATGCGGTGGAGGCGGTGATGACGGCGAGATCTAGACGGGGGTGTGGCGGTGGTTCTTCCCGTGAGCACTGCGATTGCCTTAGATCGGAAGGGTGTTTCGGTGAGGAACTAGTGGCACGATGAACCTCGTACCGTGTGCCCCGGCCCCCACCTCTCTATATATCGCAGGTCACAGGGGCCCACCAACCATAAGAGGGTTGGACGCCCCCGATCAGGGCGCGAATAGATCAGGGGTCCGGTGGGCCATTGGGCCCACTCGGTGGAGATCATCCTAACATTCTCCCCCTTGATCTCAACTTTACTTTTAACTTTATACTTTCTAGTTTATTCGTTTCATCGCATATTGGTACATTGAGCATGTCTCATCGTCACAGCTTGATTGCCGATAGAATCATACAGCTACAACATACGTTTTGTTTCTGAAGCCATTAAAAGAACTTTGCAAAAGGTCCAGGGACTTGGCCATATGGGGTGTGCCGACCGTAGTACTCTCCCCCACGATCGGACCTTACTATCTTTATTCTTTTATCATGTTGATTTTCAACTTCAGCTTTGAATATCTTAAACTTATCCAATGCTTCGGATCTTTCTTTGATTGGATAAATATAACCAAAACGAGAGTAATCATCTGTGAATGTTATGAACGAATCATATCCATCCACACTTTTCACCGGAAAAGGTCCACAAATATCGGTGTGGATGACTTCCAGTGTGCTTGTGCTATGAATTGCACCCTTTTTGATCTGTTTGACATACTTTCCTTTGATGCAATCCTCGCATTGTTCTAATTCTGAAAACTCTAACGGAGGAAGAATTTGACTTTTTACTAATCTTTCTATTCTCCCCCTGGAAATATGGCCCAAGCGACAGTGCCATAATTTCGATGAGTCATCAGTTTTTTTTTCTTTTCTTTTGTTCTTTATTCGACGAGGTAGCTTGAGCATTCACATTGGACACATAATGCACTTTTTCACGGAGTGATAGCAAATAAAGCTCATCATGAAGCAAAGCATCACTGACATAAGCGTTATTACACCATATGGCACACTTGCCATGTCCAAAGTAACACTCATAATTGTCTTTATCTAAACAAGAAACACTAATCAAGTTTCTATTACACGAGGGAACAAATAAGACATCACGAAGAAGAAGATTGAATACATCAGCTAACTCCAAAGAGACATCGCCGACAGCTTCAACTTTTGCTTGGACTCCATTAGCCACCTCAATGCATCTTTCTCTTCTTTCCATGGTCCTCGTCGAACGGAATCCCTGTAAAGAGTTTGCAACGTGAACAGTTGCTCCAGAGTCAATCCATCAAGTAGATTTTGAAAACTTTACATACAAGGATTCATTTACAAAGGAAACGATGCCGTTACCTCTCTTTGCCATAACAGACTTCAGCCAAGCAGGGCAGTCCTTCTTGTAGTGCCTTGTCTGCTTGCAGTGGAGACAAGTGTCTTTGTCCACTGGAAAGACCCTCTGCTGATTCTGATGCTGATAGGGTGCTTTTCCATGTGGCTTAGAAGGAGAACCTTTGCCGTTAGGATTATAGTTCTTTTTCTTTTGGTCCTTCACATAGTTGATAGAACAACCATTTGAGGCTTTCAGTCTGTCCTCTTCCTGGACGCACATGGCTATGGTCTTTTCTATGTCCCATTTTTCTGGCGACATGTTATAATTGACAACAAACGTGTCAAACTCTTTGGGCAGCGAGGCCATAATCAGGTGGACGAGGAGCGCAGGTTTGAGCTCCAAGTCTGCATCCATGGGCTTGAGCTTTGCAACCATGTTGCTCATCCTGAGAATGTGCTCTTGAATGCCATGACCACCACCGGTGTAGTTCTCTGTGACCAGCTGTTTTATCAACTGGGTGGCATATGTCTTTGAAGAGCCAATGAACTGACTCTTTATTATTTTCAGCAGCTCCCCCTACAGAAGTGCACTCTGCAATCGAGCCCGTGATGGCGTTCTCGATTGTGTTCTTTATAAATGACATACACTTTTTGTTGGCATTTACCCACTTTTGGTTGCTCAGAGTGTAAGAGAACTCCAATGGAGCATAGTCACTCCTCTTTTTATTCCATGCAGCATCATCATCAGTGGCCTCTCTCACTGGCTCTGTAGGCCTGACCGGCTGTGGTTCATCCACAACCCAGTCAACCTCAGCACAGACAAAGGCCAAATCGACTTTCTTCCTCCACTCGGTGTAATTATCACCTCTGAGTGTCGAAACTTCTTTTAAACAACTCATCAGGTTGAAACCTCCTGAAAATTATGACAACCACATGTGTTAATCTAACGTTGATCAAATTAAACATATAATTGTCTATGCAATTAAACCTATATCACCGTTGGGCAAATAAATAGAAATAAAAGCACCTTTTTAAAAAAAAAACATGGTTATGTCATTAATAACGTTGGTTATAAAAATAACATAATCATATTAATTCTTTTAATCTCTTTAATGTGCTCTTCAAAATAATTCTCTCTAAATTTTATCTCTTTTATAAAAGCACACTTTTAAATATTTACGCAGCGGAAATCATGAACTTTTAATTCACGACAGAAACTTTTCTTTTATAATATAAAAAATTCACGAACTTTATTGTATTTTCTTTTAACAAATATTCATGAACTTTTCTTTTTCTGAAAATATTCTTCTTTTTTAATTTTTAGAAACTTTCTAGAAACTTTTCAACTTTTCTTTTCTGTTTTCTAAACATAATTTTCTTTGGAAATTAATGCTAGAAAAATTATTTAAAACTATGTAGTAGTCTGTCTAAAACTGGACAAAATATAGACAAAAAACCAACAACATAACAGTCAGGCACTCTGGGCCGAAAAAAATGGCCTAGCCACCCAGCCACCGAAGGCCTGCTCTGTTTCTCTCGCGGCTGAGGCCTTATTGGCTTTCGGCCCACCGGCCCGCACCGCTCTAGGGTTTGCATCTGGCCCGTCCGTGGAGATCCGACGGCGCAGCTGGAGAGCCGATGGGGCAAAACCAGCCCCGACCGAAACCCTCGGTCAATTCCCTCCCCCCCACGCCTCTCTCTCTCTCTCTGTCGCTCGAGAGCAGGGGCAGCCCGATCGCCGTCGGGCCTCCTCCGGCCGCCGGCAATGAGCCGGCCCCAGCCACGGCCCTTTCCATACATTTCCCCTCCCCCTGTGCGCACGAGCCTGGTCGAGGCCGCGTTGACCGCGCCTGGCCGCCGCCGCGCGTGCGCGCCTGGCCGCTCCCTCTTCCGTGCCTTTGGCCGCCACGGCGTCGTGGCCTTTCCCCTCGCCGGCTGCGCGTCCACCTCGGGGTGAGCGCGCCGCCGTCGAGCGGTTCGGCTGCGGTGCCCTTTGCCTCTTTTTTTTCTTTTCTGTTTCGGATTCGATCCGATCTGGTTTGGGGAGGGTTCTTTGTCCCACTGTGACCGGCGTGGCCGGTGGACTTTTCTTTGCCCCGTGAGGGGTTGTTCTTCGTCCCGGTGCCTCGGCTTGCCGATGCGCGTCGGGGTCGAGAGGAACGGCGCGGCCATGGTGGCGGCGCATCTTTGTAGTGGGAGGTTCTTTTCTGTCTTTGCCTTGGATTGCAACCGAAAAAGACCTATGCCTAACCCAGCTGATACCATTGATAGATACTGTGGATGCTGTTGGCATAGGTAATCCGGTAGAGATGAGAGAATAGGCCATTACCTGCTCCCTGGCCTGAGGAGCTCGAGCCGCCTTCCATGTCGATGCGGTGGAGGCGGTGATGACGGCGAGATCTAGATGAGGGTGTGGCGGTGGTGCTTCCCGTGGGCACTGCGATTGCCTTAGATCGAAAGGGTGTTTCGGTGGGGAACTGGCGGCACGGTGAACCTCGTACCGTGTGCCCCGGCCCCCACCTCTCTATATATCGCAGGTCACAGGGGCCCACCAACCATAAGAGGGTTGGGCGCCCCCGATCAGGGCGCGAATAGATCAGGGGTCCGGTGGGCCGTTGGGCCCACTCGGTGGAGATCATCCTACCAAACCACAGGTCCGGCTATAGTTGCATCCAACATCCTCCGCTCTCTTCATCCTCTCACCATGCTCGCCATGGCCTCCTCGAGCTCCAAAGCCATCTGGGAGAGCCTTTCATCCGAGCACCAAAAAGAAGATCGCCACTATTGTTGTTGGTAGGCAGACGGAAGCCGGCACTGTGGACGTCCCAATGAAGGATACGGTCGAGGACAAGCCAATGCCACCCTCCTCAACGATCGATGCCAGCATTAGCATGGGCGAGGCTCATCCCCACAACATGGCATGTTGGCGGAGGAGCAGGTTGTCGCATTCCGACAGGTGTAGGCGGACCACGCCAGCAACCTCCGCCTCCTCGACGAGCACCGACGTACTCAGGAGCTGCTCGCTGCTGTCAGATCTATCGTCTCGGACATGGACGTGCCCAAGAAGGAGGTGCTACTTGAGTCCTACCATTCCACCCATGAGATCCACCACGATCACTGGCAGTACCGCCAACATTAGGTGGAGTTAGATGCCACCTATAGGGAGATGTTGAGGTGGCGGGTGAGATATTGTATAAGAGCGAGGACAAGAAGGACATTGCCAGCTCCGTCACGGTTGCGCCCCGCCCCCATGACAACAAAGCCAGCACACGCGCGAACGCAACCGACAATGAGGAAGAGTAGAGCATGAGGGGTCGCCGGCGCTCGGGTCCCAGAAAGGCCAACGCTCATCCCCTCCTCTTTTTTTTAGGAGAACCAAACCAAGCTTAATGGACTCAACACCGTCGGCAGATTAGCCGCTTGGCGACAACATGAAGACGGATAGTTTCAGCTCTCTAGGCTCATGGCTACGGATGGAAAGACTGTCGAGGCAAGGCGGAAGCTTTTATTTCGCGGTGCTCACGCTCGGTCGGACCTTGTTTCGAACAAATGCGGAAGCGAATTTGTGGCTCATCCTTGAAAATGCCGTAAGAGCATCTACAGCCGGACGCCTCAAATGACCCCTCCTACGCTCGCGGACGCGTCCGATTAGTGACCGGACAGGAGAAAGAAGAAGAAAAATGACCCAACCGGACCCCTTATATCATCCCTATACGCCCGGGTTGTCCACGAACCCTCATATCCATCTCAAATATGGGAAGGATACGAGGGTTCGTGGACGCGCAGGGGCGCAGCCGGTCAGTTCGCCACGTAGGACGTGACCCCACCCGGACCACCTTTTTCTTTTCTTTATTCATTCTTTTCTTTCTCTCTCCTCCTCTCCGCCAATCATGTGCAAATGACCGGACATATAAGGAAGAAAATAAAAAATATGAATGAGCGAACAGACAAATAAAGAATACGCCCGGTCACTGACCGAATGCGTCCACGAACATTTAGTGGGGTTATATTTGCGATGTCCGGATGAAGACGCTCGAATACATTACACTCGCGAGACCGTGGTCCGATGGAATTGCTGTAGCATGGACACAAGTTCAACCTCGTACGGTACGTGCCACCAATGATAATGCATGTGTATAATTTTTTTTATTTATAAAATGTACTGTACGTGGCTGGGTGTCTGGCCGTGGATCTGTTGAGCCGCGTCCGTGCATTCCGATCGCGGCACGGTACGGAGCAGACATTTGCATCGAACCGCCGCAGCCGCCGTGATCCCGAGGTCAGCGCCACCGGTCCACGTGGGCGCACCCACCACCCTTCCTTCCTTCCCACTCGTCAGTGAGACGCGCAAGGCAAGGCAAAGGAGAAGGCGAATTCGACCTTCCTCCGGCCGTCTCGCTTATAAGTAGCCGCACACGCCCTGGCCGGCGGCCTCGAGCCCACGCCCTGTCGCCGCCGCCGCCTTTGGGCACCACACCGCACCAGCAAGTCACCAGCTGTTTCTAGTTCTACCGCCATTCGTCGCCGACCGCAGCTACCCGCGCACCGCTTCCTTCCTCCGCCGCCGGCGACGCCGCGCGTTCGTATCACCGGTACGTATGCACGACTCTCCCGTCCATCCGTCCGTCCACGGCTAGGTTTGGTTTCTATCTAGGTAGTACTCCTTCCTCCTTGCCGCCTGCCCTGGTCGTCATCAGATGCTTCCCGGAGGACGGACGGATGGCCGCCATTCTTCGCAAGAACAAATAAACGCGGCGAGCTTCCCCGGCGGTTCCTGTTCCATTTCACGATTTTGCAACCTCGTGCTGCACATGAAAAGTAGTCGCCCCAGCCCCACGTGCCCTCGCGTGATTGACTCTCCACGTCCACGAGCGGAGTGATTCCCTTTCGAGTTTCTTATGCCAAAATTCTTATACAAACTTGAGTTGACGTCTTTGTAACAACAAGTTTTTTTAGAGTTCTTTAAAGTTCTTATACACCATTTTCAAGTTTACTTTTTTGGAGAAAAATCTGTGTAAACTTATACATATTCGCAATGGATCAATAAAATTTCGTTCAAAATATTATTATTTGCAAGCTGCACAAAAAACGAATCCCTGCCCAACGAAAAAATGGCCCCGAAAAGTGAAAATCCCTGTCCTCCGCTGCCCCCTGTCTTCCGTTTGCACTTTTCGACCCCGTACGGCGTTTCTGTTGGCAGGTTGTCCACAAATGCTGCCAACTTCTTTCTGGTCAAAGTAAAACTAAGCAAATAGATTTGCTACTCACGGTTAAGCCATCCGATCCGATGCCTATTTTGCATATAATAGTTGAGATTATTTCTTTCATCAGCTCATGGATCTACTGAGGAATCCCTTCAAAGGAGTGGTCGCAGATATCAAAGGGAGAGCGCCTTGGTACAAGGACGACTGGCTTGCAGGGCTGCGAGCTGGCTTCGGGTGACCTTTCTTGTATTTTGTAAACAATCCGAACCAGATCATTTTTAACATGTTTGCTTAGGGATTTGCTTATGCTGCTTCCGTTCAATGTTTGCCAGGATATTGGCACCTACCATGTACATATTCTTCGCCTCTGCGCTCCCTGTCATTGCATTCGGAGAGCAGCTCAGCAACGAAACAAGTAACCCAAATTTTAACATGGTCTTGGCCCTCTGCATTTTTCTGATCATGCATTTGTTTTCAATCAAATTTCAGTTTATTCAAAACAAAAAATTGAGAACCCATTGGCAATAGTTTTGTTCGCATACAAAATTAAACTTGATTTAGTTTGTTTGGTTTTTTAAGCCACACACAATTTGTTTGGCTCATACATCTATAGACCATATTTAGTTTGTTTTTCTAATACGCTAGAATCTTTCAAATATGTCAGCTCTTTGTACTACCGGAAGTACATGATTATTACAATGTTTCATCTCCAAAAAATACGTGTTGTAATGGGATAGGTGTTTAGTCACCTAGGCTTATTTTCGCCGGTTGTGGCACCTTTTATTTTCTTACCTTTTTACAGCTTTATTTGAGCTTGTCTTAGACTACAGAACTATTTGTTGTTTTATTAATAAAAGGCTGCATGCATTAATTGATGCCGAGGTCGGGCCTTTCTTCCTTTTCCAAAAAAATATATCTCCAACAATGTATTAATCGAAGGATCCAATTTAATATTTTTCACAATAAAAACATCAACAATCAAAGGCCAAGATTCACTACTACTCTTACCACTCTATGGGTAAGAAGGACCATTGTAAAACTACCCAACAAGTAAATGCTTTCCCTCTTAATTACCACACTCTGCTACACATGGGGAAGTTTGAATTTTCACTCAATCTCTATAGCTAATATGTGATCTATTTCAGATGGTATTCTCAGCACAGTTGAAACTTTGGCATCTACTGCGATATGCGGGATAATACATGCGATTCTTGGAGGGCAGCCGATGATGATCGTTGGAGTCGCGGAACCTACTATTATCATGTATACATATCTCTACAACTTTGCCAAGAAGCAGCCAGGTCTGGGAGAACGGCTATATTTGGCTTGGGCTGGATGGTACGTAGTAGGCACTAAAACAGATTCCACCCCCAGGATGTGGATAGATTTGATGCTGTAAACGTAAATGCATTCTCTCTCTTGACATCCAGGGTCTGCATTTGGACTGCCATCATGCTGTTTCTCCTCGCAATGTTCAATGCCTCCAATGTTATAAGCAGATTCACGAGGGTTGCTGGAGAACTTTTTGGGATGTTGATCACCGTTCTCTTCCTGCAAGAAGCTATCAAGGTATGCTATCATGTCTAGCAAATTAATCATACTCCCTACAATCCATATTAATTGTCGCTGATTTAGTATAATCGGAGATTGTAGTTATTTTCACGGTGCAGAGGATACTTAATACGGGCACCATCTATATGTTGCAGGGAATCGTGAGTGAGTTTAGTATGCCGAAAGATGCTGAGATCTCTGACAGAAATTCGCCAATATACCAGTTCCAGTGGATATATGTCAATGGCCTGCTTGGTGTTATCTTCTCAATTGGCTTGCTATACAGTGCACTCAAGACTAGGCGGGCAAGGTCATGGCTATATGGCATAGGTTTGTCACATGTTTACGACATTTATCTTGTTGTGTTTATCTATTAGTTCAGTTTAAACCGATCGAACTCTCTGCCATGTTCACTGATCATCTCGCCATTGGGTTATCATTTGCAGGATGGCTTAGGAGCTTCATCGCTGATTATGGTGTCCCTCTCATGGTGATCGTGTGGACAGCGTTTTCGTACGCACTACCGAGCGGTGTCCCTTCTGGAGTACCTAGGAGGCTATTCAGTCCACTACCTTGGGAGTCTAGTTCACTGGGGCATTGGACCGTAGCAAAGGTATCAAGTCAAATTACTCGTGGTTTTAGATAAGTAGATATTATTCATGGTCTTCGTAGTCAAAACTTAGTAAAGCTTATATTGCTTGACTGGTTCTCATGAATGTTTTTTTTCTGGGGTTTATTTTCAGGATTTGTTTTCAGTCCCTCCAGCGTATATATTTGCAGCCATCGTGCCTGCTTTGATGGTTGCAGGACTTTACTTCTTTGATCATAGTGTAGCTTCACAGTTGGCTCAGCAACAGGAGTTCAATTTGAAGAAACCTTCCGCCTATCATTACGACATTTTGGTACTTGGATTCATGGTACGTCTAAATAATTCTATTTGCAGACTCTTCTTTTGTACCATGTCTTGTAATGATTTTCTTAAGAACATATAACAACCAACTATATATGCTATTGATAAGTACGACAATATATTTTTATTGCTCGCATGCATCATAACAATGCAAAAGCCGGGAGTTTGAACCTCCTTTTTGAAAGAAAAGAACAAATATAAGAATGTGGATTAGTATGGAGGGGTGATAGGAGGCTAGCATATACACCGCCCTCCCCGTCTATGTCCGATACCTGACTACATTTTAACTACAAATTCCGATGTACAATGTCATGTTTCCTTCTCATAGTATATAAGTGAATGGTGCAGGTCCTAATATGCGGTGTGATTGGCATTCCTCCAGCAAATGGAGTACTTCCTCAGTCTCCCATGCATACAAGAAGCCTTGCTGTCCTGAAGGGGCAGGTCAGTGAAATTTAGAATGATTTGCATCATTTGCTGCAATAGTCAGCGTTGCTCACCCCTCTTCTCTTTTTTCTGTCAATTTAGTTAATGCGCAAAAAGATGCTTCAAACTGCCAAAGAGGGCATGTCGAACCGTGCAAGCAGTTTGGAAATCTATGGCAAGATGCAGGAAGTGTTCATTGAAATGGAGAGCGAACAGAATGTGAGCCCTTCATTAATCTTTGTTCTCTTACTAAAAAAGCGCCCTTTATAGGTGGGAAATGTCATGCACAACGCATCAAGTTTTCTTGTAGCAAATGCTATCGCACCAGTTGCCAAAATGGCCTTAAGGTTAAGTCATGCATGTAGTTCCCTCGGCATCCTTCTTTTTTTGATAGAACGATATGTGAGATATTCACATGCATTAGTTTCTTTCAGGAAATATGAGTGTTGTCCCTCAAGCAATTAAATATTGAGTGTTAATATTTTCAATTAATTTTATAAGAATATCATAAAGTAATCATAAAAAACTGTCCTGCAGGTTAATTCTGTTGGCAAGGACTTGAAGAGCTTGAAAGACGCTGTGTTGCGTGAAAGCGACGATGATGGAAAATTGGCTCTAGAATTTGATCCAAGAAAACATATCGAAGAACATTTGCCCGTCCGCGTGAACGAACAGAGACTAAGCAACCTGTTGCAATCCTTACTGGTTGGTGGCTGCGTCGGAGCTATGCCGGTTATCAAGATGATACCAACTTCGGTCCTCTGGGGTTACTTCGCGTACATGGCCATTGATAGCCTACCCGGGAACCAGTTTTGGGAAAGGATACAACTTTTGTTCGTTGGAGCAAGCCGGCACTACAAGTAATATCTACTTTCTCCGTCCATAATATAAGAGCGTTTTTTATGCTAGTGTAGTGTCAAAAACGCTCTTATATTATGGAACGGAGGGAGTATTCTACATCTATTCACCTCGTTTGGTTTCTTTAAGATTCGAGGATTATATAACAGATTGCACTAACAGCCGCTTGTAAACATTGCAGGGTTTTGCAAGGTCCCCATGCATCTTTCGTGGAGTCAGTGTCTTCAAGAACAATATATGTCTTTACGATCTTCCAAATTGTGTATTTTTTGATATGCTTCGGCACAACATGGATACCAATAGCTGGGATCCTCTTCCCGTTGCCTTTCTTCGTCATGATTCTCATCAGGCAGTACCTACTCCCCAAGTTTTTTGAGCCCAATGACTTGCGGGAACTGGACGCGGCTGAGTACGAAGAACTTGAAGGGGTCCAACATGAACACACACTGGTATATATATAAGTTCAGCTTGTGTCTTGGATAACCTTTTGTTTTCTCGTTCCATTCTCTGCAGCGCCCAACGCCCCAAGGTGTCCGTCATCCATTCTTAATCTGAAACTTTTGGTTCCTTGCGCAGGAGGAAGATGGCTCGATTTCAGGAAGCTGTGACGGCAGGATTGACGCTGAAATATTCGATGAACTCACAACACACCGTGGGGAGCTGAAGCACAGGGTTGTAAGCCATCGTGAAGAAAGGCACCTTCAGGTCCATTCAAATGTCGTTCAGCCAAGCGTGTGAAGATAGAACAATGATAGAGCAATGGTGAGGACCCAGTGTTTCCTGATGATTCTATCAAAATGAAGAGGGAAAACCTTAGGCATCATTTCTCTGGCGAATACACAATTATCGTTCACTGATATGCGTTGTACTGTAGTATATGGCTTTCCCATAAGGCATAGGCTAATTTAGCAATGAGAGCAGCAGATTGAAGAAGGTATTGGATATGAAAGGGGAACTTGTTGGAATAGACATGGCGAGGACTAGAAAGATTAGCCCATTTGGTATTGCCGCAAAATGGCTGCTCTGTGACCTGTTGTTGCATGTGTGTGCTTAGCTTGCTCTACCTGAGCGTACAAGGTTGAAAATATTGCATGACAATCTATGGATGATGTGTGTTCTGGCTGTAATTTTGGCGCCTTTCACGCTTTCGTCGCAGTTTGGATCGGCTTCCAGTTTTGCTTGTGTGTATAAGTTCATTACGTTTTGCTTCAACTCGATGGAGCAAAATGGTTTTGATTTAATTGGCATGTGCTTATTAACATGAGGTGCTAATTACTAATAGAATGGCTTCAATTTTGATTGACATGTCTTCGGAAATAGAGGGAATCGTCGTACCCAATTGAGGGTGACAAGTACGTGTTAAATAAGCAGGAGCCGATCCTGAAATGTGCATACAATATAGTTGAGATTACAACTTACAACCCAAAGGATAGAGATAGACTAGATCTTTTGTTACATGAGATAAACTCTACGTTTAACTACCTCTCAAAGATCTACGAGTCCATCATAGCCACGCCATCCTCTGTCGTGTACACAACATATTTAACATCCTACCTTAATCACAACTTAGACAAGTTGAGATTACACTTGAATTCTTCAAAGCTTCCTCTGGACAATGCCTTTGCAAATTCATTTGCAACTTGATCTCTAGAGTGTATGAATTGAATTTCTAATTGCTTTCTAGGAACTCGTTCTCTAAAATGAAAGTCTATTTCAATGTTCTTTGTTCTAGCATGAAAAACTGGATCAGCAGATAAGTATGTGGCGTCAAGATTATTAAACCACAAACATGGAGATTAAGTACGTTTTATACCAAGTTTCTTTAGCAAGGACTGAACAAATAACCTCCAATGTGGCATTTGCCAATGCATTGTACTCTGCTTCTACACTTGACCTAGATACAATAGCTTGTTTCTTTGCACACCATGATATCAGATTGGGTCGAAAGAATACTGCAAAACCAACCGTTGAGCGTTGGCATCTAAGTATCCTGCCCAATCAGAGTAAGAAAATGCACCGACAAGAATAGATGGTGACTTATTGAAGGTAAGTCCAGTATTCAAGATATTTTTTTAACATGTCTAACTATGCACATGGCAGCAGTACATGAACAGGGGTGGGTGCATGAAGAAACTGTCATACTTTATTAACAACAAAGGAAATATTTGGTCCTGTAAGAGTCAAGTACTGGAATGCACCTACCAAGCTTCTATAGTTGGTGTTGTCCTCTTGATTCAAGGGATCTCCTTGTGTGAAAGACAATTTTCAAAGCTGGACAATGGAGTTGGTGATAGCTTACGTCCCTCCAAGCCAACTCTCTTTACTAGATCAGTTGCGTATTTTTCCTGGGCGAGGTGAAGGTCATCTCCATGTTTCTTCACCTCAATGCCTATGAAGAAATGTAAGTCTCCTAGATCTTTGAGAGCAACTCAACACTCAGATCTATCAACAATTATGTCACTACCTCATTAGATGAACTTGTAATAATGATGCCATCAACATATATAAGAACAAATACAGATGTATTTGGCTTGTTGTAAATAAACATTGAGGTGTCAGCCTTGGAAGGGGTAAAACCAATTGCTTACAATTTTTGACTAAGACATGAGTACCATGCTCAAGGGGTCTATTTCAGCCCATGTATAGCTTTATCAAGCTTGCACACATGAAAGGTGACTTTTTATCCTCAAACCCAGGAGGTTGTTTCATGTAAACTTCCTCCTTCACAACATCATGAGGAAACATGTTCTATACATTTAGCTACCTAAGACTCCGTCCCCTAAAAACAACAATGGACAAAACAAGACGAATGATGGCCACATTTACGACTGAACTGAAAGGTCTCCTCATAGTTTACCGAAAAAGGCTTTCGCCCTGCTTTATAGATAAAGCAACCACCACAAGCAAGAGTATGACAACGTTACAACCCACACACCCAAAGAGTTCAACACCAACAAGTACGAATGGGTTCTGCTGGGGGCACAGCTCAACAAGCCCACAAAAAGAGAAAAGAAAACCGGGCCACCATGTGCCCGGGAGACGCGTACAACATCGCGTCTAGTCCGGCTCGGGAGGTGGCGGAGGGAGCGGCGGCGCCAAGCAGATAGCCATCGTCTGGAGATCAGCGATGAGGGTGTTGATGGCGTCCTGGTCCTGGTGACGGCTAAGCGGCTGCCAGAGCTACATAAAACCACACATTTTGAAAACGACGTCAGAAGCGCGACGAAGAGGAACTCGTTGGATCACCAACTTATTGCGCACCGTCCAGAGGGTCCATGCAAGGATCGCATTGACCAGCCACCTAATGTGGCGTAGCGATTGAAGGGAGGACTGGACCTCGGCGAATAAGTCTGGGAAGTTGTAACAGCACCAACTCACGCCTAGGAGTTCCCGAAGGCAGCTCCAGAGAAACTGGGCGGATACGCAAGAGAAGTATATGTGGTTGGAGTCCTCAGCAATATCGCGGAGGGGGCAGAGTCCATCACCCGGACCATTCCGCTTAAGCACCTCCACACCGTAGGGAACACGGCCACGAATCCACTGCCAGAGGAAGATCCAAATCTTCAGAGGCAGCCTGATCGTCCAAATCAGATCGAAGGCCGCGGGGTCAGGAGAGGGAGCAATGGCATGGTAGAGCGACTTCGTGGAGAAGTATCTCGATGGTTCCAGGCGCCAGGAGAGTTGGTCGGAGGGTCGGTCCAGGGCGGGCTCATGGAGCGCAACCATCTCCAGGAGGTCCAACCAAGCGCGTTGGTCCTCGGGACCGACAGCGGGTGTGAAGTCCAACCGCCCAAGATACGACAGAGCGGTAGCAACCGAGATCCTATCATCCACCGCGATGGAGAATAGGTTCGAGAATCTCTCCGCGAAAGGCTCGGGTCCGGCCCAAGATCATACCAGAAGAGGGTGGATGAGCCCTAGCCAACCTCAATAAAAGTCAGGAGGGCAATGTTCATGCGTTTAGACGACATGATCCCAAGGCCACCCTGGTCGCGAGGTCGACATATATCAGCCCACCGAACCATATGGTACTTCTGTTTATCTCCGGCGCCAGCCCAGAAGAATCTGGCCAGGATCGTATCAATCTCATGTTGCAAAGTCTCGGTCAGGCTATAGAAAATCATAATGAACAAGAGCAGGTTGGAGAGGGAGGAGTTAATGAGGATCGTCCGAGCTGCCGAGGACAGCCATCGGCCTTGCCATGGCTCAATACGGTGATGGAGCTTGAGCACCGCTGGCCGGAGGTCGGCAATGGACGGGTAAGCGTCACTAATGGGGATCCCCAAATAATAAGTGGGGAAGGTCCCCAGCGGACAGTTCAGTCTGTCAGCGATACTCCTACTCGCCTCCGGAGAGTATCCCATCACCATCACCTCGCTCTTGTCGAAGTTAATCTTCAGCCCGGACATTTGCTGGAAGCAGAGCAGAAGGAATTTGAGGTTTTTAATATCGTCATCAGATCCTTGGACCATGATGATGGTGTCATCAGCGTACTAGAGGAGGGGCACACCCTGGCCATGGACAAGGTGGGGTACAAGGGCCTGGATGTGGCCGGCGGCCTTAGCCTTATCCAGGATGTATGCCAAGGCGTCGGCCACCATGTTGAATAGGAAGGGGGAAAAGGGATCACCGTGCCTAACCCCACAGAGGGTGAGGACGTAGGGGCCAATTTCCCCAATGATGTTGACCGCAGTCATGCCAGACGAGACCAGCAGCATGACCCAGGTCACCCATCGGTCATCAAACCCCTTCCGTTTAAGCACCTCCTGAAGGAAGGGCCAACTAACCGTGTAGTAGGCCTTATGGAAGTCGATCTTGAGGAAGAACGCCTGGAGGCGTTTGGTGCGGACCTCATGAAGGACTTCGTGGAATGCCAGGACCCCATCCAAAATATATGTATCGCAGATGAAGGCCGACTGGTTCGGGTGGGTGACGCGGTCGGCCAAAGAGGTCACCCTATTGGTGTACCCCTTGGCCAGGATACGAAAGATCACATTGATCACCGTAATGGGACGAAACTGGTGGATGTCCGAGGCGCCAGTGAGCTTGGGGACTAGGGTGATGATCCCATAGTTGAGGCGGTGGAGGTCAATGGAACCCGCGTAGAATTCCTCGAACAAGGCCATCACCTCCAGCTTAATGGCACCCCAGAAGGTCTGGAAGAACTTAACTGGAAGGCCATCAGGGCCCGGGGCAGACAAGGGGTGCATTCCTTTGATGGCCAACCAAACCTCTTCCTCGAAGAATGGGGCCGTCAAGGCGGCGATGTCTGCAGGAGAGACGCGTTGGGACTCATCCCAGAAGTCAGGCGCCAAGGAGAGGCCACTCCTAGGAGGAGGGGAGAAGGGAGCCTTATAAAAATCGTCCACATGCGCCCGGATATCGGATGGACGTTGGAGAAGGGTCTCACCATCCCAAAGCAATGGGATGGTATTACAGCGGCGATGGCCATTAGCAATGGCCTGGAAATAGGACGTATTGGCGTCGCCCTGGAGAACCCACTTCTGGGTTCCCCTAAGACGCCAGTACGCCGCCTCATTAGAGTAGATGGTCAAGAGCTGATCCTCAAGGTCATATCGGAGCATCCATTCGTCAGGAGATATGCCCATCGAGTCCTCCCGCATGTCGAGAGCCTGAATGTCTGTGAGGATGGATTGTTTGCAGGCTCGCAGGCCCCTTCTGAGGTTTGCACCCCATCCCTTCATGAACTGTCTAGCCCGCTTAGCACAAAAATGCCAATGGTCCACAGCCGAGGTAGACCGATGGGGTGCACCCCGGGCCTCCGCCCACCGGGCGCGGACCGCATCCGAAAAGCCTACTTGGTTGATCCAGAAGGATTCAAAATGGAACCGAGGAGGCGGAGGGGGGCGATCGTTGGCAGAAGAGAGGAGCAGCGAGACATGGTCCGAATCAATGCGGGTGATCGCTCGGAGAGAGGTGAGGGGGCATCTAATATCCCAATCAGGGGATACCAGGACACGGTCCAGCATCGAGCACGTCGGGGAGGCCTGGCGGTTGGTGCACGTGAAGCGAGCCCCGACCCGCTCGATCTCACAGAGGCTCGGCGATGCAACTGTTGAACATCTGCATCCTGGGGAAGTCGATAAGGTCGTTGTTCTTATACTCAGCAAAACGGATAAGGTTGAAATCACCTCCTACCACTACCGGCAGGGGAGCTGCCGAGACCTTCCTTGAGAGTTCTGCAAGGAAGGTCGCAGAGCGGCGGTGGTTCGCCGGTTCGTAGACTATAACGATCTCCCATTTTAAGTTAATAGCCCGCTCGAATATCTCTATACTAACATAAAATTCACCCCGGTCCATGCTCCCTACCTCGAAGGAGGCATCCTTGACTCCGAGAAGGATGCCTCCCGAGTGACCAGAGCTCCCACTAGAAGGGAGCCAGTGCCAGGCGAACAGGTGGGTGCTAAGGCGCTCCAGCTCTGAAAGCGAGAACTCAGAGCGCGTGGTATCTTGAATTGCCACAATGTCGATTCGTTCATCTCTCATGTACTCGATGAGCTGTCGGCATCGGCCCTCATGGCCGAAGACACGGATATTCCAAAAGAGTGTCCGCATCAGGGCGCCATTGGGGGGCTGCTTGACCCCAAGACACGTGATGCACTCTAAGCACGAAGCGCAGTGGTACGGGAGCGGGTGCAGCCCCTGATGACAGCAGCCGCGGCAGGCGGCTGCAAGATGGGGGTCTCACTAGGAGCCGAGGGTGGGGGAGGCTAGACGAGCATGAGTCTCGGCCAACCGCCCATCCAGAATTTCCTGAGCCTGGATCACCACAATCTAAACTAAGGGGGAGGGGGGCGACCACTCCTCGGAAAACGATCGCTGAGTCCCCTGCGACCTTCGCTAGCCGGCCAAGCGAAGAGGACTTGAGGGTGGAAAAGGAACAAGCAGAGGAGCTAGCTGGAATGACTGGAGTACCTAGCTTGAGGTTGCGGGCAGCAGCCCGCCACTTCGTGCGCTCCGGGATGGGCAGGGCAGGGCTCCCAAGAGGCCGTCCGCGTCGATCCTGGCACTGCGGCAGGCCGAGACCATTGGAATCGAGGTGGACCTACCCCTCCCGGCGTACGCGGCCATACGGGGCGGTGGGGGTGAGCCGTCAACGGTGTGGACACCACCGAAGGCCCCATCGCTGCAACCTCAGCCGGGGTGGAGGGGCAAGCGAGAGTGGAGCAGACGGAGAGGAGAGCTGAAGTAGACGGCGGAGGAGGGTCTTGAGGGGAGGCCGGCCGGCCATGGGGGGAGCCGGGAGCCCCCACCTCGCCCGGGAAGGGGGCATCCAGCACCAGGACCGAGTCGGCCGAGGAAGCCTGGTCCGCCGAAGAGTCCGCAACGGTCAACAGAGAGGCCGGCGGGGCCAGCGAGGCTGGGACATCCGGGTCCGTCGGTGGGCCCTCCATGGGCAGCGGGAAGGGAGGAGGGGCCGGCAGCGAGGCCGGGATCACCACAGCAGTCTGGAGCACGGGAGGGGAGCAGCATGCGGTGCCGAGGCAGGAGAGTGGGGGGAGACGCCGAGAGCACCACTAGACCCACGCTAGAAACATCGCTTCCCCCAAATGCACCGTCAGGGGAACCCCCAGCCCTGAGGGGAAGAGGGTCAGATATGCCAGCTGGCCCCACCAAGTGGGCCATCGGTAGCGCGGGGAGGAGGAGGAGCTGGCTTCGAGAGCCTTGGCCTCCTAGGTTTCCACCCCGAGAGGAGGAGGCACAGCCTGGCCCGAGGGGGAAGGGGGGATGCTGTCCTCGGAGGCATCAGGGTCGTCATCGGCATGGGAAGGGCGCCTGTGGCGGCCATGGTAGTCGTCATTCTCGCCCTGACCACCACCCTCGGGCCCGTTGTCGGAGTAGCGGGGACGGCCCACATGGTTAGGCGGTTCAGGGGAGACCCTGATGTCGAAGCCCTCTTCGTTGAAGAAGATCATGGTCACTACACGGAGCTTGGAGGAGTCCAGGCATTTGACCTTAACCCGGACATCCTCCTCTTTGCGCAGGGAGAGCTCGTCAACCACCACCACTATACCCAGGAAACTGGACATACTGCGGATGACTTGCTCCTTCCGAGCGATGTCAGACAGCCCCGACACGAGGATCCACGCCGTGTCCAGGACCGCAACTGCCATGGCATCGTGAGTGGGCATCAAGATGTCAACCACCAGCTTGTGCAGGGCAAGGGTGAGGTCACCGCTCCCTATGCCATAGCCAAAGCTGGCCGCATCCGGGAAGATCACAGTGAACTGGTTGGCCACAGTCGGCGTGACCCGCCAGCCCCACTAGCAACAGTAGAGGTGGTTGTGCTCGGCCTCCAGCATTTCCAGCGTTGTCGCACCCTCACCAATGACGGACACAATCGGCAAAAGGGACGGGACCGGTGAGGAAGAGACCGACATCTCGATGTGGAAGAAGCCGAGGCTTTCGATACCATGGCCATACATCATGAGTTCCTTTGTCACCGGGCGGTCCGGACAGAGGAAGGCGGGATGACCAGGGTCCTTGCAGAGGTAGCATCATGGCAGGTTGGAGCAGGCCACCTAGGAGTGACCAAAGATCCCACAGTTGAAGCACTGGACACGATTCGTCCCGGTGGCCTTGGGGCCCAGAGCCGGACCACGCTGGGTGGCAGGGCCAGTGCCTAGCGCATTGCCATTGGCGGCGGCATGACTCTGGCTATGGCGCTTCTTCTTCTTCGTAGGCCCTTGGTGTCCGCGGGGAGCACCCGTGCCTCCGGCATGTGCCATTGAAGGAGGGAGTTGGGGGTTGGAGCGAGGCGGTTGGTAGCACGGAGCCGCAGCCAGAGGGGGCGACGACTATGGAGCACGGAGGGGTGGAGTCCGGCCAGTCCGCCCCGAAGAGAGGCTTTGGCCCCGCCGACCAGCCAAGGACATCGAGCGGCAGTGGTCGTAGCGACGCTCGGTCGGGGAGCGAGAGCGGTCTCGGTCACGACGGATAGGGCGGGCCGACGAGCGGCTCTCCGGGGAGGTAAGAGCTCCACGCCGGGGAGCGGTGGCCGTCACGGGAGGAGAGGTTGTGGCGAAGGTCCTCCTCCCAGCGGACGGCCTCAGGGGAGGGGTGGGGGTCGCAAGCCTTCGAGCGGCGCTTGTGGCAGTCGCCCCCATTGTCCCACTCCCGGGGCATGGCTGGGGCAGCCGCCGGAGATGGGGAGTGTCGGGGAAGGGGGCCGATGGGTGGGGAGGGAGTAGGCGGCACGAACGGGGGGGAAGCTCTCGAGCGAGGTGGCGGATGGGAGAGGGGAGACCCTCGGGGGAGCCAGATGAGGCTCGGAGCGAGGGAGGGCAGGGGCGCCACCGCAAGCACAGGGGGGCCAAGGGGCGGCTCGGAGCCGATTGGGGGCGGAGCTAGAACGAGGAAGATCCAAACTTCGCGAGGAGTGGGTGGAACGGCGAGGGGGACGCCACGCGAGAGCTGGGACGGGCGGCCGGCGGTAACAACGGAGTGACGGCGGGCCGACGCAGCAAGGGCCGACGCCAGTTGGTCTGTGGAGGGACGACAGCGGACCGGTTGTACCCGTGCCACGCCCAGCGACGGCGAGGCCCCTCCTCGTACCAGGCGGCGCCCTCTCCCACGGGCGGCCGAGCGGTGCTCGGCGGCTGAGCACACTGGCGGGACCGCGAGACAGCGGCTGAGCCGCAGTCCGCGCTGGACCCCACCGAGTGGCTGCGGGGAGAGGGGGCCTGCATGCCGGATGTAGGGAACACCGGTCCCCCAGGTCGTCTTCCTCGGAGATGTCGGCCCAACAGGGGCGGGAGGGCGCGGGGGTGGGATCCAGCTGGGATGGGAGGGGCACGGTCGATGGCGCAGGCGAGGGGGCGGACGGTGCAGACCGCCGGGGGGCTTGGGGGGGAGCACGGGGCTGGCCGGAGCGGTCGCCGGCGCGTGGGCACTCGGGGTGATGGCAGGGTCGCCAGCGTCTGCCATCTCTCCATCCATTTAAGCGTCGTCCTCATAGTTTAGACCATATCTTTGCTTAAGGCCCTTAGCAACGAGCCTAGCTTTGTAGCGATCTATAGTTCAGTCAGATTTTCTTTTAATTCTGAAAACCCACTTACAATCAATCAAATTTTTACTAGCCATGGGGAGACTAGATGCCATGTATTGTTTCTCTGAAGGGCCATGTGTTCTTCTTCCATAGCCTTTCTCCATATTGCATCAACAAGTGCCCCTTGAACCGTATCGGGCTCACCTGTGGAACAACCCAAATCAAATTTTGTGATATTCTTATAATTTGTAGGTTAAATTAGTGCCTTTTGATGTTATGTACGTAGTTGTGTGGATTGCACAGCCGTAGGCTGCACCGAAGATCCTGCGTCATTACCCCCTACAGCACCAGATCTCGAAGTTGCTTCTCTTGTAACGAATTTGGGCGCTGAGAATCTTCTGTGGCTGGCAGAGACTATGTCGGTGAAGAATGTGATGCAGAAGATCTAGGACCAGAACCTATCAGCACTGATGAAGTGGGTCGGGACGGATCAACCGCAGGCCCCGCACCGGACGTCGTGCGGCTGTCGTGTGGCAATCGTGCGGTTGGCACTGCCAACGCTCTACGTATCTAGCGCTAAGGGCGTGGATCCAATCGGGCTGAAGCGTTGTTGCGGCGCAAATCCTAAGGAGGATTTCGTTGAAGGGGATTCATGGTGCCTTTAGGGACATGCAAAAAAATCTAAGATGGATTTCTCGATGAGGGGTTTTAATTATTGAGTGACCAATGTGACGGATCCTCATACCTTCTCCGTTTGTAGCATGTATTTGATCGGGGCCGTGGTATTTCTCCCTCATGGTCACCTTCTCTAGTTCACCCGTGATGTGGTTTGTAGCACCACTGTCCATATACCAGTTGGTGTCCGCCCCCTATGATGCAGCAGGACCGTCAGATATCTTCTCGTCTTGGGTTGAGTTGTCATCATTCTCAAAACGATACCAGCAGTCCTTGGCCGAGTGTCCCGATTTGCCATGGATTTGACACCGGATGGCATTAGGGTGCGACTTGGTGGAGGAGTTGTAGCGGTGACCCTTGGAGTTGTTGTAGGAGGGCCGCCCACCATTGTTGTCGTGTGGGTTGCTATTGTTGCTGTTCTCATTGCTTCTACTCTTCCCTTTGCGCAGTGGCCAGCGGTAGCGAGAGGATCCTGCACCGCTGCCTCCATAACCGCGTGAAGTGTCGTTCATCGAAGACTTGAAGCCACTGACATTGCCCTGGAAGAGCGCCACCCTGTGGCCAAAGTTGCTCATTTGAGCAAAGAGCACATCAAGCGTGACAGGGATGGTGTGACCATTGAGCGCTGAAAACAGCGACTAATATTCAATGTCGAGTCCAACCATGGTGTAGGAGATGAGCTCGTCGTCATCCAGTGGTTTTGCCGCGGCTGCGAGCTCATTCGCCAGCAAATGAATCTGGGCAAAGTACGTCGCCATGGATTGTTGCCCCTTCTGCGCATTACCAATGCTATATGTATGTTGTTGATTTGGGACATGGATTGCAAGGAGAACATGCTTGCTAGCGTTGTCCGGAGATCATGCACATGGGCAACGAAGGTGACCTGCACAAGCACTTCCTTCGAAAAATTATTCAGCACATACCCTAATACATGTTGGTCCTTCCTAACCCAAATTTCTTGAGGGGGTTTGGCGATGAATCCTCATTCCCATCTGCTGCCTTGATGATGAAAAATCAAGTGGGATCCTTCACGGTTCCATCGGCCTAGCCAAAGAACCCCACATCTCAGAGTTGCAGCATGATTTCTGCATGCAAGAGCATGTGGTTCGTGCGTGTAAGCCTCTTGGTGATCAAGCCATTGAGGCTGACCTGGGAGAAGCTTGAAGAGGACATAGTTAGGCTTGGTGACGAAGATTGGAAGATAGATGTAGTGGAAAAGGATGGCTCTATATACCATGTGGAAATAGAGGGAAGTGTTGTACCCCGTTGAGGGCGACGAATACATGTTAAGATTACAACTTGCAACGCAATGGATAGAGATAGACTAGATCTTATATTACATGAGATAAACTCTACATCTCAAAGATCTAGGAGTCAATCATAGCCATGCCATCCTCTGTCACGGACACTATATGTTTAACAATGTCTCATCATTTCAATCAAATGTTATAGTTTGTTGTTGTTTGCAGTCCTTGGTCAGATGCCCATTCCCCGGGGGCTTCTTCTTGAGGACAAACTTCTCGCCTTCCCCATCGAAGTCTTGGGAAGATCCTCAAGCGCCACCATATTTGGCACCATTTAGTGCGGCAGTCTCTCCCAGCAGATGCGGATGATCTCTCCTTTCGTGGCACTACCACCATCCTTCAGTCTGACAAAGGCGCATGCCGACTCCCCCAAGTGTTCGCCAGTCCTCTCCACGACTGTCTCCTCCATCACCGCTGGGTGGCTGAAGATCGCCTCTCGATATGATAATGTCCTTGGCCCTGTCCTTGAGCTGGATACACCCGTCCTAGTGCCGCACAACAAGTGCGCAACCGTCTCCAACCATGGGCTCCCTGGTCACATTGATTTCCCTGGAGTACCCGGCACCCGTTCATGGCTGTGTTGCCGCAAAACATCACCTCGCCTGCTGCCTCCTCGTCATGCGGTATGCTCTCCATGGTCGCCGGGTCCATTACCTGGACATCCTGCATCACGACTTGATGGAACCCCTGTCGTGCCTTGAGCCACGCGCGCTCCTTCGTCGGCAACACCTCCCACTCCGGTATCCACGTGCACACGATGGCGGGGCCATACGTTTTTGTGCAGCCATAGAGGTGGTACGCCACGAAGCCCAACTCCTCCATCCCGGCCAGGGTTCACGGCTCGAAGATGCCCAAGTATGCGAAACAACAAAGATTAAGAGGACATACATCAACATAGATTTAGACTATCTTAAATTTTGGACACTTTTATTTAATGTAATATGTAAAAAATACAATGAATATGCTTTGTTAAAATCAGCTGGGTTGCATGAAAATCGTCCTGTTCAATCAAATTTAATTTGAAATATATGCGGACACGACTGAATGGTTGCTTCTCGTACCATTGTCCACAAACACATCTGACGGTGAATACCATGTCTATTTCAGAGGTCCGCTATGAAGATGCCTTTAAGGAAAGGCATCTCCAACACCCACCCTCAAACCGCATGTAACAATTTGGACCGAACGGTCCGGACTCAGTTCACCATCCAACATGGTACCCATTGGTCTGCGGATTAGTCGAGTTGTCCTAAATCCCACAAATCGAATAAAAAACGGAGAGGCTTTGCAGGCGTACGAATTATTGCCACGTACACGTCCAACACCTTGGACCCATTAAAAAAACTCTCCCACGTGAAGCAATTGTCACGCATTAATGTCTATCATTGCTGCTCCAGAGCGTCAGCGCTACATCAATGTCCATCCAGAACACATGCGGCCTCTATCTAGAGCCAGCATTGAAGCGGTGCGCTAGTCAAGAGCGTCGCCCAATCTCTGCGTGTGTTCTAATACAGAAGAAGCATGACCGGACGGCACTGGACGGTTGTGTACCGCATTCAAATCGGCTCACGACCATTCAGTTGCCTGCATTAAACTGGCGCAACAACCGAGACACACCCTCATGCCCGTGCATTGATACAGCCTGCTCCTTGGCCTAGCAGACACACACTATTTAAACGTTGCCTCCTTGCCTGGCACAACTTGCATTGCACCAAGTCCGCCTTGACCGATCGTCCTAACAACGACCTATGGCAACTATAACGAAGCACGTATCCGCTAGATGAGAATACGAACGAGTATCCTTGAGGAGGATAATGATACTCCTCTCGACATTGGTCGGACCTAATTGATCCTATATATTTAGAGGAGAATAATTGTTTTTCTCAATTCTTTTAGCTTACCCGTGCATACTTCAAACAATAGCACATTGTATCATCAATCTCGAATAAACCCGTATAACATATAAACCATGAACAAGCATATAGTTGCATGGATCGAGAAATTCAAATTAAAACATGCAAATAGTTCATCCAAAATGCATCACATCGTTGAAGTTTGATCCAAAATCACCATAACATAGCATATTTTATGTCATGGATCGAGCCCAAATAAAGGCATGCAACACTAACTCAAAATAACAGCGTGGCCAAAGAAATCACCACGATCATCTCCACGGCCACCACCATCACCATCACCACCACCACTATCCACACGGCCACCACCATTCCAGACCTTTGTGGATCAAGATCTCTCCATGATTGGTTGTGTATCCATGGGATCGTCAACCTCTTCGGCATCTTTTCCTCGGCCTCATCCACCTCCTCAGTATTGGACTCCGCTTTGCCCACTTGATGATCAAACACTAAGTCATAGTTGAGATCTTCAACCCAAGTATATGTGACTCCTCCAACCATGATAAGAATTTGGTCGCGTTAATCTCCGCACTAAGACAACAATAAGACTCTTCATCACACTACGGTTGCAAGAACTCACCACACAATGCATTAGCCGAAATGAAAAGAGTATTTTGTTTACCATGATGCCATTTCATTGACAACTTCGTGGCCACGACCCTTATAGCCGATAGCAGCGGCCGAACGCGCTCGAGGAGTGCCCATAGGGGTGGCCGGACACGATGTCTTAGGTGCCAGACGAGGACGGGGAACCAGAGCCACCTTCTTTCTCTCCTTATTCGCCACCTCCTCCACGAGTGCCAATGCGGACACCATCAACTTCCTTGCCCGCTTGGCGGTGGCAGGAGCAATGGGAGAGCGGCATGTCATCCCCGGGGACACAGTGGCCTTGCAACCAACCTTCCTGACAGCGGTGGTGCCAGTGAGGTGGACCGAAGGCATCAGCGATGCCTGTAGCGAGTAGGTGCAGCGGCGGGAAGGGGTGGTCGGTCGAGCGGAGAAGGGGGCAGATTATTTACTCGGCACGATTGAGGTTGAGTATATTTAAGAGACTTGAGGAGTTTTTGGGCCAAGGAGGATTTTTTTTTCCTCTGCTAACAATTTGTGACTTTGGCTATCATCCTTCACTAAAGGATTATAAAGAATGAATTAGAATTGCGGAGGTGTAATTTTTCTGTGTCGATTTGGCATCAAGCCAAAAAGTAAATTTAGATCAACAAAGCGCATCCCCCTGTTCCATTTGATAGCAGTCGTAAACCAAAACTGGTTCACAAAAATTATTATAGACTCCACTAAAGACGACTCACACAATGAGTTTTAGAACTGAACCTACACTAGCTACAACAAAAGTAGAGCAACAAACTGGAAGCTGAAAAGTATCATTTGGTGACAGAAACTAGATAGGCCCTGGCTGCCGAAATAAACTCTAAAGTAGTTTACCAAGGGAAAATTAAAAACGATGCTTGAATTAGGCCACTAGACCAGGCAGCACCGGGACCGGCGATCAGAGGGCGTCCAAGGTGGATGTTGGGCTTGCGGCAGTCTGGTCGCCATCGCTATGAAGGTTGCGTAGCAGCAGAGCTCCAAAGTCATGTATCACCCCGCCTCCAGTTGCTCTACTCTCTGCACCGGTGTTTGAAGATGTTGGCAGAACAAGTATGTCTGATCCAGCATGTGATCCTTGAAGATCACGCACCATCTTTTGATTGTTCTTAAAATCAGTGACCAAACATGTTTCAATGATATCCAGATGACACCATTAAACACCATGTTATTTCCGTGCTGCTACAAAGCCCAGAGTGTAGCAACTACAATGGTATTAACAGCGTCAAGTTTTTTCCAAGCAATCCAGTATGAAGAGACATATTCTACGCTAGTGCCCACTGGCTTGGAAAGAAAGTGGCTAATTTCCTTCCAAACCAGTTTGGCAACGGAACAATAAAAAAGAAGGTGTTGGACACTTACGTTCTCAGAACAGAAAACACAATTGAATGGCTTGTTCATCAATCTCTTCTGCAGGTTATCTATAGTTATGATCTTATTATATGAAACTAGTCAGAGGAATATGTGTATCCTGGGGGGGGACAACTGGTTTCCAAGAGAATTGGTAGTGTAAGTGCCTGAAGCAATGTATTGCCAAACAAGGGCATCTGTATCATCACAGTAAGAGATGCTCCAAGCAACAACTTCCAGCTCATACCATGAGTTAATTAGGTTTGGAGGGAAGGCTTTCCTGATGGTGAGTTTCAGGTTTTCTCCATCCCAAACCGGATGAACTGCTTTACTTTGCTCTCTACATATTACATATAGGTCCCATAATTGAAGTGCGAGAGGAGAGGATCCAAACCAATAGTCCTCCCAAAACCTAATCTGCTAGCCATTCCCCACAGACCACCTGTAACCAAATTTAACTGCTTTGGAGGCCCAAACTACTCCCTTCCAGAAGACAGAGGCTTTAGTACTATGACTACAGAATATGTTGGGGGCAGGATTATATTTATTATCTATAATTGTTTTCCAAATCTCGTCCTCGCTGCAAGAGTACCTCTTACTGTGACTACAGAATATGTTGGGGGCAGGATTATATTTATTATCTATAATTGTTTTCCAAATCTCGTCCTCACTGCAAGAGTACCTCTTCATCCATGCCCCTAGGAGGCCGGTATTAAGATCATGGATATTACGAATACCTAGTCCACCAAACGCGTTCCTCATGGTAACCAATGGCCAATTGGCTAAGTGAATCTTCATATGACCTTCATAATCACTCCACAGGCAATTTGCCATTTGGGCGTTGATCATATCTACTACCTATTTAGGGAACTTGAAAAAAAAAGAAGGTAGGTTGGCATACTTGCCAAGCAAGATTTGATCAGAGTAAGCCTAGGAGCATCAGAAAGAAGCTTCCCTCTCAAGCCTGCAATTCTTTTCACAATCTTGTCTACTAGAGGCTGGCTATCATTTCTAGAAATCTTGTCAAAGTGGAGGGGGATACCTAGGTATTTAATGGGAAATTTACCTACAGGGCACCCAAAAATAGCGGTGAAAGAATCTATCTCAACCTCATCAAGGTTCATAGGGATAATTTCACTTTTCAGATAGTTGATATTCATCCCACAGACTTGTTCAAAGCAAGTTAATACCCAATTGAGATTAGTAGCCATAGATGGATAGGATAGTGTCATCCGCATACTGGAGGCTGATGGCACCTCCAAGGCAAAGTTTAGACCCTAACCCTTTCATCAACTGCCTCCTAGAGGCTTTACTAAGCATTCTAGTCAGCACATCTACTACTAAACTAAAAAAGCAAGGGGGGCATGGGGTCTCCTTGTCTCAATCCTTTGCCAGTGAGGAAGAAATGACTCTCTTCATTGTTGATATTGACACCCATAGACCCTTTATGAGTGATCTGGTCTATCCAATGCAACCATTTGTCGTTAAATCCCCTAATCTTACGCAAGTTGTGAAGGAAATCTAGGTTCACCCTATCAAATGATTTCTCATAGTCAAGCTTCAAGACTACTCTCTTGTTGTTAGATCTAGCTATGGAATGAATAACTTCATGTGATGTCACCACACTCTCAAGGATATATCTGTCTTTAATAAAGGTTGATTGGTTCTTAGAGACCAATATATCCATGACCAGACCTAACCTATTAGTGAGAACTTTAGTAAAAATCTTGAACACACAATTGAGTAGGCTAATTGGCCTAAACTTAGACATGACAAAAGCTTCAGGCTCTTTAGGGATTAGGGTAAGTATGGCAAAATTTAACATATATATGTCAAGATCCCGTGGATAAAAATGTTTAAACAAAGCCAGAAGGTCTACTTTTATTAGATACCAAAAAATTTGATAGATCAATGATGTCACAACTGTGGGCGTGCATACCATCTAAGAAAAACTATGGGTGTGCATACACAGGATGCCTAACTAGGTGCAATGAACCGTGTGACTGTAAAACTGCACGAGGGTGAAGGACCATTGCGTGCAGGCTTTACACATTGATGGAGTCGGCGCACCCTAATCCCTCACTCTACACTCCGTAGGTCCATTCAGCCGGGAGAAGAAATGTTTTACTACTAGTAAAAGTAGAGGTTGTACAACATCGATCCGGTTTTCCTTTTCTTCACTTGCACGGCTTGTGCAAACCCAAAATTTGAGACCAAGCAAAGAGCAGTATCCGACCGGCCCTCCCCAGACGTGCACATTCACCATCACACTATCACAAGCCTATGACGACTCCTAGGTCGCGCTATCACACAAGTCCATTCCTCCTTGCCTTTTTCCACGGTCAGAGCATCTACAACCGGACCCCTCCTACCTCTCTTAAATATCCAGGCAGGTCGCCCGGTCACTGATCGGTTACGAAATTTTTACCCAATCCGGCTTTTCAAACCGGCCTGAAACCCCGTGCTGACTGGCATCCCTCATATCTAACCGAAATATGGGGTGAATATGGAGGATTCCGGGCACGTCCGTCCACGCCCGTCACGTCGGACCTGACATCCTAACCCCATCGCAAATTTCACCAAATCCATCCTGCAAAACTGCCTGATCCATTTGTTGTTTTCCTCTCCTTTTCCTCCTTGCGTCGTCCGTCTCGCAGCTTCGCTGCTGCGCACGCTCTGCTGCCGTTCGTAGCCTCTGCCATGCCAGATCCATGAGAGTAGTCTTATGTCCCGTCCTCATCATGGACGACGTCGTCATCGTCCTGGAAGACACCGCGGTATGTCCGGTAACTCTTTGGCTCGGCTTTGCGCTGGATGTGTTCGACATAATGTCTGACTGGATTTTTTTGGTCAAATTTTTAGGGGAAACGATAAATTTTGATGCTTCGTCCGGCGAGGAGTATGGACCAACAAAGCTCGATCAACTGATTCAAGATTAGTTCTTTGATTCATCGAATTCGGACGAAGAAGTGGACATGATCATTCTCATGACCATGCAATAGGAAATGGACCGGCAAGTGGACCATATCCTCAATTTCTAGGGCCAATGTAGAAGAGTGATCAATCGGAACAGGGTATCTGGAGCAAAGCTACTACAGAAGGATTACTTTGCTCTGAACCCAACTTTCCCGAATGATCTATGGTTTCGTCGTTGTTTTCGCATGCAAAAACCATTGTTTTTGCGCATTGTGGACGACAGTGGAGGCACACGACGACTACTGCAAGATGACAAGGGATTGATGTACTAAGCTCTCTTTCTCTGCCAAGCAGAAGTGCACGACTACTGTCAGAATGCTTGCACTTGGTACTGCGGCAGATGTCGTTGGAGAGATGGTCATGATAGGGGACACCACATGCTTGAAGACTACTGTCAAGTTTCACCATGTTGTGGCCGAGGTGTTTGGAGCAGAGTATATGAGAGAACCAAATGTGCAGGACACAAAGAAGTTGTTGGATATTGATGGGGACGGAGGGTTTCCGGGAATGATCGGATCATGCATTGCCAGTGGAAGAACTGCCCCAAAGGTTGCGAGGAATGTATTAAGGTCACACCAGAGAGGCCACCATCATACTAAAAGCGGTGGCATCACATGACTTATGGATTTGGCATGCTTTCTTTAAAATGTCGGGTTCTCACAATGACATCATCGTGCTTCGACGGTCTCCGGTGTTCAAGAGGCTTTGCAATGGGGAATCACCTCCGTGCAACTACACAGCCAATGGCCGAAACTACAACATAGAATGCTATCTTGCCAATGACATATATCCTTAGTGGGATGCATTTGTGAAGACCATATCCGAATCACATGGTATAAAACAAAAGCACTTCGCAACAATGCAGGAAGCAGCTAGGAAGGATGTGGGAGGGCATTCGGAGTTCTGCAAGCGCGTTGGAGAATTGTTCGTGGGGTTGTAATGATGTGAGAATCAGAAGCTTTGTTGCAGCTAATGACATGTTGTGTTATTTTGCATAGTATGATCATCGAGGATGAGGGTGATGGTGTAGCTCAAACCAGTGATTTTGAAGCATCTGGAGAATAAGTTGAAATCTCAGAAGATTAAGATGCAGTTCAACTTATGAACTTTGTGCATATACATCGGAATCTTCAAAATCATCATGTGCACGCGTAACTACTCAATGATCTGTTGGAGGATATGTGGGCTCACAATGTAAATCAAAGAGCAGATGATTGATTGTGCACTTCAAATAAATTTGTTGTAACACTACTTATGTTCGGTATCAACATTTGTTATTTTACGTGTGACATTTAATTTATATGATCGACATGCATTTAACATGGATTTTCAAGAGTCCAGATAGAATATATGTGAATGCAGAAATGATATATGAGTGGTCGTTCGGATGTATCCGCAAGCATGTTCAGTTACATTTACGATTGTATAAAAGTCGGATTTAGCCGGTCCAACCGTAGATGCTCTCACACCGCCCCGAGCACGACCTTCCCGAGAACTCTCCAAAAACATCCCACGGCATTTTCGTCGTCTCCTCCTCGGGGGAAAGGGAAAGGAAACGACGTCTGTGGTGTGGACGAAAGGCCGGTTTCGACGGGACCGTGCTTAGTACAGTATACGCTCCTGTAGCGCGTTCCATTGGCTGCTCGGGAGACCAATGCATAGTCGGATGGACGAGCGTGTCGTGTCCCCAAACTGAGACGTCCATGATTCAGCGGTGCATTCGGCTCGTTCTTCCACTGCCACTGCAATCGTTGCCTTGCGATAACGTCAGTACTGTTCCTGTGAAAAATGCTGTATGACAGTAAAGTGGGTGGAGCATCTGAACTTTTCTTTCTTTCTCTCTCGATTATAACTGCTGGAGTGTATATATATATAGCGTCGAGACATCGATGACCGGCGACGTGACTACGCGCAACTCACTGTTGAGAACCAGTGTCATACTTGGATTCCTAAGCATCAGGGACCGCCCGATTCGAGCTAGTTGCTGCCGTCGACATTGACTGCTCCCATGCTCGCCCGTATGGGCAGGCACGATGCCTAACCTCCCAAAGGTCCTCAATTTGACTACTCCTCTGTTAAAACTAACACCAGCTTACATGCATACCCTCGCAAGTTGCCGGCACCAGCCTCCATATACTATTCCCCAGTCGGTTACACGAAACGATCACATTCACATCACAAAGACCATTTTGCAGATTTGCATACTACCTTCTTCCCGGTTATAGATCATTCCCATAGTTCTATGACAACAATTTAACTATCTAAATTTTTATTATATGTGACAAAAAATATATTTAAAAATTACGTACGTGTAGAAATTTAGTGATATACTTTTCATGACATATAAGAACTACACGAATGACAAAAAATATGAATTCGCATCCATATGATATGCCCCAATCGCTTACATGAAATGATAACATTCACATCACAAAGACCGCTTTGTAGATTTGCATAGGGTCTATGTCGGCAGATTCTATTTTGATCAAAGGACAGGCCTTGTATATGGCCAAATATTCATGTTGTGTGACAAACTAGGTTCATCAAATTTATTTGTGTATTTCCCTGGCGCTTTGAAGATTTTTTATTTGTCCTTGTACGAATTTAAGTGTCCAAATTTTCCCGGCCACAGGACTAGCAATTTTATGGTGACCGATGGTTGTACAAGAGAGGGAGGGGTGGGGGGATTAGAAAACAGTGAAATTTTGGACTTACAAAAAACAATCGTGCAATTTCAGGCTCAAAGTTGAGCAGCACATATTTCAAATTCTGAAGTTGCAAATTCTTAGCGTTGTTCATCTACGTTGAAATAAAACACCCTGATTCAAATATTGGTTAAGTTATAGAAGAAGTTGCAGTGTATGTTGTTACCCATTAGTATAAGAGCAACTCTAGCATACCCCTTATATCGCGGACCCATATCATGTTTACTGGTCGCGAAAAACGGATTTTGCGGGCTGGCGCGGTCCGCGGCAGAACAGACCCCGCATTGCGGAACTGTAAAACAGAATTTCCAGAATATTCTGTTTTACGGTTCCGAGATGCGGGATCTGTTCTGCCGCGCACGCGCCAGCCTACAAACTGGGAAAAAAAACTTTTGGTCAAACATGTTGGATGTGACGATAGCATAGCCGTCCACGGGCATCCTCGGGGTTGCTCTCGCCGGTTGGCGGTGTTTCTCTTGTGCCCGCCTTCTTTCGTTTCACACCCGCGACCTTACCTTTTCGGCCCAGCACCGGCCTCCTCGAAATCACAGCGCCGCCAGCGCCGGGCGCGCGTGTCTTTCCATCGATGGTTGCGGATGCGTCGTCCTGGACGACGACGCTGCCCTGTCGCTTGCGGGTGGCGTGACCGAGGGTTGAACGACGACGGGCGCGACATGGCCGGTGACGAGATCCGGTGGAGGGTTTGGCTTGTGGCTCACCTCGACGGTGACGGGCGACGGCTCGAAGGCTTCTACGGTGGCGATGGGCGGACGCGGATGGTGATACGGAGCGGCCGGAGGGAGATCAATGGAGGCGGACGAAAGTGGAAGCGGGAACGGTCGCACAGAAATATCCCTCCCGCCAAAAATCGCTGCCGATAGGGGTCAAGCTCAGGTCGCCCTCCCAACTCGTGAATCTAAAGGTTGAGGGCAAACTTTTACCGCGCCCCACATTTTTTTACGGTTTCATGATCGATACAGGGTTTGCTAGGACACTTTTCCGACGCAGAACTATAAAATAACGGTTATTTTGCAGATCCGTACAATATAAAAGGTCTACTAGAGTTGCTCTAAACAGACAGCTAAATGGACACCCAGGTCATGGGCTCAAGTGTCTAAGGGCTACTAACTCTAAAAAAAGTGTCTAAGGGATGACTAATAGTAGCAATCTGGATACGTATAGTGGAGCAGCCATTTGGAAGTAGTACCAAGTGGAGTGTGGTAGCAGTATTTACAGTTTGACATAGAGATTTACAAAGTACACACGGATCTGAATATCGCAGACCCGTTGACTATAAGACCTCTCTCACATGCAAAGCATGATCGAGCCCCAGAACTCATTGGGTGTTAGATTCATAGCAATGCGAATCACATAGTGATGTGAACTAGATTATTGACTAGTGCAAGTGGGAGACTATTGGAAATATGCCCTAGAGGCAATAATAAATTAGTTATTATCATATTTCCTTGTTCATGATAATCGTTTATTATCCATGCTATAATTGTATTGATTGAAAACTCATTGCATGTGTGGGTAAATAGACAACATTGTGTCCCTAGTATGCCTCTAGTGAACTAGCTCGTTGATCAAAGATGGTCAGGGTTTCCTAGCCATTGACATGTGATGTCATTTGATAACGGGATCACATCATTAGGAGAATGATGTGATGGACAAGACCCAAACACAAACGTAGCATATGATCGTGTCACTTTATTGCTATTGTTTTCTGCATGTCAAGTATATGTTCCTATGACCATGAGATCATGCAACTCACAGATATCGGAGGAGTGCCTTGTGTGTATCAAACATCGCAACGTAACTGGGTGACTATAAAGGTGCTCTACAGGTATCTCCGATGGTGTCTGTTGAGTTGGCATGGATGGAGACTGGGATTTGTTACTCCGTGTGACGGAGAGGTATCTCGGGGCCCACTCGGTAATACAACATCACAATGAGCCTTGCAAGCAATGTGACTAATTGTTAGTTGCGGGATCTTGTATTACGGAACGAGTAAAGAGACTTGCCGGTAACGAGCTTGAACTAGGTATGGAGATACCGACGATGGAATCTCGGGCAAGTAACATACCGAAGAACAAAGGGAACATCGTACGGGATTAACTGAATCCTTGACATAGAGGTTCGAACGATAAAGATCTTCGTAGAATATGTAGTAACCAATGTGGACATCTAGGTCCCGCCATTGGCTATTGACCGTAGAAGTGTCTCGGTCATGTCTACATAGTTCTCGAACCCGCAGGGTCTGCACACTTAAGGTTTGGTGACGTTTTGGTAGTGTAGAGTTATGTATGGTGGTGACCGAAGGTTTTTCGGAGTCCCGGATGAGATCCCGGACATCACGAGGAGCTCCAGAATGGTCCGGAGGTAAAGATTCATACATAGGAAGTCCCAGTTTGGTCGCCGGAAAAGTTTCGGGCTCATCGGTAGTGTACCGGGAGTGCCGGTAGTGTACCGGGAGACCTCCGGGAGGGGTATTTCGACCCCAAAGGGTCCATGGGCTGTGGGAGAATAATAACAAGCCCTTAGTGGGCTGGTGGAACAGCCACAAAAGGCCAATGGCGCAGGAGAAGAAAAGGCTAAAGGAAAAGGTGGAAAATCAGTCAATAGGGAGCAATCCTAGTCGAACTAGGATTGGAGGAGAAGTAGGATTCCTCTCCTCCTTGGCGCACAAGGCTGGTTGGCTGCCTTGTGCGCCAGCCCCTCTTACTCTCCTCTCCTCCTATATATACTAGTGGAATAGAGGGTTTTTGCACAGAATTTACGGTCACGTGCTACCCGTTCCACCGGTGCTCCTCTAGATCGGTTTTCTGCACTGCTTAGACGAAACCCTGCCGGAACCACTCCATCACCATCGCCGGAGCGCCGTCACGCTGCCGGTGAACTCTCTCTCCTCTCCACCTCCTCTTGCTGGATCAAGACGGTGGAGATCGTCATCAAGCTGCACGTGTGCTGAACGCGGAGATGCCGTCCGTTCGGCGCCAGATCGGAAGGACCGTGATCGAGATCGTGGGACAGATCGTGATCAAGATCGTGAGACGGATCGTGATGAGATCGCGGGACGGATCGTGATTGGATCGCGGGGCGGATCGTTGATGAGATCGCGGGACGGATCGTGATGAGATCGCGGGACGCTCGGCGATTTGGATCGCGAAGATGTTTGACTACACCAACCGCGTTTCTTAACGCTTCCCGCTTAGCGATCTACAAGGGTACGTAGATCCACTCTCCCTCTCGTATATGCTCATCACCATGGATAGGTTTGCGTGTGCGTAGGAATTATTTTGTTTCCCATGCAACATTCCCCAACAGTGGCAACATGAGCTAGGTTGATGGTTCGATGAGATCTCGAGTAGAACACAAAAGGTTTGTGGGCATTGATGCTTAGATTGCTTCCTCCCTTGGTAGTATTTTGGTTCAGCGGTATTGTGAGATGAAGCGGTCCGGACCAACATTACTCGTACGCTTACGAGAGACCGGTTCCCTCGACGCAACTTGTTGCTTAGATGGCTTGCGGGTGACAGTTTCTCTCACTTTAGTTGGATCAGATCCGACAAAGGCGGTCCTTGAGAAGGTTGAAAAGCAACTAGTGTATCACCGTTGTGGTTTATGCGTAGGAGAGAATTGTTCTTGCTTGATACCCATAGCAGCCACGTAAAACATGCAACAACAATTAGAGGACGTCTAACTTGTTTTTGGAGGGTATGTTGTGATATGATATGGCCAATTACATGATGTGATATATGTGATGTATGAGATGATCATGTGATGTATAGAATTTCACGACTTGCACGTCGATGAGTACGGCAACCGGCAGGAGACATAGGGTTGTCTTTAATTATTGTATGACCTGCGGGTCAATCATTAAGCGATATGTAATGATTTACTTTATCGCTAAACGGTAGCAGTAGTAGTAGAAGCATGCAGGGCGTGACAACCCCGATGGCGACACATTGATGGAGATCAAGATGATGGAGATCATGGTGTCATGCCGGTGACGATGGAGATCATGCCGGTGCTTTCTAGATGGAGATCAAAAGCACAAGTTCATGGTCATATCATGTCACTTATGATTTGCATGTGATGTTAATCCTTTTTATGCACCTTGTTTTGCTTAGGACGACGGTAGCATTATAAGGTGATCCCTCACTTAATTTCAAGATAAATTGTGTTCTCCACGAGTGTGCACCGTTGCGAAAGTTCGTCGTGTTGAGACACCACGTGATGATCGGGTGTGATAGACTCTACGTTCACATACAACGAGTGCAAGCCAGATTTGCACGTGCAGAACACTCAGGTTAAACTTGACGAGCCTAGCATGTACAGACATGGCCTCGGAACATAAGAGACCGAAAGGTCGAACATGATAGTAGATATGATCAACATGATGATGTTCACCATTGTAGCCACCTCAACTCACGTGATGATCGGACTTGAGTTGGTGAATTTGGAACATGTATCACTCGAATGATCGGAGGGATGTCAACTTGAGTGGGAGTTCTTAAGTAATATGATTAATTGAACTCATTATCATGTACATAGTCAATAGTGTCTTTGCAAATTATGTTGTAGATTACTAGCTCGCGCTGTAGCTCCCTTAATTTTTTTATATGTTCCTAGATAAATAGAGTTGAAAGATGATGGTAGCAATATTGCGAACTGGGTCCGTGATCTGAGGATTGTCCTCTTTGCTGCACAGAAGGCTTATGTCCTTAATGCACCGCTCGGTGCGCCACCCCCTCTAGCGTCGTCTGTAGATGTTGTGAATATCTGACAAGCACGTTTCGATGACTACTTGATAGTTTAGTGCGTCATGCATTACGGCTTAGAATTGAGGCTCCGAAATGTTTTGAACGTCACGAAACATATGAGATGTTCTAGGAGCTGAGATTGTGATCTCAGGCTCGTGCCCGTGTTGCGAGATATGAGATCTCCAACAAGATTCTTTGCCTGTAAGATGAAGGAGAATAGCTCAATCGTTGAGCATGTACTCAGATTGTCTGGGTACTACAATCGCTTGAATCAAGTGGGAGTTGATCTTCCAGATAAGATAGTGATTGATATAGTTCTCCAAGTCACTGTCACTAAGCTACTATAACTTGGTGAAGAACTATAAATTGCCAGGGATAGAAATAATGATTCCTGAGCTGTTCGCGATGTTTGACACCGCGAAGGTAGAAATCAAGAAGGAGCGTCAAGTGTTGATGGTTAATCAAAACCACTAGCTTCGAGAAGGGCAAGAGCAAGGAGGGAAACTTCATGGATAGCAAGTCGGTTGCTGCTCCAGTGAAGCAACCCAAAGTTGAACTCAAGCCCGAGACTAAGTGCTTCTGTTATGAGGTGAGCGATCGCTGAAGTGGAACAACCCTAGATACTTGGTAGATAAGAAGGCTGGCAACATCGACAGAAGTATATTTGATATACGAGTTAGTGATGTGTACCTTTCTAGTACTCCTAGTAGCACCTGGGTATTGGATACCGGTTTGGTTGCTAAATGTTAGTAACTCGAAATAAAAGCTACGGAATAAACGGAGAACTAGCTAAGGGTGAGCTGACGATGAGTGTTGGAAATGTTTCCAAGGTTGATTTGATCAACATCGCACGCTCTCTCTACCTTCAGGATTAGTGACGAACCTAAATAAATGTTATTTGGTGTTTTGCGTTGAGCATGAACATGATTAGATCATGTTTGTTGCAATACGGTTATTCATTTAAGTCGGAGAATAATGGTTATTCTGTTTACATGAACAATACCTTCAATGGTCATGCAACCAGTGAGAATGGTTTGTTGAAATCTTGATCGTAGTAATACACATGTTCATAACATTGATGTCAAAAGATACAAAGTTAAATAATGATAGTACCACATACTTATGGCACTGCCGCAAAATGTCATATTGGTATAAAGCGCATGAAGAAACTCCATGCTGATGGATACTTGGACTCATTCGATTTCGAATCGGTTGAGACATGCGAACCATGCCTCTTGGGCAAGATGACTAAAGGACCCCGTTGGATGGAGCAGGCAAGTGATTCATTGGGAATGATACATGTTGATGTATGCAATCTAGTGAGTCTTGTAGCGTGCAGTGGATATCGTTATTTTCTTGCCTTCACTGATGATTTGAGTAGATATAGTGTATATTTACTTAATGAAACACAAGTATGAATCATTTGAAAGGTTCAAGAAAATTCAGAGTGAAGTTTAAGATCATCATGACAAGAAGATAAAAATGACTGCGATATGATCGTGGAGGAGAATATCTGAGTTACGAGTTTGGCATGCAACTTAAGACAATGTGAAATTTGTTTCACAACTAACGCCACCTGGAACACCATAGTGTGATGGTGTGTCTGATCATCATAGTCATGCTCTATTGGATATGGTGTGTGCTATGATGTCTCTTATCGTTTTACTACTATAATTTTTGGGTTATGCATTAGAGACAACTACATTCACTTTAAATAGGGCACCATCTAAATCCGTTGAGATGACACCGTGTGAATTGTGGTTTGATAGAAACCTAAGCTGTCATTTCTTAATGTTTGGGGCTACGACACTTGTGTGGAAAATGTTTTCACCTAATGAGGTCGAACCCAAGGCGGACAAATGCATCTTCATAGAATACCCTAAGATCAGTCGGGTGAACCTTTTATCTCAGATCCAAGTGCAAAGTGTTTGTTGCTTAAACAGATCCTTTCTCGAGGAAATGTTTCTCTCAAAAGAATTGAGTGGGAGGAAGATAGAACTTGATGAGGTTGTTAAACCTTTGTTCAACCAGAGAGTAGCGCAGCGCAGAAAGATGTTTCTGTGAAGCCTACGTTAGTTGAAGAGGAAGTTAATGATGATGATCATGAAGCTTCAGGATCAAGTTACTATCGAACTTCGTAGGTCGACAAGGATTTCTACTGCTCCTGAGCGGTACGACAACCCTGTCTTGGAGATCATGTTGCTGGACAAGATGAACCTACGAGCTATGGAGAAGCGATGATGGGCCCGGATTCCGACAAATGGTTGGAGGCCATGAAATCTGAGATAGGATCCATGTATGAAAACCAAGTATAGACTTTGGTAGACTTGCTCGTTGGACGGCAGGTCGTTGAGTACAAATGGATCTTTAGAATGAAGACACACGCTGATGGTAATTGTCACCATTTGTGAAGCTCGACTTGTTGCAAAGATGTTTGTGACAAGTTCAAGGAGTTGACTGCGGTGAGACTTTCTCACTCGTAGCGATGCTAAAGTTTGTTGGAATTATGTTAGCAGTTGCTGCATTTCCAATTATGAAATCTGGCAGATGGATGTCAAAACATCGTTTCCTTAACGGTTTACTGAAGGAAAGGTTGTATGTGATACAACCGGATGGTTTTTTCAGTCCTAAGGATGCTAAAAGGTGTGCAAGCTTTAGTGATCCTTCTATGGACTGAAGCAAGCATCTCGGAGTTGGAATATACGCTTTGATGAGGTGATCAAAGTTTTAATGTTTATACAAAGTTTACGAGAAACTTGTATTTACAATAAAGTGAGTGGGAGCACTATAGAATTTCTGATAAGTATATGTGGATGACATATTGTTGATCGGAAATAATGTAGGATTTCTGGAAAGCATAAATGGTTGTTTGAAAAGTGATTTTCAAAGGAAGACCTGGATAAAGCTACCTAATTGTTGAGCATCAAAAATCTATAGAGATAGATCAAGATGCTTGATGAGACTTTCAATGAGTGCATACCTTGACAAGATTTTGAAAGAGTTCAAAATGGATCAGCCAGAGAAATAGTTCTCGTCTGATTTGTAAGGTGTGAAGTTGAGTGAGACTCAAAGCTCGACAACGGCAGAAGAAAGAGAAAGGACGAACGCCGTCCCCTATGCCTTAGACATAGGCTCTGTATAGTATGCCATGTTGTGTACCGCACATGTGTGTGCCTTGGCATGAGTACGTCAGGGAGTACAAGAGTGAACCAGGAGTGGATCACTGGACAACGGTCAAGATAATCCTCAGTAACTAAAAGACCGAGGAGATGTTTCTCGATTATGGAGGTGATAAAGAGTTCGTCGTAAAGAATTATGTCGATGCAAGCTTTAGCACCAATCCGGATGACTAATAGTAGCAATCTGGATACGTATAGTGGAGCAGCCATTTCGAAGTAGTACCAAGTGGAGTGTGGTAGCAGTATTTACAGTTTGACATAGAGATTTACAAAGTACACACGGATCTGAATATCGCAGACCCGTTGACTATAAGACCTCTCTCACATGTAAAGCATGATCGAGCCCCAGAACTCATTGGGTGTTAGATTCATAGCAATGCGAATCACATAGTGATGTGAACTAGATTATTGACTAGTGCAAGTGGGAGACTATTGGAAATATGCCCTAGAGGCAATAATAAATTAGTTATTATCATATTTCCTTATTCATGATAATCGTTTATTATCCATGCTATAATTGTATTGATTGAAAACTCATTGCATGTGTGGGTAAATAGACAACATTGTATCCCTAGTATGCCTCTAGTGAACTAGCTCGTTGATCAAAGATGGTCAGGGTTTCCTAGCCATTGACATGTGATGTCATTTGATAACGGGATCACATCATTAGGAGAATGATGTGATGGACAAGACCCAAACACAAACGTAGCATATGATCGTGTCAGTTTATTGCTATTGTTTTCTGCATGTCAAGTATATGTTCCTATGACCATGAGATCATGCAACTCACAGATATCGGAGGAGTGCCTTGTGTGTATCAAACATCGCAACGTAACTGGGTGACTATAAAGGTGCTCTACAGGTATCTCCGATGGTGTCTGTTGAGTTGGCATGGATTGAGACTGGGATTTGTTACTCCGTGTGACGGAGAGGTATCTCGGGGCCCACTCGGTAATACAACATCACAATGAGCCTTGCAAGCAATGTGACTAATTGTTAGTTGCGGGATCTTGTATTACGGAACGAGTAAAGAGACTTGCCGCAGGGTCTGCACACTTAAGGTTTGGTGACGTTTTGGTAGTGTAGAGTTATGTATGGTGGTGACCGAAGGTTTTTCGGAGTCCCGGATGAGATCCCGGACATCACGAGGAGCTCCAGAATGGTCCGGAGGTAAAGATTCATACATAGGAAGTCCCAGTTTGGTCGCCGAAAAAGTTTCGGGCTCATCGGTAGTGTACCGGGAGTGCCGGGAGTGTACCGGGAGACCTCCGGGAGGGGTATTTCGACCCCAGAGGGTCCATGGGCTGTGGGAGAATAATAACCAGCCCTTAGTGGGCTGGTGGAACAGCCACAAAAGGCCCATGGCGCAGGAGAAGAAAAGGCTAAATGAAAAGGTGGAAAATCAGCCAATAGGGAGCAATCCTAGTCGAACTAGGATTGGAGAAGTAGGATTCCTCTCCTCCTTGGCGCACAAGGCTGGTTGGCTGCCTTGTGCGCCAGCCCCTCTTCCTCTCCTCTCCTCCTATATATACTAGTGGAATAGAGGGTTTTTGCACAGAATTTACGGTCACGTGCTACCCGTTCCACCGGTGCTCCTCTAGATCGGTTTTCTGCAGTGCTTAGGCGAAACCCTGCCGGAACCACTCCATCACCATCGCCGGAGCGCCGTCACGCTGCCGGTGAACTCTCTCTCCTCTCCACCTCCTCTTGCTGGATCAAGACGGTGGAGATCGTCATCAAGCTGCACGTGTGCTGAACGCGGAGATGCCGTCCGTTCGGCGCTAGATCGGAAGGACCGTGATCGAGATCGCGGGACAGATCGTGATCAAGATCGTGAGACGGATCGTGATGAGATCGCGGGACGGATCGTGATTGGATTGCGGGACGGATCGTGATGAGATCGCGGGACGCTCGGCGATTTGGATCGCGAAGATGTTCAACTACACCAACCGCGTTTCTTAACGCTTCCCGCTTAGCGATCTACAAGGGTACGTAGATCCACTCTTCCTCTCGTAGATGCTCATCACCATGGATAGGTTTGCGTGTGCGTAGGAAATTTTTTGTTTCCCATGCGACATTCCCCAACAATACCAACCCCTACCAAAGGTAGAAGATACGTGTGAGCTCTTTTCCATACCCTAGCTCATGAGATGGGAAACCATCATTGTAATCATCTATGGATTCTATTATCATCAACAAATGAAGATACACATGACATAGGGCTATTATCCATCCGGGGGCATGAACTTAGATAAAACCACCATGTCAACATCATCGTCTACTATCGCTTCGGGCACCACCCCACTATCTACACTCTTCCAAGATAAACCTCAAGTCATAAGATCATGGGGCCATTATTCGTCGACATTTGGCCACCACTGTGGGGCCTGAATGGATCATTGTTGCCAACCTCTCTGTACCGATGCACACGCTCATACGAACGGTATCATAATTTCAAAACATAAATGCTCCACTTTCAGGCACATTTGATCAACACTTCATCATTTTAATAAAATATATATACTACTCCCTCCGTCCAAAATAAGTGTCTCAACCTTAGTACAACTTTATACTAAAATTAGAACAAAGTTAAGACACTTATTTTGGAACGGGAGGAGTACGCTACATTTCACAATGCATCTAACGAAATTGATTTGGCATTAGAAATGTTGATAATTTTTACTATAAGTTTAGTCAAAGTAGAGAAACTTTGACTTCGAAAAACTTATAAATCTATACCTACTAATAAAAGGGTTATTGTTTCTGCTTGTCCGTTGTTAGATTTACCTCTGAAGTTGTCAATAATTTTCCCCTGTGCCACCAATAAGTGAAAAAAATGATTATTTTTCTTCCTTCTAAGTTGCCGCCTGCTTTATTGTTTATGTAAAGCGAGGCCCAAAAGGTTTACATGCATCAAAGTAGTGTGGTCGGCTGAGACTAACCGCTACAGCTAGGAGGAGACCCGGGTTCGAGTCGTGCTTTGCCCTTTTCGTGTGAATTTTCTCTCCAAATTCTGTTGGCGTGGGATAAAATTGCCTTGCCCAAGCCTATTTGTGCACAATGTTGCAGTTTTGGCCCAGCTATTCTATTTTTATTCTTTTGTTTTTGACAGATTCAAATGCTTTTTGAAACAATCATATATTTCAAATATGTTATTATCTTGCATGTTAATTTTTTCTTTCTAAAATTATGTTTAGGATACACCCTTAATTAATACTTTTCTTTATATGGTGTATTTTAAAAATGCCTACTATATATGTATTCTTTTTTTTGCGAGATATATGTTTTCTATTCATTTAAATTGACTAGATATAATAGTTTCATGCATTTGTAGAAAATCTAATATCGACACCATAGGGGATGTACATATGCTAACGGTGTATCTAATAAAATAGACATGCCTCTAGTATACTTAAAATGTGGTCCTACCTTTATATCTTTGTGCAACGTCATTTATTATGTTGCTTCTCATACGGTAACCTGAAATATTTCAGTGAATTTATCGATGTCGTCGAACGTGTTTAAGAGGTGTTTTTTTGGTCCCGTTACAACACACGTGCGTTTTGCCAGTTACTAAGGAGGACCGAAGGAATAATATTCTAATCTGGCGAACTTTCCAGCGGCCAAACCTTCGTCATCGAATAATTAATTCTGGGCAACGGTCGGTTTGTTTGATCCGTCGTCGCGACGCACCGCGCGTACATAGAGTAGACGCATCCCAGAGCGCTGGCACGCCACCATGTGGTCGACGCGAGGCCGGCCTGCATAGAGTATTTGGAGCCACGATTGGAGAGATTTGAGCGATGGCGAGTGCAAGTATATAAATGTACGTATAATCTTTGGACTTTGTGCGGTGGCTACCGGAAAATTGGTAGAAACGTACAAAACGTGACGTTTGCCTTTCTGGATTCTGATGGATGGGAACGGAACAGGCATGAGGCATGCACGGCGCTGCTTCCAGCCGCGATGAGAATTGTATACGTTTCTTGACATTCTTGGCACCATAGGAAAATGCATGTGGCAAGTCCTAGCTATGGGCTATAGCTAAGTACACTCCTACGTGCTAGGCCGACCGAAAATTACCCGACTTATGGTTACCAGCGCTCTATTTTTTTTTTCTGAGAAAGAGACAACACGGGCGCCTCCAAAATTGTAGCAGCACGCGTACGGCCCCTGATTCTGAAGCCCGAGCATTCAAACCTCCCGGCGCATGGACCATGCATGCAACGCTGGAGGCAGAGCACGGGCGACCGGTGTATGTGATGAGTGGTAGCACCAGCATGGGTCACATTCCGTTGGTTCGCGGTAGCCGGAGGTGTGTGGCACACGTGAACAGCCCTGGCCAGCGAATCTTTAAAAATTAATGGCGTCACTGCTTAGATCATGCAGCGTTTTTTTTTGTTTTTCTTGTTCAAGTTAAGAACTCCACCGTGAGAAAGTTTATCCGATGAACTGTAAAATCAAAAAAATAGTAAAAAAAGAAAGATCCCGGCCTCGAAGAGCTTGCTCTTTGACGTAGCAGAGTAGTACGTATCTCAGAAATCCTCTCTTCTGCTTTGGGGCCGGTGTACTCGTTCAAATTTTGTTAATTGCGACAGCTGCCGATCCTGAGAAGCATGTGCACGGAGAATCAAGCATCACTGCCCTTCATGGAATGAATCTACAGTATTATTATTTTTAAAACACGGTACATACGTAAGCGTTTATATATACGTGCATACACTCATTTCTATGTACGTATAGACGCGGACTTACCTTTACCAACACTTTTTAGAGATTGAGCCGACATATCATCTTGAGATTGACGAAGTTATCACATGTCAGAATTTAATCCTTGATTGGCTAGGGATGTCATTGTCCTCCTAACCATTCAATTACAATTTAATTCGCAACGAATCTACAATATAATATATCGCAAAAAAGAAAACAAAAGAATCTACAATATATAACTGAGAAATGGAATAAATAAGGAGAAACGGCTGCACGACCCGACCCACCGACCAACGGCCCTGCTGTGCTGTAGCCGGGACGCAAAGTTCAACCTCGTACAACACCAACAACATGTAACGTACGTATGTAGGAAAGTAATATATAATATTTCTACAGTAAAAAAGTACAAAGTATGGAGTAATGATAACAACAATGCAGCGACGCCAACAGCTCTGGGTGGCTGGCCGGCCGTTTGTGGCCCCGATCGCCGCACGGGGCCGGAGCAGGCAGCCGCCGCGATCCCGGGGTCAGCCCGGGCGCGTCCAGTCCACGTGCGCCCGCCCACCCACCCACCCCCGCGCGAGCTTCCATCGCAGGACGAGTGAGAAGGCGAAATGGATCTTCCTCCCTGACCCGTGCTCGCTCCCGGGCCCGGCCGCTTACAAGTAGCCGCCCACGGCGTGTGGCCGGGGGCTGCCTGGCTCCAGCACCAGCAGCCCATACTACTTCGCCGCGTCGCCGCTTATCACGCCGGCTGTTCCTGCCGCCGCCCATTCGTAATCACGCCGGCCATTCGTTGCCCATTCGTAATCACGCCGGCCCGTTCATTCGGATCACCGGTACGTACGAGCACGCGCGACTCTCCCCTCCGTCCGCGCCTCGAGCGCTTTGGTTTCTACCTACTCCTACTCCTAGGTCCGTGCGCGGTGCTCCTTCTGCGGTGCCGTTCCGTCGTCTTCCCGGCTCCCGCCCGGATGGATGCATGGATGGACGGACGGACGGATGTAGCAGTAGTCAGTCATGTGACGAGCTTAATTTTCCGGCGGCTGGTCGCCGGCCCCGCGTGCAATCCGTGACTCCGTCTCCACGTCCACGAGCGAGCGGGCTTCCTCTTCCTTTCCAGCTTCTCACGCTGCTGCTTTACGGCAAATTTAAGTTAAGTAGTACTCCTTCCGTTCCAAATTAGTTGACTCAGATTTGTCTAGATACGAATGTATCTAGACATGTTTTAGTGTTAGATACATCCATATCTAGATAAATTCAAATCAACTAATTTGAAACGGAGGGAGTAGTAGTAGTAGTAAATATAGTAGTTTATGCGGCCCGTCATTTCTAATTGTCATCAAAGTAAAAGCACAAAGATTTGCTCTTCACGATTCAAGTCATCCATGCGTTCGGATGCCTATTTTGCGTCGGTTCGATCGGTTAATCTGCGGATATATTGATTCTCTACAGCTTTTCTCGTCAGCTCATGGATCTACTGCGGAGCCCCTTCAAGGGGGTGGTCGCTGATGTCAAAGGGAGAGCGGCTTGGTACAAGGACGACTGGCTTGCAGGGCTACGAGCCGGCTTCGGGTCAGTTTTATTTCTTGTACTCCCTCCTCCGTTCATTTTTATAAGTCGTTTTGAACAACTAAGATTAAGCTAATTTGTATGTTGTCTGAAACTTCTCCAACGCCTTATAAAAGTGAAAAGAGGGAGTACTATTTAAACTGCCACAACCAGATCATTTTTGTGCATGCATGTACTCTCGGGTGTTTAATTCTTCCCTTCCAATGTTTGTTTGCCAGGATATTGGCACCTACCATGTATATATTCTTCGCCTCCGCACTCCCTGTCATCGCCTTCGGAGAGCAGCTCGGCAACGAAACAAGTAAGACAATTTTAACTCTTTTTTTACTGAAAAAGAATGTTTTGTTACTTAAAAGGTTTAAACATTACAGATAAAAATTTTACGTATGGTCCCAAACTATTTTACCCGTCTATATTTTCTTCATCCAAGGGTCATATGATCTCTTATACCTTCTAAGAGGTAAGCTTACTGGAGTACTAAGTATGTAATGTATGTTTTTTGTTTCAGATGGTATTCTCAGCACAGTTGAGACTTTGGCGTCCACGGCGATATGCGGGATAATACATGCAATCCTTGGAGGGCAGCCGGTGATGATCGTTGGAGTCGCGGAACCTACCATTATCATGTACACCTACCTCTACAACTTTGCCAAGAAGCAGCCAGCTCTGGGAGAACGGTTATATTTGGCTTGGGCCGGATGGTACGTACGTACGTACTAAAATAGATTCCACTCCATGATGTGGACATCTTTTTGATATTCTAAACGTAGATGCATGCTCTCTCTTGACGCACCTACAGGGTCTGCATTTGGACTGCCATCATGCTGTTTCTCCTCGCAATGTTCAATGCCTCCAATGTTATAAGCAGATTCACGAGGGTTGCTGGAGAACTTTTTGGGATGTTGATCACCGTTCTCTTCCTGCAAGAAGCTATCAAGGTATGCTATCACATGCCTAGCAAATTAATCCTAGTTAGTTTCACCATGCTATCAAGATATACTTAATTACATACGGGCACTATATATGCATATATTGCAGGGAATCGTGAGTGAGTTCAGTATGCCCAAAGATGCTGAGATCTCTGACCGCAGTTCACCGATTTACCAATTCCAATGGATATATGTCAATGGCTTGCTTGGTGTTATCTTCTCAATTGGCTTGTTATACAGTGCACTCAAGACTAGGCGGGCAAGGTCATGGCTGTATGGCGTAGGTTGGTCACACGTTTACGCCATTTTATCTTGTTGTGTCTATCTGTGAGTAGTTAAGTTCAAACCGGTCGAACTATCTGCCATGTTCACTGATCATCTTGCCATTTTCAGGATGGCTTAGGAGCTTCATCGCCGATTATGGCGTCCCACTTATGGTGATCGTGTGGACGGCATTTTCGTACGCACTACCTAGCGGTGCCCCTTCAGGAGTCCCTAGGAGGCTCTTCACTCCACTTCCCTGGGAATCAAGTTCACTGGGGCACTGGACCGTAGCAAAGGTATCAAGTAGAATTACTTGTGATTCAAGATGAGCATTATTCATGGTCTTCGTACCCCAACCTACGTAAAGCTTAACTATATTGCATGCCATGGTTCTCATGAATGTCTTTCTTCTTCTTGGGTTTACTTTCAGGATTTGTTTTCTGTCCCTCCGGCATATATATTTGCAGCCATCGTGCCTGCTTTGATGGTTGCAGGGTTGTACTTCTTTGATCATAGTGTGGCTTCACAGTTGGCTCAGCAACAGGAGTTCAATTTGAAGAAACCTTCTGCCTACCATTATGATATTTTGGTACTTGGATTCATGGTACGCGGTGTCTATTTGCAGACTCTTCTTTTGTACTATGTCTTGTCATTATTTTCTTAAGAACCAATAACAACCAACTATATGTGCTATTGATAAGTATGACAATATATTTTTATCGCTAGCGTGCATCATACTGATGCAAGGCCGGGAGCTCCAACCTTCTTTTTGAAAGAAAAAACAAATATAAGAATGTGGATTAGTATGGAGGGGCAATACGAGGCCAGTATATACACCGCCCCTCCCCGTCTATCCCGTTACCTGACTACATTTTAACTACAAATTCCAATGTACAATGTCCTGTTTCCTTTTCTCATAGTATATATGTGAATGGTGCAGGTCCTAATATGCGGTTTGATAGGCATTCCTCCAGCAAATGGAGTACTTCCTCAGTCCCCCATGCATACAAGAAGCCTTGCTGTCCTCAAGGGGCAGGTCAGTGAAATTCAGACTGATTTGCATCATTTGCTACAATAGTCATCTTTGCTCATCCCTCTTCTTTCTTTTATGTCAATTTAGTTAATGCGCAAAAAGATGCTTCAAAGTGCCAAAGAGGGCATGTCGAACCGTGCAAGCAGTTTGGAAATCTATGGCAAGATGCATGAAGTGTTCATTGAAATGGATAATAAACAAGATGTGAGTTTCTCTATTTTGTTATCTTACTATCTAATTTCCCCTCATGTCATGCACAACAAGTATTTTTTTAGCAAATGTTATTGCACCAGTTGCCAAAATGACTTTAAGGTAAAGTCATGTAGTTGCTTCTGCATCCTTCTTTTCCGATAGCACGATATGCCTGATACTTCCATGCATTAGTTTCTTTCCATAAAGTTTGTGCATTAATATTTCTACTAGTATTATAAGAACATTAGAAAGTAATCTTCGTATCGCTAAAAATACCTACCATGCAGGGTGATTCTGTTGACAAGGACTTGAAGAGCTTGAAGGATGCTGTGCTGCGTGAAGGCGGCGAGGATGGGAAATTGGCTGGAGAATTTGATCCAAGAAAGCATATTGAAGCACATTTGCCCGTTCGCGTGAACGAGCAGAGACTAAGCAACCTGTTGCAATCCTTACTGGTTGGTGGCTGCGTTGGAGCTATGCCGGTTATCAAGATGATACCGACTTCGGTCCTATGGGGTTACTTTGCCTACATGGCCATTGATAGCCTACCAGGGAACCAATTTTGGGAAAGGATACAACTTCTGTTCGTTGGAGCAAGCCGACGCTACAAGTAATGTTTATTTTTGCATCTCTTCATCTAATCTGAACAAATGAATGCTTCCATTTGTATGACACCATTTTTGTCAAGATTCGGTGATTTTTATTATAACTAATTGCACTAACCCACGGTATTGTGACCATTGTAGGGTCTTGGAAGGTCCCCATGCATCTTTCATGGAATCCGTGTCTTCAAGAACGATACATGTCTTTACAATCTTTCAGATTGTGTACTTCTTGATATGCTTCGGCACAACATGGATACCGATAGCCGGGATCCTCTTCCCGTTGCCTTTCTTCCTCATGATTCTCATCAGGCAGTACCTACTCCCCAAGTTTTTTGAGCCCAATGACCTGCGGGAACTGGACATGGCTGAGTACGAAGAACTTGAAGGGGTCCAACATGAACACACACTGGTACATATAAGTTCAGCTTGTGTTCTCCCGATAAAAAAAAACTTGCCTGTCCAGATTTTGTTTCATCGTCTGAAATTAATTCCCCAAGGTGTCCGTCATCCTTTTTCAATCTGAAACTTTTTTTCCTCGCGCAGGAGGAAGATGGCCCGATTTCAGGAAGCTGTGATGGCAGGATTGACGCTGAAATATTGGATGAACTCACAACACACCGTGGAGAGTTGAAGCACAGGGTTGTGAGCCATCGTGAAGAAAGACACCTTCAGGTCCATTCAAATGCCGTTCAGCCCAGCTTGTGAAGGAAAATAGAACAATGGTCCGAGGACCGGCCGAGTATTTCACCGATGACTCTATCAGAAATGAGGAGGGAAATCCTCAGGCAGCTGTTCTTTTCCGACTGCACTATTACCGTTCGCTGATAATATGCATGGTACTGTAGTATAGCATTTTCCATAAGGCATGCAATTTAGCAGTGAGAGCAGCAGATTGAAGGAACTAGCAATGGTGAGGAGTAGAAAGATTAGCTGATTTGGTATTGCCGGAAAATTGTCGCTCTGCTCTGTGATCTGTTGCTGCCTGTGTGCCAAGCTTTTCTCTGTGTGAGTGTACCAGATTAAAAGTGTTGCTTGATAAGTAGTGGATGCCCTGTGCTCTGGCTGTATTTTGGTGTACATGTGCTTAATAAAATGATGTGCGGATTAACAACATAATGGCTTCAATTTTAATCGATATGGCACATCACATCCAAACAAATGTTACTACAGTTTTCTGTTGTTTTTGGTCTTGGTCAGGCTGCCCATGGCCTGGGCCTTCTCCCAGAGAACGAACTTCTGTGTCTTCCCTGCCGAACAGGGGCGGATCCAGGATTTTACCACAGGGGGGCGAAGAAGAGTATGAAGATTTTTTCTCTCTCCACCAATATATAAACATAAGAGAAATGCAAGATAATATATGTTTTGGCCAATAAACATACAAGAGGAGTGCAAGATGACATCTATTTTTGTAAACAGAACAAGGAAAGTAAATTTCTATTAGATCAATGTAGATCATATACGCCTAAACAAGTGCAAGAAAGTCAATAATCTCATATGGTGTGGTTTCTGTTTCAGCTTGTTGTGCAATTCTACTTGTGCTGGAATATTTGATCGGTAGAGATTGAAGCTATCCATAAAAAAAATTAAGATTGAAGATATTATGTATAAAGGCTAGTCTGGAATCCATAATCAACCTGACAAACGGTAACTAGCATCTGTAGCAGTTTGTACAAATCTACAGCGCCTTGAGTGTGAAATAGTACCTCTGATCCGACGTGAGTTATATTGTGCAGCCTTGAGTGTGAAATCTGAAGCGCCTAATACAGGGAATCAAGAGATTGACGAGGACACAGGTCGCACGCAACAGGTGACAAGGGACGCCAATCAGATCTGCGACGAAGCGCCGCCAGTGGACCTTTACTCATACATATTATTTAGGCCTACCTTTATGGACCTCTATTCATACTTTTTTAGTATTGATATATCATGCGCTGAGTGTGAATTGCTAACTCGTATCATACATCTTCGTACTGCCCAGGTATGTTTGTGCAGCTGCTCGTTAGTATCATTGTTGTGCTCATCTTGTTTGGAGTAAGCCTTTGGTGCACTTAGCGGAGCTATATTTAGATTTGTGTTGAAAAGTATCCGTTTATTTTATTTTCACATTAAGATAAGTCCAAATCCGTAAAAATAAAATGAATGCCTATTCACACCCTCTAGGCAACTTCATGATCCTTTGAACGGGTGTCGTGTCACACTTGGAGCCTTGAGGGCAGTGCCTTTGCCTCACTCCCCACTCCTTTATCTAGCACTCATGATAAAATTTCTCGTTCATCTCAAGCGGACGCGATAACAGCGACATAGTGCGACGTGCCACTTTTGGGGGTGTCATCATTAGGAGTGTGTAATATCAGTTCGGGGGAGTTTTTGGGTTGTCTCCTGTACTTCTTCTCAGCGACATGCTTGAGGCGTCTAGTAATGCATTTCTAGTACTTAATAGCGTGTTCAGTTTGTTTTTTCGGGTTTCTTGGCGACATGGTTGAGGTATCTAGTAGTGTATTTCTAGTGCTTGTTAGCATGTTTAGTATGTTTTTCATGTTTGGAACACGCCGACAAATAGCAAACTGAGCACATAAATACCTTTTATTTTACCAAAATATGTAAAGTACATTATCATTTGTTTAAAGCTCATACATTTGTTTTAAGGCGCAAACATTTTTTCATGCACGGGATCTTTTTTCCTAGAAACGCATGAACCTTTTTCGACCGCAGACATTTTCCTAGACAGGTGGACATGTTTTTAAAAGAGCACATGAACAAATTTTTGGGCGTGTGAACATTCTTTCCTAAGTACATGAATATTTTTAAATCATGTGACCTTTAAATGTATGGATATATATCCTTTTTAGCAAAAGCCATCATGGCTAGCTTTATTAAGACTCAAATAATGTTTACATCGTGTATGAGCTTAGTGACAATAAAGCCAGGGGGCTCGTCCAACCAACTAAATAAAGTCTTATTACAGTAACAAAAATGAGCTAGCACATGTGCCACTTGATTACAAGATCTATAACAATGTTTATAAACGACCTTCCCAATTAAAGTACTAGTGTCCACACATTCTGCGAATATTGCCGCCGCCGAGTACCACCATATGTTTTGTCCATCACAATAATTGATTACTTGCAAAGAATCTGATTCAGCTTCTATCCGATTACACCCAAAAGAGCTAGCAAAAACCAGCCCATCTCGCATGGCCAACGCTTCCGTTGTTATTGCATCCATCGCGACAGGTATAAACTTGCATTGGGCTCCCAAAAATTTACCTTTGTCATCATGCAGGATAGCTGCCGTAGCACCAATCCCTTCCTCCGAGTAGTACACCACATCAACATTTAACTTGTGAACCGAGGGTCCAGCTTAAACCACTTTGCTTCAGGGGAATTTCTCGCCAGCGATGTAGCCCTTTGATGGTTGCTTGAGATTGATAACACAGAGAGTGCCCACCAGCAAGGGGGAGGAATTGATTCACTCTACGGATCCACCAAAGGTACCAGCCCCCAACGAACTATTACTTGTTTGAAGTTAAGTATTGGGTGTATCTCAAGTTGTTGGTCCGCCAATGATAAGATAAATTCCAAGATCGCAGACCCCGATCTATCAACTTGGATAGCTTGTTCAATGATATTTGTGACGCCCAGCTTCGTCCACAAGTGTCGTGCATTCGAGCATAAGAACATTAAATGACGGATATCCTCGGCCCCTTGATGACAAATTGGACAAGCACCATTAGAACCAATGTGCCTGTTAGTAAGTATAGCTCTTAGTGGGATAACCCCTCGTAGTGCTCGCCAACAAAAAAATTGTACTTTACGTGGAATTTGAAGTTTCCATAGAGTATTCCAGACTGCCCGAGGGGTAGAGCTGCCAGGGTGCCCCATCATAGTTGCATGCGCCTGAAAATTGTGCATCCATTGCATATGATATGCACTCTTTACAGAGAAAATACATGTCTTGTTCGGGTGCCATGCCACAAAGTCATCAAAACCATGCACGCGTAGTGAAATCTGAACAATTCTGCAGACATCCACTGGATTGAATAAACTTGTTATTAGCGCCTCATCCCGCGTAACATTAGCAATATCGATTAATTCACAAACTTTGCTGAGGACCGTTTGACCCCTCGGTGATAACACCATTCTATCCGGATTAGAGGGAATCCACGGGTCCGTCTATATATTCACCTGTTCGCCATTTCCAATCCTCCAAATGTATCCTTTCTTGAAAGTTTCCAACCCCTTCAAGATACTCTACCACGTGAAGGACGACCCATTTTTTGGTGTAGCATCAATAAGGGAACCATTTGGGTAATATTTTGCCTTAAGAACTCTCGCAACCAAAGAATCTAGGTCATTGATCAACCTCCAACATTGCTTGGACAACATTGCCAAGTTAGAGGAATATAGGTCACGGAACCCCATGCCTCCTTCACTCTTAGGGATACACAACTTCAACCACGCCATCCAGTGCATTTTTTTGCTCTCCTTATCATCACCCCACTAGAATTATGCAATAGCATCCGTGTTCTCTTTACAAATTCCCTTGGGTAAGCTAAAAACAGACATATCAAAGACAGGAATAGCTTGGGCCACAACTTTTAATAAGATCTCCTTCCCTCCTGTAGATAATATTTTTTCCATCCATCCCAACAATCTGATTTTAATTCTCTCTACAAAATGTCTGAAGCAGTCACTTCTGTCAGCTCCCACTAGAGCTGGAAGGCCTAGGTATTTATCAGATAATGCTTCCGTATCAATATGCTAAATTTCACAAATCTCTGGTTTTAACATTAGACTTGTATTTGGACTGAAGAAAATACTTGACTTAGCCAAACTCACCATTTGTCCTTAACTCTGGCAATAAGTATCTAGCGTCTGTTGTAAGGAAGTTGCATTCAACACATCTGCTTTCATGAGAATTAGAGAATCATGAGCAAATAAAAGGTGTGAAACTGACGGTGCATTTCTACACACTCTAATCCCATACATGCCACCAACTTCTTCTTCATACTGCAACATACTAGAAAGTCTTTCTGCACAAATAAGGAACAAATATGGAGAGAGAGGGTCCCCCTGTCTAATACTCCTCGTCGGAGTGAAAAATTCTGTTTCATGAGAGATAAATCTCACCTTGTATCTCCCAGAGGTAACACAAGACATAATCATCTCAATCCATTGCGCATGAAAACCAAGCTTCTGCATCATGCTCCTTAAAAAGATTCATTCCACATGGTCATAAGCCTTATGCATGTCTAACTTTACTGCACACGGGCCTGTGTGCCCAACTCTTACTACTAAAGATTGAGCCAATAACGACCAACAGCTCAGGTGTGTTGGTTGTTATTAGTACGATGAGCTAGACCCACGTTCAAACTAACTCCACGAAACCTCCCAAACAACGATCGATATGCCCCTTCGTTAGTTTGGTGGTCGTTGTTAATGAACTACTCTATATATATTCGATATTTTTAGAGTTATTAGCATCCTTATCTGATGAAACGACGGAGATAAAAGAAAGATAAATAACAATCACGTCCAAGAGTCTCCCTATAGTCTCGCGTCAAGGCGAACCGCATCACCTCTTAGATCGAGTCGCTCCCCCACAGGACGCCGCAGCCACCGCCATGAACGCCGCATGCCTCAGTCGTCCCCTCCCCTCCTTGTCGTAGGTCGTCGCCCAGATGCGCTCGCTGCCGCGGTCCTCCGAGTGGAGCAGTAGGTTTCGTCCCTTGGTCGGGCGCTTGACGAGCAGCGCAACGGGTCCATAGGATCGTTCCATCGGATCTAGTTCACTGACGTAGTCAATGCTGCTACGGTGTCGATCAATCTGGCTTGGTGATGAGGTTAGTGCTGCTACCGCATCGACCATATCTCGTAGTGGTGATGGGGTTAGTGCTGCTACCGCATCGACCATATCTCATAGTGGGCTAGTGATATTTTGAGGGGATGGCTAATGGTTTTTCAGCCGTTCTTGGTTCAGGTCGTTAGATGGGAGGGGAAGGCGGCAGCTGATACGATGCGGGAGTCATCTAGGAAGGAGAAAGAGTGCAGCTGCTGCACAATTTAAAAACAGAGGTTGAATTCGGGTTGTAGTATCTGGTATGCCAAGAACAGGACATATATTGGGGACGAGCATTGCTGGGACGTGCAAAGGCTCCCATGTAGCAGGTAATTATCTATCAAAATTCTTCACTCCACATTTTTGTTTGAGATTTTGTCAATTTGAAAGTGAGGATATGAACATGGATGCAGGTTTTTGGAGGTTATGGCGTCAGTCTTGTGAAGGGATGCTTGTAGATGCGTGTGCCACTTATCTAGGTACGTGCGTACACTTTTCAGCACAGACATTTTTTGACTTGCCTGGTCTGAAAGTGTGGACGTGTTTGGCTGTTGATTATTTTTAACCTGTACTCTACATTATTGATAATTTTGGCTTGTGTGAACTGAAAAGAAGAGTTAACGAGTTGGAGTTTCAGAATGACCACGTCCATGGATGGCCTATTACTCCTACATCTGGAGATGTGTCGATGTAAGCATTGCCTAATTATTGAGCAACAATCATGCGCAATATATAGTCATGTATTCCTGGATGTATATTTTTTTTCCTCTTTTCATTTAATTTGGTAGAATCCCGAAGAGAAGATTGCCACTGTAGACGCGCAATACATGGTCCATCGTGCAGTTCCCATGCTCCAATGCGAGTCAATTGTAAGTTTTTCTTTTAAGCAGAATGGTAGTTGTTTTTAACGCAGAATGGTAGTTTTTTTTAAAGCAGATGAGTATAATGTTTGATGCTAATTAGTGGGGTATATGTGGTAAAAAAAATAGTTGTGTATATAACAACAACCAAAAAAGTTCATTTTCTGAGAAATAAAAATAACTCAAGTTTTGCTCGAATTAGACAAGAAACATTCCAATTATTCTTCGCTTAAAATAGTTTGTCTTTGTCGCATACTGATAAGGACTATAGAAGAATTCAAGTGCAAATTTGTTCCTTTATGATGTTATCCTATGTTCTAGCTCCTTTATATGTACTGACTTATAAATCATTACTGATTTTTGTAGAACGGATGGTCCATCGTAAAAGAAATATCACGAGGCATTGTAGTCATTAGCGAAGGATGATAAGGACTTGTGATGGTGTCTCACGAGTAAAGAGAAAATATTATCCTATATTGGTTGTTCTAGAGACTAATTTTGGTTAGTAATTTGCCAATGGTATTTATCTCCAGATATATATGTGGGGAATTAGAGAAAGAGGTTTGCGAGGACCAGCATTCTGTAAGGCTTAATTGGTTTCTAAACTACAAGCTTGTGAGAAAGCGAGACAAGTGCTCGAAGAAAAGTTCAATGGCATGGTGCAAGAAGTGTCACAAATTAAGCGTATTGTGTATGGTAGATCAGTAAGTGGTAGTTTTCAGAGAAGCCAACATATCAAGTAAGTTGTTCTCATATGTTATTATACTTTGCGGAAATTTATTTACATGGACTGACTTTCATAAACTACTCAACATTCTGTAGGACTGATGGTCCATCGTAGTACATAGAAGAATCAGGAATCAGTCCATCATAGTACATAGAAGCATCAGGAGTCATTGTAATCGTCGATGGAAAATGATATCCATTCAGACAATGATGATGTACCCTGAATTGAAGATAATAAATATGATGTTTTCTAGTTGTCTTGATTTCTAGATAGGTATGATGAAGTACATTGGTCATATAAGGAGTGCTTTTGACTCAAACCTTTTATTACAGAATTGTATGTCATAGTATTGGTATTTCTATTAATAAAAGAGGCTATGATCCTTTCAATTCATATTGTTTTGTTTGTATACTAAAGTGGGTGTTAATATTGAAATGTTGGACGATGCATAAAGTGATCGCTGAACGGAAAGTTATACTAAATATAAGTGGTTCTTAAGGATATCGAAGTGTGAAGGAGTGGTCGGTAATGATACTTTGATCAGCATGATAGCATTATCGGCGATGACAAAAGTGATCGTCGATACTATAATTGTGGTCGTTATTTTCGTGGGATTGACGACCACACACAATCCCGTCGTTACAAGAATAGCGACAAAAAAGGGTATGTGGTCGTTATACTTTTAACGGCGGAGCCTACTACGACCAGCAAATTGCGGTCGACCACAGTTCGACCTTTAACGACCACATATACCGTTGTTAAAAACCGTTTTCCTAGTAGTGTCTTTTATTTTTTATTTTGTGAATACACTCATACGCAATCAACACATTATCTGTTATCAATCTGCCAGGAATAAATGCACTCTGAGTTGGAGAAATTATTTCTAGAAGAATACTCTTCAGCCTCAGAGCTAACATTTTGGAGATGATCTTATACAAAACATTGCAGAGACATATTGGTCTATACTGAGTAATCATCTCAGATGTGTCTATTTTTGGAATCAACACAATAGACGTATCGTTCCATTCAACCGGAATCTGACGGTTATTTAAAGCAAAAAAAAATACCTCATGTGTAATGGCGTCATCCAGGACATGCCAAAACTTTTTGAGGAATAATGCATGGAGGCGTCCGGCCCAGGGGCCTTTAGATCACCGATACTAAACACTGTCTTCTGAACATCATCTGTAGTGTACGGTGCAATCAGGGAATCATTCATTTGGGTTGTCATTTTGGACAGGACCTTTTGCAATATCGACGGATCAACCTGCTAAACTTCTGAGCTGAACAGGTTACTAAAGTAGCTTCGTATATGTGGACTAAGGAGAGTCGTACCTTCCAAAATATTTCCTCGTCCGTCATTCAATTTTTTAATACAAAATTCTTCCGTCTTGCCGTAGCATATGCCTGGAAAAAAAATTGTATTGCGATCACCGAACTGGACCAGTTAGATCTGGATCTTTGCATATAATGTATTTCCTCGAGTTCTAGTAGAAACTCAATCAATTCAGAAAGCTCTTTTCTCTTCTCCTCTGTCTCGTCATTCATAGGGCCGGTCATTAAGTTTTCCAATTCCCTTTCTGCCTGCCGAAGTCTCTTCTTCGGCTTCTTGAGCACTCTCTAATCCCAGTCATGGAACATCCCATGCATACGGTTCAGTTTGGCCTGTACCGAAGTGAGGTTTGGATTGGTTCTAACCTTCTGCCATGTTTCCTGGAGTAGCTCTGCAAAACCATTTTCTCTCAACCATCTAGCCTCAAAGCGCTTCACCTGGTTGCCACTTTCAATGGTAGGTAGGTAATATTCCGTGTCCACAAGCAAGGGTCTATGATCAGAATGGTTGTACCTCAAATTTTGTAAAACTGCATGGGGGTGTAGGGCACCCCAAGAGTCATTAACCAAGCCACGGTACGACCAGCCTCTCTCTAATGCGACCTCGCTGCCACGTGAACTGGTCTCCCAGGAAACCCATGTCCCTTAGCTGACAGTATAGTCATCAATGGCAGATTGAAAAGCTTGCATATACTGTTGCGGTCTAGGATTTCCACCAGCCTTTTCACTCAAGAACTAAATCTCATTCAAATCCCCAATTAGAAGCCATGGTGAATTGTTGGTTTGATGCAAACGACTCATCCTTTCCCAAGTTTTATACTTATGTTCCCACCTGAACTCGCCATACATACCTGTAACTGTAAGTATCCACTTAACATTGCTCTCATTTGCTACCATTACATCAACGAACATGGGGTCAAGCTCCAGCCTTTGTACTTTCACTTCTTTTTTCCAAACCAGTAACAAACCACCTTTCCGGCCATCTCCCTCACACACCAATTTGTGATTTTTTTTAATCTCCTGCGTGAACATTCCGCCGGATAGCTTTCCAAGTGCGTCTCCCACAAAAACATCACGTCTGGGTTGGCATGCTCGCTGTGATAGAGGCTATGGATCCTGTTGGCATAGGTATTTCGATAGAGATGAGAGAAGCGGCGATTACCTGCTCCCTGACCTGAAGAGCTCGAGCCGCCTTCCATCGCGTCGCGGCGGCGGTGGTGATGACGGCGGTGATGACAGGGAGTGAAAGAGGTGGTGGAGCTTCCCGTGAGCACCGCGCGAAACCCTAGATCGGAAGGGAGTGTTGGTGGGGGTTTGTGGCGGCGGTGAACTTCGTCAGTCGTGCCCCGGCCCCCCACCTCTGTTTATATATTGCGCGGGTCACAGGGGTCCACTAACCGTAATGGGTTGGGTGCCCCCGATTAGGGCGCTTTGGATCAGGGGTCCGGTGGGCCGTTGGGCCCACGCGGGAGAGATCAACCTAACATTCTCTCCCTTAATCTCAATATTTACTTTTAACTTTATACTTTCTAATTTATTTGTTTCATCACATATTGGTACATAGAGCATGTCTCATCTCACGGCTTAATTGCCTATAGAATCATACAGCTACAACATACGTTTTGTTCAGAAACAATTTCTATTCTTTTTGGCCTCTCATGACCCAGAAATCATAGGCTTTCCCTTAAATCCATGTCGGCTAAGTGTTCCTTGAACACATTGGATGGTAAGCCTTTCGTTAGCGGATCCGCAAGCATATCCTTTGCCTTTATATGCTCGAGACTTATAGTGTGATTCTGGATTTTATCTTTCACAACATAATACTTTATCTCTATTGTTTTGGCAACATTACTTGACATGTTGTTGTGAGCATAAAATACTGCGGCTGGTTGTCGCAATACATCTTTAGTGGTTTGTGAATACAATCTACCACTTTCAAGTCGGGTATAAATTTTTTTAGCCATATCGCCTGCCCCGTGGCCTCGAAGCATGCTATGAATTCTGCATACATCGTGGATGATGCAACTATTGACTGTTTGGAGCTTTCCACGAAATAGCCCTTCAGCGAGAGTGAAGACGTATCCAGACGTGGATTTTCTATCATCTCTGTCCCCCGCAAAATCTGGGTCTGAATACCATTTTATCTCTAGGGAATCAGACACCCTTTTATCTCTAGGGAATCAGACCTCCTGTATGTTAGCATGTAGTGCTTCGTGCCTTGTGCATAACACAATGCCTTCTTTGCCATCTACCAATGCTCCATGCCTGGATTCTCTTGATATCTACCGAGTACTCCGGTAACAAAAGCTAAGTCAGGGCGGAGCACACTTGTGCATACTGTAGGCTTCCAACAGCCGAAGCATATGGTACTGGTTTCATGAGATCGATCTCGTACTGGTTCTTGGGATATTGGAATTTCCCAAAACTATCGCCCTTGACTATAGGAGCAGGTGTGGCTTTACTCGCATGCATATTATACTTTTGAAAAACCTTCTCCAAATATGCCTTCTGCGATAGTCCTAAGACTCCATTGTTCCTACCTCGATGAATTTCTATGCCCAAAACATAGGATGCTTCACCAAGATCTGTGATATCAAAATTTGAGGATAAGAACTTCTTTGTCTCTAGTAGTAGACTAACATCACTGCTACCAAGCAGGATATCATCCACATACAAGATTAGGAAAATATATTTCCCATTTTTAAACCTTGCATAAACGCAATTATCCTCAATATTTTCTTTGAACCCAAAACTTTTAAGCATTTGATTAAACTTTAGATACCACTATCTAGAGGCTTGCCTTAATCCATAAATGGATTTCTTTAGGCGGCATCCTTTCCTTGCCTTCCATGATAAAACCCTTGGGTTGTTTCATGTAGACCTTTTCTTTTAAATCACCGTTCAGAAATGTCGTCTTGACATCCATTTGATGTAACTCTAAATCAAAATGAGAAACTAATGCCATTATGATTCTGAAGGAATCCTTACATGAGACTGGGGAATAAGTCTCATTGTAATCTATCCCTTCTCTTTGTATGAATCCTTTTGCTACAAGTCGTGCTTTATACTTTTCCACATTCCCATTAGGGTCATACTTAGTTTTGTAGACCCATTTGCAGCCTACTGTTTTGGCTCCTTTAGGAATTTTCACTAAGTCCCAAACATCTTTGGAATTCATAGAATTCATCTCATCTTCCATTGCTTCTAGCCATTTTGATGAGTTAGGGCTTTTAATGGCTTCTTCATATGTAGTGGGATCACCTTCCATATGAACCATTTCTGTGTTATAAACTTTATAATCAGTAGAAATAGCTGATCTTCTTGTTCTATTAGATCTTCTAAGGGCCTCGGTTTCTGGCACATTTTGTGCCTCAACTTGCGGCACATCTTCTACTGTTGACTGTTGTACCTCCTTTTCATGCTCAACAAGAAGTTCAGTCGGCTCCTGACGGACAGGTTCCGGGTCTTCTCCCATAGTTGTCACGGGTGGAGTTACAGCTGGTAGTGAGAAAAATGGCTCCTGAATCATCGGATTAGGTGCATGCACCCTCTTCTCCTCAAGATCAATTTTCCGAGCTACCAAGCTCCCCCTCATCATTTCGTCCTCTAAGAAGACTGTGTGTCTTGTTTCTACAAACTTTGTATATCTGTCTGAGCAGTAGAAACGAAAACCCTTTGATCTGTCTGGATAGCCAATGAAGTGGCAACTCACTGTTTTGGGATCTAACTTTGCAATGTTTGGATTAAACATTTTGGCCTCAGCGGGGCAACCCCACACCCTGAAGTGTTGTAAAGAGGGCACTCTTCCTGTTCACAGCTCGTATAGTGTTTTGGGCACCGACTTGCTTGGCACTCTATTGAGAATGTGAATGGCGGTTTTAAGCGCCTCCATCCATAATCTCAATGGCAAGGTGGGGTAACTCATCATGCTACCCACCATATCCATCAGAGTACGGTTACACCTTCCAGCTACTCCATTTTGCTGAGGCTCGCCCGGCATTGAATGCTGGGCTACTATGCCAGTCTCCTGTAAGAACTTTCCAAAAGGTCCAGGGACTTGCCCATATGGGGCGTGCCGACCGTAGTACTCTCCCCCACGATCGAACCTTACTATCTTTATTCTTTTATCATGTTGATTTTCAACTTCAGCTTTGGATATTTTAAACTTATCCAACACTTCAGATCTTTTTTTGATTGGATAAATATAACTAGAACGAGAGTAATCATCTGTGAATGTTATGAACGAGCCATATCCATCCACACGTTTCACCGGAAATGGTCCACAAATGTCAGTGTGGATGATTTCTAGTGTGCGTGTGCTATGAATTGCACCCTTTTTGATTTGTTTTACATACTTTCCTTTAATGCAATCTACGCATTGTTCTAAGTCTGAGAACTCTAACGGAGGAAGAATTTCACTTTTGACTAATCTTTCTATTCTCCCCCTGGAAATATGGCCCAAGCGACAATGCCATAATTTTAATGAGTCGTCAGTTCTTTTTCTTTTCTTTTATTCTTTGTTCGACGAGGAAGCTTTAGCATTCACATTGGACATATAATGCACTTTTTCACGGAGTGATAGTAAATAAAGCTCATTGTGAAGTAAAGCATCACCAACATAAGCATTATTACACCATATGGCATACTTGCCATGTCCAAAATAACACTCATAATTGTCTTTGTCCAAACAAGAAACACTAATTAAGTTTCTATAACATGAAAGAACAAATAAGACGTCTATAAGTAGAAGCTTGAACCCATCAGCTAACTCCAAGGAGATGTTGCCGACAGCTTCAACTTCTGCTTGGACCCCATTAGCGACTTCAATGCATCTTTCTCTTCTTTCCATAGTCCTCGTCGAATGGAATCCTTGCAAAGAATTTGCAACATGAACAGTTGCTCCTGAGTCAATCCACCAAGTAGATTTTGAAAACTGTGTATACAAGGATTCAATTACAAAGGAAACGATGCCGTTACTCTCTTTGCCATAACACAATTTAGCCAAGCAGGGCAATCCTTCTTGTAGTGCCCTGTCTGCTTGCAGTGGAGGCAAGTGTCTTTGTCCACTGGAAAGAACTTCTGTTGATTCTGATGCTGATAGGGTGCTTTTCCATGTGGCTTTGAAGGAGAACCTTTGCTATTTGGATTGTAGTTCTTCTTCTTATGGTCCTTCACATAGTTGAGAGAACCACCATGTGAGGCTTTCAGTCTGTCCTCTTCTTGGACGCACATGGTTATAGTTGACAACAAATTTGTCAAACTATCTAGGCAGTGAAGTCATAATCAGGTGGACCAGGAGCGCAGGTTTGAACTCCAAGTCCGCATCCATGGGCTTGAGTTTGGAAGCCATGTTGCTCATCCTGAGAATGTGCTCTCGAATTCCATGACCACCACCAGTGTAGTTCCCTGTGACCAGCTGCTTTATCAAGTGGATAGCATATGTCTTTGAAGAACCAGTGAACTGGTTCTTTATCTTTGTAAGCAACTCCCCTACGGAAGTGCACTCTGCAATTGAGCCCACAATGGCGTTCTCAATTGTATTCTTTATAAATGCCAAACACTTTTTGTTGGCATTTATCCACTTTTGATTGTTGAGGGTGTAGGACAACTCCAATGGAGCATAGTCCCTCCTCTTTCAGTCATGCAGCATCATTGTTAGTGGCCTCTCTGATTGGCTTTGTAGGTTTGACCGGCTATGGTTCATCCACAACTCAGTCCATCTTAGCACAGACAAAGGCCAAATCAACTTTCTTCCTCCACTCGGTGTAATTATCACCTCTGAGTGTTGGAACTTCTTTCAGGCAACTCATCAAGTTGAAACCTCCTGAAATTATAGCAACCATATGCGTTAATCTAATCTTGGTCAAATTAAACATACAATTGTCTATGCAATTAAATCTATATTACCGTTGGGCAAAAGAATAGAAATAAATGCATCTTTAATAAAACATGATCATGTTATTAACAAAGCTGGTCATAAAAATAACATAATCATATTAATTCTAATAATCACTTTAATGTGCTCTTTTAAAAAATAATTCTCTCTAAAACTTATTTCTTTGTAAAAGAACACTATTAGATATTTACGCAGCGGAAAAACATGAAAATAAATCCATGAACTTTTATACTTGACAGAAACTTTTCTTTTATTAAATAAACAATTCATGAACTTTATCATATTTTTCTTTATAAAATTCATGAACTCCTCTTTTCTAAAAAAATTCAATTTTATTTTCAGAGACTTTCTATTTTCTAAACATAATTTTTCAATGGAAAAAGAATGCACAGAAAAAGAAATCAAAACTATATAAATTGAATACTGTTTTTACAACCACTAACCGCGCTGGCCACGGGCAAAAGCAATCGCGCGGGCAAGCGGTGGCGGCCTGGGCACACAGCCCAGAGCCCTCCTCTTCACTTTCGTCCCACTGGCCCGGCTCGGACTAGGGTTTTGATCAGGTCCGTCTGATTGATCTGACGGTCGACCGCGCGTCTCCCTGGAACAAAAATGAGAGAGCGAGGGGGAAACGACCGAAGCCCTCAGTCAGTCTCCACCTCCCCTCCCCCCCGATGCTTGCTCTGCCCTTTGTCGATCTACGTGCGTGTCGACAGCGGGCCTCCGGCGGCTGCCGCACCGGCCGCCGGCGATGGGGCCGAAACCCCCACCGCCCACGCGCCCGTCTTTCCCTCTGGCTCTTCGCAGCCGCACCGGCGCGCACGAGCCTGGCTGTCGCGTCACGCGCGAGCCTGGCCGCCGCCGTTGTTTCTCCTTCCCCTGCTCTCTACACCAACCCGCCCAGAGTGAGAGAGAGAGGGGCTCGACGGCCTCCTGTTGTCCCCTTGCGCTGGTGTGCGCTGGTGGTGGCGCCCCTGCCGGCCCCTTCGCCGGTCGCGCGAGCTCCCAAAGGAGAGCACGCCGCTGTCGAATGGCCCGTTGTTGGTGCCCTTTGCCCCCTGTGGGATTCTTGTTCTTCTTTTTTTTTGTTTCGGATTCGATCCGATCCGATTTGGGAAGGATTCTTTGCCCCACTGTGACCAACGTGGCCGGTGGACTTTTCTTTGCCACGTGAGGGGTTGTTCTTCGTCCCGGCGCCTCTGCTTGCCGATGCGCGTCGGGGTCGAGAGGAACGGCGCGACCATTGTGGCGGCGCAACTTTGCAGTTGGGTTTCTTTTCTGTCTTTGCCTTGGATTTCAACCAAAAAAGACCTATGCCTAACCCAGCTCTGATACCATTGATAGAGGCTATGGATCCTGTTGGCATAGGTATTCCGGTAGAGATGAGAGAAGGGGCGATTACCTGCTCCGTGACCTGAGGAGCTCGAGCCGCCTTCCATCGCGTCGTGATGGCGGTGGTGATGACGGCGGTGATGACAGGGAGTGAAAGAGGTGATGGAGCTTCCCGTGAGCACCGCGCAAAACCCTAGATCGGAAGGGGGTGGCGGTAGGGGTTTGTGACGAAGGTGAATTTCGCCAGTCGTGCCCCGACCCCTCACCTCTGTTTACATATTGCGCGGGTCACAGGGACCCACCAACCATAATGGGTTGGGCGCCCCCGATCAGGACACATTGGATCAGGGATCCGGTGGGCCGTTGGGCCCACGTGGGAGAGATCAACCTAACACGCTAGACATCCAACAATGCCCGAGCTGTTGTGGCGTTTCCGAGCCCGTTACAATTCCAGCTTAAAACTTTCATGATGACCGGACAGCCTCCGATGAGAAGGTCGTGAATCCGGTGATCGACGATGAAAAAACTCTCGGTCGGCTTACTAAGCCGCCGGAGGACAGCAGATCACAACTTTTGTCGCGACTGCCTTTTTTCTTTAGAATTTTGTAACGACTGCCTGTGTACCACACGCGGGGCTATACCTTGCTTAAACCGAGGCTCACGCGAGCGTCGCCCGTGGCGCTCTTGCATGGGCCTAGTCTAGTAGGAAATGCTCGTTGCCAGCTCTTGCATGTGTGTACACAAGAAAATAAATTACTTCATTTGAATTTTCAAAATAAATGGAGAAATGTTTTTTAAATTTTCATACAGTGTAAAAAAATCTGCGCAATTTTTTTGTAAAATACTGCGCGTTCTTTGATAGATGTATATGCATGATAGTATATTTTTTTTTATGTGTAAGAACCGTGAAAAATCGTGCCCCCTGCCTTCCTGCCTAGGCTGAAAGACGATTTTTCAGCTGACAATCGGTCATACGGCATGAACTTTGCCACTGGCAGCTATAGCCACTCAATCCAGTTTCTGAAACGTTAAAACCATATTCTCATTGACCGTCGAACAGACTTGGCTAACACCATCCAGTTTTAGGAACGCTAACACCAATTTCTCAAAGGAAAATCGTTAACACCAGGCCACATCACCACTGCTCTCAAAAAGAAAAAGGAAAAAACAAGCCACATCACGCTTCCTGTGACCGTCGAGCAGAGCGACAGTGCCAGGCCCCTTCACATCAATCAGATCCCTTCCCTGCAGCTGACCCACAAACCCCTGACTCGAGGACAACCATGGCGCCGGCGTAGCGCACGACCTCGCGCATCCGGCAGCCATGCTCGCATCATCTAGATTTCCCAGCAGGCACGACGACCGTACCATCCGACCGCATAGCAAGCATCGGTAGGTGCCATGCTCCACGCCTCCTAGTCCCCACAGCGATGGGGTCACCGATCGATTAATTTGCTCCATCCATCCACCCATCGTGGCAAAAGGAGGTTGGCAGACATCGATTTGATGTAGGTCGGATGTTACCGTGGTTTGTGGAGTTTTCTGGAAGGAGCTAGTATTGTTTCTGAGTTGGCAAGAGCACTGTGAGTGGCGAATCCCTACAGCATGAGCCATTCGATCGAAAAGATCCGAAGGCTACAAGTGAATTCATTCCAGTAGTGGTGGGGTAAAATAGGTGAGGCGATGGTAAATTCAAATATTCAAACAATCTTGTACTATAGTACTAGAGAGTAGAGACTAGAGACTAGAGATAGAGACAGAGACTAGAGACTAGAGACTAGAGATGAGCATATAGTTGTAAACAACACCGGAAGAAAACAAAAAAGCAATAGAAATAAAAATTAAAGGGTCTCGTTAAATATGTTTATCGCGTGTGTTCGTGATATTTTGATGTGATCGACCCTGTGGACGAATTTCCAACATAAATATCCATAAAAAGACAGGATCACAGGCTTTAAGCTTCAATGTATGCATTCAACAAATAATGCATATGTTCCCAACCTCCAAAAGGCACATGCGTACTTGAGGAAAACATAATGATGGTATCTATCTGAAATGTCATGGCTCGAGGAAAACATAAGCATGTTATCTATCTAAAATTCCACTTGTACAAAAGCCACTTGTGTATAAACATTCCACTTGTACAAACATATTGATGGTATCTATCTATTTGAAAACATAAGAATGGTACAAACATAAGCAACGTCTATGGATGTCCACTTTCTCTATGCAGCCATGGAATGAGAAAAACATAAGCATGGTATCTATCTTATTGTAGAATGCATGACATTTCAGGTAACAGACTGACTATACTAGTACTAGTACACGCATAGCCAACATGTCACAAATATTTTCTCCTCTCTTACCTAGGATTCGACGTGTTCGCTTAGATCATAAGAATCTTGTGCACTCACATCTATAATATGCAGTAGCCATTAGCTACTTAGGTGCCTGAGTATTAGTCCGTTACCAGCTATAATATGCGCTTGCGAGACGTACGCGGATTTGAAGCACAATTATGTGCATCTGATGGCTTTTTATTTTAGGAATGGTTGTGCCATTACGTTCAAGTCAGATAGAATGTAGAAGACAACACTAGACACATATACACAGTACAGTAGACAAATCTCATAGATCCACCACAGTACAGTACACTATCAAAATCTCATACAGTAGCTTCAGGTGAGTTGTAACAGAACTCATGTCCGACGAAAACTACTACAGTACACTACTCAAATCTCATACAGTAGCTTCAGGTGAGTTGCAACAGAACTCATGACAGACGTAGCTTAGAGTGGCTCAGAGAGTAGTAGTGGATCGGGAAAGAAGGTTGTGCATCATGATGAAAAGTGTGCACCACATCGTAACGCCGCTGACGTAAGCTGCAAAGCAGCTAAATGTGAGCTGGAGCGGAGTGAAGCTGTGCCGAGCTGGAGAGGTTTTGTACGTGTGAACTGCCAACCATCCGAAAAGGATGGCGGCGAGGAGCGGCGTGCCTCCTATGCAGCCCACGAACGTGTGGAGTTGATGACGAGAGAATATGTCGCGTCCATGCTCCTCCTGCCTCCTCCGCAAAAAGCTGATGATGCTCTCTGTCTCGCTCACAAGGTGGTTGTGTGTGTTCTAGCTTGTGTGTTGGCTATTGTGCCTCTGTGCCCAAGTTATAAAACCTGCGCCAGCCAGTGGCAACTCGACAACAGCCAATGGGAAGCCATGGGCGGGCGCGTCCTATCCTGTGGTGCGACCAGAAACGTTCCTATTCAGAGCGAGAGAGGTCACGGGCCAAAAACTGTTGTTTGCCTCTGTTCCGCCGCCAATCAATTCCCCTCGCTCGATGTGGTTATAGCCACAATATTGTAAAGTTTTTTTTGTCAAAATTGAAAAATAAAAACATTAAAATATTAAAAAAATACCTTTAGTCCCGGTTTGTAACATCAACCGGGACTAAAGGTCCTGCTCCAGAAAGCTGCCACATGGAGGGTCTTTAGTCCCGGTTTGTAACACAACCGGGACTAAAGGGTGGAGGCTTTAGTCCCGACTCTTTAGTCCCGGTTTCAGAACCGAGACTAAAGGCCAGTTTTTTACTAGTGATGCGTCAGCCAATGGCAGATCGACAGCAACCAATGGGAAGGCATGGGCGGGCGCGTCCTATCATGTGGTGCGATCAGAAACATTCATATTCAAAGTCATAGATGTCACAGGCCAAACACTGTCGTTTGCATGTGGTTATAGCCACAATATTGTAGCCATTGTAGATCTTTTTTCGAAGGTTGGGGGGTTGCCCCCCACCTGAATTTTTCATTTCTATAAATCAAGAGTCACAAGGGCACGAGAGTTATAGGGGGGTATAGCAGAGGGGCCTAATCATAAGGGGAGAGCGCACGAAGCCACGCATCGGTGTCCGAACGAACATTCCCCTTTAGGCGCCCACGCCGGAGGACCGAATCCTCTCTACGGAAGATTAGCACCCGCGTGGAAGATCACGGAATTCCGGTGCTTCCTGAGCCGCCATGCTTTTAAACACAAAACAAGTGTCAAATCAATGATCAACATAAACCAAATAATAATCACGTTGCAAGACAAGTTATGAAAGATATAGAGAAATGACAACTTAAACAAATAATAACAATGGAGGCAAATGTCAAGAAACTAAATATTAACCAAAACAGACTAGCCACTAGTATATCCAGAATCTGACAGGGTCGGAGGCATTAAGCTTCAGTGTATGCATTCAACTGATAATGCATATGTTCCTTTGAGACTGTATTTTCTACTCCCGAGTGCACCTACACCCGCATGAACAGTACACCTGGAAAAAAATACAAAACGAGATCAAAAAATCAGAAAATTTTGGGACATCAAACTAGGTCAAAAGTTTTAGCTCCTTGCAAAATTTCTTGACCAAATAACATTCAAGCAGAGCTCACCAAAAAAAAAAATCAAAGTTCAAAGTTTTCTTCACTTTTGAGCATTGATTTTGTTTGTTTTTTCTTAGAGGGCTCTTGAAATGTTATTTGTCACGAAATTTTGCAGAAAGCTAAAACTTTTCATCTAGTTTGGTGTAAAAAAATTCAGATTTCTTCAATCTTGTTTTCTATGTTTTTTAGGTGTACTGTTCATGCGGGTGCACCTACACCCGAGAGTAGCCACACCTTTCTCTTCTGTTCATGCTGAAGCACAGGGTTGTAAGCCATCGCGAAGAAAGGCACCTTCAGGTCCATTCAAACGCCGTTCAGGCAAGCGTGTGAAGATAGAACAATGGCCCCAGGACCAACCGAGGATTTCGACGATGATCCTGTCAGAAATGAGAAGGGAAATCCAATCCTCAGGCAGCCGTTCTTTGCCAACTGCACTATTATCTTTCACTGAGAAGTACTCCCTTCGTTCCTAAATATAAGACTTTTTAAAGATTGCACTATAGACTACATACAAAGCAAAATGGATGAAACTACATTCTAAAAGTTGTCTATATACATCTATATATAGTCAATAGTGCAATCTCTAAAAGATCTTATATTTAGGAACGGAGGGAGTAATACGCATGGTAGTGTAGTATAACATTTTCCATAAGACAGGCAATTTAGCAGTGAGAGCAGCAGATCGAAGGAAGTATTGCCGGAATATAGGGCTATGGTGAGGATAGAAAGATTGGCTGATTTGATATTGTCTCAAAGATTGTCGCTCTGCGATCTGTTGTTGCATGTGTGCCCTAGCTTTGCTCTGTTTGAGTGTACCGGGTTAAAAGAATTGTTTGATAAGCAGTGGATGTCGTGTGCTATGGCTGTATTTTGGCGTACACGTGCTTCATGAAATGAGGTGCAGATTAACAAAAAAATGGCATCAATTTAATTTTTTAATCGGTTTGTCACATCATTCAAACAAATGTTACTACAGTTTACTGCTGTTTCCGGCCTTGGTCAGGCTGCCCATGGCCCGGGCCTTCTCCCGGAGAACGAACTTCTGCGTCTTCCCCGTCGAGGTCTTGGGCAGATCCTCGAACACCACCGTCTTGGGCGCCATGTAGTGCGGCAGCCTCTCCCGGCAGAATCCGATGATCTCTGCCTCCGTTGCACTGGCGCCGTCCTTCAGCCTCACGAACGCGCATGGGGTCTCCCCCCAATGGTCGTCGGGCCTGGCCACGACCGCCGCCTCCAGCACCGCCGGGTGGCTGAAGATCACCGACTCCACCTCGATGGAGCTGATGTTCTCGCCGCCCGATATGATGATGTCCTTGGCCCGGTCCTTGAGCTGGATGTACCCGTCCGGGTGCCGCACGGCGAGGTCCCCCGTGTGCAGCCACCCGCCGGCCATGGACTCCCTGGTGGCGTCGATGTCCCTGTAGTACCCGCTCATCACGGTGTTGCCGCGGAACATCACCTCGCCCACCGCCTCGCCGTCGCACGCCATGCTCTCCATCGTCGCTGGGTCCTTGACGTCGACTTCCTTCATCGCGACGTGGTGGAACCCCTGCCGCGCCTTGAGCCGCGCGCGCTCCTCGGCAGGCAGCGCGTCCCACTCCGGCATCCACGCGCACACGGTGGCCGGGCCGTACGTCTCCGTGAGGCCGTAGATGTGGTACACCGCGAATCCGAGCTCCTCCATCCCGGCCAGCACGCGGGGCGGCGGCGGCGCCCCGCCCGTCATGACGCGCACCGTCCCGGGCAGCGGCTGCCGGTCCGCGGCCGGCGCGTTGACGATCATGTTGAGCACCGTCGGCGCGCCGCCCATGTGCGTCACCCCGTGCCGCGCGATGCTGTCGAAGATGACGCCGGCGGTGAAGTGGCGGAGGCAGACGTTGGTGCCGCCCTGCATGGCCACGCCCCACGGCAGGTGCCAGCCGTTGCAGTGGAACATGGGCACCGTCCACAGGTACGTCGGCATCGGGGTGATGTCGTAGGCGAGGACCGTGCCGATGGTGTTGAGGTAGGCGCCGCGGTGGTTGTACACCACGCCCTTGGGCCGCGACGTCGTGCCGGACGTGTAGTTGAGCGTGATCGGGTCCAGCTCGTTCGCCGGCCACCTTATGTCGAACTTCGACGGGGCGTTCTTGATCAGACCCTCGTAGTCTGCCGCGCGGCCGAAGTCTTCGCCGTGGCCGTCGTCATCCGAGATGATCACAAGGACCGGAATGCTGGCGGAGTTCGGCTGATCGGCGAGGCGCTTCAGGGCGGATTTACCGATGTCCAGGAGGCTTGACTCGACGAGGAACACCTTGGCACCGGAGTGCTTGAGCAGGGAGGACACCATGGCCGCGTCGTGCCGCGTGTTGAACGTGCAGAGCACGGCGCCGGCCATGGGAACGGCGAAGTGCAGCTCGTACATCGCCGGCACGTTCGGGCTGAGGACAGCGACCTGCACGTCGGCGGCATGGTTAGCTGCGATATTGATGAAAAATCTGCGCAAAGCTTGGGATAGGCATGTCAGCTACTCCGTATTGGAGAAGTTGTTGCTTTCACTGACTAATTTTCAGTCGGATAAGATAGATCACGGACGGACAGAGAGCAGAGAGCAAGCAAGCAAAAGGCAGAGAGCGACAACAAGGGATGGGAGCGTGACGGCAGTTCCATGGTCCACACTCACCACGTCGCCGCGGGCGACGCCGAACCGCGTCGCGAGCGCGGCGGCCACGCGGACGCAGCGCTCCCGCACCTCCCTCCACGTGCGCCGGCGGGCCTCCCCGTACACCACGGCGGCGCGGTCGCCGTAGACGGCCGCGGCGCGCTCGATGAAGCTGAGCGGCGTGAGCGGCGCGTAGTTGGCCGCGCACCGCACCGTGCCGCGATCCATGTCCAGCACCTCCGCCTCCTCCCCGCCCCTTCCAACCAGGCTGGAGAAGAAGGACGACGCTGACAGGGACAGGGACTCGCGCGGGCGGCACGGCCATGGCGTGGATAGTAAAGAAGTAAACGCGCGCGCCCCGGCGAGATCGGGGCTGGGATTAGAATAACGCCGGTGGGGATTAGAATAATGGTGGCGGATCAGCTGACGCTGATGATGCTGGACTGATCCTGATCCGATGGTGTCGCTTATTCTGCTGATGCTGCGGTGGCGATGGATAATTAGTCTGCGGAGCAGCGAGGCTCCGGTGCTCATGGCGGGGGGGGCTCCTGTGGTGATGGTGGCAGGAGGAGGATCACGCAGGCCACGGGCTGTGTAGGATGCAGACAACAAACAGGCACTGATAGGATGGGATGGGTCGTTGGGTTTACTTGCGTGCTTGCTACGGAGGTACGTATGAATAAGTGGAAATACTACAAATCTGACGTCGGATTTTTAAGATTTTCCAGTAAACGCACAAATTGCCATGTGAAAATGGATAAATGTATCATGTTGTTAGCAAGGATTCACCATGCTCTAAAGCAAAGTGTCATGTAGTATTAAAAAAAGTGCAGAAAATTGTCACACTACCCGGATTAATTGGCATGTGTTCGATTGGGATCTCACGATCGACGTTCGCTGGGACTGCTGAAAAATCAGACGCTCGTTGGTTATCAAAATCTCTAACGAAAAAGTTAGTCGTCGCATGATTGCTTCTCTTTTAAACATTGGTTCTAGGGAATGTAGTGATTTGGTACATTCGAGATAACATGTCTTCGAGCCGATCGGTACACAATTTTTTGAAGATGAAAAAATGCAGCTCACACTAGCGTGATTGCACTAATTCAAACCACGAATAATGGAAGACCTTGATGTTCTAGACAAATCAAAGTTCAAGTCACCAACATGTTGGGGGGGGGGGGGGGGGGGGGGGGATCGTGCCCCTGGGGGGTGGCTGCAGAATCGTTGCTTCTAATAACTCTTCAAAGGTCACCACGCTCGCGATTGTAGGCAACCAAACCGGTGTAAGCGTTGCCTCCGGTTCGGTCGTGTCGCTTGTTTCTACCGGGCAGAATCATGTATTGACGGGACTATGGCGTCTTGGTGAGCTGGTTCACCACCTCCCCAATCGCATGCACCCACCAATGATGCTACCCCAATTGTCGTGCCTTTATCTCTTGCCCTCTCGAAGGAGGTCGGGGTGTTTCGCATTGAGCTTCGGTTCTGCCTTAAGCGTGTTAGAAGGGTATTCGCTATAGAGCAGAGGCTGATGTCGGCAAACTCTAGGTCGTGTGGGTTGTGTCTCCGTTGCAGGGCTTCAGGTTGGTTCTACAGAGGGGAGGGGGGGTACTCTACGGAGGTTCTTTCCCTCTTGTTGCCCATGCTTCTGCCAACTACTTCTACCAGTGAAGTCGTGGCTGAGATTGTGGCTCCAATGTTGCAGATTATGCCTCAGCCGCAAGAGCTATGTAGGGAGCCAATTTTGCATGTGCCAATGGTGCTTTCGAGTGAGATGGGCTCGCTAGGGGACTCAACGGTGCCCACAACACCTTCATCACCACTGTTTTGAGCCCAGCCGCTCGCCTTTATGGACCATGGTGGTTTGTGTTGGAAATATGCCCTAGAGGCAATAATAAAATGGTTATTATTGTATTTCCTAGTTCATGATAATTGTCTATTATTCATGCTACAATTGTGTTAACCAGAAACCGTAATACATGTGTGAATACATAGACCATCACATGTCCCTAGTGAGCCTCTAGTTGGCTAGCTCGTTGATCAATAGATGGTCACGGTTTCATGACCATGGACATTGGATGTCGTTGATAACGGGATCACATCATTAGGAGAATGATGTGATGGACAAGACCCAATCCTAAGCATAGCACAAGATCGTGTAGTTCGTTTGCTAAAGCTTTTCAATGTCAAGTATCATTTCCTTAGACCATGAGATTGTGTAACTCCCGGATACCGTAGGAATGCTTTGGGTGTGCCAAACGTCACAACGTAACTGGGTGGCTATAAAGGTACGCTACGGGTATCTCCGAAAGTGTCTGTTGGGTTGACACGAATCAAGACTGGGATTTGTCACTCCGTGTGACGGAGAGGTATCTCTGGGCCCACTCGGTAAGACATCATCATAATGAGCTCAATGTGACTAAGGAGTTAGCCACGGGATGATGTGTTACGGAACGAGTAAAGAGACTTGCCGGTAACGAGATTGAACAAGGTATGGCGATACCGACGATCGAATCTCGGGCAAGTACCATACCGATAGACAAAGGGAATTGTATACGGGATTGATTGAATCCCTGACATCGTGGTTCATCCGATGAGATCATCGTGGAGTACGTGGGAGCCAACATGGGTATCCAGATCCCGCTATTGGTCATTGGCCGGAGAGGTGTCTCGGTCATGTCTACGTGTCTCCCGAACCCGTAGGGTCTACACACTTAAGGTTCGATGACGCTAGGGTTATAGGGAAAAGGTATACGTGATTACCGAAGGTTGTTCGGAGTCCCGGATGAGATCCCGGACGTCACGAGGAGCTCCGGAATGGTCCGGAGGTAAAGATTGATATATAGGAAGTCCAGTTTTGGTCACCGGAAAGTTTTCGGGCTCATCGGTAGTGTACCGGGAGTGCCGGGAGGGTGCCGGAGGACCCCCGGGAGGGGTGTGACGACCAAAGGACCACATGGGCTGTTAGATAAAGTGTGCCAGCCCTTATTGGGCTGGGCAAGACTTTTGCTAAAGGCCCATGCGGCTGGAGATAAGGAGATAAGGCAAAAAGGATTTAAAAGGAGGAGATCCACCTCCCTTGTGGGAGGTGGACTCTCCCTTTAATTCAGCCGGCCATCTCCTCTTTGGAGTAGAGGCCAAGCCAGCCCTCCACGTCCCTCCTCCTATATATACTTGAGGTTTTGGATGTTTTGAGACAGGATTTGATCTCTCTCTCTCACGGCGAAGCCCTACCTCTCTTCTTCCTCCTCCGCAGCGCTTAGGCGAAGCCCTGTCGGAATACCTTGCTACTCCACCACCACCACGCCGTCGTGCTGCTGTTGGAGCCCTTCCCCAACCTCTCCTTCCTCCTTGCTGGATCAAGGTGTTGGAGACGTCACCGGGCTGCACGTGTGTTGAACGCGGAGGTGCCGTCCGTTCGGCACTTGATCGGATCTACCGCGATCTGAATCGTTGCGAGTACGACTCCATCAACCGCGTTCTTGTAACGCTTCCGCTTAGCGATCTTCAAAGGTATGAAGATGCAATCTCTCCCCTCTCGTTGCTGGTTTCTCCATAGATAGATCTTGGTGAACGTAGGAAAATTTTGATTTACTACTACGTCTCCCATCAGTGGCATCATGAGCTAGGTCTATGCGTAGAATCTATGCACGAGTAGAACACAAAGCAGTTGTGGGCGTCGAGTTTGTTAATTTGCTTGCCGCTACTAGTCTTATCTTGATTCGGCGGTATTGTGGGATGAAGCGGCCCGGACCAACTTTACACGTACGCTTACGTGAGACCGGTTCCACCGCCTGACATGCACTAGATGCATAAGGTGGCTAGCGGGTGTCTGTCTCTCCTACCTTAGTCGGATCGGATTCGATGAAAAGGGTCCTTATGAAGGGTAAATAGCAATTGGCAAATCACGTTGTGGTGTTGACGTAGGTAAGAAACGTTCTTGCTAGTAACCTATAGCAGCCACGTAAAAACTTGCAACTACAAATTAGAGGACGTCTAACTTGTTTTTGCAGCATGTGCCTTGTGATGTGATATGGCCAAAGGATGTGATGTGATGCATTGTGATGTATGAATTGATCGTGTTCTTGTAATAGGATTCACGACTTGCATGTCGATGATTATGACAACCGGCAGGAGCCATAGGAGTTGTCTTATTTATTGTATGACCTGCGTGTCAATCATAAATGCCATGTAATTACTTTACTTTATTGCTAAGCGTCAGCCATAGTAGTAGAAGTAATAGTTGGCGAGACAACTTCATGAAGACACAATGATGGAGATCATGATGATGGAGATCATGGTGTCGTGCCGGTGACAGTGATGATCATGGTGCCCCGAAGATGGAGATCATAGGAGCAAAATGATATTGGCCATATCATGTCACTATATTGATTGCATGTGATGTTTATCATGTTTTCATCTTATTTGCTTAGAACGACGGTAGTAAATAAGATGATCTCTCAATAAAATTTCAAGAGAAGTGTTCACCCTAACTGTGCACCGTTGCTAAGGATCGTTGTTCCGAAGCACCACGTGATGATCGGGTGTGATAGGTTCTAACGTTCGCATACAACGGGTGTAAGCCAGATTTACACACGCGAAACACTTAGGTTGACTTGACGAGCCTAGCATGTACAGACATGGCCTCGGAACACGGAAGACCGAAAGGTCGAACATGAGTCGTATAGAAGATACGATCAACATGAAGATGTTCACCATGGATGACTAGTCCGTCTCACGTGATGATCGGACACGGGCTAGTTGACATGGATCATGTATCACTTGGAAGACTAGAGAGATGTCTGTCTAAGTGGGAGTTCATTAATTTGATTAAGTGAACTTAATTATCATGAACTTAGTCTAAAATTGTCTTTACAATCTATGATGTAGATCCAATGGCCAACGCGAACGTCACCCTCAATTTCAACGCGTTCCTAGAGAAAACCAAGCTGAAAGATGATGGAAGCAACTATGCGGACTGGGTCCGTAGCTTGAGGATCATCCTCATAGCTTCCAAGAGATTGTATGTCCTAGATGCACCGCTAGGTGACGCACCCGTTCTCCCAGCGGAACAAGATGTTATGAACACTTGGCAATCACGCTGCGATGATTACTCCCTTGTTCAATGCGGCATGCTTTACAGTCTAGAACCGGGGCTCCAAAAGAGTTTTGAGCAACACGGAGCATATGAGATGTTCCAGGAGCTGAAACTGGTTTTTCAAGCTCATGCCCGGGTCGAGAGATATGATGTCTCCGACAAGTTCTTCAGCTGTAAGATGGAGGAGCATAGTTCTGTCAGTGAGCACATCCTCAAGATGTCTGGGCTACACAGCCGCTTGACTCAGCTGGGGGTTAATATCCCGGATGACTCGGTCATTGACAGAATCCTCCAGTCGCTTCCACCTAGCTTCAAGAGCTTTGTGATGAACTACAACATGCAAGGTATGGAGAAGTCCATTCCTGAGTTGTACTCGATGCTGAAATCAGCGGAGGTCGAGATCAAAAAGGAGCATCAAGTGTTGATGGTGAATAAGACCACTAGTTTCAAGAAAGGCAAGGGTAAGAAGAACTTCAAGAAGGACGGCAAAGCTGTTGCCGCGCCCGGTAAGCAAGTTGCCGGGAAGAAGAAGAAAAATGGACCCAAGCCTGAGACTGAGTGCTTTTATTGCAAGGGTACCGGTCACTGGAAGCGGAACTGCCCCAAGTATTTAGCGGATAAGAAGGACGGCAACATTAAAGGTATATGTGATATACTTGTTATTGATGTGTACTTGACCAGCGCTCGTAGTAGCTCCTGGGTATTTGATACCGGTGCAGTTGCTCACATTTGTAACTCCAAGCAGGAGCTGCGGAATAAGCGGAGGCTGGCCAAGGATGAGGTGACGATGCGCGTCGGGAATGGTTCCAAGGTCGATGTGATCGCCGTCGGCACGTTACCTCTACATCTACCTTCGGGATTAGTTTTAAACCTTAATAATTGTTATTTAGTACCAGCTTTGAGCATGAACATTGTATCTGGATCTCGCTTGATGCGAGATGGCTACTCATTTAAATCCGAGAATAATGGTTGTTCCATTTATATGAGAGAAATGTTTTATGCTCATGCCCCGCTGGTCAATGGTTTATTTTTGATGAATCTCGAACGTGATGTTACACATGTCCATAGTGTGAGTACCAAAAAGTGTAAAGTTGATAACGATAGTCCCACTTACATGTGGCACTGCCGTCTTGGCCATATTGGTGTCAAACGCATGAAGAAGCTCCATGCTGATGGAATTTTGGAGTCACTTGATTTCGAATCATTTGACACATGCGAACCATGCCTCATGGGCAAGATGACCAAGACTCCGTTCTCCGGAACAATGGAGCGAGCAACTGACTTGTTGGAAATAATACATACCGATGTATGCGGTCCAATGAGCGTCGAGGCTCGCGGTGGCTACCGTTATGTTCTCACCCTCACTGATGACTTGAGTAGATATGGTTATGTCTACTTAATGAAACACAAGTCTGAAACTTTTGAAAGGTTCAAGGAATTTTAGAGTGAGGTCGAGAATCAACGTGACAGGAAAATAAAATGCCTACGATCTGATCGTGGCGGAGAATATTTAAGTCACGAGTTTGGCACGCACCTTAGGAAATGTGGAATTGTTTCACAACTCACGCCGCCCGGCACACCCCAGCGAAATGGTGTGTCTGAACGTCGTAATCGCACTCTATTGGATATGGTGCGATCTATGATGTCTCTTACCGACTTACCGCTATCATTTTGGGGATATGCATTAGAGACTGCCGCATTCACTTTAAATAGGGCACCGTCTAAATCCGTTGAGACGACACCGTATGAATTGTGGTTTGGAAAGAAACCTAAGCTGTCGTTTCTAAAAGTTTGGGGATGCGATGCTTATGTGAAGAAACTTCAACCTGAGAAGCTCGAACCCAAAGCGGAAAAGTGCGTCTTCATAGGATATCCCAAGGAGACTATTGGGTATACCTTCTACCTACGATCCGAAGGCAAAGTCTTTGTTGCCAAGAATGGATCCTTTCTCGAGAAAGAGTTTCTCTCGAAAGAAGTAAGTGGGAGGAAAATAGAACTTGATGAGGAAATTGTACCTCCACTCGAACCGGAGAGTAGCGCAGCACAGTAAGTTGTTTCTGTGGAGCCTACACCGGCTAGAGAGGAAGTTAATGATGATGATCATGAAACTTCAGATCAAGTTGCTATTCGAAGGTCCACCAGGACACGTTCCGCACCAGAGTGGTACGGCAATCCTGTCCTAGAGATCATGTTGTTGGACAACGGTGAACCTTCGAACTATGAAGAAGCGATGGCGGGCCCGGATTCCAACAAATGGCTTGAGGCCATGAAATCCGAGATAGGATCCATGTATGAGAACAAAGTATGGACTTTGGTGGACTTGCCTAATGATAAGCGAGCCATTGAAAACAAATGGATCTTTAAGAAGAAGACTGACGCGGACGGTAATGTCACCGCCTATAAAGCTCGGCTTGTCGCTAAGGGTTATCGACAAGTTCAAGGAGTTGACTACGATGAGACTTTCTCACCCGTAGCGATGCTAAAGTCAGTCCGAATCATGTTAGCAGTTGCCGCATTTTATGATTATGAGATCTGGCAAATGGACGTCAAAACGGCATTCCTTAATGGCTTCCTCAAGGAAGAACTGTATATGATGCAGCCGGAAGGTTTTGTCGATCCTAAAGATGCTAACAAGGTATGCAAGCTCCAGCGCTCCATCTATGGGCTGGTGCAAGCATCTCGGAGTTGGAACATTCGCTTTAATGAGGTGATTAAAGCGTTTGGGTTTGTACAGGTTTATGGAGAACCTTGTATTTACAAGAAAGTGAGTGGGAGCTCTATAGCATTTCTTATACTGTATGTGGATGACATGCTGATAATGGGAAATAATATAGAACTCTTGGAAAGTATCAAGGCCTACTTGAATAAGTGTTTTTCAATGAAGGACCTTGGAGAAGCTGCTTACATATTAGGTATTAAGATCTATAGAGATAGATCGAAACGCCTCATTGGTCTTTCACAAAGCACATACCTTGAAAAGATATTGAAGAAGTTCAATATGCATCAGTCCAAGAAGGGGTTCTTGCCTGTGTTGCAAGGTGTGAGATTGAGTACGACTCAATGCCCGACCACGGCAAAGGATAGAGAAGAGATGAGTGTCATCCCCTATGCTTCAGCCATAGGCTCTATCATGTATGCCATGCTGTGTACCAGACCTGATGTGAACCTTGCCATAAGTTTGGTAGGGAGGTACCAAAGTGATCCCGGAGCGGAACACTGGACAGCGGTCAAGAATATCCTGAAGTACCTGAAAAGGACAAAGGACATGTTTCTCATATATGGAGGTGCTGAAGAGCTCGTCGTAAAGGGTTACGTCGACGCTAGCTTCGACACAGATCCGGACGACTCTAAGTCGCAAACCGGATACGTGTATATTTTGAATGGAGGGGCAGTCAACTGGAGTAGCAGCAAGCAAAGCGTCGTGGCGGCATCTACATGTGAAGCGGAGTACATAGCTGCTTCGGAAGCAGCAAAGGAGGGAGTCTGGATGAAGGAGTTCATCACCGACCTAGGAGTGATTCCAAATGCGTCGGGCCCGATGACTCTACTCTGTGACAACACTGGAGCTATTGCCCTTGCGAAGGAGCCCAGGTTTCACAAGAAGACAAGACACATCAAGCGCCGCTTCAACTCCATCCGTGATTACATTCAGGAGGGAGACATAGATATTTGTAAAGTGCATACGGATCTGAATGTCGCAGATCCGTTGACTAAACCTCTCTCACGAGCAAAACATGATCAACACCAGAACGCTATGGGTGTTCGATTCATCACAATGTAACTAGATTATTGACTCTAGTGCAAGTGGGAGACTGTTGGAAATATGCCCTAGAGGCAATAATAAAATGGTTATTATTGTATTTCCTAGTTCATGATAATTGTCTATTATTCATGCTACAATTGTGTTAACCAGAAACCGTAATACATGTGTGAATACATAGACCATCACATGTCCCTAGTGAGCCTCTAGTTGGCTAGCTCGTTGATCAATAGATGGTCACGGTTTCATGACCATGGACATTGGATGTCGTTGATAACGGGATCACATCATTAGGAGAATGATGTGATGGACAAGACCCAATCCTAAGCATAGCACAAGATCGTGTAGTTCGTTTGCTAAAGCTTTTCAATGTCAAGTATCATTTCCTTAGACCATGAGATTGTGTAACTCCCGGATACCGTAGGAATGCTTTGGGTGTGCCAAACGTCACAACGTAACTGGGTGGCTATAAAGGTACGCTACGGGTATCTCCGAAAGTGTCTGTTGGGTTGACACGAATCAAGACTGGGATTTGTCACTCCGTGTGACGGAGAGGTATCTCTGGGCCCACTCGGTAAGACATCATCATAATGAGCTCAATGTGACTAAGGAGTTAGCCACGGGATGATGTGTTACGGAACGAGTAAAGAGACTTGCCGGTAACGAGATTGAACAAGGTATGGCGATACCGACGATCGAATCTCGGGCAAGTACCATACCGATAGACAAAGGGAATTGTATACGGGATTGATTGAATCCCTGACATCGTGGTTCATCCGATGAGATCATCGTGGAGTACGTGGGAGCCAACATGGGTATCCAGATCCCGCTGTTGGTCATTGGCCGGAGAGGTGTCTCGGTCATGTCTACGTGTCTCCCGAACCCGTAGGGTCTACACACTTAAGGTTCGATGACGCTAGGGTTATAGGGAAAAGGTATACGTGATTACCGAAGGTTGTTCGGAGTCCCGGATGAGATCCCGGACGTCACGAGGAGCTCCGGAATGGTCCGGAGGTAAAGATTGATATATAGGAAGTCCAGTTTTGGTCACCGGAAAGTTTTCGGGCTCATCGGTAGTGTACCGGGAGTGCCGGGAGGGTGCCGGAGGACCCCCGGGAGGGGTGTGACGACCAAAGGACCACATGGACTGTTAGATAAAGTGTGCCAGCCCTTATTGGGCTGGGCAAGACTTTTGCTAAAGGCCCATGCGGCTGGAGATAAGGAGATAAGGCAAAAAGGATTTAAAAGGAGGAGATCCACCTCCCTTGTGGGAGGTGGACTCTCCCTTTAATTCAGCCGGCCATCTCCTCTTTGGAGTAGAGGCCAAGCCAGCCCTCCACGTCCCTCCTCCTATATATACTTGAGGTTTTGGATGTTTTGAGACAGGATTTGATCTCTCTCTCTCTCACGGCGAAGCCCTACCTCTCTTCTTCCTCCTCCGCAGCGCTTAGGCGAAGCCCTGTCGGAATACCTTGCTACTCCACCACCACCACGCCGTCGTGCTGCTGTTGGAGCCCTTCCCCAACCTCTCCTTCCTCCTTGCTGGATCAAGGTGTTGGAGACGTCACCGGGCTGCACGTGTGTTGAACGCGGAGGTGCCGTCCGTTCGGCACTTGATCGGATCTACCGCGATCTGAATCGCTGCGAGTACGACTCCATCAACCGCGTTCTTGTAACGCTTCCGCTTAGCGATATTCAAAGGTATGAAGATGCAATCTCTCCCCTCTCGTTGTTGGTTTCTCCATAGATAGATCTTGGTGAACGTAGGAAAATTTTGATTTACTACTACGTCTCCCAACAGTTTGGATGTTGTTATCACTCACTAGTTTGTGATCGTTGGGCAAGAGGCGTCTGTGGGTGATGAGGTTACTGAGGTAGATGAGTTGGCATCGAATTCCGAGCATCTATTCACGAAAGAGGTTTGTGACTTGTTCGCTTGCTTAAAAGCGGGTAACCCTGTATTTGTCAAATCAATTGCTTCACTAGTAGAAAAGGCCCATCTGTTCCGGTTCGTAAGGCCCATTTGTCCCGATTCTGGAACCGGGACTAAAGCCCAAAACTTTTAGTCCCGGTTCGCTTACAAACCAGGACAGAAGGGGCTCCACGTGGCCTCTACAGGGAGCCCAGGCAGGAGGACCTTTAGTCCCGGTTGGTAACACCAACCGGGACCAAAAGGCATCCACACGTCGGCATCTAGCAGTTGCTGGGGGTTTTTGAAAGGGAGGGGGGTTAGGGGGGTTTTGAGGGTTAATTTAGGGGTTTCATATTGTTTTAGCTAGCTAATTAATAGAAAGAAGTGTCCTCTCTTTCTTCGTGCTTGGTCGACGCTAGCTACTATAAAGAGAACTCGACACGCTAGCTAGTAAGGAAATGAAGGAACCATTATGTACAGAAGATCATCATGAACATATAGAGATAGAAGTGATCGACCTCTCTTTCTCTGAGAGATTGGTCGTATAACAAGTTTTCGTATATATATCCGACGCTACTAGCTACATATATACAATATAAGATCTCTTACAATCCCTAACATCTAATGTCCAATTGCAGATGGTATTCTCCGGCTTTATTTATGATGTGGTCAAGAAAGAATCCCGCCAATTCTTCTTGAATTGCTCGTATGCGATCATGTGGTAGGAGTTCATCCCGCATCTACCACATCTAATTTGAAGAAGGGGGTCAATACATATATATGGTAAGAAAATAAAATTGTGAATATTATTGCTTACGCACTTGAAATTGTTTTTCAGAGTAGCCCCACTTAGGGGTCGCCGTGTTGTAGATGAACTCGCAAACGTAGTATCCACAAAAATTATTCCCGGTTTCCTGCCACAAGCACTTTACGAGAAATAGAGTTCAATCAAACTGATAATCAAGCATGATAAATGGTATTGATGAAACTAGAATCAATGGGAGATGCGCGAAACTAGCTAGTAGTACTTACTTTCGGGTGTGTAAATCGCAGCTCTTCCGGTAGTGCCGAAACAATTGCTGCGAACTCTTTCCAAACCCTGCCAGACAAAGAAAATAATTACTTTATATTAGGAAATGAACAAAGTTGCCGATATGATGCGATAATGATGGATTGAACTTAATTTTGGAGCATTTCAGTCATGTCCGCATATTCTTGGGGATCTTTTCGTTTCGAGTCTAAGACGGTTACTACTCCCCGCTCAAGCTTAATCTCTAGCAGAATAAAGTGGAAACTGCGCACGCATGCATAACTCATCAATTACATTACTATAAACCTCGAGAAATAAGGGAAACCGAATATGCACAAGACAGTAACACTCACTTGAAGTTGTAAGGAAAGAGTATTGTCCCTTTGTTTTGATTTTTAAGCAAAGATTGTAGCAAGTTGTCTTCGGTTTGTGTGGCATTCTTTTGAACCGTATACTCATGTATGATATTTGGGTTAATGAACCCAATGTCATAGATTTGTGCTTTTCTGCATTCGACGATCTTCAATCTGCATAATATAGTGAGAATAATTATATATACATGGAATGAAAGAGCTGACCTATATACATAGAGAGACTTAACAGAAGTAGTACTTACAGACAGTAGCAAGTCACGATTGTTTTGTCGAGGGCCTTTTGATTGTATAACTGGAATATCTCCTCAAATTCAACATTCAACAGTTCCATTCCAATGAGGTCGTGCTCCTCTTTAACTGAAAGTATAAAAGAATCCTTCCCAGACTCGCGGCGGGTTTTCATATACCATTCATGGAATTTTCGCATCATCGTTGTTAGAGGAGGAGGATCCGGTTTGACGAGAGGCCGCCCATGCCGGTAACAGAATTCGTCCAACTCCAATGGTTTAAACTGTACATCATCGCTTAGGTAATCACTAGGTTTGGTACCGGGCACCATCCTCGGATGATTAGCAACGATATCACTAGACACCTTGAGCGGGGGCACGATTGGTTCGCCTGTTCGCTGAGCTGGGGAATTTTTTTCCACTTCTTTGTTTTGCTAACCTTGCATCACTGGAAGTACTTCCCGACCGCCGCGCATCTTGATATGTCTTTTTAATACAGCGGTCAAAGTTGGAATCCGGCGGAGGCGGTGGTGGTTGCTTCAGGGCATCATAGTGTGCATCGCTTTCATTGGATCTATCTTCTTCTTCGGAGGTGGAGTTTTCTTTGCAAAATGCGCCCTCAATTCGGCCTGACATATCTCCTCGTTTTCAGACTCGGTCCTCTCATATGGTAACTTTTCCAGAGGCTTGAGAGATGGACCGTATCTGTATCCCCTCCTGCCTATGCTTTTACTGCTAGCCGTCAGAGCGGCGGCGGCTCCCTTCCGTCATTGCTTACTAGGCGCCGGAGGAGCCGGAGCGACGGCGTCTGTCTTCCGCCATTGCTAACGAGGCTGAGGAGGAAGCGTACTGCTCCGACATGTCGGAGTAAGCGAAGGAGGAGGCGGAGTGCCCCCACGTGTCGGAGGAGCCGGAGAAGGAAGCGGTGTGCCCTGCTCACTTGCCGGAGGAGGAGGAGGAGGAGGAGGAGGCGGAGTGCCCTGATTCGCCTGAGGAGAAGGAGGAGGCGGAGGTGTCCAGTTTGGAAGCTTGATGTACTCCTTCTGCCATAGACATGTACTCCTTGGGGCACGAACCAGCTTATTCTCTCCTTCACCTGTAGAGTGGTCAAGCTTGAGCTCCTCAAATTCCTTCATTACTTCATCCACCATCACAACAGCATAGCCATGTGGAATCGGACGGCAGTGAAAAGTTCCATTGGGTTGAGGAGGTACAACAGAGCCGACAGCCGCCTTGAAAGTGAGGTTCCGGCATTTCGTCATAAGCTCGCAATGTTGAGCCTCCGTGATAGTATCCATGGGGTAGCTAGGAGACGTGAAGTCAGGCTGAACGGGCTCCGTGGAAGCGACACTGCTTCTCCGCTGAGATGGCGGGGTAGCTTCTGGGGTAGCTTCCTGCCGCTGAGATGGTTGGCCGGCAGCTCGATGGCTCTCAGCTTCCTCTAGCTTTTGTAGTCTTGCATTGAGCTTCTGGATTTTGCTCAGCTCCGCTTTCCTCTTTCTCTCTCGACTTCTGTAACCGCCTGCGTCAGGAAACCCAACCTTCCATGAAATGGAGCCTGGTGTGCCTCGTGTTCGTCCAGGGTGCTCAACATTCCCTAGGGCCTCAGTCGGCTCCTTCTTCTCTCTGTCGGGAATGAACGTCCCTTCTTGCGCTGCGGTGATATACTTCTGAAGCTTGTTCATGGGTATTGCAAGTTGCTCGTCCATCCAACGGCACTTCCCTATTTCAGGGTCCAAATTTCCCCCAACCCCGAAGAACCAAGTCCTTGAACGGTCTGGCCAGTTCAATGTCTGTCGTACGACCCCTTTAGCAATCAGGTCATTCTCAGCTTTGTCCCACAACGGCCGGGCTTTGAGGTAGCCACCTGACCTCGTGTGATGGTGATACTGCTTCTTTGTAGCATTGACCATGTTTGTCTCTGACATTTTCTTACTCTTGTCCGATGTCTTGTAGTCCACAAATGTGGGCCAGTAATCTCTTATCTTATCAAATCGATCGATGAATTCTGGAGTCTTCCCTTTGTCGACAAACTTTGATTTCAACTCATTCTTCCGCCTCCTAAATAGATATGCCATATTGTTAAGAGCACACGTCTTGACCAGTGGCTCTATAACTGGCTTATTCGGATCCTCCTTTGGCGGTAGGGTAAAATTTGCCTTCAGCGCGGTCCAAAGATCATCTTTCTGTCTTTCGGTGACATAATCACCTTCAGGGGCGCCGTCCTTAGGCTTATTCCATTGCTTGATGTTGATCGGGATGTTGTCCCTAACAATAGCTCCGCACTGAGCAGAAAATGCATTATTGGTCCGCTTGGGTTCAATCGGATGGCCACCGTTCGTGAGTGCTGTGATCGTGAACTTTTCATCCTGACGCAACCTCTTCTTCGGGCCTCGTCTCGTTACCGAAGTTTGGCTCGATCCGGAGGGCTATAAAAGAAGAAAGAAGAGTTAATTAATATATGTACATACCAAAACAATTAATGCATCAATTAGCTAGTCAGCACAGGCTTAATTAATATATATACCTAGCCAGACTTTGCAACAGCTCCCTCCTCTGATCGGTCACTGGAGCCGTCATCATGGTCTCCTTCTTCCTTCGGCATTCGGTCACCGGAGCCATCATGATCATGTCCTTCCTCCTCCATTGTTCGATCACCGGAGCCGTCATAATCCTCTCCTTCCAGACCATGGGTGTCGTTGTGAAACAATAAGATATCACGTCCGCCGTGGATTATGTCCCCCAACAACTGTTCTTGTTCTTCGTCTCTTGGATCCATAGTTTCTGCAAATATTACAACATGGCAATTAATATACAAACATGAGTGTCCGACGTCCGGACCGCCTCTCTCATGAATGTCCGATGTCCGAACCGCCTCTCTCATGAATGTCAAACAAGGGATTCTGTTAACCTTTAAGGGATTTAATTAACAAAATGGCGCCATTCTGAATGTGCAGAAAATGGTCCATATTTTTCCTGATCTCATCTACCCTTCTATATGTCACGTTGTCTAGTGTCAAAGGATTCAAGAAAACCAAGGCTTCATCATTAGCCGGAAGTAACAGACGCATAATGGTACGAAACTCTCCAAAATTGTTTTGTAACGGAGTCCCATATAGGATAATTAATTAGCTTTTTGGTACGAAGTTCAGCAAGAGCCTTCCGAATATCGCTATTTGGAAGGCCTTTGCTAAAATTCGTACCAAAAGCGAATTATTCTATCCGGGACTCCATTTCAAAACAACTTTGAAGAGCTTCGTAGCATCATACGCATGTTACTTCCGGCTAATGATGAAGCCATCGATTTCTTCAATGCTTTGACAGACAACGTGACATATAGAAGAATATATATATATATATAGATGAGATCAGAAAAAAAATTGGATCAACTTGTGCACATCCATAATGGGGGCATTCTTGATAAATCTATGTTACCGGAGTTTTCTTCATTTAACTTGGTAAATTTGGGTGGCCTCGACAACACTTCTAGGGTTTGGGGTGGCCTTGACAACACTTCTAGGGTTTGGGGTGGCCTCGACAATGCTTTTTTAGTCCTTGTTTGGGTGGCCTCGAGAGTTTATCGGGTAGGGATGGGGTAGATCGACAACGACGCTCTTTCTTCTAGGGTTTGGGTGGCCTCGATAGTTGGTCGGGTGAGCGGACCACCTCTCTCTCATGCATGTCCGATGTCCCCTCTCATGTCGAAGTTATCGGGGAGGGGGTAGATCGACAATGACGCTCTTTATTCTAGGGTTTGGGTGGCCTCGATAGTTGGTCGGGCGAGCGGACCGCCTCTCTCACTCATGCATGTGCGACGTCCCCCCTCATGTCGAAGTTATCGGGGAGGGGGTAGATTGACAACAACGCTCTTTCTTCTAGGGTTTGGGTGGACTCAATAGGTGGTCGGGTGAGCGGACCGCCTCTCTCTCATGCATGTCCGACGTTCCCTCCCCGAACAAAAAAATTAATACACATATGAACAAAAAAATACATATATGAACAAAAAAATGCTCTGAACAAAAAAATACATATATGAACATCCATACATACATATAGCCACATACATATATACATTATATATATATATGAACAAAAAATCATCATATAAAAAATGAACAAAAAATACAAGGGGCGACGGCGTCGGCTCACAGCGGGGGCCGTCGGCGAGGGTGACGGCGGGGGCGGCGAGGGCGACGGCGACGGTGGGGGCGGGCTGGGGCAGGGGCGTGGCCGGGGCGACGACAGGGACGGCGTCGGCTAGCGAGGGTGACGGCGGGGGCGGCGAACGAGGGAGCCGACGATGACAACGATGGTGGGGGCGGCCAGGGCGCAGCGGCGCGCTTGGGGCGATGGACAGCGTCGGCATGGGCTTGGGGGCAGGGCAGGGGCATGAGCGATGGCGACAGCGTGGGCGACGGACGGGGTCGGCGTGGGCTCGGGGCAGGGCAGGGGCACGGGCGATGGCGATGGCGTCGGGGCAGCCTGGCGGCATCGAGGAGGTCGGCGTCGTCAAGGGGAACTGCGAGATGAAAATGAAAATTTTCACGAGTGCTGCATATATACACACACCATTGGTCCCGGTTGGTGGCACCAACCAGGACCAATGCCAACCTTTGGTCCTGTTTGGTGCCACCAACCGGGACCAAAGGTCTCTTTTCGGCAGCCCAAAGGGCGGGAAGCAGAGACCTTTGGTCCCGGTTGGTGGCATAAATACTTTGATAATTTTAGTTGCATAATTTCCATTATTTTGTTTTGTTTCTTGCTTTATTTATTTCCAGTGTGTTTTATCATTATATTCTCTTTGCTATTAATGTTTTGAACAAAAAATACTTTGATAATTTTAGTTGCATAATTTTTATATAATTATAGTTTCAAAAATACTAGAGGTTTATAAAAGCTTTTTAGTTGATTCTTTTTTGAACTCCACTCCCATGATGTTTTGAAAGAAATTAAAAAGCACTTCAAACAAACTCTGAAAAGGTTGAAAGTTGGCATGGTATCATCATTTAACCCACATAGCATGTGCTAAAAAGTTGAGTGGGTTACGGCAAAAACTGGATGCACCTCGTGTACAAAATGGACAATCTCTTTCGAAGTATCATGGTTTCGGACGAAAACTCATCTGTTACAAAGGGATTTTATTTTTTGAACTTATTTGAACTCCATACTTTTTGTGTGTTCAAAATGCACCATTCAAAGCCACATCATCAATTTTCAACCCTTTCTGACTTCATTTGGTATTTTTCATGCACTTACTGATTTTTTGAGCTAAATGACCCTGAAATTGAAAAGCACTTCAAATGAACTCTGAAAAGATTGAAAGTTGGCATGGTATCATCATTTAACCCACATAGCATGTGCTAAAAAGTTGAGAGGGTTACGACAAAAAAATGGATGCACTTCGTGTACAAAATGGACAATCTCTTTCGAAGTATCAGGGTTTCGGACAAAAACTCATCTGTTACAAAGGGATTTCATTCTTTTTTTGAACTCATTTGAACTCCGGACTATTTGTGTGTTCAAAATGCACCATTCAAAGCCACATCATCAATTTTCAACCCTTTCTGACTTCATTTGGTATTGTTCATGCACTTACTGATTTTTTTGAGCTAAATAACTCTGAAATTGAAAACCACTTCAAATGAACTCTGAAAAGGTTGAAAGTTGGCATGCTATCATCACTTCACCCACATAGCATGTCATAAAAAGTTGAGAGGGTTACGGCAAAAACTAGATGCACTTCGTGTACAAAACAGAAAATCTCTTTCGAAGTATTAGGGTTTCGCACGAAAACTCATGTGTTACAAAAGGCGTTTCATTTCTTCACATGTCACTGCAATGATATAGTTGTGGAGAGAAAGTCTTCACTTTTTCTTCGCTTGTGTCCTTTGCTTATTGCGCCGTAACCATGGATAATCTTCATCGTTTAACAGTGTGCTTGGGTCAGCCTTGACTTTGAAGGGAGGAATTTCATGAAACTTTTCATAATCTTCAGACATGTCTGTCTTGCCCTCCAATCCCACGATATCTCTTTTTCCTGAAAGAACTATGTGGTGCTTTGGCTCATCGTATGATTTATTCGCTTCCTTATCTTTTCTTTTTCTCGGTATGGTAGACATGTCCTTCACATAGAAAACCTGTGCCACATCATTGGCTAGGACGAATGGTTCGTCTGTGTACCCCAGATTGTTCAGAACCACTATTGTTATTCCATACTGTGGGTCTTCCTGTACCCCGCCTCTTGACAGATTGGCCCATTTGCACTGAAACAAAGGGACCTTGAAATCATGTCCATAGTCAAGTTCCCATATGTCCACTATGAAACCATAATATGTGTCCTTTCCCCTCTTGGTTGCTGCATCAAAGCGGACACCGCTGTTTTGGTTGGTTCTCTTTTCATCTTGGGCGATCATGTAAAATGTATTCCCATTTATCTCGTACCCTTTGTAAGTCAAGATAGTCGAAGATGGTCCCCTGGCCAACGAGTATAGCTCATCAGAAACAGTGTTGTCACCCATGAGACGTGTTTGCAACCAACTGCCGAAAGTCCTGATGTGTTCATATGTAATCCAGTCATCACACTGCTTCAGGTGTTTGGAGTGCGGAATGTTCTTGTGTTCATCGACATACGGGGTCACCAAGGTGGAATTCTATAGAACTGTGTAGTGTGCTTGAGACCAAGAATGCCCGTCCCTACATATTATTGAGTCCGCTCCTAGCGTGCCTTTTCCAGTCAGTCTCCCCTCATACCGTGATTGAGGGAGACCAATCTTCTTAAGGTTAGGAATGAAGTCAACAAAAAACCCAATGACATCCTCTGTTTGATGGCCCGTGGAGATGCTTGCTTCCGGCCTAGCGCGGTTACGCACATATTTCTTTAAGACTCCCATGAACCTCTCAAAGGGAACATATTGTGTAGAAATACAGGGCCCAGAACGACAATCTCGTCGACTAGATGAACTAGGACGTGTGTCATGATATTGAAGAAGGACGGTGGGAACACCAGCTCGAAACTAACAAGACATTGCACCAAATCACTCCTTAACCTTGGCAGGATTTCTGGATCGATCACCTTCTGAGAGATTGCATTGAGGAATGCACATAGCTTCACAATGGCTAATCGAGCATTTTTCGGTAGAAGCCCCCTCCATGCAACCGGCAGCAGTTGCGTCATAATCACGTGGCAGTCATGAGACTTTAGGTCTGGAACTTTTTCTCTGCCATATTTATTATTCCCTTTATATTCGACGAGAAGCCAGACGGGACCTTCATAGTGAGCAGGTATTCAAAGAAGATTTCTTTCTCTTCTTTGGTAAGAGCGTAGCTAGCAGGACCTTCATACTGCTTTGGATGCATGCCGTCTTTTTCATGCACACATTGTTGTTCCTCCCGTGCCTCCGGTGTATCTTTTGTCTTCCCATACACTCCCAAGAAGCCTAGCAGGTTCACGCAAAGATTCTTCATCACGTGCATCACATCGATTGCAGAGAGGACCTCTAGGTCTTTCCAATAGGTAGGTCCCAAAATATAGAGTTCTTCTTCCACATGGGTGCGCATTTGTCAGTGTCATTCGGAACAGATAGTCTACTAGGACCCTTTCCAAATATTACTTGTAAATCATTGACCATATCAAGTATGTGATCACCAATACGAAGGGCGGGCTTCTTCCAGTGATCTGCCTCACCTTTAAAATGCTTTCCTTTCTTTTGACATTGATGGTTGGTCGGAAGAAATTGACGATGCCCCAGGTACACATTCTTCCTGCATTTGTCCAAATATATACTGTCGGTGTCATCTAACAGTGTGTGCATGCGTGGTATCCCTTGTTTGTCTGTCCTGAAAGGTTACTGAGAGCAGGCCAATTGTTGATAGTTACAAACAGCAACGCATGTAGGTAAAATTCCTCCTGTTCGTTCTCATCCCACACACGTACATCTCTTCCATTCCATAGCTGTAAAAGTTCATCAACTAATGGCCTTAGGTACACATCAATGTCATTGCCGGGTTGCTTAGGGCCTTGGATGAGCACTGGCATCATAATGAACTTCCGCTTCATGCACAACCAAGGAGGAAGGTTATACATGCTGGAAATATGCCCTAGAAGCAATAATAAATTAGTTATTATCATATTTCCTTGTTCATGATAATCGTTTATTATCCATTCTATAATTGTGTTGATCGGAAACTCAGATACATGTGTGGATACATAGACAACACCATGTCCCTAGTATGCCTCTAATAGACTAGCTTGTTGATCAAAGATGGCTATGGTTTCCTAGTCATGGACATGAGATGTCATTTGGTAACGGGATCACATCATTAGGAGAATGATGTGATGGACAAGACCCAAACTACAAACGTGGCATATGATCGTGTCAGTTTATTACTACTGTTTTCTGCATGTCAAATATATATTCCTATGACCATGAGATCATGCAACTCACTGACACCGGAGGAGTGCCTTGTGTGTATCAAATGTCGCAATGTAACTGGGTGACTATAAAGGTACTCTACAGGTATCTCCAAGGGTGTCTGTTGGGTTGGCATGGATCAAGACTGGGATTTGTTACTCCGTGTGACGGAGAGGTATCTCAGGGCCCACTCGGTAATACAACATCACAGCAAGCCTTGCAAGCAATGTGACTAAGTGTTAATCACGGGATCTTGTATTACAAAACAAGTAAAGAGACTTACCGGTAACAAGATTGAACTAGGTATGGAGATACCGACGATCGAATCTCGGGCAAGTAACATACCGAAGAACAAAGGGAACATCATACGGGATTAACTGAATCCTTGACATAGAGGTTCGACCGATAAAGATCTTCGTAGAATATGTAGGAACCAATATGGGCATCCAGGTCCCGCTATTGGTTATTGACCATAGAGGTGTATCGATCATGTCTACATAGTTCTAGGACCCATAGGGTCTGCACACTTAAGGTTCATTGACCTTTCGGTAGTATAGAGTTATGTATGGTGGTGACCGAAGATTGTTCAGAGTCCCGGATGAGATCTCTGACATCACGAGGATCTCCGAAATGGTCCGGAGGTAAAGATTGATATATAGGAAGTCCTATTTTGGTCGCCGGAAAAGTTTCGGGCTCATCGGTAGTGTACCGGGAGTGTCGGGAGTGTACCGGGAGACCATCGGGAGGGGTATTTCGACCCAAGAGGCTACATGAGCTGTGGGAGAGTGAATACCAGCCCTTAGTGGGCTTGTGGAAGTCCCACACAAGGCCCATGCGGCTGGGAAGAAAATCCCAAAGAGAAAAATGTGGAAAAAAGGCAAAAAGACCAAAATAAGGAGGAGTCCTAGTCCTACTAGGATTGGAGGAGGATTCCTCCTCTCCTCCTTGGTTTGGTCGAAGCCTAGGGCTGTCCCCTTGAGGGCCAAGCCTCCTCCTCTCTTCCTCTTATATATACTAGAGGTTTTAGGGGTTTTTGGCACTAGATTTTTCAGCCACGTGCTACCCTCTCCTCTAGTGCATAGTTTCTCCTCTAGATCGGTTTTCTGCAATGCTTAGGCGAAGCCCTGCCAGAATTGCTCCACCACCACCACCGCGGCGCCGTCATTCTGCCGGAGAACTCGTCTACCTCTCTGCTCCCTCTTGCTGGATCAAGAAGGCGGAGATCGTCATCAAGCTATACGTGTGCTGAACGCGGAGGTGCCGTCCATTCGGCCCTAGATCGGAAGGACCATGATCAAGATCGCGAGATGGATCATGATGAGATCGTGGGACGGATCATGATGAGTTCGAGGGACAGATCGTGATGAGATCGTGGGACGCTAGGCGATTTGGACCGCGAAGACGTTCGACTACACCAACCGTGTTTCTTAACGCTTCCCGCTTAGCGATCTACAAGGATATGTAGATCTACTCTCCCTCTCGTAGATGCTCATCACCATTGATAGATCTTGCGTGTGCGTAGGAAAATTTTTGTTTCCCGTGCAATGTTCCCCAGCAGTGGTATCAGAGCTAGGTCTATGTGTAGATGAGATCTCGAGTAGAACACAAAGAGTTTGTGGGCGTTGATGCTTATATTGCTTCCTCCCTTGGTCGTATTGTGATGAAGTAGCCCGGACCAACCTTACTCGTACGCTTATGATAGACCGGTTCCCTCAACTACAACTTGTTGCAAAAGATGGCCGGCGGGTGCCAGTTTCTCCTACTTTAGTTGGATCGGATTCGACAAAGGCGGTACTTGAGAAGGTTGAAAAGAAACTAATGTATCACCGTTGTGGTTTATGCGTAGGTGAGAATTGTTCTTGCTAGATACCCGTAGTAGCCACGTAAAACTTGCAACAACAACTAGAGGATGTCTAACTTGTTTTTGCAGGGTATGTTGTGATGTGATATGGCCAATTACATGATGAGATATATGTGATGTATGAGATGATCATGTGTTGTATAGAATATCACGACTTTCATGTCGATGAGTACGGCAACCGGCAAGAGCCATAGGGTTGTCTTTAATTATTGTATGACTTGTGTGTCAATCATTAAGCGCTATGTAATGATTTACATTATTGCTAAACGGAACAATAGTAGTAGAAGCATGATGGGCGCGACAACCCCGATGGCGACACGTTGATGGAGATCAAGATGATGGAGATCATGGTGTCGTGCCGGTGACGATGGAGATCATGCCAGTGCTTTCAAGATGGAGATCAAAAGCACAAGTTCATGGCCATGTCATGTCACTTATGATTTGCATGTGATGTTAATACTTTTATGCACCTTGTTTTACTTAGGACGACGGTAGCATTATAAGGCGATACCTCACTTAATTTCAAGATAAATTGTGTTCTCCCTGAGTGTGCACCGTTGCGAAAGTTCGTCGTGTCGAGACACCACGTGATGATCGGGTGTGATAGACTCTACGTTCACATAAAATGGGTGCAAGCCAGTGTTGCACATCCAAAACACTCGGGTTAAACTTGACGAGCCTAGCATGTATAGACATGGCCTCGGAACACAAGAGACCGAAAGGTCGAACATGAGTCATATAGTAGATATAATCAACATGATGATGTTCACCATTGAAACCACCTCAACTCACGTGATGATCAGACTTGAGTTGGTGAATTTGGATCATGTATCACTCGAATGACCGGAGGGATGTCAATTTGAGTGGGAGTTCTTCAGTAATATGATTGATTGAACTCATTATCATGAACATAGTCAGTTGTGCCTTTGCAAATTATGTTGTAGATTACTTGCTCGCATTGTAGCTCCCTTGAATTTTTATATGTTCCTATATAAGTAGAGTTAAAATATGATGGTAGCAATATTGCAGACTGGGTCCGTGGTCTGAGGATTGTCCTCATTGCCACACAGAAGGCTTATGTCCTTAATGCACCGCTCGATGCGTCAACCCCTCTAGTGTCGTCTGTAGATGTTGTGAACATCTGACAGGCACGTTCTGATGACTACTTGATAGTTTAGTGCGTCATGCATTACGGCTTAGAATTAAGCCTTCGAAACGTTTTGAACGTCACAGAACATATGAGATGTTCTAAGAGCTGAAATTAGGATCTCAGGCTCGTGCCCGTGTTGCGAGATATGAGATCTCCAAAAAGATTCTTTGCCTGTAAGATGAAAGAGAATAGCTCAACCGTTGAGCATGTGCTCAGATTGTCTAGGTGCTACAATCGCTTGAATCGAGTGGGAGTTGATCTTCCAGATAAGATAGTGATTGATATAGTTCTCCAAGTCACTGTCACTAAGCTACTAGAACCTAGTGATGAGCTATAAAATGTCAGGGATAGAAATAATGATCCCCGAGCTGTTCGTGATGTTTGACACCGCGAAGGTAGAAATCAAGAAGGAGCGTCAAGTGTTGATGGTTAGTAAAAACCACTAGTTTCGAGAAGGGCAAGGGCAAGGAGGGAAACTTCATGGATGGCAATTCAGTTGCTACTCCAGTGAAGCAACCCAAAGTTGAACCCAAACCCGAGACTAAGTGCTTCAATTATGAGGAGAGCGGTCGCTGAAGCGGAACAACCCTAGATACTTGGTAGATAAGAAGGCTGGCAATGTCGACAGAAGTATATTTTATATACGTGTTAATGATGTGTACCTTGTGAGTAGTCCTAGTAGCACCTAGGTATTGGGTACCGGTTCGGTTGCTAAATGTTAGTAACTCGAAATAAAAGCTATGGAATAAATGGAGAACTAGCTAAGGGTGAGATGACGATGTGTTGGAAATGTTTCCAAGGTTGATGTGATCAACATCGCACGCTCTCTCCACCTTCGGGATTAGTGACGAACCTAAATAAATGTTATTTGGTGTTTTGTGTTGAGCATGAACGTGATTAGATCGTGTTTATTGCAACACGGTTATTCATTTAAGTTAGAGAATAATGGTTATTCTGTTTACATGAATGATACCTTCAATGGTCATGCACCCAGTAAGAATGATTTGTTGAATCTTGATCGTAGTAATACACATGTTCATAACATTGATGCCAAAAGATACAAAGTTAATAATGATAGTACCACATACTTGTGGCACTGCCGCTAAATGTCATATTGGTATAAAGCGCATGAAGAAACTCCATGCTTATGGATCTTTGGACTCATTCGATTTCGAATCTGTTGAGACATGCGAACCATGCCTCTTGGGAAAGATGACTAAGGACCCCGTTTTCCAGATGGATGGAGCGGGCAAGTGATTTATTGGAAAGGATACATGTTGATGTATGCAATCCAATGAGTCTTGTAGCGTGCGGTGGATATCGTTATTTTCTTACGTCCACTGATGATTTGAGTAGATATAGTGTATATTTACTTAATGAAACACAAGTCTGAATCGTTTGAAAAGGTTCAAGAAAATTCAGAGTGAAGTTTAACATCATCATGACAAGAAGATAAAAATGTCTACGATATGATCGTGGAGATGAATATCTGAGTTATGAGTTTGGCATACAACTTTAGACAATGTGAAAGTTGTTTCACAACTCACGCCACCTGGAACACCATAGTGTGATGGTGTGTCCGAACGTCATAGTCATGATCTACTGGATATGGTGCATGCTATGATGTCTCTTATCCTTTTGCTACTATAATTTTAGGGTTATGCATTAGAGACAACTATATTGAATTTAAATAGGGCACCATCTAAATCCATTGAGATGACATCGTGTGAATTATGGTTTGATAGAAACCTAAGCTATCATTTCTTAATGTTTGGGGCTGCGACGCTTGTGTGGAAAATGTTTTCACCTAATGAGGTCAAACCCAAAGCGGACAAATGCATCTTCATAGAATACCCTAAGAACAGTTGGGTGAACCTACTATTTCAGATCCAAGCATAAAATGTTTGTTGCTAAAACTGGGTCCTTTCTCGAGAAAAAAGTTTCTCTCGAAAGAATTGAGTGGGAGGAAGATAGAACTTGATGAGGTTGTTGAACCTTTATTTCAACCAGAGAGTAGCGCAGCGCAGAAAGATGTTTCTGTGGAACCTACGTCAGTTGAAGAGGAAGTAAATGATGATGATCATGAAGCTTCGGATCAAGTTACTATCAAACCTCGTAGGTCAACAAGGATGTGTACTGCTCCTGAGTGGTACGGCAACCCTGTCTTGGAGGTCATGTTGTTGGACAACGATGAACCTACGAGATATGGAGAAGCGATGATGGGCCCAGATTCCGACAAATTGTTGGAGGCCATGAAATCCGAGATAGGATCCATGTATGAAAACCAAGTATAGACTTTGGTATACTTGCTCGTTGGACGGCAGGTCGTCGAGTACAAATGGATCTTTAAAATGAAGACAGACGCTGATGGTGAATGTCGCCATTTATAAAGCTTGACTTGTCACAAAGAAGTTTTTGGCAAGTTCAAGGAGTTGACCACGATGAAACTTTCTCACTAGTAACGATGCTAAAGTGTGTTGGAATTATGTTAGCAGTTGCTGCATTTTTCAATTATGAAATTTGGCAGATGGATGTCAAAACATCGTTTCCTTAACGGTTTACTTGAGGAAAGGTTGTATGTGATACAACCAGAAGGTTTTGTTAGTCCTAAGGATGCTAAAAGGTGAGCAAGCTTTACTGATCCTTCTATGGACTAAAGCAAGCATCTCGGAGTTGGAATATACACTTTGATGAGGTGATCAAAGTTTTTAAGTCTATACAAAGTTTATGAGAAACTTGTATTTACAATAAAGTGAGTGGGAGCACTATAGAGTTTCTGAGAAGCATATGTGGTTGACATATTATGATCGGAAATGATGTAGAATTTCTAGAAAGCATAAAGGGTTGTCTGAAAGGAGTTCTTCAAAGGAAGACCTGGATAAAGCTACCTAATTGTTGAGCATCAATATCTATAGAGATAGATCAAGATGCTTGATGAGACTTTCAATAAGTACATACCTTGACAAGATTTTGAAAGAGTTCAAAGTGGATCAGTCAGAGAGAAGTGTTCTCGCCTGCTTTGTAAGGTGTGAAGTTGAGTGAGACTCAAAGGTCGACCACGGCAGAAGAAAGAAAAAGGACGAACGTCGTCCCCTATGCCTTAGCCATAGGCTCTGTATAGTATGCCTTGCTGTGTACCGCACCTGTGTGTGCCTTGCCATGAGTCTGTCAAGGGGTACAAGAGTGGTCTAGGAGTGGATCACTGGACGGCGGTCAAAATTATCCTTAGTAACCAGAGGACTGAGGAGATGTTTCTCGATTATGGAGTTGATGAAGAGTTCGATGCAACCTTTAACACCAATCCGGATGACTCGTAGTAGCAATCTGGATACGTATAGTGGAGCAGCCATTTGGAATAGTACCAAGTGGAGTGGAGTATCAGTGTTTACAGTTTAACATAGAGATTTGCAAAGTACACATGGATCTGAATGTCACAGACCCGTTGACTAAAAGACCTCTCTCACATGCAAAGCATGATCGAGCCCCAGAACTCATTGAGTGTTAGATTCATAACAATGCGAACCACATGGTGATGTGAACTAGATTATTGACTCTAGTGCAAGTGGGAGACTTTTCGAAATATTCCCTAGAGGAAATAATAAATTAGTTATTATCATATTTCCTTGCTCATGATAATCGTTTATTATCCATGATATAATTATGTTGATCGAAAACTCAGATACATATGTGGATACATAGACAACACCATGTCCCTAGTATGCGTCTAATAGACTAGCTCGTTGATCAAAGATGGCTATGGTTTCCTAGTCATGGACATGAGATGTCATTTGGTAACGGGATCACATCAATAGGAGAATGATGTGATGGACAAGACCAAACTACAAGCGTAGCATATGATCGTGTCAGTTTATTGCTACTGTTTTCTGCATGTCAAGTATATATTCCTATGACCATGAGATCATGCAACTCACTGACACCGGAGTGCCTTGTGTGTATCAAACATCGCAACGTTACTGGGTGACTATAAAGGTACTCTACAGGTATCTCCGAGGGTGTCTGTTGCGTTGGCATGGATCAAGACTGGGATTTGTTACTCCGTGTGACGGAGAGGTATCTCAGGGCCCATTCGATAATACAACATCACAACAAGCCTTGCAAGCAATGTGACTAAGTGTTAATCACGAGATCTTGTATTACAGAACGAGTAAAGAGACTTGCCAGTAACGATATTGAACTACGTATGGAGATACCGACGATCGAATCTCGGGCAAGTAACATACCGAAGAAAAAAAGGGAACATCATACGGGATTAACTGAATCCTTGGCATAGAGGTTCGACCGATAAAGATATTCGTAGAATATGTAGGAACCAATATGGGCATCCAGGTCCCGCTATTGGTTATTGACCATAGAGGTGTCTCGGTCATGTCTACATAGTTCTCGAACCCGCAGGATCTGCACACTTAAGGTTCGTTGACGTTTCGGTAGTATAGAGTTATGTATGGTGGTGACTGAAGGTTGTTCAGAGTCCTGGATGAGATCCTGGACGTCACGAGGAGCTCCAGAATGGTCCGGAGGTAAAGATTGATATATAGGAAGTCCTATTTGGGTCGCCGGAAAAGTTTCGGGCTCATCAGTAGCGTACCGAGAGTGCCGGTAGTGTACCGGGAGACCATCGGGAGGGGTATTTCGACCCAAGAGGCTACATGGGCTATGGGAGAGTGAATACCAGCCCTTAGTGGGCTGGTGGAAGTCCCACACAAGGCCCATGCAGCTGGGAAGAAAAGCCCAAAGAGAAAAAGGTGGAAAAGGGCAAAAAGACCAAAATAAGGAGGAGTCCTAGTCCTACTAGGATTGGAGGAGGATTCCTCCTCTCCTCCTTGGTTCGGCCGAAGCCTAGGGCTGGCCCCTTGAGGGCCAAGCCTCCTTCTCTCTTCCTCTTATATATACTAGAGGTTTTAGGGTTTTTTGGCACTAGATTTTTCAGCCACGTGCTACCCTCTCCTCTAGTGCATAGTTTCTTCTCTAGATCGGTTTTCTACAGTGCTTAGGCGAAGCCCTGCCGGAATTGCTCCACCACCATCGCCGTGGCGCCGTCATGCTGCCGGAGAACTCGTCTACCTCTTCGCTCCCTCTTGCTGGATCAAGAAGGCGGAGATCGTCATCGAGCTGTACGTGTGCTGAACGCGGAGGTGCCGTCCGTTCGGCGCTAGATCGGAAGGACCGTGATCAAGATCGCGAGACGGATCGTGATGAGATCACGGGACGGATCGTGATGAGTTCGCGGGACAGATCATGACTGGATCGCGGGACGGATCATGATGAGATCGCGGGACGCTAGGCGATTTGGATCGCGAAGACGTTCGACTACACCAACCGCGTTTCTTAACGCTTCCCGCTTAGCGATCTACAAGGGTATGTAGATCCACTCTCCGTCTCGTAGATGCTCATCACCATGGATAGATCTTGTGTGTGCGTAGGAAATTTTTTGTTTCCCGTGCAACGTTCCCCAACAATACATACATAGAGTCATAGGCCATGTGCTATGCTGGTTGCTCTCCCCCATTGCAGCATCACTGTATTTAGGGGAGGGTAGTTGTCGTCATCCTCTTCTTCTTCGTTGTCTTCCATCATAACCCCTCTTTCTCCGTGCTTGGTCCAAACATTATAGTGTGGCATAAAACCCTTCTGAAGCAGGTGGCAGTGAAGGGTTTTAGAGTTGGAGAAAGACTCCGTATTCTCACAGACAGTACATGGACAAGGCATAAAACAATTCTGCTTGTTTGCCTCAGCCGCTTCGAGAAATTTATGCAGGCCCTTAATATACTCGGAGGTGCGTCGGTCACCGTACATCCATTGCCGGTTCATCTGCGTGCGTTATATAATAAAGTGTATTAAAAACCATTAAAACATATCATGAATAGAGAAGTGACCAAATTAATAGAAATTCATCATCACATTAAAGCCAAAGTACAATAATGACCAAAATAAATACGTATAGTTCATACATAGTTGTCATTATTGAACAACATATAGCTCTCTAGAGCATCTAATTAAAACATATAGCGAAACTATGTAAAAAAAATTAAATGCAACAACAAATGCAATCATAACCGCTACTAAGGTACCAATTGATCCAACGCATAATGATACCAAGCCTCAGTATGGATGGCATATTTTCTAATCTTTCTAAGCTTCAAGCGCATTGCATCCATCTTGGTCTTGTGATTGTCGACGATATCGGCAACATGCAACTCCAATCCCATCTTGTCATCTTCAGTTCTTTTCAAAAAAAATCAAATAATCAATTTCTTTTTCAGCTTTAGTTAACTTGTCGAGTAGAATTGCATAGTTGGTATCCATTTCTGGTTCAACTACTTCCTATAGATAAAAACATCTACATCAAGTTGGTGGCATAATTAATTGTCATAGACATTAGATGTGTGAAATAGTTATATAAAAGATAATATACCATATTTGAATCATAGACTAGACGAGGGCCGGCGTGGGCGGATACCATAACCATGGCACTATATAATAACAAACAATAATAAAAGTAAGAAAATCATACGAGTAAGTATATTTTCTTTTAGTAAGAAGATAAGATCAAGAGGCTCACCACGCGCGGGCGATCTACGGCGGTTTCAGGACGGGGACGGGACAGGACGGACCGCCAAACCTAGACAAATCTTGACGAAAATGGAGTTTGGACAAGGAGCTTCGAGAGGAGAAAGCTTAAGTTTGGCTTGGGCATTTCATCAAACACCTCATGTGCATAGGAGATGAGCTAGAGCACCACAAAGCTCTCCCCTCACCGGCCTGAAAAACAGAGCAACGTGGAGTGCTCTGCTCGCTAGCGAGGGGGTATATATAGGCATCTCATTGGTCCCGGTTCGTGGCTGGAACTGGGACTAAAGGACCCCCTTTGGTCCCAGATCCAACCACGAACCGGGACCAATGGTTGTGGGCCAGGAGCGAGGCACATTGGTCCCGGTTTGTGTCTGAAACCGAGACCAAAGTTCCAGACGAACCGGGACCAATGCCCCACGTGGCCCGCCCGGCCCCCTGGCCTCACGAACCGGGACCGTTGCCCCCATTGGTCCCGGTTCGTGACTGAACCGGGACTAATGGGCTGGACCGGTCCGAACCAATGCCCCATTTTTTGCTAGTGCTTGCCTACTGATGAGGAAGCCTAGTAGGCGCAAAATCAAGAAGGTTGAGGTCTCTGAGGAGCAAGGGCCAGAAGTGTGGCTTCATTATGTAGGTGTTTGCGATTTTTTGGCCAAAAATATGGTGTCATTGTGTAGGTGTCGACGGCTGCTTAATGGATAGATCTTTGTTTCTTGGATCATCGTCGTAGTTTGGCTTGTCACTTTGAATTTGATGGTGTCCATTCTCTACAACTTAGGTGGTCTTGTTAGGTTTTCTTTCCATTCTCTACAACTTAGGTGGTCTTGTTAGGGTTTTCTTTGAGATGTAGAAGTTCGGACTGTCATGGGGCCTCATACTTTGTGAGTAGTCCACGTGTGGTATACTTGTTTCAGTTTTTCATCGATCAACCGAGCAACTATCTTCTCCTTATAATTAAGAAATGAGACCAAAAAATTGTCAACATTTCAAGGGATATTTTTGACTTGACGCGGCATGTTTACCTGGCGATCTGATTCAGTAGGCTATTACGATAACATATCGCAAAATATAAAAATTTAAATGCAGAGACGACCAGACCACGCATAACTACTTTCTTCCAATGCTGATCCAGAAAAGTGCGGCTGGCTCACATAGTTGAGTTCACACGCTCTGTTCTGAGGCATCTACAGCTCTCTACAGATTATAGCTGTACCATTCCTTCCAGTTTTTACACAACACATCTTCACATTATTGCATCAGTTTATGGGCACATGATAAATACATCTGGGAAGCTCTCGGAGACCCGAGGCGACACGCCTGCATATTCCCAAAGAGGTTTCTCGGCGGCCGGGAAGGGGGGAAGCACCACTTGTGCCTCGCCAAATATCCAGCGCGGTGCTCTAGGATGTAGAGATGTACAAAATTCATTCCTCCTTGTTGCCACTCCATCCAAGTTTTTTTACTTCACGACATGTCCTGCGAAGAAGCCACGGGCATGTTGTTGTTAAAGAAACGCATAGCTGAAGTGTACACTCGTTAACTCATATATCGGTAACTCACCATTGGATCTACCGTCTGGAAAACTACCAGCAACATGCTCGAAATAATCTCTCCTTGCATCTGAGTTGAAAAAAGAAAAGAATGAGGAAACACAGGTCATAAAAAAATCTATGCACAAGGAACAAGCGCCACGGGAGGTGGGCTAGCCGGCCTGGGATTGAATCCTTACACTGGTATATTATTATTAGTCTGTCTAGTTACCCCTAGCCACCCATTCATTAAACTCGTCTGAAAATACAAGCAAGAACGATGCAAACACTCACCATGCTTCATGGTTAACGAAGGGTCTTCTTTCTCTGTATAGCCAACCACCTTCGCAGGATTTCCTACCGCCATGCTTTTAAACACAAAACAAGTGCCAAATCAATGGTCAACATAAAGCAGATAATAACCACGGTGCAAGACTACTGGTTGTGAAAGGCATAGGAAAATGTAAACTTAACAAACAATAACAATGGAGGCAAATGTTAAAAAACTAAATGTTCACAAAAACAGACTGAGCCATTATTAGTATATCTAAAGGTGTACTTGATCGCAGGCTTTAAGCTTCAGTGTATGCATTCAAAAAATAATGCATATATTCCTTCCTGCTTTAAAACCACTAGTGAACTTCTTAACTCAAGAAGAATACTATAGACCCTTCTCAGGCCCACCAGGCCATAAGTGAATATGTTTAGATTGAAAAGGAAAATGAATCGACTATTTACTAATGATGAGTACAATTAGACCTTGCTATCCTGCTTGAAGGGAAACCGGATGACCAAGAAAATATAGCATCCTAAAGGGCGCTCCTTAAAAACTCCAAATACTTATAATGCCCCATTTGTTGGAAATATTCAAGGTGTACCATTCAGCAGCTCAATTAGTAACGCAAATACAGTATTCTACACTGAGCAACAGTATTCAGATCATGTATTCTTCTTGTTTGCTGTCTTTCTAAGGAAATCGCATTGCAAGGCCGGGAAAAAAATCATATCTACTGATTCTCATTACTAAAAAAAATGGCATTGCAGCATCATTATTCAAGAATTTAAATTAGCAGTCTAACTTCTTTCTAACCTGTGAGGCGGTACATGCTTTAAAACAAGGGAACCAGCGGCAATCATGGCACCTTCGCCTACATTTATGTTGCCGAGGATAGTAGCACCAGCTCCAAGAAGAGCTCCCTGGCCGATCTTGGGGTGCCTATCTCCGTGTTCCTTTCCAGTACCTCCAAGCGTAACACCCTGTAGCAAAGGCCTACCTGGTAAGCTGGTGAACTTCCATTCCTGCTATGGCTTTTCCTAAAGAACAATTAGGAACCTTCTATAATTAAATTTGGACCAAAAAGAAACCACCATGGGAACACACATAGAAAGGCCATACTTAAGTTATATATTTATATCGAACCAAGGGAGGACTGCATCTGTCACAGAAGATTTTACAAAACTGAAGGTAAACATGCATGGTAAGAAAGCGCAAAACAAGCACCCCTCATGTTTTGCTACTGTTTCTTATAGTATCTCGTACATCAGAATTGGAATGTTTCCTCAAGCCTCTAAGTTATCCACCTGATGTGAGTTGGATGATTCACAGTTATATACAAAAACAAAAAAAATCACCAAAAGTTTTTAAAGTGGTGTGCACATAAATACTTCGTTACTACTCCGTCCTTTAAAGAGTGTACTTCCAACTTTGTTGGATGGTCAAATTATCTCAAAGTTTGACCGAGTTTGTGCAAAAATATATCATTGTTTGTGAAACTAAATAGGCATATGATGAAAATACTTTTTATCATGAATCTAATGCTACAAATTTGATGGCATAAATGTTGACGCATTATCGTATAAATACGGTCAAACATAAAAAAGTTTGATTTTCCAACAAAGTTGGAAGTACACTCTTTAAAGGACGGAAGAAGTATCTGAATCATGCTATCCATTTATTTAGTATAGTAAAAGCACATGGCAGAAATATTCAAGTATTTGCACAAGGACAAATGAAACTATAGCAAACAAGATATTGTGAGAGGGTTAACAACCAAGCAATAAATGTGGATGGAATTCAAATTATATTGAAAAGTAGTGCTTTATTTTAAATTAGAAATAGCAAGAACAGGGTGATGCATGGCACCTGCATTAAGGAAACCCAATTGCCAACAACAGCAGTTTCACCAATGACTAGACCTGTTCCATGATCCAGCAATATTCCTTCCCCAATTTTGGCAGCTGCAGATTTAGCAGTAAAGAATGTTAAGAGAACAAACTAAAATTACCATATCATACCAGGAGATAACAAAGCCACCACTTGAGATGACAGATTTACTTTTCAAAACTCAAAAGGCAAACCCTGTATTATTTTCGGGGGAGCCAGGCCCCATGCCCCAAACATCATCTGAGCATGAGGATATATTTAAGGATATGATGCTTATGAATTCATAAATTAATAAATAATTGCAGCCTCATATGCAGGTTTTAGAAAATGCAATGCTTCTATGCCCCCAAAAAGTGAACACAATTACAAAGATAAACCTTGGTTCAGGTTAAGATATTTACTAGGATAACATAACATACATACATATTCCCAAGCAGCAGAACCATATGCAGTAGTAAAGGCAGCAAAACACATTTCCGCGAAGGTAATAGAAGAAGCCAAACATCATTCACTCAAAAAAAAAAAAAAGAACTAAACATCATGTACTAAATCAGCGACAAGTAATATGGGTCGGAGGGAGTGGCTATTTTTTTAGTGGAAAAGCCAAACATCATATAGCTAAAGAGCAACCCCAGTATTAAACACAGCAGCAGGAAATATAAGACAATTTTGTACAGATATTATGATACACCAATGATATACCTGGGTGTATATCCACTGCAAAAACCTGAAAGGAGAAGGACAGCATATGTTAGTCCAATATAAATGTATGCTAAAACCCCGCTTATTAAGAAATCAAGGTTCACCTCACTGATACGGCTTTGCAGCGCCAATGCCAGAACCTTACGCCCTTGATTCCATAATACATGAGCTATCCTATAGGACTGCAAGGAATGGTAACCCTGTAGCAGTTCACAAGCACCATGAGTCTTGTTACTTTTTCCAGATATGAACGAGATGATAACATGAATGCATAGTCACCTTTAGGTATAATAGGGCCCAGCTATATTGTGCACAGGAAGGATCTCTTCCTTTGAAGGCCTAAATTTAGACAAGGAGACCATTAATGCAACGATAGTTTGATACAGAACAAATTAGCATGCACACACAAAACACGATCCTCAATAGGACAATGGTGCACTCACCTGAGCATCAAGGCGAATGGAACGGCGTATATCTGCGTCATTCATCATAACATCATTGAAAATGTCAATGAGCTGAGTCGCAAGCAAGGTTGGATCTTCAAGCCTGTTTGCAAGGACGAAGCTCAACGCCCGCTCCAGACAGTCGTGAGATAATACGCTCGCATATAAGAAGCTACTTAAAATAGGCTCCTTCTCTGCCTGCGAAATGCGAATACTGCTGTCAACCATCATGTAAAACTAGCAGTGACATAATGTGAAGTTCTGCAATAAGACAGGAACAGTATAAGAGTCAACACTCAAAACCATAGCTTTGCCACAATAAAGCGCGGATGTCAGAAGTGGGTCATGCCTAAGGCTTGGTTGGGCATAAAATGTTTTGGTTCCTGCATCTTATTGGCGTTGGCACTTCACACACCTTTATAGGACAGTCAGATTTCAGCATCATTAGATGTGAGTTGCCTGAAATGTTTTCCTTTTCCAGAGTTGACCTCTGAAGCAGTGACAGCATGTAAACACACTGAGGCTTCTAACTCACACCGCATAGTTTGAATTGATTGCAGTTTTGCCTCCATAAATTACTTTGGCTGAACTGAACTATCAACTACTATTACACAATATCTAGTTCAGAAGAACGGTAAGTCCAAACACCAAAAAGGAAGTGGCACTTTTACCACATCAACTGGCTATATTTAAAGATCAAGACATATGTGTAATACTCCTACTATCGAACTGACCTTCACTCAGTCACTCGACACAGAGCAGACATATGTGCAAGTAAATTGGAACGCTAGAAAAGGCTAGCAAGAGAAAAGGAAAATCCAGTTGCAGTTGTTCATTAAATTCGAACTCTAGAAATAGCTAATGAATCAGATGAACAGAAGAAAAAAATCAAATCTAGTTGCCGTATTTTGACCATTAAATTCGAAGGCTAGAAAAAAAAAAGCTAATAACTTGAAAGAAGAGAATCCAGCTGCTGGATTCTTGCCGTCCGAAACCAAAATTCAATCAACTGAACCTGAGGAAACACGAGAAAGGTGACGAGACCAGGAAATCGCCGCCCAAAAAACGCAACTTTTCCTCCTCACTCCCACCCCAAATTCACCACGAAGGTGCAACCGGAGCAAAAATACAGCGATGAGCGATCGAATCAAGAAGAACGGCGCAACGAATCTGCGATCGGCCGGCGGGATGCAAAAGAGCGGCGCTCACCTCGGACCTGGCCTCGGCCTTGACGGCCTCCCATATGGGGTCCCCGGCGGCGGAGGGGTCGAGGAGCACGGCCCGCGCCCGCGAGCTCCCCATGACGTAGATGGGGAACATGGCCTCGTACCGCGGGGCCCGGCCGCCGCCCCGCCGCTCCCCCGCGCAGGACCCGCCGCTCCCCCTGGCCGCCGTCGCCTCGCCGCCGCCGCCTCCGTGGTCCTCCGGCGCCTTCTCGACCACCAGGCACTCGCAGGACGTCATGGGTATGGGAGACGTGTCTAGGTTTTCGGCGCCGACGCCGCGGCGGTCCGGCGCCGGAGCCGGGCGGGGAGATGAGGTTCGGGGCGCGGGGTGCGGGCGGCAAAAGGGAGGGAAAGAAAGAGCGGTTGGGAGCAGGGGAGAGCGGCGAGGCGGGACCGGCAGCAAGGGACGGTGGTGAGCGCGCGTGGGGTGGCTGGGCGGTGTGGCGCGGCGCGGCGGGGCGGGGCGTTTGTAGGCTTGCGCTTTTGGCCGGGGTCCGTCGTGGGAAGTTTTGCGGCGCGTGGGGGAGGGTGGATCACGGGGCCCGCCCGGCCTGACCTGTGCCGGAACGGCGGCCACGACGCTGCCTGCGGGCTGCGGGTGGGCCCGTGGGGGGACGAGCGTGGATGCGCGGCGCGCCGCGCAACCAACGGTGGGATGGAGCGGCGGTGCACGCCCGCGGCGCCCCTCTCCTGCTCGGGCCGGGCGTGCCGTTGCGACCCGGAGCTGAGTTTCATTCGATTTTCAAATTCATCCCATCTCCACGCCTCCTTGATTTGATTTGGAATAATCTAAACCGAATCGATGATTTCTTTTCCTTGTCCTAGTGAAACAGCGTCCTGCATTATAACTCAATCAAATCTTTAATAACGAAATTATGGTATGCATCCATTCAATCAAATCAAATTACTCCATGTCTTGTATCGACGTCTTATGTTTAGGAACGGATGGAGTAAATCTTAGCAAACCTTGACGCAAACAAAACACTTTCCTTTCATTCTTCTGTGCATGCCTAAATCAAATCAAATATAACATCCCTCCTCCTTCAGCCGCTTCCTCCTTCAAATCGTAAAGCGGAAGCGTTACAAGAACGCGGTTGATGGAGTCGTACTCGCAGCGATTCAGATCGCGGTCGGTTCCGATCTAAGCGCCGAACAACGGCGTCTTCGCGTTCAACACACGTGCAGCCCGATGACGTCTCCTACGCCTTGATCCAGCAAAGAGGAAGGAGAGGTTGAGAGAGAGCTCCGGCAGCACGACGGCGTGGTGACGGTGGAGCTGCGTGGTACTCCGGCAGGGCTTCGCCAAGCGCTACGAAGGACGAGGAGGAGGAGGGGTAGGGCTACGCCGAGAGAGAGAGACTTGTATTGTGGGCAGCCCAAAACCCTCCACTATTTATAGGAGGAGGAGGAGGGAGGGCGCAACCCCTAGGGTTCCCACCCTAGGGCTGCGGCCGGCCCTAGATGGCCCTTGGGGCGGCGGCGGCCAAGAGAGGGGAGGAGGGGCGGCGCCCTAGGGTGGGCCTAGGGCCCTCCATGCCTACGGTTTGCCCCCCTCCACCCTTGCTGTGCCTTGGGCTGAGGTGGGAGGCGCACCAGCCCACCTAGGGGCTGGTTCCCTCCCACTCTTGGCCCATGTAGCCTTCCGGGGCCCGGGGCCCCTCCCGGTGGACCCCCAAAACCCTTCCTGTGGTCCCGGTACATTACCAGTGATGCCCGAAACACTTCCGGTGACCAAAACCTCACTTTCTATATATGAATCTTTACCTTCGGACCATTCCGGAACTCCTCGTGACGTCCGGGATCTCATCCGGGACTCCGAACAACCTTCGATAACCACGTACACTATTCCCATATAACCCTAGCGTCCTCGAACCTTAAGTGTGTAGACCCTACGGGTTCGGGAGGCATGTAGACATGACCGACACACCTCTCCGGTCAATAACCAACAACGGGATCTCGATGCCCATGTTGGCTCTCACATGCTCCACGATGATCTCATCGGATGAACCACGATGTCGGGGATTCAATTAATCCCGTATACAATTCCCTTTGTCTACCGGTATGACACTTGCCCGAGATTCGATCGTCGGTATCCCTATACCTTGTTCAATCTCGTTACCGGCAAGTCTCTTTACTCGTTCCGTAACACATCATCCCGTGGCTAACTCCTTAGTCACATTAAGTTCATTATGATGATGTCTTACCAAGTGGGCCCAGAGATACCTCTCCGTCACACGGAGTGACAAATCCCAGTCTCAATTCGTGCCAACCCAACAGATACTTTCGGGGATACCTATAGTGTACCTTTATAGCCACCCGATTACGTTGTGACGTTTGGCACACCCATAGTATTCCTACGGTATCCGGGAGTTGCACAATCTCATGGTATAAGGAAATGATACTTGACATTAGAAAAGCTTTAGCAGACGAACTACACGATCTTGTGCTATGGTTAGGATTGGGTCTCGTCCATCACATCATTCTCCTAATGATGTGATCCCGTTATCCACGACATACAATGTCCATGGTCATGAAATCGTGATCATCTATTGATCAACGAGCTAGCCAACTAGAGGCTCACTAGGGACATGTTGTGGTCTATGTATTCACACATGTATTACGGTTTCCGGTTAATACAATTATAGCATGAAAAATAGACAATTATCATGAACAAGGAAATATATAATCACTTTATTATTGCCTCTAGGGCATATTTCCAACAGTCTCCCACTTGCACTAGAGTCAATAAATCTAGTTACATTGTGATGTATCGAACACCCATAGAGTTCTGGTGTTGATCATGTTTTGCTCGTGAGAGAGGTTTAGTCAACGGATCTGCGATATTCAGATCCGTATATACTTTACAAATGTCTATATCTCCATCCTGGACATATCCACAAATGGAGTTGAAGCGGCGCTTGATGTGTCTTGTCTTCTTGTGAAACCTGGGCTCCTTGGCAAGGGCAATAGCTCCAGTGTTGTCACAGAGTAGAGTCATCGGGCCCGACGCATTGGGAATCACTCCTAGGTCGGTGATGAACTCCTTCATCCAGACTCCTTCCTGTGCTGCTTCCGAAGCAGCTATGTACTCCGCTTCACATGTAGATGCCGCCACGACGCTTTGCTTGCTGCTGCACCAGCTGACTGCCCCTCCGTTCAAAATATACACGTATTCGGTTTGTGACTTGGAGTCATCCGGATCTGTGTCGAAGCTAGCATCGACGTAACCCTTTACGACGAGCTCTTCGGCACCTCCATATACGAGAAACATGTCCTTGGTCCTTTTTAGGTACTTCAGGATATTTTTGACCGCTGTCCAGTGTTTTGCTCCGGGATCACTTTGGTACCTCCCCATCAAACTTATGGCAAGTTTCACATCAGGTCTGGTACACAGCATGGCATACATAATAGAGCCTATGGCTGAAGCATAGGGGATGACACTCATCTTTTCTCTATCCTCTGTCACGGTCGGGCATTGAGTCGTACTCAATCTCACACCCCGTAACACAGGCAAGAACCCCTTCTTGGACTGATTCATATTGAACTTCTTCAATATCTTGTCAAGATATGTGCTCTATGAAAGACCTATGAGGCGTCTCGATCTATCTCTATAGATCTTGATGCCTAATATGTAAGCAGCTTCTCCAAGGTCCTTCATTGAAAAACACTTATTCAAGTAGGCCTTTATGCTTTCCAAAAGTTCTATATCATTTCCCATCAACAATATGTCATCCACATATAATATGAGAAATGCTACAGAGCTCCTACTCACTTTCTTGTAAATACAGGGTTCTCCATAAACCTGTATAAATCCAAAGGCTTTAATCACCTCATTAAAGCGAATGTTCCAACTCCGAGATGCTTGCATGTAGCGACCCAACTCAAAACAAGTCAAGCCTGTGTGTTTTCTGTGCCATCCCTGGATCAGTATGCTGGCACACACAATACAACAATGTATATATCAAAGTGCAACCACATGTAATTAACGTAAAACTGATATATACCTTAAAATCTCAGCAGAAACAGTCAACAGGAGTGGAGTCCCAATAACACCAACGGCAGGTTGAGTGTAGACCGTAACCCTGAATCGTACTCTTACCCGTCGTAGAGCTTATCTGCAACATAAGACGTTGCAGCCGTGTAGGTCAGCATTTTGAATATGCCGGCAAGTCACAAAAGAGGGGGTGTAAAGTAATCATCTATTCTACATGCATATATGGCAAGTGGGGTAGTTGGTTTTGCATAAAGCCAAATTTTTCCTACAACAAGAGAGGGCAAAAGCATAATTACTACAAATGTTAGTTGATTAATGAGATGACTCCACCAACCAATTCTCATACCCAAGTTGACATTAATACCCACATCAATGTAATTAAATGTGTTGAGAGTTCCAGATAGTTTCAGTTCCTTTGGCTCAAGTTGTCCATGGCCGTGGACACGGCTAATCGATTAGGTTTTAGTACTCTGCAGAGTTTTGCACACGTTTCCCACAAGATTTGATCGCCTCCGTTGGATTTCTCGCACTTCAGGTTGTTTGAGAAACGGATGACCAAAACATGGTCCTGTAAAGGGTTTCCCCGAGACTCTGTTGGTGCCCATCCTTTCCTACCGTTCTTCTACATCTCGTAGCACCGCTTGTCCAGGGTCACCACGATATCCAACCAAGCGAGAGCCCATAATGGCTTGTGGCTGTGCAGGTAAGCCTTGGGTCTTGAAGCATCCATCCATCTCTTTGTGCCTGGGTGGACCTTTCCGCGTGAATACTGGCACTTCCCTAGCAACACCTAGGCTAACCACTGGTTTCTCCAGGGCGCCGTTCAACCATCATCCACCTAGAGGTATGTTGAAAACTTGGAGTCTTGAAGACTTGATCAGCATGTAGGTCTTGAAATTATTAACTCACAACTCTCATGAATCACACAACCAACCCCGTCTACTAATAGCATAGCAAAATGTAAATCAACGTTTCCCGGGGCCAATGTGTCAAAAGTTTGAGGGGTACCTACCACATGATACTACAACAAGTAACCAAGTTTCCAGACTACCTACTTTGCATGCAATTGGGGAGATGGAAGAACTAATGCAATAAAACATAGGTATACATGGTCAAAGTGACTTGCCTGTATTGTTGATGAAGAATAATATCGCTCTTAGAGATAACTGATAGACTATTCGTCACTCTCCGATGAAAATCTATACATTGCATTCTTATAAGCAATCATACTAGCAATCAATTCTATCACCAAAAAAAATAACACAAGAGTAAACACCAAACCAAAAGCAACAAGGTTGTGATGAAGGAAATACTTAAGACAAAACTCAAATCAAAAAAAATTCATCAACACAACCAAGGGTTGCTTTTCTCTACAAATAAATCCTATTTTCAAAAGTAACAAACAAAAACAAAGTAAAATATAACAGAAGTATTTTAGTAAATATTTTACTTAGCAAAAAGAATTACTTTTGAAGAACAACTAAGAATTTTGAAAAACACTTAAACTAAGAATTACTTTTGAAGAACACTCTAAACAACATAGGTTTTAGCCTAATAAACTTAACAACAAGAAAACGAATAAAACAATTAAAATATTAAAATAACAAAATATTTTCAAATAAGAAATCAACTAGCAATACTAGAGCAATACAACAAAGAAAAACAAAACAAAGTAATGGGCTCTAAAATTTTGGTGGCTAAATTACTATTATTATAAAACAAGACAAAACTATTTTTAGTAGCAAAACAATCCTTAACACAAAAGAGTACTAACATTTTTATTTAGAAAAAAAACAGAATTAAATCCTCTAAAACATTTGTGAAAAGAATTACTACTAAAACTAAATTTTTGTATAAAACATTTCCTAATGAAGACGAATATAGTTTCCTATATCATTAGGATATAAAACAAAGCAAAACTATTTTTATTAACAGAAAATAAGTCACCTAATATTGGACAACAGAACTAAAGAAAACTAAAACAAAAGTTAAACTAATTCAGATTTCAAAATAAACTAAAGAAGAATTAAACTAACTAAATCCTATTAGCTATTAAACAGATTCTGTTTTAGTAAAAAACTAATCTAAATTATCCTAAAAATTCTCAAACTATGTAGAATGATAGGTCTAACTAATACAAAACAGTGGCAAAAAGATTCATTCAAAAATATATTTTTAAACTCTAGTTATACAGATTTTAGTAATTTAAACAAATTTGATTAGATTCGACATTTAAAGTTCAAATTTGAAATCTAAGCATACAGACATAAACTACGACAAATTTGTAAACTAATGCAAAAATAATCAAATTAAAACACTTAAAAACATAAGCGATATAACAAAAATAAAAACAGAACCTATTCTGTTTTCTAAAACAAACAGAAAAAGAAAAAAAACTTAGCTAACGGACAGGGGCTACGTGGCAGGTTCTGATTGGTTATAGGGTGTGTGAGATCTGACGATTCGAGCGGACGTCCGAGCTATAGAGGATACCGGTTCGGGTTTAAAATATTCTAATCCTAGGCGTTGGATTTAGTGTTGGGGAACGTCGCATGGGAAACAAAAAAATTCCTACGCACACGCAAACCTATCCATGGTGATGAGCATCTATGAGAGGGAGAGTGGATCTACGTACCCTTGTAGATCGCTATGCGGGAAGCGTTAAGAAATGCGGTTGGTGTAGTCGAACATCTTCACGATCCAAATCGCCGAGCGTCCCGCGATCTCATCACGATCCGTCCCGCGATCCAATCACGATCCGTCCCGTGAACTCATCACGATCCGTCCCGCGATCTCATCACGATCCGTCTCACGATCTTGATCACGATCTATCTCGCGAACTCATCACGATCCGTTCCGCAATCTCATCACAAACCGTCTCGCAATCTCGATCACGGTCCTTCCGATCTAGCGCCGAACGGACGACACCTCCGCGTTCAGCACACGTGCAGCTTGATGACGATCTCCGCCTTCTTGATCCAGCAAGAGGAGGTGGAGAGGGGAGAGAGTTCACCGGCAGCATGACGGCGCTCCGGTGATGGTGGTGTAGCAATTCCGGCAGGGCTTCGCCTAAGCGCTGCAGAAATCAGATCTAGAGGAGAAATTATGCACCGGTGGAACGGGTAGCACGTGGCCGTATTTTCAGTGCAAAAACCCTCTATTCCACTAGTATATATAGGAGGAGAGGAGAGGAAGAGGGGCTGGCGCACCAAGTCCCCTTAGGGGATTCGGCCGGCCAAGGAGGAGCAATCCTACTCCTACTCCAATCCTAGTTGGAGTAGGATTGCTTCCTATTGGCTGATTTTCCCTTTTTCCCTTTAGGACTTCCTCTTCCTGTGCCATGGGCCTTTGTGGCTGTTTCCCCAGCCCACTAAGCGCTGGTTATTATTCTCCCACAGCCCATGGAACTCTTGGGGTCGAAATACCCCTCCCAGAGGTCCCCCGGTACACTACCGGCACTCCCGGTACACTACCGATGCGCTCGAAACTTTTCCGGCGACCAAACTGGGACTTCCTATATTTGAATCTTTACCTCCGGACCATTCCGGAGCTCCTCGTGACGTCCGGTATCTCATCCGGGACTCCGAAAAACCTTCGGTCACCACCATACATAACTCTACACTACCGAAACGTCACCAAACCTTAAGTGTGCAGACCCTACGGGTTCGAGAACTATGTAGACATGACCGAGACACCTCTACGGTCAATAACCAATGGCGGGACCTGGACGTCCACATTGGTTCCTACATATTCTACGAAGATCTTTATCGGTCGAACCTCTATGTCAAGGATTTAGTTAATCCCGTATAACGTTCCCTTTGTTCTTCGGTATGTTACTTGTCCGAGATTCGATCGTCGGTATCTCCATACCTAGTTCAACCTCGTTACTGGCAAGTCTCTTTACTCATTTCGTAATACAAGATCCTGCAACTAACAATTAGTCACATTGCTTTCAAGCCTCATTGTGATGTTGTATTACCGAGTGGGCCCCGAGATACCTCTCCGTCACACGGAGTAACAAATCCCAGTCTTGATCCATGCCAACTCAACAGACAGCCTCGGAGATACCTGTAGAGCACCTTTATAGTCACCCAGTTACGTTGCGACGTTTGATACACACAAGGCACTCCTCCGATGTCCGTGAGTTGCATGATCTCATGGTCATAGGAACATATACTTGACATGCAGAAAACAGTAGCAATAAACTGACATGATCATATGCTACGTTTGTAGTTTGGTTCTTGTCCATCACATCATTCTCCTAATGATGTGATCCCGTTATCAAATGACATCTCATGTCCATGGCTAGGAAACCTTAACCATCTTTGATCAACGAGCTAGTCCATTAGAGGCATACTAGGGACATGGTTTTGTCTATGTATCCACACATGCATCTAAGTCTCCGATCAATACAATTATAGCATGGATAATAAACGATTATCATGAACAAGGAAATATGATAATAACTAATTTATTATTGCCTCTAGGGCATATTTCCAACATTTAGATCGGATGATCTAGGGAGGGGGAGAGGGGCTCACAGAGGGAGGGTCGCCGGCGGTGGAGATTCTCCGGCGAGGCCGAGGCGGCGAGTCGACGGGGGCGGCGCTCCGGTGGTTGGGGACGACGTCCGGGGGGTCCTCTCGACGGTGGCGGACCTCCGGCATCCATTGGTGGCGACGGTTGGGGCTAGGGACGACAGGGGCGAGCTCCTCGAGCTCCTGGAGCTTCGGATGGGGTGAGAGCTTCGACGTGGGATTCCGGTGAGGGGAGGGGGTCGGACGACGGGGAAATGGGCGGAACGGGGTGCGGGGATGCCGGGGCTTTTATAGGAGGGGTCCGGAGTGCTCTAGATGGCAAGGGGAGGGAGATCCGACGTGGTGATCTCGCCGGCGTGAAGAGGGGAGCGGGAGGAGAGAGGTGACCGCGGGGTTATCGGGATCAGGCGGTGGGGCCGGGGCGTCAAAGAGAGAGAGAGGGCGGCGTGAGGGCGTCGGTCGGTCGGCTTGGAGCGATTTCGGGACTTAAAGGCTCTGGGCTGGCCCGTTTTTATTTAAAATGTTTCCTTTCTATTTACAGAGCAGTAAAAACTCTTTTAATGCATTCAAATAATTTCCAAACATAGAAAAAATATATATCAAAATGATCAGGAGAATTAATGCTATTTAATGAACATTTTTCCACGGCCAAATTGAATAATTTTAAAAAATATATTTTCAGAAAATGCCTAAATGGCTTTATTTATTTTTGCAAATATTTTTCAAATAACCCCTTGGGTTTTATGGTTCAAATACTTCACAAAAATACCCCTGGTTTGGAGTGTCATATTACTCCTCTCAAAAACTTTGTTAAGGGGTTTGAATGTTTACAAATTCAAATAGGGAATTCAAATATGGAAGTGAAACTCCATATGAGAATTTCTCAAATAGTTTCCATATCCTTCTTTTAAGCTTCCAACTCATATTTCATATAATTTGAAGAAGTCCTTTTATCCTCTCTCATGAAAATCATTGAGTTGCATAAAGTTTCTGAATTTGAACTATTTTCAAATGAAATTCAAACCATTTTCAAATCCCTTTTCATTCCTTTAAATAGAAGAAGTCATATCATCTTCACTCTGGGATTTTGTGATGAAATGAATTTGAATTCCTGCAGAGTGAAAGTTCTGGGAAAGTCATTTTATTCCCTCTCATTCAAAAGTTTTCAAAAGTTTCAAATTTCACTCAATTTCAATCACTCAAGCAAACAGGCATTCATTCTAATATTAATTATAACATTCCAAAATTTGGGATGTTACAAACCTACGACACTTAAAATGAATCTCGTCCTCGAGATTCGAAAGGGCTAGAAAGAAAAGGTTAGGGTTTGGGGTCTTCTAGCAAATTCATTAACCAAGAAGGTGTGGGGTCTACCACACTTAAAATGAGAGTGACTGGTCCCTCAAAATCATGGCAGTCCTCTGGGTGCATCTGTCTCTTCACCTACTTTACGTTAGCTCCTTCGGTGATGCTCGTCCGTCTTAAATCAAAATATCGTGTTCTCATAACGAGAATGTACTTCCTCCGATACTAGGTCTTCTTAACGATAAGTCTCGCGTTCATTCTAACTTATCGAAGATCTCGTGGTGGTCTACCATTTGTGGTTATCCTGCAATGAAATAGGTCTTGGCTTCATTCCTCACCGTAAAATTCCTACGTATGGCAACAACTGCCATGTACAAGGGTTTTACATCATACCATTCTAAGACTTAAACAAAAGCTTCAAAGAACGTCGTCTCTTTAATATGGGTAAGTCACTCAGATTTACCAATCCGAATAGCAAGAGAATGATAAGAGTAAGTCGTCATGGTGGCCAAGCCATGTCGCACTGAAATCATTACCTTGTATAAGGTTTAATGAATCTCGTATTCTAACACTTGGGCTTCCTCACAAGCATTGCAGAAATTTCTCTTGTCAACGAACGAGGTTCGTAATAATCCATTGATTTTGCAAGCTAAGCAAAAACATCCATTGTTTCTTCACAACTCTCAGGTTTTCGTATACTCCTAAGAAAAACGTTTACTGATCTGTCGTAGCTTCTTCCAAGTTTTCTTCCTTCACCAAGGTGGGGCTTGATCCTTATCAATACTGGGGTCAGTGACTTGTGGGTTCACTTGAATACTTGAATAGTCTTTATCTCACTCTTGGGGTTACTATCGTTTCATATTCCAACATTACCTTCAGTTTACTACATCATACCCTTGAGGTAACAAATCATAGACTTGTTCTTGTCTAGATTCCACTCTGTGGGATTCATTTTCCTTTCCATTGGTCTGTTTAACCTTGGGTATGGTTTCATCACAATCATTCCTTTTCTCAATATTCCAACTTCAAAAGCTCTCAGTCTCAAAGGTTATCATCCAGATAGTTTGCGGGGGTTTCACATTCTCTTCACCTGTATTCACTCATCTAAACTCCTTAACCGGAAAGGTACCTGTGGTTACTACCACACTTAAAATGAAATGCACACATGCCTGCATAGACCATATTTTCTCATATCCTCAAAAATTGGTCAGAGATCTTTGTTCTTAGAGTGGCAACTCATATAATTCAACACAGGAGAATCATAACACCATAAATTCCATTGATCTCATGAATTTATTACAAACTCTGAGACTTCCATTACATAACTTCAAAATGATAAGAGTGCTACCTATTACATTTATTACTTCCAAAATCCAAAACTCAAACTACTCATGTTTAGCCTTCTTCTCAAGGCAGGTGTAGGAGTAATGTCCTGTCTTCTTGAACCGGAAACACATGATCTGACTCAGATCCTTCTTTGCAGAAATTGGGTTGTTCTGAGAACGTCTTCGGTTTCTCTTCTTGGGTTCCTTTGTTTCGATCAAACTTTCAATTTCCTGTGGATCAAACTCCACTTCTTCTGTCGGGAAGTTTCCCAGATACTCTTTTCTTTCCTTCATACAGTCCTGTGAGAAATGTCCTTCTTCTCCACATGTATAGCAGGCATTGGAGTAAAATCTGGTTAGGCCTTCTCCATTAGGGTCTTCAACATCTTCCTTCATCACAAGTTCTCTTAAATTTTCTCTAAAGGCTTCCTTCATGGCTTCCTTCTGCTGCTTGATGACTTCTTGTACCTTGGGGTACATTTGGCATTGAGCCGGGTAATGCGTAGGTCCTTCGCACAAGAAACATGTCACCTGCATAGTGGGGCATTCCTCAGCTTGGTGATTTTATTCACAATGAGGGCATCCTTCCTTGTGTTCTTCCTGGGTGTGTCCTATCTCTCCACATATCCTGCATGCACAAATCTTCTTCACATCTTTGCCACGGGGCTTCTGGGTGTTGGTAACAACATGAGATCCTTGCAGAGTTATCTTGAATCCTTCCCAAGTGTTTGATGCTTGCCTATCATGGATATCTTCATGCATCTTCCACCAATTTGCAGCACCTTCTGCAAAGTACCGAAAAGCATACTGGGCCATCTCTTTTCTTGCAACATGGTTAATCCTTAGATGATCCTCCATGTTTTGAATCCATTCTTCTGTCTCTAACCGAGTCATTGATCTAGAATACACGAGTCCAGCTTCACTCATCATCTATTGGGTTCAAGGTTTTGGGATGAGATACAAGAGAGGGGTCGAGAGAGATACACACAATACAAACAATATAGTTTTGAAAATGGGATTTGTTTGTGGCTGTCGAAAAAATTTACACACGAATGACAGCTCACAAATCGTCGTATCTAACGTAAGTATACAATAGGGGTTTGTTCTTCTAGGGCATAATATCTTGGAAATTCTTCATGACCTTCAATTTCTTCGGGTCTTCACAGTCTTCAACTCATGTAGCTTCAACTCTTCTAATGCATGGTGAAATCTTCTTTACTTTGAAGTGACCATCAGTTGTTTCGATATCTTGTCCTTCTCGAAGTGGTCTCAGTTGATCCTTAGTGTGGTCAAGGGGAAAGGGTATTTTCTAACTTTTTGAGGTAGGAGAGATCATTTGATAAAGCTCAAATAAGATGAGAAGTAAAGGGTCTTTTGAAAACAAAGTTTTTCAAGAAATCGTTTCCTAAGGGCTTTCCAAATTCTAGGGTCACGTCCTACAGTCAACATGTGCTCTGATACCATTTCTGTAGCGACCCGACTCAAAACGAGTCAAGCCTCTGTGTTTTCTGTGCCATCCCTAGATCAGTATGCTGGCACACACAGTACATCAATGTATATATCAAAGTGCAATCACATGTAATTAACGTAAAACTGATATATACCTTAAAATCTCAGCGGAAACAGTCAACGGGAGTGGAGTCCCAATAACACCAACGGCAGGTTGAGTGTAGACCGTAACCCTGAATCGTACTCCTACCCGTTGTAGAGCTTATCTGCAACATAAGACGTTGCAGCCGTGTAGGTCAGCATTTTGAATATGCCGGCAAGTCACAAAAGAGGGGGTGTAAAGTAATCATCTATTCTACATGCATATATGGCAAGTGGGGTAGTAAGTTTTGCATAAAGCCAAATTTTTCCTGCAACAAGAGAGGGCAAAAGCATAATTACTACAAATGTCGGTTGATTAATGAGATGGCTCCACCAACCAATTCTCATACCCAAGTTGACATTAATACCCACATCAATGTAATTAAATGTGTCGAGAGTTCCAGATAGTTTCAGTTCCTTTCGCTCAAGTTGTCCATGACCGTGGACACGACTAATCGATTAGGTTTTAGTACTCTGCAGAGTTTTGCACACGTTCCCCACAAGATTTGATCGCCTCCGTTGGATTTCTCGCACTTCAGGTTGTTTGAGAAATGGATGACCAAAACATGGTCTTCTAAAGGGTTTCCCCGAGACTCTGTCGGTGCCCATCCTTTCCTACCGTTCTTCTACATCTCGTAGCACCGCCTGTCCAGGGTCACCACGATATCCAACCAAGAGAGAGCCCATAATGGCTTGTGGCTGTGCAGGTAAGCCTTGGGTCTTGAAGCATCCATCCATCTCTTTGTGCCTGGGTGCACCTTTCCACGTGAATACTTGCACTTCCCCAGCAACACCTAGGCTAACTACTGGTTTCTCCAGGGCGCCGTTCAACCATCATCCACCCAGAGGTATGTTGAAAACTCGGAGTCTTGAAGACTTGATCAACATGTAGGTCTTGAAATTATTAACTCACAACTCTCATGAATCACACAACCAACCCCGTCTACTAATAGCATAGCAAAATGTAAATCAACGTTTCCCGGGGCCAATGTGTCAAAGGTTTGAGGGGTACCTACCACATGATACTATAACAAGTAACCAAGTTTCCAGATTACCTACTTTGCAGGCAATTGGGGAGATGGAAGAACTAATGCAATAAAACATAGGTATACATGGTCAAAGTGACTTGCCTGTACTATTGATGAAGAATAATATCGCTCTTAGAGATAACTGATAGACTATTCGTCACTCTCCGATGAAAATCTATACATTGCATTCTTATAAGCAATCATACTAGCAATCAATTCTATCACCAAAAAAAATAACACAAGAGTAAACACCAAACCAAAAGCAACAAGGTTGTGATGAAGGAAATACTTAAGACAAAACTCAAATCAACAAAATTTCATCAACACAACCAAGGGTTGCTTTTCTCTACAAATAAATCCTATTTTCAAAAGTAACAAACAAAAACAAAGTAAAATATAACAGAAGTATTTTAGTAAATTTTTTACTTAGCAAAAAGAATTACTTTGGAAGAACAACTAAGAATTTTGAAAAACAACACTCTAAACAACATAGGTTTTAGCCTAATAAACTTAACAACAAGAAAACAAATAAAACAATTAAAATATTAAAATAACAAAATATTTTCAAATAAGAAATCAACTAGCAATACTAGAGCAATACAACAAAGAAAAACAAAACAAAGTAATGGCCTCTAAAATTTTGGTGGCTAAATTACTATTATTATAAAACAAGACAAAACTATTTTTAGTAGCAAAACAATCCTTAACAGAAAAGAGTACTAACATTTTTATTTATAAAAAAACAGAATTAAATCCTCTAAAACATTTGTGAAAAGAATTACTACTAAAACTAAATTGTTTTATAAAACATTTCCTAATGAAGAAGAATATAGTTTCCTATATCATTAGGATATAAAACAAAGCAAAACTATTTTTATTAACAGAAAATAAGTCACCTAATATTGGACAACAGAACTAAAGAAAACTAAAACAAAAGTTAAACTAATTCAGATTTCAAAATAAACTAAAGAAGAATTAAACTAACTAAATCCTATTAGGTATTAAACAGATTCTGTTTTAGTAAAAAAACCAATCTAAATTATCCTAAAAATTCTCAAACTATGTAGAATGATAGGTCTAACTAATACAAAACAGTGGCAAAAAGATTCACTCAAAAATATATTTTTAAACTCTAGTTATACAGATTTTAGTAATTTAAACAAATTTGATTAGATTCGAAAAAAGTTCAAATTTGAAATCTAAGCATACAGACATAAACTACGACAAATTTGTGAACAAATGCAAAAAGAATCAAATTAAAACACTTAAAAACATAAAAGATATAACAAAAATAAAAACAGAACATATTCTGTTTTCTAAAACAAACAGAAAAAGAAAAAAAAAACTTAGCTAACGGACAGGGGCTACGTGGCAGGTTCTGATTGGTTATAGGGTGTGTGAGATCTGACGATTCCAGCGGACGTCCGAGCTGTAGAGGATACCGGTTTGGGTTTAAAATAATCTAATCCTAGGCGTTGGATTTAGATCGGACGGTCTAGGGAGGGGGAGAGGGGCTCACAAAGGGAGGGTCGCCGGCGGTGGAGTTTCTCCGACGAGGCCGAGGCGGTGAGTCGACGGGGGCGGCACTCCGAAGGTTGGGGATGGCATCTGGGGGGTCCTGTCGGCGGCGGCGGACCTCCGGCGTCCGTTGGTGGCGACGGTTGGGGCTAGGGACGACAGGGGCGAGCTCCTCGAGCTCCTGGAGCTTCGGATGGGGTGGAGTTCCGACGTGGGATTCCGGTGAGGGGAGGGGGTCGGACGAGGGGGAAACAGGCGAAACAGGGTGCGGGGATGCCGTGGCTTTTATAGGAGGGGTCCGGAGTGCTCCAGATGGCAAGGGGAGGGAGATCCGATGCGGTGATCTCGCCGGCGTGAAGAGGGGAGCGGAAGGAGGGAGGTGACCGCGGGGTTATCGGGATCGGGCGGTGGGGCCGGGGCGTCAGAGAGAGAGAGGGCGGCGTGAGGGCGTCGGTCGGTCGGCTTGGAGCGATTTCGGGACTTAAAGGCTGTGGGCCGGCCCGTTTTTATTTAAAACGTTTCCTTTCTATTTACAGAGCAGTAAAAACTCTTTTAATGCATTCAAAATATTTCCAAACATAGAAAAAATATATATATATAAATGATCAGGAGAATTAATGCTATTTAATGAACATTTTTCCACGGCCAAATTGAATAATTTTAAAAAACTTATTTTCAGAAAATGCCTAAATGGCTTTATTTATTTTTGCAAATATTTTTCAAATAACCCCTTGGGTTTTATGGTTCAAATACTTCACAAAAATACCCCTGGTTTGGAGTGTCATATTACTCCTCTCAAAAACTTTGTCAAGGGGTTTGAATGCTTACAAATTCAAATAGGGAATTCAAATATGGAAGTGAAACTCCATATGAGAATTTCTCAAATAGTTTCCATATCCTTCTTTTAAGCTTCCAACTCATATTTCATATAATTTGAAGAAGTCCTTTTATCCTCTCTCATGAAAATCATTGAGTTGCATAAAGTTTCTGAATTTGAACTATTTTCAAATGAAATTCAAACCATTTTCAAATCCCTTTTCATTCCTTTAAATAGAAGAAGTCATATCATCTTCACTCTGGGATTTTGTGATGAAATGAATTTGAATTCCTGCAGAGTGAAAGTTTTGGGAAAGTCATTTTATTTCATCTCATTCAAAAGTTTTCAAAAGTTTCAAATTTCACTCAATTTCAATCACTCAAGCAAACAAGCATTCATTCTAATATTAATTATAACATTCCAAAATTTGGGATGTTACATTGCACCAGCCCATAGATGGAGTGCTGAAGCTTGTATACTTTGTTAGCATCTTTAGGATCGACAAAACCTTCCGGCTGCATCATATACCGTTCTTCCTTAAGGAAACCATTAAGGAATGCTGTTTTGACGTCCATTTGCCAGATCTCATAATCATAAAATGCGGCAATTGCTAACATAATTCAAACGGATTTCAGCATCACTACAGGTGAGAAAGTCTCATTGAAGTCAACTCCTTGAACTTGTCGATAACCCTTAGCGACAAGCCGAGCCTTATAGACGGTCACATTACCATCCGCGTCAGTCTTCTTCTTAAAGATCCATTTATTTTCTATGGCTCGCTTATCATCGGGCAAGCCCACCAAAGTCCATACTTTGGTCTCATACATGGATCCTATCTGGGATTTCATGGCTTCAAGCCATTTGTTGGAATCCGGGCCCACCATCGCTTCTTCATAGTTCGAAGGTTCACCTTTGTCCAACAACATGATCTCCAAGACAGGGTTGTCGTACCACTCTGATGCGGAACGTGTCCTTGTGGACCTTCGAGGTTCAATAGCAACTTGATCTGAAGTTTCATGATCATCATCATTAACTTCCTCTTCAGTCGGTGCAGGCTCCACAGAAACAACTTCCTGTGTTGCACTACTCTCTGGTTCGAGTGGAGATGCAATTACCTCATCAAGTTCTATTTTCCTCCCACTTACTTCTTTCGAGAGAAACTCTTTCTCTAGAAAGGATCCATTCTTGGCAACAAAGACTTTGGCTTCGGATCTGAGGTAGAAAGTATACCCAAAAGTTTCTTTAGGGTATCCTATGTAGACGCACTTTTCCTCTTTGGGTTCGAGCTTCTTAGGTTGAAGTTTCTTCACATAAGCATCATATCCCCAAACTTTCAGAAACGACAGCTTAGGTTTCTTTCCAAACAATAATTCATACGGTGTCGTCTCAATGGACTTAGACGGTGAACTATTTAAAGTGAATGTGGTAGTCTCTAATGCATATCCCCAAAATTATAGCGGTAAGTCAGTAAGAGACATCATGGATCGCACCATATCCAATACAGTGCGATTACGACATTCAGACACACCATTTCGCTGAGGTGTACCGGGCGGCATGAGTTGTGAAACGATTCCACATTTCCTTAGGTGTGTGCCAAACTCGTGACTCAAATATTCTCCGCCACAATCAGATCGCAGACACTTAATTTTCTTGTCACGTTGATTCTCTACCTCACTCTGAAATTCCTTGAACTTTTCAAAGGTTTCAGACTTGTGTTTCATTAAGTAGACATACCCAATCTGCTCAAGTCATGAGTGAGGGTGAGAACATAACGGTAGCCACCGCGAGCCTCAACGCTCATTGGACCGCATACATTGGTATGTATTATCTCCAACAAGTCAATTGCTCGCTCCATTGTTCCGGAGAACGGAGTCTTGGTCATCTTACCCATGAGGCATGGTTCGCACGTGTCAAATGATTCAAAATCAAGAGACTCCAAAAGTCCATCAGCATGGAGTTTCTTCATGCGTTTGACACCAATATGACCAAGGGGCAGTGCCACATGTAAGTAGCATTATCGTTATCAACCTTACACTTTTTGGTACTCACACTATGAACATTGTAACATCACGTTCGAGATTCAACAAAAATAAACCATTGACCAGCGGGGCATGACCATAAAACATTTCTCTCATATAAATAGTACAACCATTATTCTCAGATTTAAATGAGTAGCCATCTTGCATCAAACGAGATCCAGATACAATGTTCATGCTCAAAGCTAGTACTAAATAACAATTATTAAGGTTTAAAACTAATCCCGAAGGTAGATGTAGAGGTAGCGTGCCGACGGCGATCACATCGACCTTGGAACCATTCCCGACGCGCATCGTTATCTCGTCCTTTGCCAGTCTCCGCTTATTCCGCAGCTCCTGCTTGGAGTTACAAATGTGAGCAACTGCACCGGTATCAAATACCCAGGAGCTACTACGAGTGCTGGTAAGGTATACATCAATAACAAGTATATCACATATACCCTTAACGTTGTCGGCCTTCTTATCCGCTAAGTACTTGGGGCAGTTCCGCTTCCAGTGACCGGTACCCTTGCAATAAAAGCACTCAGTCTCGGGCTTGGGTCCATTCTTGTTCTTCTTCCCGGCAACTTGCTTACCGGGCGCGGCAACTGCTTTGCCGTCCTTCTTGAAGTTCTTCTTACCCTTGCCTTTCTTGAAACTAGTGGTCTTATTGACCATCAACACTTGATGCACCTTTTTGATCTCGACCTCCGCTGATTTCAGCATCGAGTACAACTCAGGAATGGACTTCTCCATACCCTGCATGTTGTAGTTCATCACAAAGCTCTTGTAGCTGGGTGGGAGCGATTGGAGGATTCTGTCAATAACCGAGTCATCCGGAAGATTAACTCCCAGCTGAGACAAGCGGTTGTGCAACCCAGACATTTTGAGTATGTGCTCGCTAACAGAACTATTTTCCTCCATCTTACAACTGAAGAACTTGTCAGAGACGTCATATCTCTCGACCCGAGCATGAGCTTGGAAAACCATTCTCAGCTCTTGGAACATCTCATATGCTCCGTGTTGCTCAAAACACTTTTGGAGCCCCGGTTCTAAGCTGTAAAGCATGCCGCACTGAACCAGGGAGTAATCATCACAACGCGACTGCCAGGCGTTCATAACGTCTTGAGTTGCTGGGAAAATGGGTGCGTCACCTAGCGGTGCATCAAGGACATATAATTTCTTGGAAGCTATGAGGATGATCCTCAAGCTACGGACCCAATCCGTATAGTTGCTTCCATCGTCTTTCAGCTTGGTTTTCTCTAGGAACGCGTTGAAGTTGAGGGCAACATTAGCGTGGGCCATTGGATCTACAATGTAGAGATTGTAAAGACAATTTTAGACTAAGTTCATGATAATTAAGTTCACATAATCAAATTATTTAATGAACTCCCACTTAGATAGACATCTCTCTAGTCATCCAAGTGACACATGATCCACGTCAACTAGCCCATGTCCGATCATCACGTGAGACGGACTAGTCATCAATGGTGAACATCTCCATGTTGATCGTATCTTCTATACGACTCATGTTCGACCTTTCGGTCTCCCGTGTTCTGAGGCCATGTCTGTACATGCTAGGCTCGTCAAGTTAACCTAAGTGTATTGCGTATGTAATTCTGGCTTACACCCGTTGTATGCGAACATTAGAACCTATCACGCCCGATCATCACGTGGTGCTTCGGAACAACGAACCTTAGCAACGGTGCACAGTTAGGGAGAACACATTTCTTGAAATTTTAGTGAGAGATCATCTTATTTAAGCTACTGTCGTTCTAAGCAAATAAGATGTAAAACATGATAAACATCACATGCAATCATATATTGACATGATATGGCCAATATCAACTTGCTCCTTTGATCTCCATCTTCGGGGCACCATGATCATCATTGTCACTGGCACGACACCATGATCTCCATCATCATGATCTCCATCATCGTGTCTTCATGAAGTTGTCTCGCCAACTATTACTTCTACTACTATGGCTAACGGTTAGCAATAAATGGCGTTGTTGATTGACACGCAGGTCATACAATAAATTAAGACAACTCCTATGGCTCCTGCCGGTTGTCGTACTCATCGACATGCAAGTCGTGAATCCTATTACAAGAACATGATCAATCTCATACATCGCATATATCACATCACATCCTTTGGCCATATCACATCACACGACATATACTGCAAAAACAAGTTATACGTCCTCTAATTATTGTTGCATGTTTTTACGTGGCTGCTATAGGTTTGTAGCAAGAACGTTTCTTACCTACGCAAAAACCACAACGTAATATGCCAATTTCTATTAACCCTTCATAAGGACACTTTTCATCGAATTCGATCTAACTAAAGTGGGAGAGACAGACACCCGCGAGCCACCTTATGCAACAAGTGCATGCCAGGCGGTGGAACCAGTCTCACGTAAGAGTACGTGTAAAGTCGGTCCGGGCCGCTTCATCCCACAGTGCCGCCGAATCAAGATAAGACTAGTAACGGCAAGCAAATTGACAAAATCAACGCCCACAACAACATGTGTTCTACTCGTGCATAGATTCTACGCATAGACCTAGCTCATGATGTCACTGTTGGGAAAAGTAGTAGTAAATCAAAAAAAATCCTACGTGTCACCAAGATCAACCTATGGAGAAACCAGCAACGAGTGGGGGTAGAGCATATTCATACCTTTGAAGATCACAAAGCGGAAGCGTTACAAGAACGCGGTTGATGGAGTCGTACTCACAGCGATTCAGATTGCGGTCGATTCCGATCTAAGTGTCGAACAACGGCGCCTCCACGTTCAACACACGTGAAGCCCGGTGACATCTCCTACACCTTATCCAGCAAGGAGGAAGGAGAGGTTGAGGGAGAGCTCCGGCAGCACGACGGCGTGGTGACGATGGAGCTGCGTGATACTCCGGTAGGGCTTCGTCAAGCGCTACGGAGGACGAGGAGGAGGAGGGGTAGGGCTACGCAGAGAGAGAGAGAGAGAGAGAGAGACTTGTATTGTGGGAAGCTCAAAACCCTCCACTAGCGTTCCCACCCTAGGGTTGCGGCGGTCCCTAGATGGCCCTTGGGGCGGCGGCGGCCAAGAGAGGGGAGGAGAAGCGGTGCCCTAGGGTGGGCCTAGGGCCCTCCACGCCTAGGGTTTGCCCCCGTCCACCCTTGCTGCGCCTTGGGCTGAGGTGGGAGGCGCACCAACCCACCTAGGGGTTGGTTCCCTCCTACTCTTGGCCCATATAGCCTTCCGGGGCCCGGGGCCCCTCCCGGTGGATCCTCGGAACCCTTCCGGTGGTCCTGGTACATTACTGGTGATGCTCGAAACACTTCCGGTGACCAAACCTCACTTCCTATATATGAGTCTTTACCTCCGAACCATTCCGGAACTCCTCGTGACGTCTGAGATCTCATCCGGGACTCCGAACAACCTTCGGTAACCACGTACACTATTCCCATATAACCCTAACGTCATCGAACCTTAAGTGTGTAGACCCTACGGGTTCGGGAGGCATGTAAACATGACCGAGACACCTCTCCGGTCAATAACCAACAGCGGGATCTGGATACCCATATTGGCTCCCACATGCTCCACGATGATCTCATTGTATGAACCACGATGTCGGGGATTCAATTAATCCCGTATACAATTCCCTTTGTCTACCGGTATGACACTTGCCCGAGATTCGATCGTTGGTATCCCTATACCTTGTTCAATCTCGTTACCGGCAAGTCTCTTTACTTGTTTCGTAACACACCATCCCGTGGCTAACTCTTTAGTCACATTGAGCTCATTATGATGATGTCTTACCGAGTGGGCCCAAAGATACCTCTCCGTCACACGAAGTGACAAATCCCAGTCTCGATTCGTGCCAACCCAACAGATACTTTCGGGGATACCCGTAGTGTACCTCTATAGCCACCCAGTTATGTTGTGACGTTTGGCACACCCAAAGTGTTCCTACGGTATCCGGGAGTTGCACAATCTCATGGTCTAAGGAAATGATACTTGACATTAGAAAAACTTTAGCAGACAAACTACACGATCTTGTGCTATGGTTATGATTGGGTCTTGTCCATCACATCATTTTCCTAATGATGTGATCCCGTTATCAACGACATCCAATGTTCATGGTCATGAAACTGTGACCATCTATTGATCAACGAGCTAGCCAACTAGAGGCTCACTAGGGACATGTTATGATCTATGTATTCACACATGTATTACAGTTTCCGGTTAATACAATTATAGCATGAACAATAGACAATTATCATGAACAAGGAAATATAATAATCACTTTATTATTGCCTCTAGGGCATATTTTCAACAGTCTCCCACTTGCAGTAGAGTCAATAATCTAGTTACATTGTGATGTATCGAACACCCATAGAGTTCTGGTGTTGATCATGTTTTGCAAAAATCTTGTCTTAAATTTATATAGATATGAATGTATCTAGTCACATTTTAGTATTTAGATACATCCATCTTTAGACAAATCTAAGACAATAATCTTAATACGGAGGGAGTACTATTTTTTTATACAAAAGTATATAACTATACATGCATGCATGGCTTCATGTGTTGATGGTTGGTCGTGCATACAAATGTGCAATGTATACTTTGCTTTATTTATGGACGTGTTTAGCATATATTTGGCTCCTGAACGACTACGTTACAAGAAAAATGAACTAGTAGGAAATTTGGCTCCTGAACGACTACGTTACAAGACCTTTCGAGTTCTAGTACGGTTGTTCGCTCGAGAAATATAAATCTATTTTTTCTTTGGTTAATTTAGTTAACCGTTTGTTTTTTCAGTATACGCAAGGAAATTTCATACCGTACCCAAAACCAGAAATTATAAAAATCGTAAAAGCAGCTTGGTCGGTTTATTATCGGTTTAGTTTTTTGTTGTGTTTTAAACTATGTAGAGTGAGGCACGCTATTTTGGATAATCTGTAGCAGTACTCCTATAGCTGAGTCAGAGGCCACCGTAGCAATGTGTCCAGGTGCATGGAACCCAGTGCTCCAATGCTCCACGCCGTACACCTGCAATCATGCTACTAGAATAGCTTTGTGCTGTCTCAGACAAACTAGCTAGCTGCGTGGAGTATATAGAAACGCACATGCGGCCAGCAAAACAACCAACTCGCGTCTGGAAAATGATCACGACAAATATAGGCGAACTAATAATAAAAGATGAAATTATTTCTGCGAATCATAGAAATAAAGATATTTGTTTAGGAGTAAATAAAATTGCAGCACACCATGGCACGACTTCCTAACCAAACCTGGCCTTTTCATGCGCTCTGCCGTGCGCAGATCGGATGACTATATTTCTAGTACACAATTACGATAATCTTACGATAATCTTCTCTTCAGGAAGAGTAAAGTTTATTTTCAACCTTGAACTGATAGAGATAGTCGGAAACCAACCCAACCCTGAATTTTCAATACCTGAAGTTGACACCCCATATTCATTAATCCTGATTAATTTTAACCCTATAATGACCCTGGACCTATTTGTTGCATCGGGAAAAAGGTAATCCTGACCGGGATCTCTCGTTTCTTTCACTGACTTGTGGGCCTATGTGTCATGTCCATCCTCCCCACTCGATCTATACGTTGCGCTCAATTCCCTGCTGCCGTCTCCAATTCTTGGTGGGCACTCAGCCGCAACCGGATTGATTCGCTCTCTACACAACACAGACGTACGAACCTCGCAAAAAAAATTGTACACGAGGCTGGTAGACCGCGGGCTGGCGCAGTGCTGCCGGCTGCGAGCTCAACAGGGTGATGCGGTGGCGGACGAGGTCGGGTGTTGGGTTGAAGATAAATATGACGTGTGGGACAGAGATGTCAACGAGAATAGCATGTGATCCCGGTCAGGATTGACATTTTCCTGGTGCACCAAACAGGTCCAGGGTTCGAGCTGACCGGGATTCTTGAGTATGGGGTATCGATTTCAAGGATCAAAAGGTTGAGGTTCGATTTTGACAAGCAGTACGAATTGAAGGTTTAAAACAGACTTTACTCCTCCAGGAAAGATGCCTTGCTCGTTGTCTCCACGTCATCAGACGGGAGGTGTTTAGAAAATAAATCAAGTTTTTTTTTCTTATTTGTATAGGATAGACGTTTGATTTGATGTCTCTCATGTAAAAATAAACAATAATGCTTCAAAAAAATCGGTTTGATTTTCTAAACATCTCTCTAAGCACCTAGCCTTGTATAAGACATTAACCGTCTTACATGTTGTGTGCAAGCATCTAACAACGATTATTTTGTACCGCAGCACACAGTCATCCTTATCTCCCTCTTCACCCTAAAAAAAGGAAAAGGAAAATGCTCATATTTCAAAAAAGAAAGAAAGAATGAGAACAGAGGAAAAGAAGCCGATCGTGTGATTCTTATAGGAAAAATGAGTCCTTGAACCCAGGTTGGCGACAACTAGACTATAGGAGGGTTCTATAAAAATTACTCGTATTGAGATCATGAAGTTTCTAATCCCCATAAAATATTTAGAGTTTATTTGTTCAAAGAGGAAAAAAAAACTATACCTCGTTTATATTTCTACCATGAACATTCTAGTATCACAAAAATTGTATTCTTATTACATTCAAGAAAAGATCCATTATGCTGCTACATGCTATATTTCCCCCCATGCATTACCTTTGAGGATCGACCGTGGTCTTCTGGACCTAGTTACCATATTTGTAGTGGTACAAAAATATATATCAAGTTTGGGTCAATCATTTGAATTTCATAACAACATACTGCAACTTTGGACAACCAAATCCAAGCCAGGGCTGGTCCGGCGAAATCCAAGGCCCGGTGCGAAACTGTAAAATGGGCCCTACCTCACTCGAAAAACTATATAACTATAACTATAATATAATGTAAATATCATAATATGTTACATATAGCAATGTAAAGTATCAAGAGTCATACATATTCTTGGTTGTAAAGTCTTCACATAAATAACATCATTATTTTAGTGTTCTTAAAATCAAATAGGGCAGAAAATCTCCTTTTATATTTAGTCCTATGACCTTTCTTAAATAATGTGTCCCTTTGAGGGCCTTTTTCTACTAAATTTTCAATTTTCTTCAAATCAAGGAAATCCTAATTTCTTGGATCAAATATATCAAGATGAAAAGAATCACCAACATCCACAGTAGGTGAAATATTCAAAAAGAACATAGCTAGACGCCTACCTGATCAAATAAAATTAGCTACAAACTTTTAGCAAGACTCTGAGGGGTCAAAATTGAAGCTCACAGTCAATGGACAAGGACTCACGGGATCACCGGCTGTCAACACAACGAGGCTTGAGAAATTGAAGATGATGTCATTCTCGAAAAAAAATTTGAAGATGATGTGAACCTTCCCTGGTTCCTGGTTCCTGTCGGTTGCCGGTTCCTCTTGCCCTCCTCCTTTTTATGGATCTCATCGCTAGAGAACCTAAGCCGCCGCCGCACGAAGAAACAAAGTTAAGGGCCAAAGGGACAAGGGAGAAGAGGTGCTTCAATCGCTTGGTCTCATCTCGCTAGGTTTGTTTTTTCCTGAGTAGATGGGTCGTTGTACGCGTATGCTCCCACGAGGCCCGTCTATTGCTACGAAGCCTAGTAGAACTGCAAAAAAAATTGAGGCCCCAAAAATCTGGGGGGCCCTGTGCGCCCGCACATGTTGCAGACCGGGCCTGATCCAAGCCAACCCGATGAACCAATGGTGACTTGATCTGTTGAGTGTGCGACAATGTGTCGCTTATACTCCCTACGTTCCTAAATATAAAACCTTTTAGAGATTTCACTATATTACTATAGTGAATCTATACTCTAAAGTATGTCTATATACATCCGTATATAGTTCATAGTGTAATTTCTAAAAGGTCTAATTGTATTTAGAAACAGCTGAGTAGCAAGGAAGACATGCCAATGGGTCACACGTATGTGCCACAACGAGTTTGTAAAAGTTGCACTGCTCGTTTTCATCAACAAACACACACGTGTGACAGTTATTCGAGTTGTCAACCTCAACAGCAGCGGCGCATGACCCAATCCTGTCGGCACAACTGTCCTTATCTCTTTCGTTTTTTCTGTTAAGTATATATGTAATTAAATATTTCATTATTTCACTAGTTCTATATAAATTAGAATTGTGTATCATAAAAAAATTAATCATATATTCTAAAAATGTTAGTATTAAAAATGTTCATGATATATACCAAAAATGTAAAAGTGTGGATACCAAAAATATAGAATGTGTGTGATTTTTTATTTATATTTAAAAAATATTTACCATGTATTTGGAAAAAGCTAAACATGTACTACCTCTGTAAAGTGATATAAGACGTCTTAAATTATTATATTAATGTTCTAAAATGTCACATATCAATTTCTGGAGGATTATAAAATATTTTTCTGTGTATTAACTTTTAATTTAGTTAAAATAATGCTGACCATGTATTTGAAAATATTATCCATGTTTCCACAATTGTGTCTAAAATATGCATTTAAGAAAAAAAGTACGCGATGTATTTAAAATATGTTTAACATGTACCAACAAAATGTTTTACTTGTACATTAAAATGATACATTATATACTGAAATAATTGGACATGTGTTGAAAAGTAACCGATGATAAATGACAAACATAACAAATAAAAATGAAGAAAAAGAAGAATAAAAAGAACAAAAGAAAAAAGGAAAAACGGTGAAAAAACAAAGAAAACAGAAGCATAATGAATAAAAAGTTAAAATGGCGAAAAAGTAAAAACAGTGAAATTTGATGAAAACAATGAAAATGGCAAAAAAGTGCACAAAACTGGTGAAAGTAAAAGAAAACAAAAATCCTAAAAACACCGACGAGAAACAAAGAAAATTATAGAACACAAAAGGAAAAAGAAAAAAATATTGATTGTTTGATCGAAGAAACACCCAAAAAAACGCTAATGAGCTGGACCAAACACATGAGAATCCCCTTTCTATTTTAGGAATGATTGTGTCGTTACACTCAAGGCAGATAGAATGTAGAGGACAACACTAGACACACACATGCACAATACACTAGGCATATCTCATACTCCCTCTCCTAAATAATTGTTGTTGGGAAGAACTAAACTAATTATGATACAGAGGAAGTAGATCCACCACAGTACAGTACACCTAAATCTAATATAGTAGTTTCAGGTGAGTTGCAACAGAACTCATGACAGACGAAAAATACTACAGTACACTAGCCAAATCTCATACGGTAGCTCCAGGCGAGTTGCAATTGAACTCATGACAGATGTAGCTCAGAGTGGCTCAGAGTAGTAGTGGATCACGGAAGAAGGTTGTGCAGCATGATGAAAAGTGTGCACCACATCGTAACGGCGCTGAAGTAAGCTGCAAAGCAGCTAAACATAAGCTGGAGTGGAGTGAAGCTGCGCCGAGCTAGAGAATTCTTCTACTTCCTCTTTAAGGAATTATAAGACGTTTTAAACTAGTGATCTAAAACGTCTTATATTTCCTTCCAGAGGGAGTACGTGTGAACTGCCAGCCATCCAAAAAGGACGACAACGGGGAGCACCGTGCAGTTTTCTTTTTTGAAGGCCACCCCCGAAAAGGACGACATGATGAGGAGAACAAGCTCCGAAGGGATGCATGTTCTTGCCGTAGAGCAATGCTCATTAGACCCTGTCTAATGAGCATCCCTATCCCTAGGCACGCATTCAATTACAGGAAAGGCAATTAAGTGTTGCTGTGGTTGTCGAACTCCTCCATCCTGATCAATGTTATTTCTTATTTACTTACAGCTCCCAACGCCACAACTACAACTTTAATCAAACATGAACACTTCGTTACTTGTAATACTACTGACGGATGCATCAGGATTAGACTAGTGTCAAATGAAACTAGCTGCTCATATTGTTTACATATATACCAGAGATTGATAAACACTCACAGTCTGAATCCTCCATCATGATCCACTGTACTTACAAGCTCCTAACACCACAACTGCAACCTTAATCAACCGTGAACTCTTCGTTACTTGTAATACTACTAGTGGATGAATCAGGATCAATCAGGCTAGTGTCAAATGGAAATAGTTCCTGAGACACATAGGTAAGCACTCGCAGTCCTACGAGCTCCTCTAGCTCATCGGGACCTGAAACACGTCTGTGTAGTCGTGAATCCATGTCAAGGTTGCAAAATAAATGCCATGGTTCAAGCAAAATGTATGAAGAACCAACGCAAGTGTCCAAATTCTACAAATGAGATATGAACTTTCTACTCTCAGGTCAAACTACGTATCTAGTTCATTTTGGATGATTCGGAAAAGACATTCTCATGCCATTCAACTTGTCATCTTGTTCAATCTCTCCTGATGCTAGCTTTGTCATTTCATTTGCCTACAAATTGTAACAAAAAAGCAAAGGTGCCAGAGCTTCTATTCACTTCCAATCCATTGCGCACTACAATCATCAGCAACTATGCAACACGAGTTTCTATTTTTCAAACCATGGTCAATCCAATGTATATGTTCAGGCACGTCATTTTAGATCCAAACAGACCTATAGAAACACTTAGATTACATTGCATTTGCTCACAACTGACACTGATCTAGACTGATTCCAGTGATGCATACAAGCACACATTATATACATGTCGATTCAGAAATTCATATTATGCACATTCAGTTTGAAATGACTGAACAACTTGCAGATAGACATGACACATATAATCCGCAAGTCCCCGTTTGAAGAAATTTCCATCGGCAAGTCTCAAAGTATTGCTTTCAATCCACCAAAGAATCCACTGCATTGCAAAGCCCACAGTGGATGGGAACAACAACATGAAAAAGGGCCAGTAATTTACAAACATAAATATTCAACACTTGAGAGCAACAAACAAAGCACAAGTAAGCCACCAGCCAAGAAACCAATCCATTTTATCTTATGTATGTACATGTACAACAACAACTATCACCAGCCATATCATTTGGCACACTTCCTCGGCTATCAGCCAACAAAGAATAACACAAGTTCGACTCATCTATCCTTTTCACATAATGCTTCCACATCTCGGCTCTTTGGTGCCTTGCCACTTTTGGGGGTACCAACATCGGCATCAATATCAACGACACCAAACTGTGACTGTCGTGCATCTGCATCTGCATCTGAAACGCAACAAATACAGCAAGTCAATAACGGTTTAAAACATCATGGATCCTAGAAGGTAGACAAATACTAGCAAATATGGACAAGCAAGCTCGTCGATCTATCGATTCAAATAAAATGTCTAGTATTGACATCCAGTAAATATATGAAACATGTGGCATCAACGGAAATATATGTAGTCTGCACCATGTATATTTCTAACAAAATTCAAACAGGATATAGTTCACAACATGAGGGTTCAAGAAAAAAAATAGACAGATCACAACATGTCATAGCAACCTACTAAGGTCAGGACCATGGCACCGTTCTAATTTAAATCATATCTCTTATGCGGCCTCTCGAGTGAGTGACCACTGACCACTCATGATCGATGCCTAGAGGAGAGTGACCTCCGAGTACACAATTGATCAAGGAGGGCCTCCCAACATTTAGTTTGGTTTCACAAGAGGAATAGGAACTAGGCTAGAGCAGGGCCTCGACAACTTGGGTAAACCACCAAACACAAGAATTGCAAGCATATTGACCATATTTGCCAAACACATCTAGTACAACAATGTGGATTTAGTCAAGACTGATGAAAAAAACACTAGTTTCAGAGCCAGGACCCTTCATGGGCAAAATATCCACAACTAATTATCAAAAATGGCCAACACACGATGATGGCTCGAAAGTACACATGGACAACTCTTGTTCTACCTATACACGACATATCAACCACTACACCAATAGGTATGCATTTCCAACACTAAACCAAATGCAGTTCCACAGATGGAGAAATAAACAGGCTCGGACCTCATAAATTCAAAAAAAGGGGCTGCTAGAAACCCGATATGCTTACCTTCCTTGCCTTTTTGCTGGGAGGTGACGATGACCCAGGCATCCCGTGTCCGGTCTTCACCTTTATTTACTCGAGGTATGCAAGCGGGAGATCAATCAATCAATATGAAATAACCATTATAACTTGCCATTTCGAATTGTGGTGGGTGTTCAGCATTACACATATAAAGTTCCACACGAAGGGGCTAAAAATGGTGTAATGCATCTCCAAGTTTTGTCGAGCAAGACAATAAGTGCAGGAACACGATTTTTTCCGTTTCTAAGCGTGCATCTCGCGAAAACAAATATGTGCCTCTCGTGGAAGCAAAACCATGACTCTCAAGGAAGGGGAAAAACATATTTTTTTCATTTTCGAGAGCCACGCCCATGCCTCTCGTGGAAGAAAACCCGTGCTCTTTGAGGAAGGAAACAAAGAAAATGCGTTTTTTCGTGATTTATTTTGATTTTTTTCGTCTAAAAGCTAAGAAAGAACGGTGGAAAACCGGAACACCGAAACCCCCAAAAAACCTCCACCTAAAAAGCCGAAACCGCACATGGAAAAATAAATACGAAAACGCTTAGAACGCGACACGTGGTAGCGGCCGAAAACGCGTCAAATGACGGGACGTGAAAGTGATCATTAGGAGGATTACTAAGACTACCCACAATGGGGAGTAACTTAAACTATTATCATACACATATTACTAGTCTATGTTACTACCTTCATAGTGCAAGTACTCCCTCCGTCCGAGTTTATTATGCTGGAAATATGCCCTAGAGGCAATAATAAGATGATTATTATTATATTTCCTTATTCATGATAATTGTTTATTATCCATGCTATAATTGTATTGACTGGAAACATATTGCATGTGTGGATACATAGACAACACTTTGGTTAGAGAACAATGAACCTACGAGCTATGGAGGAGCGATGATGGGCCCGGATTCCGAAAAATGGTTAGAGACCATGAAATCCGAGATGGGATCCATGTATGAAAACAAAGTATGGACTTTGGAAGTATTACCTGAAGAGCGAGAGGCCATTCAGAACAAATGGATCTTTAAGAAAAAGACGGACGTGGACGGTAATGTTACCGTCTATAAAGCTCGACTCGTGGCAAATGGTTTTTCACAAGTTCAAGGAGTTGACTATGATGAGACATTCTCATCCGTAGAGATGCTTAAGTCCGTCAGAATCATGTTACCAATAGCTGCATATTTCAACTATGAAATTTGGCAGATGGATGTCAAAACAGCGTTCCTTAACGGTTTCCTTAAGGAAGAGTTGTATATGATGCAACCAGAAGGTTTTGTTGATCCAGAGAATGCTGACAAAGTTTGCAAACTTCACCGATCCATTTATGGACCGGTGCAAGCATCTCGGAGTTGAAATAAGCGCTTTGATGAGGTGATCAAAGTGTTTGGGTTTATACAAGTTTATGGAGAAGCTTGTATTAATAAGAAAATGAGTGGGAGCTCTATAGCGTTTCTAATATTATATGTGGATGACATATTGTTGATTAGAAATAATGTAGAAATGCTGGAAAGCGTGAAGGGATATTTGAACAAGAGTTTTTCAATGAAGGACCTGGGAGAAGCCGTTTTCATATTGGGCATTAAGATCTATAGAGATAGATCGAGACGCTTAATAGGACTTTCACAAAGCACATACCTTGATAATTTTTTGAAGAAGTTCAAAATAGATCAGTCCAAGAAGGGGTTCTTGCCTGTGTTACAAGGTGTGAAGTTGAGTAAGACTCAATGCCCAGTGACTGCAGAAGATAGAGAGAAGATGAGTGTCATCCCCTATGCTTCAGCCATAGGCTCTATCATGTATGCAATGCTATGCACAAGACCCGATGTCAGCCTTGCCATAAGTATGGCCGGAAGGTTTCAAAGTGATTCTGGAATGGAGCACTGCACGGTGGTCAAGAATATCCTTAATTACCTGAAAAGGACTAAGGAAATGTTTCTCGTTTATGGAGGTGATCAAGAGCTCGTCGTAAAGGGTTACGTCGATGCAAGCTTTGACACTGATCCGGATGACTCTAAGTCGCAAACCGGATACGTATTTATTCTCAATGGGGGAGCGGTAAGCTGATGCAGTTCCAAGCAGAGCATGGTAGCCTATTCTACATGTGAAGTGGAGTACATCGCAGCCTTGGAGGCAGCAAAGGAAGGTGTCTAGATGAAGGAGTTCATGACAGATCTTGGAGTAGTGCCCAATGCACTGAATCTAGTGGATATGTTATGTGATAACACTGGTGCCATTGCCCTGGCCAAGGAACCAAGGTTTCACAAGAGGACCAGACACATAAAGCGACGCTTCAATTCCATCCGCGAGTACATCAAGGAGGAGGACATAAATATTTGCAAAGTGCGCACGAATCTGAATGTTGCAGACCCGTTGACTAAACCTTTTCCAAGGGCTAAACATGATCAACACCAGAACTGTATGGGTGTTCGATTCATTACAATGTAAATCACATAGTGATGTGAGCTAGATTATTGACTCTAGTGAAAGTGGGAGACTGTTGGAAATATGCCCTAGAGGCAATAATAAAATGGTTATTATTATATTTCCTTGTTCATGATAATTGTTTATTATCCATGCTATAATTGTATTAACTGGAAACACATTGCATCTGTGGATACATAGTCAACACTTTGTCCCTATTATGCCTTTAGTAGACTAGCTCGTTGATCAAAGATGGTCAAGGTTTCCTAGCCATTGACATGAGATGTCATTTGATAATGGGATCACTTCATTAGGAGAATGATGTGATGGACAATACCCAAACTCTAAACGTAGCATTTGATCGTGTCAGCTTATTGCTATAGTTTTCTACATGCCAAGTATCTGTTCCTATGACCATGAGATCATGCAACTCACTGACACTGGAGGAGTGCCTTGTGTGTATCAAACGTCACAACGTAACTGGGTGACTATAAAGGTGCTCTACAGGTATCTCCGAGAGTATCTGTTGAGTGGGTATGGATCAAGACTGGGATTTGTTACTCCGTGTGACGGAGAGGTATCTCAGGGCCCACTCGGTAATACAACATCACAACAAGCCTTGCAAGCAATGTGACTAAGTGTTAGCCACGGGATCTTGTATTACGGAACAATTAAAGAGACTTGTCGGAAACGAGATTGAACTAGGTATACAGATACCGACGATCGAATCTCGGGCAAGTAACATACCGAAGAACAAAGGGAACAGTATATGAGATTGACTGAATCCTTGACATAGAGGTTCGACCGATAAAGATCTTCGTAGAATATGTAGGAACCAATATGGGCATCCAGGTCCCGCTATTGGTTATTTACCGTAGAGGTGTCTCGGTCATGTCTACATAGTTTTCGAACCCGCAGGGTCTGCACACTTAAGGTTCGGTGACTTTTTGGTAGTATAGAGTTATGTATGGTGGTGACCTAAGGTTGTTCGGAGTCCCGGATGAGATCTCGGATGTCATGAGGAGCTCCGGAATGGTTCGGAGGCAAATATTGATATATAGGAAGTCCTGTTTTGGTCGTCGGAAAAGTTTTGGGCTCATCGGTAGTGTACCGGGAGTGCCGAGAGGGTACTGGGGACCATCGGGAGGGGTATTTCGACCCAAGAGGATACATGGGCTGTGGGAGAATATATACCATCCCTTAGTGGGCTGGCTGAATCCCCACAGGAAGCCCATGCGGCTGGGGTGGAAAATTCCAAGTGTGGAAGGAGGCCCAAGTGGGAAAGGAGGAGTCCTAGTCCTACTAGGATTGGAGGAGAAGGACCCCTCCCACCCCTTCAACCGAAGCAATGTTGGATCCCTTGGGAGACAAGCCTCCTCCCTCCCCTCTTCCTATATATACTAGAGGTTTGATGGGTTTTTTGAGACAGAAAAACAGCCACGCGCTACCTCTCCTCTAGTTCGTAGTTTCTCCTGTAGATCGGTTTCCGCGGTGCTTACGCAAAGCCCTGCTGGAATAGCTCCACCACCATCGCCGCAACGCTGTCGTTCTGCCGAAGAACTTGTCTACCTCTCCGCTCCCTCTTGCTGGATCAAGAAGGCGGATATCGTCATCAAGCTGTATGTGTGCTGAACGCGGAGGTGTCGTCCGTTCGGTGCTAGATCGGGACAGATCGTGATTGGATCACGGGACGCTCGGCGATTTGGATTGCGAAGATGTTTGACTAAATCAACCGCGTTTCTTAACGCTTTCCGCTTAGCGATCTACAAGGGTATGTAGAACCACTCTCCCTCTCGTACATGCTCATCACCATGGATAGATCTTGCATGTGCGTAGGAAAATTTTGTTTCCCATGCAACGTTCCCCAACAGTGGTATCAGAGCTAGTTCTATGTGTAGACGAGATCTCGAGTAGAACACAAAGGAATTTATGGGCGTTGATGCTTAGATTGCTTCCTCACTTGGTCGTGTTTTGGTTCAGTGGTATTGTGGGATGAAGCGGCCAGGACCAACCTTACTCGTACGCTTACGAGAGACCGGTTCCATCGACCGACGTGTAACTTTGTTGCACAAAGATGGCTGACGGGTGTCCGTTTCTCCTACTTTAATTGGATCGGATTCGACAAAGGCGGTCCTTAAGAAGGTTGAAAAGCAACTTATGTATAACCGTTGTGGTTTTTGTGTAGGTGAGAATTGTTCTTGCTAGATACCCATAGCAGCCACGTAAAACTTACAGGAACAATTAGAGGACGTCTAACTTGTTTTTGCAGGGTATGTTGTGATGTGATATGGCCAATTACATGATGAGATATATGTGATGTATGAGATAATCATGTATTGTATAGAATATCACGACTTGCATGTCAATGAGTACAACAACCGGCAGGAGCCATAGGGTTGTCTTTAATTATTTTTGCAGTTTTGCTTTACTTTATCGCTATGAGTTAGCAATAGTCATGGAAGAAACAGTCGGCACGACAACCCTGATGGCGACACGTTGATGGAGATCAATATGATGGATATCATGGTGTCATGCCGGTGACGATGGAGATCATGCCGGTGCTTTCAAGATGGAGATCAAAAGCACAAGTTCATGGCCATATCGTGTCACTTATGATTTGCATGTGATGTTAATCCTTTTCTGCATCCTGTTTTGATTAGGACGACAGTAGCATTATAAGGTGATCCCTCACTTAAATTTCAAGGTGAATTGTGTTCTCCCCGAGTGTGCGACGTTGCGAAAGTTCATCGTGTCGAGACACCATGTGATGATCGGGTGTGATAGACTCTACATTCACATATAACGGGTGCAAGCTAGTGTTGCACGTGCAGAACACTCGGGTTAAACTTGATGAGCCTAACATGTACAGACATGGCCTCGGAACAGAAGAGACCGAAAGGTCGAACATGAGGCATATAGTAGATATAATCAACATGATGATGTTCACCATTGAAACCACCTCAACTCACGTGATGATCGGACTTCAGTTGGTGAATTTGGATCTTGTATCACTCAGATGACCTGAGGGATGTTAATTTGAGTGGGAGCTTTAGTAATTTGACTAACTAAAGTCATTATCTTGAACAATAGTCTTAGTAACCTTTGCTTATTTATGTTGTAGATCAATGGCTCGCGCGGTAGCACCCCTGAATTTTAATGCGTTCCTAGAGAAAGCTAAGTTTAAAGATGATGGAAGTAACTTTGTGGACTGGGCCCATAATTTGAGGATTATCCTCACGGCTTCCCATAAGGCATATGTCCTTGATGCACCGCTTGGTAACCAACCCTCATACATGTCATCCGAAGACGTTAAGAACGCTTGGGAGGCACGTTCTGAAGATTACTCAATAGTTTAGTGTGCAATATTGTATGGCTTAGAACCGGGACTTCAAAGATATATTGAACGTCATGGAGCATATGAGATGTTCCAGGAGTTGGAGTTTATCTTTAAGAAGAATGCCCGGATCGAGAGGTATGAGACCTCTGATAAGTTCTATGCTTGCAAAATGGAGGAGAACGGGTCTATCAGTGAACATATACTCAGAATGTCTGGGTATTCGACCCGTCCGGCGGAGTTAGGGATGACCCTTCCGCCAGAGGCAATCACTGACAGAGTTCTTCAATCATTGCCACCAAGCTACAAGAGCTTCATGCTGAACTATAACATGCACGGGATGAACAAGTCGGTCGCCGAGCTGTTTGCGATGCTGAAAGTCGTTGAGTCTACAATCCAGAAAGAACATCAAGTGTTGATGGTCAATAATACCACTAGTTTCAAGAAGAATGGCAAGGGCAAGAAGGGTAACTATGAGAAGGGTGGCAAAGCAGTTGCTCCTCCCGTGAAGAAACCCAAGGTTGGAACCAAGCCAGAAACTGAGTGCTTTCATTGCAAGGGAACTGGTCACTAGAAGCGGAACTGCCCCAAGTATCTATTGGAAATATGCCCTAGAGGCAATAATAAAATGGTTATTATTGTATTTCCTTGTTCATGATAATTGTCTATTGTTCATGCTACAATTGTATTAACCGGAAACCGTAATACAAGTGTGAATACATAGACCACAACATGTCCCTAGTGAGCCTCTAGTTGGCTAGCTCGTTGATCAATAGATGGTCACGGTTTCATGACCATGGACATTGTATGTCATTGATAATGGGATTACATTATTAGGAGAATGATGTGATGGACAAGCCCCAATCCGTAGGAATACTTTGGGTATGCCAAACGTCACAACGTAATTGGGTGGCTATAAAGGTACACTACAGGTATCCCCGAAAGTATTTGTTGGGTTGGCACGAATCGAGATTGAGATTTGTCACTCCGTGTGACGGAGAGGTATCTTTGGGCCCACTCGGTAAGACATCATCATAATGAGCTCAATCTGACTAAGGATTTAGCCACGGGATGATGTGTTATGGAACGAGTAAAGAGACTTGCCGGTAACGAGATTGAAAAAGGTATAGGGATACCGACGATCGAATCTCGGGCAAGTATCATACCAGTAGACAAAGGGAACTGTATACGAGATTGATTGAATCCCCGACATCGTGGTTCATCCGACGAGATCATCGTGGAGCATGTGGGAGCCAACATGGGTATCCAGATCTCGCTGTTGGTTATTGACCGGAGAGGTGTCTCGGTCATGTCTACATGTCTCCCGAACCCGTAGGATCTACACACTTAAAGTTCGATGACGCTAGGGTTATAGGGAAATAGTGTACGTGGTTACCGAAGGTTGTTAGGAGTCCCGGATGAGATCCCGGACGTCTCGAGGATTTCCGGAATGGTCCGGAGGTAAAGATTGATATATAAGAAGTGAGGTTTTGGTCACTGGAAGAGTTTTGAGCATCACCGGTAGCGTACCGGGACCACCGAAAGGGTTCCGGGGGTCCACCAAGTGGGGCCATCAGCCCCAGAGGGCTGCATGGGCCGAGAATGGAAGGGACCAACCCCAGAGTGGGCTGGTCCACCCTCCACCCTGGCCCAAGGCATAGGAAAGGTGGGAAGGAGGGGAAACCCTAGGTCCAGATGGGCCTAAGGCCCACCTAGGGCTGCGCCCTCCCCACTCCCTCTCTAGCCGTCGGCCAGATGGCCAATCTAGGGCCGGCCGCAGCCCCTATGGTGGGAACCCTAGGGCTGCACCCTCCCTCCCCCTCCTCCTATATATAGTGGAGGGTTTTTGGGCTGCCAGACACACGAGTTTTTCCTTTCTCGGCGCAGCCCTACCCTTCCTCTTCCTCATTCTCCTTGGTGCTTGGCGAAGCCCTACCGGAGACCACGCAGCTCCACCTTCACCATGCTGTCGTGCTGCCAGAGCTCTCCCTCAACCTCTCCTTCCTCCTTGCTATATCAAGGCGTAGGAGACGTCACCGGGCTGCACGTGTGTTGAACGCGGTGGCGCCGTTGTTCGGCGCTAAGACCGGATTCCACCGCGATCTGAATCGCTGCGAGTACGACTCCACCAACCGCGTTCTTGTAACGCTTCCGCTTAGCGATCTTCAAAGGTATGAAGATGCAATCTCTCCTTACTCATTGCTGGTTTCTCCATAGATTGATCTTGGTGGTCGTAGGAATTTTTTTGATTTACTACTACGTCTCCCAACAGTATCTGGTTGACAAGAAGGCGGCCAACAACAAACAAGGTATATATGATATACATGTTATTGACGTGTATCTTACTAGCTCTCATTGTAGTGCTTGGGTATTTGATACCGGTTCGGTTGCTCACATTTGCAACTCAAAGCAGGACCTACGGAATAGACGGAGGCTATCTAAGGACGAAGTGAGGATGCGCGTGGGAAATGTTTCCAAGGTTGATGTGATCGCCTTCAGCAAGCTCGCTCTTCGACTACCATTGGGATTAGTGATGAACCTGAATAATTGTTATTAGTGCCTGCGTTAAGCATGAACATTATATCTGGATCTTGTTTATTGCGAGACGGTTTCTCTAAATTTGAGAATAATGGTTGTTCTATTTATATGAGTAATATCTTTTATGGTCATGCACCCAATGTGAGAGGTTTATTCATATTGAATCTTGATAGTGATGATACACATGTTCATAACATTGATGCCAAAAGATGTAGAGTTGATAATGATAGTACCACTTTCTTGTGGCACTGCCGTTCGGGTCATATTGATGTAAAACGCATGAAGAAGCTCCATGCTGATGGACTTTTGGAGTCACTTGATTTTGAATCACTTGACACATGTGAACCATGCCTCATGGGCAAGATGACTAAAACGCCGTTCTCTGGTACAATGGAACGGGCGAGTGACTTGTTGGAAATCATACATACCGATGTGTGCGGTCCAATGAACGTTGTGGCGCGCGGTGGATATTGTTATTTTCTCACCTTCACTTATGACTTAAGTAGATATGGGTATATTTACTTAATGAAACACAAGTCTAAAACGTTTGAAAAGTTCAAACAATTTCAGAGTGAAGTTGAGAATCATCGTAACAAGAAGATTAAATTCTTGTGATCTGATCGAGGAGGTGAATATCTAAGTTATGCGTTTGGCAGTCACTTAAGATAGTGTGGAATTGTTTCACAGTTGACACCGCCTGAAACACCATAGCGTAATGGTGTGTCCGAACGTCGTAATCGAACCTTATTAGATATGGTGCGTTCTATGATGTCTCTTGTCGATTTACCACTATCGTTTTGGGGTTATGCATTAGAGACAGCTGCATTCACTTTAAATAGGCACCATCGAAATCCCTTGAGACAATGCCATATGAATTGTGGTTTGGCAAGAAGCCAAAATTATCGTTTCTTAAAGTTTGGGGATGTGATGCTTATGTCAAAAAGCTTCAGCCCCAAAAGCTGGAACCCAAAGCGGAGAAATGCGTCTTCATAGGATACCCAAAAGGGACAGTTGGGTATACCTTCTATCTCAGATCCGAAGGCAAAGTGTTTGTTGCTAAGAACGGAACATTTCTTGAGAAAGAGTTTCTATCAAAAGAATTGAGTGGGAGGAAAATAGAACTTGATGAGGTTATTGAACTTTTACTTCAACCAGAGAGTAGTGCAGCGCAGAAAGATGTTTCTGTGGAGCCAACGACGGTTGAATAGGAGATTAATGATGATGATCATGAAACTTCAAATCAAGTTACTATTCAACCTCGTAGGTCGACAAGGGCGCGTACTGCTCCTAAGTGATACGGCAACCATATCTTGGAGGTCATGTTATTAGACAACGATGAACCTATGAGCTATGGGAGGAGCGATGATGGGCCCGAATTCCGAGAAATGGTTAGTGGCCATGAAATCCGAGATGGGATCCATGTATGAAAACAAAGTATGGACTTTGGAAGTATTACGTGAAGGCTGGAAGGCCATTCAGAACAAATGGATCTTTAAGAAGAAGACGGACGCGGACGGTAATGTTACCATCTATATAGCTCGACTTGTGGCAAAAGGTTTTTCACAAGTTCAAGGAGTTGACTACGATGAGACCTTCTCACCCGTAGCGATGCTGAAGTCCGTCAGAATCATGTTACCAATAGATGCATATTTCGACTATGAAATTTGGCAGATGGATGTCAAAACAACGTTCCTTAATGGTTTCCTTCAGGAAGAGTTGTATATGATGCAACCGGAAGGTTTTGTCGATCCAGAGAATGCTGACAAAGTTTGCAAACTCCAGCGATCCATTTATGGACTGGTGCAAGCATCTCGGAGTTGGAATAAGTGCTTTGATGAGGCGATCAAAGTGTTTGGGTTTATACAACTTTATGGAGAAGCTTGTATTTACAAGAAAGTGAGTGGGAGCTCTATAGCGTTTCTAATATTATATGTGGATGACATATTGCTGATTGGAAACAATATAGAAATGCTGGAAAGCATGAAGGAATATTTGAACAAGAGTTTCTCAATGAAGGACCTAGGAAAAGTTGCTTTCACATTGGGCATTAAGATCTATAGAGATAGATCGAGACGCCTAACAGGACTTTCACAGAGCACATACCTTGATAAAGTTTTGAAGAAGTTCAAAATGGATCAATCCAGGAAGGGGTTCTTGCATGTGTTACAAGGTGTGAAGTTGAGTAAGACTCAATGCCCAGTGACTGCATAAGATAGAGAGAAGATGAGTGTCATCCCCTTTGCTTCAGCCACAGGCTATATCATGTATGCAATGCTGTGCACAAGACCCGATGTCACCCTTGCCATATGTATGGCTGGAAGGTTTCAAAGTGATCCTAGAATGGAGCACTAGACGGCAGTCAAGAATATCCTTAAGTACCTGAAAAGGAGTAAGGAAATGTTTCTCGTTTACGGAGTTGATCAAGAGCTCGTCGTAAAGGGTTACGTCGATGCAAGTTTTGACACTAATCGGATGACTCTAAGTCACAAACCGGATACGTATTTATTATCAATGGGGGAGCGATAAGCTGGTGCAGTTCCAAGCAGAGCGTGGTAGCCGATTCTACATGCGAAGCGGAGTACATCGCAGCCTTGGAGGCAGCAAAGGAAGGTGTCTGGATGAAGGAGTTCATGTTGGAATAATAAATTAGTTATTATCTATTTCCTTGTTCATGATAATCGTTTATTATCCATGCTAGAATTGTATTGATCGGAAACTCAGATACATGTGTGGATACATAGACAACACCATGTCCCTAGTATGCCTCTAATAGACTAGCTCGTTGATCAAAGATGATTAAGGTTTCCTAGCCATGGACATGAGATGTCATTTGATAATGGGATCACATCATTAGGAGAATGATGTGATGGACAAGACCCAAACTATAAACGTAGCATATGATCGTGCCAGTTTATTGCTACAATTTTCTGCATGTCAAGTATATGTTCCTATGACCATGAGATCATGCAACTCACTAACACCGGAGGAGTACCTTGTGTGTATCAAACGTCGCAATGTAACTGGGTGACTATAAAGTTGCTCTACAGGTATCTCCGAGGGTGTCCCTTGGGTTGGCATGGATCAAGACTGGGATTTTTTACTCCGTGTGACGGAGAGGTATCTCAGGGCCCACTCGGTAATACAACATCACTATAAGCCTTGCAAGCAATGTGACTAAAGAGTTAGCCACGGGATCCTGCATTACAGAACGAGTAAGGAGACTTGCTGGTAACGAGATTGAACTAGGTATAGAGATACCGACAATCGAATCTCGAGCAAGTAAAATACCGAAGAACAAAGGGAACAACATACTGGATTAACCGAATCCTTGAAATAGAGGTCCAACCGGTAAAGATCTTCGTAGAATATGTAGGAACCAATATGGGCATCCAGGTCCCGCTATTGGTTATTTAACGTAGAGGTGTCTCGGTCATGTCTACATAGTTTTCGAACCCGCGGGGTCTGCACACTTAAGGTTTGCTGACGTTTCGGTAGTATTGAGTTATGTATGTTGGTGACCGAAGGTTGTTTGGAGTCCCGGATGAGATCTCGGATGTCACGAGGAGCTCCTGAATGGTCCGGAGGTAAAGATTGATATATTGGAAAGTGGTGTTTGAACTTCGAAAAAGTTTTGGGCATTTCCGGTAGTGTACCGGGAGTGACGAATGGGTTCTGGAGGACCTCCAAGTGGGGCCATAACACCCCAAGGGGCCACATGGGCCTTAGTGGTGTCGCACCAGCCCTTGGTGGGCTGGGAGGCCAGCCCAAGAAGGCCTATGCGCAGGAGGAAGGTGTAGGGGGCAAGTAGGAGAGAGTCCTACTAGGAGTCCACCTCGAGGTGGACTCCTCCCCTCTGGTTCGGCCAAAGCCCTCCTTGTAGGAGGGGCTAGGCTGCCTCCTCTCCTCTCCCTCCTATATATAATGATGTTTATTGAGGGCAGCCCCAACCCACATTGCCACGTGCTGCCCTCTTCTTCCTCTAAATCTGTTTCTCCTCTAGATTAGTTCTACGGTGCTTAGGCGAAGCCCTATAAGATTAGTTAACCACCACCGCCACCATGCCTTTGTGCTACGGGAGAACTCATCTACCTCTCCACCTTCGCTTGTTGGATCAAGGAGGTGGAGATCATAATCGAGTTGTACGTGTGCTGAACGCGGAGGTGCCGTCCGTTCGACGCTAGATCGGAAGGACCGTGATCAAGATCACGAGACGATTCGTGATTGGATTGTGAGACGGATCGTGATGGGATGGCGAGACGGATCGTGATGGGATCGTAGGATGCTCAGCGATTTGCATCGCGAAGATGTTCAACTCCATCAGCCGTGTTTCTTAACGCTTCTCGCATAGCAATCTACAAGGGTATGTAGATTCACTCTCCCTCTCGTAGATGCTCATCACCATGGATAGATCTTGCGTGTGCGTAGGAATTTTTTTGTTTCCAATGCAATGTTCCCCAACAGTGGCATCATGATCTAGGTCTATGTGTAGATGAGATCTCGAGTAGAACACAAAGGAGTTTGTGGGCGTTGATGCTTTGATTGCTTCCTCCCTTGGTCGTGTTTTGGTTCAGCGATATTGTGGGATGAAGCGGCCCACACTAACCTTACTCGTACGCTTACGAGAGACCGGTTCCATAGACTCACGTGTAACATTGTTGCACAAATATGGCTGGCGGGTGTCTGTTTCTCCTACTTAGTTGGATCGGATTCGACAAAGGCGGTCCTTGAGAAGGTTGAAAAGCAACTTATGTATCACCGTTGTGGTTTTTGCGTAGGTGAGAATTGTTCTTGCTAGATACCCGTAGCATCCACGTAAAACTTGCAACAACAATTAGAGGACGTCTAACTTGTTTTTGCAGGGTATGTTGTGATGTGATATGGCCAATTACATGATGAGATATATGTGATGTATGAGATGATCATGTATTGTATAGAATATCACGACTTGCATGTCGATGAGTACGGCAACCGGCAGGAGCCATAGGGTTGTCTTTAATTATTGTATGACCTATGTGTCAATCATTAAGCGCTATGTAATGCTTTACTTTATCGCTAAGCGGTAGCAATAGTAGTAGAAGCATGGTGGGCGCGACAACCCCGATGGCGACACGTTGATGGAGATCAAGATGATGGAGATCATGGTGTCATGCCGGTGACGATGGAGATCATGCCGGTGCTTTATAGATGGAGATCAAAAGCACAAGTTCATGGCCATATCATGTCACTTATGATTTGCATGTGATGTTAATCCTTTTATGCATCTTGTTTTGCTTAGGACGACGGTAGCATTATAAGGTGATCCCTCACTAAAATTTCAAGATAAATTGTGTTCTCCCCAAGTGTGCACCATTGCGAAAGTTCGTCGTGTCAAGACACCACGTGATGATTGGGTGTGATAGACTCTACGTTCACATATAACGGGTGCAAGCCAGTGTTGCACATGCGGAACACTCGGGTTAAACTTGACGAGCCTAGCATGTACAAACATGGCCTCGGAACACAAGAGACATGTACAGACATGAGTCATATACTAGACATGGTCAACATGATGATGTTCACCATTCAAACCACCTCAACTCACGTGATGATCGGACTTGAGTTGGTGAATTTGGATCATGTATCACTTGAATGACCGGAGGGATGTCAATTTGAGTGGGAGTTCTTAAATAATATGATTAATTGAACTCATTATCATGAACATAGTCAGTAGTGTCTTCGCAAAGTATGTTGTAGATTACTAGCTCATGTTGTAGCTCCCTTGGATTTTTATATGTTCCTAGAGAAATACAGTTGAAAGATGGTCATAGCAATATTGCGGACTGGGTCCGTGATCTGAGGATTGTTCTCATTGCTGCACAAAAGACTGATGTACTTAATGCACCGCTCGGTGCGCCACCCCCTCTAGCGTCGTCTATAAATGTTGTGAACATCTAACAGGCACATTCCGATGACTACTTGATAGTTCAGTGCGTCATGCATTGCGGCTTAGAATTGAGGCTCCAAAACATTTTGAACGTCTCGGAACATATGGGATGTTCTAAGAGCTGAAATTGGGATCTTAGGCTTGTGCCCGTGTTGTGAGATAAGAGATCTCCAACAAGATTCTTTGCCTGCAAGATGAAGGAGAATAGCTCAATCATTGAGCATGTGCTCAGATTGTCTGGGTGCTACAATCGCTTGAATCGAGTGGGAGTTTATCTTCTAGATAAGATAGTGATTGATATAGTTCTCCAAGTCACTGTCACTAAGCTACTAGAATTTCGTGATGAACTATAATTATGCCAGGGATGGAAATGATGATCCCTGAGCCATTCGCGATGTTTGACACAGCGAAGGTAGATATCAAGAAGGAGCATCAAGTGTTGATGGTTAGTAAAACCACTAGTTTCGAACAGGAAAAGGGTAAGGAGGGAAACTTCATGGATGGCAAGTCAGTTGTTGCTCCAGTGAAGTAACCCAAAGTTGAACCCAAACCCGAGACTAAGTGCTTCTATTATGAGGAGAGTGGTCGCTGAAGTGCAACAACCCTAGATACTTGGTAGATAAGAAGGCTGGCGATATCAACAGAAGTATATTTGATATACGTGTTATTGATGTGTACCTTTCTCGTACTCCTAGTAGCACCTGGGTATTGGATACCGGTTTGGTTGCTAAATGTTAGTAACTCGAAATAAAATCTACGGAATAAACGGAGACTAGCTATGACGGGGTTATTACCCCTGGGTAGGCCAAAGCAACGGGGTCTCCTCCCTTTCGCTTCTGAGAATAACTAGGCGGTCGACTGGTCGTGGCTGGCTGGAGGACGTCCGACACCAGCTGGTGTCGGCTGGCGGCCCGGACGGTTGGTCAAGGAGCCGGCTCGGCCCTCGGCCGGCTGGGCACGACCGGCTGCCTCCGGGCCGCCTCTTCCGTTGACCCCGGTACATGCAACATCCCGTCCCTCTGCGCGCGGGTACGGCGACGCGACACGATCGGCACGATGGGCGTTCCTGTGGCTACAGGGGCCGCTGACGCACTGCAGCGTGTGGCAACAGTCTAACTGTCCTGGCTGCTGACCTCGGCGAGTGCGACCGAGCGAAGGAACAGTGTCGGCACGCCCGTACCCACTCGATGACCTGCCCCGACGTGGCTACAGCGCGGCCAGCCGTACCGAAGACTTCGGCCGGCTGGCGCTAAACGATGCCCTCCCCCGGGCAACCCGTGCCGCGGCAGGTGGGCGAGGGCCAATCACAGAGCCGGCTGGCGGGCCCCAACGGGAGATGGAACCGCTCAGCCGGCGGACCCCACCAACAACGAGACGGCACGAATGGTGGGACCCCCTGGCCAGCCGAAGAGACTGCCAGCCGGGTCCCCCCGCCCCTGTACTTAGAACATATTATAAGAGCCGGGGGGTTGGCCTATAAAAACCCTCGAGCCCCCCATGCAACGGGGACGGATGATCACCCGCGCGCACACACACACCAAACCCCTCCTAGCAGCGGAGGAAGACGAGCCGGCTGCTCTTTCTTCCTCCTCTATACACAGCTCTAGGAGCACCATTGTACTCATACCCATCCTTCCAACTAAACCAAGCAGGACTAGGGGTATTACCTCCCTCGGAGGGCCCTAAACCTGGGTACATCGTGTGCCATCACCGCTTGTGCCCAATCTCACACCCGGGGCCCGTCCGTGTCTTTCGGCCCCAACCACCTACGATAAGCCACCCTATGACATCTGTCGTGAGAAAACGACGACAAGCTAAGTGTGAGGTGACGATGTGTGTTGGAAATGTTTCCAAGGTTGATGTGATCAACATCGCATGCTCTTTCTACCTTCGGGATTAGTGACAAACCTAAATAAATGTTATTTGGTGTTTGCGTTGAGCATGAACATGATTAGATCATGTTTATTGCAATACAGTTATTCATTTAAGTTAGAGAATAATGGTTATTCTGTTTACATGAATAATACCTTCAATGGTCATGCACCCAATGAGGATGGTTTATTGAATGTTGATCATAGTAATACACATGTTCATAACATTGATTCCAAAAGATACAAAGTTACTAACGATAGTACCACATACCTGTGGCACTGCTGCTAAATGTCATAGTGGTGTAAATCACATGAAGAAACTCCATGCTGATGGATCTTTGGACTCATTCGATTTTGAATCGGTTGAGACATGCGGACCATGCCTCTTGGGCAAGATGACTAAAACGCCAGTTTTCGACTTGATGGAATGGGCAAGTGACTTATTGTAAATGATACATGTTGATGTATACGGTCCAATGAGTGTTGTAGCGTGCGGTGGATATCGTTATTTTCTTACCTTCACTTTTGATTTGAGTAGATATAGTGTATATTTACTTAATGAAAGACAAGTCTGAATCATTTGAAAAGTTCAAGAAAAATCAGAGTGAAGTTTGAGATCATCGTGACGATAAGATAAAATGTCTACGATATGATCGTGGAGGTGAATATATGAGTTACGAGTTTGGTGTACAACTTAAGACAAAGTGGAAGTTGTTTCACAACTCACGCCACCTAGAACACCATAGTGTGATGGTGTGTCCGAACGTCGTAGTTGTGCTCTATTGGATATGGTGCGAATTATGATGTCTCTTATCGTTTTTTCCACTATCGTTTTGGGTTATGCATTAGATACAACTACATTCACTTTAAATAGGGCACCATCTAAATCCGTTGAGATGACACCATATGGTTTGGCAGAAACCTAAGCTATCATTTTTTAATGTTTGGGGTTGCGACGCTTATGTGAAAAGGGTTTTCACCTAAAGAGCTCGAACCCAAAGTGGACAAATGCATCTTCATAGAATACCCTAAGAAAAGTTGGGTATACCTTCTATCTCAGATATGAGTGCAAAGTGTTTGTTGCTGAAAACGGGCCTTTCTCGAGAAAGAGTTTCTCTCGAAAGAATTGAGTGGGAGGAAGATAGAACTTGATGAGGTTGTTGAACCTTTGTTTCAACCAGAGAGTAGCACATTACAGAAAGTTGTTTATGTGGAGCCTACATTAGTTGAAGAGGAAGTTAATGATCATGATCATGATCATCAAGCTTCGAATCAAGTTACTATTGAACCTCGTAGGTCGACAAGGACGCGTACTGCTCCTGAGTGGTACGGCAACCCTGTCTTAGAGGTCATGTAGTTGGACAATGATGAACCTACGAGCTATGGGGAAGCGATGATGGGCCCGAATTTCGACAAATGGTTAGAGGCCAGGAAATCAGAGAAAGGATCAATGTATGAAAACCAAGTATAGACTTTGGTAGACTTACTCATTGGACGGCAGGTCGTTGAGTACAAATGGACCTTTAAGATGAAGACAAACGCTAATGCTAAATGTCGACTTGTTGCAAAGAAGTTTCTAACAAATTCAAGGAGTTGACTGTGATGAGACTTTCTCACTCATAGCGATGCTAAAGTATGTTGGAATTATGTTAGCAGTGGCTGCATTTTTCAATTATGAAATCTCGCAGATGGATGTCAACACATCGTTTCCTTAACAGTTTACTTGAGGAAAGGTCGTATGTGATGCAACCAGAAGGTTTTGTCAGTCCTAAGGATGCTAAAGGTGTGCGAGCTCCAGCAATCCTTCTATGGGCTGGAGCAAGCATCTCGGAGTTGAAATATATGTTTTGATGAGGTGATGAAAGTTTTTGAGTCTATACAAAATTTATGAGAAACTTGTATTTACAATAAAGTGAGTGGGAGCACTATAGAGTTTCTGATAAGCATATGTGGACGACGTATTGTTGATCGGAAATGATGTAGAATTTCTGGAAATCATAAAGGGTTGTTTGAAAAGAGTTTTTCAAAGGAAGACCTGGATAAAGCTACTTAATCGTTGGGCATCGAGATCTATAGAGATAGATCAAGACATCTGATAAGACTTTCAATGAGTACATACCTTGACAAGATTTTGAAAGGGTTCGAAATGGATCAGTCAAAGAAAGAGTTCTTGCCTAATTTGTAAGGTGTGAAGTTGCGTGAGACTCAAAGCTTGACCACACCAAAAGAAAGAGAAAGGACGAACATCGTCCCCTATGCCTTACCCATAGGCTCTGTATAGTATGTCATGCTGTGTACCGCACCTGTGTGTGCCTTGCCATGAGTCCGTCAAGGGGTACAGAGGTGATAAAGAGTTTGTCGTACAGGGTTACGTCAATGGAAGCTTTAACACCAATCCGGATAACTCTTAGTAGCAATCCGAATGCGTATAGTGGAGCAGTCATTTGGAATAGGTCCAAGTGCAGTGTGTTAGCAGTGTTTATAGTGACATAGTGATTTGCAAAGTACACACAGATCTGAATGCCGCAGACCCATTGACTAAAAGACCTCTCTCACATGCAAAGCACGATCGAGCCTCGGAACTCATTGGGTGTTAGATTCATAACAATGCGAATCACACGGTGATGTGAACTAGATTATTGACTCTAGTGCAAGTGGGAGACTGTTGGAAATATGCCCTAGAGGAAATAATAAATTAGTTATTATCATATTTCCTTGTTCATGATAATCGTTTATTATCCATGAAAGAATTGTATTGATCGGAAACTCAGATACATGTGTGGATACATAGACAACACCATGTCCCTAGTATGCCTCTAATAGACTAGCTCGTTGATCAAAGATGGTTAAGGTTTCCTAGCCATGGACATGAGATGTCATTTGATAACGGGATCACATCATTAGGATAATGATGTGATGGACAAGACCCAAACTATAAACGTAGCATATGGTCGTGTCAATTTATTGCTACAGTTTTCGGCATGTCAAGTATCTGTTCCTATGACCATGAGATTATGCAACTCACTGACACCGGAGGAGTACCTTGTGTGTATCAAACGTCGTACCATAACCGGCTGACTATAAAGGTGCTCTACAAGTATCTCCGAGGGTGTCTGTTGGGTCGGCATGGATCAAGACTGGGATTTGGTACTCCGTGAGACAGAGAGGTATCTCAGGGCCCACTCGGTAATACAACATCACTATAAGCCTTGCAAGCAATGTGACTAAAGAGTTAGCCATGGGATCTTTTATTACGGAACGAGTAGAGAGACTTGCTGGTAACGAGATTGAACTAGGTATAGAGATACCGACGATAGAATCTTGGGCAAGTAACATACCGAAGAACAAAGGGAACAACATACAGGATTAACTGAATCCTTGACATAGAGGTTCAACCAATAAAGAACTTCGTAGAATATATAGGAACCAATATGGGCATCCAGGTCCCGCTATTGGTTATTGACCGTAGAGGTGTCTCGGTCATGTCTACATAGTTCTCGAACCCTCAGGGTCTGCACACTTAAGGTTTGGTGACGTTTTGGTAGTATTGAGTTATGTATGTTGGTGACCGAAGGTTTATCAGAGTCCCGGATGAGACCCCGGACGTCACGAGGATCTCCGAAATGTTCCGGAGGTAAATATTGATATATAGGAAAGTGGTGTTTGAACTCCGGAAAAGTTTCGGGCATTTCCGACAGTGTTCGGGGAGTGACGAATGGGTTCTGGGGGACCACCAAGTGGGGCCATCACACCCCAATGGGCCACATGGGCCTTAGTGGTGGCGCACCAGCCCCTGTTGGGCTAGGAGGCCATCCCAAGAAGGTCTATGCGTAGGAGGAAGGAGTAGGGGCCAAGTAGGAGAGAGTCCTACTAGGAGTCCACCTCCTTTGTGGGAGGTGGACTCCTCCCCTCTGGTTCGGCCGAAGCCCTCCTTGTAGGAGAGGCTAGGATGCCTCCTATCCTCTCCCTCCTATATATACTGAAGGTTTTTGAGGGCAGCCCCAACCCATACCACGTGTTGCCCTCTTCTTCCTCTAGATCTGTTTCTCCTCTAGATTAGTTCTGCGGTGCTTAGGCGAAGCCCTGCAGGATTAGTTCACCACCACCACCACCACGCCGTTGTGCTACTGGAGAACTCATCTACCTCTCCACCCTTGCTTTCTAGATCAAGGAGGTGGAGATCATCATTGAGTTGTATGTGTGTTGAACGCGAAGGTGTCGTCCGTTCGGCGCTAGATCGGAAGGACCTTGATCAAGATCGCGAGACGATTCGTGATTGGATTGCGAGACGGATGGTGATGGGATCTCGATATGGATCACGATGGGATCGCGGGACGCTCTGCGATTTGGATCGCGAAGACGTCCGACTACATCAACTATGTTTCTTAACGCTTCCCGCTTAGCGATCTACAAGGGTATGTAGATCCACTCTCCCTCTTGTAGATGCTCATCACCATGGATAGATTTTGCATGTGCGTAGGAAAATTTTCAGTTTCCCATGCAACGTTCCCCAACAGTTCATGACAGAACTTGGAGTAGTGCCTAGTGCACTGAATCCAGTGGATCTGTTCTGTGATAACACTGGTGCCATTGCCCTGGACAAGGAACCAAGGTTTCACAAGAGGACCAGACACATAAAGCGACGCTTCAATTCTATCTGCAAGTACATCAAAGAGGAGGACATAAATATTTGCAAAGTGCACACGGATCTGAATGTTGTAGACCCATTGACTAAACCTCTTCCAAGGGCTAAACATGATCAACACCAGAACTGTATGGGTGTTCGATTCATTACAATGTAAATCACCTAGTGATGTGAGCTAGATTATTGACTCTAGTGCAAGTGGGAGACTGTTGGATATATGCCCTAGAGGCAATAATAAAATGGTTATTATTATATTTCCTTGTTCATGATAATTGTTTATTATCCATGCCATAATTGTATTGACTGGAAACACATTGCATGTGTGGATACATAGACAACACTTTGTCCCTAGTATGCCTCTAGTAGACTAGCTCGTTGATCAAAGATGGTCAAGGTTTCCTAGCCATTGACATGAGATGTCATTTGATAACGGGATCACATCATTAGGAGAATGATGTGATGGACAACACCCAAACTATAAATGTAGCATTTGATCGTGTCAGTTTATTGCTACAATTTTCTGCATGTCAAGTATCTGTTCCTATGACCATGAGATCATGCAACTCACTAACACTGGAGGAGTGCCTTGTGTGTATCAAACGTCGCAACGTAAATGGGTGACTATAAAGGTGCTCTACACGTATCTCCGAGAGTGTCTGTTGAGTGCGTATGGATCAAGACTGGGATTTGTTACTCTGTGTGACGGAGAGGTATCTCAGGGCCCACTCGGTAATACAACATCACAACAAGCATTGCAAGCAATGTGACTAAGTGTTAGCCACGGGATCTTGTATTACGGAACGAGTAAAGAGACTTTCCGGAAACGAGATTGAACTAGGTATACAGATACCGACGATCAAATCTCGGGCAAGTAACATACCGAAGAACAAAGGGAACAATATATGGGATTAACTGAATCCTTGACATAGAGGTTCGACCGATAAAGATCTTCGTAGAATATGTAGGAACCAATATGGGCATCCAGGTCCCGCTATTGGTTATTGACCGTATTGGTGTCTCGGTCATGTCTACATAGTTCTCGAACCCGCAGAGTCTGCACACTTAAGGTTCGGTGACGTTTCGGCAGTATAGAGTTGTGTATGGTGGTGATTGAAAGTTGTTCGGAGTCCCGGATGAGATCCCGGACGTCACGCGGAGCTCCGGAATGGTATGTAGGTAAAGATGGATATATAGGAAGTCCTATTTTGGTCACCGGAAAAGTTTTAGGCTCATTTGTAGTGTACCGAGAGTGCCGGGAGGGTACCGGGGGACCATCGGGAGGGGTATTTCGACCCAAGAGGCTACATGGGCTGTGGGAGAAGTTATACCATCCCTTAGTGCGCTGGCCGAAGCCCCACAGGAAGCCCATGCAGCTGGGGTGGAAAATGCCAAGTGTGGAAGGAGGCCCAAGTGGGAAAGGAGGAGTCCTAGTCCTACTAGGATTGGAGGATAAGGAATCCTCTCACCCCTTCGGCCGAAGCAAGGTTGGCTCCCTTGGGAGCCAAGACTCCTCCCTCCCCTCCTCCTATATATACTAGAGGTTTGAGGGTTTTTTGAGACAGAAAAACAGCTATGTGCTACCTCTCCTCTAGTTTGTAGTTTTTCCTCTAGATCGGTTTCAGCGGTGCTTAGGTGCAGCCCTGCTGGAATAGCTCCACGATCATCGCCGCAACGCCGTCGCGCTGCCGGAGAACTTGTCTACCTCTCCACTCCCTCTTGCTGGATCAAGAAGGTGGAGATCATCATCAAGCTGTATGTGTGCTTAACACGGAGGTGTCGTCCGTTCGGTGCTAGATCGGGACGGATCGTGATTGGATCGTGGGACGCTCGGCGATTTGGATCGCGAAGATGTTCGACTACATAAACCGCATTTCTCAACGTTTCCCGCTTAGCAATCTACAAGGGTATGTAGATCCACTCTCCCTCTCGTAGATGCTCATCACCATGGATAGATCTTGCGTGTGCGTAGGAAAATTTTGTTTCCAATGCAATGTTCCCCAACATATTAGGGCCCCTCTTATTTTGTGCTAACATTTGACTTATAAATTTAACTAATAAAATGTAAATTATATGTCACAAAAATTATATTTTCGGAAAGCTCTTTCAAATACAAATCCAATAGTTTATATTTGTATAGCATATACTTTATATTTTAGTAGTCTATAAATGGCAAACTCTAGCCCAAAATACGAAGGGGCCCAATAAACCCGGACGGAGGTAGTAACATATATGTGGTGTCATTCAACATTTCATTTATTAGCTTATAAACTCATCTTGTCTTGATAAATGTGATGTTACTCATCGTATGAGTAACTAGATATCTTACTCAATTTGTCTCTCTCATCATTAATTAGCCGTCACATCATATTTTTCGCTTAGGTGGCATATATGTTAGCACCTATGTTATTTGGAAATTGTTTAAAATCAACCGGTTGATTTCAACACCGCGTAAGTCACCTAGAACGCACGGCACGTATCGAGCCCCACACGTCGCTCGCAACCACCCCAGCCTTATCTTCTTCGTGTCCAGACGTTTGCCCGCACTCCTTTTCCCCTCCCCCTATTGCATGGTTTTAAATAGCGGAAATCGGGTTGGTAGCAGATTGGGTTCCGTGTAGCAGAATGCGGATATCGAGCGATATTGCGGGCGCTATGTCCACGTAACAGATTAATAAATACACCAGATTATTGTTTATATCACTAGAACATGAAGAAAAGGTAATGACATTTAATTTGAGTGATAGTGGTCGCTATTGCGCTAGCGCTATTGCAGACGCAATAGCTGTTGGGGAACATTGCATGGGAAACAAAAAAATTCCTACGCACATGCAGATCTATCCATGGTGATGAGCATCTATGAGAGGGAGAGTGGATCTACGTACCCTTGTAGATCGCTAAGCGGGAAGCGTTAAGAAATGCGGTTGGTGTAGTCAAACGTCTTCGCGATCCAAATCGCCGAGCGTCCCGCGATCTCATCACGATCCGTCCCGCGATCCAATCACGATCTGTCCCGCGAACTCATCACGATCCGCCCTGCAAACTCATCACGATCCGTCCCACGAACTCATCACGATCCGTCCCGCAAACTCATCACGATCCGTCTCGCGATCTTGATCACGGTCCTTCCGATCTAGCACCGAACGGACGGCACCTCCGCATTCAACACACGTACAGCTCGATGACGATCTCCGCCTTCTTGATCCAGCAAGAGGGAGCGGAGAGGTAGAATAGTTCTCCGGCAGCGTGACGGCGCTCCGGAGATGGTGGTGGAGCTATTCCGTCAGGGCTTCGCCTAAGCACTGCAGAAATCCGATCTAGAGGAGAAACTATGCACTAGAGGAACGGGTAGCACGTGGCTGAAAATTCTGTGCCAAAACCCTAAAATCCTCTAGTATATATAGGAGGAGAGGAGGAGGAGGCTTGGCTGCCAAAGAGGCAGCCCTTGGGTCGGTCGAACCTAGTGGGATTGGAGGATTCCTCCTCCAATCCTAGTAGGACTAGGAATCCTCCTTTATTTTTGCCTTTTTTGCCTTTTTCCACCTTTTTCTCTTTGGGCTTTTCTTCCCAGCCACATGGGCCTTGTGTGTGACTTCCACCAGCCCACAAAGGGATGGTATTTACTCTCCCACAGCCCACGAAGCCTCTTGGGTCGAAATACCCCTCCCGGAGGCCTCCCGGTACACTACCGGCACTCCCGGTACACTACCGATGAGCCCGAAACTTTTCCGGCGACCAAAACAGGACTTCCTATATATGAATCTTTACCTCCGGACCATTCCGGAGCTCCTCGTGATGTCCAGGATCTCATCCGGGACTCCGAACAACCTTTGGTCACCACCATACATAACTCTATACTACCGAAACGTCACCAAACCTTAAGTGTGCAGACCGTGTGGGTTCGAGAACTATGTAGACATGATCGAGACACCTCTACGGTCAATAACCAATAGCGGGACCTGGATACCCATATTGGTTCCTACATATTCTACGAAGATCTTTATTGGTCGAACCTCTATGTCAAGGATTCAGTTAATCCCGTATGATGTTCCCTTTGTTCTTCGGTATGTTACTTGCCCGAGATTCGATCGTCGGTATCTCCATACCTAGTTCAACCTCGTTACCGGCAAGTCTCTTTACTCGTTCCGTAATACAAGATCCCATGACTAACACTTAGTCACATTTCTTGCAAGGCTTATTGTGATGTTGTATTACCGAGTGGGCCCTGAGATACCTGTCCGTCACACGGAGTAACAAATCCCAGTCTTGATCCATGCCAACTCAACAGACACCCTCAGAGATACCTGTAGAGCACATTTATAGTCACCCAGTTACGTTGCGATGTTTGATACACACAAGGTACTCCTCCAGTGTCAGTGAATTGCATGATCTCATGGTCATAGGAACATATACTTGACATGTAGAAAACAGTAGCAATAAACTGACACGATCATATGCTACGTTCGTAGTTTGGGTCTTGTCCATCACACTATTCTCGTAATGATGTGATCCCGTTTATCAAATGACATCTCATGTCCATGGCTAGGAAACCTTAACTATCTTTGATCAACGAGCTAGTCTATTAGAGGCATACTAGGGACATGGTTTTGTCTATGTATCCACACATGCATCTAAGTCTCCGATCAATACAATTATAGCATGGATAATAAACGTTTATCATGAACAAGGAAATATGATAATAACCAATTTATTATTGCCTCTAGGGCATATTTCCAACAGTCTCCCACTTGCACTAGAGTCAATAATCTAGTTCACATCACCATGTGATTCGCATTGTTATGAATCTAACACCCAATGAGTTCTGGGGCTTGATCATGCTTTGCATGTGAGAGAGGTCTTATAGTGAACGGGTCTGCGACATTCTGATCTGTGTCTACTTTGCAAATTTCTATGTCAAACCGTAAACACTGCTACCACACTCCACCTGGTACTATTCCAAATGGCTGCTCCACTATACGTATCCAGATTGCTACTACGAGTCATCTGGATTGGTGTTAAAGCTTGCATCGACGTAACTCTTTACGGCGAACTCTTTATCACCTCCATAATCGAGAAACATCTCCTTAGTCTTTTAGTTACTAAGGATAATTGTGATCGCTTTCCAATGCTCCATTCCAGGATCACTTTGAAATCTTCCGGCCATACTTATGGCAACGCTGACATTGGGTCTTGTGCACAGCATTGCATACATGATAGAGCCTATGGCTGAAGCATAGGGGATGACACTTCATCTTTTCTCTATCTTCTGCAGTCACTGGGCATTGAGTCTTACTCAACTTCACACCTTACAAATCAGGCAAGAACTCTTTCTCTGACTGATCCATTTTGAATTCTTTCAAAAACTTTGTCAAGGTATGTACTTATTGAAAATTCTCATCAAGCTTCTTGATCTATCTCTATAGATCTTGATGATCAACAATTAGGTAGCTTTATCCAGGTCTTCCTTTGAAAAACTATTTTTCAAACAACTGTTTATGCTTTCCAGAAATTCTACATCATTTCCGATCAATAATATGTCAACCACATATGCTTACCAGAAACTCTATAGTGCTCCCACTCACTTTATTGTAAATACAAGTTTCTCATAAACTTTGTATAGACTCAAAAACTTTGATCACCTTATCAAAGTGTATATTCCAACTCCAAGATGCTTGCTTCAGTTCATAGAAGGTTCACTGAAGCTTTCACACCTTTTACCATCCTTAGGACTGACAAAACCTTCTAGTTGTATCTCATACAACCTTTCCTTAAGGAAGGAGACGATATTTTGGTATCCATCTGCCAGATTTCATAGTTGAAAAATGCAGCAGCTGTTAACATAATTCCAATAGACTTTAGCATCACTACGAGTGAGAAAGTCTCATCACTGTCAACTCCTTGAACTTCGCGGAAACTTCTTTGCGACAAATCGAGCTTTATAAATTGTGACATTCACCATCAGCGTCTGTCTTCATCTTAAAGATCCATTTGTACTCAATGACCTGCCGTCCAACGAGCAAGTCTACCAAAGTCTATACTTGGTTTTCATACATGGATCCTTTCTCGGATTTGATGGCCTCTAACCATTTGTCAGAATCCGGGCCCATCATCGCTTCTCCACAGCCCGTAGGTTCATTGTTGTACAACAACATGACCTCCAAGACAGGGTTGTCGTACCGCTAAGGAGCAGTACACATCCTTGTCGACCTACGAGGTTTGATAGTAACTTGATTTGAAGCTTCATGATCATCATCATTTACTTCCTCTACAACTAACGTAGGCTTCATAGAAAACAACTTCCTGCGCTGCGCTACTCTCTGGTTGAACAAAGGTTCAACAACCTCATCAAGTTCTATCTTTCTCCCACTCAATTCTTTCGAGAGAAACTTTTTCTCGAGAAAGGACCCAGTTTTAGCAACAAACACTTTATGCTTGGATCTAAGATAGAAGGTTTACCCAACTGTTCTTAGGGTATTCTATGAAGATGCATTTGTCCGCTTTGGGTTCGAGCTCATTAGGTGAAAACATTTTCCACACAAGCGTCGCAGCCCCAAACATTAAGAAATGACAGCTTGGGTTTCTATCAAACCCTAATTCACACGGTGTCATCTCAATGGATTTAGATGGTGCCCTATTTAAAGTGAATGTAGTTGTCTCTAATGCATAACCCCAAAATTATAGTAGCAAAACGATAAGAGACATCATAGCACGCACCATATCCAATAGAGTATGACTATGACATTCGGACACACCATCACACTATGGTGTTCCAGGTGGCGTGAGTTCTGAAACAACTTTCACATTGTATAAAGTTGTATGCCAAACTCGTAACTCAGATATTCACCTCCACGATCATATCGCGGACATTTTTATCTACTTGTCACGATGATCTTAAACTTCACTCTGAATTTGCTTGAACCTTTCAAACGATTTAGACTTGTGTTTCATTACGTAAATATACACTATATCTACTCAAATCATTGGTGAAGGTAAGAAAATAATGATATCCAACACACGCTACAAAACTCATTGGATTGCATACATCAACATGTATCATTTCCAATAAATAACTTGCCCGCTCCATCCATCTGGAAACGGGGTCCTTAGTCATCTTGCCCAAGAGGCATGGTTTGCATGTCTCAACCGTTTCGAAATCGAATGAGTCCAAAATCCATCAACATGGAGTTTCTTCATGCGCTTTATACCAATATGACATTTAGCGGCAGTGCCACAAGTATGTGGTACTATCATTATTAACTTTGTATCTTTTGGTGTCAATGTTATGAACATGTTTATTACTACGATCCAGACTGAACAAACCATTCTCACTGGGTGCATGACCATTGAAGGTATTATTCATGTAAACAGAATAACCATTATTCTCTAACTTAAATGAATAACCGTGTTGCAATAAACACGATCTAATCACGTTCATGCTCAATGCAAAACACCAAATAACATTTATTTAGGTTTGTCTCTAATCCCGAAGGTAGAGAGAGCGTGCGATGTTGATCACATCAACCTTGGAAATATTTCCAACACACATCGTCACCTCACCCTTAGCTAGTGCTCCGTTTGTAGCTTTTATTTCGAGTTACTAACGTTTAGCAATCGAACCGGTATCCAATACCCAGGTGCTACTAGGAGTACTCGCAAGGTACACATCATTAAAATGTATATCAAATATACTTTTGTCGACGTTGCCAGCCTATCTTATCTACCAAGTATCTAGGGTTGTTCCGCTTCAGTGACCGCTCTCCTCATTATCGAAGCACTTAGTCTCGGGTTTGGGTTCAACTCTGGGTTGCTTCATTGGAGCAGCAACTGACTTGCTATCCATGAATTTTCCCTCCTTGCTCTTGCCCTTCTCGAAACTAGTGGTTTGACTAACCATCCACACTTGACGCTCCTTCTTGATTTCTACCTTCGCGGTGTCAAACATCGCGAATAGCTCAGGGATCATTATTTCTATCACTGGCATTTTATAGTTCATCACCAAGTTCTAGTAGCTTAGTGAAAGTGAGTTGGAGAACTATATATATCACTATCTTATCCGGAAGATCAACTCCCACTCAATTCAAGCGACTGTAGCACCCAGACAATCTGAGCACATGCTCAATGATTGAGCTATTCTCCTTCATCTTATAGGCAAAGAATCTTGTTGGAGATCTCATATCTCGCAACACGGGCACGGGCCTGAGATTCTAATTTCAGCTCTTAGAACATCTCATATGCTCCGTGATGTTCAAAACGTTTCGGAGCCTCAATTCTAAGCCGTAATGCATGACACACTAAACTATCAAGTAGTCATCAGAATGTGCCTGTCGGATGTTCACAACATCTACAAACGACGTTAGAGGGGTTGGCGCACCGAGCGGTGCATTAAGGACATAAGCCTTCTATGCAGCAATGAGGACAATCCTCATATCATGGAGCTAGTCCGCAATATTGCTACCATCAACTTTCAACTCTATTTCTCTAGGAACATATAAAAATTCAAGGGAGCTACAGCGTGAGCTAGTAATCTACAACATAATTTTGCAAAGACACTACTGACTATGTTCATGATAATGAGTTCAATTAATCATATTACTTAAGAACTCCCACTCAAATTGACATCCCTCCGGTCATCCGAGTGATACATGATCCAAATTCACCAACTCAAGTCTGATCATCACGTCAGTTGAGGTGGTTACAATGGTGAACATCATCATGTTGATCATATCTACTATATGACTCATGTTCGACCTTTCGGTCTCTGTGTTCCGAGGTCATGTCTGTACATGCTAGGCTCATCAAGTTTAACCCAAGTGTTCTGCATTGTGCAACATTGACTTGCACCTGTTGTATGTGAACGTAGAGTCTATCACACCCGATCATCACGTGGTGTCTCGACACGAAGAACTTTCGCAACGGTGCACACTCGGGGAGAACACAAATTATCTTGAAATTAAGTGAGGGATCACCTTATAATGCTACCGTCGTCCTAAGCAAAACAAGGTGCATAATAGGATTAACATCACATGCAAATCATAAGTGACATGATATGGCCATGAACTTGTGCTTTCGATCTCCATCATGAAAGCACCGACATGATCTCCATTGTCACCGACATGATCCATCGTCACCGGCATGACACCATGATCTCCATCATCTTGATCTCCATCAACGTGTCGCCATCGGGGTTGTTGCGCCCACCATGCTTCTACTACTATTGCTACCGTTTAGCGATAAAGTAAAGCATTACATAGCGCTTAATGATTGACACGCAGGTCATACAATAATTAAAGACAACCCAATGGCTCATGTCGGTTGCCGTACTCATCGACATGCAAGTCGTGATAATCTATACATCACATGATCATCTCATACATCACATATATCACATCATGTAATTGGCCATATCACATCACAACATACCCTGCAAAAACAAGTTAGACGTCCTCTAATTGTTGTTGCATGTTTTACGTGGCTGCTACGGGTATCTAGCAAGAACAATTCTCATCTATGCGAAAACCACAACGGTGATACACTAGTTGCTTGTCAACCTTCTCAAGGACCGCCTTTGTTGAATCCGATGCAAGTAAAGTGAGAGAAACTGGCACCCGCAAGCCATCTATGCAACAAGTTGCGGTCGAGGGAACCGGTCTCTCGTAAGCGTATGAATAATGTTGGTCTGGGCCACTTCATCTCACAATACCGCTGAACCAAAATCCGACCAAGGGGGGGACCAATCTAAGCATCAATGCCCACAAACCTTTTGTGTTCTACTCGAGATCTCATCTACACATAGACCTAGCTCATGATGCCACTGTTGGGGAACGTTGCATGGGAAACAAAAAATTTCCTACGCACACGCAGATCTATCCATGGTGATGAGCATCTATGAGAGGGAGAGTGGATCTACGTACCCTTGTAGATCGCTAAACGGGAAACGTTAAGAAACGCGGTTGGTGTAGTCGAACGTCTTCGTGATCCAAATCGCCGAGCGTCCCGCGAGCTCATCACGATTCGTCCCGCGATCCAATCACGATCCGTCCCACGAACTCATCATGATCCGTCCCGCGATCTCATCACGATCCGTCCCGCGAACTCATCATGATCCATCCCGCGAACTCCTCACGATCTGTCTCACGATCTTGATCACGGCCCTTCCGATCTAGCGCCGAACGGACGACACCTCCGCGTTCAGCACACGTACAGCTCGATGACGATCTTCGCCTTCTTGATCCAGCAAGAGGGAGCGGAGAGGTAGAAGAGTTCTCCGGCAGTGTGATGGTGCTCCGGAGATGGTGGTGGAGCTATTCCGGCAGGGCTTCGCCTAAGCACTGCAGAAATCCGGTCTAGAGGAAAAACTATGCACTAGAGGAACGGGTAGCACGTGGCTGAAAATTCTGTGCCAAAACCCTAAAATCCTCTAGTATATATAGGAGGAGATGAGGAGGAGGCTTGACTGCCAAAGAGGCAGCCCTTGGGTCGGTCGAACCTAGTGGGATTGGAGGATTCCTCCTCCAATCCTAGTAGGACTAGGACTCCTCCGTTATTTTTGCCTTTTTTGCCTTTTTCCACCTTTTTCTCTTTGGGCTTTTCTTCCCAGCCGCATGGGCCTTGAATGGGACTTCCAGCAGCCCACAAAGGGCTGGTATTTACTCTCCCACAGCCCATCAAGCCTCCTGGGTCGAAATACCCCTCCCGGTGGTCTCCCGGTACACTACCGGCACTCCCGGTACACTACCGATGAGCCCGAAACTTTTCCGGCGACAAAAACAAGACTTCCTATATATGAATCTTTACCTCCGGACCATTCCGGAGCTCCTCGTGACGTCCGGGATCTCATCCGGGACTCCGAACAACCTTCGGTCACCACCATACATAACTCTATACTACCGAAACGTCACCAAACCTTAAGTGTGCAGACCCTGCGGGTTCGAGAACTATGTAGACATGACCGAGACACCTCTACGGTCAATAACCAATAGCGGGACCTGGATGCCCATATTGGTTCCTACATATTCTACGAATATCTTTATCAGTCGAACCTCTATGTCAAGGATTCAGTTAATCCCGTATGATGTTCCCTTTGTTCTTCGGTATGTTACTTGCCCGAGATGCGATCGTCGGTATCTCCATACCTAGTTCAACCTCGTTACCGGCAAGTCTCTTTACTTGTTCCGTAATACAAGATCCCGTGTCTAACACTTAGTCAAATTGCTTGCAAGGCTGAATGTGATGTTGTATTACCGAGTGGGCCCTGAGATACCTCTCTGTCACACGGAGTAACAAATCCCAGTCTTGATCCATGCCAACTCAACAGACACCCTCGGAGATACCTGTAGAGCACCTTTATAGTCACCCAGTTATGTTGCGATGTTTGATACACACAAGGTACTCCTTTGGTGTCAGTGAGTTGCATGATCTCATGGTCATAGGAACATATACTTGACATGCAGAAAACAGTAGCAATAAACTGACATGATCATATGCTACGTTCGTAGTTTGGGTCTTGTCCATTACACCATTCTCCTAATGATGTGATCCCGTTTATCAAATGACATCTCATGTCCATGGCTAGGAAACCTTAATCATCTTTTATCAACGAGCTAGTCTATTAGAGGCATACTAGGGACATGGTTTTGTCAATGTATCCACACATGCATCTAAGTCTCTGATCAATACAATTATAGCATGGATAATAAACGATTATCATGAACAAGGAAATATGATAATAACCAATTTATTATTGCCTCTAGGGCATATTTCCAACAATAGCGGACGCTATCTTTGCTATTTCAAACTATGCGCTATTGTCACACGCAAGAGAGAAAGGCATGGTGCTGTGAATGGAGAAGGAGGCCGGAGCCTAGCGCCGCTCGATCGCCGCTACAGCACAACACGGGAAGGCCAGAGGAGGGCATCACTCATCTTCGGAGCAAGTCGTTGTTGGGGAACATTGCATGGGAAACAAAAAATTTCCTACGCACACGCAAGATCTATCCATGGTGATGAGAATATTTGAGAGGGAGAGTGGATCTACATACCCTTGTAGATCGCTAAGCAGGAAGCGTTAAGTAACGCGGTTGATGTAGTCAAACGTCTTCGCGATCCCATCACGATCCGTCCTCCAATCCAATCATGATCCTACCCGCGATCCCATAACGATCTGTCCCACGATCCAATCACGATCGGTCCCGCGATCCAGTCGCGGTCCTTCCGATCTAGCGCCTAACGGATGGCACCTCCACGTTCAGCACACGTACAGCTCAATGACAATCTTCGCCTTCTTGATCCAGCAAGAGAGAGCGGAGAGGTAGACGAGTTCTCCGGCAGCGTGACGGCGTTGCAGCGATGGTGGTGGAGCAATTCTAGCAGGGCTTTGCCTAAGCACCGCTGAAACCGATCTAGAGGAGAAACTACGAACTAGAGGAGAGGCAGCATGTGGCTTAGGGTTTCCTGATGTGTCCCAAGTGCTAGTCCTGCCCCTTTATTTATATGCTGAGCCCTGGGCTCGAAACTTGGAGAAAACTCCTCCTCAAGTTCGGTTTGCCCGCAAGGCAAGAGCCCTTCTCGGACTCCAGGACCAGATGCTAAGGTCCTCGGCGTCTGGCCCCAGACGCCAGGGTCCCTGGCGTTTGGCCCCCGGGCTCCGCAAAACACCTTTTGCACCTTCCTAAAGCCTCATGGGCTTTACCCCTTGGCCCAAATAAAGTGTCCTTGTACCCCGAACATTTCGGGAAACATTCGAAACTATTTCCGGTGAATTCCGGAACCCTTGTGGAGACCAAACACTATTATCACATATATCAATCTTTACCTCCGGACCATTTCAGAGCTCCTCGTGACGTCCGAGATCTTATCCGGGACTCCGAACAACCTTCGATCACCACCATACATAACTCTATACCACCAAAACGTCACTGAACCTAAAGTGTGCAGACCCTGCGGGTTCGAGAACTATGTAGACATGACCGATACACCTCTACGGTCAATAACCAATAGCAGGACCTGGATGCCCATATCGGTTCCTACATATTCTACGAAGATCTTTATCGTCGAACCTCTATGTCAAGGATTCAGTTAATCCCATATGATGTTCCCTTTGTACTTCGGTATGTTACTTGCCCGAGATTCGATCGTCGGTATCTCCATACCTAGTTCAACCTCGTTATCGGCAAGTCTCTTTACTCGTTACGTAATACAAGATCTCGTGGCTAACACTTTAGTCACATTGCTTGCAAGGCTTGTTGTGATGTTGTATTACCGAGTGGTCCTTGAGATACCTCTCCGTCGCACGGAGTAACAAATCCCAGTCTTGATCCATACCAACCCAACAGACACCCTCGGAGATACCTATAGAGCACCTTTATAGTCACCCAGTTACATTGCGACGTTTGATACACACAAGGTACTCCTCCGGTGTCAGTGAGTTGCATGATCTCATGGTCATAGGAACAAATACTTGACATGCATAAAACTGTAGCAATAAACTGACATGATCATATGCTACGTTTATAGTTTGGGTCTTGTCCATCACATCATTCTCCTAATGATGTGATCCCGTTATCAAATGACATCTCATGGCCATGGCTAGGAAACCTTAACCATCTTTGATCAACGAGCTAGTCCATCAGAGGCATACTAGGGACATGGTGTTTTCTATGTATCCACACATGTATCTGAGTTTCCGATCAATATAATTCTAGCATGGATAATAAACGATTATTATGAACAAGGAAATATGATAATAACTAATTTATTATTGCCTCTAGGGCATATTTCCAATTGTCTCCCACTTGCACTAGAGTCAATAATCTAGCTCACATCGCCATGTGATTTGTTATGAATCTCACACCCAATGAGTTCTGGGGTTCGATCATGCTTTGCATGTGAAAGAGATTTAGTCAACGGGTCTGATTCATTCAGATCCGTGTGTACTTTGCAAATCTCTATGTCATACTGTAAACACTGCTTCCATGCTCCACTTGGAGCTATTCCAAATGGCTACTCCACTATACATATCCGGGTTGCTACTAAGAGTCATCCGGATTGGTGTTAAAGCTTGCATCAACGCAACTCTGTACGACGAACTCTTTATCACCTCCATAATCAAGAAACACCTTCGTAGTCCTCTGGTTATGAAGGATAATTTTGACTGCCATCCAATAATCCACTCCTGGATTACTGTTGTACCCCTTGACAGACATATGGCAAGGCACACACAGGTGCGGTACATAGCATGGCATACTATATAGAGCCTATGGCTAAGGCATAGGGGACGATGTCCGTCCTTTCTGTTTCTTCTACCGTGGTTGAGCTTTGAGTCTCACTCAACTTCACACCTTACAAATCAGTCAAGAACTCTTTCTTTGACTAATCCATTTTGAACTCTTTCAAAATCTTGTCAAGGTATGTACTCATTGAAAGTCTTATCATACGTCTTGATCTATCTCTATAGATCTCGATGCCCAACAATTAAGTAGCTTTATCTAGGTCTTCCTTTGAAAAACTCTTCTCAAACAACCCTTTATGCTTTCCAGAATTTCTACATCATTTCCGATCAACAATATGTCATCCACATATGCTTATCAGAAACTCTATAGTGCTCCCACTCACTTTATTGTAAATACATGTTTCTCATAAACTTTGTATAGACTCAAAAACTTTGATCACCTCATCAAAGCGTATACTCCAACTCCGAGATGCTTGCTTTAGTCCATAGAAGGATCACTGAAGCTTGCACACCTTTTAGCATCCTTAGGACTAACAAAACCTTCTGGTTATATCTCATACAACCTTTCCTCCAGGAAGGAAATGATGTTTTGACATCCATCTGCCATATTTCATAATTGAAAAATGCAGTAGCTGCTAACATAATTCCAACAGACTTTAGCATCGCTACGAGTGAGAAAGTCTCATCGTAGTCAACTCCTTGAACTTGGCGGCAACTTGTTTGCGACAAGTCGAGCTTTATAAATGGTGACATTCACCATCAGCGTCTGTCTTCATCTTAAAGGTCCATTTGTACTCAACGACCTGCCGTCCAACGAGCAAGTTCACCAAAGTCTATACTTGGTTTTAATACATGGATCTTTTCTCGGATATCATGGCCTCTAACCATTTGTTGGAATCCGGGCCCATCATCGCTTCTCCATAGTTCGTAGGTTCATCGTTGTCCAACAACATGATGTTGGGGAACGTCGAATGGGAAACAAAATTTTTCCTACGCACACGCAGATCTATCCATGGTGATGAGCATCTACGAGAGGGAGAGTGGATCTACGTACCCTTGTAGATCGCTAAGCGGGAAGCGTTAAGAAACGCTGTTGGTGTAGTCAAACGTTTTCGCGATCCAAATCGTCGTGCGTCTCGTGATCCAATCACGATCCGTCCTGCGATCCAATCATGATCTGTCCCACGAACTTGATCACGATCCGTCCCACGAACTTGATCATGATCCGTCCCACAAACTTGATCACGATCCGTCCCACGAACTTGATCACGATCCTTCCGATCTAGCGCCGAACGGACGGCACCTCCGCATTCAGCACACGTACAGCTTGATGACGATCTCCGCCGTGTTGATCCAGCAAGAAGGAGTGGAGAGGTAGAAGAATTCTCCGGCAGCGTGACGGTGCTCCGACGATGGTGGTGGAGCAATTCCGGCAGGGCTTCGCCTAAGCACTCCAGAAATCCGATCTAGAGGAGAAACTATGCACTAGAGGAACGAGTAGCACGTGGCTGAAAAACTAGTGCAAAAACCCCAAAACCCTCTAGTATATATAGGAGGAGAGGAGGAGAGGAGGTATCCTTGGCTTCCAAGCCAAGCTGGTTCAGCCGAACCTACTAGGAGAGGAGGACTCCTCCTCCAATCCTAGTAGGACTAGGATTGCTCCTTTTTGCCTTTTTTCCACCTTTTCCTATTGGGTTTTTCCTCCAGCCACATGAGCCTTGTGTGGATTTTCCACCAGCCCACTAAGGGATGATATTCACTCTTCCACAGCCCATGAAGCCTCTTGGGTCGAAATACCCCTCCCGGAGGCCTCCCGGTACACTACCGGCACTCCCGGTACACTACCGATGAGCCCGAAACTTTTCCGGCGACCAAAACAGGACTTCCTATATATGAATCTTTACCTCCAGACCATTCTGGAGCTCCTCGTGGCATCCAGGATCTCATCCGGGACTCTGAACAACCTTCGGTCACCACCATACATAACTCTATACTACCGAAACGTCACCAAACCTTAAGTGTGCAGACCCTGCGGGTTCGAGAACTATGTAGACATGACCGAGACATCTCTACAGTCAATAATCAATAGCGGGACCTAGATGCCCATATTGGTTCCTACATTTTCTATGAAGATCTTTATTGGTCGAACCGCTATGTCAAGGATTCAGTTAATCCCGTATGATGTTCCCTTTGTTCTTCGGTATGTTGCTTGCCCGAGATTCGATCGTCGGTATCTCCATACCTAGTTCAACCCTGTTACCGGCAAGTCTCTTTACTCGTTCCGTAATACAAGATCCCATGACTAACACTTAGTCACATTGCTTGCAAGGCTTATTGTGATGTTGTATTACCGAGTGGGCCCTGAGATACCTCTCCGTCACACGGAGTAACAAATCCCAGTCTTGATCCATGCCAACTCAACAAACACCCTCGGAGATTCCAGTAGAGCACCTTTATAGTCACCCAGTTACGTTGCGACGTTTGATACACATAAGGCACTCCTCCGATGTCCGTGAGTTGCATGATCTCATGGTCATAGGAACATATAATTGACAAGCAGAAAACAGTAGCAATAAACCGACACGATCATATGCTATGTTTGTAGTTTGGGTCTTGTCCATCACATCATTCTCCTAATGATGTGATCTCATTATCAAATGACATCACATGTCAATGGCTAGGAAACCTCAACCATCTTTGATCAACGAGCTAGTTCACTAGAGGCATACTAGGGACAAAGTGTTGTTTATTTACCCACACATGTAATGTGTTTCCAATTAATACAATTATAGCATGGATAATAAACGATTATCATGAACAAGGAAATACAATAATAAACACTTTATTTATTGCCTCTAGGGCATATTTCCAACACATGACTTCTAAGACAAGGTTGCCATACCACTCAGGAGTAGTACGCGTTCTTGTCGACCTACGAGGTTCGATAGTAACTTGATCCGAAGATTCATGATCATCATCATTAACTTCCTCTTCAACTAATGTAGGCTCCACAGAAACATCTTTATGTGTTGCGCTACTGTATGGCTAAAACAAAGGTTCAACAACCCCATCAAGTTCTATCTTCCTCCCACTCAATTCTTTCGAGAGAAACTCTTTCTCGAGAAAGTACCCGTTTAGCAACAAACACTTTGTGCTCGGATCTGAGATAGAAGGTATACCCAACTGTTCTTAGGGTATTCCGTGAAGATGCATTTATCCGCTTTGGCTTCGAGCTCATTAGGTGAAAACCTTTTTTCACATAAGCGTCGCAGCCCCAAACATTAAAAAATGACAGCTTAGGTTTCTGTCAAACCATAATTCACACGGTGTCATCTCAACGGATTTAGGTGGTGCCCTATTTAAAGTGAATGTAGTTGTCTCTAATGCATAACCCCAAAACGAAAGTGGCAAAACGATAAGGACATCATAGTACGCACCATATCTAATAGAGCATGACTATGACGTTCGAACACACCATCACACTATGGTGTTCCAGGTGGCGTCAGTTGTGAAACAACTTTCACATTGTCTAAAGTTGTATGCCAAACTCATAACTCAGATATTCACCTCCATGATCGTATCGTAGACATTTTTATCTTCTTGTCACGATGATCTTAAACTTCACTCTAAATTTGCTTGAACTTTTTAAATGATTCAGACTTGTCTTTCATTAAGTAAATATACACTATATCTACTCAAATCACCAGTGGAGGTAAGAAAATAACGATATCCACCGCATGCTACATCACTCATTGGATTACATACATCAACATGTATCATTTCCAATAAATCACTTGTCCGCTCCATCAAACCGGAAAACAGGGTCCTTAGTCATCTTGCCCAAGAGGCATGTTTCGCATGTCTCAACCGATTCGAAATCGAATGAGTCCAAAGATCCATCAGCATGGAGTTTCTTCATGCGATTTATACCAATATGACATTTAGCGGCAGTGCCACAAGTATGTGGTACTATCGTTATTAACTTTGTATCTTTTGGCGTCAATGTTATGAACATGTGTATTACTACGATCAAGATTCAACAAACCATTCTCATTGGGTGCATGACCATTGAAGGTATTATTTATGTAAACAGAATAACCATTATTCTCTAACTTAAATGAATAATCGTGTTGCGATAAAGACGGTCTAATCATGTTCATGCTTAACGCAAACACCAAACTACATTTATTTAGGTTTGTCATTAATCCCGAAGGTGGAGAGAGCGTGCGATGTTGATCACATCAACCTTGGACACATTTCCAACACACATTGTCACCTCACACTTAGATAGTCTCCGTTTACTCCGCAGCTTTTATTCGAGTTACTAACATTTAGTCATCAAACCGGTATCCAATAGCTATTGGGGAACGTTGCATGGGAAACAAAAAATTTCCTACGCACACGCAAGATCTATCCATGGTGATGAGCATCTACGAGAGGGAGAGTGGATCTACATACCCTTGTAGATCGCTAAGCGGGAAGCGTTAAGAAACGCGGTTGGTGTAGTCGAACGTCTTCGCGATCCAAATTTTCGAGCATCTCACGATCTCATCACGATCTGTCCCATGATCCAATCACGATCCGTCCCACGAACTCATCACGATCCGTCCCGCGACCTCATCACGATCCGTCTCGCGATCTTGATCACAGTCCTTTTGATCTAGCGCCGAACAGACGACACCTCCGCGTTCAGCACACGTACAGCTCAATGAAGATCTATGCCTTGTTGATCCAGCAAGAGGGAGCGGATAGGTAGATGAGTTCTCTGGCAGCGCGACGGCGTTGCGGCGATGGTGGTGGAGCTATTCCAGCAGGGCTTTGCCTAAGCACCGCTGAAAACCGATCTAGAGGAGAAACTATGATCTAGAGGAGAGGTAGCACGTGGCTAGTAGGGTTAGCTTTTTCCTCTAAATCCTCTAGTATATATAGGAGGGAGGGAGGGAGGAGGCAGCATCAAACCCTCAAGGTTTGGTCGAAATTGGAGGTGGAGGAGTTCTACTCCAATCCTATTAGGAGTAGGATTCCTCCTTTCCACTTGGAAACTCTTTCCACCTCTCCACCTTTGGATTTTTTCCTTCTCAAACCACTCCATCCGCATGGGCTCTTAGAGGAGGCTTAGGCCAGCCCACCAGGGGATGGTTTACCTCCTCCCACAGCCCATTTATCCTCTTGGGTCGAAATACCTCTCCCGATGGTCCCCCGGTACACTACCGGCACTCCCGGTACACTACCGATGAGCCCAAAACTTTTCCGGCGACCAAAATAAGACTTCCTATATATCAATCTTTACCTCCGGACCATTCCGGAGCTCCTCGTGAATTCCGGGATCTCATCTGAGACTCCGAACAACCTTCGGTCACCACCATACATAACTCTATACTTCGAAACGTCACCGAACCTTAAGTGTGCAGACCCTGCGGGTTCGAGAACTATGTAGACATGACCGAGACAGCTCTACGGTCAATAACCAATAGCAGGACCTGGATGCCCATATTGGTTCCTACAGATTCTACGAAGATCTTTATCGATCAAACCTCTATGTCAAGGATTCAGTTAATCCCGTATGATGTTCCCTTTGTTCTTCGGTATGTTACTTGCCCAAGATTTGATCGTCGGTATCTCCATACCTAGTCCAACCTCGTTACTGGCATGTCTCTTTACTCGTTTCATAATACAAGATCCCGTGACTAACACTTAGTCACATTGCTTGCAAGGCTTGTTGTGATGTTGTATTACCGAGTGGGCCCTGAGATACCTCTCCGTCACATGGAGTAACAAATCCCAGTCTTGATCCATGCCAACCCAACAGACACCCTTGGAGATACTTGTAGAGTACCTTTATAGTCACCTGGTTATGTTGCGACGTTTGATACACACAAGGCAATCTTCTAGTGTTAGTGAGTTGCATGATCTCATGGTCATAGGAATAGATATTTGACATGCAAAAAACAGTAGCAATAAACTGACACGATCATATGCTACGTTTGTAGTTTGGGTCTTGTCCATCACACCATTCTCCTAATGATGTGATCCCGTTATCAAATGACATCTCATGTCCATGGCTAGGAAACCTTAACCATCTTTGATCAACGAGCTAGTCTATTAGAGGCATACTAGGGACATGGTTTTGTCTATGTATCCACACATGCATCTAAGTCTCCAATCAATACAATTATATCATGGATAATAAATTATTATCATGAACAAGGAAATATGATAATAACTAATTTATTATTGCCTCTAGGGCATATTTCCAACAGTCTCGCACTTGCACTAGAGTCAATAATCTAGTTCACATCACTATGTGATTCGCATTGTTATGAATCTAACACCCAATGAGTTCTGGTGCTCGATCATGCTTTACATGTGAGAGAGGTCTTATAGTCAATGGATCTGCGACATTCAGATCCGTGTGTACTTTGCAAATCTCTATGTCAAACTGTAAACACTACTACCACACTCCACTTGGTACTATTCCAAATGGCTTCTCCACTATACGTATCCAGATTGCTACTACGAGTCATCCAGATTGGTGTTAAAGCTTGCATCGACGTAACTCTTTATGATGAACTCTTTATCACCTCCATAATCGAGAAACATATCCTTAGTCTTTTAGTTACTAAGGATAATCTTGACCGCTGTCCAGTGATCCACTCCTGGATCATTCTTTTAACCCTTGACGGACTCATGGCAAGGCACACACAGGTGTGGTACACATCATGGCATACTATATAGAGCCTATGGCTAAGGCATAGGGGATGACGTTCGTCCTTTCTCTTTCTTCTGCCGTTGTCGAGATTTGAGTCTCACTCAACTTCACACCTTACAAATCAGGCGAGAACTCTTTCCCTGACTGATCCATTTTGAACTCTTTCAAAATCTTGTCAAGGTATGTACTCATTGAAAGTTTCATCAAGAATCTTGATCTATCTCTATAGATCTTGATGCTCAACAATTAGGTAGCTTTATCCAGGTCTTCCTTTGAAAATCACTTTTCAAACAACCGTTTATGCTTTCCAAAAATTCTACATTATTTCCGATCAACAATATGTCATCCACATATACTTATCAGAAATTCTATAGTGCTCCCACTCACTTTATTGTAAATACAAGTTTGTCGTAAACTTTGTATAAACCACAAAACCTTGATCACCTCATCAAAGTGTATATTCCAACTCGGAGATGCTTGCTCCGGCCCTTAGATGGATTGCTAGAGCTCGCACACCTTTTAGCATCTTTAGGACTGACAAAACCTTCTGGTTGTATCACATACAACCTTTCCTCAAGTAAACTGTTAAGGAAACAATGTTTTGTCATCCATCTGCCAGATTTCATAATTGAAAAATGCAGCAACTACTAACATAATTCCAATAGACTTTAGCATCGCTACGAGTGAGAAAGTCTCATCACAGTCAACTCTTTGAACTTGTCGGAAACTTCTTTGTGACAAGTCGAGCTTTATAAATGGTGACATTTACCATCAGCGTCTGTCTTCATCTCAAAGGTCCATTTGTACTCGACGACCTGTCGTCTAATGAGCAAGTCTACCGAAGTCTATACTTGGTTTTCATACATGGATCCTTTCTCGGATTTCATGGCCTCTAACCATTTGTCAGAATCCGGGCCCATCATCGCGTCTCCATATCTCGTAGGTTCATCGTTGTCTAACAACATGACCTCCAAGACAGGGTTGTCGTACCACTCAGGAGTAGTACACATCCTTGTCGACCTACGAGGTTCGATAGTAACTTGATCTGAAGCTTGATGATCATCATCATTTACTTCCTCTTCAAATAACGTAGGTTCCACAAAAACGTCTTTCTGCGCTGCGCTACTCTCTGGTTGGAACAAAGGTTCAACAACCTCATCAAGTTCTATCTTCCTCCCACTCAATTCTTTAGAGAGAAACTTTTTCTCGGGAAAGGACCTATTTTAGCAACAAACACTTTGCACTTGGATCTGAGATAGAAGGTATACCCAACTGTTCTTAGGGTATTCTATGAAGATGCATTTTTCCTCTTTGGGTTCGAGCTCATTAGGTGAAAACCTTTTTTCACATAAGTGTCGTGGCCCCAAACAATAAGAAATGACAGCTTAGGTTTCTATCAAACCATAGTTCAGACGGTGTCATCTCAACGGATTTAGATGGTGCCCTATTTAAAGTGAATTTAGTTGTCTCTAACGCATAACCCCAAAACCACAATAGCAAAATGATAAGAGACATCATAGCTTGCACCATATGCAATAGAGCACGACTATGACGTTCGGACACACCATCACACTATGGTGTTCCAGGTGGCATGAGTTGTGAAACAATTTTCACATTGCCTAAAGTTGTATGCCAAACTCGTAACTCAGATATTCATCTCCACAATCATATCGTAGACATTTTTATCTTCTTGTCACGATGATCTTAAACTTCACTCTGAATTTGTTTGAACTTTTCAAACGATTCAGACTTGTGTTTCATTAAGTAAATATACTCAAATCATCAGTGAAGGCAAGAAAATAACAATATCCATTGCACGCTACAACACTCATTGGACCGTATACATCAACATGTATCATTTCCAATAAGTCAATTGCCCGTTCCGAAAAACGGGGTTTTAGTCATCTTGTCCAAGAGGCATGGTCCGCACGTCTCAACCGATTCAAAATAGAATGAGTCCAAAGATCCATCAGCATGGAGTTTCTTCATGCGATTTATACCAATATGACATTTAGCGGCAGTGCCACAAGTATGTGGTACTATCATTATTAACTTTGTATCTTTTGGCATCAATGTTATGAACATGTGTATTACTACGATCAAGATTCAACAAACCATTATCACTAGGTGTATCACCATTGAAGGTATTATTCATGTAAACAGAATAACCATTATTCTCTAACTTAAATGAATAGTCGTGTTGCAATATACACGATCTAATCATGTTCATGCTTAATGCAAACACCAAATTACATTTATTTAGGTTTGTCACTAATCCCGAAGGTAGAGAGAACGTGCGATGTTAATCACATCAACGTTGGAAACATTTCCAACACACATCGTCACCTCACACTTAGCTAGTCTCCGTTTATTCCGTAGCTTTTACTTCGAGTTACTAACATTTAGCAACCGAACCGGTATCCAATACCCAGGTGCTACTAGGAGTACTAGCAAGGTACACATCAATAACACATATATCAAATATACTTTTGTCGACGTTGCCAACCTTCTTATCTACCAAGTATCTAGGGTTGTTCCGCTTCAGCAACCGCTCTCCTCATAATAGAAGCACTTAGTCTCGGGTTTGGGTTCAACTTTGGGTTGCTTCACTAGAGTAGCAACTGACTTTCCATCCATGAAGTTTCCCTCCTTGCCCTTGCCCTTCTCGAAACTAGTGGCTTTACTAACCATCAACACTTGATGCTCCTTCTTGATTTCTACCTTCGCGGTGTCAAACATCGCGAACAGCTCAGGGATCATCATTTCCATCCCTGGCATAATTACAGTTCATCACGAAGTTCTAGTAACTTAGTGATAGTGACTCAGAGAACTATATCAATCACTATCTTATCTGGAAGATCAAATCCCACTCGATTCAAGCGATTGTAGCACCCAGACAATCTGAGCACATGCTCAACGATCGAGCTATTCTCCTTCATCTTGCAGGCAAAGAATCTTGTTGGAGATCTCATATCTCACAACACGGGCACGAGCCTGAGATCCCAATTTCAGCTCTTAGAACATCTCATATGTTCTGCGACATTCAAAACGTTTTGGAGCCTTAATTCTAAGTCGCAATGCATGACGCACATAACTATCAAGTAGTCATCGGAACGTGCCTGTCAGATGTTCACAACATCTACAGATGACACTAGAGGGGATGGCGCATCGAGCGATGCATTAAGGACATAAGCCTTCTGTGCATCAATGAGGACAATCCTCAGATCACGGACCCAGTCCGCAATATTGCTAACATCATCTTTCAACTTTATTTCTCTAGGAATATATAAAAAATTCAAGGGAGCTACAGCGTGAGCTAGTAATCTACAACATAATTTGCAAAGACACTACTGACTATGTTCATGATAATGAGTTCAATTAATCATATTACTTAAGAACTCCCACTCAAATTGACATCCCTCCGGTCATTCGAGTGATACATGATCCAAATTCACCAACTCAAGTCCGATCATCACGTGAGTTGAGGTGGTTTCAATGGTGAACATCATCATGTTGATCATATCTGTTATATGACTCATGTTGGACCTTTAGGTCTCTTGTGTTCCGAGGCCATGTCTGTACATGTTAAGCTCGTCAAGTTTAACCCGAGTGTTCCGCATGTGCAACACTGGCTTGCACCCGTTGTTTGTGAATGTAGAGTCTATCACACCCGATCATCACGTGGTGTCTCGACATAACGAACTTTCGCAATGGTGCACACTCGGGGAGAACACAATTCATCTTGAAATTAAGTGAGGAATCACCTTATAATGCTACCGTCGTCCTAAGCAAAACAAGGTGCATAAAAGGATTAACATCACATGCAAATCATAAGTGACATGACATGGCCATGAATTTGTGCTTTTGATCTCCATCTTGAAAGCATCGGCATGATCTCCATCATCACCGGCACGACACCATGATCTTCATCATCTCGATCTCCATCAACGTGTCGCCACCTGGGTTGTCGCGCCCACCATGCTTCTACTACTATTGCTACCGTTTAGCGATAAAGTAAAGCATTACATAGCGCTTAATGATTGACACGCAGGTCATATAATAATTAAAGACAACCCTACGGCTCCTGCCGGTTGTCGTACTCATCGACATGCAAGTCGTGATATTCTATACAACACATGATCATATCATACATCACATATATCTCATCATGTAATTGGTCATATCACATCACAACATACCCTGCAAAAACAAGTTAGACTCCTCTAATTGTTGTTGCATGTTTTACGTGGCTGGTACGGGTATCTAGCAAGAACAATTCTCACCTACGCATAAACCACAACGGTGATACATAAGTTGCTTTTCAACCTTCTCAAGGACCGCCTTAGTCGAATCTGATCCAACTAAAGTAGGAGAAACAGACACCCGCCAGCCATCTTTGCGCAACGAAGTTACACGTCAGTCGATGGAACCGGTCTCTCCTAAGCATATGAGTAAGGTTGGTCCGGGCCGCTTCATCCCACAATACCGCTGAACCAAAACACGACCAAGGGAGGAAGCAATCAAAGCATCAACGCCCACAAACTCTTTGTGTTCTACTCGAGATCTCATCTACACATAAACCTAGCTCTAATACCACTGTTAGGGAACGTTGCATGGGAAGCAAAAAAATTCTTACACACACGCAAGATCTATCCATGGTGATGAGCATCTATGATAGGAAGAGTAGATCTACATACCCTTGTAGATCGCTAAGCGTGAAGCGTTAAGAAACACGATTGGTGTAGTCGAACGTCTTCGCGATCCAAATCGCCGAGCATCCCTCGATCTCATCATGATCCGTCCCACGATCCAATCACGATCCATCCCGCGATTTCATCACGATCCATCTCGCGATCTTGATCACGGTCCTTCCGATCTACCGCCGAACGGACGACACCTTCGCGTTTAGCACACGTACAGCTCGATGATGATCTCCGCCTTCTTGATCCAGCAAGAGGGAGTGGAGAGGTAGATGAGTTCTCCGGCAGCGCGACGGTGCTGCGGCGATGGTGGTGGAGCTATTCCAGCAGGGCTTCGCCTAAGCACCGCTGAAAACCGATCTAGAGGAGAAACTGAGATCTAGAGAAGAGGTAGCACGTGGCTAGTAGGGTTAGCTTTTCCCTCTAAATCCTCTAGTATATATAGGAGGGAGGGAGGGGAGGAGGCAGCCTCAAACCCTCAAGGTTTGGTCGAAATTGGAGGTGGAGGAGTCCTACTCCAATCCTATTAGGAGTAGGATTCCTCCTTTCCACTTGGAAACTCTTTTCACCTCTCCACCTTTGGATTTTTTCCTTCTCAAACCACTCCAGCCGCATGGGCCCTTAGAGGAGGGTTCGGACAGCCTACCAGGGGATGGTTTACCTCCTCCCACAGCCCATGTAGCCTCTTGGGTCGAAATACCTCTCCCGATGGTCCCACGATACACTACCAGCACTCCCGGTACATTTCCGATGAGCCCGAAACTTTTTCGACGACCGAAATAGGACTTACTATATATCAATCTTTACCTCCGGACCATTCCGGAGCTCCTCGTGACATACGGGATCTCATCCTGGACTCCGAACAACCTTCGGTCTCCACCATACATAACTCTATACTACCGGAACGTCATGGAACCTTAAGTGTGCAGACCCTGCGGGTTCGAGAACTATGTAGACATGACCGAGACACCTCTACGGTCAATAACCAATAGCGGGACCTGGATGCCCATATTGGTTCCTACATAATCTACAAAGATCTTTATTGGTCGAACCTCTATGTCAAGGATTCAGTTAATCCCGTATGATGTTCCCTTTGTTCTTCGGTATGTTACTTGCCCGAGATTCGATCGTCGGTATCTCCAGACCTAGTTCAACCTCGTTACTGGAAAGTCTCTTTACTCGTTTCATAATACAAGATACCATGACTAACACTTAGTCACATTGCTTGCAAGGCTTGTTGTGATGTTGTATTACCGAGTGGGCCCTAAGATACCTCTCCATCACACGGAGTAACAAATCCCAGTCTTGATCCATGCCAACCCAACAGACACCCTCAAAGATACCTGTAGAGTACCTTTATAGTCACCCAGTTACATTGCGACGTTTGATACACACAAGGCACTCTTCTGGTGTCAGTGAGTTGCATGATCTCATGGTCATAGGAACAGATACTTGACATGCAGAAAACAGTAGCAATAAACATACACGCTCATATGCTACGTTTGTAGTTTGGGTCTTGTCCATCACACCATTCTCCTAATGATGTGATCCCGTTATCAAATGACATCTCATGTCCATGGTTAGGAAACCTTAACCATCTTTGATCAATGAGCTAGTCTATTAGAGGCATACTAGGGACATGGTTTTGTCTATTTATCCACACATGCATCTAAGTCTCCGATTAATACAATAGTAGCATGGATAATAAATGATTATCATGAACAAGGAAATATGATAATAACTAATTTATATTGCCTCTAGGGCATATTTCCAACAATACCCAGGTGCTACTAGGAGTACTAGCAAGGTACACATCAATAAGACATATATCAAATATACTTCTGTCGACGTTGCTAGCCTTCTTAACTACCAGGCGTCTAGGGTTGTTCCGCTTCAGCGACCCCTCTCCTCATTATAGAAGCACTTAGTCTCGGGTTTGGGTTGAACTTTGGGTTGCTTCACTGGAGCGCAACTGACTTGCCATCCATGAAGTTTCCCTCCTTGCCCATTCCCTTTTCGAAACTAGTGGTTTTACTAACCATCAACACTTGATGCTCCTTATTGCTTTCTACCTTCATGGTGTCAAACATCGCGAATTGCTCAGGGATCATTATTTCCATCCCTGGCATTTTATAGTTCATCATGAATCTCTAGTAGCTTAGTGACAGTGACTTGGAGAACTATATCAATCACTATCTTATGTGGAAGATCAACTCTCACTCGATTTAAGTGATTGTAGTACCCAAACAATCTGAGCACGTGCTCAACGATTGAGTTATTCTCCTTCATGTTGAAGGAAAATAATCTTGTTGGAGATCTCATATCTCACAACATGGGCATGAGCCTCAGATCCCAATTTCAACTCTTAGAACATCTCATATGTTCCGTGACGGTCAAAACATTTTGGAGCCTCAATTCTAAGACGTAATGCATGACGCACTAAACTATCAAGTAGTCATCGGAACGTGCCTGTCAGATGTTCACAACATCTACAAACGATGCTAGGGGGGTGGCACACCGAGCGGTGCATTAAGGACATAAGCCTTCTGTGTAGCAATGAGGACAATCCTCAGATCAGGGACCCAGTCTGCAATATTGCTACCATCATAACTTTATTTCTCTAGGAACATATAAAAATTCAAGGGAGCTACAACATCAGCTAGTAATCTACAACATAATTTGCCAAGACACTACTGACTATGTTCATGATAATGAGTTCAATTAATCATATTACTTAAGAAACTCCCACTCAAATTGACATCCCTCCGGTCATTCGAGTGATACATGATCCAAATTCACCAACTCAAGTCCGATCATCACGTGAGTTGAGGTGGTTTGAATGGTGAACATCATCATGTTGATCATATCTACTATATGACTCATGTTCGACCTTTCGGTCTCTTGTGTTCCGAGGCCATGTCCGTACATGCTAGGATCGTCAAGTTTAACCTAAGTGTTCCGCATGTACAACACTGACTTTCACCCCTTGTATGCGAACGTAGAGTCTATCACACCCGATCATCACGTGGTGTCTCAACACGACGAACTTTCGCAACGGTGCACACTCGGGGAGAACACAATTTATCTTGAAATTTTAGTGAGGGATCACCTTATAATGCTACCGTCGTCCTAAGCAAAACAAGGTGCATAAAAGGATTAACATCACATGCAAATCATAAGTGACATGGTATGGCCATGAACTTGTGCTTTTGATCTCCATCTATAAAGCACCGGCATGATCTCCATCGTCACCGACATGACACCATGATCTCCATCAACGTGTCACAATCGGGGTTGTCGTGCCCACCATGCTTCTACTACTATTGCTACCATTTAGCGATAAAGTAAAGCATTACATAGCGCTTAATGATTGACACGCAGGTCATACAATAATTAAAGACAACCCTATGGCTCCTACCGGGTGCCGTACTCATCGACATGCAAGTCATGATATTCTATAAAAAACATGATCATCTCATACATCACATATATCTCATCATGTAATTGGCCATATCACATCACAACATACCCTGCAAAAAAACAAGTTAGACGTCCTCTAATTGTTGTTGCATGTTTTACGTGGCTGCTACAGGTATCTAGCAAAACAATTATCTGTTGAAAATATGCCCTAGAGGCAATAATAAATTGGTTGTTATCATATTTCCTTGTTCATGATAATCGTTTATTATCCATGCTATAATTGTATTGATCGGAGACTCAGACGCATGTGTGGATACATAGACAAAACCATGTCCCTAGTATGCCTCTAATAGACTAGCTCGTTGATCAAAGATGGCTATGGTTTCCTACTCATGGACATGAGATGTCATTTGATAATGAGATCACATCATTAGGAGAATGATGTGATGGACAAGACCCAAACTACAAACGTAGCATATGATCGTGTCAGTTTATTGCTACTGTTTTCTGCATGTCAAGTATTTGTTCCTATGACCATGAGATCATGCAAGTCACTGGCACCGGAGGAGTGCCTTGTGTGTATCAAACGCCGCAACGTAACTAGGTATAAAGGTACTCTATAGGTATCTCCGAGGGTGTCTGTTGGGTTGGCATGGATCAAGACTGGGATTTGTTACTCCGTGTGACGGAGAGGTATCTCAGGGCCCACTCGATAATACAACATCACAATAAGCCTTGCGAGCAATGTGACTAAGTGTTAGCCACGGGATCTTGTATTATGGAACGAGTAAAAAGACTTGCCGGTAACGAAATTGAACTAGGTATGGAGATACCGACGATCGAATCTCGGGCAAGTAACATACCGAAGAACAAAGGGAACATCATACGGGATTAACTGAATCCTTGACATAGAGGTTCGACCGATAAAGATCTTCATAGAATATGTGGGAATCAATATGGGCATCCAGGTCGTGCTATTGGTTATTGACCGTAGAGGTGTCTCGGTCATGTCTACATAGTTCTCGAACCCGCATGGTCTGCACACTTAAGGTTTGGTAGCGCTTCGGTAGTATAGATTTATGTATGGTGGTGACCGAAGGTTGTTTGGAGTCCCGGATGAGATCCCGGACATCACGAGGAGCTCCACAATGGTCCGGAGGTAAAGATTGATATATAGGAAGTCCTGTTTTGGTCACCGGAAAAGTTTCGCGCTCATCGGTAGTGTATCGGGAGTGCCCGTAGTGTACCGGGGGACCATCGGGAAGGGTATTTCGACCCAAGAGGCTACATGGGCTGTGGTAGGATGAATACCAGCCCTTGGTGGGCGCGTGGAAATCCCACACAAGGCCCATGCGACTGGGAAGAAAAGCCCAAAGAGGAAAAGGTGGAAAAAGGCAAAAAGGCTAAATAAGGAAGGAGTCCTAGTCCTACTAGGATTGGAGGAGGATTCCTCCTCTCCTCCCACTTCAGCTGAAGCCTAGAGGGCTTGGCCCTTGCGCCAACCTCCTCCCTCTCTCCTCCTATATATACTAGAGGATTTTTGAGTGCAGCCCTAACTCTAATTTGCCACGTGCTGCCCTCTTCTTCCTCTAGATCGGTTTTCTGTGGTGCTTAGGTGAAGCTCTGCTGGAATTCCTCCACCATCATCGCCGCAACACCGTCGCGCTGCCAGAGAACTCGTCTTCCCCTCCGCCCCCTCTTACTACATCAAGATGTTGGAAGTATGCCCTAGAGGCAATAATAAATTGGTTATTATCATATTTCCTTGTTCACGATAATCGTTTATTATCCATGCTATAATTGTATTAATCAGAAACTCAGTTACATGTGTGGATACATAGACAACACCATGTCCCTAGTATGCCTCTAATAGACTAGCTCGTTGATCAAAGATGGCTATGGTTTCCTAGTCATGGACATGAGATGTCATTTGATAATGGGATCACATCATTAGGAGAATGATGTGATGGACAAGACCCAAACTACAAACGTAGCATATGATCGTGTTAGTTTATTGCTATTGTTTTCTGCATGTCAGGTATCTGTTCCTATGACCATGAGATCATGCAACTCACTGACACCGGAGGAGTACCTTGTATGTAGAAAACGTCGCAACGTAACTGGGTGACTATAAAGGTGCTCTACAGGTATCTTTGAGGGAGTCTGTTGAGTGGGCATGGATCAAGACTAGGATTTGTTACTCTGTGTGACGGAGAGGTATCTCAGGGCCCACTCGGTAATACAACATCACAATAAGCCTTGCAAGCAATGTGACTAAGTGTTAGCCACGGGATCTAGTATTACGGGACGATTAAAGAGACTTGCCGATAACAAGGTTGAACTAGGTATGGAGATACCGATGATCGAATATCGGGCAAGTAACATACCGAAGAACAAAGGGAACATCATACGGGATTAGCTGAATCCTTGACATAGAGGTTCAACCAATAAAGATCTTCGTTGAATATGTAGGAAGTAATATGGGCATCCAGGTCCCGCTATTGGTTGTTGACTGTAGAGGTGTCTCGGTCATGTCTACATAGTTCTCAAACCCGCAGGGTCTGCACACTTAAGGTTCGGTGACGTTTTGGTAGTATAGAGTTATGTATGGTGATGACCGAAGGTTGTTCGGAGTCCCGGATGAGATCCCGGACATCACGAGGAGCTCCGGAATGGTCCGGAGGTAAATATTGATATATATAGGAAGTCCTGTTTTGGTCACCAGAAAAGTTTTGGCCTCATCGGTAGTGTACTCGGAGTGCCGGGAGGGTATTGGGGGACCATCGGGAGGGATGTCATGCCCCGAGGGGCCTCATGGGCTGTGGGAGGAGACAAACCAGCCCCTAGTGGTCTGGCCGAAGCCTCCACTAAAGCCCATGAGGTTTGAGAAGGAAAAAAAATCCAAAGGTGGAGAGGTGGAAAGAGTTTCCAAGTGCTAGGAGGAATCCTACTCCTAATAGGATTGGAGTAGGACTCCTCCACCTCCAATTTCGACCAAATCTTGAGGGTTTGAGGCTGCCTCCTCCCCTCCCTCCCTCCTATATATACTAGAGGATTTAGAGGGAAGAGCTAACCCTACTTGCAACGTGCTGCCCTCTTCTTCTCCTCTAGATCTGTTTCTCCTCTAGATTGATTTTCTAGTGCTTGGCGAAGCCCTGCTGGAATAGCTCCACCACCATCGCCACAACGCCGTCGCGCTGCCGGAGAACTCTTCTACCTCTCTGCTCCCTCTTGCTGGATCAAGAAGGTGGAGATCGTCATCAAGTTGTACGTGTGTTGAACGCGGAGGTGTCGTCCGTTTGGCGCTAGATCGGAAGGACCGTGATCAAGATCGCGAGATGATTCGTGATTGGATCGCGGGACGGATCGTGATGAGATCACGGGGCGGATCGTGATTGGATCGCGGGACGGATCGTGATGAGATCACGGGACAGATCATGATTGGATCGCGGGATGGATCGTGATGGGATCGCAGGACGCTCGGTGATTTGGATCGCGAAGACGTTCGACTACATCAACCGCTTTTCTTAATGCTTCCCGCTTAGCGATCTACAAGGGTATGTAGATCCACTCTCCCTCTCGTAGATGCTCATCACCATGGATAGATCTTGCGTGTGCGTAGGAAATTTTTTGTTTCCCATGCAACGTTCCCCAACACAAGAAGGCGGAGATCGTCATCAAGTTGTACATGTGCTGAACGCGGAGGTGCCGTCCGTTCGGTACTAGATTGGAAGGACCGTGATCAAGATCGCGAGACAATTCGTGATTGGATCGCGGGACGGATCGTGATTGGATCGCGGGATGGATCATGATGAGATCACGGGACGCTCGGCGATTTGGATCGCGAAGACGTTCGACTACACCAACCGCGTTTCTTAACGCTTCCCGCTTAGCGATCTACGAGGGTATGTAAATCCACTCTCCCTCTCGTAGATGCTCATCACCATGGATATATCTTGCGTGTGCATAGGAATTTTTTTGTTTCCCATGCAACATTCCCCAACATTCTCACCTACACAAAAACCACAACGGTGATACATCAGTTGCTTTTCAACCTTTTCAAGGACCGCCTTTGTCGAATCCGATCCAACTAAAGTAGGAGAAACAGACACCCGTCAGCCATCTTTGTGCAACGAAGTTACACGTCAGTCGATGGAACCGGTCTCTTGTAAGCGTACGTGTAAGGTTGGTCCGGGCCGCTTCATCCCACAATACCGCTGAACCAAAACACGACCAAGGGAGGAAGCAATCTAAGCATCAACGCCCACAAACTCCTTTGTGTTCTACTCGAGATCTCATCTACACATAGACCTAGCTCTGATACCACTGTTGGGGAATGTTGCATGGGAAACAAAATTTTCCTACGCACACGCAAGATCTATCCATGGTGATGAGCATGTACGAGAGGGAGAGTGGATCTACATACCCTTGTAGATCGCTAAGCGGGAAGCGTTAAGAAACGCGGTTGATGTAGTCGAACGTCTTCGCGATCCAAATCGCCGAGCGTCCCGCGATCCAATCACGATCCGTCCCGCGATCCCATCACGATCCGTCCAGCGATCCCATCACGATCCGTCCCGCGATCCCATCACGATCCGTCCCGCGATCCAATCACGATCCGTCCCACGATCTAGTCGCGGTCCTTTTGATCTAGCGCCGAACAGACGACACCTCCGCGTTCAGCACACGTACAGTTCGATGACGATCTCTGCCTTCTTGATCTAGCAAGAGAGAATGAAGAGGTAGACGAGTTCTCCGGCAGCACGACGGCGTTGCGGCGATGGTGGTGGAGCAATTCCAGTAGGGTTTCGCTTAAGCACCGCTAAAACCGATCTAGAGGAGAAACTATGAACTAGAGGAGAGGCATCACGTGGCTTAGGGTTTCTTGACGTGTCCGAAGTGCTAGCCCCGCCCCTTTATTTATATGCTGAGCCCTGGGTCGAAACTTGGAGAAAAATCCTCCTCAAGTTCGGTTTGCCCCGCAAGGCAAGAGTCCTCCTCGGACTCTAGGACCAGACGCTAAGGTCCTCGGCGTGTGGCCCCAGACTCCAGGGTCCCTGGCGTCTGGCCCTCGGCCCGCAAAACACCTTTTGCACCTTCCTAAAGCCTCATGGGCTTTACCCCTTGGCCCAAATAAAGTGTCATTGTACCCCGAACATTTCAGGAAACATCCGAAACTATTTCCGGTGAATTCCGGAACCCTTCTGGAAACCAAACACTATTATTACATATATCGATCTTTACCTCTGGACAATTCCGGAGCTCCTCGTGACATCCGGGATCTCATCCGGGACTCCGAACAACCTTCGGTCACCACCATACATAACTCTATACTACCGAAACGTCATTGAACCTTAAGTGTGCAGACCCTACGGGTTCGAGAACTATGTAGACATGACCGATACACCTCTACGGTCAATAACCAATAGCGGGATCTGGATGCCCATATCGGTTCCTACATATTCTACGAAGATCTTTATCGGTTGAACCTCTATGTCAAGGATTCAGTTAATCCTGTATGCTGTTCCCTTTGTTCCTCGGTATGTTACTTACCCGAGATTCGATCGTCGGTATCTCCATACCTAGTTTAACCTCGTTACCGGCAAGTCTCTTTACTCGTTACGTAATACAAGATCCCATGGCTAACACTTTAGTCACATTGCTTGTAAGGCTTGTTGTGATGTTGTATTACCGAGTGGGCCCTGAGATACCTCTCCATTACACGGAGTAACAAATCTCAGTCTTGATCCATGCCAATCAAACAGACACCCTCGGAGATACCTGTAGAACATCTTTATAGTCACCCAGTTACGTTGCAACGTTTGATACACACAAGGTACTCCTCCGGTGTCAGTGAGTTGCATGATCTCATGGTCATAGGAACAAATACTTGACATGTATAAAACTGTAGCAATAAACTGACACGATCATATGCTACGTTTATAGTTTGGGTCTTGTCCATTACATCATTCTCCTAATGATGTGATCCCGTTATCAATTGACATCTCATGTCCATGGCTAGGAAATCTTAACCATCTTTGATCAACGAGTTAGTCCATCAGAGGCATACTAGGGACATATTGTTGTCTATGTACCCACACATGCATCCGAGTTTCCGATCAATACAATTCTAGCATGGATAATAAACGATTACTATGAACAAGAAAATATGATAATAACTATTTTATTATAGCCTCTAGGGCATATTTCCAATAATCGCGTCCCCGTTGATCTCGCCACAGCGGCGGAGCTACAATGCAACACAAGCGGCGCCCTGGCCCTGTGGAGCTCGCCGTCGGCGGTGCTGCAAGGGAGCTCTCGCCGCCGGCTCCTAGTGCTGCTTTGCAGCGCTCGCGCCAGTTGTTGAAGTTGCAGTGCTTCAACCCTGCATTCCTGGTGCTCCTCGCCGGCGAGGAAGCTTCAACACAACATCCATGGCGATGCTCGCCGGCGACAGAGCTGCAACACAGTAGCGATGGTGCTTCAATGCAGCATCCATGGTGCTCGACCGGAGTTGCAATGGAGCTTCGCCGGAGCCATTGGAGCTTTATCGGGACTGTAATGGAGCTCAATCGTATTTGTAATAGAGGTTAGCCGGAGCGTCGGTGCTGCGTTGAAGCTTCCCTGGGGCCGCACTGGAGCTCGGGCGGAGTTGCAACGGAGCTTCGCCGGAGCGTCGTTGTAGTGCTGGAGCTCCGTCAGGTTGCAACGGAGCTCACCGAAGGCCGTCGATGCTGTCGTTGCTGCGTTGGAGCTTCGCGCGGGGCGGCAATGATGCTGTGTTGATGTTGTCGCTTTCGCTGCTGCCTGATGTGATGCGACGACTCCCAACACGCTAATCCGACGGTTGAACAGGCGGATGATTTCTTTGGTCAAGAAATCACCCGGCTGATTTCTAGCACCGTCCATGTTATTATTTTTACTATGGGTAGTCTATGCTGGCGAACTAGTTGTTCTGCTTTTTTTTCTTTTTATACGAAACCGATCCGAACGACCCATTATGACCATGAAAGTTTGGGCCGGGCCGACGTCGGCCCGTTCCGCCTCGATCCCGAACCAAATGAACCGCTCGCTAATATCCATCCATCATCATCCGTGTCGTCGCGATCGATCCACTCCACGGAACGGACGGTCATCCATCCTGCCGCGTCAGACCCCTCTCCTCGCCGCCAAGCCCCGCCGTACCGCTCCCGTCCAAAACCCCACCCCGCTCCGCCCACCCTACCTACCCACTCCCTTCCCTCTCGCCGCCGCAACCGCAGCCCGACGCTTCGCCGCAGCCAGAGGCCACTCCCCGCTCCGCCCCCGGAGAGCAAGGACGCCTCGAGCCCGAGAGGGACACCGGAATGTCGGCGATGATGGGGGCGCGGCTCGACCTGGCGCCCTTCCTCCTCTCCCCGTCGCCCTCGCCCTCGCCGCCGTCCGCCAGCATCCGCCTCCGCCCCTCGCCGTCCGCGGCGGCGGCGGCGGCGAGGACCCGCTCGCTCGCCCCGAGGGCTGCCGCGGCGGCGACCGCGGTCTCCGCCAAGCCGGCGGCCGTCGCGCCGCTGTCCGCCGACCGCTCCGTCGTCCGCCTCGGGCTCCCCAGCAAGGGCCGCATGGCCGAGCTAACCCTAAGCCTCCTCAAGGTCCCGCCCCCGCGCCGAGTCTCGCCCCCATGCCCTCGCCTCCATTTCTGGGGCTGATTTTTTCTGTTGGTTTTTGCTGATTTTTTTTTTGCTGCTGTGGTGGTGTTTGGTGCAGAGTTGCCAGTTGTCGGTGAGGCAGCTCAACCCGCGGCAGTACACCGCCGACATCCCGCAGGTGAGTTCTCGTCTCCCTCCCATCCGCATTACCGTGCACCCTATCTTAGTCTTAGGCAGGAGAAGTGGCTGTTTGCTGTGAGCAGGGACTGTATCAGTACGTCTTTAGGTCCTGATTGGTTCATTGATAGGGCCGCATAGTTTAGAAACACCCTAGTTCGACAGTTTCTTGGATTTGTTTAGTGTATCATTGCTAGTATGCAGCGTCTGTTTCATGCTTAAACACCGTACCTCGGCATGTCCTGGATTTGTTTCATGTACAATTGACATTAGCATGGGGATTAAGGGGCCATTTGGATCATTGCCCACGACGCCCTGCCAAAATATTGGTCATTGACCAGCTCTGGGTGCTCATTTGGATCCAAGCCAAATAATTGGTGCGCCCACGCCTCCACAACATCTCTAGTTCAATTCTCAGCCAATATTTTGGCAAAGCGTGGGCGGCTGATTCCTGTGCCAATATTTTGGCAAGCCCGCGATTGGCAAGGCTGGCGCTGGCTCAAACCAAACAGCCCCTAATACCACAATACAAACATTCTCTATTTGGGCATGTCAATGAGGCGGCCTTCTAATTTTCTGATTATTTTAGAATAGTTAGAGGAGCATCGGTTTATTGCATCAGCCAAGATGTGATACATCAGGAAATTTCTTCCATGTCTTAATATTTTTAACAGTTCTGTCAAGATGAGATTTATACATTCTCCATAATATTGCAGAATAATAATCTGTGTGCTGTCTTTGACATAAATAATAAATTGGAAGATGTCCAGAGATTTAAACCAACTGGAACATTAACAATCTAAAATATTTATTAGGTTCAGCTGTTGTTGGTGTCTGCTGTGTTTGTTGCTTTGTGCTGCAGTTTCGCTTTATAGAAAAAAAGAAATCCTTACTGGTTCATGTAAAACTTACCCTCCTGATTAACTATTTTGCATCAGCAAAGCTCTGTAAAGAGAACTTATGCAACCAGTTATTCATAGAGTCAACACCATTGAATCTGTAAATCTAATTTGTTGGGATAATACTGATAACATCAAGGAAGCAAAATAAGAATGTGGAACCTGCATCTTCATGTCTGTTGAGTATCTGAAAATTTCAGTGTGGGATATTAAGCATTTTGTTTTGCGTGACCTATTTCCGTTTATAAATTACAATATACCTTCCAGGAACTCCCTGCTAATCCTGTTCTGTCGCATGGCAGGCAGCTAAAATCTATAAGTTGTATGCATACACTTTAATGCCTAGAAATAGTGTTATCTTATTAATCTACAGGAATATTTGAAGTGGTTTGAAGTACTGTGAAACAGAGGGAATAATAGATGGTTATGGTAAACTTCTAATACATTTTTGTATGTAGGTCCCAAATTTGGAGGTTTGGTTTCAGAGGCCCACGGATATTGTACGTAAACTATGTTCAGGGGATCTTGATCTTGGTATTGTGGGTTATGACATAATCAGTGAATACGCGCAGGTAAAATTTTCAGGAATAATGTTAAATCTTTTGGCCCAGTGTATGCCTACCTTTAGTTTTAGAAGTTTCTGCTGGATTAATTTCTACTGATTGATTGTTTTCAGTTCCTTTGATCTATGCTGATATGCATTTAAGATTTTCTGTGACAGGGCAATGATGATCTAGTTATTATTCATGATGCTCTCGATTTCGGACATTGTCGTTTGTCCCTTGCGGTATGGTATATCCAAGTGCATTTACTACTAACAGCCTCACTATACCTTGATTGAGGCTCATATCTGAACAAGTCAAATTTCCTCTATGATCAGGTGCCGAAGGAAGGTATTTTTGATAGCGTCAATACTCTAGAGGATTTGCTAAACATGCCTCAATGGACTGAAGAAAGACCAATGCGGGTCGTTACAGGATTTGGTTATGTATGGTCATGAATAAACTTTAATTTGTTAGTACGCCCCCCTCATGGACACTGCTTTGCTGATCATTGATTTGTGGATTTTGCTGCAGGTAGGTGCAAAGTTTTTGAAAGAAAAGGGTTTCAAGCATGTTTCATTTTTAGCTGGTGATGGTGCTCTCGAGTCATATCCCGCTGTGAGATTGTTATCTTTTTATAAATTCATTTTTAATTAAATTTTCTGCTGTTTCTTTGTGATTACGTCTCCTCCCTTCGCATCTGATCATTTCATATATTTGTTTCAAATTTGATGGCTAAACTTTGTGGGTTGTCCATTTCAGTTCCACTACCACTCCTTAGATCTTAAGAAAACTCAGAGGCTAATATTTAAAACATAGTTGTTCACTTGTATCTCCACCAATTATGCTCTTGCATAGTATCATTCTTAAGCCTGTATTTTTTTTCCTTTCTTATTCCTTTGTTCATTATGTTAGCAATATTGCATGAAGCTGTATGAGTATACTGTATATGTTTGTATGTGAATTATGGTAGATCCAAGCCTTAGTTCTTTACACGGGCAATGAAAAAATGTTGTCATCTTTGCCACTGTGTTGTATATTGGCATACTTGTCTCTGTTAAGGAGTATTAGTAGCATTAGTCTAGGAGTCTGTATTAGGCTATGTATCCTTCCTTGTACCCCAAGTCTTGTGTAATGTGTGTGTGTGTGTGTGTGTGTGTAGCTATGCAATAGAGATGAGTTTATCCGTAACATGGTATTAGAGCCTAGGTTTAGGTCTCCGGACGCCGCAACTCGTCCTCCCAGTCAGATTTTTTTCGTTCTCTCCTTTGATCGATCTTTTTTTGGTCTCCCATCATCTCCTCTCGAAGTCGACTCGCTTGATTTGAAATTTCTGAATTGAGACGCAATGTATTGTCAGTCTATTAAGGGTAATATGCTATACTTATTCATTTTTTCTCCATGAAGATGGGTATGGCTGACGCTATTGTGGATCTTGTGAGTAGTGGAACGACTTTGCGTGAGAATAATTTGAAGGAAATCGAAGGTGGAGTAATTTTGGAAAGCCAGGTAAGCTCTACCACATAGGCACTGGATCGCAAAGGACAAATAATTCCAAGTGATGTTTCATTTTTTAAAGTAAAAAATTGCGCTCATTTTGCTATGTGTCCAACACTATGCAGGCAACGCTTGTAGCAAGTAAGAAATCTCTGAACAGACGTGAAGGTGTGTTAGAGATTTCACATGAGATGCTTGAAAGATTAGAGGCTCACCTCACAGCGTCTGGCAAGATAATGGTAAATTTTTACATCTTTTATGTCACATTATTACATCGGGTTGATTTATTAACTTAGTACATCTTCCATTATCATATAAGGTAACAGCAAATATGAGGGGCAATAGTGCAGAAGAAGTGGCTGAGAGAGTTCTCAGCCAGACATCATTATGTGGATTACAGGTATCATTATAAGCACTTAAGTAGCAAAAAATGTTATTTTTTGGAAAGCTAGCCATGAATCCCACACGTTGTCGAGGATAGATGGTACAATTTTAGCTTTTTATTTAAAATAGAGTTCTATTCTTTATGCTCATACAGTCTAGGATCCATAACCTAAAATATAATTGTAGTCCCTCTTATCAAAATATAAGACGCTTTTTGACACTATCATAGTGTTGAAAAGCGTGTTATACTTTGATTTTGATATGGAGGGAGTATTTACTATACAATTGTAGCACCTCTAATATCTGCATTTTGTTAGTTATAGCCTGTGCCCACTAAAATAAGCGATGTAGATGTTTGACCAAGGCATTTCTAGCCCTTTGAAGTGAAAGTGGATGTGAAACATTTATCATTTCTCTTGGGTTCTGTAATATCCCATTATAATGTGTTAACATTGTGACATCTGCAGCATCCATGGACTGAGTGAAATTCCAATTGTTGTCTTGTAGCCTTTTATGTTCCTCAAGATTAAACTAATAATGCATTTTATTTCTAACCTACTAATAGGTTTGCTCTTGATTGCTAATCCACACTGTAATATTTTTAAATATGGAGATACAATCTTATCTTTTGAACTAATACTTGTGATTTCATGTGCTCCATCTTGATGTGAACAGGGCCCAACTATAAGTCCAGTGTATTGCACGCTTGATGGAAATGTTGCCGTGGACTACTATGCTATTAATGTAGTAGTTCCCCAAAAGTCGCTTTACAAGTCCATTCAACAACTGAGATCTGTAAGTTGTCTGCCTCATGCTTTTCTACGGAAACATTTACCTCTTATCAGTTTCCTATTGGCAGCAATTTATTGTCAGGAAAATAATTTCCTGCTGTGTTTGAGGCAGGCAGTTATTCTTAACTAAGTAAAATATCAAAGTAATCCTGTATACTTAAGTAGTTGATCCCCACGACTTCTATTTATCTCAACATGCAGACATGCCACATCATCACTCCCTCTATTTCTCTCAACATGCAACCCCACTACTCCCTCCGTTCCTAAATATTTGTCTTTGTAAAGATTCAACTACGGACTACATACAGAGCAAAATGAGTGAATATATACTCTAAATTATGTCTATATGCATTCGTATGTAGTCCGTAGTGAAATCTCTAAAAAGACAAATATTTAGGAACGGAGGGAGTACTATTTTTCTCTCAGCATGCATGATAAAAATGCTACTTATACTATCTCTTTCAACATGCACACTTCCCACTTCATCGACCCCACTATTTTTATTTCTCTCAACATGCATGAGAAATATTACTTGTACTCTCTAAGTACTCCCTCTGTAAAACGTCTTATATTTGTTTACAGAGGGAGTATTTTATAACTATATATAATAACAATAATAAAACAATCATATTTATTTTTAGTCTTCATTCTGATATTCAAAGTTCACACACTCAAATCTCATTAAAATATTGCAACCAATTCACACAGCAACACATGGGGTGTTAACAAAACAGGTTTGCCATGTTGCACCTTGAGTGTAAGTATTCAAATCTTAGAGTAAGCTCCATTCAGCAGTTATAACTTATAAGTGTGGAATTATTACCAGTAAGAGTTACAATGGAGATCTGTAGTACCGAGGTTTCAAATCCTGGCGGTAACTGGATTATTACAAGCAGGAACGAGAAATCTTGGTGGGTGCTGGGAGAATAAATCCTGATCTGTAAATTAAAAATTCTGAATTCAACCAGGGAACTGTACTTCTGACTTCTGGCCCAAAACCAGTTAGGAAGCGGTCCAAACAATATTTGTTATAATTTCTCAAATCAAACTGTCCATTAGATACCCGATGGTGCAGGCTATGGTTGATGGTCCACAGTTTGCGACACAGGATTTGAAACCTTCCCACAACAGAACAACTTTCTTTAGAGCTCATAATAGAACTTGTTTCTAAAGCACACATGGTATTGGTACGTAATATGCAGTATGATTCTTAATTATGTAATAATATATCCAATGCTTCTATGTATTCCATGAACTTGGAACTGCAGATTGGTGGCAGCGGAGTCTTGGTGTCGAAACTGACCTACATATTTGACGAGGAGACTCCTAGGTGGCGCAAACTTTTGTCGGAGCTGGGAATGTGAGACTTGCTGCAAGGTCGGCCATGCTCTCTTCTAGAATGGACCGTCTCAGTGAGCATCTGAATTTATGCTCGCCGTAGTGTGTACATCATATAATAGAAGCGCCCCGAGTTTGAAAAAGACGTATGCAAAAGTGAACTCCCATGTGGATTGCCTGAGGAAATTCCGATATCTACTGCCGGATATTGTGCTCAGCTAATGCATTCCCTGGACAGGCAATGGTTGGTTTATCCCTTTTATGCACCACCAGTTGATAGAGTTGGGGGTCCGCGATGTCGCGTGTATGTTGTTTGTGTGTGCCGGATCTTGCACCCTTTGTTGGTGCGGCCCTGAATAATTGGGGCTACCTGATATGATGATAATAATAATGAATCCCATTGTGGTTTGGTCTCCATGGCGTGGCGAGCCTATTCGATTCCCATCTGAAATGCTCACGTCCTGATGTTGTCATTCAGAATTGCTTGTCCCATCCATGTTTATCTGTCTCATTTTTTTTGGTGTGTGTTATTATCTCTTCCGTCTCGTCTTTGAGGAACGGTTCGTCATGATCCTGTTGGAGAATAGTTCTGTTATCACATCCACGTCTCGTCGTAATCTCCCGAAAATATTCCACGTCACATCTGGGATTTCCAAAGCCAGTGTGTCCTCATATTTTCTGCCGCTTTACTGTCCACTCTTTAACTTTCGAAAATAATACCATTGTAGGGAGGAGTTTATTTAAAGATGCAATATATTTGTCACGTTCATTAAAATAAGAAGTTTTGCAATTTTACAGGCCCAAAATGCCAAACAACTCTCGCGACATAAAATTATACAAGTGTTTTGTGCTGGCTAACATATGACCTAATTGCACGCCTCCGCCCCCATGGTCGGCGGGTGCAGTTGTGTGCCGCCTTGCCATACCCTCGCCCCCTCCCCCCCTCCACTCCCTCCTCCGCGCCGTTGTCGGCCCTGGCCATCCCTCTAAGGCACCTTCACTGATGATCAGCTCTGACAATCCGCCTCCCCTCCCCCGTGTCGTGTTGGTCGTCGTCCCTGGCCATCTCTCTAAGCCACCCCGCGGATGAACAACTCCGGCAATCCCCCCCCCCCCTCCTTCACCGGAGTCAAGTTTCAAACTCGCTTCCGCTCCTCATGCGGTCCCCATCTTTGACCTCGCGCTTCGTGGAAAAAGTGACGGGCGATTTTTTTTCTTCCAGGTATAGCAAACCCGTCCATGTAAACTCTGCCACTCCTTTAAGATTCTTTCTTCTTCTTTTTTTTCGAATCACTCCTTTAAGATTCAGGGTACCATAAAACCACAAAGCTGTTGCTGAGGGTTGTCGGGCGACCCAAAAGCCAAAACACGTGCACATTTACACATGAGAAGCAACGGTGTACTATAGCAGACTCCACACACAATCTCTTATAGATTTTTGTTGTGCAGTTTTGTACACCATCACGTGGAACCTCACTCACACTCTTCACTCACACCTCGACGGTACATAGCGTAGACATCACACAAGTTAGAAAGAAACTCTGAACCAAACACTGAGCTCTGAGCTCTGAGCTTGGTGCACGTACATTTTACACCGGCAGCTTAATTATTCACTTTCGTGAAGCACAGGGTCACGGGCTACGAACTACTACGGTGGGTGGAGTCGATCGGCCATGGCGCGACGAGCCTGCCTGACGTCACGCGTCGCGCCTCGGGCGCGCCCGGACCTGGAGCGGCGCCGCCATCTCGCACGACAGGCGGAGCACCTCCGACAGGTCGACGCCGGACGGCGCCGCCGGCGCCCACTCGAACTCGTGCAGCAGGGTGGCCATCCACGCGGCCACGGTGGTCATGGCCAGGGACTTGCCCGGGCAGCTCCTCCGGCCGGACCCGAACGGCACGAGCCGACCGTCGGCGCCCAGCACGGACGCGTCCGGGGCCTCGCCGCCGGCCAGGAACCGCTCCGGCCGGAACTCGAGCGGCGCGTCCCACACCTCCGGGTCGCGGCTCATGGCCCACTGGTTCACCATGGCCGTCGTGCCGGCGGGCACGAGGTGGCCGTCCACGTACGTGTCGGCGATCGCCCTGTGGCGCCACGACAGCAGCGGCCCCGGCGGGTGCACCCGGAGGGCCTCCTTGATCACCGCCTGCAGGTACGGCAGCGCCGGCAGCGACGACTCGGCGACCCGGCCGCTCCGGCCGACCACCTCGTCGAGCTCGCCGTGCACCTTGGCCTGCACGTCGCGGTGGAGCACGAGGCGCGCCATGGTCCACTCCATCAGCACGGCCATGGCGTCCGTTCCTCTGAAGATCATCTCCTGAGAGAAAAACAGACACAATTTTCTTGTGTTTACTCCTAGTGCTCTATCCATTAAAATGATTCGAAACTAAACAAAGAAGAAAAAGCTGGTGGAATTTTGTAGCTAGCTTTTTATAAGTGTACGTTCACTGGCCGCTTTGTCAAGATTATTATATCATCAGAACAAAAGTGGTAGGAGTGATCTGCATACGTATACTACTGCAAATGGAACCGATGCCATGCTACTAATTTATGTGTGTTGATTTGGTGAAAAAAAGTTGTGTTTGTTGCTCTTGAAGTCTTGATAATGGCGCACACAGATATGCATGCTGCGTTACGTACGTACGTACCCATAGCACGGCGGCGATGTCGGCGTCGGCGAGCCCCTCGCTGTCCTGCAGGGAAAGCAATATGTCGACGAAGTCTCCTCCGGCGGCGGCGGTCTTCGCCTTGGCGCGGTGGTCGCGGATGATGCCGTGCACGAAGCGGTTCACCCGCGGCATGAGCTCGGCGCACCGGGCCCCGATGCCCTGCGGGTCCACGGCGGCGAGCCCCGGGAAGTAGTCGCACCAGTTCTCCTTCCCCAGGAGCTCGTACCCTTCATGCACCATCTCCAGCAGCTCCTCCACCTCGCCGGACGACGACGAGGGCGCCGACACGTCGTACTCCTTGCCGAACACGAACCGCATGATGTAGTAGAGCGAGGCGCGGCGGAGCACGCTGCGCAGCTCCACCACGCCCGCCCCGGCGCCGCGCAGCGCCGCGACGACGTCGCCGGCGATGCGCGCGCGGTAGGGAGCGAAGGCGTCGACCTGCCTCGGGCCGAACAGGTGGCCCGACGCGACGCGGCGGAGCGCGCGCCAGTAGGGCCCGTGCTCGGCGAAGCCGATGGAGCGGTGGAACATGAGGCCGTAGGCGGCGTGGTTGAGCGGGCGCGCGGCGAAGGCCGGGTTGTCGAGGATCTCCTTGGCGACGTCCGGGTGGGACGCGACGACGGCGCGGACGGGGCCGAGGGACAGCGCCATGAGCCGCTTGGCCCCGGGCCGGCGCGCGGCCTCGGCGGCCAGCGAGCGGTGCGCCAGACCGGACATGAGCCCCAGGCTGCCGACGACGGGGAGCCCCTTCGGGCCCGGGATGACGCGAAGCCCCGCGGTCTGGCCCCGGCCCCTCCAGTACCGGCCCCATGCAGGGCCGCCCGGGTGCGCCCAGTAGAGCAGCGCGGCGGCCGCCCAGGCGAGGCACGCGAGGACGGCGACGTAGGCGAAGCTGGTGGCTACGGCGAGGAGGCTGGTGGTGGTGCCATCGTGCTGGCCGCCGGAGATGGCCGGGATGAGGGTGAGGGGAAGCACCCACCAGCTCTGGACCGAGCTCTCCATGTTCGGACTTTGTGGTGCTCTGTGAGTGCTGTGAGGGAAGGCGCTGCACGGGAGGCGGTATTTATAGGAGCCAAGACCTGCGCGGTCCTTGCAATTTGCAAGGATGATGCAATCATTGGCACGTAAAAGGACTTGAAAAATGCACCAGTGGATTAGCATTGGCCCCAGTTTTCCCCGCCGGCCAGCCATTGTTTCGCAGTAACTCAGTTTGGAGTCACTAGCTAACAAGAGGTGTACGGTAAGGGAAATACACTCCCTCCTTTCTGCACGGTAGGTACTACTCCCTCCGTTCTCAAATATAAGACATTTTAAATATTTTACTATAGACTATATATAGATGTATATAATCATATTTTAGAGTATAGATTCATTTATTTTGATTCGTATATAGTTCATAGTGTAATCTCTAGAAGGTATTATATTTAGAAACGGAGGGAGTACTTGGATGTTGGAAGTCGCTCCGATGGTCTACTTGCATTAGTATGGCTTTGTCTACGTTAATTCTGTCTTTGCTAGCATATGAAGGAGCTTCGTGGAACTACCTTAGCCTTGTATAACTGCACTAGTGTACTTGTTAGTAGTATAGTAAGTCAGTAGGCATCTCTGCTACGTATATAGGGAGGCAGGTCTAGAGAGATCGATCGATCGGTACGTGTTAACATGTTGATACATAACATAACAATAAAACATGTGTACTTTTTTTGTGTGTGTGTGTGTGTGATGATATCATGTGTAGGCTGTGTGTATGGATTTGTGCAATAATTGATGCGTGGCATGAGGCCTGTGGATCACGTAGGGGAGCCTTGGTTGGACTAATGATATGTACCACCACAGTTGGTGTGTAGTAAACAACAGGAGTTAGGCTCCATCCATGTGTCACACAAGCTCCATTTGTTGAGTAGTATCATAACCTGTCTCCACGATGGACCGAGATGGTCAGTCAGTCAGTCAGCGTGCGTACGTACTACCAGCTGGAGTGGTTACGATGAGAGTGGCAGGAACCATTTTGAAAGGAGGCGCCGCCGACTTGTTTTCCAGCAGTTCGAGAGCAGCGATTGGAGGATCACGGCGCTTGTAGCAGGTGTAGGTCGCTCGCTGGCTCCACCGATCTTGTGCCAAAACGTCCCGGTCCCAAGATGATGCGGTACTAGAGGAAAATCACAACGTGGTGGTATGTAGGACGAAAACGTCCCTGTCCCCAGCACACTTGCGCATGCATGCACGCACCAAGTTCACCGGAAAACACGAAGAAATCCGGAGCGTATCCCGTCCCGGGCCAGCGTGAGTGACGAGGACGGTTTTGCCACCTTAATCTCCGATCGAGCAGACATCATCTGACGGGCAGTCGAAAGAGTTGACCCCAGGGCCCAGGGGCGGGGGCTACTGCGTGCGCCGGCCTCGCCTAACTTGTCGTTGCTGCTAGCGGCCGGAAACAGGGCCCTGTCCCGGAGCGCCGCCCGGCCGCGCCTGCTCCATCGGAGACCGCCCTATGGCCATGGGGGGAGACGACATGCCCGACCAGTCGACCACCGACCGGCGAAAATGCAAGCTACTACTGGCTGCCTCGACCTCGAGTACCCATCCCACGTGCCTACTACTCCGTGCGTGCCGAGCACCGGTCCAAACCACAATCCCACGGCTGAGAAACGCCTTCATGTTCGCGAGAGGTAGACGCCTACCACCGTTTTATCGGTTCACTAATTCGCCTGTCCAGACATACTCTCTGCTCACAAATATAAGATGTTTTAACATTTCTTCTAAATCAGATGTGTATATATAGACACGTTTTAATGTCTGTTTGACCGTATGTAGTTCATATTAAAATATACAAAATATCTTATTACATTCTTTAGAAGCAAACTTCTGGGCGTCCACTGGGGCATACCACGTCGTTGCTGGAGGTTTGTTACTGCAGTCGGTATGTTCGTTGTTATATTGGAAAATTTATGAACGGAGTGAATGTATGATACATTCTACCTTAATATACCCAACTAAGAAATTTCTTATACACGGCAGACGTCCTCGACATATGCACAAGAACCAAGGTGCCCACTCTTGTCGTCAAATTGGATTTCTTCAAAGCGTTCAACTCGGTCTCTTGGCCTTCTCTTCTCGCTATTCCTAAGGCCAAAGGCTTCTCCGAGAAAACGCTTCGTTGGAATGAATCTCTTGTGCAGTTAGGGAGAACCGCGATCCTTCTTAATGGTTCTCCAGGTCCTTGAAACAACGCTAGTCCCTACAAATGTCGATCCCGTATCCACCTCTCTTATGGCTGACACTTTGGGCACATTTATTTCAGCTTTCCCTCGGAAATATCTTGGCCTTCCCCTCCCCCCATAAACTTCGCATCGTCGGCCTTCCAACCTATAATAGACCGTTGCGACATCTACCTAACTCGCTTTCATGTTCTCACGTGGGGGCCGCCTTGTCCTCCTCTCAGCTGTCTTAGACAGCCTGCCCACCTACTTTATGATGTGCTTTTCCCTTCCCATGAGTGTCGTTGAAGAGATTGACAAACGTAGGAGAATTTTTTTCTGGTCTAAGTGTCTAACGATGAATGCTTCTCAGGGGCTAAGTGCCTTGTGTCGTGGGATCGGGTTTGTACGCCTAAGCTTGCAGGCGGTCTTGGGGTCAAAAACTTACGAACACAAATTTTTGGCCTTATGTTGAAATTTGCTTTCAAATTCTTGCATTCCCCACTTTTTCCTTGGAAAGAATGGATCCTAAACCACTCCTCTCTACATTTAGGGCTAGGCAAAAACGCCTCCTTCCTTGGTTGTGCTATTTTTAGGCACCTCAATTATCTTCGAGAGATATCCTGTGTGACCATTGGGGACGGTTCCTCCACCTTCTTTTGGTTAGATTGTTGGGTTCTCCATGAACCTCGATGCATTGCTTTCCCTGCTCTATTTTCACATTTTACTAAGACAAATGCTTTGGTAGCCACTATCATGATGGACGGGATTGATCTGGGCTTGTGTAGCCGACTAACCTTATCTGCTTCCAATGAACTTGCTTCCCTGAGATTACTGTTGCAGGATGTGAGTCTGTCGGTTGCCCCCGACCTCAGGTCGCTTCTCAATGGCGCCTCCTTCTCCACCAAGGGCGCCTACGATGTGATGGCTTCTCAGCTAGCCGACCCTACTCTTGCTCATATTTGGGACTCGCGTGTCCCCATGAGAGTGAGAGTGTTCGGTTGGCTCTTCTACCTGGACCGGCTTAACACCCGGGCCAACTTGCACCGGAAAACCATCATTGTCTCCGCCACCTGCCCACGATATGCGGCCACGCCCGAAGATAGAGCCCATCTTTTCTTCAACAGCTTGACAGCTCGTGCCACCTGGGACGCTATTGGGCTCCACCCTTGCTCATCTCCCTTTGCAGATCTGTGGACCTCCCACTGGCGTGCAAGTCTCCTAGACTCGGTCTGGCCTTTTATCCTCCTTCTTATTATTTGGAAAATTTAGGACGCGCGAAATGCAAAAACTTTTAGGAACCTAGATGTCTCTCCCCTTGATGTTATTAGGGGTATAATCACGAACCTAACGTTGTGGGCGACAAAGTTCACGCCGGCTTGTGGCGGGACTACTTTACTTCTCGCCTTGTCTAGCTTGTTACAAACTTTTTGAAATATATTTAGGTGGGAGCCTTTCCCCCCGCTGACAGTTAAAAAAAATACCGAGAGAAGTGCATCTCCAAATGCCTTCTTTAAATATACACAGACATCCCCTACTTATCCGTGAAAAATAGAGATAGCCATTTTCTTCCATCCTTATTCGCTTCCAAATATGATTTAAACATAGCATCACAACTGACAATTCCAAAGTTAAACGACTAGTGATTTTAAACACGTAATCAAAGACTAATAATTAAACATACGGAAATAACCAAGACATGTTAAACAATGATAAAACAACTAAACTAAACTAGTAAAGAGTTAGTTTAGTTGTCTCCGGTCCATCAACATTAACGGCTGGATCAGCTGGGGCCGATGTAAGAGGAATATAGAGGAGCGAATTAGTGGAATCACTTGTTGTCTTGTTGAGTGATACATCTCCAACACATCTATAATTTTTGCTTGTTCCATGCTGTTATATTATCAATCTTGGATGTTTTACAATAATTTTATAGCAACTTTATATCATTTTTGGGGACTAACCTATTGACATAGTGCCAAAGTGCTAGTTACTGTTTTTGCTTGTTTTTTACTTCGTAGAAAATCAGTACCAAACGGAGCCCAAACGCTACGAGAATATTTGGAGAATTTTTATGGACCAGAAAAGCCAGGAAGGGCCAAAGAACAACATGAGAGGGGCCCCAGGGTGGCATGGCGGAGGTTGCCCACCTCGGGACCCCCCTCAACCGACTATTCGCCCTATAAATTCTGAAATATTTGGAAAACTCTAGAGGAGTCGACGAAATACAATTCCAACCGCCGCAAGTTCGAGAACCTTGAGATCCAATCTAACACCATCACGGAGGGGTTCATCTTCATCATAGGTGCCTCTCCGATGATGCATGAGTAGTCCACCATAGACCTATGGCCCCGTAGGCAGTAGCTAGATGGCTTCCTCTCTCTCTATAATTCTCAATACAATGGTTTCTTGGAGATCTATTTGATGTAATGACTTTTGCGGTGTGTTTGTTGGGATCCGATGAATTTTGAGCTCATGACCAGTTTCTATCCATGAATATGATTTGAGTCTTCTTTGATCTCTTATTTTCATGATTACTTATAGCCTCGTATTTCTTCTTCGAATCTTTGGTTTAGTTAGGCCAACTAGATCGATTTTTCTTGCCGTGGGAAGAGGTTCTTTGTGATGGGTTTGATCTCGTGGTGTTGTTTCCCAGTGACAGAAGGGGCAGCAAGGCACGCATGTATCGTTGCCATTAAGGATAACAAGATAGGGTCTATTCCTACATGAATAGATCTTGTCAACATCATGTCATCGTTCTTATTGAATTACTCCGTTTTCCCATGAACTTAGTAGACTAGATGCATGCTGGATAGCATCGATGTGTGGAGTAATAGAAGTATATGCAGAATCATTTCGATCTACTTATCTTGGACGTGATGCCTATATAATGATCATTGCCTGGATATCGTCATGATTATTTGATCTTCTATCAATTGCTCAACAGTAATTTGCTCACCCACTGTGTGCTATACTCATGAGAGAAGCCACTAGTGAAACCTACGGCCCCCTGGTCTACTATTCCAACATATTGCTTTCCGATCTACTATTTTTCCTTTTTGTTTTCAGATCTATTAATCCAAAAAAACCAAAAATACCTTCCTGCATTTTTGTTTGCTTATTTAATTTTGTGTTCTTGCGAGATCTATTTGCCAAAACTATGATTACCTAATCTATCTTATTGCCATAGAGAGCTTGACAACCTCTCTTTCGCGTCGGGTTGCAAGTATTTGTTATTTGTGTGCAGGTGTTGTTTACGTGGGTGCGTGATCTTCCTCTACGGATTGATACCTTGGTTTCATAACTAAAGAAATACTTACCATCGCTGTGCTGCATCATCCATTTCTCTTTGGGGAAATACCGGCGTGGTCTCAAGCCACGTCGCTGAGCCCCTTGCACGAGTATATATTGTGTGCATATCTTGGAGTACAAGAAGCCCCTATAGAGATTAAGTTGAAGAAGGTATATGAATCCTATGCTACCAAATACACGTATAGCCTAATGATGTCTACTACAGAACTTGTTCTTGTAGACTCGTGTTGGGCCTCCAAGCGCATAGTTTTGTAGGACATTAGCAATTTTCCTTCAAGTGGATGACCTAAGGTTTATCAATCTGTGGGAGGTGTAGGATGAAGATGGTCTCTCTCAAACAAACCTACAATCAAATACAAGAAATCTATTGTGTCCTCAACACACCCAATACAATGGAATATTGTATAGGTGCACTAGTTCGACAAAGAGATGGTGATACAAGTGTAGTAATGATAGTACATATAGATTTTTATAATCTGAAAATATAAAAATAGCAAGGTAGCAAGTGACAAAAGTGAGTACAAACAGTGTTGCAATGCTTGAAAACAAGGCCTACGGTCCATACTTTCGCTAGTGCAATCTCTCAACAACGCTAATATAATTGGATCACATAACCATCCCTCAATGTGTAATGAATAATCACTCCAAAGTTCATATCTAGCGGAGAGCATAAGAAGAAATTGTTTGTAGGGTACGAAACCACCTTAAAGTTATCCTTTTTGATCGATCTATCCAAGAGTTCATACTAAAATAACCAAGTTATCCTTTCTGATCGATCTATCTAAGAGTTTGTACTAGAATAACACCATATGATACGCATCAGCCAACTCTAATCTCACCTAGATACTCCAATGTCACCACAAGTATCCATGCGTTAATTATACGATACACATCAAACGATTTCAGATTCATAATACTCAATCTAACACAAAGAACCTCAAAGAGTGCCCCAAGATTTCTACCGGAGAAGCTAGGACAAGAACGTGCATTCAACCCCTATGCATAGATTCCCAAGGTCACCGGAATCCACAAGTTGACGCCATAACATATATCAAGTGAATCACTTGAATACCCCAATGTCATTACGGGTATCCGCATGCAATACATACATCAAGTTCTCTCAAATCCATAAAAGTATTCAATCCGATAACAACAAAATCTCAAAGGGAAAACTCAATTCATCACAACAAGATAGAGAGGGGAAAACACCATGTGATCCAACTATATTAACAAAGCTAGTGATACATCAAGATCGTGCCATATCAAGAACACGAGAGAGAGAGAGAGAGAGAGAGAGAGAGATTGAACACATAGCTACTGGTACAAACCGTCAGCCTCGAGGGTGGACTCCTCCTCCTCATCATGGACTCCGCCGGGATGATCAAGATGGCCACCGGAGATGATCTACCCTCTCCAGCAGGGTACTATTTTCTCTCCGGATTGGTTTTTCATCGATACAGAGGCTTTGCGGCGGTGGAACAAGGAGTCTAGGGTTATTTCTGATGGTTTTTATATTTATAGGAATTTTTGGCATTGGTTTTAGGCGGAGATGGGCCACGAGGTGGGCACGCTCCACCAGGACGCGGGTAGGGGTCCTGACGTGCCTTGGTGGAGGGTGGCCACCTTGTGACTCTTCTGGCCCTCCCACAAAGCATCAAAGGCCTCTTTTGTTCCAAAAAAATCATCAAAAAGTTTTGGGCAATTCTGAGAACACTCATTTTCTGCATAAAAAACAACACCACGATAGTTCTGCTGAAAACAACTTCAGTCCGGGTTAGTTCTAAATAAATCATATAAAGTGCATCAAAACCATATAGAAGTATTGTAAACATAGGTGAATATGGCATGAATACTTCATAAATTATCGATACGTTGGAGACGTATCACCTAACATCCCCCTGCAGTCACAACATGAGTGACTTAGACAACTGGAGAAAAGGAGCCGAAGGTTGTAATACAATGAGCTACCCCCTCCCCCCGCACACAGTCATAGTGGCCTACACGTCGTGGATGTTGTGGCTAGAGTGGAAACTAACAAGGCTGCTCAAGCAAGGTAGTAGCCCTTGGTACTGATGTAAAGGTAGTCAAGAGCGTAGGGTGGTGTAGTTGTGGTCGGGGTAGCCATGCGAGGAACGTCGTGGTCGATGTCGAGGTACTCGTGGGCGCAAGGAAGAGCCATGGAGTGGAGGACGGACAGGTGAACCGGGAAGAAGACGAGGGCATGACCGAGGCAGTTTGTAGAGTGTCGATGTTGAAAACTATGTTGTATAAGTTGTTGTAGATGAGGTGCCGCGCTGGGCCTTGCAAGCTCGAGGGAACTTCGGGGATGAAGGCACATGTTAGTGTTGTCAGCATCGGGCATGCGTAGACAGGGACCATCAAGAACTATACACCACGTCGAAGCAACGAAAAAACGCCGATCAACTAATTGGCAAGAGAGGAAAAAAACTGATCAACGGATCGGGAAAAGAGTCTAGGGCAACAATCAACATGGTCGGAGGACAAACCCTAGGTATGGGTAGCGCAGTCTAAGATATAGATCATGGTAATCGACCTTCTTGAGGACTGCATGGCATGGAAACTAGGTCTACAAGCTTGCAGCAGATACTATGTAAGAGGATTAGAGATAGTAGAATTGGTGTAATGGCTTCTTGTATTGTCGAGCCACTTAGACAAGTATATATTGTGTACATGTCCTGAAACACAAGAAGCCCCCGTAGAGATAAGATAAGAGAAGGGACACCTATGCTAGAAAATACACATATACCAAATATACTCTAACAATCGAGAAGCGCTTGAGCGGCGGCGACATTGCTGGCTTGGCAAGTGGGAAGTGAAGTGGATAAAGGGGAGTTGGGGGGGGGGCTCGATGCTGAGCCACATGTATTAGGCTACCACCACAGATAGTTCGGCTCGCCCCATCTCTCCCATATACTTGCGATTGATAAGGTTTTTCGGACAATCCAAACATATCGAATGTATTTGTGGGATGCTTTTGGAGGAAAGGGAAAGGGTGGAAAGGGAAAGGGTACACACTACCCACGTACCCGATGGATAAAAGCCCTAGTAAGGTAAGGGCACAGAACAAAAAGTTACTCATGGGTATATAAATATGGAATCTCAAACCCATTGGGTAGAATGGGTACGGGTATGGGATCATATACCCCATACCCGAATATTCAAACACCCTTATAAAATCTAACAAGTACATACAAATTACATGTTCACTTTATTGTAAGTTTATGAATTTAAAATGTATGGCTATGTGCTAGAGTTTATGACTATGAGTTGATGTTTTGATGTGTTAACTTTTTTACAAGAAAGTGTATTGTTATTTATAAGTATTGATACGTCTCCAACGTATCTATAATTTTTGACGATGGCATGCTATTATATTATCTGTTTTGGATTTTTTATATGCATTAATATGCCATTTTATATTATTTTTGGGACTAACCTATTAATCTAGAGTCAAGTGCCAGTTTTTGTTTTTTCCTTGTTTTTGAGTTCTGTAGATATGGAATATTAAACGGAGTCCAAACGGAATAAAACCTGCAAAAGAAATTTTTCTGGAAGGAAACAAGTCATCCAAGCTTGGAGTGCACGTCACGGGAGGTGCCAGGGCGCCACAAGCCTGCTAGGCGCGGGCCCCCTGGCCGCGCCTAGCAGGCTTGTCGCCTCCTAGAAGGTCTCCTAACCCTAATTCTTGGCCTATAAATACCCAAATATTCCCCCAACATCGAAGAGAGCCACACAAATACTTTTCCACCGCCGGAAGCCTTCGTTCCCGAGATATCCTATCTTGGAGCCTTTTCCGGTAATCTGCCGCAGGGGGTTTCGATCACGGAGGGCATCTACATCAACTCCATTGCCCCTCTGATGATGCGTGAGTAGTCCACCATAGACCTATGGGTCCATAGCTAGTAGATAGATGGCTTCTTCTCTCTCTTTGATCTTCAATACCACGTTCTTCATGATCTTCATGGAGATCTATCTGATGTAATCCTCTTTTGTGGTGTGTTTGTCAAGATCCGATGAATTGTGAGTTTATGTTCATATTATCCATGAATCTTATTTGAATCTCCTCTGATTTCTTATATGCATGATTTCATATCCTTGCAAGTCTCTTTGAGTTATTGGTTTGGTTTGGCCAACTATATTGGTAATTCTTGCAATGGGAGAAGTACTTGGTTTTGGGTTCAATCTTGCGGTGTCCTCACCCAGTGACATAGTAGGGGTAGCGAGGCATGTATTGTATTGTTGCCATCAAGGGTAACAAGATGGAGTTTTCATCATATTGCTTGAGTTTATCCCTCTACATCATGTCATCTCTCTTAATGCGTTACCCTGTTCTTCATGAACTTAATACTCTAGATGCAGGCATGAGTCGGTCGATGTGTGGAGTAATAGTAGTAGATGCGGAATCATTTCGGTCTACTTGTCACCGACGTGATGCCTATATGCATGATCATTACCTTGGATAACTACATGATTATTCGCTTTTCTATCAATTGCTTGACAGTAATTTGTTTACCCACCATGATATTTGCCTTCAAGAGAGGAGCCTCTAGTGAAACCTATGGCCCCCGGGTCTATTTTCCATCATATATTTTCAGATCTATACTTGCTGCAATTTATTTACCTTTTACTTTCCGCACTCGTTACATCTATCTCTATCGGATCTAATCCTTGCAAATAACCGTGAAGGGATTGACAACCCCTTTATAGCGTTGGGTGCAAGAGTTTGATTACTTGTGTAGGTGCATACATTGGTGACTTGCTTGTTCCTCCTACTGGATTGATACCTTGGTTCTCAACAACCGAGGGAAATACCTACCTACTTCGAGGAATCACCCTTTCCTCTTCAAGGGAAAACCAACGCATGCTCAAGAGGTAGCGAGAAGGATTTCTAGCGCCGTTGCCGGGGAGGAAACATAGCAAGTCAAGACAAGATCTCTCCCGTCAACTTGCCGATTTCTAGCGCTGTTGTCGGGGAGTATACGCATCAAGCCTACCAAGTACCCATCACAAACTCATCTCGTGCATTTACTTTATTTGCCATCTGCGTCTCGTTTTCCTCTCCCCCTCTTCTAAAACGACTTTCAAAAAATACCAAAAATATTTGCCTTTTTATTTGCCCATCTTTCGTTTGCCTTTCGTTTGCGTGTGTGCTTACTGCTTGCTTTGTCACGATGTCTGAGAATACCAAGTTGTGTGAATTTTCCAATACTAATAATAATGATTTTATTAGTACTCCTATTGCTCCCGCCACTAGTGGGGAACCTTATGAAATCAATGCTGCTTTGCTAAATCTTGTAATGCATGAAAGAACTATTGGGGAACATTGCATGGGAAACAAAAAAAATCCTACACACACGCAAGATCTATCCAAGGTGATGAGCATCTACGAGAGGGAGAGTGGATCTACATACCCTTGTAGATCGCTAAGTGGGAAGCGTTAAGAAACGTGGTTGATGTAGTCGAACATCTTTGCGATCCAAATCGCCGAGCATACCTTGATCCCATCACGATCCATCTCGCGATACAATCACGATCCATCCCACGATCCCATCATGATCCGTCCCGCGCTCCAATCACGAATCGTCTCGCGATCTTGATCACGGTCCTTCCGATCTAGCACTGAACAGACGACACCTTCGCGTTCAACACCCGTACAACTTGATGACGATCTCCGCCTTCTTAATCCAGCAAGAGGGGGCGAAGAGGTAGATGAGTTCTTCAGCAGCGCAATGGCGTGACGGCGATGGTGGTGGAACTATTCCAGTAGGGCTTCGCCTAAGCACCGCTGAAACGATCTAGAGGAGAGGGTAGCACGTGGCTATTAGGGTTAGCTCTCCCCTCTAAATCCTCTAGTATATATAGGAGGGACGGAGGGGAGGAGGAAGCCTCAAACCCTCAAGGTTTGGCCGAAATTGGAGGTGGAGGAGTCCTACTCCAATCCTACTAGGAGTAGGATTCCTCCTCTCCACTTGGAAACACTTTCCACCTCTTCCTCCTTTGGGTTTCTCCACCCTAGCCGCATGGGCCTTTAGTGGGCGCTTCGGCCAGCCCACCAGGGACTAGTTTGCCTCCTCCCACAGCCCATGTGGCCCCTTGGGTCGAGACACCCCTCCCGATGGTCCCCTGGTACCCTCCCGGCACTCCCGGTACACTACCGATGAGCCTGAAACTTTTCCGGTGACCAAAACAGGACTTCCTATGTATCAATCTTTACCTCCGGACCATTACACAGCTCCTCATGACGTACGAGATCTCATCCGGGACTCCAAACAACCTTCAGTCACCACCATACATAACTCTACTATACCAAAACGTCACCGAACCTTAAGTGTGCAGACCCTGCGGGTTCGAGAACTATGTAAACATGACCGAGACACCTCTACGGTCAGCAACCAATAGCGGGACCTAGATGCCCATATTGGTTCCTACATATTCAACAAACATCTTTATTGGTTGAACCTCTATGTCAAGGATTCAGTTAATCCCGTATGATGTTCCCTTTGTTCTATGGTATGTTACTTGCCCGATATTCGATCATCGGTATCTCCATACCTAGTTCAACCTCGTTACCGGCAAGTCTCTTTAATCATTCAGTAATACTAGATCCCGTGGCTAACACTTAGTCACATTGCTTGCAAGGCTTATTGCGATGTTGTATTACCGAGTGGGCCCTGAGATACCTCTTCGTCACACGGAGTAACAAATCCCAGTCTTGATCCATGCCCACTCAACAGACTCCCTCAAAGATACTTGTAGAGCACCTTTATAGTCACCCAGTTACGTTGCGACGTTTGCTACACACAAGGTACTCCTCCGGTGTCAGTGAGTTGCATGATCTCATGGTCATAGGAACATATACTTGACATGTAGAAAACGGTAGCAATAAACTGACACAATCATATGCTACGTTTATAGTTTGGGTCTTGTCCATCACATCATTCTCCAAATGATGTGACCCCATTATCAAATGACATCTCATGTCCATGGCTAGGAAACCTTGACCATCTTTGATCAACGAGCTAGTCTACTAGAGGCATACTAGGGACATAGTGTTGTCTATATACCCACACATGTATTTAGTTTCCAATCAATACAATTATAGCATGGATAATAAACGATTATCACAAACAAGGAAATATGATAATAACCAATTTGTTATTGCCTCTAGGGCATATTTCCAATAGCCTCCCACTTGCACTAGAGTCAATAATCTAGTTCACATCACCATGTGATTCACATTGTTATGAATCTAACACCCAATGACTTCTGGGGTTGAATCATGCTTTGCATGTGAGAGAGGTCTTTAGTGAACGGGTCTGTGACATTCAGATCTGTGTATACTTTGCAAATCTCTATGTCATACTGTAGACACTGCTAACACAATCCATTTAGAACTATTCCAAATGGCTACTCCACTATACGTATCCGGATTGCTACCCAGAGTCATCCAGATTGGTATTAAAGCTTGCATCGACGTAACCCTTTACGACGAACTATTTATCACCTCCATAATCGAGAAATATTTCCTTAGTCCACTTGTTACTAAGGATAATATTGACCGCTGTCCAGTGATACACTCTTGGACCACTCTTATACCCCTTGACAGACTCATGGCAAGGCACACACAGGTGCGATACACAGCATGGCATACTATATAGAGCCTATGGCTAAAGCATAGGGGACGACCTTCGTCCTTTCTCTTTCTTCTGCCGTGGTCGAGCTTTGTGTCTTACTCAACTTCACACCTTACAAATCAAGCAAGAACTCTTTCTTTGACTGATCCATTTTGAACTCTTTCAAAATTTTGTCAAGGTATGTACTCATTGAAAGTCTCATCAAGCATCTTGATCTATATATATAGATCTTGATGCTCAACAATTAGGTAGCTTTATCCAGGTCTTACTTTGAAAAACTCTTTTCAAACAACCGTTTATGCTTTCTAGAAATTCTACATCATTTTCGATCAATAATATGTCAACCACATATGCTTATCAAAAATTCTATAGTGCTTCCACTCACTTTATTGTAAATACAAGTTTCTCATAAACTTTGTATAGACTCAAAAACTTTGATCACCTTATCAAAGTGTATATTCCAACTCCGAGATGCTTGCTCCAGCCCATAGAAGGATCACTGGAGCTTGCACACCTTTTAGCATCCTTAGGACTAACAAAACCTTCTGGTCGTATCACATACAACCTTTCCTCAAGTAATCCGTTAAGGAAACGATGTTTTGACATCCATCTGCCAGATTTCATAATTGAAAATGCAGCAACTGCTAACATAATTCCAACAAACTTTTAGCATCGCTACGGGTGATGTCTCATCGTAGTCAACTCCTTGAACTTGGCGGAAACTTCTTTGCGACAAGTCGAGCTTTACAAATAGTGACATTCACCATCAGCGTATGTCTTCATCTTAAATGTCCATTTGTACTCAACGACCTACCGTTTAACGGGCAAGTCTACCAAAGTCCATACTTGGTTTTCATACATGGATCCTTTCTCGGATTTCATGGCTCCTAGCCACTTGTCAGAATCCAGGCCCATCATCGCTTCTCCATAGATCGTAGGCTCATCGTTGTCCAACAACATGACCTTCTCGACCTACGAGGTTTGATAGTAACTTGATCTGAAGCTTCATGATCATCATCATTAACTTCCTCTTTAACTAACGTAGGCTCCATAGAAACAACTTTTTGCGCTGCAGTACTCTCTGGTTGAAACAAAGGTTCAACAACCTCATCAAGTTCTATCTTCCTCCCACTCAATTCTTTTGAGAGAAATTCTTTCTCGAGAAAGGACCCGTTTATAGCAACAAACAATTTGCACTCGGATCTGAGATAGAAGGTATACCCAACTGTTCTTAGGGTATCCTATGAAGTTGCACTTTTCCGCTTTGGGTTCGAGATTATCACACATAAGTGTCGCATTCCCAAACTCTGAGAAATGACAGCTTAGGTTTCTATCAAATCATAATTCATGCGGTGTCATCTCAATGGATTTAGATGGTGCCCTATTTAAAGTGAATGTAGTTGTCTCCAATGCATAACCCCAAAACGATAGTGGCAAAACGATAAGAGACATCATAGTATGCACCATATCCAATAGAGCACGACTATAACGTTCAGACACACCATCACACTATGGTGTTCCAGGTGGCGTGAGTTGTGAAACAACTTTCACATTGTCTTAAGTTGCATACCAAACTCGTAACTCAGATATTCACCTCCACAATCATATCATTGACATTTTTATCTACTTGTCACGATGATCTTAAACTTCACTCTGAATTTTCTTGAACTTTTCAAATGATTCAGATTTGTCTTTCATTAAGTAAATATACACTATATCTACTCAAATCATTAGTGAAGGTAAGAAAATAACGATATCCATTGCACGCTACAACACTCATTCGACTGCATACATCAACTTGTATTATTTCCAATAAGTTACTTGCTTGCTCCATCATATTCAAAAACGGGGTCTTAGTCATCTTTCCCAAGAGGCATGGTTCGCATGCCTCAACCGATTCAAAATCGAATGAGTCAAAGATCCATTAGCATGTGGTTTCTTCATGCGATTTATACCAATATGACATTTAGTGGCAGTGCGACAAGTATGTGGTAATATCATTATTAACTTTGTATATTTTGGCATCAATGTTATGAACATGTGTATTCCTACGATCAAGATTTAATAAACCATTCTCATTGGGTGCATGACCATTGAAGGTATTATACATGTAAACAGAATAACCATTATTCTCTAACTTCAATGAATAACCATATTGCAATAAACACGATCTAATCACGTTTATGCTCAACGCAAACACCAAATAACATTTATTTAGGTTCATCACTAATCCCGAGGGTAGAGACAGCGTGCGATGGTGATCACATCAACCTTGGAAACACTTACAACACACATCGTCCCCTCACCCTTAGCTAGCCTCCGTTTATTCCATAGCTTTTATTTCGAGTTACTAACATTTAACAACCGAACCGGTATCCAATACCCAGGTGCTCCTAGGAGTACTAGCAAGGTACACATCAATAACACATATATCAAATATACTTATCACGACATTGCCATCCTTATTATCTACCAAGTATCTAGGGTTGTTCCGCTTCAGCGACCGTTCTCCTCATAATAGAAGCACTTAGTCTCGGGTTTGGGTTCAACTTTGGATTGCTTCACTGGAGCAACAACTGACTTGCCGTCCATGAAGTTTCCCTCCTTGCCCTTTCCCTTCTCGGAACTAGTGGTTTTATTGACCATCAACACTTGATGTCCCTTCTTGATTCTACCTTTGCGATGTCAAACATCACGAATACCTCAGGGATCATCATTTCTATCCCTGGCATTTCATAGTTCATCACGAAGCTCTAGTAGCTTAGTGACAGTGACTTGGAGAACTATATGAATCACTATGTTATCTGGAAGATCAACTCCCACTCGATTCAAGCGATTGTAGTACCCAGGCAATCTGAGCACATGCTCAACGATTGAGCTATTCTCCTTCACCTTGCAGGCAAATAATCTTGTTGGAGATCTCATATCCCACAACATGGGCACGAGCCTGATATCCCAATTTCAGCTCTTAGAACATCTCATATGTTCCGTGACGTTCAAAACGTTTTCGAGCCTCAATTCTAAGCCGTAATGCATGACACACTAAACTGTCAAGCAGTCATCGGAACGTGCCTGTCAGATGTTCACAACATCTACAGACAATGCTAGAGGGGGTGGCGCACCGAGCGGTGCATCAAGGACATAAGCCTTTTGTGCAACAACTAAGGACAATCCTCTGACCACGAACCTAGTTCGCAAAATTGCTACCATTATCTTTCAACTTACTTTTCTCTAGGAACGTATCAATAAAACAAGGGATCTACACCGCAAGCTATCTACAACATAATTTGCAAAGACACTTTGACTATGTTCATGATAATGAGTTCAATTAATCATATTACCTAAGAACTCCCACTCAAATTGACATCCCTCTGGTCATTCAAGTGATACATGATCCAAATTCACCAACTCAAGTCCAATCATCGCGTGAGTTGAGGTGGTTTCAATGGTGAACATCATCATGTTGATCATATCTACTATATGACTCATGTTCGACCTTTCGGTCTCTTGTGATCCGAGGCCATGTCTGTAGATGCTAGGCTCGTCAAGTTTAACCCAAGTGTTCTGCACGTGCAACACTGGCTTGCACCCGTTGTATGTGAACGTAGAGTCTATCACACCGGATCATCACGTGGTGTCTCGACACGACAAACTTTCGCAAGGGTGCACACTCGGGGTGAACACAATTTATCTTGAAATTTAAGTGAGGGATCACCTTATAATGCTACCGTCGTCCTAAGCAAAACAAGGTGCATAAAAGGATCAACATCACATGCAAATCATAAGTGACATGATATGGCCATGAACTTGTGCTTTTGATCTCCATCCTTAAAGCATCGGCATGATCTCCATCGTCACCGGCATGACACCATGATCTCCATCATCTTGATCTCCATCAACGTGTCACCATCGGGGTTGTCACGTCCACCATGCTTCTACTACTATTGCTACCGCTTAGCGATAAAGTAAAGCATTACATAATGCTTAATGATTGACATGCAAGTCATACAATAATTAAAGACAACCCTATGGCTCCTGCCGGTTGCCGTACTCAACGACATGCAAGTCATGATGTTCTATACAATACATGATCATCTCATACATCACATATATCTCATCATGTAATTAGCCATAACAAATCACAACATACCCTGCAAAAACAAGTTAGACGTGCTCTAATTGTTGTTGCAAGTTTTACGTGGCTGCTATGGGTATCTAGCAAGAACAATTCTCACCTACGCAAAACCAAAACGGTGATACATAAGTTGCTTTTCAACCTTCTCAAGGACCGCCTTTGTCGAATCCGATCCAACTAAAGTAGGAGAGATAGACACCCGCCAGCCATCTTTGTGCAACAAAGTTAGACGTAAGTCGATGGAACCGGTATCTCGTAAGCGTACAAGTAAGGTTGGTCCGGGCCGCTTCATCGCACAATACCGCTGAATCAAAACACGACCATGGGATGAAGCAATCTAAGCATCAACGCCCACAAACTCCTTTGTGTTCTACTCGAGATCTCATCTACACATAGACCTAGCTCATGATGCCGCTGTTGGGGAACGTTGCACGGGAAACAAAAATTTTCCTACGCACACGCAAGATCTATCCATGGTTATGAGCATCTACGAGAGGGAGAGTGGATCTACATACCCTTGTAGATCGCTAAGCGGGAAGCATTAAGAAACGCGGTTGATGTAGTCGAACGTCTTCGCTATCCAAATCGCTGAGCGTCCCGCGATCCCATCACGATCCATCTCGCGATCCAATCATGATCCGTCCCGCGATCCCATCACAATCCGTCCCGTGATCCAATCACGAATCGTCTCGCGATCTTGATCACGGTCCTTCCGATCTAGCACCAAACAGACGACACCTCCATGTTCTGCACACGTACAACTTGATGACGATCTCTGCCTTCTTGATCCAGCAAGAGGGGGTGAAGAGGTAGATGAGTTCTCTGGCAGTGCAATGGCGTGATGGCGATGGTGGTGGAACTATTCTAGCAGGGCTCCGCCTAAGCACCGCTAAAACGATCTAGAGGAGAAACTATGATCTAGAGTACAGGGTAGCATGTGGCTATTAGGGTTAGCTCTCCCCTCTAAATCCTCTAGTATATATAGGAGGGAGTGAGGGGATGAGGCAGCCTCAAACCCTCAAACTTTGGCCGAAATTGGAGGTGGAGGAGTCCTACTCCAATCCTACTAGGAGTAGGATTCCTCCTTTCCACTTGGAAACACTTTCCACCTCTTCCTCCTTTGGGTTTCTCCATCCCAGCCACATGGGCCTTTAGTGGGGGATTCGTCCAGCCCACCAAGGGCTGGTTTGCCTCCTCCCACAGCCCATGTGGCCCCTTGGGTCGAGACACCCCTCCCGATGGTCCCTCGGTACCCTCCCGGCACTCCCGGTACACTACCGATGAGCTCGAAACTTTTCCGGTGACCAAAACAGGACTTCCTATATATCAATCTTTACCTCCGAACCATTACACAGCTCCTCATGACCTACGGGATCTCATCCGGGACTCCAAACAACCTTCAGTCACCACCATACATAACTCTACTATACCAAAACGTCACCGAACCTTAAGTGTGCAGACCCTGCGGGTTCGAGAACTATGTAGACATGACCGAGACACCTCTACGGTCAGCAACCAATAGCGGGACCTAGATGCCCATATTGGTTCCTACATATTCAACGAACATCTTTATTGGTTGAACCTCTATGTCAAGGATTCAATTAATCCCATATGATGTTCCCTTTGTTCTTCGGTATGTTACTTGCCCGATATTCGATCATCGGTATCTCCATACCTAGTTCAACCTCGTTACCAGCAAGTCTCTTTAATCATTCAGTAATACTAGATCCAGTGGCTAACACTTAGTCACATTGCTTGCAAGGCTTATTGCGATGTTGTATTACCGAGTGGGCCCTGAGATACCTCTCCGTCACACGGAGTAACAAATCCCAGTCTTGATCCATGCCCACTCAACAGACTCCCTCAAAGATACTTGTAGAGCACCTTTATAGTCACCCAGTTACGCTGCGATGTTTGCTACACACAAGGTACTCCTCCGGTGTCAGTGAGTTGCATGATCTCATGGTCATAGGAACATATACTTGACATGTAGAAAACTGTAGCAATAAACTGACACAATCATATGCTACGTTTATAGTTTGGGTCTTGTCCATCACATCGTTCTCCAAATGATGTGACCCCGTTATCAAATGACATCTCATGTCCATGGCTAGGAAACCTTGACCGTCTTTGATCAACGAGCTAGTCTACTAGAGGCATACTAGGGACATGGTGTTGTCTATGTACCCACACATGCATCCGAGTTTCTGATTAATACAATTATAGCATGGATAATAAATTATTATCACAAACAAGGAAATATGATAATAACCAATTTGTTATTTTCTCTAGGGCATATTTCCAACAAGAACAATTTTTTGGCCTTCTGAGTGAAGATGTCGCATCCCATCTAAATACTTTAATTGAGTTTTGTGATATGCAAAAGAAGAAAGATGTGGATAACGATATTATTAAATTGAAGCTATTTCCGTTCTCGCTTCGAGATCGTGCCAAAACTTGGTTTTCATCTTTGCCAAAAAATAGTATCGATTCATGGAATAAGTGTAAAGATGCTTTTATTTCCATGTACTTTCCGCCCGCTAAGATCATGTCCCTTAGGAATGATATAATGAATTTTAAGAAACTTGATCATGAGCATGTTGCACAATCGTGGGAGAGGATGAAATTAATGATTAGGAATTGTCCCACACATGGTTTGAGTTTATGGATGATTATACAAATTTTCTATGCGGGATTGAATTTTGCGTCGAGAAATCTTTTAGATTCTGCCATGGGTTGGTCTTTTATGGAAATCAGGTTATTATAAGCTACTAAACTCCTAGATAATATCATGACAAACTACTCTCAATGACATGCCAAAAGATCTCCTACTAGTAAAAAAGTGCATGCTATTGAAGAAAGAAACACTTTGAGTGAAAAGATGGATGAATTGATGAAATTGTTTGCTAGTAAGAGTGCTCCTATTTATCCTAATGATATGCCTTTTTCTTATTTTATTGGAAATAATAATGAATCTACGGATGTGAATTTTATTGGTAGGAACAATTTCGGTAACAATGCGTATAGAGGTAATTTCAACCCTAGACCGTTCCCTAGTAATTTCTCTAATAATTATGGTAATTCCTACAACAATTCCCATGGAAATTATAATAAGATGCCCTATTATCTTGAGAATATTGTTAAAGATTTTATTGGTTCACAAAAAGTTTTTAATGCTACTATTGAAGAAAAATTGCTTAAGATTGATGATTTGGCTAGTAGCGTTGATAGAATTTCTCTTGAGATTGATTATTTGAAAGCTAGATCTACTCCACCCAAGCATGATATTAATGAGTCTTTAAAATCTATGATAATTTCTATTGATGAAAGTAGGGAAAGAACTGCTAGAATTCGTGCTAAGCGTGAATGGCTTGAAAAGGTGTTTTCTCGCGATAATAATGATGAAGATCTTAAAGTGATTGATGTGACTCCTATTGAATCTTTATTTTACAATATAAATATATATAATTATGGGACTGGAGATGAGTCAACTTTAGTTACAAGGCGTCCCAATGATTTGGAGTCTATAGATCTTAATGCTAAGATATATAAAAGTGTGATTGAAGAGGTCAAAATTGTAAATAGCAATGAACCCACTCTTTTGGATTTCAAGGACTTTAAATGTAATATATTCTCTTTTATTGATTGTATTTCCTTGCTTCAATCCATGTTGAATTCTCCTCATGCTTATAGTCAAAATAAGGCTTTTGCTAAACATATAGTTGATGCTATGATGAAATCTTTTGAAGAAAAACTTGATCTAGAAGTTTCTATTCCTAGAAAGCTTCATGATGAGTGGGAACATACTATTAATATTAAATTCAAATATTATGAGTTCCATGCTTTGTGTGATTTGGGTGCTAGTGTTTCCACAATTCCGAAAACTTTATGTGATGTGCTAGGTTATCATGATCTTGATGATTGCTCTCCAAATTTGCATCTTGCGGATTCCACTATTAAGAAACCTATGGGAAGGATTAATGATGTTATTATTGTTGAAAATAGGAATTATGTGCCCATATATTTCATTGTTCTTGATATAGATTGTAATCCTATATGTCCAATTATTCTTGGTAGACCTTTCCTTAGAACTATTGGTGCAATTATTGACATGAAAGAAGGAAATATTAGATTCCAATTTCAATTAAGGAAAGGCATGAAAAACTTTAATAGAAAGAAAATAAGATTACCTTATTAATATATTGTGAGATCTAATTTTGGATTGCATACCAAAGATGACAATACCTAGATCTATTACGTTTTGCCTAGCTAGGGGCGTTAAACAATTGCGCTTGTTGGGAGGCAACCCAATTTTATTTTTGTGTTCTGTTTTTGCTTCTGTTTTTGAGTGTTTACCACATTATTACTTATGTAGTAATTTTGTTTTGGTTTTTTATTTAGTGTTTGAGCCAAGTAAAACCTTTGGGGTGATCTATGGTAGTTGTTGATTTGATCTTGCTGAAAAACAAAAACTTTTGCGCTCAGTCCAGGAATTTTCTAATTTTTTCAGAGCCTGGAATTGATATGAAATGTTTTAAACAAGATTTATATATAATATTCCCAGGTTTTACTAATTCTTCAGAATTGTTTGAGTTACATAAGTATACGAAGTTTCCAGATTGCTACAGATTGTCCTGTTTTTGACAGATTTTGTTTTCTTTGAGTTGTTTGCCTATTTTGATGAATCTATGGGTTGTATTATGTGGTATGAGCCATGGAGAAGTTATATTAAAGTAGGTATAACACCAATATAAATAAATAATGAGTTCACAACAGTACCTAAAGTGGTGATTTATTTTATTATACTAATGGATCTCATGAGTTTTCTGTTGTGAAGTTTTCAAGTTTTGGGTAAAGACTGGATGGACTATGGAATAAGGAGTGGAAGAGCCTAAGCTTGGGGATTCCCAAGGCACCCCAAGTCATATTCAAGTATGCCAAAGAGCCTAAGCTTGGGGATGCCCCGGAAGGCATCCCCTCTTTCATCTTCAATCCATCGGTAAATTTACTTAAGGCTATATTTTTATTCACCACATGATATGTGTTTTGCTTGGAGCGTCTTGTATGATATGAGTCTTTGCTTGTTAGTTTTCCACAATCATCCTTGCTGCACACATATTTTGAGAGAGACATTGTGAATCATGTATTTATTAGAATACTCTTTGTGCTTCACTTATATCTTTTGAGTTGGGCAATTTTGCTCTATATGCTTCACTTATATCTTTTAGAGCACGGTGGTGTTTTCGTTTTATAGAAATACTTGAACTCTCGTACCTCACTTATATTATTTTGAGAGTCTCTAAAAACAGAATGGTAATTTTCCTAGGTTATGAATTTAGTCCTAATATGATAGGCATCCAAAAGGTATATAATAAAAACTTCCATATTAAGTGCATTGAGTATTTATGAGAAGTTTGGTTCCTTGCATAAAGTTTTGAGATATAAAGATGGTAATGTTAAGAGACATGTTAGGAAGTAAATTTTGATTTGGTAAAAATACTTGCATAAAGGTTTGTGATTCCCATAGCATGCACGTATGGTGAAACGCTATGTAAGGAAGTCGGAGCATGACTTGCTTATATATTGTCGACCTTTGTGTGAGGGTTAGGGGCGCGTGATGGTTAACTCCTACCATCCTCCCCCTATGAGCATGTGTTTAATGGTTTGCTTCAATGACTAATAGGCTTTTGCAATAAGTATGTGAGTTCTTTATGAATAATGTTGAGTCCACGGATTATACGCACTCTCACCCTTCCACTTTTGCTAGCCTTTCTAGTACCGCACAACTTTCGCCGGTGCAACAAACACCTTCCTCAAAACAGCCACCATATACCTTCCTCAAACCAGCCACCATATATCTTTCCTCAAAACATCCACCATACCTACCTATTATGGCATTTCCATAGCCATTCCGAGATATATTGCCATGCAACTTCCACCGTTTCCTTTTATGACATGCACCATGACTTCCATATTGCATATAGGGTCATATTTTGTCATAGGTATCGAGTTGTAATTTTCCTTTTGAGTTGTAACTAAATAAAAGTGTGATGATTTTCATTTTAGAGCATGTCCTATGTGAGGAAAGGATGATGGAAAGGATGATTCCCTTACTAGTAGGGATGAGAGTTCAGACTTGTGAAAAATAAAAGAGGCCAGCGAAGCCCAAATAAAAAAATAAAATAAAAGAGGCCTTAGATGCCCAACAAAAAAATGAGAGAAAAGAGAGAAGGGACATTTCTACTACCTTTTGCCACACTTGTGCTTCAAAGTAGCACCATGATCTTCATGATAGAGAGTCTCCTATTGTGTCACTTTCATATAGCTAGTGGAATTTTTCTTCATGATGCACGTCCACTTAGTTTATTTTTGAGCTTTCATACACTTATAGCTCTAGTGCATCCGTTGCATGGCAATCCCTACTCACTCACATTGATATCTATTGATGGGCATCTCCATAGCCTGTTGATACGCCTATTTGATGTGAGACTATCTTCTCCCTTTCCTTGACAACCTCCACCATATTCTATTCCACCTATAGTGATATATCCATGGCTCGCGCTCATGTATTGCGTGAGTGTTGATTTTTTTGAGAAAATAGGTGTGAAGACAATTGCTTGACTTTTCATCGGGGTTGTGCATGATGTAAATAATTTGTGTGGGGAAGATGGAGCATAGCCAGACCATATGATATTGTAGGGATAACTTTCTTTTGCCATTATATTTTGAAGAGATACAATTCCTTTGCTAGTATGCTTGAAATGTTATTGTTTCTATATCAATATCAAGCTTTTGTTTTGAGTCTTACGGATCTGAATATTCATGCCACAATAAAGAATATTACCTGGATAAATATGTTAGGTAGCACTCCACATCAAAAATTCCATTTTTATCATTTACCTACTCGAGGATGAGCAGGAATTAAGCTTGGTGATGCTGATACGTCTCCAACGTATATATAATTTTTTATGATAGCATGCTATTATATTATCTGTTTTGGATGTTTTATATGCATTAATATGCTATTTTATATTACTTTTGGGACTAACCTATTAATCTAGAGCCAAGTGCTAGTTTCTGTTTTTTCCTTGTTTTTGAGTTTTGCAGATATGGAATATTAAACGGAGTCCAAACGGAATCAAACCTACGGAAGGATTTTTTTTGGAAGGAAACAAGTCATCCAAGCTTGGAGTGCACATCAGGGGAGGTGCCAGGGCGCCACAAGCCTGCTAGGCGCGGGCCCCTTGCCATGCCTAGCAGGCTTGTCGCCTCCTGGTAGGTCTCCTAACCCTAATTCTTGGCCTATAAATACCCAAATATCCCCCCACCATTGAAGAGACCCACACAAATACTTTTCCACCGCCGAAAGCCTCCGTTCCCGAGATATCCAATCTTGGAGCCTTTTCCGGTAATCTGCCGCAGGGGGTTTCAATCACGGAGGGCATCTACATCAACTGCATTGCCCCTCCGATGATGCGTGAGTAGTCCACCATAGACCTATGGGTCCATAGCTAGTAGCTAGATGGCTTCTTCTCTCTCTTTGATCTTCAATACCATGTTATTCATGATCTTCATGGAGATCTATCTGATGTAATCCTCTTTTGTGGTGTGTTTGTCAAGATCCGATGAATTGTGAGTTTATGTTCATATTATCCATGAATATTATTTGAATCTCCTCTGATTTCTTATATGCATGATTTCATATCCTTGCAAGTCTCTTTGAGTTATTGGTTTGGTTTGGCCAACTATATTGGTAATTCTTGCAATGGGAGAAGTGCTTGGTTTTGGGTTCAATCTTGCGGTGTCCTCACCCAGTGACATAGTAGGGGTAGCAAGGCACGTATTGTATTTTTGCCATCAAGGGTAACAAGATGGGGTTTTCATCATATTGCTTGAGTTTATCCCTCTACATCATGTCATCTTTCTTAATGTGTTACCCTGTTCTTCATGAACTTAATACTCTAGATGCAGGCATGAGTCGGTCGATGTGTGGAGTAATAGTAGTAGATGCGGAATCGTTTCTGTCTACTTGTCACGGACGTGATGCCTATATGCATGATCATTGCCTTGGATAACTACATGATTATTCACTTTTCTATCAATTGCTTGACAGTAATTTGTTTACCCACCATGATATTTGCCTTCAAGAGAGAAGCCTCTAGTGAAACCTATGGCCCCAAGTCTATTTTCCATCATATATTTTCAGATCTATACTTGCTGCAATTTATTTACCTTTTACTTTCCGCACTCGTTACATCTATCTCTATCAGATCTAATCCTTGCAAATAACCATGAAGGGATTGACAACCCCTTTATAGCATTGAGTGCAAGAGTTTGATTATTTGTGTAGGTGCATCCATTGGTGACTTGCTTGTTCCTCCTACTGGATTGATACCTTGGTTCTCAACAACTGAGGGAAATACTTACCTACTTTGGTGCATCACCCTTTCCTCTTCAAGGTAAAACCAACGCATGCTCAAGAGGTAGCAACTATGTACTAATGTTATTATGTGTTTTTTGCGTACAAATTATGATTATATGCCATGTTTTATGATTATGTGTTGCTCAATGATACTAGTGATTTGCGTTGGGTTTTCCGTGAAGAGGAACGGGTTATCGCAACACAAAGTGGCTAAATATTTTCCTCAGTTATGAAACCAAGGTTTATCGAACCAATAGGAATACCGATCCTCAACCGTCTTCAGTGGCTGCACACAAAAGAACAAACAACTTACACCCAACGCCGACAAGAGGGTTGTCAATCCCCTTGATCTCGTTATTTTCAAGCAAGTGATTTGTATAGATAATTTTAAATTACAAAATAAACTACAAGCAAATAAATAACAGCAAGTTAATGATAGTGTTTGTGAATATATAAGTGAATAGACTCGGGGGCCGTAGAGTTCTCTAGGAGCATCTCTCATAGAAATAGCATATTGTGGGTAAACAAATTACTGTTGGGCAATTGATAGAAAAGCGAATAATTATGCGATTTTACGGCAATGATCATGTGTATATAGGCATCACGTCCATAAGCAAATAGGCCGACTCCTACCTGCACCTATTACTATTACTCCACCCATCGACCGCTATCCAGCATGCATCTAGAGTATTAAGTAAAACAGATTAATGCTTGGAGAACATTGACATGATGTAGAAAAAGTGAACTCAATCAATATGAATAAACCCCATCGTTTTATCCTTGGTATCAGCAACACAAAGATGTAACTTGCCCCCTTCTGTCACTGGGATATAGAAACTCACCAGGTTGAACCTACTTAAATGCACCACTCACATAGAAGAAATATCAATCTAGTTGGCCAAACTATCTCAATAGATCGGAGAGCATTACGAAGCTATGATGATCCTGCAAATAAGAATATTAGTATTCAGGTTTCACTCAAATACTTTTGATGAATAATCTGAACATAAACTCATAATTCATCGGATCCCAATAAACACACCACACAAAGGGATTACATCGGATAGATCAAGGCAAAGATGCGATGAACATTGTATTTAAGATCGAGAGAGAGAGAGAGATGGATATTTCCATCTATGTACTACCTATAGACCCGTAGGTCTGTGGTGAACTACTCACACATCACGGTGAGGGCAACAAGGTTGATGAAGAGGCCCTCCGTGATCGATCTCCCCTCTGGCAGGGTGTTGGAATGGAGGTGTAGACGGCCTCCCGTCGGAACAGAGACTTGCGGTGACAGAAAAAGTATTTCAGGAGCACTTCTTAAGGTTTTAGGGTAAAAGAGAATTTATAGGCCATAAACGGGCATCGGGAGGCGCCTGACGGGCACAAGCCATCAGGGCACGCCCTGTTGGCTTGTGGGCCCCTCGTGGCTCCTCTGGCCTCCTCCCTACGCTTCCAGGTCCTTTTTTGATCGTGATAAAATCATCAAAAAGTTTCATGGCAATTGGACTTCGTTTGGTACTATAAACTTGAAAAGTCAAAAACATCTAGAAAACAACAATTGGCACTGGGCACTGGGTCAATAGGTTAGTGCTAAAAAATATTAGAAATTGGTAAATAAATACCCAAAAAGTATCCTAGAATGGTAATATATTATCATGGAACACTCAAAAATTATACATACGTTGGAGACGTATCAGCATCCCCAAGCTTAATTCCTGCTCGTCCTCGAGTAGGTAAATGATAAAAACAATTTTTTTGATTTGATATGCTATCCATTATGTAATCTTTGGTATGTATGCTCATTGAGAAATGATGAATTAACAAACAGAAACATAGTAATATTTATAAGTATAAGAAACAAAATCATTAATTTTTCAAAGTATACGATCCTATAAAAATGTTTACCCCTACTCATCTTATTATATTAGCAAGGCATGTCTCCGTCTTCACCACATTAATACAAATGTTAAGCACCACGATGTCCAAGTCAGGCAATTGGATTATATTTTTTCAATATGAATCAACTTTTTATTCTTCACGCAATACATAAGCGTGAACCATTGGACATAGCATATAGGTGTTATAGAATATGATGGTACATATCAAAGGGGTAAAAAGTGGAGAAGATAGTCTCACATCAACTAGGTGTACTAACGTGCTATGGAGATGCTCATGATAGATGTCAATGTAGGGAGTAGGGATTGCCATGCAAATGATGCACTAGAGCTATAAGTGTATGAAAGCTCAACTGAAGCTAAGTGGGTGTACACCCAACTTGCTTGCTCATAAGGACCTCGGGCATTTAAGGAAGCCCGTCATCGGAATATACAAGCCAAGTTTATTATCAAAAGGTAATTCCCACTAGCATATGGAAGTGACAACATAGGAGACTCTCTATATGAAGAACATGGTGCCACTTTGAGGCACAAGTGTGGTAAAGGATAGTAGCAAAGTCCCTTCTCTATTTTTCTCTCATTTTTACGGTGGGCTTTTCTCCTTTTTCCTTTTTCCTCCCCCATTCATATAGTTTTTCTTATATGGTGGGCTCATTTGGCCTCCCCCATCTTTATTTTATTTTTCGTCCCGAATCTCATCCCGACTTGTGGGGGAATCATAGTCTCCATCATCCTTTATTCAGTGGGACACTGCTCTAATAATGATGATCATCACACTTTTATTTACTTACAACTCAATATGAAGGACTGCCATGAAGATATGACTCTATATGAATGGCCCTGGCAGTGTGCCAGGATGTGCAATGATCTAGCATGACATGTATCAAAAACATGATGAACAGTGGCTTTGCCACAAATACTATGTCAGCTCTATATGATCATGCAAAGCATTATGATGATGAACGAACTAGTCATGTGAAGTGACGATGGAATTTCCATGGCGATATATCTCGGAATGGCTATGGAAATGCCATAATAGGTAGGTATGGTGACTATTTTGAGGAATATATAATGAGGCTTATGTGCAACAGAGCGTATCATGTCACGGGGTTTGGATGCACCGGGGAAAGTTGCACCGTCCCCCAAGGTGAGAATGGGCTATGCATGGTACTGAAGAGGCTAGCAAATATGACAGGGTGAGAATATGTATGTCCATGGTGTCACATCAGTCATAAAGAAATCACATAGTTATTGCAAAGTTTTATTAGTTTTATCACAAATCAAAGTACTCCTCGCATGCCCCAAGGGAGGAGGTTGGTAGGAGTTGACCATCCCGCGTCCCCGACTCGAAACAACACTAGGATTTCAACGAGGAATAAAAATGCTCACACATGATCACCATGCCTCTTTAATTTTTAGATGAATAAAAAGTTAACACCTCTTAATCTTGACACTTCTACGAATCAAAAATTGCGGACTCACACCCTTTTCATAGTACCACATCAATGCCATTAATCCACAACTTCTCTATATGTGCTACATGATGGTTTTGATTATCATTTATGGAATACCTAATTTTTTTAGACTATTCTTATGACCGATGCAAATTACCGTCACTATTTATTCAGCTCTCAGAAAATATAAGTGAAGAACGAGAGCATATTATTTCTATATAATCTACATGCCACCGTGATCAAAAAGATTTAAGTGAAGTACTAGAGCAACTGCCAAGCTCAAAAGATATAAGTGAAGCACATAGAGTATTCTAGCAAACTATTATGGAGGTGTGTCTCTCTCAATAGGTGTGACCATAAAATGATGATTTTCACAAACTGAAAGTAAAAGTAAACAAAAGCAAACAATGCTCCAAGCAAAACACATATCATGTGATGAATAAAAATATAGCTCCAAGTGACATACCGATGGATTGAGATGAAAGAGGGGATGCGTTCCGGGGCATTCCCAAGCTTAGACGCTCGAGTCTACTTAGAATTCTACTTGGGGTGCCTTGGTCATCCCCAAGCTTAGGCTCTTGCTACTCCTTATTCCGTGGTCCTTCGTGATCATACCCAAAACTTGAAAACTTCAATCACACTAAACTCAACAAAACTTCGTGAGATCCGTTAGTATAAGCAACATATAACATACTTTAGGTTCTATGATAAACTTATTCTTAATTATTTTTTTCATAATAGGTAATGTATTACAATTTCTCCATGGCTTATACCCCCCTATATAATCCATAGCATAATCAAAACAAGCAAACTATGCAAGCAAAACATAATTTGTTTAAAACAGAACAGTCTGTAACAATCTATAAAGAGCCCATACTCTTGTAACTCTAAAAATTATGAAAAAAATAGGACAACGTAAATAATTTGTATAAAAATACCGTGTAAATATTTCAGATCCTTATCACGCTCCAGTAAAAAATGAAAATTCCTGTACCGGAGTCGAAGTTTCTGTTATGTTTCAGCATCGTTTCTATTCATCTTGTGAGTCAACCCAAAGGCTTTACTTCGCAAAAAAACTAATTAAAACATAAAAACATAATCATTACAGAGTCAAAAATCATGTTATCACAAAATAATAGAAAGGGAAAAAATAAAGATACATATTGGGTTGCCTCCCAACAAACACTATTGTTTTATGCCCCTAGCTAGGCATAATGCATAGTTTCAAGTGTTGTCATCTTTGACTCTCAACCCATAGGTAGCTATCATGATTGATTAATAAGGTGATTTAATTCTCTTCCTAGTGAAGTGTTCCATCCCTTTCTTTAATGGGAATTGGAATCTTATGTTTCCCTCTTTCATATCAATAATTGCCCCTATAGTTCATAAGAATGGCCTTCCAAATATTATGGGACAAGAAGGATTACAATAAATATCAACCATAATGAAATCTAAGGGCACATAATTTTTATTTTCAATAATAATCAGATCATTAATTCTACTTAAAGGTTTCTTGATGGTACAATCCGCAATATGCAAATTTAGGGAACACTCTTCAATATTAGTGAGACCAAGCACATCGCACAAAGTTTTAGGTATGGTTGAAACACTAGCACCAAGGTCACACAAAACATTGCATTCATATTTATTTTTATAGTAGGTTACCACTCATCATGCAATTTTCTAGGAATAGAAACTTCAAGCTCAAGTTTCTCATCATAAGCTTTTATCATAACTTCTAGTGTTAGGTAAAAGCTTTGTTTTGTCCATAAGCATTGGGTGAGCTAATAATGAATTGTAGAAAGGAAATACATTCTACCAAAGAGCATTTATCATAATTAAAGTCCTTGTAATCCAAGATAGTGGGCACATCACTAGTTAAAGTTTTGACCTCTCCAAACCCATGTTTTTAGTTTTAGCATTAAAATCATCACCCTCCAAGCAAACAGGACGCTACTCAACTAAAGTTGACTCATCTCCTGTACCTTTATCATTCATATTCATATAAGTAAACACATATTCAATAGGAGAAATACCAATCATTTTAAGATCTTCATCATGATTCTGGTAAAAATCGGGTGGAAGAGCTTTTTCTAAGAATTCTCGCTTAGCTCTCAACTTAGTGGTCCTCTCCTTTTTTTCATTAATAGATAATTGTATATGTTTAATAGTCTCATTAATTCTTGGGTGGAAAACACTTATTTTTAAGAGTTTCAACATCAAGACTAATTCTATCCATGCTTTTAGCCAAAATATCAATCACATAAAACTTTCCTTCTACCGTAGTGTTGAAAACCTTTTGAGAATTAATAAATTCTTTAATTGTGTTCTAAAGATCATAATATATCCTATTAGAATTTGTATAAGAAGTTCCATAAGAAATACCATAAGAATTTCCATAGTTATTAGAGGAATTATCGGGATACGGTCTAGCATTGAAATTTCCTCTATAAGCATTGTTATTGAAATTATTTTGCAGATGAAGTTCACATCAATAGAATCATTATTTTGTTCAAGCAAAGTAGACAAGGGCATATCATTGGGATCAACATTAGTATTTTTATTAGCGACCATATTCATAAGAGCATCCACTTTTCCACTCAAAGTAGCGATTTCTTCGACAAAATTTACCTTCTTACCAGTTAGAGCTCTTTCGGTAAGCCATTGAGAATAATTTGTCATAATGTTGTCCAGAAGTTTTTTGGCCTCTCCTAAGGTCACATCCATAAAGGTACCACCTACGGCAGAATCTAGAAGATTTCTAGATACAAAGTTTAGTCCAACATAGAAATTTTGGATAATAATCCACAAATCTAAGCCATGAGTTTGGCAAGTTCTTATCATCAATTTCATTCTCTCCCAAGCTTGTGCTACATGCTCTTGATCTTTATGTTTAAAATTCATTATTTGAATTCTAAGGGAGATGATCTTAGCAGGAGGAAAATACTTGGCAATAAAAGCATCTTTACACTTATCCCATGCTCCAATACTATTAGGAGGTAAAGATGAAAACCAAGCTTTAGCTTTATCTCTTAGCAAAAAAGGAAATAATTTTAACTTTACAATATCATTATACATATCCTTTTTCTTTAGCATATCACATAATTCAACAAAGGTATTGAGATGTGATGCGGGATCCTCATTAGGACTTCCCGAAAATTGATCTTTCATGACAAGATTTAGCAATGCAACATTAATATCAAATGCCTCCGCACTAGTGGCGGGTTTTATAGGAGTACTAATAAAATCATCATTATTAGTATTTGAGAAATCACACAACTTAGTAGTATCTTGAGACATGGTGACCGGACAAGCAAAGCAACAAGCAAGACAAGTAAACTAGCAAGTAAAGCAACTAGAAATAAACTAGTAACTAGCAAAGATAAATATTTTCGTATTTTTCATTTTTATGAGACAAAATAAATATAAAAACAAATAAAAAGAAGAACAAGCGAATAAAATTTTGTGCGGAGTTACTTGATAGTTGGTGATGGTATTCCCCAGCAACGACGCCAGAAATCCTTCCTGATACTCATGATCTGTGTTGGGTTTTCCATGAAGAGGAATGGGTTATCGCAGCACAAAGTGGGTAATTATTTTCCTATGTTATGAAACCATGGTTTATCGAACCAATAGGAATACCGACCCTGAACCGTGTTCAGCGGCTGCACACAAAAGAACAAACAACTTGCACCCATCGCCGGCAAGCGGGTTGTCAATCCCCTCGATCTCGTTATTTGTAAGCAAGTGAGTTGTGTAGATAATTATAAATTGCAAGATAAAATAAAATAAATAAATAAAAACAAGGTAATGATAGCATTTGTGAATATATAAGTGAATAGACCTGGGGGCCGTAGAGTTTTCTAGTGGCATCTCTCATAGAAATAGCATACAGTGGGTAAACAATTTTTTGTTGGGCAATTGATAGAAAAGCGAATAATTATGTGATTTTCACGGCAATGATCATGTGTATATAGGCATCACGTCCATAAGCAAATAGGTCGACTCCTGCCTGCACCTATTACTATTACACCACCCATCGACCGCTATCCAACATTGATCTAGAGTATTAAGTAAAACAGAGTAATGCTTGGAGAACATTGACATGATGTAGACAAAGTAAACTCAATCAATATGAATAAACCCCATTGTTTTATCCTTAGTAGCAGCAACACCAAGACGCAACTTGTCCCCTTCTATCACTGGGATACAGAAACTCGCCAGGTTGAACCTACTACAATGCACCACTCCCACCAAAGAAATATCAATCTAGTTGGCCCTACTATCTCAATAGATCGGAGAGCATTAAGAAGCTATGATGATCATGCAAATAAGAATCTTAGTATTTAGGGTTTGACTCAAATACTTTTCATGAATAATCTGAACATAAACTCACAATTCATCGGATCCCAACAAACACACCATACAAAGGGATTACATAGGATAGATCAAGGCAAAGATGCGATGAACATTGTATTGAAGATAGAGAGAGAGATTGCCATCTAGGTACTACCTACGGACCCGTAGGTCTGTGGTGAACTATTCACACATCATGGTGAGGACAGGAAGGTTGATGAAGAGGCCCTCCATGATCGATCTCCCCTCCGGCAGGGTGACGAAATGGAGGTGTACATGGCCTCCCGTCGGAACAGAGACTTGCGGCGATGGAAAAAGTGTTTCGGGAGTGCTTTTGAAGTTTTTAGGGTAAAAGAGAATTTATAGGCCAGAGAGGGGCATCGGGAGGCGCCCGAGGGGGGCACAAGCCATCAGGACACGCCCCCTGGTGGCATGCCCTGTTGGCTTGTGGCCCCTTCGTGTCTTCTCCGGCCTCCTTCCGAAGCTTCCATGTCTTCTTTTGGCCCAGAAAAAATCATCAAAAAGTTTCATGACAATTGGACTTCGTTTGGTACTGTAAACCTGAAAAGTAAAAAACATGTGCAAAACAGCAACTGGCAATGGCACTGGATCAATAGGTTAGTGCTAAAAAATATTATAAATTGGTAAATAAATACCCCAAAAGTATTCTAGTGATAATATATTAGCATGGAACAATAAAAAAATATAGATACATTGGAGACATATCGCTCAACTAACATGAATATTTTTACACTATTTACCGGGGATGAGATTTGTTTTAACCCACTAGTGGGTATGCTTCCAGTGAACTCGACCTTTCACAAGAAGTTCTTGGTAACTTCTTTCCTTGCGGTGGGCCTGGCCGAGGGGGGACATGTCAATTATCTATCTGGGATCACATTTTGTTAGGTTTGTTTTGGATGTACAATGCAATTTTGGTAGTCATTTTTTCATTTCACTTGGAAAATGCAATCAGATGTTTGGGTGCTATAAGTGATCGAGGGGTGGTAACTCATATTACAAGGGGAAGCTGAATACATATGTTAGGTAAGCTTAAATAAAGCGGATAAGGGCGTATCCAACGGCAACCCGCAAATTTCCTCCCACATCCATCTGTAGACAGGGGGGACCAGTCCACGGACACGGATGCGGAAGGGCGACATCCAACCATACTCATACATCCGTCCAACAACTCAAACGAACCGGAGGAAATTCATGCAAATACGACAGAATTCATACAAACATGGTGAATTTCATTACATTTTGGACATATTTTAACTAAAAAACTAAGACTATGTGCACGTACGATCACGCGAAGCTCTACTCAGATGACACGGATACACTGCACTGGTGTACGGCCGGCCGGACAAATCCCTTTGTCTTCCCCATGTCTGGCAGCCCGTTCAACGGACTGCCGGGAGCCCTGTAGGCATATGCTTCAGCGAAAGGACGCATCGCTTCCCCGCCGCTCGTTGGAGTGGAAACCCCGCCTGATGCTTCAGTGGGAGGGGAAGTGGGCACCTCTGCTTCCGTGCAGCCTATACGGGGTCGACGAAGGTCCTCGCAAGAGAAGAATAGGGAACGACGACGGCTGCATGCTGGCGTCTCCCCAGTGACGGCCCTTCCGTCTTCTACTTTTCCTCGATGATGGCAGAGGGCGTGAACGCGTTGGGCACGGACTCACCGTTCTCCACGCAGCTAGCTTCTTTCTCTGCCTGCATGGCGCGGTCGCATGCAACAAGAGGCGTGGTTGCCGTCATGCTCCTCACCGTGCCGGCATGCAACAACTCGCCACTCCTCATTGAGTTGGCTTGAAGCAGCGAGTTGCTGAACCACGCGCCGGCTTGGGGCGGCAACTGGCTCCGTCCGGCTAGGCGAGGAAGGCAAGAGAGGTGGAGCTGCCTCGCTGCCTCGCTCGTGCTCGTATCCGGCGGGCTCGACGGGCCACCCGCTCGGCCTGTATGCGGAAAACTGCTCTTCGGTGGCCATGGAAAGAGTGGAGAAAATAATGAAGGAGGAGATGGGGAGCGGCGGAGGAATGCCATTCTTGGCCGACGTCTGGCCTCGTTTAAATAGAGGACAAATGGGAGGAGCTCGGCCGGCGCTGAGTTTAATGCCGGTCCGTTCATGAATTGACGTGTGGCCGAAGTAGATTTCTCAGCTTACTCGCCGATTTAATACAGACGTTTCAATACGATGAGAATACGTGTTCAGTCGGACGTGCAGCGGACAGCATCCTTGATCGACGGGCCGCTTCAATGCCGGAGGCAATGAGAAATGAAAGGTCGCGTCCGCTCAAAGCCTAAGCTGATTTTTGTGCTCGAACGGCGCGGGTGGGCATATGGAGAGAGTAGGGGATGACCTTGAGATACCCTAAGCCCGGGACGTTCCATCAACCCCTTGATCTGTCGCCGTGCGGTCAATGTTGGCATCGAACCGATTCCAGCAAAGATTTGATCTGGGAAAGTAAATCTGACGCGAACAAGTGCGCCATTACACCCATTCGTGGTCGAGTTTTACCCCTGCTGTCTTGGCCCTTTTTGACCCGTCCATGTCAGGACCAGATGCGCAATCAAACTATTATCGAAAGTGACGATCTCTGTCCTCCTCAGCATGCATGGCATTGGCACAGGAAGGAGATATACGCTTGTCAGTGGAGAACCCTAACTGCCAAAAAGCCGAGACGGAAAAGGCACGGGCATGTGATTCTGCTTTTCCGCGGGGTTATTTAAACAAATAAACCGAAAGCAAATTCTGCCGGGCAGGCAGGCAATTGGTGCTTAGAAAAACTGTTGAATTCGCAGAACCGATTCCGTCTATAGCTAGCACTATTTTGCTGCCGAATCCAACTTACCCGTTTCTGCACACTTGCAGGCCAGCGAATTTGTAGCTAACCCACTTCCATTTCCCACTCCTGTCCGATCTCCTCTACAATCTAGTCTACATTTGTTAATGTTGACAAACCACTTTGTGTGCAATACAAAATGAATTGTTAAGGCCTTTTGTGTTGGTGACGGCCATCCCACTTGTGAGATCAAAATATGTGTATACGGATTTCTAGGCCATGTAAGACAGCACTCAATAGTCTCCGGCCACTATTTGGAGGTGTTCTTGTTAGAATATCTCCCAAGTGCTGGCCGTTTGTTGTGGCATTCATCTGCCAAAAGCCGGGCGTGAAGCCTTTTGTGCATCCGAGAATATCTTTCGACCTACTAATGATCACTGGAGAATGTGGCTCTTGATCGAGGCAAACAAGAAAAGCTCCCCAAAGCCATATAATCAGCTGCACATACATGCTTATAAGATATTAGCATCATGCCAGCTTGGTAAGCACATGCCATTATGAACTTGTCGTCGTCTTATAGGCTCGTAGCATATATTTATATCTCTTACGTAGGTACATAGACATAAGATCACACTAACGCCCGTCTAATGATTGATTCACATTGAGATTAAAGAATTTCTAAATCCCTCGGTTGAGATTTCTTAGGTCACAGAGCAAAATCCTCGATATCACTATATCAGGCATTATTGTGGACCGAAGGCAGGTTTGTATATTTATCATTATTTAAATTGCGTTAGCCGGATGTTTTAGGAGTCACGGACGCTCGGATCCCTCTCGCGGGCGGGCCGGGCGTAACCCTAGGCGTCGCCGCCCGCTCCCTTCCCCACCTTCTCCTCCCCTTGCCACCGTCAGAGGGCGCCGCCGTCTGGCGGCGTCGGTGGCGGGGCCCCTATTCCCTCCTCCTCTGGTGGTTGCGAAGCGAGACGCGACGAGCGGGCGGGGAGCGCGGCAGCGCTTCATGCGGCCGGGCTTTAGACGCGGCGGCGCGATGGTGCTGCGGCGGCTGCATGGCGGAGCTGGTGGGGTGGGCCTGTGCGACGCCATGGCGGGGCTGGCTGGGCCGGGCCCGTCAGATCTGGCGACGGGCGCCGCGGGCTACGGCGGCGTGGTCGGGGCTCCCCGTCTAGCTTGGCTGGCTGGCCTCCGGTGAGGTGGGCGTGGGCGGCTGCGGAGGTGCGCGCGGGCGATTCCAGCGGCGCGGGCAGTGGCTGGGGGTCGGCTTCGGTCCCCTGCGGCTGCAGTGTGTCATCCCGTCGTGGGCGTGTGACGGCGGTGAGGCTAGGCCGGTGGTGGTCCGACTGCCCGGTGGAGGTGGCCGGCGGTGCTCGTGGTGGCGGTGCCTCCACTTGGCGGCGGGGTGGTGCTGGTGGTTGTGGGTGGCCGGTTGCGCGCCCTCGTCCTAGATCTGGGCCCTACGGGCCCCCTCTGGGTCTTAGCGGGCCGGTTCCAACGCTACCTCACTGCCTTCTGTGCAGGGAAGAGGAGGAGCGGCTTGGTTAGGGGGCGGTGACGTCGACGACGTGCTGATACGTCTCGAACGTATCTATAATTTTTGATTGTTCCATGCTATTATATTATCTGTTTTGGATGCTTTATATGCATTAATATGCTATTTTATATTATTTTTGGGACTAACTTATTAATCTAGAGCCTAGTGTCACTTTCTGTTTTTTCCTTGTTTTTGAATTTCGCAAATAAGAAATATTAAACGGAGTCGAAACAAAATAAAACCTCCGAAATGATTTTTTCTGGAAAATATGGAAGCCACAAGATTTGAGAAGCAAGGCAGAGGAGCTGCCATGGGGCCACAAGCCCGCTTGCCGCGGCCAAGGGGTACCCCGCGCTGGGCAGGCTTGTGGGCCCCTGGCAACTCCCCTAACCCTAATCTTCGGCCTATAAATACCCAAATATTCCATCATTATCAAAACGAGCCATGAAAACACTTTTCCGCCGCCAGAAGCCTCCGTTCCCGAGAGATCCAATCTTGGAGCCTTTTCCGGTAACCTGATGGAGGAGGATTCGATCACGGAGGGCATCTACATCAACTCCATTGCCCCTCCGATGATGCGTGAGTAGTCCACCACAGACCTACGGGTCCATAGCTAGTAGCTAGATGGCTTCTACTCTCTCTTTGCTTCTCAATACCATGTTCTTCATGATCTTCATGGAGATCTATCCGATGTAATACTCTTTTACGGTGTGTTTGTCGAGATCCAATGAATTGTGGGTTTATGTTCAGTTTATCCATGAATATTATTTGAGTCTTTCCTGAATTCTTATATGCATAATTTCATATCTTTGCAACTCTCTTCGAGTTATTGGTTTGGTTTGGCCAACTAGATTGGTAATTCTTGCAATAGGAGAAATGCTTAGTTTTGGGTTCAATCTTGCGGTGTCCTCACCCAGTGACATAGTAGGGGTAGCGAGGCACGTATTGTATTGTTGCCATCAAGGGTAAAAAGATGGGGTTTTCATCATATTGCTTGAGTTTATCCCTCTACATCATGTCATCTTGCTTAATGCGTTACTCTGTTCTTCACGAACTTAATACTCTAGATGTAGTCAGGAGTCGGTCGATGTGTGGAGTAATAGTAGTAGATGCAGAATCGTTTCAGTCTACTTGTCACGGACGTGATGCCTATATGCATAATCATTGCCTTGGATATCTTCATAATTATTCGCTTTTCTACCAATTGCTCGACAGTAATTTGTTCACCCATCGTAATACTTGCCATCATGAGAGAAGCCATCTAGTGAAACCTATGGGCCCCGGGTCTATTTTCCATATTATATTTTCAGATCTAAAACAAAAAACACCAAAAATACTTGCTGCATTGTTTTTAATTTTAGTTTTATTTTCCGTTAAAGCATCATATTATATCTATCTCTACTAGATCTCATCCTTGCAAATAACAGTGAAGGGATTGATAACCCCTTTATAACGTTGGGTGCAAGAGTTTGATTCCTTGTGCAGGTATATCTATTGGTGGCTCGCTTGTATCTCCTACTGGATTGATACATTGGTTCTCAAAAACTGAGGGAGATACTTATCTACTTTGTTGCATCAAACCGTTCCTCTTCACCGGAAACCAACGCATGCTCGAGAAGTAGCAAGAAGGATTTCTGGCGCCGTTGCCGGGGAGATACATAGCAAGTCAAGGATACCAAGTACCCATCAAAAACTCATCTCTTGCATTTACATTATTTGCCATTTGCCTCTCGTTTTCCTCTCCCCCACTTCTAAAACTATTTTCAAAAAGATTTGCCTTTTTATCCGCCCTTCTTTCGTTCGCCTTTTTGTTGCTATGTTTGCTTGTGTTGCCATGTGCCTTCTATTTGTTTGCATCTTCGCTTGCTAAAAATTTATTGTTATGGATCCTCATCCAATTGCTAATATTTTCAAAAGACCAAATTATGATGAACCAATTGCTAGTGAGTTTAGTGCACTTGATTATCTCTATGAAGTTTTTTTTGAAAATCATGAATCTGAAAATTTTGATGAAGTGTTGAAAGAAGATTATAAAGTGATCCATGATATCTCCTTGAATGAAAAGCATGATTGCCATGTTGTTAGTATGAATTCTCTGAATATCCATGATGCTAATGTTATGCGAAACCACAAGCTTGGGGATGCTATGCTTGATGAAGATGATATTTTTTGTTCCCTAAGTTTTGGTGATGACACGTATGCTATAATTGATCATGAAAATAATGCTTTGTGTGATAGTTATATGTTAGGGAACGTTGCATGGGAAACAAAAAATTTCCTATGCGCACGCAACATCTATCCATGGTGATGAACATCTACGAGAGGGAGAGTGGATCTACATACCCTTGTAGATCGCTAAGCGGGAAGCGTTAAGAAATGCAGTTGGTTTAGTCGAACGTCTTCGCGATCCAAATCTCTGAGCATCCCGCAATCTCATCACGATCTGTCCCGCGATCCAATCACGATCCGTCCCGCGAACTCATCACGATCCATCCCGCGATCTCATCACGATTCGTCTCGCAATCTTGATCACGGTCCTTCCGGTCTAGCACCGAACGGACGACACCTCCGCGTTTAGCACACGTACAACTCGATGACGATCTCCGCCTTCTTGATCCAGCAAGAGGGAGCATTGAGGTAGATGAGTTCTCCGGCAGCGCAACGGCTTTGCGGCGATGGTGGTGGAGCTATTCCAGCAGGGCTTCGCCTAAGCACCGCTGGAAACCGATCTAGAGGAAAAACTACGATCTAGAGGAGAGGTAGCACGTGGCTATTAGGGTTAGCTCTTCCCTCTAAATCCTCTAGTATATATAGGACGGAGGTAGGGGAGCAGGCAGCCTCAAACCCTCAAGATCTGGCCGAAATTGGAGGTGGAGGAGTCCTACTCGAACCCTTTTAGGAGTAGGATTCCTGCTTTCCACTTGGAAACTCTTTCCACCTCTCCACCTTTGGATTTTTTTCCTTCTCAAACCACTCCAACCGCATGGGCCCTTAGAGGAGGCTTCGTCCAGCCAACCAGGGGCTGGTTTACCTCCTCCCACAGCCCATGTAGCCTCTTGGGTCGAAATACTTCTCCCGATGGTCCCCCGATACACTACCGGCACTCCTGGTACACTACCGATGAGCCCGAAACTTTTCCGGCGACCAAAACAGGACTTCCTATATATCAATATTTACCTCCGGACCATTCCGGAGCTCCTCGTGACGTCCGGATCTCATCTGGGACTCGGAACAACCTTCGGTCACCACCATACATAACTCGATACTACCGAAACATCACCGAACCTAAAGTGTGCAGACCCTGCGGGTTCGAGAACTATGTAGACATGACCGAGACACCTCTACGGTCAATAACCAATAGCGGGACCTGGATGCCCATATTGATTCCTTCATATTCTACGAAGAAATTTATCGGTCGAACCTCTATGTCAAGGATTCAGTTAATCCCGTATGATGTTCCCTTTTTTCTTCGTTGGTATCTCCATACGTAGTTCAACCTCGTTACGGGCAAGTCTCTTTACTCGTTCCATAATACAAGATCCCGTGTCTAACACTTAGTCACATTGCTTGCAAGGCTTATTGTGATGTTGTATTACCGAGTGGGCCCTGAGATACCTCTCCGTCACACGGAGTAACAAATCCCAGTCTTGATCCATGCCAACCCAGCAGACACCCTCGAAGATACCTATAGAGCACCTTTATAGTCACCCAGTTACGTTGCGACGTTTGATACACACAAGGTACTCCTCCGGTGTCAGTGAGTTGCATGATCTCATGGTCCTAGAAAAAAATAATTGACATGCAGAAAACAGTAGCAATAAACTGACACGATCATATGCTACGTTTGTAGTTTGGGTCTTGTCCATCACATCATTCTCCTAATGACGTGATCCCGTTATAAAATGACATCTCATGTCCATGACTAGGAAACCATAGCCATCTTTGATCAACGAGCTAGTCTATTAGAGGCATACTAGGGACATGGTGTTGTCTATGTATCCACACATGTATCTGAGTTTCCGATCAACACAATTATAGCATGGATAATAAACGATTATCATGAATAAGGAAATATGATAATAACCAATTTATTATTGCCTCTAGGGCATATTTCCAATAGTCTTCCACTTGCACTAGAGTCAATAATCTAGTTCACATCACCATGTGATTCGCATTGTTATGAATCTAACACCCAATGAGTTCTGGGGCTCGATCATGCTTTGCATGTGAGAGAGGTCTTATAGTCAACGGGTCTGCGGCATTTAGATCTGTGTGTACTTTGCAAATCTCTATGTCAAATTGTAAACACTGCTACCACACTCCACTTGGAGCTATTCCAAATGGCTGCTCTGCTATACGTATCCGGATTGCTACTAAGAGTCATCCAGATTGGTGCCAAAGCTTGCATCGACATAACTCTTTACGACGAACTCTTTCTTACCTCCATAATTGAGAAACATTTCCTTAGTCTGTTAGTTACTAAGGATGATCTTCACCATTGTCCAGTGATCCACTCCTGGATCACTCTTGTACCCCTTGACGGACTAATGGCAAGGCACACACAGGTGCGGCACACAACATGGCATACTATACAGAGCCTATGGCTAAGGCATAGGGGACGACATTCGTCCTTTCTCTTTCTTCTGCGGTGGTCGAGCTTTGAGTCTCACTCAAATTCACACCTTACAAAGCAGGCGAGAACACTTCTCTCTGACTAATCCATTTTGAACTCTTTCAAAATCTTGTCAAGGTATGTACTAATTCAAAGTCTCATCAAGCATCTTGATCTATCTCCATAGATATTGATGCTAAACAATTAGGTAGCTTTATCCAGGTCTTCCTTTGAAAAACTCCTTTCAAACAACCCTTTATGCTTTCCAGAAATTCTACATCATTTCCGATCAACAATATGTCAACCACATATGCTTATCAGAAACTCTATAGTGATCCCACTCACTTTATTGTAAATAAAAGTTTCTCATAAACTTTGTATAGACTTGAAAACTTTGATCACCTCATCAAAGTGTATATTCCAACTCCGAGATGCTTGCTTCAGTCCGTAGAAGGATCACTGAAGCTTGCTCACCTTTTAGCATCCTTAGGACTGACAACACCTTCTGGTTGTATCACATACAACTTTTCCTCAAGTAAACTGTTAAGGAAACGATGTTTTGTCATCCATCTACCAGATTTCATAATTGAAAAATGCAGCAACTGCTAACATACTTCCAAGCGACTTTAGCATCACTACGAGTGAGAAAGTCTCATCGCAGTTAACTCTTTGAACTTGTCGGAAACTTCTTTGTGACAAGTCGAGCTTTATAAATGGTGACATTTACCATCAGCGTATGTCTTCATCTCAAAGGTCCATTTGTACTCGACGACCTGCTGTCCAACGAGCAAGTCTACCAAAAGTCTATACTTGGTTTTCATACATGGATCCTTTCTCGGATTTCATGGCCTCTAACCATTTGTCGGAATCCGGGCCCATCATCGCTTCTCCATATCTCGTAGGTTCATCCTTGTCCAACAACATGACCTCCAAGACAAGGTTGTCGTACCACTCAGGAGCAGTACACATCCTTGTCGACCTACGAGGTTCGATAGTAACTTGATCCGAAGCTTCATGATCATCATCATTTACTTCCCCTTCAACTGACGTAGGTTCCACAGAAACATTTTCTGCGCTGCGCTACTCTCTGGTTGAAACAAAGGTTCAACAACCTCATCAAGTTCTATCTTCCTCCCACTCAATTCTTTCGAGAGAAACTTTTTCTCGGGAAAGGACCCATTTTAGCAATAAACACTTTATGCTTGGATATGAGATAGAAGGTTCACCCAACTGTTCTTAGGGTAATCTATGAAGATGCATTTGTCCGCTTTGGGTTTGAGCTCATTAGGTGAAAACATTTTTCCACACAAGTGTCCCAGCCCCAAACATTAAGAAATGACAGCTTAGATTTCTATCAAACCATAATTCATACGGTATCATCTCAACAGATTTATATGGTGCCCTATTTAAAGTGAATGTAGTTGTCTCTAATGCATAACCCCAAAACGATAGTGGTAGAAAGATAAGAGGCATCATAGTATGCACCACACCCAATAGAGTACGACTAGGACGTTCGAACACACCATCACACTATGGTGTTCCAGGTGGCGTGAGTTGTGAAACAACTTTCACATTGTCTAAAGTTGTATGCCAAACTCGTAACTCAGATATTCACCTCCACGATCATATCGCAGACATTTTTATCTTGTTGTCATGATGATCTTAAACTTCACTCTGAATTTGCTTGAACTTTTCAAACGATTCAGACTTGTGTTTCATTAAGTAAACATACACTATATCTACTCAAATTATCAATGAAGGTAAGAAAATAACGATATACACCGCACACTACAAGACTCATTGGATTGCATACATCACCATGTATCATTTCCAATAAATCACTTGCCCGCTCCATCAATCTGGAAAACGGGATCCTTAGTCATCTTGCCCAAGAGGCATGGTTCGCATGTCTCAACCAATTCGAAATCGAATGAGTCCAAAGATCCATCAACATGGAGTTTCTTCATGCGCTTTATACCAATATGAAATTTAGCGGCAGTGCCACAAGTATGTGGTACTATCATTATTAACTTTATATCTTCTGGCATCAATGTTATGAACATGTGTATTACTATGATCAAGATTCAACAAACCATTCTCACTGGGTGCATGACCATTGAAGGTATTATTCATGTAAACAGAATAACAATTATTCTCTAACTTAAATGAATAACCGTGTTGCAATAAACACGATCTAATCACGTTCATGCTCAACGCAAAACACCAAATAACACTTATTTAGGTTCGTCACTAATCCCGAAGGTAGAGAGAGCGTGCGATGTTGATCACATCAACCTTGGAAACATTTCCAACACACATCGTCACCTCACCCTTATCTAGTCTCCATTCATTCCGTAGCTTTTACTTCGAGTTACTAACATTTAGCAACCGAACCAGTATCCAATACCCAGGTGCTATTAGGAGTACTAGCAAGGTACACATCAATAACACGTATATCAAATATACTTCTGTCGACGTTGCCAGCCTTCTTATCTACCAAGTATCTAGGGTTGTTTCGCTTCAGCGACCGCTCTCCTCACAATAGAAGCACTTAGTCTCGGGTTTGGGTTCTACTTTGGGTTGCTTCATTGGAGCAGCAACTGACTTGCCATCCGTGAAGTTTTCCTCCTTGCCCTTGCCCTTCTGGAAACTAGTGGTTTTACTAACCATCAACACTTGATGCTCCTTCTTGATTTCTACCTTCACGATGTCAAACATCGCGAACAGCTCAGGGATCATCATTTCCATCCTTGGCATAATTGTAGTTCATCACGAAGTTCTAGTAGCTTAGTGATAGTGACTCAGAGAACTGTATCAATCAGTATCTTATCTGGAACATCAACTCCCACTCGATTCAAGCGATTGTAGCACCCAGACAATCTGAGCACATGCTCAACGATTGAGATATTCTCCTTCATTTTGCAGGCAAAGATCTTGTTGGAGATCTCATATCTCACAACATGGGCACGAGCCTGAGATCCCAATTTCATCTCTTAGAACATCTCATATGTTCTGTGACGTTCAAAACGTTTTGGAGCCTCAATTCTAAGCCGTAATGTATGACGCACTAAACTATCAAGTAGTCATCGAAACGTGCCTGTTAGATGTTCACAACATCTACAGGCGACGCTAGAGGGGATGGCGCACCGAGTGGCGCATTAAGGACATAAGCCTTCTGTGCAGCAATGAGGACAATCCTCAGATCACGGACCCAGTCCGCAATATTGCTACCATCATCTTTCAACTCTATTTCTCTAGGAACATATAGAAATTCAAGGGAGCTACAGCGTGAGCTAGTAATCTACAACATAATTTTGCAAAGACACTACTGACTATGTTCATGATAATGAGTTCAATTAATCATATTACTTAAGAACTCCCACTCAAATTAACATCCCTACGGTCATTCAAGTGATACATGATCCAAATTCACCAACTCAAGTCCGATCATCACGTGAGTTGAGGTGGTTTCAATGGTGAACATCATCATGTTGATCATATCTACTATATGACTCATGTTCGACCTTTCGGTCTCTTGTGTTCCAAGGCCATGTCTGTACATGCTAGGCTCGTCAAGTTTAACCCGAGTGTTCTGGATGTGCAACACTGGCTTGCACCCGTTGTATGTGAACGTAGAGTCTATCACACCCGATCATCACATGGTGTCTCGACACGACGAACTTTCGCAATGGTGCACACTCGGGGAGAACACAATTTATCTTGAATTTAAGTGAGGGATCACCTTATAATGCTACCGTCGTCCTAAGCAAAACAAGGTGCATAAAAGGCTTAACATCACATGCAAATCATAAGTGACATGATATGGCCATGAACTTGTGCTTTTGATCTCCATCTTGAAAGCACCGGCATGATCTCCATCGTCACCGACAAGACACCATGATCTCCATCATATTGATCTCCATCAACGTGTCGCCATCGGGGCTGTCACACCCACCATGCTTATACTACTATTGCTACCATTTAGCGATAAAGTAAAGCATTACATAGCGCTTAATGATTGACACGCAGGTCATACAATAATTAAATACAACCCTATGGATCCTGCCGGTTGCCGTACTCATCGACATGCAAGTCGTGATATTCTATACAACACATGATCATCTCATACATCACATATATCTCATCATGTAATTGGCCATATCACATCACAACATACCCTGCAAAAACAAGTTAGACGTCCTCTAATTGTTGTTGCATGTTTTACGTGGCTGCCGAAACATACATAACTCGATACTACCGAAACATCACTGAACCTAAAGTGTGCAGACCCCGCGGGTTCGAGAACTATGTAGACATGACCAAGACACCTCTACGGTCAATAACCAATAGCGGGACCTAGATGCCCATATTGATTCCTACATATTCTAGGAAGAACTTTATCGGTCGAACCTCTATGTCAAGGATTCAGTTAATCCCGTTTGATGTTCCCTTTGTTCTTCGGTATGTTACTTGCCCGAGATTCGATCGTTGGTATCTCCATACCTAGTTCAACCTCGTTACCAGCAAGTCTCTTTACTCGTTCCATAATACAAGATCCCATGGCTAACACTTATTTACATTGCTTGCAAGGCTTATTGTGATGTTGTATTACCGAGTGGGTCCTGAGATACCTCTCCATCACACGGAGTAACAAATCCCAGTCTTGATCTATGCCAACCCAGCAGACACCCTCGGAGATACCTGTAGAGCACCTTTATAGTGACCCAGTTATGTTGCGACATTTGATACACACAAGGTACTCCTCCGGTGTCAGCGAGTTGCATGATCTCATGGTCATAGGAACAAATACTTGACATGCAGAAAACAGTAGCAATAAACTGACACGATCATATGCTACGTTTGTAGTTTGGGTCTTGTCCATCACATCATTCTCCTAATGACGTGATACCGTTATGAAATGACATATCATGTCCATGAATAGGAAACCATAGCCATCTTTGATCAATGAGCTAGTCTATTAGAGGCATACTAGGGACATGGTGTTGTCTATGTATCCACACATGTATCTGAGTTTCCGATCAACACAATTATAGCATGGATAATAAACGATTATCATGAACAAGGAAATATGATAATAACCAATTTATTATTGCCTCTAGGGCATATTTCCAACATTATATTTTGAGATTCTTTCATGATGCTACTGATATGAAGAGATACGTGTGTTAAAGTTTGTGATTCCCGTAGCATGCACGTATGGTGAACCACTATGTAACGAAGTCGGAGCATGACTTGTCTAATGATTGTCGACCTTTGTGTGAGGGTTAGGAGCACGTGATGGTTAACTCCTACCAACCTCTCCCCTAGGAGCATGCGTCTAATTCTTTGTTTGATGACTAATATACTTTTGCAATAAGTATGTGAGTTCTTTATGACTAATGTGAGTCCATGGATTATACACACTCTCACCCTTCCATCTTTGCTAGCCTCTATAGTACCGCGCAACTCTCGTTGGTACATCAAACCCTCCTTCCTCAAAACAGCCACCATATATTTCTCAAAACAGACACCATACCTACCTATTATGGCATTTCCATAGCCATTCCGAGATATATAGCCATGCAACTTCCACCACGTAGTTTTTCTATGACTTGCATCATCACTTCATATTGCATATAGACTTTTATCTTGTCATAGAATCGAGTTGTAATTTCTTTTTTCTTTGAATTATAAGTAAATAAAAGTGTGATGATTTTTTATTAAGAGAGCATTGTCCCATGAGAGAAAAGGATGATGGAGTCTATGACTCCCTCACAAGTTGGGACGAGTATCCGGACTTTACAAAAAATAAAAGAGGCCAGTGAAGCCCAAACAAAAAAAAGAGGCCAAAGATGCCCACCAAAATAAAAAAATGAGGGAAAGAGAGAAGGGACAATTGTTGCTATCTTTTTCCACACTTGTGCTTCAAAGTAGCACCATGATCTTCATGATAGAGAGTCTCCTATTTTGTCACTTTCATATAACTAGTGGATATTCATTTTGCATGACCACTTAGTTTTCTTTTTGAGCTTTCATACACTTATAGCTCTAAGTGCATTTGTTGCATGGCAATCCCTACTCACTCACATTCATATCTATTGATGTGCATCTCCATAGCCCGTTGATACGCCTAGTTGATGTGAGACTATCTTCTCCTTTTCCCTTGCACCCACACCATATTCTATTCCACCTATAATGCTATATCCATGGCTCACGCTCATGTATTGCGTGAGAGTTGAAAATCTTTGAGAACACCAAAAGTGTGAAACAATTTCTTGACTTCTTCATCGGGGTTGTGCATGATTTAGATACTTTGCGTGGGGAAGATGGAGCATAGCCAAACCATATGATTTTGTAGGGATAACTTTCTAAGGCCATGTTATTTTGAAAGGACATGACTACCTTGTTGGTGTGCTCGAAGTATTACTGTTTTTATGTCAATATTAGACTATTGTTTTGAATCTAACGGATCTGAATATTCATGCCACAATAAAGAATATTACATGGATAAATATGTTGGGTAGCATTCCACAACAAAAATTCTGTTTTTATCATTTACCTACTCGAGGACGAGCAGGAATTAAGCTTGGGGATGCTGATATGTCTCCAACGTATCTATAATTTTTGATTGTTCCATGCTATTATATTATCTGTTTTGGATGTTTTATATGCATTAATATGCTATTTTATATTATTTTTGGGACTAACCTATTAATCTAGAGCCTAGTGCCAGTTTTGTTTTTTCTTTGTTTTTGAGTTTCACAGATAAGGAATATTGAACGGAGTCCAAACGGAATAAAACCTCCGGAATGATTTTTTCTAGAAAATATGGAAGCCACGAGACTTGAGAACCAAGACAGGGGAGCTGCCACGGGGCCACTAGCCCGCTTGACGCGGCCAGGGGGTACCCCGTGCCGGGCTGGCTTGTGGGCCCCTGGCAACTCCCCTAACCCTAATCTTCGGCCTATAAATACCCAAATATTCCATCATTATCAGAATGAGCCACGAAAACACTTTTCCGCCGCCAGAAGCCTCCGTTCCTGAGAGATCCAATCTTGGAGCCTTTTCCGGTAATCTGCCGGAGGGGGATTCGATCATAGAGGGCATCTACATCAACTCCATTGCCCCTCCGATGATGCGTGAGTAGTTCACCATAGACCTATAGGTCCATAGCTAGTAGCTAGATGGCTTCTTCTCTCTCTTTGATTCTCAATACCATGTTCTTCATGGAGATTTATTCGATGTAATACTCTTTTGCGGTGTGTTTGTCGAGATCCGATGAATTGTGGGTTTACGTTCAGATTATCCATGAATATTATTTGAGTCTTTCCTGAATTCTTATATGCATGATTTCATATCTTTTCAAGTCTCTTCGAGTTATTGGTTTGGTTTGGCCAACTAGATTGGTAATTCTTGCAATAGGAGAAGTGCTTAGTTTTGGGTTCAATCTTGCGGTGTCCTCACCCAGTGACATAGTAGGGGTAGCGAAGCACGTATTTTATTGTTGCCATCAAGGGTAAAAGATGGGGTTTTCATCATATTGCTTGAGTTTATCCCTCTACATCATGTCATCTTGCTTAATGCATTACTCTGTTCTTCATGAACTTAATACTCTAGATGTAGTCAGGAGTCGGTCGATGTGTGGAGTAATAGTAGTAGATGCAGAATCGTTTCGGTCTACTTGTCACGGACGTGATGCCTATATGCATAATCATTGCCTTGGATATCTTCATAATTATTCACTTTTCTATCAATTGCTCGATAGTAATTTGTTCACCCATCGTAATACTTGCCATCATGAGAGAAGCCATCTAGTGAAACCTATGTCCCCCGGGTCTATTTTCCATATTATATTTTCAGCTCTAAAACCAAAAACACCAAAAATATTTGTTGCATTGTTTTTACTTTTAGTTTTACTTTCCGTTCAAGCATCCTATTATATCTATCTTTACTATATCTCATCCTTGCAAATAACCGTGAAGGGATTGACAACCCCTTTATAGTGTTGGGTGCAAGAGTTTGATCCCTTGTGTAGGTATATCTATTGGTGGCTCGCTTGTATCTCCTACTGAATTGATACCTTGGTTCTTAAAAACTGAGGGAAATACTTATCTACTTTGCTGCATCAAACCGTTCCTCTTCACGGGAAACCAACGCATGCTCGAGAAGTAGCACGTGCCTTCTGCAGCGTGAAGGCGGCAGCTTTACGGGCATTTTAAGTCCCGGCTGCCACGAGCCTGGTCTGCTCCTGCCATTGCGTCCGGTCGGTTACCGTCGTTGACGGTGAAGGTTGGGCCCTCCCGCGTGCCGACGGTGTTGCTACCCCTAGTCCCGGCTCTTCTTCTTCGTTGGGCAGGCCCTACTTCGTGGTGCTGTGGTGAGACGGCGTGTGAAGCTTCTAGTCCATCTTGGCGCAGGGAGGTTGACGGGTTGGTGGCGGACTCCGGAGCGCCAGAGGTGAAGGTTGGGATCGGGAGAAATCCCTGTCGGCTTGGCCGACACCGACGCGGTGGCACCTGAGGGTGCCGCCGGACCTTCTTGGGGGGGCGTTGGGGCTACCCCTCCGTTCTCCTCGTCAAGTACCGGGGGAAACCCTTTGCTGCAGTGCCGTCATCGTCGCATTCCTTCTTGGAGGTGTTGATGGGTACCGGCGCTTCGGAGTTTAGGAGCTTAGGGGAGGTCTTTGGTGGGCGCAACGGTCGCGGGGCTTCTCCGTTTTCGTTGATCCGGCGATTAGCGGCATTTTTTTCTTTTTTTTTTGCTTCTTTTTCATTTCTTTTGGGCATGCATGTGCTGTTTCCGTCCCAACACCTATCGTTGGTTGTATCGAATGGTTGCTTTGTAATACAAAGCGGGGGAAAACCCTTTCTCGGATAAATTGCGTTAGCCGGATCTTGAAATCGAGGAAGCCCTAGTACCAAATTGTATGCACTGGCCAATTTAAGCGAAAACTCAAATAGGTTGAAAAAATATATGTATATGATTACGAGCAATATATTTGAATACCCATTCCTTCCCAAACACCAAAGCTCAATGAGATTTACATGTGGGATTGATGAATGTCATGAATCATACTTAATGGACATCGACTAGTTCCCCCAAAGTCCAAACCAATAAAGGATGGCGGATAAAATAATTAGGCTTCAATGATACACGAGTGTTGTTGGGGAGCAGACGAGTTTCTTTATGTTATAGAAAGGGAAATGTTATGGGGGCAGGGATGCGGGCTAGTGTTTTTTTCGCGAGTGGACAAGGTGGGTTATTGTTTTTACCTCCAATCCAAATGGCCAGATGTCAGGGTGCTGATATGTATCACTTATAAAGATGACATATCGAGCACTTGCCATATCTTGATCGTTAGCCTGTGAGGTGGGTAAGCCCATTGACACAACACTGATCGCAAGCTCCCGTCACCAAGTACTCCTTCTATTTTTTTTGTCTGCATATAAATTTTGTCTGAAATCAAATTTTGTATGAAAAATATATTAACAGTCACAATGCAAAATCAATATCATTACACACCTCAAGAAATTAATTTGTATACTATATATTTAGTATTATAGATGTTGATATTTGAAAATTTAAATTTGGTCAAACTTTGCATAGTTTAACTTCAAACAAATTTTAATGGGGTGTAAAAAGAAATGGAGGAACTATGACTTCTGAATTTCTTCTCTTTCCCACTATGTACATTTTACAAATTGTTCGAGAACAAAAAATATGATCACGAACGTGAATAATGTTCTTGAATTCAAATGTTCTTGGCAAAATTCAATGATTTGAAAAATGTTCAGTTTTTTTTTCAAATACTCCCGTTTTTTCATGAATTGAGAAAAAAATCGGAAATTTGAAAAAGTGTTTACAAATTTTAAATATGTCCGTGCATTTTGTTTTCTTTGACCAAAAAATGTTCATGAATTCGCCATATGTTTGTGAGTTTAGAAAATGTTCAAGAATTTGAAGAAATAGTAGTGTTTTTTACAAAGAAAAACATTAATAAGAAGAGAAGGAAAAAATGGGGAAAAATGAAACAATAAATAAATGTGGAAGGTAAAACTAGAAATAAATCGTATTTTTTCAAGAAATGTAAATTAGATGAATTGAAAGTAGAAAAAAAAAGAACGCTCCCGCATATGGCCAGCGTGGTCACAAGTGGTACATTATTGTACCTTTTTTGGGGATATACTTCCTCTGTCCCATAATATAAGAGTGTTTTTGCTACTAGTGTATTTTATGGTCCTGGGTGTGGGGAACTCGTGTTTGTCATATTGTGTGATATACTGTCAAGCAAACGCATAGGGGAATCTGACTTTGGCCGGCCCAGTAGGGGAGTATACTGTAGCACGGGAATGAAAATGTAAAAAAGGAAAACGCATGAGAAATACTCTGAATCGAACCCTGTACCTCCTGCGCGCGACAATAGCGAACAGACCAAAGAAACTTTTGTGCATATACATAGTGCAGTCCTTTATAAATTATTTACTCGTACGAACATGTCGTAGCTGAGTAAAATGATACTGTAGAAATACTCTAGCTACTGCATTTTCCCAAAAACAATTCTAAAATTTCAAATATTTTTCTCAAATGGAAAATTTTATGAATTTGTGAACAAAATTTAAATAAGAGAAACAACTTTCAAAATACGTGAACAAAATTGGGAAAGAAGAAGATTTTTTCAAATTTGTGAACAATTTTTCAAAACAGCAACATTTTTTGAAACCCAGAACAATTTTGAAAAATGACAACATTTCTTAAAAACGCGAAAAATTATTTGAATTTATGAACAATTCTTGAAAACATGACAATTTTCTAAAAAATTACCATTTTCCGAACAGACGAACAATTTTTTAAGTTTCTGATTTTTTTTTTGAAACACGAACTTTCGAAACTAAAAAATATACATGAAATGTAAAATAGAAACTTAAAAGAAACTAAAAGACAGAAGCATGGTATTGTTGTCAAAACTAAATTTAAAAGTGTCATTTTCAATTATTATTTTGTAAACAAGAACATTTTTCGAATTTGTGAACAAAATTTTGAAATAAGGAATATATTTTGAATGTTTAGAACAAATTTGGGAATGGAGAAGAATTCTGAAAATCGCAAACAAATTTGAAGCGTAAACAATTTCTGACGTGAACAAAAATTATATGATAACACTTTTTGAATTTGTAAACAAGTTTTAAAAACAGGAACATCCTTTGGAATCCCGGTACTTATTTGAAAAGTTTGATAAATTCGAAGAAAAATACACTATATAATTTTAAAATATCGCTCCGAACATATTTTTTAAACAGGAACATTTTTTGAAATTCCTGATTTTTTTTCTAAAAGTGCAAAACTTTTTTAGTTATAACACGGCCATTTTAGAAAATATTGAACGTTTTTAAAAGCATGGACATTTTTTAAGTTTCCAAATGTTTTTCAAAACATGAACTCTTCTAAAAAGAAAACAAACAGGAAAAATTTAAAACCGTAAAAAAATTAACCAGCTATAGAAAAGAATAGGAGAAAACTAAACAGAAAAAAATAAAATGAAAAAAAATCTGGTTCAGAGAACCTTTCCAAAACCAGAAAAACCGACTGAAATTTTTCGAAGGTTCGCAAAACCAGAAACGCTTCAAGACTTTAATGGGCAGGACCAGGTAAGCACTACATCGCCAGGTCCCTGATGTGTGGCGCAAACGCGCATCGGCAGACGTGTGGCCCATGCAATTTTCTGAGTTTATATTTTATTTATTTATTTAAGTCGTTTTTGGTACAATTTTATATTTAAATACTTTCTAAAATTTAAAAAATCTTGATCAAAAAAATATTTTTAATTTAATATAAAATCACTTTTTTTCATATTATTAAGGAATTTAGAAAATGTTTACGAATATTAAATGTTAGTTAATTCAAAATGTGTTAATAAATTAAAGATAATCATCACGTCTTTGAAAAATCTTTGTGATTTGCAAAATATGATCGTGATGTTGTACAAAGTTTGATTAATTTGGAAAAATATTTGTGATTTCCAAAATATGTTGTTTGCAAATTCATAAGGTGTCTAAGAATTTGATAAAATTTCATGAAACCAAAGTTTTTTCCATGAATTCAATAAATGTTAGGGATATGAAAAAATATTCGCTATTGAAAAATATATTCATTAATTGTTTCACTATTTATAAAAAACGTTAGCGTGTCTGAATTTATTTTTGAGTGAAAAGTTGATTTAAATTATGAGAATATGTTACTAATTTGAAAATAAAAAGCGAAACGAAAATAAAAACATAAGAAACAGGATGAAAATCAGAAACAGGAATGAAAAATTGAATAAAAATTTAAATAAAAAGCTATATCACGGGAGCAGTGGTGGAGGCAGCAACTGGCAAGGTTAGGCCTCCGCCACAACTTAAAAAATAAATCATATTCAAGATATATGCACGCTGCTATAGAGGAAAGCTACAAGTTTGATGGTGTTGTATGCACGATACACCCTACCAACTTGCGTCATCTTCGTTAACCCAATCCTTTTACACAAACAAGCCGTGTTTTTTAAAGGGAGTGTGTGTGATGTGCTTGTATACTTTACAGGCACCGTTATATCTCGCTAGCAGCGGGTGTGACTACCGCCTTGCCTGAAGCACAATGTATAGTAGGCCTACTCAGTAGTGGTACATGAGTTTCTTTTCTTGTTTCCCTTTTTATATTTTGTTACTTTATCTATATTTCTTAGATGGAAAATATTTTAATTAAATACCTAAAATACTTCATCGTGCAATTAAAGAAACTTCATTCTGTGTAAATAATTCGAGTAAATGTTTCGTACCACTCAATAAAATGTTAGCAACATTTTTATAAATTTGTTCACACATTTGAGAAAAATATTTGTGTCCTTTCAAGAAAAATATATACAATGTAAAAAAATGTTTCCGTAATTACTAAAAATATCGTGTATGATAAAATAAAGGTTCAAGAAAATGTTCATCAAATATAAAATATTAAAGACATATTAAAAATTCATTCAATGTGCATTTTATTAATATTCAACGTTTATTCTGAAAAAATGTTCACCGTGTATTTTTTGTAAAAAGTACCTGGAAAAGTTTGAAGCTACATACAAAATTCTTTGATGTTATGTGAAAAGTCCACATGTATTTGAAAATGAATAAGAAACAAAAAACCACTTGCCTGGTCAAGGAAAAATCATCACCAACTCATGCTTATTTTTAGAGCAAAAGGGCATCTGCCTCGGCTCCATTTCTTTGCAATGAAACCCAGCTCGGGCTTATATCTGGCGGCACTTTTTCTCATGCACATTTTGTTAGGGAATTTTCTCACGCACACGGTCAAGGTAGCAACCAAACGGGGCCCATAGCCCTCGTGATATTTCGTTGGCCAGTAGCTGACCTGAACTTTCTCTAGGCCAGAACCGGGTTTTTTCGACTCTATTGATCAACTGCCTTTCTTTCCTTTCTTTTCAAAAAGGGACATTTATATTTGTGCCCCTAATTTGAACCCACTATTCAGATTTGCTCTTAATTTCAATGCATGCTCAAGTTTGCCCTTACGTCGTCAATTGCACTTATAAAAATACCCATTCGTGTCGTTACCGTCCAGTCAAAAAGCTTTGACCGTTTTTCTGGGCATATGGTTGACATTCTTGCTCGTGAAAAAAGGAAATTTCAAAGGAAAAGAGAAGGGGCCCACTTACCTTGTGGCCCAGAACAACCCAGTCGGCCCAACCCGTTGGCTGGCCATTTTCCTCCTTTGCCGAGGCCGAGGGCATGTTGCCTCGGAGGAGCACCGTCGTTCTTGTGGCCAACGCTGCCGAGAAGTTGTGCCTCCACGCCTTCGTGCCCCGCCATCAAGATGAGAATCACCACGCCGACGATAGCAACCTCAGATGCCCTTTAACACCGCAACTGATGTCATCACCATCTCTTTTGTCCGTCGGCCGCCATCTTCGATTCACCATCGTCCGAGGTCCCCCGGCGCTCCCTTACCTCCACATAGATTCGCCGATTGTCACTGATCTTCCAGACACCTCGCCGATGAGCTCCTGTTAGTCCAGCCCCTCCTAACGATGCCTCACTACGGCGGCCTCAGACAAAGTACATGCGCTCGCTACCGAACCTCGCCAGCTCTTTCTACCACTCTAGCATGCACGCCAGGAGCCCTTGTTTCGGGTGCACCTTTATCCCCTCTTACATATGCCTTCTAGCCTCTCTGTACCAAACCTCAACCGATGCCGCTACTGGCCTCGGCCGTGGCCGATACTCCATCCATCCCCACTCGCTCTACCAATTCAGTTCCACGTGGAGCGAGCCAGGTGCGCGTAGGATGAAATTTTCAGCGGTTTTGGTCGGCGGAAGGAGCTCCCGTGCCCTTCGTCGTGGCTCACCGACGGCTTAATGCCGGTAGCTTTAATAGGATTAGTGGGCTTCCTATGACATGTGAGGCCCATTAATTTGTTTAGCCCTAATCTTAGCTAGTATTAACAGTGTGCTTATTAGTGAGACTAATTGGCGGGCCCTAACAGTTAACAAAACTGCTAAATTATTTTAGTAAAATAAATAGACACTTACATGTGGGATCCCATATGTAAGTGAGAGAGAGGGTTTTTTGTTTTTATTTTTCTTCAGTGGTCCCACATGTAAGTGCGTGAGAGGGCCGATATGGTTTTTGTTTTATCTTTCTTTAGTGGGTCCCAATTACAAGTGACACATGAAGAAAGGGGCAAAAATGTCCATTAAAGAGCCAGGAAACGGTCAAAGCTCTTTGACTAGACGGCAATGACACAGAAGAGCACTTTTATAAGTACAACTAATGACAGAGGAGCAATACTACGGTGCTATGGAACGAGATCTTCTAACATTCCAAGTGAAGTCAAAGGGAGCTATAGTTCTCTGGCATTGCTTCACTACGCACGCACGAATAGTGATCCAAACACATGCTTATCTGAAGTAATTCACTACAATAATCACCTACATTATTTTATCGGTCCTGCTAAAAATTAGTCGACTGAGACTTCGCGAAGTCTTAGTCGATACTATAATCCGTTGATCTTGTATTAAGATTCATGCAAACAATTGTTTTTCAGTTTTTCTTCTTCTTTGCATACTATACTATTTGACTGAGACTTCGCGAAGTCTGAGTCGACTGAAACCTAAACAGTACTCCCTTATTTTTTCAAAACAGGCTTCCCCCTTTTCATTATAAGAATAACGGAAATACATCGTCTTTTCATCGAGCCATAATAGGTAGGAGTAGGGGAAGGAAAGAAGCGAGCTCGGGACAATGCCAGGAAACCCATCGTCTGCGCCTGTCATCAGGAACAACACACTATGGGGCGAAAACCTGGACATCATCCAAAACCTCACTCATAGAACTATCCTATGACCACCAAGTACCTCACAACAAGTTCCTCACAGTACCGCAAAAACCAAAAGCAACATCACAAGGATCACTATGGGATCATAAGACTAACAACGTCTGGCTACCCAACTCCAATTAGGAGCAACTTCCACTCTTCATGCAGGCTTCAACAAGATCAGCCCCCCGCCAAATCACCATTTCTCCCATTCTTCTCATCCGTCGGCGCGGTCATCCTCTCCTGGAATTGGTGGACCACATAGCAGCAGCATCTGCGATGCATTCTTCTTCAGCATCTTCGCACCTCTCTTAGTCACCTTTATCATCCCAGGTTTCTGCAGACCTGCCCAGTATTTAAGAAATGCACAAGCCATAAATAAAATCTCAAAAGGGGAATTGATCCATTTTCTCTTGAAGGTGGCACGATTACGGGCCAGCCAAATTGCCCAACATATAGCTGTCAAGCCAACAGTGTAAAGTTCATTAATCCTAGGAAGGAAGGCATGAATCCATGCATAAAATTGCCACATAGAGTTTGGACAACAACTTGTTCCAAGCATAGATCCTACAGTTCTCCACACCACTCTAGCTACTGGACACAAAAACATTAAGTGCTGGGCAGATTCCGGTTGTTCGCAGAATGAATACCAGGGGTCCCCCTGCCACTGTCTTTTTTCAGGTTATCTCTAGTTAGGATAGAGTCTTGGCAGAGCTGCCACATAAAAATTTGAAGTTTTAAAGGCATTTTTGCCCCCCAAATCCATTTGTAACAGGATACAGCGAGGTTTCTTTCCAGCCAACGATACATAGATTTGGTTGTGTATTCTTTGGAACTATCCAGCTTCCAGTATACCTCATCCTCCTCTTCCTTGTTTATAATTTTCAGCACATAGTTTTTCAGTTCTCCCCATTTTTGCAATAGATCACTAGACAATCTTCTTCTAAAAGAAGAGGAAGGATTCAAACTACTTATCTTATCCACAGTACAGTTTTGATCCACACAAATATCAAACAGATCAGGGTATTTATCTTTTAGGATAAAATTATCTCCCAGGTCATCAAGCCAAAGACTGGCTATATTCCCTCTCCTCAATTGAATACCTCTACCAGCCATGTAATAATTTTTTACTCTCAACAGGGATTTCCAACATGGGGAGTCATTAGCTTTCTGTTTAACCATAGTCACTGAGGATTTTTTAAGATACTTGGCTTTTACAATATCTTGCCACAGCCCCTCTTTTTTTCCAGTTTCCACCACCACTTTGTAAGCAGGCTTATATTTTGTTTTCTTAAATCTTTTACATCAAGCCCCCCTTTCATTTTGGATATGCATACACGGCTCCATTTTACCATGTGGTAGCCTCCAGGGTTGACTTTTTTAATAGAAACATGGACATGTAGTAGGAAGGGATGTGCGACAAGACATCATTAAATTTAATGAGCCTGCCTTCACTAGATGGTGTTTCACTAATCCAGGTTTCACCATGATTAACAAATTTGTCATCGACAAAAAGCCAGTCACTCCCTTTGAGGCCAGCATAGCTAACATGCATGCCTAAGTATTTAATGGGGAAAGTACCAATTTCACAGTTAAACATCTCCGCATAGGTCCTCATTGTTTCATCATCGGAGCAAACCGAAAATATCTCACTTCTCAAAAAAATTATTTTCAGCCCTGACATGATCTCAAAGAGATATAACAGCAATTTGATATTTAGAGCGTTTCTTGGATTATCTTCAAAGCACAAAATTGTGTCATCCGCATATTGCAATATGGCCACCCCATGCGTAACCAGGTCGGCTGCCAAGCTTGTAAAAAGGCCATGTTCCTGGGCTTTAAGAACCATCTTGGTAAGGCAATCAGCTGCCAGATTAAACATGAAAGGGGAGAAGGGGTCACCCTGTCTCACACCTTTAGCACTTTGAAAGTATTCTCCCACCTCATCATTCAGCTTCACACTAACAGTGTCCCCACCAGAATTTTTTGACCCAATCGATCCATTTGGGATTAAAATCTTTTTTATGACATTCTAGTAGAAAATCCTAGTTTACTTTGTCATATGCTTTCTCGAGGTCGAGCTTAAGCACAATCCCAGTTTTTTCTAGTATAGGAGTGATGCAAAAGCTCATGGAGAGACATAATGCCATCCATGATATCCCTCTTTTTTATGAATGCATTTTGGTGTCTACTAAACAGGATGTCAACAACGGGTTCGAGTCTAATAGTAAGCACTTTGGTGATCATCTTATATATGCATCATAACAGACAGATAGGTCTGAATTGCTGGATTTTATCAGCCCCAACCACCTTGGGAAGCAGTGTAATAATACCATAGCTAAGCCTCTCCACATCAAGTTTATTCTCATAGAACCAGTCAAAAAGTAACATCACATCTTTTTTCACAATATCCCAACAATATTGAAAGAATTCAATTGGAATATTATCAGGGCCAAGCGCTTTCTTGTGTTTCATAGAGAAAAGAGCATTTTTCACCTCGTTGTCCGAGAAAGGTCTCATCAGTATAAAGTTATCGATATCTTCAGTTTTTCAGGGCCAAAGAGTTCTTTGTAAAAGTCAGTTGCATGCCTAAGCAGGCTTTTGTTCCCCTCTATTATCACATCCCTGCAACTAAGAGAAAAGATTGTGTTCCTCCTCCTTCTACCATTCACAGTCCTATGAAAGTATTCAGTATTGCTATCTCCCTTAAGCAACCAGTTATCATGGGATTTTTGCAACCAAACCACTTCCTCTTCTAATAAGAGGTTATTTAACTCAATCGAAAGTTCCACTTTCTTACAGTAAAGCTCAGGAGTTAAAGTATCCATCTCTTCCAATCTCTCAATATATCCCAGTTCCTCTCTTAACCATTTTCTTCTTTTTCTTGCTTTACCAAAGTTATTCGAGCCCCATCCTTTAAAGTATTTCTTAAACCTCTTCAATTTGATGTTCATAATGTCAATAGGGTTTCCAGAGACCACAGGTTTCAACCAGATTTTAGCCACCAGAGGTATGAATTCGGGATTCTGCAACCAGTTCAAGTCAAATTTGAATTCTCTCTTTTTAATCAACATGGGAGTGTTGTCATCAGTATTTAGGAGTAGAGGGCAGTGGTTTGAGATCTCTCTCACAATCTTCCTTACAAAGGTAAAAGGAAATAAACACTCCCAGGAATTGGACATGAGTACTCTGTCCAGCTTTTCTAGGGTTGGTTTTTGCTGGTTATTAGACTAGGTGTATTGGCCGCCGCTCATATCTATCTCACGCAAGGAAAATGTGTTGATAATGGAGTTGAGAAGGTCAGAAGAATGACCCAGTTTGATTTTCTTATTCTTCTCATTAGTGAATCTCGGGATATTAAAGTCACCTCCTATAATATATGGACAGGAGATATCTCCACACATAGTTGGAAGCTCTGTAAGAAATTCAATTTTAAATTCTTCATGCGCAGATCCATAAACCACAAGGATACAACAATTTAACTTCATGTATTTATCCCACAGCTCAAGTTTCGTGATATACTTGTCCGCAATACAATTCTTAATATCAAAGGTGTTATTATTGATACCACACAAGATACCCCCATATGTCCCTTCTGAAGGCACCGAATTCCAAGAAAAATTATCCCTAGGATCAAATTTCCTCAAGAATTTAGAGGAAAAGTCCTTCTTCATTGTTTCCTGAATACCTATAAAGTCAAGACCATGATCTCTAATCATATCAGACAAATATGTCGCCATACATCTCTTTCCAATCCCCCTACAATTCCAAAAGACACCAATCATTTTTTCTTCTGTTTTGGGGACTGAGTTTTGTTGCTAGGTTTACCAGGAACCATGGTCTTACCTCCAACATCACTCAGTTTTTGATTTTGACTCCTAGTCACAGGTTTATGTTGGAAATATGCCCTAGAGGCAATAAATAAAGTGTTTATTATTATATTTCCGTGTTCACGATAATCATTTATTATCCATGCTATAATTGTATTGATTGGAAACACATTACATGTGTGGGTAAATAGACAACATTATGTCCCTAGTATGCCTCTAGTGAACTAGCTCGTTGATCAAAGATGGTCAAGGTTTCCTAGCCATTGACATGTGATGTGATTTGATAACGGGATCACATCATTAGTGGAATGATGTGATGGACAAGACCCAAACTACAAACATAGCATATGATCGTGTCAGTTTATTGCTACTGTTTTCTACATGTCAAGTATATGTTCCTATGACCATGAGATCATGCAACTCACGGACATCGGAGGAGTGCCTTGTGTGTATCAAACATCGCAACGTAATTGGGTGACTATAAAGGTGCTCTACAGGTATCTCCGAAGGTGTCTGTTAAGTTGGCATGGATCAAGACTGGGATTTGTTACTCCGTGTGATGGAGAGGTATCTCAGGGCCCACTCGGTAATACAACATCACAATAAGCCTTGCAAGCAATGTGACTAAGTGTTAGTCACGGGATTTTGTATTACAGAACGAGTAAAGAGACTTGCCGATAACGAGGTTGAACTAGGTATGGAGATACCGACGATCGAATCTCGGGCAAGTAACATACCGAAGAACAAGGGGAACATCATACGGGATTAACTGAATCCTTGACATAGAGGTTCGACCGATAAAGATCTTCGTAGAATATGTAGGAACCAATATGGGCATCCAGGTCCCGCTATTGGTTATTGACCATAGAGGTGTCTCGGTCATGTCTACGTAGTTCTCGAACCCGCAGGGTCTGCACACTTAAGGTTTGGTGACGTTTCGGTAGTATAGAGTTATGTATGGTGGTGACCGAAGGTTGTTCGGAGTCCCGGATGAGATCCCGGATGTCACGAGGAGCTCCAGAATGGTCCGGAGGTAAAGATTCATATATAGGAAGTCCTGTTTTGGTCGCCAAAAAAGTTTTGGGCTAATCGGTAGAGTACCGGGAGTGCCGGTAGTGTACCGGGAGACCACCGGGAGGGGTATTTCGACCCAAGAGGCTTCATGGGTAGTGGGAGAATAAATATCAGTATTTTGTGGGCTGGTGGAAGTCCCACACAAGCCCCATGCGGCTAGGGAAGAAAAGCCCAAAGGGAAAAAGGTGGAAAAGGCCAAAAAGGAGGAATCCTAGTCCTACTAGGATTGGAGGAGGAGTCCTCCTCTCCTCCCCACTTCGGCCGAACCAAGGAGGCTTGGCCCTTGCACCAAGTCCTCTCCTCCCTCCCTCTTATATATACTAGAGGTTTTAGGGTTTTTTCACATAATTTTTAGCCACGTGCTGCCTGTTCCTCCAGTGCATAGTTTCTCCTCTAGATCAGATTTCTACAGTGCTTAGGCGAAGCCCTGCCGGAATAGCTCCACCATCATCACCGGAGCACCGTCACGCTTCCGGAGAACTCTTCTTCCTCTCCGCTCCGTCTTGCTGGATCAAGACGGCGGAGATCGTCATCAAGCCGTATGTGTGCTGCACGCGGAGGTGCCGTCCGTTCGGCGCTAGATCGGAAGGACCGTGATCGAGTTCGCGGGACGGATCATGATCAAGTTCGCGGGACGGATCGTGATTGGATTGTGGGATGGATCGTGATTGGATTGCGGGACGCTCGGCGATTTGGATCGCGAAGACGTTCGACTACACCAACCGTGTTTCTTCCCGCTTCCCGCTTAGCGATCTACAAGGGTATGTAGATCCAGTCTCCCTCTCGTAGATGCTCATCACCATGGATAGGTCTTGCGTGAACGTAGGAAATGTTTTGTTTCCCATGCAACGTTCCCCAACAGTGGCATCATGAGCTAGGTCTATGTGTAGATGAGATCTCGAGTAGAACACAAAGAGTTTGTGGGCGTTGATGCTTAGATTGCTTCCTCCCTTGGTCGTTTTTTGGTTCAGTGGTATTGTGAGATGAAGCGGCCCGGACCAACATTACTCGTATGCTTACAAGAGACTGGTTCCCTCAACCGCAACTTGTTGCATAGATGGCTTGCGGGTGCCAGTTTCTCTCACTTTAGTTGGATCGGATTCGACAAAGGCGGTCCTTGAGAAGGTTGAAAAGCAACTAGTGTATCACCGTTATGGTTTTTGCGTAGATGAGATTTGTGCTTGCTAGATACCCGTAGCAGCCACGTAAAACATGCAACAACAATTAGAGGACGTCTAACTTGTTTTTGTAGGGTATGTTGTGATGTGATATGGACAATTACATGATGTGATATATGTGATGTATGAGATGATCATGTGATGTATAGATTATCTTGACTTGCATGTCGAAGAGTACGGCAACCGGCAGTAGCCATAGGGTTGTCTTTAATTATTGTATGACATGCATGTCAATCATTAAGCGCTATGTAATGCTTTACTTTATCGCTAAACGGTAACAATAGTAGTAGAAGCATGTTGTGCGCGACAACCCCGATGGCGACACGTTGATGGAGATCAAGATGATTGAGATCATGGTGTCATGCCGGTGACGATGGAGATCATGCCGGTGCTTTCTAGATGGAGATCAAAAGCACAAGTTCATGGCCATATCATGTCACTTATGATTTGCATGTGATGTTAATCCTTTTATGCACCTTGTTTTGCTTAGGACGACGGTAGCATTATAAAGTGATCCCTCACTTAAATTTCAAGATGAATTGTGTTTTCCCCGAGTGTGCACCGTTGCGAAAGTTCGTCGTGTCGAGACACCACATGATGATCGGGTGTGATAGACTCTACGTTCACATACAACGGGTGCAAGCCAGTGTTGCACATGCAGAACACTCGGGTTAAACTTGATGAGCCTAGCATGTACAGATATGGCCTCGGAACACAAGAGACCGAAAGGTCGAACATGAGCCATATACTAGATATGATCAACATGATGATGTTCACCATTGAAGCCACCTCAACTCACGTGATGATCGGACTTGAGTTGGTGAATTTGGATCATGTGACACTCAGATGACCTGAGGGATGTCAATTTGAGTGGGAGCTTTAGTAATTTGATTAACTAAACTCATTATCTTGACCAATAGTCTAAGTAACCTTTGCATATTTATGTTGTAGATCAATGGCTCACGCAGTAGCACCCCTGAATTTTAATGTGTTCCTAGAGAAAGCTAAGTTGAAAGATGATGGAAGTAAGTTTGCTGATTGGGCCCGTAATCTGAGGATTATCCTCACGGCTTCCCAGAAATCTTATGTCCTTGATGCACCGCTTGGTGACCAACCAGAAGACATGACCTCCGAAGACGTTAAGAACGCTTGGGAGGCACATACTAGAGATTACTCAATAGTTCAGTGTGCAATATTGTATGGCTTAGAACCGGGACTTCAAAGACGTTTTGAACGTCATGGAGCATATGAGATGTTCTAGGAGTTGAAGTTTATCTTTCAAAAGAATGCCCGGATCGAGAGGTATGAGACCTCCGATGAGTTCTATGCTTGCAAGATGGAGGAGAACGGGTCTATCAGTGAACATATACTCAGAATGTCTGGGTATTCAACTCGTCTAGCGGAGTTGGAAATTGCCCTTCCGCCAGAGGCGATCACTGACGGAGTTCTTCAATCACTGCCACCTAGTTACAAGGGCTTTGTGATGAACTATAACATGCACGAGATGAACAAGTCAATCGCCGAGCTGTTTGCGACGCTAAAAGTCGCTGAGTCTGAAATCCAGAAAGAACATCAAGTATTGATGGTCAATAAAACCACTAGTATCAAGAAGAATGGCAAGGGCAAGGGCAAGAAGGGTAAAACACAGAAGGATGGCAAAGCAGTTGCTACTCCTATAAAGAAGCCCAAGCATGGACCTAAGCCAGAAACTGAGTGCTTTCATTGCAAGGGAACTGGTCTCTGGAAGCGGAACTGCCCCAAGTACCTGGCTGACAAGAAGGCGGCCAACGACAAACAAGGTATATATGATATACATGTTATTGATGTGTGCCTTACTAGCTCTCGTTGTAGTGCCTGGGTATTTGATACCGGTTCGGTTGCTCACATTTGCAACTCAAAGGAGGACCTACGAAATAGACGAAGGCTGGCGAAGGATGAAGTGACGATGCGCGTGGGAAGTGGTTCCAAGGTTGATGTGATCGCCATCGGCACGCTCCCTCTTCAATTACCATCGGGATTAGTGATGAACCTGAATAATTGTTATTTAGTGTCTGCGTTAAGCATGAACATTATATCTGGATCTTGTTTATTGCGAGACGATTACTCATTTAAATCAGAGAATAAAGGTTGTTCTATTTATATGAGTAATATCTTTTATGGTCATGCACGCAATGTGAGGGGTTTATTCATATTGAATCTTGATGGTGATGACACACATGTTCATAACATTGATGCCAAAAGATGTAGAGTTGATAATGATAGTACCACTTTCTTGTGGCACTGCCATTTAGGTCATATTGGTGTAAAACGCACGAGGAAGCTCCATGCTGATGGATTTTTGGAGCCACTGGATTTTGAATCACTTGACACACGTGAACCATGCCTCATGGGCAAGATGACTAAAACGCCGTTCTCTGGAACAATGGAACGGGCGAGTGACTTATTGGAAACCATACATACTGATGTGTGCGGTCCAATGAATGTTACAGCGCGTGGTGGATATCGTTATTTTCTCACCTTCACTGATTACTTAAGTAGATATGGGTATATTTACTTAATGAAACACAAGTTTGAAACGTTTGAAAAGTTCGAGCAATTTCAGGGTGAAGTTGAGAATCATCATAACAAGAAGATTAAATTTCTGTGATCTGATCGAGGAGGTGAATATCTGAGTTATGAGTTTGGCAGTCACTTAAGACAGTGTGGAATTGTTTCACAGTTGACACCGCCTGGAACACCACAGCGTAATGGTGTGTCTGAACGTCGTAATCGAACCTTATTAAATATGGTGCGTTCTATGATGTCTCTTGCTGATTTGCCACTATCGTTTTGGGGTTATGCATTAGAGACAGCTGCATTCACTTTAAATAGGGCACCATCGAAATCCGTTGAGACGACGCCATATGAACTATGGTTTGGCAAGAGGCCAAAGTTGTCATTTCTTAAAGTTTGGGTATGTGATGCTTATGTCAAAAAGCTTCAGCCTGAAAAGCTGGAACCCAAAGTGGAGAAATGCGTCTTCATAGGATACCCGAAAGAGACAGTCGAGTATACCTTCTATCTCAGATCCGAAGGCAAAGTGTTTGTCGCTAAGAACGGAACATTTCTTGAGAAGGGTTTCTCTCGAAAGAATTGAGTGGGAGGAAAATAGAGCTTGATGAGGTTATTGAACCTTTACTTCAACCAGAAAGTAGCACAGCGCAGAAAGATGTTTCTGTGGAACCTACGACGGTAGAAGAGGAAGTTAATGATGATGATCATGAAGCTTCGAATCAAGCTACTATTGAACCTCGTAGGTCGACAAGGGCGCGTACTACTCCTGAGTGGTACGGCAATCCTATCTTGGAGGTCATGTTGTTGGATAACAATGAACCTATGAGCTATGGAGGAGCGGTGATGGGCCCGGATTCCAAGAAATGGTTAGAGGCCATGAAATCCGAGATGGGATCCATGTATGAAAACAAAGTATGGACTTTGGAAGTATTACCTGAAGGGCGAAAGGCCATTAAGAAAAAATGGATTTTTAAGAAGAAGACAGACGCGGATGGTAATGTCACCGTCTATAAAGCTCGACTAGTGGCAAAGGGTTTTTCACAAGTTCAAGGAGTTGACTACGATAAGACCTTCTCACCCGTAGCGACGCTTAAGTCTGTTAGAATCATGTTGGCAATAGCTGCTTATTTCGACTATGAAATTTGGCAGATGGATGTCAAAACAGCGTTCCTCAACGGTTTCCTTGAGGAAGAGTTGTATATGATGCAACCAGAAGGTTTTGTTGATCCAGAGAATGCTGACAAAGTTCGCAAACTCCAGCGATCCATTTATGGTCTGGTGCAAGCATCTCAGAGTTGGAATAAGCGCTTTGATGAGGTGATCAATGCGTTTGAGTTTATACAAGTTTATGGAGAAGCTTGTATTTACAAGAAAGTGAGTGGGAGCTCTATAGCGTTTCTAATATTATATGTGGATGAGATATTGCTGATTGGAAACAATATAGAAATGCTGGAAAGCGTGAAGGAATATTTGAACAAGAGTTTCTCAATGAAGGACCTAGGATAAGCTGCTTTCATATTAGGCATTAAGATCTATAGAGATAGATCGAGACGCTTAATAACACTTTCACAGAGCACATACCTTGATAAAGTTTTGAAGAAGTTCACAATGGATCAGTCCAAGAAGGGGTTCTTGCCTGTGTTACAAGGTGCGAAGTTGAGTAAGACTCAATGCCCAGTGACTGCCGAAGATAGAGAAAAGATGAGTGTCATCCTCTATGCTTCAACCATAGGCTCTATCATGTATGCAATGTTGTGCACAAGACCCGATGTTAGCCTTGCCATAAGTATGGCCGGAAGGTTTCAAAGTGATCTTGGAATGGAGCACTAGGCAGCGGTCAAGAATATCCTTAAGTACATGAAGAGGACTAAGGAAATGTTTCTCGTTTATGGAGGTGATGAAGAGCTCGTCGTAAAGGGTAACGTCGATGCAAGCTTTGACACTGATCCGGATGACTCTAAGTCACAAACCGGATACGTATTTATTCTCAACGGGGGAGCGGTAAGCTGGTGCAGTTCCAAGCAAAGCGTTGTAGGGTAACACAGCAGAAAACAAAAAAAATCTGACCTACGCACCGGCCCAAGACCACTATGGAGACTGCAATACAAGGTTTGATCATTTTCGTTACCGACTCGTAGCGCAGCGGAAGTAGAGTCGATGACGAACGGCGGTGTAGATCCCCGCAGCTAGGATTTTACAACCTCCCAACCGCGAGGATGTATACCCTCATCTGCCTCGTGGACAGCCCTCCGGGAGGCGGTCGGATAGTCCCTCGGATGGTGTCGTAGACAGCCCTTCGGGAGGACCTCCGAAACTTGGACTGTCACTCGGACAGCCCTTTGGGAGGACCTCCAAAACTCGGACGGTCACACGGACAGCCCTTCGGGAGGCACTCTCGAACTAAGACCGAAACTACGATCTCTATACAGAGTTGCACACATACGGTGTCATCTATCCGGCAAGGCTTCGCCGTCCAGAACTAGTTCCCACCGAAACCCAGACAACCTTTCGGCTCTACGAAACTCTTTTAGTGGGAGGGAGAGAAGAAGCCAGATAATGCATGGCATGTGTATGAGAGTTGGATTGGTGATGGAGAGCTATTCCCCACCCCCTTTTATAGGGGAAGGAGGGGGTGGTGGTGGCTGAAATTTCAGCCACATGACAAGCACCCACAAAACAAGCAAGCATGTTCCCACCAAACATGGAGAAAACATGTTCCCTTGTCCATGGTGTTACCCCATGGGGCCCCACCTTCCTCCCAACACTCTCCACCATTTGTGGAGGATGCCCCCACCATGTGGGGGCCAACACCTTTTGTCCAACCACAAGGGGCTGCCCCCAAAAAGGGAGGCACCCCAAAACAGCCCCACGAAACGTGGGATCTTGTCCCCTCACGCTGGGACAAGATGTTTTCCGTGACTATTACTTCTGAAAAATTCTGGAAGGTCCCAGAACATTTCCGGCACCCTCTAAAATTATCTGGACACGCTCTGGAACATTTCCGGTATGGTGGTTTAATTTAGAACCATCTTCGTTTACCCGGTAAACAATTCCGGCAGCTCCGAATACCTTTTCTGGTTTTTTTCTCTGAAAAATTCCAGAAATTACCAGACCGATCTGGCAACCTCCAAAACATTCCTGGTGCTTTCCGAAACCTTTTTGGATCAATGGTTTTATCTAAAACAACTTTTCGGTTTTACCAAAACTTTTTCGGTGTTCTCTCCGGAACTTTTTCGTTGTCTCCGAAACTATTTCAGTGACTTTCTCTCGGACTCCTTGTCTAGTATTCAGCAGATAGATGACCCTTAAGCATGTGACCGTATAGGTTCGGTGAAGTATAGACATGACCCAGAACCCCTTCCGATCAATGATCAACATCGGAGCCGTGGACACCCATATTGACCCCTATACCCACACGAATGAATATTCGAGTGAACGTCCAGTTGCCGTGTGCTATTCCTGTTGCTTCGCAAAATGTTACAAATACCCGAGGTGAGACATGTTGGCATCCTCGTGTATCAACAACTTGTCCACTATGCCATTTACCTCGTTACTAGTGTTGTTCTCTTTTCTCGTTCCCGTGTTCCGGCATCCCCGTGATCAAATCACAAAGTGTCTGGCCAGACGATGATGGATAGCGTAACACCGAGAGGGCCCAGAGATATCTCTCCATCGTTGGAGGAGCAAATCCCAGTCTTGAGCTATCAAGTTACTTGACATACTTTTCCATGAACCCGTAAGCCGCCGTAATAGCCACTCATTTATGGATGACGTTTAACAAACCCCAAAGTTCATGAAGCAAGCATGAAGAAACTCGATACTCTCATGGTCTAAGGAATTATGCAAACATTAACTTCTCTGTGTTATAAACCATTAACTTATGACGAATGTATCTCATAGCATAACATCAATTCGGGTCGATTCAACACAAATGTTCTTCTAACATTGTGCCCTCAAAATTGCCGGCATAGCCATGCCCATGATCAGGAAAACAGGATCATCATACAATACTTGAGCCAGTCTTAGAGGCCAGACTAGGAATACAATTTACCGTTTATTATTCCACACATGCATATGAGTCTTCCTTCAAGCCTCGTGGTTATTGTAGACTCGAGAACCATAGCAGTTATAGCATGGAACATAAACCTAATTATGAACAGGGAGATAATTAATAACATTTATTATTGCCTCTAGGGCATATCTCCTACAGACTCCCACTTGCACTAGAGTCAATAATCTAGTCAATGCTAATGCACTTTACACCTATGGCATACTGGTGTAAAATATGCTTCGCTTGTGGTATAGCCGGATGTCCAACGGATCTGACAACTTCAGCTCCGTGTGTAACTTTTCATATCCTCGCGTTTTCACGCTATCACAAAATTCGTATTTTGTGTGAACTTGGCTTTGCATATGTGTGAATCATTGGTCGAAACCTGATTCCTCAGACTGAACTATGGAGCAACTATCTGCAATAGTGTCTCATAGACCAAAGCCATCTTGGAACCATACTAAGTTCATGAATGAACTATATGATTCAACAACTTCTTTGTCGCTTCCAAAGCGTCAACATACTTAGCCTTTGTTATAGAATTCGCCACAATATCTTGTTTGGAACAATTTCCAACTACCGTGCCACCATATTGTGTATTACACAAAAAACCCTTAACTTAAATCAAAAATCGCATGGAGCATTGATTGAGACTGTATCGATGTAATTTCTTACAATGAGCACTTCATAATCTCTGTTTGCGAGAAAACATGTCATCAGCACTACTCTAGTACTTAATGACATCTTTTACTGTTGTCCCATGATCAGTGCTTTGATCACTTTGGTATCTATACTCGCAACAACTTGGGAGTATCGGACATATCTGGTTGTTTTTACATACCATGGAATACATGATTAATCCAAACACTAGAGTGTGTGGAATCTCCATCATGTATTTTACTCGTCGGTGTTTTGGGACACTGAGTCTTGCAAAAACTCTTTCCATGTGACTTCGGCAAGAATCACTCCTTGGCGTTTTTAAATGCTAAAAGGTTTTAGCACCATGTCAATATGTATTCATTGCTTAGCCCCATTAGGTAAATCTATCTCCATAGATCATCATGCCTAATATGGAGGTTATTTAGCCTAAGCACTTCATCGCAAAACTATTTTCAAATGAAGTCCTAATTCGTGTCAAGAAATTTATTTCCAATTAACAATGTGTCAAGCACACAACGTTTTTAGAAATATTATTATGCTCCCACTTACTTTCTTGAATCACAAGCATCTTCGTTACCCATTGATGAAGTCAAAAACCCTTTTGACCATTTCATCAAATCACGAAGATTCCAACTCCATTTTGCTCTCTTCTGTCCATCGCTGGAACTCTGAAGTTTGCATACTTACTAGCATCCTCTGGATCGACAAATTACTTTGGACTGTATCACATACAAGTCCTAGGTTTCATTTCCATCAGATGGAAATCCTTTTGTCATCCATGTTTTATATCTCATGATTGATATATGTATTAATTGCTAGTTCAACCTGAACCGGCCTTAAGCATCGCTACGGTGAAACAACCTCATCGTAGTCAACTCCTTGAACTTGTTATTTCAACAAGTTGAGCTTTATGGATAAAACATTTTTATCCGTATCAGTTGTTAGTTCCATAAATATTCGTTAGACTCTAAGTCCTTTGAAAGGTGTATCAAGGTTTTAATCTTGAATCACTTATATGGAAACTATCTCGAATTGTATTGGCATTTAGCCAATCCCGGAGTTAGGGCCCATCAACGCTTCCTTGTGTATTGTAGGTATATTGTTGTCTAACAACAATATCTCGTTTGTGCACCTGATAGGTTTGCATGAGCTTTGCCTATGTGGTTCAGCTGCACGTTTGACCGAAGTCCATACATTTTATTGTAGAGACTTCTGTATCCGTCGCAGTAGGAAACAACAAAATCATTTCTAGGGTTTCTTTCCTTTGAACTGATGATGAAGATACTGGTTATCTCGTCGAGTTGCACTGTCCTCCCACTCACCTTTTGTAAGAACTATTCTCTTTAAAAGCATACCGTTTTGTGGCAAAACCCTTTGCCTCGGTATAGTGGTGGGGGAATACCCAATGACTTGGGATAACCATACAAAGTAGCACTTGTCTGATTTGGAATAGGTTTGTAACCTTTTACACAAGCCCCATATTCCAAATGTTAAGAAAAGATATAACATGGTTGGGCGTACCATACCATGGCGTCATTTCAACAGACCTGATGGATCTCTTTTCAGTGTAAAAGTCGCAGTCTCTAAAGCATCACTCTATAAAAGGGATAATGGCAAATCTATTTATGTCATCTTTGATCTTACCATGTCATAAATGGTTCGATTACATCTTCACGGACTTTCCACTTGCTGTGGTGTTTCGGGAGGTGCAAGTTATGAAACCTTTTTTCACAACTCATCAGACATTCGCTAAACTTGTAACTCAAATATTCCTTTCCGCAATCAAATTGCAGAAACATAATTTTCTTGGTACAATAACTTCTACTTCATTTTTGAAAACCTTTCAAATGATTTCAAAAGATCCAGACTTACGTCTCATCAAGTAAATATCCATATATCTACTTGAGTCATTTTTAAGGTAGACAAATCCACAGTTTGCAATAACATTTATCAGACTACATACATCAAATGTATGATCACCAATAAGTTCTTTGCTCGTTCCTTATGGCCTGTGAATGGTATTTTAGTTAGTTCGCCTTTTGGAGGAAAGTTGCAAGTGTCAGATGATTCAAAATCAAACAACTTCAAAATCCATCATAATGGAATTTTCCATGCGGGTTTCTCCAATGTGACCAAATGTAGTGCCACACATATGTGGTATTCTTTTAGTCTTGCGACATTTAGCATCAGTGTTATGGATGTATCATATTTCCATCAATATTCATAACATACATCCCATCCAGGATGGAAGCATGGCCCTTCATGTTATTCATAATACTGAACAACAATTGTTGTTTTTATGAACAACTCTTTTGCAACAAACATTGTGCAATGGGCGAGAGTGTATGAAACTCTAAAATGAATTATAAAAGTAAACCCAGAGGTAATGTAATATCATCAATATTCATAACATACGTCTCATTCATAATGAAAGTATGGCTCTTATGTTATTCATAACACCGAACATGAAAAGTTCTCTTATGAACAACCTTCTTGCAAGATACCTTATGCAAAGGGCTAGACTGTGAAACTCTAAAATGAATTATGAAACTTAATACATAGGGAATACACCGATGGAAGGCATAGTAACATTTACTATGTTCCCTGCGTGTATCTAAACCTCATCCCTGGCTAGTCTTTCAGGCCATAGTAGTTATTACATCGAGTTGCAAGAGAATGCAATCGAGCGGGTATCTTTTTGATTAACTCACAATACCCAAGAATTAGTGATTAACATGTTTAACCATAATTCCCAAGAACTATATCTTTGACCAGCCTTCTATACATCAAAAACTTGTATGACATTCATACATGAGCTGGATATTCCAGTCTTCTTTCCTTTTGCCATTATACTTCTAACAGTTTAACTTTTCAGTGTTTCTCCTACTATCAGAAGAAGCATCCAACTTAAGAGTGGTGTTAGCCCTGGACTTCCTAGGCGTGAAAGTCTCACTAACACCCTTCAGACACTTCCTTTCTCTTTAAGTTGTTGTTTTATTCACCTTTCATCATATGACAGGCGTTCTCCTGGATCCCTCTCTTATCAGTCTAATGCATAGTAAACTTCTTTACTAGTAGTTTGCAAACAAACATTGCTTTGAATATGTCATATCTTTTAGCCTTTGTCTGTCTCTGAAAATGATTTTCAGATTCCATGAATATCACATAACTATCCAAACTTTCGAAGTTCGGGTCTCATGGAAGCAAACATATTGCACTTTGACTGAAAAGGATTTCTAGCTTTTGGATCGAAGGATGAGAGTCACATGATCCATAGCATTAGCGGGAGAATACCAAAAGCATGCAATAGGACAAAGTCCTTCTCGGCACTCTTGAGGACAATCCTCACATTACGTTACCAACCATAAATTTTTAACCAGATATTTAATAGCTATTCAATTTTAATAGGGAAGGTGAAAACGCGAGCCATTATTCTACAACTATTATGCAAATCACACTTAGACATTGTTCAAAATTAATTGCACTGAGAATTAAAAAAGTCAATTCTACAGTGCGCTCCCACTCAAATCAATATCTCTCATAATTGATTGTGAGTGATACAAGACCCGCATTTAAATTGTTTGCCATTGGTGTAACACCACTGATGACGAAAATCTCAACCGGTAGGCCAACTTGCCAATCACATCTCTATGTGACTCTTGTTCATCTTTCGATGCGGGTGTTCCGAGCTCATGACGGACATGCCTGAACGTCAAGACAACCAAGTGATCTCGCTACGAGGTCTCAACTCACCCGACTCACACTTCTCTAATCGTTCGTACCCGTGTGACACGGCGCACCCCGAAAAGATAGGTGTCGTGACGGTGCTACACTTGGAAGAACACTAACTACTTGATATTTTTGTGAGAGATCATCCGAATAAAAAGCGACTACCGCACAATCAAGAAGGGTGCATCATAAGGGATAAACATCTCAAGCAATTCATAATATCATGATATGGTATAGCCCTTTCTTATGGAGAAGTCTTTCATTTCTTCGTCTTCGGCATTCGCTTCGGTGTTCACCTTTGCGAAGATTGCCACCACCTTGTCGATGCACTAGGTAATATTGCTATCTCTATAGCTAATAAAATAAGTGCATTACATAAGGTTGACACGCAGGTCATTAAAGTGCAATCATATGGCTCCAGCCATCATGCCGAATCATGACACGCAGGTCATGTTAATTACATCATATAGTCATCTCATACATAATCAAATTAATATGAGCATTGCTATACCACATCATATGCACATGCAAACAATCCTGCAAAACCAAGTTAGACGCCTCTAACCGATTCATGCAAAAACTTGTTTTACGTGGCTTTTAAGGTTTTGAAACAAACCGAATCTACCAACGTCCATCATCAAGTATGATAATTCAAGTTGCTAGATTAACTTTCTAGGGTGTATAAAACATGAGATAATAAAATCTCGAGCCCCATACTAAACTTCGTCATACGCGTGACCGCCATGCAGATCACATTTGCATTGCCCTTTCATCTGCAAAACATCCATCTTTCTCAACTATGGTGGAACCCAAAGAACTGTTAGCACTTTGTTGATCTGTCAATCAGCATACTCAGGAGCAGCATGAAAGGATCACAGATTGCCAGAACTTTGTGAGATTCGACCATTCCGTCAAGATCAGGACTATGCAAATTCAGGGGAAGCAAAAGGAACATCGAGTAACAGATTTCATATGCTACCCGCACAAATAATTTTCAGCAATAGATCTCATCTACTACCTAATTATATTTTGCAACACCCATACATCTCTATGTATTCTAGATCGCAACCTGCATCTACGCATAGCATGGCTCTTGATGCCACTGTAGGGTAACGCAGAAGAAAACAAAAAAATTCCGACCTACGCACCAGCCCAGGACCACTATGGAGACTGCATACAAGGTTTGATCATTTTCGTTACCGACTCGTAGCGCAGCGGAAGTAGAGTCGATGACGAACGGCGGTGCAGATCCCCGCGGCTAGGATTATACAACCTCCCAACTGCGAGGATGTATACCCTCATCTGCCCCGCGGACAGTCCTCCAGGAGGCGGTCGGACAGTCCCCCGGATGGTGTCGTGGACAACCCTTTGGGAGGACCTCCGAAACTTGGACTGTCACTCGGACAGCCCTTCGGGAGGACCTCCAAAACTCGGACGATCACACGGACAGCCCTTCGGGAGTCACTCTCGAACTAAGACCGAAACTACGATCTCTCTAGAGAGTTGCACACATACGGTGTCATCTATCCGGCAGGGCTTCGCCGTCCAGAACTAGTTCCCACCGGAACCCAGACAGCCTTTCGGCTCTACGAAACTCTTTTCGTGGGAGGGAGAGAAGAAGCCAGATAATGCATGGCATGTGTATGAGAGTTGGAGTGGTGATGGAGAGCTCCTCTCCACCTCCTTTTATAGGGGAAGGAGGGGGTGGTGGTGGCTGAAATTTCAGCCACATGACAAGCACCCACAAAACAAGGAAGCATGTTCCCACCAAACATGGAGAAAACATGTTCCCTTGTCCATGGTGTTCCCCCATGGGGCCCCACCTTCCTCCCAACACTCTCCACCATTTGTGGAGGCTGCCCCCACCATGGGGGGGCAACACCTTTTGTCCAGCCACAAGGGGCTGCCCCCAAAAAGGGAGGCACCCCAAAACAGCCCCACGAAACGTGGGATCTTGTCCCCTCACGCTGGGACAAGATGTTTTCCGCGACTATTACTTCTGAAAAATTCTAGAAGGTCCCAGAATATTTCCGGCACCCTCTAAAATTATCTGGACATGCTCCGGAACATTTCTGGTATGGTGGTTTAATTTAAAACCATCTTCGTTTACCCGGTAAACAATTCCGGCAGCTCCTAAAACCTTTTCCGATTTTTTCTCCGAAAAATTCCAGAAATTACCAGACCGATCTGGCAACCTCCAAAACATTCCCGGTGCTTGCCGAAACCTTTTTGGATCAATGGTTTTATCCGAAACAACTTTTTGGTTTTACCAAAACTTTTTCGGTGTTCTCTCCGGAACTTTTCCGTTGTCTCCGAAACTATTTCACTGACTTTCTCTCGGACTCCTTGTCTAGTATTCAGCAGCTAGATGACCCTTAAGCGTGTGACCCTATAGGTTCAGTGAAGTATAGACATGACTCGGAACCCCTTCCGAGCAATGATCAACATCGGAGCTGTGGACACCCATATTGACCCCTATACCCACACGAATGAATATTCGAGTGAACCTCCAGTTGCCGTGTGCTATTCCTGTTGCTTCGCGATATGTTACAAATACCCGAGGTGAGACATGTTGGCATCCCCGTGGATCAACAACTTGTCCACTATGTCAGTTACCTCGTTACCGGTGTTGTTCTCTTTTCTCGGTCCCGTGTTCCGGCATCCCCGTGATCAAATCACAAAGTGTCTGGCCAGACGATGATGGATAGCGTAACACTGAGAGGGCCCAGAGATATCTCTCCATCATCGGAGGAGAAAATCCCAATCTTGAGATATCAAGTTACTTGACATACTTTTCCATGAACCCGTAAGCCGCCGTAATAGCCACCCATTTATGGATGACGTTTAACAAACCCCAAAGTTCATGAAGCAAGCATGAAGAAACTCGATACTCTCATGGTCTAAGGAATTATGGAAACATTAACTTCTCTGTGTTATTAACCATTAACTTATGACGAATGTATCTCATAGCATAACATCAATTCGGGTCGATTCAACAGAAATGTTCTTCTAACATTGTGCCCTCAAAATTGCCGGCATAGCCATGCCCATGATCAGGAAAACAAGATCATCATACAATACTTGAGCCAGTCTTAGAGGCCAGACTAGGAATACAATTTACCGTTTATTATTCCACACATGCATATGAGTCTTCCTTCAAGCCTCGTGGTTATTATAGACTCGAGAACCATAGCAGTTATAGCATGGAACATAAACCTAATTATGAACAGGGAGATAATCAATAACATTTATTATTGCCTCTAGGGCATATCTCCTACAAGCGTGGTAGCCGATTCTACGTGCAAAGTGGAGTACATCGCAGCCTCGGAGGCAGCGAAGGAAGGTGTCTCGATGAAGCAGTTCATGACAGATCTTGGGGTAGTGCCCAGTGCACTGAATCCAATGAACCTGTTCTGTGACAACACTGGTGCCATTGCTCTAGCCAAGGAACCAAGGTTTCACAAGAGGACCAGACACATAAAGCGACGCTTCAACTCCATCCGCGATTACATCAAGGAGAAGGACATAAATATTTGCAAAGTGCACATGGATCTGAATGTTGCAGACTCGTTGACTAAACTCTTCCAAGGGCTAAACATGATCAACACCAGAACTGCATGGGTGTTCGATTCATTACAATGTAAATCACATAGTGATGTGAACTAGATTATTGACTCTAGTGCAAGTGGGACACTGTTGGAAATATTCCCTAGAGGCAATAAATAAAGTGTTTATTATTATATTTCCTTGTTCATGATAATCGTTTATTATCCATGCTATAATTGTATTGATTGGAAACACATTACATGTGTGGGTACATAGACAACACTATGTCCCTAGTATGCCTCTAGTGAACTAGCTTGTTGATCAAAGATGGTCAAGGTTTCCTAGACATTGACATGTGATGTCATTTGATAATGGGATCACATCATTAGTAGAATTATGTGATGGACAAGACCCAAACTACAAACATAGCATATGATCGTGTCAGTTTATTGCTACTGTTTTCTGCATGTCAAGTATATGTTCCTATGACCATGAGATCATGCAACTCATGGACATCGGAGGAGTGCCTTGTGTGTATCAAACGTCGCTACGTAACTGGGTGACTATAAAGATGCTCTACATGTATCTCCGAGGGTGTCTGTTGAGTTGGCATGGATCAAGACTGGGATTTGTTACTCCGTGTGACGAAGAGGTATCTCAGGGCCCACTCGGTAATACAACATCACAATAAGCCTTGCAAGCAATGTGACTAAGTGTTAGTCATGGGATTTTGTATTACGGAATGAGTAAAGAGACTTGCTGGTAACGAGGTTGAACTAGGTATGCAGATACCGACGATCGAATCTTGGGCAAGTAACATACCGAAGAACAAAGGGAACATCATACGGGATTAACTGAATCCTTGACATAGAGGTTCGACCGATAAAGATCTTCGTGGAATATGTAGGAACCAATATGGGCATCCAGGTCCGCTATTGATTATTGACCGTAGAGGTGTCTCGGTCATGTCTACATAGTTCTCGAACCCGCAGGGCCTGCACAATTAAGGTTAGTTGACGTTTCGGTAGTATAGAGTTATGTATGGTGGTGACCAAAGGTTGTTCAGAGTCCCGGATGAGATCCCATATGTCACGAGGAGCTCCGAAATGGTCCGGAGGTAAAGAGTCATATGTAGGAAGTCCTGTTTTGGTCGCCGGAAAAGTTTCGGGCTAATCGGTAGTGTACCGGGAGTGCCGGTAGTGTACCGGGAGACCACCGGGAGGGGTATTTCGACCCAAGAGGCTTCAAGGGCTGGGGGATAATAAATACCAGCCTTTTGTGGGCTGGTGGAAGTCCCACACAAGGCCCATGCGCCTAGGGAAGAAAAACCCAAAGGGAAAAAGGTGGAAAAAGGCCAAAAAGGAGGAATCCTAGTCCTACTAGGATTGGAGGAGGAGTCCTCCTCTCCTCACCACTTCGGCCAAACCAAGGAGGCTTGGCCCTTGCGCCAAGTCCTCTCCTCCCTCCCTCTTATATATACTAGAGGTTTTAGGGTTTTTGCACAGAATTTTTAGCCACGTCCTGCATGTTCCTCAAGTGCATAGTTTCTCCTCTAGATCGGATTTCTGCAGTGCTTAGGCGAAGCCCTGTCGGAATAGCTCCACCACCATCGTCGGAGCGCTGTCACGCTGCCGAAGAACTCTTCTTCCTCTCTGCTCCCTCTTGCTGGATCAAGACGGCGGAGATCGTCATCAAGCCGTACGTGTGCTGAACGCGGAGGTGCCGTCCGTTCGGCGCTAGATCGGAAGGACCGTGATCGAGTTCGCGGGACGGATTGTGATCAAGTTCGCGGGACGGATCGTGATTGGATCGCGGGACGCTCGGCAATTTGGATTGCGAAGACGTTCGACTACACCAACCGCGTTTCTTAACGCTTCCTGCTTAGAGATCTACAAGGGTATGTAGATCCACTCTCCCTCTCGTAGATGCTCATCACCATGGATAGGTCTTGCGTGAACGTAGGAAAATTTTTGTTTCCCATGCAACATTCCCCAATAGTTTAGATATTACCACATTAACCTTCTTTTTCTCCTTTTTCTGGATTTGACAGTTATAAAACCATCATCATCCAAGTCCCCCTCATCCACCCAAGATGTGTTTAGAGGGGACACCTCTCCCGCAGCATTAGTAATTGCTATGAAATGAGCTTCTGTGTATTATTGGGGCCAACAGGCCAGCACATATACATGAAGGAAATAAGCAAAGAAGCCCCCATACAATGTGATAACTACACACACTACACACACTACACACAGCACAACACCCTGTTCCAACACCCCCCTCAAACTCAAGGGGGATCTTTGACACTGATTTTGGACAGGAAAAAGTTGTGTTGTGACCGTGTCTAAGCTTTCGTGAGAAAATCAGCAAGCTGAAGCTCCAAGGGCACATACTGAAGGGCCACAATCCTCTCTTACACCTGGGAATGCGTGTAGAAGGCATCAACACCGATGTGCTTGGTGAGCTCATGCTTAACAGGATCACGGGCAATGCTGAGCGCCCCAGTGCTGTCGGAGAGCAAAAGGGTCAGTGCAGCAGTGGTAACACCAAAATCCTAAAGAAGACATCGTAGCCAAGTAATCTCTATAGTCACGAATGCCATAGCTCGTAGCTCAGCCTCAGCACTGGAGCGAGATACAACAGTCTACTTCTTGGTCTTCCAGGCAATCAGAGAGGAGCCAAGAAAAACACAATAGGCAGAGAGAGAGAGCGACGATCAGTGGGATCGCTGGCCCAGGTCGCATCACAATAAGCCTTAAGCTGAAGAGAGCTGGAGCGAGGGAAGAATAAGCGACGAGTCATAGTACCACGAAGGTAACGAAGAACCTGAAGAAGATGATTGTAGTGAAGTTGAGTGGGAGCAGAGACAAACTGACTCAGAATGTGCACAGCATAAGAAATGTCAGGACGAGTGATGCCTAGATAGACAAGGCTCCCAACAAGATGGCGGTAGTGTGTGGGATCTGCAAGGGGTTCACCCTCACTAGGACAAAGATGGAGACCAAGCTCCATAGGAGTGTCAACCGTACGCTGATCAGTGAGGCAGGCACGAGTGAGAAGATCTTGGATGTACTTTGCTTGAGAGAGATAAATGCCCTCACGGGAAGAAGTGATCTCAAGTCCAAGAAAGTAGCGAAGAGAACCCAAATCAATCATCAAGAATTTCTCACGTAGACGTTTCTTCACAAAATCAATGAATTGGTGGTCATACCCTGTGATAATCATGTCATCAACATAGAGTAGTAAAAGGGTGCGACCACGAGGTGAAGTGTGAATAAACAGAGCAGGATCATGAGCACTATCAGAGAAACCGGTCCCGATGATGACGGAGGAGAAACGCTCAAACCAGGTATGAGGAGCTTGTTTCGGCCCATAAAGAGAGCGCCGAAGGCGACAGACAGTGCCATCAGAGACAGTATAGCCAGGAGGCGGTTGCATATAGACCACTTCCCGCAGCTCACCATTCAAGAAGGCATTCTTGACATCTAATTGAGAGATGGACCACCGCTGAATAGCAACAACAACCAAAAGAGTGTGAACAGTGGTCATGTGAGCAACAGGAGCAAAAGTCTCATCATAGTCACGGCCATACTCCTGCTGGAAGCCATGCGCAACAAGACGAGCTTTGTAACGCACGAGGGAACCATCTGAATGTGCCTTAACCTTGTAGACCCATTTGCAAGTGATGGGTCTAACGCCTATAGGCAGGGGTACAAGGTCCCAAGTGCATGTGCGCTCAAGAGCATGAATCTCCTCTGCCATAGCATCCTGCCATTCAGAATGAGCAGCCACCTCACGATACGTAGATGGCTCAACAATAGTGGTAGCAGCAGCTACATAGTAGGCAGGAGGCTGGAGAGTGTGGCGATCACGCAGATTATACCGAGGAGCAGGGGGGTAGGTGGTTCTGAAGGAACGGGACCCAATAGGGAAGGAGTGGAAATCGAAGTGGGAGCATCCGAGGGAGAAGGGTGCTAAGCACGACGGGAGTAGACAAAAGGAAACGGAGAGAGAGGAACAGAAACCTCATCCCGTGTAAGCTGAGGCTCATGAGTAGACACAGGTGAAGGGCTAGGACTAGACCTAACAGGTAATAGTGAAGGTGGAGAGTCAGGTAGAGTCAAAAAAAAAGAGGCTCGACTAACGACTCAGTGGTGGCAGCAGAAGAATGACGAGGTTAGAAGAAACGAGGCTCATCAAAAGCGACATCTTTGGAGATTCTCAGTCTCCTAGCAATAGGATCCCAGCAACGGTAACCCTTGTGCTCCAAGTTGTAGCCAAGGAAACACATTCAACAGATTGAGCAGTCAATTTAGTGCGTTCATGAGGGTGGAGAAGAACAAAACAAGCACAACCACACAGGCGTAGACCACTATAATTAGCTAGACCATCACCTAGATGTTGGAAATATACCCTAGAGGCAATAAATAAAGTGTTTATTATTATATTTCCTTGTTCATGATAATCGTTTATTATCCATGCTATAATTGTATTGATTGGAAACACATTACATGTGTGGGTAAATAAACAACACTCTGTCCCTAGTATGCCTCTAGTGAACTAGCTCGTTGATCAAAGATGGTCAAGGTTTCCTGGCCATTGACATGTGATGTCATTTGATAACAGGATCACATCATTAGGATAATAATGTGATGGACAAGACCCAAACTACAAACGTAGCATATGATCGTGTCAGTTTATTGCTACTGTTTTCTGCATGTCAAGTGTATGTTCCTATGACCATGAGATCATGCAACTCACGGACATCGAAGGAGTGCCTTGTGTGTATCAAACGTCGCAACGTAACTGGGTGACCATAAAGGTGCTCTACAGGTATCTCTGAGGGTGTCTATTGAGTTGGCATGGATCAAGACTGGGATTTGTGACTCCGTGTGACGGAGAGGTATCTCAGGGCCCACTCGGTACTACAACATCACAATAAGCCTTGCAAGCAATGTGACTAAGTGTTAGTCACGGGATCTTTTATTACGGAACGAGTAAAGAGACTTGCTGATAACGAGGTTGAACTAGGTATGAAGATACCGACGATCGAATCTCGGGAAAGTAACATACCAAAGAACAAAGGGAACATCATATGGGATTAACTGAATCCTTGACATAGAGGTTCGACCGATAAAGATCTTCGTAGAATATGTAGGAACCAATATGGACATCTAGGTCCCGCTATTGGTTATTGACTATAGAGGTGTCTCGTTCATGTCTACATAGTTCTCGAACCCGCAGGGTCTGCACACTTAAGGTTTGGTGACGTTTCGGTAGTATAGAGTTATGTATGTTGGTGACCGAAGGTTGTTCGGATTCCTGGATGAGATCCTGGATGTCACGAGGCGCTCGGGAATGGTCCGGAGGTAAAGATTTATATATAGGAAGTCCTGTTTTGGTCGCCGGAAAAGTTTCGGGCTCATCGGTAGTGTATCGGGAGGCCTCCGGGAGGGGTATTTCGACCCAAGAGGCTTCATGGGCTGTGGTAGAGTGAATATCATCCCTTAGTGGGCTGGTGGAAACTCCCACACAAGTCCCATGTGGCTGGAGAGAAAAAAACCAATAGGGAAAGGTGGAAAAAAGGCAAAAAAAGGAGCAATCCTAGTCCTACTAGGATTGGAGGAGGAGTCCTCCTCTCCTAGTGGGTTCGGCCTAGTCCAAGGAGCCTTGGCCCTTGCTCCAAGGCTCTCCTCCTATCCTCCTATATATACTGGTGGGTTTTAGGGATTTGCACTAGTTTTTTCAACCACGTGCTACCCGTTCCTCCAGTGCATAGTTTCTCCTCTAGATCGGATTTCTGCAGTGCTTAGGCGAAGCCCTGCCGGAATTGCTTCACCACCATCGTCGGAGCACCGTCACGCTGCCGGAGAACTTTTCTATCTCTCCGCTCTCTCTTGCTGGATCAAGACAGCAGAGATCGTCATCAAGTTGTACGTGTGCTGAACGCGGAGGTGTCGTCCATTCGGCGCTAGATCAGAAGGATCGTGATCAAGCTCGTGGGACGGATCATGATCAAGTTTGTGGGACGGATCGTGATCAAGTTCGTGGGATGGATCGTGATTAGATCGCGGGACGGATCGTGATTGGATCGTGGGACGCTCGGCAATTTGGATCGCGAAGACGTTCGACTACACCAACCGCGTTTCTTAACGCTTCCCGCTTAGCGATCTACAAGGGTACGTAGATCCACTCTCCCTCTCGTAGATGCTCATCACCATGGATAGATCTGCGTGTGCGTAAGAAAATTTTGTTTCCCATGCAACGTTCCCCAACAGTGGTATCAGAGCTAGGTCTATGTGTAGATGAGATCTCAAGTAGAACAGAAAAGGTTTGTGGGCATTGATGCTTAGATTGCTTCCTCCCTTGGTCGGATTTTGGTTCAACGGCATTGTGAGATGAAGTGGCCCAGACCAACATTACTTGTACGCTTACGAGAGACCGGTTCCCTCGACCGCAACTTGTTGCATAGATGGCTTGCGGGTGCCAGTTTCTCTCACTTTAGTTGGATCGGATTCGACAAAGGCGGTCCTTGAGAAGGTTGAAAAGCAACTAGTGTATCACCGTTGTGGTTTTTGCGTAGATGAGAATTGTTCTTGCTAGATACCCGTAGCAGCCACGTAAAACATGCAACAACAATTAGAGGACGTCTAACTTGTTTTTGCAAGGTATGTTGTGACGTGATATGGCCAATTACATGATGTGATATATGTGATGTATGAGATGATCATGTGATGTATAGATTATCACGACTTGCATGTCGATGAGTACGGCAACCGGCAGGAGCCATAGGGTTGTCTTTAATTATTGTATGACCTGCGTGTCAATCATTAAGCGGTATGTAATGCTTTACTTTATCGCTAAACGGTAGCAATAGTAGTAGAAGCATGTTGGGCACGACACCCCCGATGGCGACACGTTGATGGAGATCAAGATGATGAAGATCATGGTGTCATGCCGGTGATGATGGAGATCATGCCGGTGCTTTCTAGATGGAGATCAAAAGCACAAGTTCATGGCCATATCATGTCACTTATGAATTGCATGTGATGTTAATCCTTTTATGCACCTTGTTTTGCTTAGGACGACGGTAGCATTATAAGGTGATCCTTCACTTAATTTCAAGATAAATTGTGTTCTCCTCGATTGTGCACCGTTGCGAAAGTTCGTCGTGTTGAGAAACCACGTGATGATCGGGTGTGATAGACTCTACATTCGCATACAACGGGTGCAAGCCAGTGTTGCACGTGTAGAACACTCGGGTTAAACTTGACGAGCCTAGCATGTACAGACATGGCCTCGGAACACAAGAGACCGAAAGGTCGAACATGAGTCATATAGTAGATATGATCAACATAATGATGTTCACCATTGAAGCCACCTCAACTCACGTGATGATCGGACTTGAGTTGGTGGATTTGGATCATGTGACACTCAGATGACCCGAGGGATGTCAATTTGAGTGGGAGCTTTAGTAATTTGATTAACTAAACTCATTATCTTGAACAATAGTCTAAGTAAACTTTGCATATTTATGTTGTAGATCAATGGCTCGCGCAGTAGCACCCCTGAATTTTAATGCGTTCCTAGAGAAAGCTAAGTTGAAAGATGATGAAAGTAACTTTGTTGACTAGGCCCATAATCTGAGGATTATCCTCATGGCTTCCCAGAAATCATATGTCCTTGATGCACCGCTTGGTGACCAACCAGAAGACATGACCTCCGAAGACGTTAAGAACACTTGGGAGGCACGTACTGGAGATTACTCAATAGTTCAGTGTGCAATATTGTATGGCTTAGAACCGGGACTTCAAAGACGTTTTGAACGTCATGGAGCATATGACATGTTTTAGGAGTTGAAGTTTATCTTTCAGAAGAATGCCCAGATCGAGAGGTATGAAACCTCCGATAAGTTCTATGCTTGCAAGATGGAGGAGAACAGGTCTATCAGTGACATATACTCAGAATGTCTGGGTATTCAACTCATCTAGCGGAGTTGGGAATTGCCCTTCCGCCAGAGGCGATCACTGACAGAGTTCTTCAATCACTGCCACCTAGTTACAAGAGCTTTGTGATGAACTATAACATGCACGGGATGAACGAGTCAGTCGTCGAGCTGTTTGCGATGCTAAAAGTCGCTAAGTCTAAAATCCAGAAAGAACATCAAGTGTTGATGGTCAATAAAACCACTAGTTTCAAGAAAAATGGCAAGGTCAAGGTCAAGGGCAAGAAGGGTAAAACCAAGAAGGATGGCAAAACAGTTGCTACTCCTGTAAAGAAGCCCAAGCATGGACCCAAGCCAGAAACTGAGTGCTTTCATTGCAAGGGAACTGGTCACTGGAAGCGGAACTGCCCCAAGTACTTGGCTGACAAGAAGGTGGCCAATGACAAACAAGGTATATATGATATACATGTTATTGATGTGTACCTTACTAGCTCTCGTAGTAGTGCCTGGGTATTTGATACCGGTTCGGTTGCTCACATTTGCAACTCAAAGCAGGAACTACGGAATAAACGAAGGCTGGCAAAGGACGAAGTGACGATGCGCATGGGAAATGGTTCCAATGTTGATGCGATCGCCGTCGGCACGCTCTCTCTTCGATTACCATCGGGATTAGTGATGAACCTGAATAATTGTTATTTAGTGCCTGCGTTAAGCATGAACATTATATCTGGATCTTGTTTATTGTGAGACGGTTACTCATTTAAATCAGAGAATAAAGGTTGTTCTATTTATATGAGTAATATCTTTTATGGTCATGCACCCAATGTTAGGGGTTTATTCATATTGAATCTTGATAGTGATGACACACATGTTCATAACATTGATGCCAAAAGATGTAGATGATAATGATAGTACCACTTACTTGTGTCACTACCGTTTAGGTCATATTGTTGTAAAATGCATGAGGAAGCTCCATGCTGATGGACTTTTGGAGTCACTTGATTTTGAATCACTTGACACATGTGAACCATGCCTCATGGGAAAGATGACTAAAACGCCATTCTCTGGAACAATGGAACGGGCGAGTGACTTATTGGAAATCATACATACTGGTGTGTGCAGTCCAATGAATGTTACAGCGCGTGGTGGATATCGTTATTTTCTCACCTTCACTGATGACTTAAGTAGATATGGGTATATTTACTTGATGAAACACAAGTCTGAAACGTTTGAAAAGTTCAAGCAATTTCAGAGTGAAGTTGAGAATCATCATAACAAGAAGATTAAATTCCTGCTATCTGATCGAGGAGGTGAATATCTGAGTTATGAGTTTGGCAGTCACTTAAGACAGTGTGGAATTGTTTCACAGTTGACACCGCCCGGAACAACACAGCGTAATGGTGTGTCCGAACGTCGTAATCGAACCTTATCAGATACGGTGCGTTCTATGATGTCTCTTGCTGATTTGCCACTATCGTTTTGGGGTTATGCATTAGAGACAGCTGCATTCACTTTAAATAGGGCACCATCGAAATCCGTTGAGACGACGCCATATGAACTGTGGTTTGGCAAGAGGCCAAAGTTGTCGTTTCTTAAAGTCTGGGGATGTGATGCTTACGTCAAAAAGCTTCAGCCTGAAAAGCTGGAACCCAAAGCGGAAAAATGCGTCTTCATAGGATACCCGAAAGAGACAGTCGGGTATACCTTCTATCTCAGATCCGAAGGCAAAGTGTTTGTCGCTAAGAACGGAACATTTCTTGAGAAAGAGTTTCTCTCGAAAGAATTGAGTGGGAAGAAAATAGAGCTTGATGAGGTTATTAAACCTTTACTTCAACCAGAAAGTAGCGCAGCGCAGAAAGATGTTTCTGTGGAACCTACGATGGTAGAAGAGGAAGTTAATGATGATGATCATGAAGCTTCGGATCAAGCTACTATTGAACCTTGTAGGTCGACAAGGGCGCGTACTACTCCTCAGTGGTACGACAACCCTGTCTTAGAGGTCATGTTGTTGGACAACAATGAACCTATGAGCTATGGAGGAGCAATGATGGGCCCGGATTCCGAGAAATGGTTAGAGGCCATGAAATCCGAGATGGGATCCATGTATGAAAACAAAGTATGGACTTTGGAAGTATTGCCTGAAGGGCGAAAGGCCATTCAGAACAAATGGATCTTTAAGAAGAAGACATACGCGGACGGTAATGTCACCGTCTATAAAGATCGACTTGTGGCAAAGGGTTTTTCACAAGTTCAAGGAGTTGACTACGATGAGACTTTCTCACCTGTAGCGATGCTTAAGTCTGTCAGACTCATGTTGGCAATAGCTCCTTATTTCGACTATGAAATTTGGCAGATGTATGTCAAAACGGCGTTCCTCAATGGTTTCCTTGAGGAAGAGTTGTATATGATGCAACCCGAAGGTTTTGTCGATCCAGAGAATGTTGACAAAGTTTGCAAACTCCAGTGATCCATTTATGGACTAGTGCAAGCATATCGGAGTTGGAATAAGCGTTTTGACGAGGTGATCAAAGCGTTTGAGTTTATACAAGTTTATGGAGAAGCTTGTATTTACAAGAAAGTGAGTGGGAGCTCTATAGCGTTTCTAGTATTATATGTGGATGACATATTGCTGATTGGAAACAATATAGAAATGCTGGAAAGCATGAAGGAATATTTGAACAAGAGTTTTTCAATGAAGGACCTAGGAGAAGTTGCTTTCATATTAGGCATTAAGATCTATAGAGATAGATCAAGACGCTTAATAGCACTTTCACAGAGCACATACCTTGATAAAGTTTTGAAGAAGTTCAAAATGGATAAGTCCAAGAAGGGGTTCTTGCCTGTGTTACAAGGTGTGAAGTTGAGTAAGACTCAATGCCCAGTGACTTCAGAAGATAGAGAAAAGATGAGTGTCATCCCCTATGCTTCAGCCATAGGCTCTATCGTGTATGCAATGCTGTGCATAAGACCCAATGTCAGCCTTGCCATAAGTATGTTCGGAAGGTTTAAAAGTGATCTTGGAATGGAGCACTGGGCAGCGGTCAAGAATATCCTTAAGTACCTGAAAAGGACTAAGGAAATATTTCTCGTTTATGGAGGTGACGAAGAGCTCTTCGTAAAGTGTTACATCGATGCAAGCTTTGACACTGATCCAGATGACTCTAAGTCACAAACCGGATAAGTATTTATTCTCAACGGTGAAGCGGTAAGCTGGTGCAGTTCCAAGCAAAGCGTGGCAGCCGATTCTACGTGCGAAGCGGAGTACATCGCAGCCTCGGAGGCGGCGAAGGAAGGTGTCTGGATGAAGCAGTTCATGATAGATCTTGGAGTAGTGCCCAGTGCACTGAATCCAATGAACCTGTTCTGTGACAACACTGGTGCCACTGCTCTGGTCAAGGAACCAAGGTTTCACAAGAGGACAAGACACATAAAGCGACGCTTCAACTCCATCCGCGATTACATCCAAGAGAAGGACATAAATATTTGCAAGTGCACACGGATCTAAATGTTGCAGACCCGTTGACTAAACCTCTTCCAAGGGCTAAACATGATCAACACCAGAACTGCATGGGTGTTCGATTCATTACAATGTAAATCACATAGTGATGTGAACTAGATTATTGACTCTAGTGCAAGTGGGAGACGGTTGGAAATATGCCCTAGAGGCAATAAATAAAGTGTTTATTATTATATTTCCTTGTTCATGATAATTGTTTATTATCCATGCTATAATTGTATTGATTGGAAACACATTACATGTGTGGGTAAATAAACAACACTCTGTCCCTAGTATGCCTCTTGTGAACTAGCTCGTTGATCAAAGATGGTCAAGGTTTCCTGGCCATTGACATGTGATGTCATTTGATAACAGGATCACATCATTAGGAGAATAATGTGATGGACAAGACCCAAACTACAAACGTAGCATATGATCGTGTCAGTTTATTGCTACTGTTTTCTACATGTCAAGTATATGTTCCTATGACCATGAGATCATGCAACTCACGGACATCGGAGGAGTGCCTTGTGTGTATCAAACATCGCAACGTAACTGGGTGACTATAAAGGTGCTCTACAGGTATCTCTGAGGGTGTCTGTTAAGTTGGCATGGATCAAGACTGGGATTTGTGACTCCGTGTGACAGAGAGGTATCTCAGGGCCCACTCAGTAATACAACATCACAATAAGCCTTGCAAGCAATGTGACTAAGTGTTAGTCACGGGATCTTGTATTACGGAACGAGTAAAGAGACTTGCTGATAACGAGGTTGAACTAGGTATGGAGATACCGACGATCGAATCTCGGGCAAGTAACATACCGAAGAACAAAGGGAACATCATACGGGATTAACTGAATCCTTGACATAGAGGTTCGACCGATAAAGATCTTCGTAGAGTATGTAGGAACAAATATGGACATCCAGGTCCCGCTATTGGTTATTGACCGTAGAGGTGTCTCGTTCATGTCTACATAGTTCTCGAACCCGAAGGGTCTGCACACTTAAGGTTTGATGACGTTTCGGTAGTATAGAGTTATGTATGGTGGTGACCGAAGGTTGTTCGGAGTCCCAGATGAGATCCCGGATGTCACAAGGAGCTCCAGAATGGTCCGGAGGTAAAGATTTATATATAGGAAGTCTTGTTTTGGTCGCCGGAAAAGTTTCGGGCTCATCGGTAGTGTACCGGGAGTGCCGGGAGTGTACCGGGAGGCCTCCGGGAGGGGTATTTCGACCCAAGAGGCTTCATGGGCTGTGGGAGAGTGAATATCAGTCCTTAATGGGCTGGTGGAAACTCCCACACAAGGCCCATGTGGCTGGAGAAGAAAACCCAATAGGAAAAGGTGGAAAAAAGGCAAAAAAAAGGAGCAATCCTAGTCCTACTAGGATTGGAGGAGGAGTCCTCCTCTCCTAGTGGGTTCGGCCTAATCCAAGGAGCCTTGGCCCTTGCTCCAAGGCTCTCCTCCTATCCTCCTATATATACTGGTGGGTTTTAGGGATTTGCACTAGTTTTTTCAGCCACGTGCTACCCGTTCCTCCAGTGCATAGTTTCTCCTGTAGATCGGATTTCTGCAGTGCTTAGGCGAAGCCCTGTCGGAATTGCTTCACCACCATCGTCGGAGCACCGTCACGCTGCCGGAGAACTTTTAGACCTCTCCGCTCTCTCTTGCTGGATCAAGACGGCGGAGATCGTCATCAAGTTGTACGTGTGCTGAACGCGGAGGTGCCGTCCGTTCGGCGCTAGATCGGAAGGATCGTGATCAAGCTCGTGGGACGGATCGTGATCAAGTCCGCGGGATGGATCGCGATCAAGTTTGTGGGATGCATCGTGATTAGATCACGGGACGGATCGTGATTGGATCGCGGGACGCTCGGCAATTTGGATCGCGAAGACGTTCGACTACACCAACCGCGTTTCTTAACGCTTCCCGCTTAGCGATCTACAAGGGTACGTAGATCCACTCTCCCTCTTGTAGATGCTCATCACCATGCATAGATCTGCGTGTGTGTAGGAATATTTTGTTTCCCATGCAACGTTCCCCAACACTAGATGATCAACTGGTATCCCCCCTGAAGAGCAATAGAAGGCTGAATATTAATGAGGTAAACAGCGGTAGAGACAGCCTCAGCCCAAAAGTGCAGGGGGGCAGTAGAAGATAAAAGAAGAGCCCGAGCAGTCTCAAGGATGTGACGATGTTTGCATTCAGCCACCCCATTTTGAGCATGGGCACCAGGACAAGAATACTGAGGAAGCGTACCCTGTTCAGCAAGGAAACCACGAAGCGCACGAGATAGATACTCGCCAGCCGAATCAGCACGAAAAACTCGAACAAAGGAATCATACTGAGTGCAGACCATGGTAGAAAAAGACTTGTAAATTTGAAGCACTTGACTACGAGATGACATAAAGTAGATCCAAGTGTGGCGAGAAAAATCATCAATGAAAATTATATAATACTTGTGACCCCCTTTCGAAACAAAGGGGGCAGGACCCCATACATCAGAGTGAACAAGTTCAAAAGGTCGTTGAGAAACAGAATTACTAGAGGGATAGGAGAGTTGTATCTGCTTGCCAAGCTTACAACCCATACAATTGAGGGAACTATCACCAGAGACAGACCCTAGAAGACCATTCCTTACCAAAGAAGACAAGCGGGAGCCACAAATGTGACCCAGTCGATGATGCCACTGAGCGAAGGATGTGGTGGAAGTGGCAACTGAAGCAAAAGGGGTGGTGATGTCCGACTGGCTAGAGGATGCAGCGAAAGGAAGGTGCAACCAATCGAGCTCCCAAAGGCGCTGGGAGTCATGGCGCCGAGGACCGATCCCAACCAGAGTCCCCGTACGACGATCGTGAACACAACAAGAGTCAAAATCCAGAATAACACGACAACCCAAGTCAGTAAGTTGACCAGCAGATAGAAGTTGCATAGTAAGTTTAGGAACATGAGAAACGGCAGGGACATGAAAAGAAGACGTAGAAAGAGTCCCTCTTGCGGCAACAGGAAGAGAAGTGCCATCTGTAGTCTGAACCGTATGTGGAGAAGGCACAGAGGTGACAGCACAAAGGTGATCTATGTGTGGTGTCATGTGGAAGGAGGCCCCAGAATCAAGAATCCAGGGCAAAGATGTACCTGACGAAGAGTGTGGTGGTGGACCAGACGTCTGACTAGCAGAACCAGCAGAACCTGAGGATGGTGCAGAAGCAACAAGGCGGCACAGCAAGGTGAGCATCTCCTGTTGAACCTTTTCAATGAGGGCCTCACGAGAATTTTGAGGAGCCTCCTGAGTCCTTTTGAGGACGACCACCACGGCGTCCTTGCCTCCTCCTCTTGATGCAGTCCATGATCACGTGACCATCCTGGTTGCAGTAGTTGCAGAAAGCACTAGTGGAGTCTGCTACCATCGGTGTAGAAGAGGGCACACGAGGCAGCGGTGGTGGAGCGCGGGCAGCTAGGACTGCTGAAGAGGATGGCAACAAGCCCGTGCTCCGTAGACGCAGCTCCTCAGATCGCACCTCAGTAAGGGCCTCCAGAGTAGAGAGCTGAGGATGGCGTGCCAATAACTGAGCACGACTCTGCTCGAACTCCGGACGGAGGCGAGTGAGGAAGTCGTAGAGGCGACAAACCTCCATCTTAGCTTGTTGCTGCACACAACGGTGACATCTGCAACAAACATTAGCTCCCAGAGAGTCCAATTGGCACCACACTGCCGACATCTCCTTGTACAAGTCATCCACAGTAGCATCTACCTGTTGTAGTTGTTGCTCTTGACGAATAACAAAGAGATACATGGCATCCCCTGTAGACTCATAGCGGCAGCGAAGGTGCTCCCACATCTGATATGCAGTGGTAAGGGCCACCACATCCATGGTGAGATCAACATTCATGATGTTCACCAAGATAGAAGAGGCTCGAGCATCATCATTAGTCCATTGCTTGTACATGTGGAGTTGATTCTGATACTCTTCAGTGGCTTCTTCAAAGGCATCTAGCATCTCACGTTGCTTGGTTTCATCGGCATCAACTGGGAAGGCCAACTCCGCCGGAGGAGTGGGCAGTAGGGGGAAAGGCAGAGCACGAGAGAGGTGCTCCCAGACTAGCTGGCCCCTCATGTGCAGCTTCATGTGCTGCATCCAGTCCCTGTAGTTCTGTCCGTTGAAGATAACAGGACATCGTGGGACTGGGACAACACCGGTGGTGTAGAGCGCCAGTCCAACAGAGCAGCAGCAATAGCTCGTTGAATATAGCAGCAGCAGGGTGCACAGCTTGATGGCGACAACAGACCAGGAAGAGCAGCAGCAGCAGCTCAGTTGCAGACCAGGAAGAGCAGCAGCAGCAGCTCAGTTGCAGACCAGGAAGAGCAACAGCAGCAGCATCTCCTACGAATGAAGAGGCAGGAGGCCGGTGGCCAGGGAGGCTAGCGGCAGAGGCGGCAGCAGCGGCCTGGAACGGCGGCGGCTTGGACCAGCAGGTGGCGGCAGCTACCACCAGCAGGTCCGCATGGAAGAAGAGGGGAGAGGCTCGATGGAGAGAGGAGCGGCGGCGGCGGCCGACGACGGCTGCGGAGGCGGCAGCAGCGGCCTGGACCAGCAAGCGGCGACAGCTACCAGCAGCAGGTCCGCATGAAAGAAGAGGGGAGAGGCTCGATGGAGAGAGGAGCGGCGGCGGCGGCAACCAGAGGCGGCGACGATGGCGGCTGGGAAACCTAGCTCTGATATCATGTTATGAAATGAGCTTCTGTGTATTATCGGGGCCAACAGGCCAGCACATATACATGAAGGGAAATAAGCAAAGAAGCCCATATACAATGTGATAACTACACACACTACACCAACACAACACCCTGTTCTAACAGTAATAAGCAGCACATTTTCTTGTTGTTTTTCATTGTTATCAATTTTTCTTAGCTATGTTAGCTCTAGATTTCTCCAACTCTCTAATAATATCAATGACAACAAAGTTATCATCAGGAATATTCACCCCCATTTGTGCAGCAGTGGATATAATTTCCAAATTTGATAAAACTTCAAAGGAATTACCAGGATTTGATTCATTACCTTGCAAGTTTCTCTTCTTGGCCATCTTCTTAGCCCTGATGCCCATATGTTCCATATTCATACCAGCCGTCCTCTTGTTGAATCTTATCTGCACTTCTTCCTCGACAGGAGGTGTAGGGATCACATCCATATTCTCATTTGATGTAACAGGCGATTGCACAGAATAATTCTGACTCTTTTGTTGACAAGAAATGTCATCAGGATCAAGCTCAGTCACAATAGGTTCTCCAACACATGCCTCCAAATAAGACGAGAATATTCTGCCAGTTACTGGACTCGGGACCATTTGCATTGAGTTTACCACAATTTTATCATAAGAGATAACTTCAGGAGATCGATTTTCTTTTTCCTTCATCTCACTTTTTTCTGCTGCAGTAGCCATAGTCTCAATAAGCAACTCATTGTCCACTTCCTCACTCTCTTCCTCCGACTGGATCTTCTCACTATTGACGTGGTTTTTTTCTTCTTCTTCAGCCTCCTCTAGAGGTTCCATGTTCATTTTTTTCATATTTCTCTCCCCAGCTGCACTAGGAGGTGCCAAAGACTCCTCCATAGTAGATGATGATGCAATCTGCCCTTCCTGGTGTTTTTTCCTCATTGAATTTAGCCCTCTTTGGTGAGGCAGCCCCATCAACCTCTTGCTACACATTCATTTTTTCTTTTGGAGGGTTTTTCACAAGGATTTTGTCCACCGAGAAGAAAAAATCATAAAAGTGTCCTCCCAGCACACCCTCTGCTGAAGCAGGGATATTCTCAGCATCTCTGCAACCCAGTTTTATCCTCACAGACTCGGGTCTGTTAATAGTAGCTTTGTCAATTTCCAATGTCACTCCAACCAAAGAACCCGCATATGCAATATTTTCCTCATGTCTTTTGTCCAGAGGGATATTGCTAATGTTGACCCAAGCAACATTAAGTATACCCTTGGCACCCACAGATTCAGACCATTTTCTCAGATTTATCACCGCACCACAACTTTTAACATTCATATTTTTTACAAAACAAGCCTTGTCCACATCTCTGGGTGAGGGAAACCTCATCACAAAGGTGTTAGGCCCAATAGATCTAGCTGAGCATTTCCAATTTGTGTTAATGTAAGCATTGGAAAAATCTTCTAACTGCCTCCCAGAAGCTTGCCCTTTCACAACAGATATCATAATGAATCTATTCATGTCTGTGTTCTGCTTTGGAGTACTGCGATCGTGTATGTAAAAGAATCCTTTCCCATAGTACTTCCTTATTTATCTACAGTGCTTGCTTTACTCTGTGAGTTCCCTTCGTTGTTTTACGCAAAGAACCACTGTTTGGAGCTGACTCCCGACGCTACATGCATGTACGGACTAGATTTACAGAATATTATGCACCGGCTGATGTCGCTCGCGTTCATATAGATGCACTGCAGGTACATGCATATATCAGGTTCCATCCATCCACATACAATTAGATTTAGATCGATGATGATGGTGGCATGCAATCGGTCCAAATCTTGCAAGAAATAAACGAACGCACGTACATTGGTGAAGTCCTGGTTGTGGATGCCGCACGCGTCGGCGTCGACGGCTGCGGGAGAGGCGGCCGGCGGCTCCTCTCTGCGCCCGCCCAATAAGGAGTTCGCCATGCTCATCCTGACGGCCAATCCAAACCCTGGCCGACAAACCAAATGATCGTCATCATCACCGTCGCCTCGATCGTCATCCGGACTGAGAAGTTCGGTTGACCGATCTATCTACAGGTGGAAACTGACGTACCGTCGGTAACGGATCCGAGGAAGGAGCTCTGGGCGGGGGCCGGCGCAGGCGGTTTTTTGTCTGGCGGCCCCACCTCCCACTGAACTTTGGAGGGGGCGGAGGAGAAGATTAGTTTGGAAACAACCCGTAAATTATGTAAATTGCCCGTGTGTCTAAATTTTTGCACAACGTGAGGGTAAATTTTAATATGCTTAAAAATTAGAGGTAAATCTAAATAATGGGTTCGATCTAGGGACACAAATTAAATGTCCCTTTCTAAACCCTCAGTTTACATTTCCATGGCCCGCCCAATTCATCCCCCCACGTTCTCGTCGTCGCCTCACAAAGCTGTCCCCGATCTCACACGCTAACCCTAAACAAAGCCACCACGCCCACGCCGACAGACACCCGCGTCCGTAGAGGCACGCACATCGCGTCGGTCGTCTCCCTCCTCTCCGGCCGGCTCCCGGCCCATTTATACCGCGTGGCCGGCCATTCCCACAAGTCGTAGCACTAGCACCACATTCGACCAGGTACGCCAGCTACAACCTTGCCATGGCGAGGAGTCGGGCCATGTGCTGCCTCATGCCGTCCAAGCCCTCCGGTGAAGCCCGCCGCCGCAGCAGCGCGGCGTGCATATGCTGCATCGGCCCCAACCACCGCCCGTCCGGGGGCAGCGGCCTCGCCCCCGTCGACGCGGACAACAGCAGCGTTCGGACGCCGCTCACCAGCTGCTGCGGCACCGGGGATACCGTCCGCACGCCGCGCACCCCCAAGATGCCCTCCGCGAGGCGCCTCTGCGGCGTCCGCTCCCGCACCCCGCGCCGCGCGCAGCAGGTCCGCCGCTTCACTCCGGCACCAGCGCCGGCGCCCGCGGCACCCTCTGCTCCAGCGAGAGCGGTGGCGCCGGCTGCCCCCGCGAGGTCTCCGGTGGCAGCTGCTGCATCGGCTGGAGCGGCGCTGGCTCCTCCTCCTGTGAAGACTCCCGTGTCAGCTGCTGCGTCGGCTGGAGTGCCGCTAGTTACTCCTCCTCCTGCGAGGACTCCCGTGACAGCTGCTGCGGTGGCCGGAGCGCCACTGGTTGCACCTCCACCTGCAAGGACTCCCGTGGCAGCTGCTGCTTCGGCTGGAGCGGCGCTGGCTCCTCCTCCCGCGCGGACGCCGCGAACCCCTTCGACGCCGATCGGGCGGACGCAGCGCGTGTGCTGCGTGACCAGCGCCGCGCCCGCGCAGGCCGGCAACGCGAAGCCCAAGTCGGGCACCACGCGGCGCCGCTGGCTCAGCTCCGCCAGCAAGGCGGTGGCGCAGGCACCGCGCAACACGGCGCGCGCAGTCTCCGGCGCCGTCCGCGATACCAGCACCAACCAGCATGCCAGCGGCGACATCGCCAAGGCGGCCCACAGAGCAGCGCCGCTCGCGCAGGCCGTGGAGCAGGCGCCCGCAAATGAGGACGAGTCGGTCTGCTCCAACGAGGAGTACGCGCTGCTGTGCAGGGAGGGCTTCTCTCGGGAGGACGTCGCCGCCGTCACCATCCAGGCCTACTTCCGCGCCCACCTGGTGCGTGCTCTCCCTCTCGCCATGCCAGAATCAGATCGGCACTTCCATTCCACGCCTGATTGAATTGCCATGTCTAAACTGCGTTTCGGTTTCGGTTTTGCAGGCGCGGCGAGCGTTCAAGGCGCTGAGGAGCCTGGTGAGGCTGCAGGCGGTGGCGCGGGGCGCGTACGTGCGGCGGCAGGCGGAGGTGGCGGTGCACTGCATGCAGGCCATGGCGCGGCTGCAGGCGCGCGTGCGCACCAGGCAGGCGCTCGCCAAGCCCAAGGACAACGACGACAAGCCCCTGCTGCTGCAGAACTGATCGATCAATGCCCTACTTCGTTGTGTGCAGCACAAAATAAATCTGGAAACTGATCTGGGTGTTTCGAGCGAGTCAAGTTTAAATTGGTTCGCATGATGAGTTTGTTCAAACCTGCTGCCTGGGTTTGCACATCTGCGGTTGTTTTCAATTTCGTGGCCTCCTTATTTATGTCGTTTTTGGGGGGAGTACTCTCTTCACCAGTGGAATATGAATATGTGCAACTCCTGTATTTTGGAAAAAGACTTCACTAGAGAGCGGCGCCGCATATTAGTCTTCCCGTGAGGCGGCTCCTCTCATCCATTTCTTGCATACATACAACATTGCATAAGTATGACATCATTAAATACTCTTTTGAATTTGCATTTAAAAAAGATTTATCTTCCAAACCGTTATTTCAATTAATGATCCGATTTCACCTCTCGCTTTCTCGCGACGAGATCTTCAAAACTAGATCCTATGTCGACATGTTTCGATAAAAAAAAAATTTGTCGCTACTTGTCAGATTACTATCACTTACTTGCCACATTATTTTTCACATAGTTGTCACATAAAAATCAACTTGGTTATCAGGTTGATGAATGTTGATATACCCCACTAAAAAACTTGATTCATTGTACTTGGGTTGGTTCATGCATTTACATGCTTATTGTTAGTGCTTGAATACCCACTCTTGAACTCCACATAACATTGTGATGCTTAAAACATATAATTCTTTTGTCATGGTAATTATATACAATATTTGTGACAACTGTACATGCTTAAGATGACAACTATGTTGATATAAATGTGACAACTAGGGACGACGAAAAAATTCATCGAAACATGTCAACATAGGATCTTATTTTGAAGGCCTCGTCGAGACGAACCTAGCGGTGAAGACGGATCTCCAATGAAATTATTAATCAGTGAGATAAATCATTTTTTTAAATAAGAAAACATTTAATGCAATGATGTAAGGATGAGGTAGAAGATTCTTGCATGCGCCCGCATGCACTGTCTCTAGTCAAAAATCCCATTGAACCGTAACGGCATGAAAAAAACATGCATGCAGTCGCTGCCAACGTGGCGCCACATGAGAAGGACCGGGTGCGGCGCCGGTGATTAGATTTTCCCTTTGGAAAATGACTATTGTGTTTTTGCCAAGTACTTGGTTGTCTGAAATTATCGGTCACCTACCGTTGCAATGCTTTAAAAGAAGAGATGGGGAAGGAGGAGGGGATAATAATCCACTTGGAGATGTTGACCTTATCAAAAAGACGACCAAGAAAATTGATAGGAATTTAATTGCATACTCAACATTCATTTGGTAATGTTTATTGTACTTAGAATGACCGCCAAAAAAGATGATGGACATTTAATCGCAAGTCCATATTGATGCTTGATGGGTGGTTTGTTGGACTAACAACCAAAAAAAACCTCCCACGAGGCTCATAAAACCAAGGAAATGAACTATCACCTTGCCTCTGCTTTTGTGGAGACACATAATACAATCAAGTTTGGACTCGCAAAAATAGTAATAATCTTTACAACTTTTCATCACATGAATACGGTTAGTCAACTAAAAACATGACATGTCAATCCTCAATATGTATTACAAATGGAGATATTATGATTTATATTTGCTTACTAAATTGGGAATAACATAAGTAAGGATACAAGCATTGATGCAATACACCATGACTTTCATGGTAGCATATAACCAACTATGGTTGGTCTTTGGACCTTAATACTAAATGAAGTAAATAACATATACATGCAACAGATGGACTTGTCATGCTATTTCCATTTTACTTCTTCAGCCAAACTGCCATCTCCTTTGTGAACTTCTCCATTGATGATTTTGGTAGTAGGATTGATACCACGGTTGAGTCTTCACCATCTTTATTCTTACACTTGGTGTGATAGCTTATCAGCTTTGAAGTGAAATCTCCAGCATGCGGCGTGCCAGCAGCAACCAGCTCGGCTTTCCCAAATTGCAGTGCATTGCCTCCAACCCACTTTGTGTCACTAACCTCGTATGTTCTATCCATACCAAAAGGTGTCCGCTCTCGCCATAATGCCATCAAATCCACCATTGACTTCATGCGATCCTTTGTGGTGTCCAACTTGACTTGGCGCATGAGCTCAAGTATATGTCCGAGTGGCTTTGCAGTCAACTCCTCGACGGTGACCTCGACCATAGGAGAGAAATGTGCATTTCCATAGTAACCACGTGGGACAGCGCTTTCACCATTAATGCTTCTCCCACGTGTATTTAATGTAAACATGACACGAACTTTTTGAGTAGATTCATAGCCTAGTGCCAATGTACGGCACCTCCACATGACAGCCGTAATCAGCTCAAATGTTGTAGTAGATTTAGAGAGATGTTTTGGGACGTGGCTTCTCAAAATTTCTATCTCATTTGGCCCAAAGAATAAATATTGCACTTCCATGCTTTCTGGCGGAGTTGATAGCATCACGTCATCTCCTGTGCACCCTAACCCATGAAGAAATGGTTTGTATGCCGGGTAAACATGTGCAATGGATGGTGGCATGCGTGCTGTGAAGATATCTCTTTTCCACACGGGCAAAGTGGTTGGGATAAATTCACCACATCCAAAATCGGCTATAGTTTTGATAAATTGAAGAATACCAAAACCATCAGCAATGCAATGACACATGTGAAGCCCAATGACAAATCCTCCACATTTTAGTTGTGTCACCTACATAACACATTAGGTATATATGGTTAGGTTAAAAATGCTAACATACTACTTAGCAAAATATATGGAATTCAAATGAGCAACGAAAATAACTAATATGACCACGTATGCATGGATATGCGACATTCGATCACCATCCATTTCTATATTAATACACTTATCTCTCACTTGTATTTGACGCCATCATATTCAAGCGTCAAGAGAAACTTAATTTATACTATTTCCTTGTGATAAGTAATACTCCCTCGGTTCCTAAATATAAGACATTTTAGGGATTGCACTATGAACTACATACGGATGTATGTAGTCACATTTTAGAGTGTATATTCATTTATTTTACTCCGTATCTAGTCGATAATGAAATCTCTAAAAGTTTTTATATTTAAGAACAGAGGGAGTACAACTGGAATGACCATTTGGAGTATATTAAATTTTCATTTTTATCCATTTTATTGCGAAAACATAAAACTGACAAATGAAATGTGGTAAAATTTGACGGACAAAACTTTACTAACAACTAATCTTTTTTGCCAAAGCTGAGCGCTAACAATTTCATTATGTGATGCAACCCGTTTTTCTCCTCTTTTTAATTTTGCTAGTATTTCAATACATTTTCCAAACACCTTACATACGCACACGCTCATACATGGGGTGAGAATTTCGATATTACCGCACAAAGAAATGGAAACATTGATCAGGTGATAAAACCATCATATCTTAGCAAATTACTAACATACAACACCCACAAGCCACATATAATGATTAACGAAATACAGTCAAGAGACATTATATTATATATATTACCTGCAGGAAGAGCAAAGGCTTGCCGAGTACATCCCTGGTGTCACCGCAGTCTCCGAGGAACTCCTCGACGCACGGGTACGGCGGCACCAGCGGCTGGCCGAGGTCCTCGAGCCGCACGTCGGCGGAGGCCTCCACGAAGGCCACCCCTTCCCCGGTGCAGTCCACCGCCAGCCTGTTCCCGCCGGGGAGCTTCCGCAGGCGGCCGGCCATCGGGTAGTAGTACACCAGGGCGGCCGCCACGGCCGCCTTGATGCCCCTGGCCACCTTGCCCGGCCTGGGCGTCTCGCCCGGCGCGGCCCGGAAGAAGCCGACGATGGACTCGTAGAACCGCAGCGTCCACTGGTCATCGAGGTCGGAGAGGGCCTTCGTCTCCGTTGGCGTCGGCCGCGCCGGGCGCACCAGCTCCGGCTCGCCCCGGCGCGCCGTGAACATCACCATGGCAGGCGGTTGACGTTCGTGTGCGCTTGTGCGTGTGAGAGTGGTGTGGACTGTGGAGGCAATTGGATCGATGGCTTGCTTGCTCGTTGTGGTGGCTTGCGGTGAGCTGTGTACGTACGTGCATATATAGGCATGGCGGTGACGACTGGTTCAAGGATGGCATGCATGCATGCAGGACAACGAAGGAAAGAGTTGGTCAGTGCCGTAACTCTTTGAACGGGCCAGTGCTGCGCCAGCCCGCCACCGGAGAATCAACACATTCGTGCCGGCGCGGCGAGTCCTTCCTTCCTGCGTACTGGAGACTGGAGTAGTGGTACCTGACAAAATCGTCAACTTTGATCCGTTCGCTGGGTGTCGCCTAGCACTAGCAGCTCCTCGTACCGGGCGCGTGGTCTCCTTCGGCTGTCTGACTCTTGCCGCTTACCGGCGGGTGGCGGGTGGCGGCACGAGCAAACCAGCTGGCCATAGCCCGGGGCCAGGCCGGGTTTCCGGCCGCACCTTGCAAAAGGCTTGACCTGAAAATGTAGGATCCTGATAAGTACATGATGTGTGGTGCGAGCACATGGCAATTTTAAACTTTTTTTTATCACAAATTTAGTAACGTGAGGATGACAACTTTAGTTGTTAAGTACGAAACAGTTTAGTTTTCATAGAAATTTGTCTCGTGTCACTGAAATTTAGCATCTTTGCGTGATTGAAATTGTCATCGAAGAACTTCAGAGATGAAGTGTCACGCACCTGACGTGTGAAACCTATAATTTGGGAAAACGTAAGCCACCCCCGCTCAGCCACCTAATAAAACTTATGTAGTACTATTTTTATTGAAAATTATTAAAAAATTTGTGAATTAAAAAATATATTTGAATAAATTGATTTCAAGACTTTAAAATAAATCATTTTTCTTCTAAAACTGTCAAACCCACTTATGACGTGTTTGAGAGTAAGCTTCGGATGGAAACATGAGGCGTGATCACAAGGTCATCTCATGGAAAGTTGAAATTCTCCCATGCATGATACCACAATTCGTTTTCAGCTCCTCCATGCCTGCCTGAAATGTAAGACAAACTGTTTTAATGTTTTTCTCTGCCATGTACAATACCCACATAGCATCTGAGATTCACTTGGGAATCGTGTGTCAACATTAGCAGTGGAATAGTGATACATCACTCTCGTGCGCCCGACAACTCAAAAGCTTATCTGCGAACCAACTTGTGGTTGGATGGTTAGAGGGACTGTGATATTTCCAGCCCAGCAGGGTTCAAATACCGGTGCTCGCATTTATTCCTGCATTTATTTCAGGATTTCCGATGATGCGCATTCAGTGAGAGAAAGCGTTTCCGTCGATGACGAGGTGCCTATGGTGACTTCGTAAATTTCAAGATAATATGCCGGCTTAGTCTTTCGGAGGTGCTCATAGTGGTAAGGTATGTGTGTGTGCGTTCATATGGATGAGTGTATGCGCATGTATATGAGCGTTTGTTTCTGTATTGTGTTAAAAAAAAAACTCAAAAACTTATCTCCTTCTGTCCAACCACTACGTTGTGTGCAGAACGACTCTACCCATAACAAATCTGACAGTTTATTTGCTTGTGGGATATAAATTTACTGATATCTTTTGACTTCATTTAAAAAAAATATATACTTGAATCCCTGATGGCAAGATCTATAAAACAAGATTAATTTTGAATATGTTCTAAAGGTCTTGGTGCCATGAGTTCAAATATGTACAAAGTTTTAGAAACAGAACATTGATTTAAAGATAAGCCTCTAAACTGTAAGAAGGAAATTAAATTGATAGATTTTGAGAGGGAGAGGAGAGAGGTAATGTGAGAGACAGTTCATGTCATAGTTGTGTTGTGAGCACGAAAAGAAAGAGAGAGACAAAGAGGAGATATGCATGCGTTCTTTACATGGCGGCATGACATAAAGTAGATTGACGGCCTGTCATAATACGCTGATATGGTGAAGGGAATGACGGAAGGTTAATTTGCATGCATTCGGATCTCCAACTGAACCAACTGCGAATGCATGCACCAGGGCCTGCAGAAAATCTCTTTTCAGTCATCTAGTGACAATATGTACTCCCTCCGTTTATTCTTAGATAGGGTTCCATGGTGTACAACAATCATTCGTCCTAGTTTCAACCGGAAACGTTAACTATGCACCAGGGCTTCACTTGAAATGGAATTGGTATTTGGGATTATAGTACTCCCTTCGTTTATTTTTAGTCTGCATAAAATTCTGTCCGGAGTCAAAGTATCTTTAGTTTGATCAAACTTATAGAAAAAAAATCAACATTCACAACATCAAATCAATATTATTTGATTCGTTATGGAATGTAATATCATATATTTTTTGTATTGAAGAAGTTGATATTTTCTAATACAAATTAGCTCAAACTTTATAACGTTTGGCATGGTAGAAATCTTAAGGTTACAGTCAGTCTTATAATTATAGAATTATTTTTTCGAGGGAGCATACTCAGTGGTGAAGCTAAACCCGGACCAAATGGGTCGTGACCCGCCCAGACCATGGGATTTTTTTCACACACAACAAAATTTTCAATTTCATCAAGAAAGTGGCAAACATTTTATTACACCAGGAGACGCCATGGCGATCAATAAGTGTTTGAAAATAAAACAGTAGCAGTGCAAACAAAACACACATACGTGATACGTGCAGGCAGGCTAGTGGACTTGCACTTGTAAACCCCTGCAGCCACAAAAGAAGCAAATTGCGACGAACTGGAACACAGAAACACAGAGGACAAGGGCATTCGAATTCTCATGTCCAAGCTCGCACTCGATCGTCATCAGTACCGCGCGTCGCCCGCCCTGGTCTGCTGGTAGTCGCTGTGCTTGCTGCCGTCGTGCTCCTCGCCGGACTGGTTGCGCTGGTAGTTGTTGTTGCCGCCGTCGCGCGCGTCGGCGTACTGGTCGCGCTGGTAGTTGTTGCTGCCGCCGTCGCGCGCGTCAGCGTACTGGTCGCGCTGGTAGTTGTTGTTGCCGCTGTCGCGCGCCTCGCCGGAGCGCGGCTGCTGCTGGTTCTGCGCGGCGCCCGCGCCGTTGGACGCCGGCGGGCGCTGCAGGCTCTTGACGTACGCCCAGGCCTCCCGCTGGGAGATCTTGTCCCACCAGCGGCTGACGTTCTTGCGGCGCTGGAACATGCGGCTGGAGCGCGGGTGCGAGGCGAGGCGGTCGGCGTTGGGCAGGTGCGACAGGTCGGCGATGGTGAACTTGTCGCCGGCCAGGTACTCCGCCTCCTCCAGGCGCTGCTCGTAGATGTCCAGAAGCTTCTCCAGCTCCCTCTGGCTCTTCTCGAACACCTTCCGCATCTCCTCCTCCTTGGCCGTGCCCGCCGCCCCCGCCGCCACGCGCTTCGCCGACGCGTTCACCGCGGCCCTAGTGCCATTATTACCAACGCCGTTGCTGTTGCCATTGCCATTGGCGCCGTAGCTGCCGTTACCGTCGCCATCGCCGTTGTTGTTCTTCTGCGGCATGGCGGGCGGCAGGAAGGCGAGGCTGTAGACCATCTCGGCGCTGGGCACGTCGAAGCTCTGCGCCTCGGTCTGCAGCCACTGCTCGATGGACGCGCGCTCCAGCGCCCCCGTGCCGATCAGGTCCGGGTTGCCCTGCTTGGCGTACTTGTGCGAGATGTGCCGCAGGATGCCCCTCGACTCTGCACACATGGTTACCACTCACCAGTCACCACCATCAAAAACCATTGTGAACCACGTATCTATCTCCATTGCCGACCGCCGCTTAGAGCTTAGAGCTTACCCGAGAGGGTGAGGCTGCCGTCCTCGAAGGTGAGCGCCTCGCCGCGTGGCTGGAGCTTGAGGTACTCGGGCATGCGGTTGGGGCCGCGGTAGGCGTCGACGCGGATCAGCTGGAACTCCACGTCCTTCTCGAACAGACACATGAGCACGCGCGCCACCTCCGCCGACATGGGCGACCCGAACACCTTCACGCTCGCCATTGCAGCGGCACCGCACTCGGCTCAACCGGAGCGTGAAGCGAAAGCTCGAGACTAAGTTGGAATGCTGCAAATGTGGGAGCTATGCCTGGTTCGGATTGCTGCAGTGCGCTTATATAGTCGCCAAAGCCAATGCCCAAGGGAACAAAATGCTTTGCTTGTCCAAGGGTGAATCTAAAGCCTGGGAAAATCAAAGGAAAGGAAAAAAAGGTAAAGAGCAAAGTGATGATGGGTGTGGGCGCCAAAGGGAAAGGGGAGGGTTATCTATGTCAAGCACAAGATTGTCTTGTGTTTCGGTGTGTGCCTCACAAGATTGCGGCATGGATGCATGATTATACCCACAAGCAAAATGAGTGTGGGCATTGAGCAAGATCTGAAGTTTTAAGGGAGAAAATGTAAAAGCAGAGTTCAAATATATGCGGCTTATGTATGAAGATTGGAGTGTAAAGTGCATCCTTTGATCTTGCCATATGTGCTAACCTGTGAACAAGCACTAATAGAGATGATGGAAGTGCGTACTAGGGGCAGACGAAACTACCAGCGTACCACGTGCATGTAAGATCAGAATCTCGTGACATGATAGATACAAAACCCTGTTAAGCAAGCAAGAGCCAAAAGAAAAGGACTACCATAAAACCCCTTCCACCTCTCGCGCGCTTTTGCCGCCCGGCCCCAGCTGCCCGCGTTCATGCCTTCTTAGGGCATCTTCGAAGGGTTTTTTGCTGGGTCAGGACGGTCAAAACCGGGCAAAGTAGTTGTCCGGACTCCCGCAAATCCCATATTTGTCTTCGGTTTGCGGAAGAAATCGCGTTTGGAACCCCCTCCCCCCACACACAGACCGTTACAGGACCACGTTGGATAGCTTCCGTGGTTCGGTCCGCGCGATTCGGACAATTGTGGGAGGTTTGCAGTTCCGCCTTGGAGATGCCCTAAGGACCCACCAAAAACCCTTCCCACCTTCCGTGCGCGCTTCCCGCCCGGGCCCAGCTGCCCGTGTTCATGCCTCTGTAGAGCACACCGCTCCACATTTAAGGCGGCTCAGGGCGGACGCAACCTCTCATTGCCTCTGCCATTGAAGTGGCCCGCTGACCGAGGGCACTGCACGCCTAGCTGAATACGCCTTCTTCCCGTATTGAAACGCCTCCATTAAACCCGCGGGGAAGCCGAGAAACCTACTCCAGCCACACGTCCTTTCATGAGCGCGTCAACATCAAACTCATCGCCGACAGAGCTCCTCCCTTAAACGAGGCCAGACGTCGGGAAAGAATCGCATATCTCCGCCTCTCCCCCGTCTCATCCTTCATCATTTTCTCCACTCTTTCGATAGCTTACTACGAGCAATTCTCCAGCATACAAGACGGCTGGGTGGCCCGCTGAGCCCGCCGGATACGAGCACGAGCGAGGTAGCTCACTACTCCGCCTCCCTCTCTGAGCACAAGCGAGGCGCGTAGTTCAGAAACTCTCCGCTCCAAGCCAACTCGATGAGGAGTGGCGAGTTGCTGCACGCCGGCACGATGGGGAGCACGGCAGCAACCGCGCCTTTCGTGCCTGCGACCGCTATATCCGTCGTCTACGCACGCAGAGCGGCGCCATGCAGGCAGAGAAAAAAGTTGACTGTGTAGAGAGCGACGAGCCGATGGCCAGCGCATCCGCGTCCACTGCCATCATCGAGGAGAAGTAGAACACGGAATGCCGCCGCCGCTCGGATCCCAAGAAGGCCACCATAAGTGCTACGCCGGCATACACAACCGTTGTCTTGCCCTGTTCTTCTCTTGCGAGGACCTTCGTCGACCCTGCACGGGTTGCACGGAATCGGAGGTGCCCGCTTCCCCTCCCGTTGGAGCATCAGGTGAGGGTTTCGATCCGACGAGCGGTGGGGAAGCGAGGTGTCCATTGCGCTCAAGCATATGCCTCCTGGGCTCCTGACTGTCCGATGAATGGGCTGCCAGACATGGGGAAGGCAAAGGATCCATCATGGCCGGCCGTGGACTAGTGTACTATATTCGTGTCGTGTGAGTGAAGCTCCGCACGATCGTACGTGCACATAGTCCTAGTTTTTTAGTTAAAATATGTCCAAAATGTAATAAAATCCGTCGTGTTTGTATGAAATATGTCGTGTTTGCATGAAATCTGGTCGTGTTTGCACGAATTTTGTCCGGTTGGTTTGAGTTATTAGACGGATGTATGTGGCTACGGTTGGATGTCTTCCTCCCGCATCTTGTCCGCGGACTGGTCCCCCTATCCACGGACAGATGTGGGGAGAAATTTGCGGGTTGTCATTGAAGATGACCTAACACCCCATGTAGCCAGTAGTAAGACATCATATATAGAGGAATATTGTGTAAGGCGATTTTACCAATATCAGGCACCCACCAATCAACATAACCTTACCTTGCCACTTAAACATGAGATTTCCATCTTATTCTCAATGGGTTTCTTCAACTAAGACAAAAGGTAAAAAAAAAATCCGTTTTTCCTTTGCCACATTCCTTTGAACCAAAGGCTTGAATAACGCCAGCATAGGTAAATTTCCTATTCTTATAGGCCTTGATCTAATAGTGTTCCCAGATATTCCATTGGAAGAGTGTGAACATCACAAGTAAAAAATGTTTCTATATGCGTAATTTGGGTCACTGTCATCATGCGACATCAAAAGTATGTCATTTGCGTATGAGAGCATATTAATGCCTCCATCTAAAAGTAAGCTCCTGTCAAATCAAGTCACGTGTAGGACAAACGAGCAAGAAGGCTCGATGGGGAACAATTTATTTGTTCAACTTAAAGCAACTGAGCGTTACAACCCCTTGAAGGACAATGGCGTTGCAAAAATGGAAGACATTACGAGAGACACCGCGCTTTAGGGCTTCACACATTATTTTAGCCAACACGACGACGAACGAACGAGGGACCTTGACGACGGAGACATCACGGTATGAAGCCCGATGGAAGATTCATGCATGCTGCCGATCGACGACAGGCGGCGATCGCCGATCACTCGAAGGTGCCGGGGTGCTCGTGCTGCATCTTGACCACCTGACGCCACGACGGGCGGCTGGAGATGGCGTCGTACCACCTGGCCACGTGCTTCTTGGAGGTGAAGAGCTTCCTGCCCCGCTGGGAGCCGGCGATGTAGTGGGAGGCCGGCAGGTGGGACAGGTCGGCGAGCGTGAACTCGTCGCCGGCGAGGTACTGGTTCTTGGCCAGGATCTCGTCGTAGACGCCGAGCATCTGCTGCAGCTTCCGCTCGTTCTCCGCGATGCGGGCCTCGTCGGGGAGCATGTTGAGCTGCGGCGCGAACGCCAGGTGGAAGACCAGCTCCGAGCTCGGGGCGTCGAAGCTCTGGGACTCCGCCTGCAGCCACTGCTCTATGGACGCGCGCTCCAGCGACCCCGTGCCGTAGATCCCGCGGTTGCCGTCCTCCGGGAACTGGGTGCACAGGTACCGGCATATCGCCCTTGAATCTGCCACCAGAAGAGAAGAAGAGAAGGGAAGAACCACATTGTGTAATTAAATTCTCCAATCAAGATCGGTGGGAACTTCCATTGTTGAAAATGTAATGTCATAACTGTTTTATTCAGAACTCTGCTCCTTACCAACAAGGGTCTTGTCACCATGCTTGAAGGTCACCTGCCCAGTAGGATCCTGCAGATCGAGACCGGCGATCGACAACGCGTGAGACAATATAATATATGATCAAACCCAAATTATTAGAAAGTGCACCATGGATGGATGGATGAAGAAGGCAGGGATGATGCTCATTCACGCACCCTTAGCTTGATGAACTCGGGCAGCTTGTGCTCCCTCTTGAAGGTGTCGATGCGGACGAGCTCGAACTCGAGGTTCTTCTCGAAGAGGCAGGTGAGCACCCTGGCCACGTCCGTCGACGCCGGCTGCCCGAACACCTGCAGACCCGCCGCCATTGCTACAAATTTCCCGGTGAGAGATCTCTAGCTCCGATCAATCTGCACCGCAGGCGATCGATCAGTGAGTGAGTGAGTGAAGCGACTGACAGCTGATGGGGACTGCAAGATCCATGGCCAGGCGCTTTATAGCCAGCGAGCAACCGGCAAATGTGCTTGCCTTGCCGCAGAGGATTACCGGCGAAAGCGAAAGCGCTGCCAAAGGCAGGTAAAGAGGAGAGCCCATACGCCCGGCCGGATCTTTTTGGCGGTGCCATGCATCTTGTCTCCAGCAAGGAACAAAACAACCATCGATCTCCTTCATGTTGTCTCCGGCAAGGGCGATCGACCATACATCCTTTAGCAGATGCGGTACGTAACCAGCACGAAAGATGCTCATGAGACCGGGTTAGATTAGATGTATGGCAAAGCATTGGGGCTATATGGTAGATCCTCGTACGGGCACGAGTGCCTGCCAAGCAAGGGATCAATCAAGGCTTGGGATTGCAAATTGGCCGCGGAAGATGCGTCGCCGGACAAACCGAAGGCTAGCTTTTTGGTCGATCATCCAACCAGGCGATGTTAGATGTTATACAAGGGCGTAGTGCTGATTCGACCTGCCGTGGCGCCTGCCTTTGCGTGTCTGGTGGTCGCGGCACAGATTCAGGTGGATCTGCTAACAGTAGAATTATGTGCCAAACCCAAGGATACATACAAGTGTACATGGTGTTTTCGACGAAAGCGGAATTTTACTGACTCAAAATGAAGCATCGAGCGGATACAAACATACTCCAAAATATATACTATATAACTAATTTCTCTAGGATTGGAGGCCTCACAATTAATTGAGGTCTTTAATTGGAATTTGATCATCCGATCTTGATCGGGTCAATAATTTCTCAAACCCCCTCATTTAATATTTTATACAATAAACTATGATTCCTAATTTCAGAATTTTCACAATTAATTGAGGCTTCAATTTAGACTTTGGTCATCCAATTTTGACAGGTCAATAATTTCTCAAACCCTCTCATTTATTTTTTTTAGACAATACACTATGATTCCAAATTTTAGAATTTTCACAATTAATTGAGGCTTCAATTTAGACTTTGGTCATCCGATTTTGACCGGGTCAATAATTTCTCAAGCCCTCTCATTTAATTTTTTATACAATACACTACAATTCCTAATTTTAGAATTTTCACAATTAATCGAGGCTTCAATTTAGACTTTGGTCACCCGATTTTGACCGGCTCAACAATTTCTCAAAGCCTCTCATTTTTTTTTCCTACAATACACTACGATTCCTAATTTTCAAATTTCACAATTAATTGAGGCTTCAATTTAGATTTTGGTCATCCGATTTTGACCGACTCAACAATTTCACAAGGACCTTTCCTATTTAATTATTTTAATTCTCTGTGCTCCATAATTTTAAAGTTTTTTATTCGATTGAGGTATTCATTTGGTTTACGATTTTGATCGGGCCAACAACTTTTCAAATCAATCAGCGGCGACTGGCCTATAAAAACATATCAACCCCTCTCAAACTCATATCGCCTATAAAAAAACATCACTATGTCATACTATAGCCCGAATATAGTACATTCAACCAACGATGGAAAGATATCCCCACATAAATATGAGTTGATTGGTGGATAACACAGAATCACACCGCGAAAACACTCCGAATGACCGCATTATAAATAAACGTAAAACACACTCCATCGTCTCCTCCACCGGCCAAACTAAATATTTCATCAGTTTCAAAATATAAGGATTATTAGTTTTTCGGAAAGTCAGATTTTAAATTTTGACAAAGTTCAGAGCTAAAAATATCGACATCCACATTATTAAACAAAAAAAATGAAAATTCATTTCATGATGAATCTAATAACACCGATTTGATATTATGAATTTTGAAAGAGGTTTGACTTAAATTTGATCAAAATTAAAGAGATTTGACTTTTCAGAAAAGTAATATATCATATATTTTAAAATAGAATGGGTAAAGAAATTTAAGAATCCCAATAAATTAAACAGCGCGGCAAAGCACGCACAACCCTTCTATTTTGCATAACATTACGTTTTTAGTACTCCCTCTGTTCAGATGCATGGTGCGTCTAATAAAAAAATGGTATTCCAAAAATACAAGTCACCATGTGTGGAAGGAGCTCTTCATTCTTCGTGATCATTAATTTTTATTTTGCATGCTATCATTTCATTGGTTGGCACATTAAATAGGGTTTACATACTGCTCTTTATGAATTAATGAGATGGGAAACCAACGAAGTGGTTGGCTCCTCCTAGTTTTTTAAGCGAGTCAAATAGGAGTTATTATTGTCATTGATTTTGTTTTATATCCTTTATTCAATCTCCATGCATCTAGTTTGTGATGCAACTACTTAAATGTCATGTGCACCTCGACGGGGGGAGTAGGTCATTATAAAATATATTTTAATTTTCAATACAACATTAACTAGTGGCAGACCAGTGCGACACAAACTAAAAAGTGAACATAAATTAAAGAAAAGAATCAGTACAAATACAAATTCTGGAGTGCATTACATGGTATCATTCATAGATTTAGGAGGATGAAAAGACCCACCGTTTTGACATCACGTGCATGATATTTCCTGGGCATGTCATACATGAATGTTACACATACATGCTATTCATGGCTAAAGTTTGTTGAATAAATGGATATGATTACGTGCATGCAGCACCCACTAAACAAAAACTAAAACTAAAGCTAATACAAAACTAAAAAAGGAACTTGTTCTAAGAAAGAATGAGTCAAGGGCATTGGTATTACCTAAAAGAAGAAAGAAAATGTAAAAACACCATAAAACTAACAATGACACAAAGTTGCACATGATTCGCATAGAAATTGCATTGTTTCATAATATGCAAACATAAGCATTTAGTATTGGATTTTTTTTATACAGTGGTATAAATCACAGACATGTTGCATAAAAAAGTAGTGAGTATATATCCATGTTATGGGGACTATTATTTGATTGATGCCTATTTTTTGGATGTTCAATCAAATCGTCTCCACCACCTAATCAAGATCCAAAGGTCGGGCCACCTTCTTATTTCTCTAGCCTTCTTCTCCCCACTATACTACTACTAAAAAACTAAAACGTAATAAAAAAATGAAGTTTTCTAAGGAAGAATGAATTAGTGGCATCGCTACCATCCTTTCAGAAGAAAGGGAAAAAAAACTATAACAAACAATGTCAAAATTTGCAAAACAATTATGTTATTTTATAATATTCAACAATAAGCATATGATACTGTATTTTTGCAAAACGAAGTTCCCTAAGTAGAAATGAATTGCTTTTATTTTTTTGATCATCTCCTAAGTAGGAATAAATTAGTGACATCGGTATTACCCTTTAAGAAGAATAAAATAAAATAAAAACTGAAACAAAATAAAAATAATGAAGTTTTGTAATGAATAATGAATTAGTGACATTGGCATTACAATTTAAGAAGAAATAAAAGCTAAAACACATTCAAAATAATGAAGTTTCTAAAGTAGAATGAACTAGTGGCATTGGTATTACCTTTAAGAAGAAATAAATTTTAGAAATAGAACAATGAAAAAATTGTAGATAATATACACAAAAGTTGCACTTTTTAATGTATTATGCAAGAATAAGCATACGATAGTGGAATTTTCACAAAAATGAATTTTATAAGATGAAATGAATTAGTGGCATTAGTATTATCCTTAAGAGAATGAAAATAAAATACTAACAACAACAATCAAACTGATGAATTTTTATAATAAACAGTGAATTAATGACATTTATTACATTTAAGAAGAAAGAAAAATAAATAAAATTAAAACAAATCAAAATAATGAGGTTTTAAGGAAGAATGACTTGGTGGCATTAGTATTACCCTTTAAGAAGAAAGACAATGAAAAATAATAATAAATGTTTGACAAAATTTTCACACAAGATACAAAAAAATGTGATTTTAAAATAATATACGATAATAAGCATATAGTAGTGAAATTTATGAAGAAAAAAGGTACTAAACAAATAAATTACTTGCATTGGTATCACCCTTTAAGAAGAAATAAAATGAAGTAACAAAAAAATAAAAATCAATATAATTAAGTTTTATAGGGAACAATCAATTAGTACCATTGTGTTAGTAGTTAAAATAAAGAAAATGAAAATGTAAAAAATAATGCACACAACTTTTCACTAAAATTACATTTTTAAACCATATAATGGTGTAATTTTCGCACATATTACATAGATTTATGTGCGTACATTCACACTTGCACAACATCCTAAAAATACCTAAAAAAACTAATAAGAAAATAAATAACAAAAGGAGAACACTTAAAAAAAGAAAAGAAAAGAAAAAATAACAAAGTGAAGGAGGGATGGGCTAGGCAGTATAGTTAATGGGCTTCTGCCCAGTAGCAAATCGACCGGCCCAAATATGTGATCAGTAAAAAAAACAGCCCAAACCAGCTCACGAAACAGCCCGAAAAACACAACACAAATCTCAGAGCAAAAAACAACGGCCAAGAAATCAGCTGACCCAAATTCAAAATTCAGATGACTTTTTTTTTGCGGATTACATATAGCTAAAGTGGCAATGTAATGGCACACCTCCATCGCGGAAAAAAAAAGGCTGAGGCACACGTGCACATGTTCACGCATCGCTCAGTAAAGATCTACGCTGTGAAACTAGCGGAACGTTTCGTGCAAATGTGCAACAAGATATCAGATATAATTAAACTTCACCATATTGTATTGTTTAAGTGGTGTTGATCCTCCAAACAGCTCACTGTTCCGTGCACACTGAGTGTTGTAGCGTCGTACTCTCTCCATTCATTTTTACTCTGGTATAAGAACATCTACAACCGGCCCTTATATCCTTCTCAAATGTACAGGCAGGTCGCTCAGTCACTGTTCGATCATCATAAAAATTCGATCCAGACGGGTCTCTCAAACCGGCCTCAAATGACCGAGCTGACCGGCATCCTTCATTTCCATCCCAAATATGGGATGTGTATAGGAGAGCCCGAGCACGCTCGCCTGGCCCGCACTGGTCCCATATATATTCGTCTCCATCCGCTCGCCGGACCAAACCCTAGCCACTTTACTTCCCTTCCCTTCACTCTCATCTACCAACCAAGCTCATCTCCAGTGATCTCCGGCATTCTCCGACATGGCAGGCAATGGATCTGAGTCCTTCCACCTCCAGATCCGTCGACCACTGGAGATGAGTATAATCCTACAATGGAGTCTAAGCCTTCAAAGTTAAAGCCAGCCAATTGCTTTATTTTTCTTTCTAATTTGCGTGTTTCTCTGTATGCTAGGCTAGCATTTTAATAGAACCTTTTAGAACGCCTTTTTTGGGATTTTTTGGGATTTTTTTTAGAACGCCTTTTTTGGGATAAAATTCAATTCGGTCATCGCATCAAGGTGATACTGATACAACCGCACTAAGTGCAAACTCGGCCTCTGTTTTAGAATTATCGATCATCTATCCTCTATTACATTGATTGTATAATAGATTAATGTGAGAAGTTTTAGCGTTCCCAAGTTTCTGATTGAAATCAATCAAATAGGTACATTGGTCGAAAGTCAAGAAATATTAGTTGGGCTTTTGACTAGGCATCTAACTTTCAAACAAATACGGCTCAAATTGATCAGATGCCCTTGTGTATTATGTCTCACAATATCACCCATTACGCACGAAATATGCAAGCGAAATTCAAGTTGATAGAACATCTAAATACAGCAACATTTTCTAAACTAGAACTAGCTGAAAAATGGAACTAATGAGATATACACCTGATAAAAGATCAAGTTTCTTCCTATGGTACTCCCTCTGTTTCTTTTTAGCCTGCATATAAAATTTGATGAAAGTCAAACTTAGTAAAATTTGACTAACTTTATAGGAAAAAATATAAACATCCACAATACTAAAGCTATATGGTATGGAAAATAATTTCATGATGCATCTAGCAATATTAATTTCATATTATGAATGTTGATATTTTTTTCCTATAAAGTTAGTCAAACTTTACAAAGTTTGATTTTGACCAAATTTTATATGAGACTAAAAAGAAGCGGAGGGAGTACATGTGAAAAACAGACAGATGGTTTTATTCAGTGGACAAGGGCAAAAGCATTTTAAGCAGCCGATGTGCATAACACATCACAAACAGGCCTCATATTATTCTGGTTCACAAGACAACGTTGATGAGGATTCAGTAAACGACGACAGCACAAGTACCAATGATGACGGAAGAACACATGAAAGTAAGATCGATAAACGTAGAGAGCTCTTCAACATGAGCTCGATACTTGCTCACGACCACCAAGGCGCTACTCGAACGCGCCAGGATGCTCCATTTGCATCTTGACAACCTGCCCCCACGCTTTACGACTCGAGATTTGGTCGAACCACCTCGCCACATTCTTCCTGGAGGTGAAGAGCTTCATCCCCCTCTCCGAGCTCACAATGTACTGCGAGTCCGGAAGGTGAGAGAGGTCAGCCAGGGTGAACTCATCACCAGCCAGGTACTCATTCTTCGAGAGTATTTCGTCGTAGACGCTGAGGACTTGCTGAAGCTTCCTCTCATTCTCTGCAATGACCATGTGGTCTTGAGGGATTCCCAGAGGAGGAGCAAATGCCAGCTGAAACACGAGGGCTGAGCTGGGAGGGTTGAAGTTCTGAGCCTCTGCTTGCAGCCACTGTTCTATTGAGGCCCGTTCCAGAGAACCAGTCCCATAGAGGCTCCTGTTTCCCTGGTTTGGAAACTGGGTACAGAGGTACCGGCAAATAGCCCTTGGATCTGCACAGAAGGTTCACGTTGCATTTCAGCCCTCAAAAGAAAGTGAATCCAGAAATGTAACATGATAGCTGTGTTCATGTTCTCCTTACCAACAAGAGTCTTGTCGCCATGCTTGAATGTCACTTGTCCACTTGGATCCTGCAAAAAGATAAATGGAAGAATTAGTACATGTTTTAAATAATTCAAGACTTCCTGAAACTGAATGAAAAGCGATCGAAGCATCCTACCCTCAACCTGATGAACTCAGGAAGCCTGTGCTGCCTCTTGAATGTGTCGATGCGGACAAGATCAAACTCCAAATTCTTCTCAAAGAGGCATGTCAGAACCCTGGCAACATCGGTAGATGCTGGCTGGCCAAACACTTGCAAGCCTGATGCCATCCTTTCTCTTTGGCTTGATTGATCTCTTTCTCAGGCTATGCAATGGCAATGAGGAATGGTGACAACAGATTTCAATGCGAGGTATTTGAAGAAAGAAAAGGTGGAAATTCCATACTTGCCTTGCTCTTGCTGCCTAGCACAGTATTTTACAATTGGAAAGGGAAAGTGTAAAGAGAAAGTGTGGTTCTGGATTCTTGCTTGCAGCAATCATAGTCTGTTGTAGGAAACAAGGCCTGCAACATATATAGCATTATTCATTTACAATCCAGTCTTTTATTACTTGACTGAGAACAAAACAGTATATGAGGAGCTCTGATGTTGCATGGATGGTTTGGGACAATTGACAGAGAGAATCTGGCTTGGATAAGAAGATTGGCATCAAGTACTAGCAGTAACGAAGATCCGATGACTTCTATCAGAGTGCAGGAATAAATTTTTCGTCAAAAGCAATTCCCCTGTTATGGAGTCAGGTATAATTCAACTGTTGATCTGATGGAACAAAAAAACATTGGGTATCTCTGTGTGTGCATAGATCTCAATCCCAGTATTTTATTCGGTAGAAGAACATAACTAATTTATCAGAGTAGTGCCTGTAAAATATTGGCTTAAGTTTTACATATTAGATGATTATGAAGAGGCAAAATAAGAAACTGCCATAATGCATTAACCCAAGTGATAATCAGCAGCTCATTCTGAGCATTTAGCTTGCACTTCTTCTCTTTTTTTTGCGAAAATTTAGCAACGTCCCCCATATGGAGTATTCTGAGCATTTAGCTTGCACTTCAGCCAGCATTACTGTCAGGCTTGGATAAGTAAGAAGGTTGGCATCAAGTACCAGCAGTAACAAAGATCTGATGACTTCTGTTAGAGTACAAGATAGTTTTTTCAACAAAAGCAACGTCCCGAATGGAGTCAGGTATAATTGAACCGTTGATCTGATGGAAGAAAAATAAAGGGTATCTTTGAATGTGCTTAGCTTTAAATCCCAATATGTTTCATTCGGTAGAACATGACTGATTTATCAGGAGTAGTACCTGTAAAATGACAAGATGAATTCGCTTGCTTAAGTTTTACTCCCTCCGTTCCTAAATATAAGACCTTGTAGAGATTACACTATAAACTACATACGGAGCAAAATGAATGAATCTAGACTCTAAACTATGACTACATACGTCCGTATGTAGTTCATAGTGAAATCTCTAAAAGGTCTTATATTTAGAAACGGAGGTAGTACATATTCGATTACTGAGAATAGTATGAAGAGGCAAAATAAGAAACTGCCAAAATGTGTTAACCAAAGTGATGATCAGCATCTCATTCTCAGCAACTGAAATACACATTATTTAGCTTGCATTAAAACACCGCTGAATTCTTTGAACATTTGTGCTGCCTCATCAAATTTGCCGGGACTCTATTTGTTTCTCAACTTTTCTCGTAGTCCAAAATGGATTTATCCAAGTATAGTTGAGAAGGCCAAACACTACAAATGACAACTAACACCTGCCATTTATCTTCGAATGCACCCCAGTCCCAAGACTGCCAGTAAGACAATATATGGATCGACAACTGAATCAAGATGTGTCACTCTTGCATTACCTTACATATGTACTTTATCATCTAGCTTAAGGCCTGGATCGACAATATGATGTTGTAGATGCTAGCACATTTTTCTATAGGCTAGGTCAAATTTAAATAAGTTTTGACTTAGGACAAATCTAGAACTTCAAATAATTTGGAACAGAGGGAGTTAAAATTCAGTAGGTAAAGAGATTGCCAGCATGACCCACTTAAAATAACAGGGTAGTAAACCAACATCTCATGAATAGATTTATGTGGATTATGGGATGCGATCGAGTTCCTACAGCAACTGCATTGAGAACAAGACCAACATATCCAACCAAGCATAATAAACTCAATAATAGCACAGAGATAGATAGCACATATAGCAGGATGGCATGTAGTACAAAGCGGCCCGAGTCTTTCAAATTTCACAATTTAACAGTGATGGCAACACATAACAGAATGTGACTAATTGCCATCAGATACTGCTCGGCTAAAAAAGAAGGGGCCTCAAGATCTAGGGGGGCGTGGTACACTCTGCAACTCGACAACCTTCTTCCATGACGGCCGAGCCGAGACCTCGTCCCACCATCTGGACAGGTTCTTTCTCTCGGTGATCAGACCCGCCTTGCCGGTCTTGCTCACCAGAAGATCAGTGTTGGGCATGTGCACAAGGTCAGCAAGGGTGAACTCGTCGCCGGCGAAATACTGGCTCTCCGCCAGCCGCCGCTCGTACACGTCAAGCACCTTGGCGAGCTTCGCCTCGTTCTGCTCGACCACGGCCATGTCGGTGGCCATGCCCATGAGCGGCGCGAAGGTGAGCTGGAATGCGATGGCCAAGCTCGGCGGGTTAAATGCCTGGCCTTCGGACTCAATCCATTGCTCGATGGCGGCACGGCCTGCCGCGCCGTCTTCTTGCCGGCCTAGGAGAGTCCGGTTGCCACGGTCGGAGTACTGGTCACAGATGTAACGGCAAATGGCCCTGGACTCTGCCAAAAGATGAACCACACAACTTGTGAACACAAACGACCTTTTCACAGATCTCTTTCTTCTCACATTCAGTTCAGGGATCAGTTAACCAATCATCCGTACATACATATGAACATGCCGACACCAGAATTTACCCTCAATTCAGAAACTGGATAATTGCTGATTAAATGTATGCAGATCTAGGTAATTATCAAGGAGCTGCACTTGCGATTGACAGGGAGGCAAAGCAAGATGTGAAGAAATTTGATGCGGAAGTAGTGTAAGAGGCGGGAGGGAGTGGGTACCGACCGAAGACGGTGGTGAGGTGGTCTTTGAAGGCGGGGACCTGGCCGAAAGGCTGGAGCTTGAGGAAGGAGGGGGACTTGTGCTCGCCCTTGGACATGTCCACCGCCTCGAGCTGGAACGGCACGTCCTTCTCCAGCAGGCACGCCGCCACGCGCGCCACCGCCGGCGAGATCGCCGGCCCGTAGACCGTCACGGGCGCCGCCATCGCCGCTTCTCCGGAGGCCTGGACGGACGGATGGGGGATACCGGATAGTAGGTGGGCAGGAGATAGCGAGTGTGATAGCAACTTCAACCGACCGACCCTCGATTTGTGCCCCGTTTGAGTTGGCTCTTTTTAAAATGGGCAAGAATAGTTTTTTATATAAAGAAAAAGCCTTGTGGCCACAGATCACGTCAGTTAAGAGTTCACGCCGACGACTTGTAAATGGCCAGCAAACATATGCCAAACTCCAAAAAAAATACGCAATTCATGGGTGTATTTGTCAGTGACCGACAGACATGTCAACACATAAAATGAGACTATAATTCTACCACGACATTTCGATCGTGGTCATGCCTGCACACTTGCGGGCGTACAAAAAATATGACACTCTCGATCATGGATCACTCGTCATCGAGGTTGAGCATGCTGGCCTTCATCTTCTTAAACCAAGATCACTTTCTCGAAGAGACCGTATTCAAATCCACCTTCATGATCTCAACCCTCTTTGTATGCAAGCGAGCCGGACTTCTCTTGCTCTAGTGGCGGCTTTGGTGGTCTCGATCTCTATCATTTTCGATTGCTTCTCTCCCTCCAACTCAAGTTTCTTCTTTTGGATCTCCATGAAGGCCTTGATTTGCTCGTCCTTGTCTTGTCGATGCTTCTCCTTTCTTGAATCCTTGTTGATGATCATGCCTTGCAAAGTAGCTTGCAAGTCAAGGAACGCCGCCTCGCGCTTGTTCTCTTTATTTGAGTTGGTCTTTCTTGAATCCTTGTTGGTGATCATACCTTGCAAAGTAGCTTGCAAGTCAAGGAACGTCGCCTCGCGCTTGTTCTCTTTATTTGAGTTGGTCTTTCCCCCGCGGCCGCGGCTTCTCCTCCTCACCATGCTCTTCAATGGTTGCCTTCCCTTCACGCACCTGGATGGCGGCATATTACGCCTTGAATTCTCCTTCACGTTGATGACCATCCAACAATAGGTGAGGTTGAAGGACTTGCCCTCATGTTGGCTTCCTACGCGCGTCGACGGCACTTCCTCGTGGACGACTCGATGACGCGCTCCTCGTCCGTCAGCTCCTTCCTAGGTTTTGTCGGCGCTTTGCGGGCGGTAGCGATGGCGAGGGAAGCGAGGTCGACGACGGTGTCGAGGGTCGGCACGTCCTCGTCCATGGCACACGCGTGAGTTGACGAAAAGTGGGGACGGAAGGATGGTGGCGATGTGCCATCGACTGGCAGTCTAGGGGGAGAAGAAGGGTGGGCGTCGTGCACGTCCGTCCCGTGTCCACGCTGACATAACTCAAATTTAAACCTGAAATGGATCGCGGACGGACAAAAAATATCATTTGAATCAGAATTTGTTTCCACGATTACTCAAAGGGATACGCACTACCAAAATGAATCGACCGGTTGAAATTGACGTGAGACATAGGCCGGTGCTCTGCACAGCGAGACTGGCACAGTGTGCTGCCGGGTGGTTTGTGTTCCTGTCCTGAGTTCTGACAGATGAGGTAAGGTTGGGCCTTCTCTGCGGCAATTCGCCATGAACAAAATCCATTAGCAAAACCAGCAAATAAATCTGTTATTTTTGTGGGAAAAAATAGATATCAAGTACCAATTTTTGCTATTTTTTAAGCCTCAAACTTTATAGAGGTAAGACACATCTTTCATGCCCAAAATTTATTCTCAAAACAATTCACATAACCTGCAAAAAATCGGTCCTCTATGTGGAAATGAACATACTGAGTAATTAAAAGACATTTCTCAAGTTTAATATAACTCCGAAAGAACTTCATATGTATACGTAGGGCTACAGTAGAAAATTAAATTGTACCTTTTCTTTTAGGAAAATATTAACATTTATGGTATGCATTCACAAAAAAGAATATGTAAGATAATATGCTTTCACACTTTTACTTTGTTAGGTATGCCTCGGAAATCTCTGTAACCAAGGCAGATACAGAAGGGACGTGGTTATAAAAACACTACTCCATTTTAGTCATTTAATAGTTTTTATATTAGTTTACAGAGAAAGTACTAGGATTCAAACTAACCAGCCGACAAGAGATCTCAGTCGTCCCGTTCCTCACGTCGCCTCCCAAGTCGTCATGGGAGATAACCTAGCCAAAGCCGACGAGACATATGTTGCATTTTGTCGATGACCGATGCATCGACGACGGTGGTGAGGATGGACTGGATTTTTTTTTCAAAACTATAATGTATTTTATAGCAAATTTGAAAACTATAGGACCGAACGCAAAAAAATCAGAAATATGATCCCATCGGCCTGTGGTGGGGCAAAGAGTGGCCTGTTGGCCCGCGGAGGGCCGAAGAGAGGCCCGTCGGCCTGCAGTAGGACGAAGAGGGGCCCGTCGGCCTCCAGGCAACCGAAGAGCGCCCATCGGCCTCCCATTGGTCGAAGAGTGGCCCGTCGGCCTCCTGGAGGCAAAAGAGTGTCAGGGACACAAAAAGCAATTAAGATGGCCTTAAATGAAAAAGTTATTAACATGAAAAATCTTCGTCTCGTCAAAACGGTTGATTTTGATATAAAAATTGTTTTAATCCGATGTCGTATGCAACCTGTAGAGCCAAAATAAGGTCAGGGGCAGAAGCTGCAAAGTTACTTCGGACAGACCGAATGGATGTCAGAAAATTTATCACGGGACACCCGATGCACTCGGTGAGACCGTGTGAAATATAGAAGAGTACACAAGTTTGGTCACATTCACTCGATGAGACCGAACCAAACCACTCGGAGGCTCCGAATGGATCCGAAAAATGTCAGTGTTGCCATGGAGGAATTGTTATATACTCCTCGGATCCATTCGGAGCCTCCAAGTGGTTTGGTTTGGTCTCACCGAGTGAACGTGATCAAACTTATGTACATTTCTATATTTCACACGGTCTCACCGAGTGCGCCGGGTGTCCCGTGACAAAAAAAATTGACATTCACTCGGTCTGTCCGAAGTAACTCTACAGCTTCTGCCCCTGACCTTGTTTTGACTCTACAGGTTGCATACGGCCTCGGATTAAGACGATTTTTATATCAAAATCAACCGTTTCGACAAGACGAAGATTTTTCACGTTAATAACTTTTTCATTTAAGGCCAACTTAATTGTGTTTTGTGTCCCTGACACTCTTCGGCCTCCAGGAGGCCGACGGGCCACTCTTCCGCCAACGGGAGGCCGACGGGCGCTCTTCGGCCCACCGCAGGCCGACGGGCCTCTCTTCGGCCCACCGCAGGCCGACAGCGTCATATTTTTGATTTTTTTACGTTCGGTCCTATAGTTTTTAAATTTAATATAAAATACGTCATAGTTTTTTTTAAAAAATCGATGGACTGGCCATTTTTGTTGGAGTAACATGCACGACCTTTGTGGGCAAGCTACGAACGATGCGCATGTCTTGCAACCTATGATTCAGGCGAGGAGCCCACAAACATGGGGTGTCGCTAAGGGCGTTGACGTCGACGAATGCGGCCGCCGCGCCTCATGAGCAACTCCCCCCGTTTCGTATTTATTAGGCCCCTTTCATTTTCAACCAAAATTTAACTATAAAATTAATTAACTAAATATAAATTACATGCCATAAAAATTATACTATAGGAAATCTCTTTTAAATAGAAATCCAACAATATACTTCGTATACCATATAATTTATACATTTTAATCAAATACGTGGTTAAATTTGGTCACAAAATATAAAAGGTTCCGTAAACCTGGACGAAGGCCGGAGGCAGTAGTCACATGGCTGCCCATCCTACAACTGTGCCACATGAGACGTGTTATCTCCTTGCTTTGACACGAAATTTGCATATTATTTTCACATTTCCGGTTTACAAGGTTTAAATTTGAAATCTTATTAATCAAGGCATATGATGAATGAAGAAATATATCTTGTACTTTTTCCGTCCGAAAATACTTGTTTTAAAAATGGATGTATGTAGGCTTATTTTAGTTAAAGATACATCCATTTTATTCATTTGTAAGACAAGTATTTTCGAACACAGGAAGTACTTTATAAAACTATCCAAATTAGTAAAAGTATGCATTAATTTGAATTAATTGCAGTGTATGCATGCTTAGGCACTTATAGATAAGTAGAAATATTACATGCATTAGTGTGTTCCCTTTAATTCTTGCATGTAAGATTTAATGTCTCTCGAAATTTAAAATAAGATGAAGATGAATCCTTTAAATCAGTAAAACGAAAAAAATAAGATAAGTACATACGATAAACCGAAGAGCAGGGAGTACCAGCTCAGCTGCTTTGTTCGCGATCCGATCTCGGTTCAATCGTTTGACCGGCACACGGTACAGGGCTAGAACGGCGGGAAGCACGGAGCCATTTTCCCTCTCGTTTATTCAGAGCAAGGTTAATAATAGAGCCAGCTGTTGCTGCTGACTATATGATATTGTCATATTATTTATAGTTAAGCTTATAGCCAATAAATATAATAGTAAGATAAAAATATGTATTATTTTATTGGTACATGACCCACCTTACTCTCTCGTAAAATGTTTATAAGTATATGTTGTAGCCGGCTGTTAATTAGTAGCTCCCTTATCTTATCTTTCCTCTTCTTTCTCTTCCGACTTAATAAAATATAATATTTAAAGCCTCTTGTCCTGACTACGTCACCCTACTATACGGCGGGGAGCACAGGGTTATCGGGAGCATCCCCGATGCTTCGCCGGCGCCCATATTCATCTTCCAAACGAAGCTCACTCCTCCGCTGCCATAGCCGCCCGCCGGTTTCTTGCCGCATCGTTTCGTCCGTGCAAATGGACCCTGAATCCGAGGTCACGTTCGAGTTCGTGCCGGTGATCCGGCAGTACATGAGCGGCCGCGTCGAGCGCCTGCTCCCCGTGGACACCGTCCCGCCCTCCGTCGACGCCGCCACGGGGGTCGCCTCCAGGGACGTCGTCTTCCACCCGGCCACCGGCGCGTGGGCCCGCCTCTACCTCCCCGCGCGCCCTCCCGCCGGCGGCGAGAGCGACAGGCTCCCCATCGTGGTGTACCTCCACGGCGGCGGCCTCGTCGCTGGCTCGGCCGCGGACGCGCCCGAGCACGCGTTCCTCAACCGCCTGTGCGCACGCGCGCGCGCCGTCGGCGTGTCCGTCGAGTACCGCCTCGCGCCGGAGCACCCCGTCCCGGCCTGCTACGACGACGCGTGGGCCGCGCTCCGGTGGGCCGCGGCGGGATGTTCCTGGTAGGGTACAGCGCCGGCGGCAACGTTGCCCACAACGTGGCGCTCCGGGCGGGCTCGGAGGCCGACGCGCTCCCCCGCGGCGCCCGGGTCAGGGGCCTCGGGCTCCTGCACCCCTACTTCCTCTCGGCCGAGCAGGCCGACGGCGAGCGCTGGTGGCTGAGGGGCAAGCTGGAGGAGCTGTGGCCGTTCGCGTGCGGCGGGCGCACCACCGGGCTGGACGACCCGCGGGTCAACCCGGTGGCCGACGGGGCCCCGAGCCTGCGGCGGCTCGGCTGCGACCGCGTCCTCGTCTGCCTCGCCGAGGACGAGCTGCGGCTCCGAGGCAAGGCGTACCACGACGGGCTGCTGGGGAGCGGGTGGGCGGAGGGCGACGCCGACCTGCTGGACTCCGTCGGCGAGGACCACCAGTTCTTCCTCCGGGAGCCCCCGAGCGCGTCGGCGCTGGCTCTCATGGACCGGCTGGCCGCGCTCCTCGGCGCCGGTGCGAACCAGCAGTAGACCAGACTTGTGCCACGTCAGGTGCTGGTACAAAATCACTGCGTTTGGTGTTGTGAAGTTGTAGTATCAGTGAATCTATTAGAACTGAATGTATCTGCAATTTTCCAATTTTTATGCGTCTGATGTGTGGAATATAACACTTTCATAAATCATAACCGTGAATCATTTTACAGAAGCAACCGCAACTCCTCCATGACCGGTTTTCACCTTTGTCTCTCCCCTGTTCCTACGCCATTAAAGCGGTCGGCTCCCCTTCCCTCCGCTAGCCGCTTCGGCGATGGCTTCCTTCTCTCCAATGTCTAGGTATAGGATTAGTTTGTCGGTATTGGGTGTCTATGCTCGGTTGGTGTCAGTCATCATGAGTAAAAGTTTCTAGGCCATCGCCTCGATGGTGTTATGCGATAATATCGATGAGGATTTGCTATGACCAACAACCCATAGCGACAAATGCAGTGATGTGGTGGGCTTACAAGCAACTTTGCCGCCATGGCTTTCTCTTGTATCTTGGCTAAGCAGAGGCCGTTTCTTCTCCTCTTCGGTGGACGCTTGGGCAAGGACGCTGGTCAAAGTTTTTGGTCATTGTGTTGGTGGTTGCAAGGATGAAGGAGGAATTTTCGGCAAATCTCCTTTGTTTGGACCGTTTCATGTACTTTCTCTTGGTGTGCTGTGATTTTCTGTAATTTGTTGATGTTACTAACATAAATGTGGTACTTCTAATGTGAATCATTTTGATCTTGTTAACTAAATCTATCCACATACTATCTCAACAACAAGTCCACACGACCCGCAAAAAAAAAAAAGTCCACACGCTCACATAACTTAAATGGTATGATATTGTTATTGCCAAAAAGTTGTGCAACAATGTCATTCTAACACTGGATGCTTCATTCATTTAAGAGCTTTCAACAACAGTGCATAATCATCACACGTCAGCCACACAATAATAGCATCATAAGTTTTTTTTTTACGGGAATAGCATCACAAGTTCTGTGCCTATTTAGGAGTGATAATGTTCCTTTTCGTTGATGTTTAGGTAAGATGGACGTCTGATCATCTCTTGCCACAACCACACAGATCAGAGGGTACGTGAGAGGCCAGGGAACTCGCCATTTTGCCAAAAGGATCTGCACCGAGTGTACTGCAATTAGCTTATGATTATAGATTTATTTCACTTATCATTTGGAGGATGACAGCAAGAAGATCAGCTTACAGAACATATACACCTGATAAATTTAGATGCCTATTTACACAGGCGCGGCCAAGAAAATTCAGAAGAAACCTTGGAAAAACGGAAAGACAAAAGGCACACGTAGAGAAATATGAAGAAGAAGAAAACACGCAACAAAACCTGAGGAAGCAAATGTTTCCATAAATAACATTCAGAATCTGGATACAACATACATAGCACGATGTAACAACAAACAGGTTGCCATATGCACACGGAACGGGCACATGAGGAAAGATAACAGCAAATGTAGCTTATCCGGTAATACAACAAGAGAGCAACACATGGCTGATGAGAGCTGTTTCGACCCTTCTGGGGCAAGCAAACATGGCTCACGGCAGCATAGGGCCAAGCTGCCGCATTACTCCTCGTTGATGGTTTCGGGCATCGGATACTAGCTCGCCGTCCAACTGCCAGGGCTCAAGATCTTCAGAATCGTTGTCCTCGTGCCGACACCAATCGCCGGATGTGTCCTGGTATGGAGTCCCGAGTTCCTCGCCGCTACATGCCAGGCGCAAGAAAGGGCGGGTTTTAACTAGGGCGTCAACCATGATCCTGTTCAAGCTGCCTCTTAGCCCGAGCCATCGCAGTCTTGGGAACAATGGTTTCTTAAACCACCGCATCGCAAGCGCTGTGATCCTGCTGCAGTCGTAGAGATCCAGCAGCTGCAAGGTGCTGCCGGAGGTTTCACCATCGAATTGCATGGATGCAAGAGCCATCACAGAAGCATCCCCTATTTCTGTATTCTCGCGTAACCAGAGCTGGGTAAGAGGAGTTCGGGTCCGCGCTATCATCATGATAGCGTCATCAGTGAGACTTAAGATTCCTGAAAGATCCAACGCATGTAGGCTCTCTTTAACAGAACCAGCAAACAGCAAGGGTATGCAATCATTTGTTAGCTTATAGCAGCCCCTCAGAGATAATGAAGCCAGTGGGCATACTCCAGCGCCGAGATACTCCATTGCTTGATTAGTGATCAGGGTTCCATCCAACACCAATCTCTGAAGCACCGGAAGGCAGCTCAGAGCTCTTACAGCTTCATCACCCACACTCTTGCAATTTTTAAGATCCAAAACATTGAGACCCTTGTTGAATGACAGCCTCTCAATCCCAACATCAGTTAGTAGAGTACACCTTCTCAGACTCACATGTGTTAGGCAAAGGGAGGTGGCAAAAATGTCATGGAAAACAAGATCAGTGAGACATCTATTATTAGTAACCTTAAGCTTATGAAGACCTGAACAAGAGTGGATGATAGCCCTAATCCCGGTGTCTGTTACACTGGAGAAACCACCAAGACAGATGCTCTCCAGAGTTGAGCATTTTTCAGACATTAGCAGAATTCCCAGATCGTTTACACGACGGAAAGAAGCGTCTGTAAACTCCTGGCTTCTAATGAGAGATAAATGCTTCAAGTTACCCTTCGGATTGATCTGCTGAAGACCAGCAACTGTGAGATCTGTTTCAGAATCAGGTTCCGTAATTGGCGAATCCTGAAGGTCCAGATGTGTCAATGATGGAAGTGCTGTTGATATGGACCCAATCAAATGGTCGGTAATGAATTCAACTGTGAGGCACAACTTCCGAAGGCTAGGAAAAAAGACAGGTGGCTTGACATAACCAATGCGTTGTCGCGACTCGATAGTCATAGCCAGAAGTGCAAGTAACATTTCCAATGGAATAAAACCGATTTCAAGAGAGGACAGGCCTTCAGAAGCAGATGACCACACATGGCTGAAATTGGGGTTAGCGAACTTTGAGAAATCAAGTGCCAGGCGGAGAGTCTGCAAATAAAAAGAATGCAAGTTATCAGTTCAATACAGACCAAGGAAGGTACTCAAATTTGAAAGTAGATAAAAACTAAATCACACAACTGTTTATGGGACAGCAATAGCTAGTTACTGTCAATAAGCAGAAACTCTCGAGGCCTCAGCATTGACTTCAGCTAGCGTGCTGTATATTAGTCAGATCATGCAATGTAAGTCAATCAGAAGTTGATAGCAATAGCATCATTTGGCTTTAGTTAACTAATTCACTATTAAATGCTCCAGAACTGGCCTGCACGGTGCTGTTCAATCAAAGGAGACGATGCTTGTACAAATCAAATCTGAGATCAAACCAACCCGGACCTACCTCCAAACTGGAACATCCATTGAGCAACGCCTTCAGATCAGAGAATCCCATGGCCAAGCCCCTACGCTCGGCAAGTGAGTTCAGAGACAGCACCCTGCATCCAAGCAAGAGAAGAGATATTTCTGAACGTCAACTTCACACTGCACAGCAGAGCCAAACATGATTTATCACCATACACAAGCGATTTGTGATACGCGGACATGTGCGAGCACGGCAAAACAAATCACGGAGCACCGTGCGGAGGTAACAGGGGTTGATACCTGAGATCCGGGCAGGTGGTGCTGAGCTCGCGTAGCAGGCGGCCGCTGATGTTGTTGCAGTTGCTGAGGGTGAGCTCGTGCAGGCCGGGGCGGGCGAGGCAGTCGATGGCGGCGTCATCGAGCCGCTCGGCGTCCAGCCGGAGGCTCCGCAGGGCCGGGTTGCGCGGCAGCAGCAGGCGGAGCAGGCCGTGCGGCAGCACCACCTCCTGGTCCAGCCAACATGCACACAAACACGAAACGTGAGTCAGTCAGCCGCGGTCCGCGGTGGCGACGGGATATGGGAAGGCAAAGGCACTGACGAGGAGGTGGAAGGCGGGGATGAAGGAGAGGGCGTGGGAGGCGCAGGAGCGGAAGCAGCGGCAGACGGCGGAGGCGAGGAGGAGGGAGCGGACGTCGAGGCGGGAGAGGATGGTGGCGACAACGGCCGCCGGGAGCGCGGCGTCCATCGCCGGCGGCGGGGCGGGGGGCGGGTCGATGGGATCTGGCGCGGACATGGTACTGGTGTGGTGGTGGGAGAGCGGACATGGGCGGTTTTTGAGTCGGAGCAGAGATGAGAGCCGTCGCTGCTTCGCGGAAGCTTCCTTCCGGATCACATGGGCCCCACACGCCGCATGGGCATGGTGCGGTGCGGCGGGTGCGCCGCATGCCGAGCGGCTGGCTCGTGGGGCCGGACAAAGATTAGCATACTAGTACCATATTTTGTTTTTCGGAAAAGCTAAGTGACGACCGTTCGCTTCGCTTGGAGAGCATGATATTTCGAACGTTTTTCCTTGCAGTTTTAGCTGAAGAGCATACCATCCCAACCAACTAAAACTGCCATCAAAACGTTCAGAAAATGAATGGTTGCCAGAAAAGGGGGCCCTTGTTTTTTTAGGAAAAAAGATGTTTGACGGGCTTTATTATTGAGCATCAGAAGAATAGTTGATCGTTGATAAAGAAAGAGATAATATCACCAGCGGTGCTTAAACTTGTCATTCATGTTCACTTTAATGATTAAACTTGAAAAATACATCAAATTGGTTCAAGAACTTGGCACAAGTATGCAAATACGGTGATAATTCCATCTGTAGAAGTATAATGCGCTGACATGGCATCGTACTTTGAGGAACCCACTTCTAACGGTTTACCCTAAAAAAAGGATGGCTTGTCTCTATGACCATTGGACCCCACATGTCAACACGAGGAAAAATCAACGCCAAAATTGAAGACACTGGCTACTGGGGTTCGAACTAGCAAGGGCGCCCTAGCGTCCAGTCTTAGCTAACCACCACAACATTCAGTTTTAATTGACCAATACCGATAACAGAACTTAATGAAGGAACAAATCTGTGGGTTCTAAATCATCTGACTTACACATGTTCATTTATTTAGAATTTTTTTAATAATTTCATAAATTATAATAACTGTAATAAATAAATCAAATATTTGTGTAATATAAGTATTATACATACAAATGAATTAACTTATTTAAAAATTCATATTCATTATTTACGTGAAGGATTTTATTTAAAACATTTAGCAAATACAAAATTATCAATTTTTTAGACAATATAAAAAATATACCTCATGGATTATATTTAAACTATATAAAATTATGATTATAAATATTTTCTTTAATATATATTTTTGATAACTTTCACTCGTGGAATATATTCATTGAAATATATTCAGATGTAAATATTTATTAAAACATTTAAATTCTAATTTTCATATAATTACGAATAATTTTAGATTATACGAAAAAGTATTAACCAACAAACATATGAATATAAAAATCTGGACATAATTCTTCAAATGTTTGTATAACTGAAATAATATTTATTAGCTGTTATTTATAAAATATTTGATTGTTATAAATTATACAACATTGTTTGCAATCATAATACTATTTTATGTATACGAATTTTCTAAAAAATAATACGTCAATACTTTTTAAAATTACTTGAACATTTTGCTAAATAAGTAATTTTTTATGTATAATATTTATAACACATACAAATGTTTGAACTTTATTTTTATTATACTATCATTATAAGTTACGTACTTTTTACAAATTCTGGAAAATTAAAAATAAAACTAACATATGGGCCGCACTGACTGTAACCCATTTAAACCTGTGGGTTTGTTTCTTTATACAAAACACAGTTATCCCAATTTGACACTACAACATGTGTGGTGGAGTGGCTAGCACGACTAGATTCACGAACGCGAGAACGTCAGTTTTAAACTCAGCGGTGGCATTTTTATCTTTCATTTTTCCTCTGTGCTGACATGTGGGGCCCACTGGTCATAAAGATTACATTAAGCAAGCCATTCATTTGGAAGTGGGTCCCATGACAGTTATGCGTGGTAAGCGAGATATAGTGCCACATCAGTGCTTTATACGTCTACGGATAGGACTTATCACCGTATCTGCACGTTTGTGCCAAGTTCTAGAACCAGTTCGACGTATTTTTTAAGTTCACGCACTAAAGTGAACATCAGTGTCAAGTTTAAGCACCTCTGGTGATATTACCTCATAAAGAAACTCCACAATGGGTATCATCACCCAGGTACATGAATGATTGTAAAGAAAAAGCGTGTTGACTATTTCTCAGTTGCCTGAGAATTTATCCTGGAACGAGCTGGAGCTGGCGACGCTGTGGTTAAAAGCTTAACGATTAAAATGCAGAGGGGGGGGGTGATGTGAGGCTGCTGACAATGGGGATTGTGGCGGGTATGGAGAGATGATTAGGGAGGGGCAAAGAGGAGGGATACGAGACATATTGCGTGGAGGAAGATAAATAGTGCTTGGATTGTGACTCTTGGATTGACATCTAACATTTCAGGTATAATCGACTGAAACTGGGTTTTTTAGTCACATGATGTTTAGGTCACCCAAAAGGAAGAAAAACATTCCTAGCTAGCTCATGTCCCACATATTGGCCTTTCTATTGTGATGCTTGGGAATTTTGGAAAATTTGGCTTCCATTTGGTTTTCAACATGTCAGTTAGCAACAACCCCTATGATTCTCGCATACAGTGCATATGAGTAAAAGTATTTTTCTAACAAAAATTCCAAGCTTCATCCATGTCGATTGCCTCCTCAGAGGCGCTGTCCAAGACATCGGTTAAGTCCTTCACGTTGGCGATTAGATGGGTGGTGGGTGGGTCAGAAATTATAGCTTTTGGTTTTTTTTTCCTAGATCTGATCGTAAACCGAGTTCTAATCATCGGAGATGGCAAGATTCTGAATTTTATCTAAAACTTCGTTTATAAGCGCCTTCTCACTTTCGTCCATGCCCCGATCAAAGGATAGGTCTAGTGCGAGTTTGCCCGAGACCCGGCCTGACATAGCCTCGGGACTTTCTCCAATCAAGCCAAATACCTCATCTATAGTAGTAGTGCTCATTTACTGACTTGAGGTCAGATCTGAGGCTAGTGCTACATCATGGTCCAGGTCTAAGATTGATTCTAAGGCCTAATCGAGTGCATCATGTTGGAAATATGCCCTAGAGGCAATCATATGATGATTTCATTTCCTATGTATTCATGAGTATTTTGTGTTGTCCTTCAACATCATTAGTGATATGTACCAATAAGTATGTGACTTATTTGTTAGACTATATATTGTATGATGATTGTTCTAATAGTCCCTAGTTGTTAAGGTTATGCAGACACATATCCTTTACTAGTATAGGATTCAGTTGATGACTATGTTTCACAAGTCATGTGCATAGAGATGCTAAACTGATAGTATGGACTCGGGGATTGAGCTCACCGAGTCGGACAGACCCACTTTGAGACACAACGAGATATTGTCATCTGTTAGTCTCAAGTACAACGTATATGTCATGTCCTAGACCTGAGGTCCTCGCATGTTCCCGGGATGAGGATCGACTTACTTAGGGTCTATCAAACGCTACTCTATAACTGGGTAGTTATAAAGGTAGCTTTCGGGTGAGTCATGAGACATGGTTGACCAAGATGGGATTTCCCCCTCCATAACGAGAGATATTCTCTGGGCCCTTTCGAGTGATTAGATTCAGAAAGCATGGCCATGCGACATGGGTCAAGTGTTAACCCGGTTCGGAAATCTGCATCACGGTTTCGAGAAGAGATGTCGAGCTACCACAAGGGTGACAAGTACTTGCCTTGAGCTCTACAACATATATCATGAGGCGAAAGGAATGTTGTATATGACACATTGTCGAGGTTCTTCTAACGACTTTGCACACACATGGGAGTTGCAACGTTCTGCTAGGAGCAGCTGCTGACTATCGACTCGGGTCGTGTCCATGTGTACGTGAACCTATAGGGTCGCATACTTAAGGGATTGCAACCCATTCAGATTGGATCCGAATGGAAAATGGGACTAGACTCATCGTGGGCCTTAAGTGTTGAGCCCACCTCGGAGGTCTATATAAAGGGGGAGTGGGCGCACCTTTCAGGATTGATCCTTTTCTCCCCTCGACAACCACCGCCAATCCCCATGCCACCATGCCGTGAGATCGGACCTAGCAATCCATCGCCCGACGCTGCCCCCATACGTGTGGATACCTTGGAGGCATCACATCTATGGTGCTTGGATGAACCATTCGAGGGATCCGTGAGGAACTCTTTGTGCGAGATTGGCTACAGGAGGAGGAGACGAATTGGCTGATCGACTACACGCATCACCAACTCTACTTCCATTGCGGTGACTGCGAGTCTAGTGGTAAACCCGATCCCATGATCTATTTCCAGCAGCATGTTTTTGGGTGTGCACTAGAAATTTTTGATTTGGTGTTAGCATAGCGTACCGCGTGTTCCAACACGTTAGCACAATCTTTGGGCTGGCCTGACACCCATCTCGAGAACACGAGTTCACCACGGGAATCCATGGTGTATTCTAGGTTCCCGAATTTGATGACCTGGCCTGGAGCGAATATTTTGATCTGCTGATATGGGCAGTAGCATCCGCATGAAGAGTGATGCTATCGAAGACAAAAAAGTTTCCGCGGGAAGAAGGCCAGACCACAATGAATGTTGTCGTCGATTCGAAAGTGAGACATCGAGTCACTTCTATTTCTCAGAGGGACCTGTATGGGTCATCAATGTCGGAGCTAAATATGGCAAATCTCGGGTAGGGGGTCCTGATCTAGTATTCTTGTCTAGAGGTACATGAGGTTTACCCAGGTTCAGGCCCTCTTGAAAAGGTAAAACCCTATGTCACGCTTTGTTGTATTGATTTTGGATGGGGTAAAAAGTACATATGATCTACCACAAGATCATATGTGAATGGATATCTTCCCTATGACCCTAACACAGATTTGCATAGACACTGGGGGTACCTAGGGTTTACACAAGGTCGACCTCATTTAAGGACCAAACGTGTCAAGGACTTTCTCTACGCCTTGGAGTATACGCCAAGTCTTCGTTTCATTCCTTCTTGATGCTACCGGTCCAGACCAATGAGGCCCACCGATGATAGGCTTAGGGGGGGTCTTCGGCACAACCCGTAGGGCGGGCACCCAACATGCCGAGCAACCCCTAATCCATGACTCCATCACATGGGTCGACAACAAAAGCATGGGCTACGGACGAGTAGTGCCATGGCTAGCTAGGAGGGTTTTGAGTGGCGGTTCAGGGCGAGCACCAGGAAAAATAGTGATGTGAGTGTTGTCCTGATGGTCATGGGCGGTGTAGTATTTATAGTTTGTCGGAATCTCAAGTGGCGCGACGGTGGGACACGAGACGCGACGGTCTCCTGATTTCAAGGTCATTAATTGAACATGATTTTTTTCAATTATCCCGCTTGCAATGCATACACTTAGAGCATCTACAGCCTGAACTTGCAAAAATGACCCCTCAAACGCCCGCGGATGCGCCCAGACGCGTCCACGGGGACTGATTGGGCATGCCTCAAAAAACACTTCTGCATCCGGACATCTCATACTAGATTTCTCAAATCCATACAAAAGCATGCAAACATATAAACCTACATACTACGTACAAACTACCTACTCGTCGTCGGAGATTTCGACAATCTCCGTGCCCTCCGGCAGATAGATGTGCGGCAACTGCAACTGCAACTCCGCCCCCTCCGACGCCTCTACCGTAGCCCCCACCGGCGTCTCTGGCTGCTCTGTTGCGGCTTCCTCTGCTGCTATCTTCGCCTTGAGCTCGTCGAAGAAGGCATCGGCCTTTGCCTGCCTCTACCGAATGAGCCATCGGTTGGCCTCCATCTCGGTCTCATACCGGATGGAATCCAAGATGGCCTGCTGCTCCATCATCTCATCGGCTTGGGAGATGGCAAACTCCTCCTCCGCCTCCGCCATGGTCAAGCCCGGAGCATGGATCTCCAACTCGTCCCCTCCTTCGTCTCGTCCTCCTCCATCGCCTCCGTCTCCTCCTCCTCCTCTGTTTTCGATGGGTCCGGAGGGAGACTCTCAGCGATGCGGGTGGCGCGTCGAGCTTGGATCTCCGCCTCGATCTGCATCCAGCACTCTGACGTGAGCTGAGCATATGATACGGGGCAAACCCGTGGGTGTCGATCTTTCACGAATTGGAGGGGGGTTCCACGAAGAACACGAGGAAGAACGAGGAGAAATCACACGGAAAACACTCAAGAACAAGTCCAATCACACATCCACTAGACTCACCACACACAAGATCCACAAGGTACAAGAACAACAAAGGGAAAGAGGATACATGGTAGAGTTCACTCCAAATCCCATGGGGAGATGGGGCCTTGATATCCCAGAGGATCTTCCCTAGATAGGGGTCTTGACATCTATAGGATCTTCTCACATAGAGGTACCAACTCCAAGGGACAAGAGTATGGAAGGATCAATGATCAACTAACCTATGAGCTAAACCATTGCTAACCCTGAAACGAAGGTGGGAGACGGGTATTTATAGTCTAGGGTGAGGTAGGAGGGAGAGAGGAGTACATGGGCCTCGGGCCGAGTGGTTGCACGCACATAGGCCGGAAGTTCGAGTGTCGAAAGTTCCGGGGAAGGTCTGGGCAGGTTTCGGGGCTTCCAGAGAGTTGGCACGCTTGGGGTGCACTGAGGCCGAAGGTTCCGGGCTAGGCCAAAATTCTGCACGCCTGGTGTCGCCTGTGGTCGAGGAGGCCGGAAGTTCCGGGCATGCTGCAAGGTCGGGGGTCCAGAGGTTTCGGGCAGGCCAGAAGGTCCGAAACTTCCAGAGTCTTGTACTTGCTTTTTCTTCCTTCTCTTCCAAGATTCCCTTGCGGATGGTGTAGTCGTACGTAGGTGTTGGCACTCCTCCTCGTCATCCGTGAAGCTCCGACAATACCTATGCATGCACACAAGAGTAGTAGTGTCAAGTAGTATACCATCCTCGAAGGTGTCAAGTGATCACGTGTAAAGGAGATGATTCACCTTTATGTATGTGGAGTGGATGTCGCACGTGTCACTTGCCAAACGGACTCTTGCCATGGTGACGTCCGTAGGATGCTCCGCATCATCCCCTCCCCCTTGTGAAAGATCCGTCCTCGGATCAAAATCAAAATCACCATGGGGAAGAGTTGGCGTCGCCATGTAAAAGTGTACGATCACCAAGCACTCATCATCATCAAACTCGAAATGGGCAGTCTCCAATGTCGCACTGTCAAGTAATTCCTTCAAAAGGAGCAAATACGACAAACACTTGGAAAAACAAATGTGGTTAGTGTTAGTGCAAAACCAAGCATTCAAGTGGTGAGTCACCGCACAAATGTTGTCATCATGCATAACATATGGTGTGACAAGGGATTGTGTCATGGCATGTAAGCATACAAACTGAGCACAAGCAATGGAATTACGGAAACAAGTATGCATAGGTGAGGTAGGAATGCAAATATGTGTGACAATATAACAAGCATCTACCTCATGGTCACAAGATATATGCACAAAGCAATCAATAAAAGGTCTATGGTAGGCATAGGAATCATTCACAATACCAAGTAAAATGAAATGTTTAAACACATGGTGCAATCCAAAGTGCAAGACAATCCAAGCAAAATGTGCACATGGTGTAGTGAAGATAGTGAGGCACTCAACACAATAGAAAGAGAAATTGGTCATCATGTGTGAGGCAATAAAGTCAAGCATGTAGCAAGCAATGTGGTATGGCAAATGTGAAGGATGGACATTGTTACAACCAATTATGATAAGAGCAAACAATCCACAAGTTGGGTGCAACACACAAGGTGTATATGTCATGAAGAATAGAAAGATTGCAATATAGAATGGGAGCAATACCTCTAACACGTGTGCGAGTAAGTGATCCAAGATGACCAATATATGGTGTGGTACAAGCAACACAAGTAGTATGAGCCACAATATCCATGCTCAATAAGGATGTCACCTCAAAAGCGTGACCTTGTGCGTCCGTCAAAATTCTGATGTGCAAGCAAGTATCATGTAGAAACATGTCGGTGTAGCATGGCTCGCTCTCAAGAGCACGAATCATCAACTCACGTGAAGTGGAATTTGACATGTAGTCGAGGTATCCTACACATACACACAACAAAACAAAGAATGTATGTGCATGGTAGACAAATACATCATCCATCACGATGGTTTTCTTCTCTTTCACATAACCGTTAGGATAAAAAGTGCATGAACAATATGATGCAACAATGGCTATATTCATGGCACGAGGCATATGGTGCAAAGAAGAAAGGATAGCATGCTTCACATGGAAGATGTCAAAAGCTCCGATAATATGAGATAAATCTATGGGGGCAATCTCATAAGCAAAACTAATATCATTGTTGCACTCTATACATGGCAAATCATTTAGCATGAGAGAGGCAACACATGGAGACATATAGTAATAAGCAATATCAATCATGTGCCAAGCATGGCAATGCTTGTCATCAACCACATAAAAGGAGCACATCAGTGATACAATATAAGCAAGCATAGTGACCATGTTGTGCAAGCTAGTAGTCCGAAGATGCAACATACTAGAGGAAATCATGGCAATCATGTCATATGAGCAAATAGTGGACATAAATAATGCACATGGCATATAGCGAGCACGAATCAAGAGTAAAGTATCATCATAGACATGGGTCACAAAGTATACATGGCAATGGCAAGTAATATCTCCACCAAGCTTGCAAATACACATACAAGTCATATAATCAAGTGTCATGTGAGATGCAAAGCATGGGTCACGAATGCATGTCAAGGGCATAGAGATGATCATATCATGCAAAGTGAACATGGCAATATGGGCATAAAATGTATAATGGACAATAAGCCATAACCATGTGAGGGCCATGTAGAAGAGATGCGCGTAGTCCTTGCGCTAGGGGAATGGTTGGAGAGACATTCCGGTGAATCCCAAAGCATCGTTGCTGTCAAGAGCTATTTTCGTCAACTCATGGGATTTTGAGGTTGACGAATGTTCATGAGTACCTACAGACAACAAAGACAAAGGAAAAATTATGTGTGCGTGGTATATGTACACATCATCCGTTAGGATGTGCATGTGCTTGTGTTCGTTAGCACAAAATATCCAATGCTCAAATAAATGAGATGCATGATATAAGAACATGGCATTCATCATGAAAGGTTTGTTTTTATGTATAGGATAATGGAGACTAGAAATATGTAGTGCATCACTTGAATTGAGAGCATTGTTGTTCATGATATGCGGATGGTGCACACAATTAGTGGGATCACTCAGTGGATGGGATGGAACAAAATATACTATAATGTATGAGGAAACTATGTGGGTCTCCTCATGTGCAATAGCGGTAGCATAATTCTAAGAACATGGACAACATCCAAAACAATGCATATCTGAAGCTAGGTGGTCATGGCATGTCATATGTGAGAAATTGTGCAAATGATGCAAAGGAAGCATGGAAATATCATCACAAGAAAAGCAAATGCCAATAACCATGGGTTTGTCATCTATGCCATACGTGCAAATTGGGTTTATTTTAATGGCATATGCATAGTTACTACGATGAGATTGCAATGAAGCAATATGGGTGATCTCATGCATAGCATATGACAAGTCAAGCGGATTGTCAAATGATGTTTACTACACAACCTTCTTCTTGTAGACTTGTGTTGGGCCTCCAAGCGCAGAGTTTTGTAGCACAATAGAAAATTTCCCTCAAGTGGATGACCTATGGTTTATCAATCCGTTGGAGGCATAGGATGAAGATGGTCCCTCTCAAACAACCCTGCAACCAAATAACAAAGAGTCTCTTGTGTCCCCAACACACCCAATACAATGGTAAATTGTATAGGTGCACTAGTTCGGCAAAGAGATGGTGATACAAGTGTAATATGGATGGTAGATATAGGTTTTTGTAATCTGAAAATATAAAAACAGCAAGGTAACTAATTATAAAAGTGAGCACAAATGATATTGCAATGCTTAGAAACAAGGCCTAGGGTTCATACTTTCACTAGTGTAATTTTTCTCAACAATACTAACATAGTTGAATCATATGTAAATATCTCACGCGCAACAAAAGAGTTCACTCCAAAGTCACAAATAGCGGCGAACAAACGAAGAAATTATTGTAGGGTACGAAACCACCTCAAAGCTATCTTTTCTAATCAATATTATGAGCTATCCCTATAAGTGTCACGAACAGCCCTAGAGTTCGTACTAAAGTAACACCTTAAGATACACATCAACCAAAATCCTAATGTCACCTAGATACTCCAATGTCACCACGAGTACCAATGGGCTTGATTATATGGTATGCTTCACACAATTTCAGATTCATCATGTTCAATCCAACACAAGGAACTTCAAAGAGTGCCCCAAAGTTTCTACCGGAGAGTCAAGACAGAAATGTGTGCCAACCCCTATGCATAGATTCCCAATGTCACGGAACCCGCCAGTTGATCACCAAAACATACATCAAGTGGATCAATAGAACATCCCATTGTCACCACAGATATCCCATCACAAGACATACATCAATTGTTCTCAAATCCTTTACAGACTCAATCCAATAAGAAAACTTCAAAGGGAAAATTCAATTCATCACAAGAAGATAGAGAGGGGAAAACTCCATATGATTCATCTATATTAATAAAGCTCGCGGTACATCAAGATCGTGTCATCTCAAGAACACGAGAGAGAGAGAGATCAAACACATAGCTACTGGTACATACCCTCCTCCCCGAGGGTGAACTACTCCCTCCTCGTCATGGAGACCGCCGGGATGATGAAGATGGCCTCCGGTGATGATGGCCCCCTTCGTCAGGGTGCCCGAACGGGCTCCCGATTGGGTTTTCGTGGCTATAGAGGCTTGCGGTGACAAAACTCCCGATCTAGGTTTATGTTGGGGGGTCTTGATTTATAGGAGTAGTTGGCGTTGGAATCACGTCAAGGGGACTCCCGAGGGGCCCACAAGCCAGGGCACGGCCTAGGGGGCACCCTGGTGGCTTGTGGCTGCCTCGGGACTCCTCTTCGGTATCTTTTTGCTCTAGTATTTTTTATATTTTCCAAAAATATTCTATGTAAATTTTCAGCCCATTCTAAGAACTTTTATTTCCACACAAAAAAGACACCATCGTAGTTCTGCTGAAAGTAGCGTCAGTCCGGGTTAGTTCTAATAAAATCATACCAAAATCATACAGAATTATTGTAAACATGGCATGAATACTTCATAAATTATAGATACACTGGAGACGTATCATCAAACATGATGTGACCAGTAGAATTTTCACATGATATCCTATGGAGTATAGCATCACAACTAGGTAAGTCAACATGCTCATCATCATATTCATCAAAAAATGGTGGCACGTCGAAGCATGAAGAAGACATAGCATGTGAAGTATCCATAAGGTGATCAACATCATGCAAGAAATCAATGACAAGATAGTCCAATAGAGGGATAAGCGAAGAACCTTCACCTATCTTACCTGTAGAGATTCACGCATGTGATGTAGTTAAGGTGGGAAGGACCAAATCGTGGTCGACATCATGATGGAACCATGTGTGGGGTGCATCATCATCCGCCATGGCCATCGTCATTCCCATTGGAGGGATGGACTCGTTGAGGGTAGGCGTGTCTTCGTGTAAGAGACCTTGCACCAAAGAAGAAGACACAATAGGAGTAGAGGTTAAGTTGTTAGAAATCATAGTGGCCTCACATGCCCTCTCAACTACCTCACTCGCTAAGTGTTGCGACTCCCTCCCTCCCTCAAGGATTCTCTTAATCATATGGTTGGTTGAATCACTCAAAGGGTGGTGATGTCTCTCAACCTCACATAGGAATTTTGGCATATTGTCGTGTATGGGTCTAGTGGTGGTCACACTCATCCTCTCATAGGAAATGCACTCAAAGTCACATATGGTGGAGTCACTCATCTCACTCATGTGGTGGTGGCTCTCCTCACATGGTAATTGGGGCACCTCGTCATATGTGGGTGTCAGAGAGATGTAGGTGCAAACATCTCCATGCTCAACTCCTTGCGTCGCCTCGATTGAAGGGATAGTCCCATGCTCAACCTCCTCATCCATAACGCCTCCGAATATGAATGCAGTGGGTGTGGCAAAACATCAATCTCCTCCAAGACCGAAGGGAACATCCCAAGATCGGCCTTGGTGCTTTACTCCAAGTATGAGTCCTATGTGGGCGCTGCCTTCATGTTGTCGAAGAGGGTCGCGCTCGTCGCCGTGGTCGAAGGGAAACTACCATGCTTGACTATCTTGTCATTGTCGCTATGGGTGAAGGCCGAAGATGGCACATCATCACTCTCCTCCATGACCGAAGGGAGATTCCCATGCTCGGCCATCTTCCTTGGGATGCCTCCGAAGATGGAAGGGTCATCCATGCATGTAGTCAATCGCCTTGATGTTGGCGTCTTAGCTTGTCCCTGGTGGCATTCTTCGTCTTCACGCACTTATTTCTTGGAGGTGGCTTGCCCTTCGTGATGATGTAGATCACGAACGTGATGGCTGTCGTGGCGGTCGTCTCGAAGATGAGGACGTGACCGACTTGTTCTTGCATCCGATGGGCACTCCAAAGATGTGCGACTTGAGCATCTCTGCTTTGAAGATGACGAAGAGGAGGAAGACTTGTAGTTGTTCACCATGTGTCTAAGTTGCTCCATGTGTGAGCCCAACTTGTCGATGTAGTCTCTTTTCTAATCTTCGGATTGTTGTATGTCGATGGCGAGTCACATGAGTTGTTGGTTGATGTGGTTGCTCATGCCGATGTAGTCGTCGAAGACCGAAGATGATGTGCTTTTCCTAGCCATCACAATACTCGAGAAAAAGAGAGTGGTAAATGAGATAAACAATACCAATATACCGTTTCCCAAAGTTGAGGATGTATCTCGTTTTACTCAATGTGTATTGAGAAAATAGTGGAATTGGTACCGGACTTGTTCACTCACACCTACAAAGTAAAGCTTATCCAGTGGCTTGGTTAGGACAAGTGGCACAAAATTCAAGCAATTGTTAATCCAAGATATCGAAAATGTCGAGGAAGATTCACAAAATTGCAATGCAAAGCAAATAGATCAATAGCTATGGTGGCACTAGGAACGCACACACGAATAGATAAATGGGATCCGCACAACTAAGGAATGAGCACAAAAATGTGATAGTCCCGGGAAAAGCTCATGTTGCATGGATACTATAAGAGGCAATAGATCGATTGCTCAAATGGGCTAGATATGCGCTTGTGCACCAACCTATGAGAGTAAATGTGCTGTCTTCAATCCCAAGTATGCTATGTATGTATGATCCAAGAGTATCTACTATGCAAAATGGATCAATGCTATTTCTATTGCTTACAAGCTCTTTTGTATCTCCTCTTTTTCTTAAAAGCCTTTTCTCTTTTGCTTTTTTTCCACTATGTTTGATGCTCGAACCAAGATATGAGACAAGTATGATGGATATGCATGGGAGAGACTTATGGCACAATGTAGATAGCAAGATATTTGCACGCTAAAACTAGCTATGCGACATAAGAGTATCACTATGGTGCACAAGTAATGTGGCCCGGCAATTCTCAACTCGCTAGTCTCAATGGGTACGGTACACAATAGGCTCGAGGTGATCAACGCAATGGCAAAGAAATAGACAATGATGCCATCGAGGTTACCGTCCTTGCTTACGGTTAGGGTGCCAAAAGGCAAAGTGGCTGATGTCGACGTTGATGCCGAGGCGATGATGAGCGGCATTGTTGTTGATGTAGAACCGTCCCTAATTATCCAAAACACCTTAGGAAACGTAAACCACAACTCAAAATCTCAAACAAAATTTGGTTAGGATGGCAGAAGTTTATGGTGGAAAAGCTATGCGGAAGTTATGATGGTGGCCTAGGCAAAGATGCCAAATATGAAAACATTTGATGGATTCAAATGGTTTTGGAAGTATTTTTGTGGCATGGGGGGTTTCAATAGCTATCCTACGAGATAAAGAACGTAAAAATCGGAGCTCGGATGAATTAGTTATGGCCAAAATGGTGAAAAGGCTTAAGCTGAAATCTTTGCAATGATGCTGGTTAGGCCGGAAGTTTCGGGGGTGTACCAGAAGTTTCGGGGGACACGGAAAAGTGTGGGGAAACTCTCTGGTTAGGCCGGAAGTTCCAGGCGATGCCGAAAGTTCTCGGGGTCGCAAAAACAACTCCGGGACGAACCCTAAATTCCGGATTTGAGAACGGGGGCAGAAAAACTTGATTTCGTGGGTCAAAATTGATGGGAAAAAGGAAAATTTGGGTGGACTTGGTGGTGGGAAAGCTAGATCTACTTTCCAAACACGAATCCAATGGACCAAAATCAACAAAATCTCACAAGAACCAACAAATTGCAAAAAAATCAGTGATGCTATTTTTGGTGGGGATTTTCGAATTGGGACAGAAACACACAAAATTAGGCTAGAAAACGAAGGGGGAACTCCAAATTCGTGAGAAATGTGGCTCTTGATAATAATATGATATGGGGCAAACCCGTGGGTGTCGATCTTTCATGAATTGGAAGGGGATTCCATGAAGAACATGAAGAACACGGGGAAGAACGAGGAGAAATCACAAGGGAAACACTCAAGAACAAGTCCAATCACACATCCACTAGACTCACCACACACAAGATCCATAAGGTAAAAGAACAACAAAGGAAAACATGATACATGGTAGTGTTCATCCCAAATCCCATGGGTAGATGTGGCCTTGATATCCTGGAGGATCTTCCCTAGATAGGGGTCTTGACATCCATAGAATCTTCTCACGTAGAGATACCAGCTCCAAGGGAGAAGACTATGGAAGGAGCAATGCTCAACTAATCTATGAGCTAAACCATTGCTAACCCTAAAACGTAGGTGGGAGACACGTATTTATAGTATAGGGTGAGATAGGAGGGAGAGAGGGGTACATGGGCCTCGGGCCCGAGTGGTTGCACGCATGCAGGCCAGAAGTTTCGGGCTTCGGAAGTTCCGGGGAAGGTCCGGGTAGGTTCCGGGGCTTCCATAGAGTTGGCACGCTTGGGGTGCACTGAGGTAGGAAGGTTTGGGCAGGCCGGAAGGTCCGAGGGCCGGAGGTTCCGCGCAGGGTTCCGGGCTAGGCTGAAAGTCTGCATGCCTTGTGTCGCGTGTGGTCGAGGATGCCGAAGGTTCTGGGCATGTTGGAAGGTCCGGGGTCCGGAGGTTCCTGGCAGGCCGAAAGGCCTGAGACTTCCAGAGTCTTGTACTTGCTTCTTATTCCTTCTCTTCCAAGCTTCCCTCGCGCATGGTGTTGGTGTTGGGGAACGTTGCATGGGAAACAAAAAAATTCCTAAGCACACGCAAGATCTATCCATGCTGATGAGCATCTACGAGAGGGAGAGTGGATCTACATACCCTTATATATCGCTAAGTGGGAAGCGTTAAGAAACACGGTTGATGTAGTCGAACGTCTTAGCGATCCAAATCGCAAGCGGTCCCGCGATCCGATCACGATCCGTCCCGATCTAGCGTCGAAAGGACGGCACCTCCGCGTTCAGCACATGTACAGCTCGATGACGATCTCCGCCTTCTTGATCCAACAAGAGGGAGCGGAGAGGTAGATGAGTACTCTGGAAGCATGACGGTGTGGTGACGGTGGTGGTGGAACTGTTCAGGCAGGGCTTCGCCAAGCACCGCCAAAACGATCTAGAGGAAAATCGGTCTAGATGGGGGGAGAGAGGGCTGCAACGTGGCTTGGGGTGCGGCTTCCCTCTATCCCCTCCAATATATATAGGAGGGAGGGTAGGGGCTGTCTCCCTAGGGTTTACCCTAGGGTCGGCCGAACTAGGGAGGAGGAGTCCCCCCCCACTCGGATTCCTCCTCCCACAAGGGAGGTGGAGTCCTGGGAGGACTCCCCACTTTCCCTCCTTCTTGCTCTTTGCATGGGCCCTTAGGGGCTGGCTTGCCCAGCCCACTAAGGTCTGGTGCGCCACCCTAAGTACCATGTACCCCCCGGAGTGGGTGGCCCCTCCCGGTGGACCCCCGGAACCCTCCCGACACCCCCGGTACACTACCGAAAATACCCGAAACTTTTCCGGTGACCAAAACAGGACTTCCTATATATCAATCTTTACCTCCGGACCATTCCGGAGCTCCTAATGACGTCCGGGGTCTCATCCGGGACTAAAAGCAACCTTCGGTCACCAACATACAGAACTCAATACTACATAAACGTTACCGCACGTTAAGTGTGCAGACCCCGCGGGTTCAAGAACTATGTAGACATGATCGAGACACCTCTACGGTCAATAGCCAATAGCGGGACCTGGATGCCCATATTGGTTCCTACATATTCTACGAAGATCTTTATCAGTTGAACATCTATGTCAAGGATTCAGTTAATCCCGTATGCAGTTCCCTTTGTTCTTGGTATGTTACTTGCCCGAGATTCGATCGGCGGTATCTCTATACCTAGTTCAATCTCGTTACTGGCAAGCCTGTTTACTCGTTCCGTAATACAAGATCCCGTGGCTAACTCTTTAGTCACTTTTCTTGCAAGGCTCATCGTGATGTTGTATTATCAAGTGGGCCCTAAGATACCTCTCTGTCACATGGAGTAACAAATCCCAATATCGATCCATGCCCACTCAACACACACCCTCAGAGATACCTGTATAGCATATTTATAGTCACCCAGTTACCTTGCGACGTTTGATACACAAAAGGTACTCCTTCGGTGTCAGTGAGTCGCATGATCTCCTGGTCATAGGAACAAATACTTAACATGTAGAAAACTATAGCAATAAACTAACACGATCATATGCTACGTTCATAGTTTGGGTCTTGTCCATTGATACGTCTCCAAAGTATCCACTTTCCCAAACTCTTTTGCCCTTGTTTTGGACTCTAATTTGCATGATTTGAATGGAACTAACCCGGACTGACGTTGTTTTCAGCAGAATTGCCTTGGTGTTATTTTTGTGCAGAAATAAAAGTTCTCGAATTGACCTAAGAATTTACAGGGATTATTTATGGAATTAATGAAAATATTGGTGAAAGAATCAACTACAGGGGGCCCACCACCTGGCCACAAGCCTGGTGGGCGCGCCCACCCCCTAGGGCGCGCTGGGTAGGCTTGTGGGCCCCTTGCTGCTCCTCCGGCCTCATTTCCACTCCTATATATTCCTATTCGGGGAGAAAAAAAATCAAGGAGCCGCCGCCACCTCCTGTTCTTCCTCGAGAGACCAGATCTGGAGTCCGTTTTGGGCTTCGGAGAAGGGAAATCGATGCCTTCGTCATCACCAACCATCCTTCATCACCACTTCCATGATGCTCTCCACCGTTCGTGAGTAATCTCATTGTAGGCTTGCTAGACGGTGATGGGTTCGATGAGATTTATCATGTAATCGAGTTAGTTTTGTTAGGGTTTGATCCCTAGTATCCACTATGTTCTGAGATTGATGTTGCTATGACTTTGCTATGCTTAATGCTTGTCACTAGGGCCCGAGTGCCATGATTTCAGATCTGAACCTATTATGTTTTCATAAATATATATGTGTTCTTGATCCTATCTTGCAAGTTGTAGACACCTATTACGAGTCCGCATCCCCCAGGGTGACAATAACTGGGATTCTTTCCGGTGATTACCGTAGTTTGAGGAGTTCATGTATTCACTAAGTGCTAATGCTTTGGTCCGGTTCTCTATTAAAAGGAGGCCTTAATATCCCTTAGTTTCCAATAGGACCCCGCTGCCACGGGATGGTAGGACAAAAGATGTCATGCAAGTTCTTTTCCATAAGCACGTATGACTATATATGGAATACATGCCTACATTACATTGATGAATTGGAGCTAGTTCTGTGTCACCCTATGTTATAACTGTTGCATGATGAATGCCATCCGACATAATTATCCATCACTGATCCATTGCCTAAGAGATTTCCATATATTGATCTTTGCTAAGTTACTTTTCCTTTGCTACTATCACAATCACTACAAACTGCTACTATCACCTTGCCACCGCTACCATTACTTCCATATTACTTTGCTACTAAATACTTTGCTGCAGATATTAAATCTTTCAGGTGTGGTTGAATTGACAACTCAGCTGCTAATACTCGAGAATATTATTTGGATCCCCTTATGTCGAATCAATAAATTTGGGTTGAATACTCTACCCTCGAAAACTATTGCGATCCCCTATACTTGTGGGTTATCAAGACCTTTTTCTGGCGCCGTTGCCGGGGAGCATAGCTTTATTCTCTGAGTCACTTGGGATATATATATATATATATGTTGATCACTATGAGGAATCTTAAAGATCCAAAAACCAAGATCTACCCCTCAACTATGAGGACAGGTAAGGAACTGCCATCTAGCTCTGCACTTGATTCACCTTCTGTTATGAGTAAATTTGCGACACCACCACCTGCTAGTAATTCTGATATGTTGCAAGTAATTGATGATGCTACTTCTGCTATGCATGATGCTTATGATGATACTTTGCTTGATTATACTATGCCACTGGGTGAATTTCTTGATGAACAAATTGCTAGAGCCAATGCTGAAACTGTTAATATTTCTGAATCTGATGAAATTATTGAAACTCAACACTTTGATAAACCTGCTAGACCTAGCTCTCCTAGATATGAATTGCCTGATATACCCAGGGGCTTTCTTGCTTGTAAGGATAGAGATGATCTTAAGAAATTGCTTCGCAAGTGGAAGGAAAAATCTTTGAATGCTAGAATGCAATATGATCCTAAGTTTGCTACTTCATCTATCTTTGTTACTGATAAGGATTATGAATTCTCTGTCGACCCTGAGTTAATTACTTTAGTTGAATCTGATCCTTTCCATGGTTATGAATCTGAAACTGTTGTGGCGCATCTTACCAAAGTGAATGATATAGCCACCCTATTTACTCATGAGGAAAAAATTCGCTATTACTATATTCTTAAGTTGTTTCCTTTCTCATTAAAGGGTGGTGCTAAGATATGGTTTAATTCTCTTACTCCTGGTTGTGTGCGTAGTCCCCAGGATATGATTTATTACTTCTCTGAAAAATATTTTCTTGCCCATAAGAAACAAGCTACCTTGCAGGAAATATTGAACTTTGTGAAAATTGAAGAGGAGAGTCTCCCACAAGCTTGGGGGAGGCTTCTCCAATTACTTAATGCTTTGCCTGATCATCCTCTCAAGAAAAATGAAATACTTCATATCTTTTATAATGGACTAACCGATGCTTCTAGGGACCACCTAGATAGTTGTGCTGGTTGTGTTTTTAGGGAATGGACTATTGAACAAGCTGAATTACTATTGAATAATATATTGAGCAATGATAATGATTGGACTATTCCCGAACCACCTTCAAAACCAACTCCGAAGAAAAGAGGTATTCTATTCCTCAGTCCTGAAGATATGCAAGAGGTGAAGAAATCTATGAAAGAAAATGGTATTAAAGCTGAAGATGCTAAGAATCTACCACCTATTGAAGAAATACATGGTCTTGATAACCCGACACGGGCAGTAGAGGTAAATTCTCTCAGTAGATTTGATGAAGGAGACATTCCCTATAATAAGTCTGCTAGCCAATGCTTGGATGAATTTGATAATTTTATTGTGAAGCAAGAAAATTTCAATGCCTATGTTAGTAGACAATTGAAACATAATGCTTATATGGTTGATCGCTTGGGTGATTATTTGAGTAGAACGGTCAATGATCTTAAGCTTATTAGTAAACATGCTTCCATGGTAATCACTCAAGTATAACAAGTACTTAAGGCTCAAAATGATTTTCTTAATGAGATGAATAGTAAAGACAATGATCATTCTGTCAAAGTTGTGACTAGAGGAGGTAGAATGACTCAAGAACCTTTGTATCTTGAGAGCCATCCTAAGAGAATTGAGCAAGATTCTCAGAGAGTTAATACTGATGCACCTATTCGTTCCAATAAGAGTAGGAAAAAGAATGATGATAGTACTTTGCATGCTGCTAGTGAACCTATTATAGATAAATCTGAGAATCTTAATGATACTTCTATTTCTGATGTTGAGACACAATCTGGTGATGAACATGAGCCTAGTGATAACATTAATAATGATGTTCATGTTGATACTCAAACCAGTAATGATAAAGATGTGGAGATTGAACCTGCTGATGATCTTGATAACCCACAACCCAAGAATAAAAGATACGATAAAAGAGACTTCATTGTTAGGAAACATGGTAGAGAAAGAGAACCATGGGTTCAGAAACCCATGCCCTTTCCACCCAAACCATCCAAGAAAAAGGATGGTGAGGATTTCGAGCGCTTTGCTGAAATGCTTAGACCGGTCTTTTTACGTATGCGCTTGATTGATATTTTGAAAATGTCTCCTTATGCTAAGTATATGAAAGATATTGTGACAAATAAAAGAAAGATACCGAAAGCTGAGATTTCCACCATGCTTGCCAATTATACTTTTAAAGGTGGAATCCCTAAGAAATTAGGAGATCCCGGAGTACCTACTATACCATGCTCTATTAAAGGAAATTATGTTAAAACTGCTTTATGTGATCTTGGAGCTGGTGTTAGTGTTATGCCTTTCTCTTTATACCGTAGACTTGATTTGAATAAGTTGACACCTACCGAGATCTCTTTGCAAATGGCTGATATATCAACTGCTCTACCTATCGGTATTTGTGAGGATGTACCTGTCATAGTTGCAAATGCTACTATCTTGACGAACTTTGTTATTCTTGATATTCCCGAGGATGACAGTATGTCGATCATCCTTGGTAGACCCTTTTTGAATACTGCAGTGGCTGTTATTTATTGCAACAAGGGCAATGCCACTTTTCATATTAATGGTAATGAGCATATGGTACACTTTCCGAAGAAACAACCTCAAGTTCATAGTATCAACTCTATTGAAAAAATTCCAACGATTATTATTGGAGACTTTGAGTTCCCTCTTCCTACTGTCAAGAAGAAATATGAGATATTTATTGTTGGGGAAATGCATATCCCCATTGAGGTAACTTAGTGTTATTCGAAAATTCTTTGGTTTCATGTTATTCGAAAGAAGTTTGTTAATAAGACTTGATCAACCTTATTGATGGACTCCTTTTGATGAGCATGAGATGGACGAATTTAGAAAGCACAACTTTCCGTACCTAGCTTTTACTTTTTGCTACCTAGATGAAATGAAGTAAAAAATGCTATGGTTTTCATGTTTTCTGAGTTTCCCGTGCAATAAAAAAGTGACCTGAAAATAAAAGTTTTGCAAATGTCCTGAAAATGGAGTATGATTTTTTTTGGAATATTTAAGAATTCTTGGCACTGAGTATGCATCAGGGGGCTGCACCTGTGGGCCACAAGCCTACAGGGCGCGCCCACCCCCTGGGCATGCCCTGGTGGCTTGTGGGTCCCACGTGGCCCTCCTCCACTTATTCCAACACCCATTCACTTCATCTTCCTCCAGAAAAAATCCCACCATTACTCAAACCCGTGTTCTAGCTCATTTTGCTGCCATTGTCGATCTCCTGGCTCAAAGCTCCATTCGCAAAACTGTTTTAGGGGATTGCTCATTGGTATGTGACTCCTCCAATGGTCCAATTAGTTTTTGTTCTAACGCCTTATATATTGCAGATTTTTGCTGTTGTGGTGACTGTGTTTTTGAGCTTGCATGTCAAATTGCTATGGTCCCAAGTAGTTTTGATGCATAATATAGTCGCTAGGCACTTGAGGGAGTAGTTGCTATGAGTTTTGTTCACCTTTATTTTAGTTCACTAAAAATTTTCAGAAATTTTCCAGAGAAAGAAAGGATGTTGAGGAGAATGTACCAAGGTGGTTCCTCGAGCAAAAAAGCCCCGAGACTCGCGTTACGTGAGCCCGATTTTGAACCACCAAGGGAAGCTCGAGTACTGCCTTCTGAATGGCCGTCGGATCAACTCATGGACAATGTCAGATTCAAGGAAGAGTTTTATGCATACATAAGGAATGCCGGCCTTGAGGATTTCATTTCAGATCGATGCAAGTAATATTATCAACTCACAGATTCTTTCGTGCGGAGGTTTGAATTTTCATCTAGGCATAATTCTCATTCTGTTCTATTTAATCTTTATGATAAGACCTACACCATGGACCTAGAAGATTTTAATGATGCATGCAAAATTCCACAGTGGGGTAGTCTTAGCGATCCTCATAAAAATGAATATAATGATTTCCTCGCTAGCATCACGCTGGGAGAAACTAGAATCATTACACAAGCTACCTTGGGGAGCATTCACTCTCCGGCTATACATTATTTTGCTCTCTTCATAGGTAGATGTATTAACGGTAAATATGAGCATAGTCACCTTTGCTTGCCTGACCCGAGTATTCTTAAGAGTGTTGTAATGGTAGATAGACGATACAACTTGGGGGCTATTATTGCTAGGAGGTTACATCAAAATTCTAAGGATGGAGATTTCTTTGGTGGAATTTATGCCACCCGTGTAGCTAAGTATCTTGGGGTACCCATAAGAGAGAACTATATTGAGTTATCCCTTGCCCTTCTTGATTATGAGGCTTTGGTGCGCTACTAGTTTCTTGAAAGAAACGAACAATCCCTCAAGTACCGACTAATTTTTGACAGGCAATGTGTTGTCCATGTTAGCCTCCCTGCTCCTGCCTTCTTTAACTTTCAGGAAAAGCAAAGATATTTTATAACCAGAGGGGAGGCAAACGAGTACGGGCGAAATGCAGAAACCGCTCAGCTTCACGCTGCAGTACTTCAGGCGGTAGTCGCCGCAGCCCAGTACAACCCCAACTTTGACTTCGGATATTATCCGGGCCAGCCGTGACTCTAGACCAACTTAGGCCAAAAGCCTAAGCTTGGGGGAGTACGTATTTCTCACCGACATTACATTCATGATCACACACTTGTTTCAGTTGTCGGTGTTCATACTTTTTCATTGTACTATCCATGGTAGTTTATTTCTTACTTTGCTTTCTTCTTGTGTGTTTGATTAACTTTGAGGAAAATAAAAAAAATAGTTCTAGCTTTATTCCCTAGTTGCTCAGTTGTAGCATTAAAGAGAAAACCCCAAAAGATATCTCGTTCTTCTTTTTGCTTGTTGGGAGCTGTCCCATGTAAATAATTTTCCTTTCTTTTATTTTGGTCATAAGGAGAAGACCACGATGACATGTTGAGTGGCTCTCATATGCATTATTGTTTATCTTAAATAGAGCCCATATTGCATTGTCTTCTCCTTTGGTTTATTGTTTGTAGATTCCAGCTTAGTCCAATGCACGTGCACTCTTATTATTATTCACATCGTTCGGTCGTGCAAGTGAAAGGCAATAATGACGATATATGACGAACTGACTGAGATGGAGAAAAGCTGGTATGAACTCGACCTATCTTGCTTTTGTAAATATGATTAACTCATCATTCGGGATTCAGCTCATTATGGGTCGAACATGTTTGCAATGACAATTAGAGATTATAGTTATTCATGCCATGTTTAATTAGCTAAGAGTTAATAATAGTTTATTTTGATTGTTAACATGCATATTAAAATGGTTGTGATGTAGTATGATAGAATGGCATCCTCCTCTGAATGATTCAAGTGGCTTGACTTGGCACATATTCACGCATGTAGTTGAAACAAATCAACATAGCCTCCATGATATTTATGTTCATAGTGAATTATATCCTGCTCATGCTTGCATTCAATGTTGGTTAATCTCAAAGCATGTTGATGAATGTGTTGCTCTTTAGTTGGTCGCTCCCCAGTCTTTTGCTAGCCTTCACTTGTACTGAGCGGGAATACTGCTTGTGCATCCATCTCAATAAACCCAAAGTTGTCCCATATGAGTCCACCATATCTACCTATATGTGGTATTTACCTGCCGTTCCAAGTAAATTTGCATGTGCTAAACTTTAAACCTTCAAATAAACATTCTGTTTTGTATGCCCAAATCGCTCATGTGGCGACTGGGGACTGTCAGTATCTTCCATGCTAGGTGGGTTATTCTCACGATATGTGTTGATTCACTATCATTCACGAGAAAGTGGCTGGTAATGGGGATGCCGAGTTCCATGCTCAAAATAAAAAGCAAAATATAATTAAAGAAAACTCCCCCATGACTGTGTTTGTATGGACGGTACCCGTGGATTCGGCTCGCCATGGAGTGTGACTGATTGGTGGAGGGGGAGTAAAAACTTTAGCATTCTCTTTGGGAACCGCCTATAATGTATCTAGCATGGAAGATATTTAAAACCTGTTGGTCATTATGTAAAGCTTGAGCTATGGCACCTCTGCAAATCAATGCTTCCCTCTGCGAAGGGCCTATCTGTTTACTTTATTGTTGACTCATCATCCTCTTATAAAAAGCACCAGTTAGAGAGCACCATCGTCATTTGTATGCCTTGCTATTAATTGATATTGAGTATGAGCATGACTGGATCTCTCTCACCGTGAATTACAATGTTTAGTCAGTCCTTGTTCTCCAGAGGTGCTCTGCATTTATGTTTGCGGTCTCAGAAAGGGCTAGCGAGATACCATTATGTCATATTGTATCATGATCGTTGATAAAATTGTTGTCATCCGAGACTTATTATTATTGCTCGCTAGTTGATTATGCCATTGATATGAGTAAATGTGAGACCTAAATGTTATTGTGAATGTGGTTAGTCTACAATCTGTGCTGAAAAATCTGAACATAAGTTAGACATATTTACAACAGCAAGATCAAATAGAGTTTGTAAATTTTTTTCTTTATCACTTTCAGTCTATCAACTGAATTGCTTGAGGACAAGCAAAGGTTTAAGCTTGGGGGAGTTGATACGTCTCCAACGTATCCACTTTTCCAAACTCTTTTGCCCTTGTTTTGGACTCTAATTTGCATGATTTGAATGGAACTAACCCAGACTGACGCTGTTTTCAATAGAATTGCCTTGGTGTTATTTTTGTGGAGAAATAAAAGTTCTCAGATTGACCTGAAAGTTTACGGAGATTATTTCTAGAATTAATGAAAAATATTGGCGAAAGAATCAACTGCAGGGGGCCCACCACCTGGCCACAGCCTGGTGGGCACACCCACCCCCTAGGGCGCGCCGAGCAGGCTTGTGGGCCCCCCTGCTGCTATCTTAGGATGGCCATTAGGATACAAAGGTTCTCGAGTCATTTTACCACCTCTAGTCACAACTCTAACAGAATGATCATTGTTCTTACCATTCATCTCATTAAGAAAATCATTTTGTGCCTTAAGTACTTGTTCTACTTGAGTAGTTACCATGGAAGTATGTTTACTAATAAGCTTAAGATCATTAATAGTTCTAATCATGTAATCACCTAAGCGATCAAGCATGTAAGCATTTTGTTTCAATTGTCTACTAACATAAGCATTGAAATTTTCTTGCTTAACAATAAATTTATCAAACTCATCCACGCATTGGCTAGCAGACTTATTATAAGGAATATCACCTTCATCAAATCTCGGGAGAGAATTTACCTTTACTACCCATGTCGGGTTATCAATACCATGTATTTCTTCAATAGGTGGTAGATTCTTAACATCTTCAGCTTTAATACCTTTTTCTTTCATAGATTTCTTTGCCTCTTGCATATCTTCAGGACTGAGAAATAGAATACCTCTTTTCTTCGGAGTGGGCTTTGGAGGTGGTTCGGGAATAGTCCAATCATTATCATTGCTCAATATATTATTCAATAGTAGTTCAACTTGTTCAACAGCTCGTTCCCTGAAAACACAACCAGCACAACTATCTAGATGGTCCCTAGAAGCATCAGTTAGTCCATTATAAAAGATATCAAGTATTTCGTTTTTGTTGAGAAGATGGTCACGCAAAGCATTAAGTAATTGGAGCAGCCTCCCCCAAGCTTGTGGGAGACTCTATTCTTTAATTTGCACAAAGTTAAATATTTCCTGCAAGGCAGCTTGTTTCTTATGGGTAGGAAAATATTTTTCAGAGAAGTAATATATCATATTCTGGGGACTACGCACACAACCAGGAGCAAGAATTAAACCATATCTTAGCATCACCCTTTAATGAGAAAGGAAACAACTTAAGAATATAGTAATAACAAAATTTTTCTTCATGGGTAAATAGGGTGGCTATATCATTCAATTTAGTAAGATGTGCCACAACAATTTCAGATTCAAAACCATGGAAAGGATCAGATTCAACCAAAGTAATTAAATCAGGATCGACAGAGAATTAACAATCCTTATCAGTAACAAAGATAGGTGAAGTAGCAAACTTAGGATCATATTGCATTCTAGCATTCAAAGATTTTTCCTTCCACTTGCATAGCAATTTCTTAAGATCATCTCTATCCTTACAAGCAAGAAAGTCCCTAGCTACATCACCCTCCATAACATAACCCTTAGGTATATTAGGCAATTCATATCTAGGAGAGCTAGGTCTAACAGGTGTCTCATAATGTTCAGTTTCAATAATTTCACCAGTTTCAGAAATATCACCAGTTTCAGTATTAACTCTAGCAATTTGTTCATCAAGAAATTCACCCAGTGGCACAGTATTATCAAGCAAAGTATCATCATAAGCATCATGCATATCAGAAGTGGCATCATCAGTTACTTGCAACATATCAGAATCAATAGCAGGTGGTGGTGTCGCAAATTTACTCATAGCAGAAGGTGAATAAATTGCAGAGCTAGATGGCAGTTCCTTACCTCCCCTCGTAGTAGAGGGATAGATCTTGTTTTTTGGGTCTTTCCGATTCTTCATAGTGATCAACAAATATAAATCCCAAGTGACTCAGAGAGTAGAGCTATGCTCCCCAGCAACAGCGCTAGAAAAAGGTCTTGATAACCCACAAGTATAGGGGATCGCAACAGTTTTCGAGGGTAGAGTATTCAACCCAAATTTATTGATTCGACACAAGGGGAGCCAAAGAATATTCTCAAGTATTAGCAACTGAGTTGTCAATTCAACCACACCTGAAAGACTTAATATCTACAGCAAAGTATTTAATAGCAAAGTAGTATGGAAGTAATGGTAACGATGGCAAAAGTGATAGTAGCAGTTTTGTAGTGATTGTAATAGTAGCAACGGAAAAGTAACTTAGCAAGGATCAATATGTGAAAAGCTAGTAGGCAATGGATCAATGATGGGCAATTATGTCGGATGGCATTCAGCATGCAACGGTTATAACATAGGGTGACACAGAACTAGCTCCAATTCATCAATGTAATGTAGGCATGTATTCCATATATAGTCATACATGCTTATGGAAAAGAACTTGCATGACATCTTTTGTCCTACCCTCCCGTGGAAGCGGGGTCCTAATGGAAACTAAGGGATATTAAGGCCTCCTTTTAATAGAGAACTGGACGAAAGCATTAGCACTTAGTGAATACATGAACTCCCCAAACTACGGTAGTCACCGGAAAGAATCCTAGTTATTGTCACCCTAGGGGATGCGGATCATAACTCGTAATAGGTGTCTACAACTTGCAAGATAGGATCAAGAACACATATATATTCATGAAAACATAATAGGTTCAGATCTGAAATCATGGCACTCGGGCCCTAGTGACAAGCATTAAGCATAGAAAAGTCATATCAACATCAGTCTCAGAACATAGTGGATACTAGGGATCAAACCCTAACAAAACTAACTCGATTACATGGTAAATCTCATCCAACCCATCACCGTCCAGCAAGCCTACAATGGAATTACTCACGAATGGCGGAGAGCATCATGAAATTGGTGATGAAGGATGGTTGGTGACGATGACAGCGTCGATTTCCCCTCTCCGGAGCCCAAAACGGACTCCAGATCTGCCCTCCTGAGGAAGAATAGGAGGTGGCGGCGGCTTTGTATCGTGAAACACGATGAACTCTTATCTTCGATTTTCCTCTCCGAATAGGGTTATATGGAGTTGGAGTTGAGGTTGGAGGAGTTGTGGGGGGCCCACAAGCCACCTGGGCGCGCCCTAGGGGGGCGCCCCTTGGCTTTTGGCCAATGGGTGGACCCCCTATGGTTGATTCTTTCGCCAGTATTTTTTATTAATTCCAAAAATATTCTCCCTAAATTTTCAGGTCAATCCGATAACTTCTATTTCTGCACAAAAATAATTCCAAGGCAATTCTGCTGAAAACAACGTCAGTCCGGGTTAGTTCCATTCAAATCATGCAAATTTGAATCCAAAACAAGGACAAAAGAGTTTGTAAAAGTAGATACGATGGAGACGTATCAGTGGGAAATGGTTCCAAGGTTGATGGGATTGCCATCGGCACGCTCGCTCTTTGATTACCATCGGGATTAGTGATGAACCTGAATAATTGTTATTCAGTTCCTACGTTAAGCATGAACATTACATCTGGATCTTGTTTATTACGAGACGGTTACTCATTTAAATCAGAGAATAATGGTTGTATTATTTATATGAGTAATATCTTTTATGTTCATGCACCCAATGTGAGGGGTTTATTCTAATTGAATCTCGATAGTGCCGATACACATGTTCATAACATTGATGCCAAAAGATATAGAATTGATAATGATAGTACCACTTTCTTGTGGCACTGCCACTTAGGTCATATTGGTGTAAAACACATGAAGAAGCTGCATGCTGATGGACTTTTGGAGTCGCTTGATTTTGAATCACTTGACACATGTGAACCTTGCCTCATGGGAAAGATGACTAAGACCCCATTCTCTGGAACAATGGAATGGGCAAGTGACTTGTTGGAAATCATACATACTGATGTGTGCGGTCCGATGAGCATTGAGGCACGCAGTGGATATCGTTATTTTCTCACCTTCACTAATGACTTAAGTAGATATGGTTATATTTACTTAATGAAACACAAGTCTGAAACGTTTGAAAAGTTCAAGCAATTTTAGAGTGAAGTCGAGTTATGAGTTTGACACTCAGTTAAGATAATGTGGAATCGTTTCACAGTTGACGCCACCTGGAACACCACAGCGTAATGGTGTGTCTGAACGTCGTAATCGAACTTTATTGGAAATGGTGCATTCTATGATGTCTCTTGCCGATTTGCCACTATTGTTTTCGGGTTATGCATTAGAGATAGCTGCATTCACTTTAAATAGGGCACCACCGAAATCCAATGAGACGACGCCATATGAATTGGGGTTTGGCAAGAAACCAAAGTTGTCGTTTCTTAAAGTTTGGGGATGTGATGCTTATGTCAAAAACCTTCAGCCTGAAAAGATGGAACCCAAAGCGGAGAAATGGGTCTTCATAGGATACCCAAAAGATATAGTTGGGTACACCTTCTATCTCAGTTCCGAAGGCAAAGTGTTTGTCGCTAAGAACGGGTCATTTCTCGAGAAAGACTTTCTCTCGAAAGAATTGAGTGGGAGGAAAATAGAACTTGATGAGGTTGTTGAACCTTTACTTCAACCAAAGAGTAGCGCGACGTAGAAAGATGTTTCTGTAGAGCCTACATCGGTTTAAGAGGAAGTTGATGATGGTGATCATGAAGCTTCGGATCAAGTTGCTATCGAACCTCGTAGGTCAACAAGGACACGTACTGCTCCTGAGTGGTACGGTAACCCTGTCTTAGAGGTCATGTTGTTAGACAACGATGAACCTACGAGCTATGGAGAAGCGATGATGGGACCGGATTCCGAGAAATGGTTAGAGGCCATGAAATCCAATATGGGATCCATGTATGAAAACAAAGTACGTAAATGGATCTTTAAGAAGAAGACGGACGCGAATGGTAATGTCATCGTCTATAAAGCTCGACTTGTGGCAAAGGGTTTTTCACAAGTTCAACGAGTTGAATACGATGAGACCTTCTCACCCGTAGCGATGCTTAAGTCCGTCAGAATCATGTTAGCAATAGCTGCATTTTTCTATTATGAAATTTGGGAGATGGATGTCAAAACAACGTTCCTTAACGGTTTCCTGAAGGAAGAGTTGTATATGATACAACCAGAAGGTTTTGTCGATCCAGAGAATGCTGACAAAGTTTGGAAACTCCAGCGATCCATTTATGGACTGGTGAAAGCATCTCGGAGTTGGAATCTTCGCTTTGATGAGGTGATCAAAGCGTTCGGGTTTATACAAGTTTACGGAGAAGCTTGTATTTACAAAAAGTTAGTGGGAGCTCTATAGCATTTCTAATATTATATGTGGATGAAATATTGCTGATTGGAAACAATATACAAATGTTGAAAGCGTGAAGGAATATTTGAACAAGATTTTTTCAATGAAGGACCTAGGAGAAGCTGCTTTCATATTAGGCATCAAGATCTATAGAGATAGATCAAGACGCTTGATAGGACTTTCACAGAGCACATACCTTGACAAAGTTTTGAAGAAGTTCAAAATGGATTAGTCCAAGAAGGGGTTCTTGCCTGTATTGCAAGGTGTTAAGTTGAGTAAGACTCAATGCCCAGTGACTGTAGAGGATAGAGAGAAGATGAGTGTCATCCCCTATGCTTCATCCATAGGCTCTATCATGTATGCAATGTTGTGCACAATACCCGATGTCAGCCTTGCCATAAGTATGGCCGGAAGGTTTCAAAGTGATCCAAGAATGGAACAGTGGACGACGGTCAAGAATATTCATAAGTACCTAAAAAGGACTAAGGAAATGTTTATCGTTTATGGAGGTGATCAAGAGATCATCATAAAGGGTTATGTCGATGCAAGCTTTGACACTGATCCAGATGACTCTAAGTCTCAAACTGGAAATGTATTTATTCTTAATGGGAGAGCGGTAAGCTGGTGCAGTTCCAAGCAGAGTGTGGTAGCTGATTCTACATGAGAAGTGGAGTACATCGCTGCCTCGGAGGCGGCAAAGGAAGGTTTCTGGATGAAGGAGTTCATGACAGATCTTGGAGTGGTGCCCAGTGCACTGAACCCAATAACTCTATTCTGTGAGAACACTGGTGCCATTGTTCTGGCCAAGGAACCAAGGTTTCAAAAGAGGACCAGACACATAAAGATACGCTTCAATTCCATCCGCGATTACATCAAGGAGGAGGACATAAATATTTTCAAAGTGCACACAGATCTGAATGTCGAAGACCCATTGACTAAACCTCTTCCAAGGGCTAAACATGATCAACACCAGAACTGTGATGGATGATAACCCACAAGTATAGGGGATCGCAACAGTTTTCGAGGGTAGAGTATTCAACCCAAATTTATTGATTCGACACAAGGGGAGCCAAAGAATATTCTCGAGTATTAGCAGCTGAGTTATCAATTCAACCACACCTGAAAGACTTAATATCTGCAGCAAAGTATTCAGTAGCAAAGTAATATGGAAGTAATGGTAGCGGTGGCAAGGTGATAGTAGCAGTTTGTAGTGATTGTGACAGTAGCAACGGAAAAGTAACTTAGCAAAGATCAATATATGGAAAGCTCGTAGGCAATGGATCAGTGATGGATAATTATGTCGGATGGCATTCATAATGCAACAGTTATAACATAGGGTGACACAGAACTAGCTCTAGTTCATCAATGTAATGTAGGCATGTATTCCATATATAGTCATACGTGCTTACGGAAAAGAACTTGCATGACATCTTTTGTCCTACCCTCCCGTGGCAGCGGGGTCCTATTGGAAACTAAGGGATATTAAGGCCTCCTTTTAATAGAGAACCGGACCAAATCATTAGCCCTTCGTGAATACATGAACTCCTCAAACTACGATAATCACCGGAAAGAATCCCACTTATTGTCACCCTGGGGGATGCGGATCATAACTTATAATAGGTGTCTACAACTTGCAAGATAGGATCAAGAACACATATATATTCATGAAAACATAATAGGTTCAGATCTAAAATCATGGCACTCAGGCCCTAGTGACAAGCATTAAGCATAGCAAAGTCATATCAACATCAATCTCAGAACATAGTGGATACTAGGGATCAAACCCTAACAAAACTAACTCGATTACATGATAAATCTCATACCACCCATCACCGTCCAGCAAGCCTACAATGAGATTACTCACGAACGGTGGAGAGCATCATGGAATTGGTGATGAAGGATGGTTGGTGATGACGAAGGCGTCAATTTCCCTTCTCTGGAGCCCAAAACGGACTCCAGATCTGGTCTCCCGAGGAAGAACAGGAGGTGGCGGCGGCTCCGTATCGTGAAACGCGATGCACCCAGTCGTCCCAGTAATAAAAGGAAAAAGAACGATGATAGGACTTTGCATGCTGCTAGTGAACCTGTTATAGATATACCTAAAAACCCAAATGATATTTCTATTTTTGATGGTGAGACACAATCTGGTAATGAACATGAGTCTAGTGATAATATTAATGATGATGTTCATGTTGATGCTCAACCTAGTAATGATAATGATGTGAAGATTGAACCTGTTGTTCATCTTGATAACCCACAACCTAAGAATAAAAGATATGACAAAAGGGACTTTGTTGCTAGAAAGAATGGTAAAGAAAGACAACCATGGGTTCAGAAACCCATGCCCTTTCCTCCTAAACCATCCAAGAAAAAGGATGATGAGGACTTTGAGCATTTTGTTGAAATGCTTAGACCTGTCTTTTTTGCGTATGCGCTTGACTAATATTCTGACAAATAAAAGAAAGATACCGGAAGCTGAGATTTCCACCATGCTTGCTAATTATACCTTTAAGGGTGGAATACTAAAGAAACTAGGAGATCCCGGAGTACCTACTATACCATGCTCTATTAAAATAAATTATGTCAAAACTGCTTTATGTGACCTTGGAGCTGGTGTTAGTGTTATGCCTTTCTCTTTGTATCTTAGACTTGATTTGAATAAGTTGACACCTACTGAAATCTCTCTGCAAATGGCTGATAAATCAACTGCTTTACCCATCAGTATTTGTGAGGATGTGCCTGTCGTAGTTGCAAATGTTACTATCCTAACAGACTTTGTTATTCTTGATATTCCTGAGGACGACAGTATGTCGATCATCCTTGGTAGACCTTTTTTGAATATTGCAAGGGTTGTTATTGATTGCAACAAGGGCAATGCCACTTTTCATGTTAATGGTAATGAGCATACAGTACACTTTCCAAAGAAACAACCTCAAGTCCAGAGTATCAACTCCATTGGAAAAATTTCAACGATTATTATTGGAGATTTTGAATTCCCTCTCCCCATTGACAAAAAGAAATATGATATACTTATTTTCGGGGACATGCATATCCCCGTTGAGGTAACCTAGTGTTATTCAAAAATTCTCTCGTTCCGTGTCATTCGAAAAAAGTTTGTCAATAAGACTTGATCAACCTTATTGATGGATTCTTTTTTATGAGCATGAGATGGATGAATTTAGGAGGCACAACCTTCTGTACCCAACTTTTACTTTCTATTATTTAGATTAAACAAAGTAAAAATGCTATTATTTTTCTGTTTTCTGAATTATCCGTGCAATAAAGGATGACCTGAAAATAAAAGTTCTCCAAATGCCCTAGAAATGTAGTATTATTGTTTCTGGAATATTTAAGAATTTTTGGCACTAAGAACTTATCAGGGGGCTGCATGATGTCTACTACACAACCTTCTTCTTGTAGACTCGTGTTGGGCCTCCAAGCGCAGAGTTTTGTAGGATAGTGGCATTTCCATCAAGTGGATGACCTAAGGTTTATCAATCTGTGGGAGGTTTAGGATGAAGATGGTCTCTCTCAAACAACCCCGCAACCAAATAACAAAGAGTCTCCTGTGTCCCCAACACACCCAATACAATGGTAAATTGTATAGGTGCACTAGTTTGGCAAAGAGATGGTGATACAAGTGCAATATGGATGGTAGATATAGGTTTTTGTAATCTGAAAATATGAAAACAACAAGGTAGCAAGTAACAAAAGTGAGCAAAAACAGTATTGCAATGCTTAGAAACAAGGCCTAGGGTTCATACTTTCACTAGTGCAATTTCTCTCAACAATAATGACATGGTTGAATCATATGTAAATACCTCTCGTGCGACAAAGAGTTCACTCCAAAGTGACAAATACCGGAGAACTAACGAAGAAATTATTGTAGGGTACGAAACCACCTCAGAGTTATCTTTTCCGATCAATCTTATGAGCTATCCCTATAAGTGTCACGAACAACCCTAGAGTTCGTACTAAAATAACACCTTAAGATACACATCAACCAAAAGCCTAATGTCACCTAGATACTCCAATGTCACCACAAGTACCCATGGGCTTGATTATACGATATGCATCACACAATTTCAGTTTCATCATGTTCAATCCAACACAAAGAACTTCAAAGATCGCCCCAAAGTTTCTACCGGAAAGTCAAGATAAATACGTGTGCCAACCCCTATGCATAGATTCCCAAGGTCACGAAACCCGCAAGTTGATCACCAAAACATACATCAAGTGGATCAATAGAACATCCCATTGTCACCACGGATATCCCATCGCAAGACATATATCAAGTGTTCTCAAATCCTTAAAGGCTCAGTCCGATAAGAAAACATCAAAGGGAAAACTCAATTCATCACAACAAGATAGAGAGGGGAAAACTCCATATGATTCATATATATCAGTAAAGCTCGTGGTACATCAAGATCATGCCATCTCGAGAACACGAGAGAGAGAGAGAGATCAAACGCATAGCTACTAGTACATACCCTCAGCCCTGAGAGTGAACTACTCCCTCCTCGTCATGGAGAGCACTAGGATGATGAAGATGGCCTCCGGTGATAGTTTCCCCCTCCGCTAGGGTGCCGGAACGGGCTCCCGTTTGGTTTTTCATGGCTCTGGAGGCTTGCGGTGATGGAACTCCCGATCTAGGTTTCTTTTTGGAGGATTCTATATTTATAGGAATTTTTGGCGTCGATCTCACGTCAAGGGAGGCCACGAGGCGGTGACAAGCCTGCGAGGCGCGACCAGGGGGGTTGCCGCGCCTGGCAGGCTTGTGACCTCCTCATGGCTCTTCTGGCCCAAGTCCAATGCTCCGGGGGTCTATTTTGGTCCAAAAATATTATACTAAATTTTCAGCCCATTCCGAGAACTTTTATTTCTGCACAAAAATGACACCATGGTAGTTCTACTGAAAACAGCGTCAGTCCGGGTTAGTTCTAATAAAATCATACCAAAATCATATAGAATTATTGTAAACATGGCATGAATACTTCATAAATTATAGATATGTTGGACACGTATCACTGCACTAGTGGGCCACAAGCCCACAGGACGCGCCCACCCCCTGGGCATGCCCCCTGGCTTGTGGGTCCCACATAGGCCCCCCTCACTTATTCCAGCACCCATCCACTTCGTATTCCTCCAGAAAAAATCCCACCATTGCTCTAGCCCATGTTCTAGATCATTTTACTGCCATTTTAGATATCCTTGTGCAAAGCTCCATTTGCAAAACTATTTTGGTATGTGACTCCTCCAATGGTCCAATTAGTTTTTGTTTTAGTGCTTTATGTATTGCAAAATTTTGCTACTGTGGTGACCTTGTTCTTGAGCTTGCATGTCAAATTTGTATGGTCCCAATTAGTTTTGATGCATGATATAGCCTCTAGGCACTTGTGGGAGTAGTTGCTATTAGTTTTGTTGGGTTTTGTTCACCTTTATTTTGAGTCACTAAAAATTTCAGAAATTTTTCAGAGAAAGAAAAATGCCGAGGCGAATATACTAAGGGGATTCCTCGAGCAAGAAGGCCCCGAGACTCGCGATACGTGAGCCCGACCTTGAACCATAGAGGGAAGCTCAAGTGCGGCCTTGTGAATGGCGATCAGATCAATTCATGGTTCATGCCGTTTCAAGGAAGAATTTTAAGCGTACACAAGAAATGCTGGCCGTGAAGATTTCGTTTTAGACCAATGCAAGCAATATTATCAACTCACTGATTCTTCCATGCAGAGGTTTGAATTTTCATCCAGGCGTAATAAGCATTCTGTTTTATTAAATCTTTATGATGAATCTTATACTATGGACCTGGAAGATTTTAACTGCGCATGCAAAATTCCACAATGGGGCAGCCATAATGATCCTCACCAAACTGAATATAAAGCTTGCTACCATCACCATGGGAGAAACTAGAAACATTACACAGGCTACCTTGGGGAGCATTCACTTTCCTGCTATACATTATTTTGCCCTCTTCATAGGTAGATGTATTAATGGTAAACATGATCATAGCCACCTTTGTGTACCCGATCCTAGTATTCTTAAGAGTGCGGTAATGGGTGATAGATGATATAACTTAGGGGCTATTATTGCTAGGAGGCTACATAAAAATGCTAAGGAAGGAGATTTCTTTGGCAGGATTTATGCCACTCGTGTAGCTAATTATCTTGGGGTACCCATAAGGGGGAATGATATTGATTTACCACCTACTTTTCTTGATTATGAGGCTATGGTGCGCTACCAGTTTCTTGAGAGGAACGAACAGTCCTTCCTGTATCGACTAATTTTTGATAGACAACATGTTGTCCATATTACCCTTCATGCTCCTTCCTTCTTTAACTTTCAGGAAAAACGGAGACACTTTATAACTAGAGAGGAGGCAAATGAGTACGAGAGAAAGGCGATAGCCACTCGCCTCCGTGCTGCAGCCGTTCAGGCGGTAGCCGCCACAACCCAGTACAACCGCAACTATGACTTTGGATATTATCCAGGCCAGCCATGGCCCTAGACCAACTTAGGTCAAAATCCTAAGCTTGGGAGAGTACGTATTTCTCACAGACATTACATTCGTATTCACACACTCATATTAGTAGTCGGTACTCATACTTTTTCATTGCACTATCCATGGTAGTTTATTTCTTGTTTCTGCTTTTTTCTTGTGTGCTTAATTAACCTTGAGAAAATCAAAAAATATTTTAGTTCTAGCCTTACCTTCTAGTCTGTTTAGTTGTAGCATTAAAAGAAAACCCCAAAAGATTTCTCGTTCTTCTTTTGCTCATTGGGAGCTTTCCCGTGTAAATAGCTTTTCTTGTTCTTGTTTTGAAATTTCTTTCTTTGGGTCATAAGGAGAAGACCATAATGAAAATGATGAGTGGCTCTCATATGCATTATTGTTTATCTATCAGAGAGCCCATATTACCTTTCCTTCTCCCTTGAGTTATTGTTTGTAGATTCTAGCTTAGTCCAATGCACGTGCACTCTTATTATTATTCACACCGTTCGGTCGTGCGAGTGAAAGGCAATAATGACGATATATGATGAAGTGATTGAGATGGCGAAAAGCTGGTACGAACTTGACCTATTTTGTTTTTGTAAATATGATTAGCCCATCATTCTGGATTTAGCTCATTATGGATGAAAGATGTTTGCAATGGTAATTAGAGATTATAGTTACTCATGGCATGCTTAATTAGCTAAGAGTGTATAATGGTTTGCCTTGAGTGACAACATGCATTTTAAAATGGTTGTGATGTAGTATGATAGGATGGTATCCTCCTTTGAATGATTCAAGTGGCTTGACTTGGCACATGTTCACGCATGTAGTTGAAACAGAATCAACATAGCCTCCACAATATTTATGTTCATGGTGATTTATATCCTACTCATGCTTGCATTCAATGTTGGTTAATCTCACTGCATGTTTATGACTATTGTCGCTCTCTAGTTGGTCGCTTCCCAGTCTCTTGCTAGCCTTCACTTGTACTAAGCGAGAATACTGTTTGTGCATCCACTTCCTTAAACCCAAAGTTGTTCCATCCGAGTCCACCATACCTACCTATATGAGGTATTTTCCTATCGTTCCAAGTAAATTTGCATGTGCAAAACTCTAAACCTTCAAATAATATTCTATTTTGTATGCCCGAATCTCTCATGTAGCAACTGGGGGCGGTCAGTATCTTCCATGCTAGGTGGGTTCTTCTCACGATATGTGTTGGTTTACTATCATTCACGAGAAAATGGCTGGTATCTGGGATGCCCAATTCCATGCTCAAAAATCAAATCAAAATATATTGAAACAAAACTCCCCCCGGATTGTTGTTTGTATGGACGGTACTCATGGATTCGGCCAGCCGTGGAGTGTGTTCGATTGGTGGAGGGGGAGTAAAAACTTTATCATTCTATTTTGTGTTCGATTGGTGGAGGGGGAGTAAAAACTTTATCATTCTGTTTGGGAACCGCCTATAATGTATCTAGCATGGAAGATGGTGAAATCTCTTGGTTGTTATGTTGACAATGAGAGCATACCGCTCAAAATTATTATTCATCCCTGTTTTAAAAGCTCGAGCTCTAGCACCTCTGCAAATCAATGCTTCCCTCTGCGAAGGGCTTATCTATTTTACTTTACTATTGAGTCATCCTCCTCTTATAAAAAGCACCAGTTAGAGAGCACAACCGTCATTTGTATGCTTTGTTATTAATTGATATTGAGTATGACTGTGACTGGATCTCTTTTACCATGAACTACAATTTCCAGTTAGTTTGTTCTTCAGGGATGCTCTGCATTTATGTTTTGCGGTCTCAAAAAGGGCTAGCGAGATACCATTATATCATATTGTATCATGATTGTTTTGATAAAATTGTTGTCATCCGAGATTTATTATTATTGCTCGCTAATTGATTATGCCATTGATATGAGTAAATGTGAGACCTAAATGTTATTGTGAACGTGGTTAGTCTATAATCTTTGCTGAAAATCTGAACATCAGTTAGACATATTTACAACAAAAAGATCAAACAGAGTTTGCAAAAGTTTTTCTTTGTCACTTTCAGTTTGTCAACTGAATTTCTTGAGTACAAGCAATGGGTTAAGCTTGGGAGAGTTGATACATCTCCATCCTATCTACTTTTCCAAACTCTTTTGCCCTTGTTTTGGACTCTAATTTCCATGATTTGAATGGAACTAACCAGGACTGTCGCTATTTTCAGCAGAATTGCCTTGGTGTTATTTTTGTGTAGAAATAAAAATTCTCGAATTGACCAGAAAATTTACGGAGAATATTTTCGGAATTAATAAATAATACTGGCGAAAGAATCAACCAGACGGGGCCCACCCATTGGCCAAAAGCCAGGGGGCGCCCCCCTAGGGCGCGCCCAGGTGGCTTGTGTCCCCCCTGCTGTTGGAAATATGCCCTAGAGGCAATAATAAATTAGTTATTATCATATTTCCTTTTTCATATTAATCGTTTATTATCCATGCTAGAATTGTATTGATCGGAAACTCAGATACATGTGTGGATACATAGACAACACCATGTCCCTAGTATGCCTCTAATTGACTAGCTCGTTGATCAAAGATGGTTAAGGTTTCCTAGTCATAGACATGAGATGTCATTTGACAATGGGATCACGTCATTAGGAGAATGATGTGATGGACAAGACCCAAACTACAAACGTAGCATATGATCGTGTCAGTTTATTGCTACTGTTTTCTGCATGTCAAGTATTTGTTCCTATGACCATGAGATCATGCAACTCACTGACACCGGAGGAGTACCTTGTGTGTATAAAATGTTGCAACATAACTGGGTGACTATAAAGGTTCTCTACAGGTATCTTCGAGGGTGTCTGTTGGGTTGGCATGGATCAAGACTGAGATTTGTTACTCCGTGTGACGGTGAGGTATCTCAGGGCCCACTCGGTAATACAACATCACAATAAGCCTTGCAAGCAATGTGCCTAAGTGTTAGTCACGGGATCTTGTATTACGGAATGAGTAAAGAGACTTGCCGATAACGAGGTTGAACTAGGTATGGATATACCGACGATCGAATCTCGGGCAAGTAACATACCGAAGAACAAAGGGAATATCATACGGGATTAACTGAATCCTTGACATAGAGGTTCGACCGATAACGATCTTCATAGAATATGTAGGAACCAATATGGGCATCCAGGTCCCGCTATTGGTTATTGACCGTAGAGGTGTCTCGGTCATGTCTACATAGTTTTCAAACCCGCAGGGTCTGCACACTTAAGGTTCGGTGACATTTCGGTAGTATAGAGTTATGTATGGTGGTGACCGAAGGTTGTTCAGAGTCCCGGATGAGATCCCGGACATCACGAGGAGCTCCGAATGGTCCGTAGGTAAAGATTGATATATAGGAAGTCCTGTTTTGGTCGTCAGAAAAGTTTTGGGCTCATCGATAGTGTACCGGGGGACCATTGGGAGAGGTATTTCGACCCAAGAGGCTACATGTGCTGTGGGAGGAGGTAAACCAGCCCCTGGTGGGCTGGCCGAATCCTCCTCTAAGGGCCCATGCGGCTGGAGTGGTTTGAGAAGGAAAAAAATCCAAAGGTGGAGAGGTGGAAAGAGTTTCCAAGTGGAAAGGAGGAATCCTACTCCTAATAGGATTGGAGTAGGACTCCTCCACCTCCAATTTCGACCAAACCTTGAGGGTTTGAGGCTGCCTCTTCCCCTCCCTCCCTCCTATATATACTAGAGGATTTAGAGGAAAAAGCTAACCCTAATAGCCAAGTGCTACCTCTCCTCTAGATCGCAGTTTCTCCTCTAGATCGGTTTTCAGTGGTGCTTAGGCGAAGCCCTGCTGGAATAGCTCCACCACCATCGCCACAACGCCGTCGCGCTGCCGGAGAACTCATCTACCTCTCTGCTCCCTCTTGCTGGATCAAGAAGGCAGAGATCGTCATTGAGCTGTACGTGTGCTGAACGCGGAGGTGCCGTCCGTTCGGAGCTAGATCGGAAGGACCGTGATCAAGATCGCGAGACGGATCGTGATGAGATCGTGGGATGGATCGTGATGAGTTCGTGGGATGGATCGTGATTGGATCACGGGACGGATCGTGATGAGATCGCAGGATGCTCGGCGATTTGGATCGTGAAGACGTTCGACTACACCAACCGCGTTTCTTAACGCTTCCCGCTTAGCGATCTACAAGGGTATGTAGATCCACTCTCCCTCTCGTAGATGCTCATCACCATGGATAGATCTTGCATGTGCGTAGGAATTTTTTTGTTCCCCATGCAACGTTCCCCAACAGTGGTATCAGAGCTAGGTCTATGTGTAGATGAGGTCTCGAGTAGAACACAAAGAGTTTGTGGGCGTTGATGCTTAGATTGCTTCCTCCCTTGGTCGTGTTTTGGTTCAGCGGTATTGTGGGATGAAGCGGTCCGGACCAACCTTACTCGTACGCTTACGAGAGACCGGTTCCATCGACTAACGTGTAACTTCGTTGCACAAAGATGGCCGATGGGTGTCTATTTCTCCTACTTTAGTTGGATCGGATTCGACTAAGGCGGTCCTTGAGAAGGTTGAAAAGCAACTTATGTATCACGGTTGTGATTTATGCGTAGGTGAGAATTGTTCTTTCTAGATACCCGTAGAAGCCACGTAAAACATGCAACAAGAATTAGAGGACGTCTAACTTGTTTTTGCAGGTTATGTTGTGATGTGATGCCAATTACATGATGAGATATATGTGATGTATGAGATGATCATGTGTTGTATAGAATATCACGACTTGCATGTCGATGAGTATGGCAACCAGCAGGAGCCATAGGGTTGTCTTGAATTATTGTATGACCTGCATGTCAATCATTAAGCGCTATGTAATGCTTTACTTTATCACTAAACGGTAGCAATAGTAGTAGAAGCATGGTGGGCACGACAACCCCGCTGGCGACACGTTGATGGAGATCAAGATGATGGAGATCATGGTGTCATGTCGGTGACGATGGAGATCATGCCGGTGCTTTCAAGATGGAGATCAAAAGCACAAGTTCATGGCCATATCATGTCACTTATGATTTGCATGTGATGTTAATCCTTTTATGCACCTTGTTTTGCTTAGGATGACGGTAGCATTATAAGGTGATCCCTCACTTAATTTCAAGATAAATTGTGTTCTCCCCGAGTGTGCACCGTTGCGAAAGTTCGTCGTGTCAAGACACCAGGTGATGATCGGGTGTGATAGACTCTACATTCACATACAACGGGTGCAAGCCAGTGTTGCACATGCAGAACACTCGGGTTAAACTTGACGTGCCTAGCATGTATAGACATGGACTTGGAACACAAGAGACCTAAAGGTCGAACATAAGTCATATAGTAGATATGAGCAACATGATGATGTTCACCATTGAAACCACCTCAACTCATGTGATGATCGGACTTGAGTTGGTGAATTTGGATCATGTATCACTCGAATGACCGGAGGGATGTCAATTTGAGTGGGAGTTCTTAAGTAATATGATTAATTGAACTCATTACCATGAACATAGTCAGTAGTGTATTTGCAAAATTATGTTGTAGATTACTAGCTCACGCTGTAGCTCCCTTGAATTTCTATATGTTCCTAGAGAAATAGAGTTGAAAGATGATGGTAGCAATATTGTGGACGGGGTCCGTGATCTGAGGATTGTCCTCATTACTGCACAGAAGGCTTATGTCCTTAATGCACCGCTCGGTGCGCCACCCCTCTAGCATCGTCTGTAGATGTTCTGAACATCTGACAGGCACGTTGCGATGACTACTTGATAGTTTAGTGCGTCATGCATTACGGCTTAGAATTGAGGCTCCAAAACGTTTTGAACGTCATGGAACATATGAGATGTTCTAAGAGCTGAAATTGGGATCTCAGGCTCGTGCCCATGTTGTGAGATATGAGATCTCCAACAAGATTCTTTGCTTGCAAGATGAAGGAGAATAGCTAAATTGTTAAGCATGTGCTCAGATTGTCTGGGTGCTACAATCGCTTGAATCGAGTGGGAGTCGATCTTCCAAAGAAGACAGTGATTGATATAGTTCCCCAAGTCACTGTCACTAAGCTACTAGAACTTGGTGATGAACTATAAAATGCCAGGGATAGAAATAATGATCCCTGAGCTGTTCGCGATGTTTGACACCGCGAAGGTAGAAATCAAGAAGGAGCATCAAGTGTTGATGGTTAGTAAAACCACTAGTTTCGAGAAGGGCAAGGGCAAGGACGGAAACTTCATGGATGGCAAGTCAGTTGCTGCTCCAGTGAAGCAACCCAAAGTTGAACCCAAACCCGAGACTAAGTGCTTCTATTATGAGGTGAGCGGTCGCTGAAGCGGAACAACCCTAGATACTTGGTAGATAAGAAGGCTGGCAACATCGACACAAGTGTATTTGATATACGTGTTATTGATGTGTACCTTTCTAGTACTCCTAATAGCACCTGGGTATTGGATACCAGTTCAGTTGCTAAATGTTAGTAACTCGAATTAAAAGCTACGGAATAAACGGATACTAGCTAAGGGTGAGGTGACGATGTGTGTTGAAAATGTTTCCAAGGTTGATGTGATCGACATCGCACGCTCTCTCTACCTTCGGGATTGGTGACGAACCTAAATAAATGTTATTTGGTGTTTAGCGTTAAGCATGAACATGATTAGATCGTGTTTATTGCAACACGGTTATTCATTTAAGTTAGAGAATAATTGTTATTCTGTTTACATGAATAATAACTTCAATGGTCATGCACCGAGTGAGAATGGTTTGTTGAATCTTGATCATAGTAATACACATGTTCATAACATTGATGCCAAAAGATACAAAGTCATTAATGATAGTACCACATACTTGTGGCACTGCCGCTAAATGTCATATTGGTATAAAGCGCATGAAGAAACTCCATGTTGATGGATCTTTGGACTCATTCGATTTCGAATCGGTTGAGACATGCGAACTATGCCTCTTGGGCAAGATGACTAAGGACCCTGTTTTCCAGATTGATGGAGCGGGCAAGTGATTTATTGGAAATGATACATGTTGATGTATGCAATCCAATGAGTCTTGTAGCGTGCGGTGGATATCATTATTTTCTTACCTTCACCGATGATTTGAGTAGATATAGTGTATGTTTACTTAACGAAACACAAGTCTGAATCGTTTGAAAAGTTCAAGCAAATTCAGAGTGAAGTTTAAGATCATCGTGACAAGAAGATAAAAATGTCTATGATATGATCGTGGAGGTGAATATCTGAGTTACGACATTGGCATACAACTTTAGACAATGTGAAAGTCGTTTCACAACTCACGCCACCTGGAACACCATAGTGTGATGGTGGGTCTGAACGTCATAGTCGTGCTCTATTGGATATGGTGCGGGCTATGATGTCTCTTATCATTTTGCTACTATAGTTTTGGGGTTATGCATTATAGACAACTACATTCACTTTAAATAGGGCACCATCTAAATCCATTGAGATGACACCGTGTGAATTATGGTTTGATAGAAATCTAAGCTGTCATTTCTTAATGTTTGGGGCTGCGACACTTGTGTGGAAAAATGTTTTCACCTAATGAGCTCGAACCCAAAGCGGACAAATGCATCTTCATAGATTACCCTAAGAACAGTTGGGCGAACCTTCTATCTCAGATCCAAGCATAAAGTGTTTGTTGCTAAAACGGGTCCTTTCTTGAGAAAAAGTTTCTCTCGAAAGAATTGAGTGGGAGGAAGATGGAACTTGATGAGGTTGTTGAACCTTTGCTTCAACCAGAGAGTAGGGCAGCGCAGAAAGATGTTTGTGTGGAACCTATGTCAGTTGAAGAGGAAGTAAATGATGATGATCATGAAGCTTTGGATCAAGTTACTATCGAACCTCGTGGGTCGACAAGGATGCGTACTGCTCCTGAGTGGTACGACAACCTTGTCTTGGAGGTCATGTTGTTGGACAACGATGAACCTACGAGCTATGGAGAAGCGATGATGGGCCCGGATTCCGACAAATGGCTAGGAGCCATGAAATCCGAGAAAGGATCCTTGTATGAAAACCAAGTATGGACTTTGGTAGACTTGCCCGTTGAATGGCAGGTCGTTGAGTACAAATGGACCTTTAAGATGAAGACAGACGCTGATGGTGAATGTCACTATTTGTAAAGCTCGACTTGTCGCAAAGAAGTTTATGCCAAGTTCAAGGAGTTGACTACGATGAGACCTTCTCACCCGTAGCGATGCTAAAAGTCTGTTGGAATTATGTTAGCAGTTACTGCGTTGTTCAATTATGAAATCTGGCAGATGGATGTCAAAACATCGTTTCCTTCCTTGAGGAAAGGTTGCATGAGATACAACCAGAAGGTTTTTGCCAGTCCTAAGGATGCTAAAAGGTGTGCAAGCTCCAGTGATCCTTTTATGGATAGGAGCAAGCATATCGGAGTTGGAATATACGCTTTGATGAGGTGATCAAAGTTTTTGAGTATATACAAAGTTTATGAGAAACTTGTATTTACAATAAAGTGAGTGGGAGCACTATAGAATTTTTGATAATCATATGTGGTTGACATATTATTGATCGAAAATGATGTAGAATTTCTAGAAAGCATAAACGGTTGTTTGAAATGAGTTTTTCAAACGAAGACTGGATAAAGCTACCTAATTGTTAAGCATCAAGATCTATAGAGATAGATCAAGATGTTTGATGAGACTTTCAATGAGTACATACCTTGACAAGATTTTGAAAGAGTTCAAAATGGATCAGTCAGAGAAGGAGTTCTTGGCTAATTTGTAAGGTGTGAAGTTGAGTAAGACTCAAAGCTCGACCGCGAAAGAAGAAAGAGAAAGGATGAAGGTCATCCCCTATGATTTAAACATAGGCTCTATATAGTATGCCATGCTGTGTACCGCACCTGTGTGCCTTGCCATGAGTCCGTCAAGGGGTACAAGAGTGATCTAGGAGTGGATCACTGGACAACGATCAAGATTATCCTTAGTAACTACAAGACTAAGGAAATGTTTCTCAATTATGGAGGTGATAAAGAGTTCGTTGTAAAGAGTTACGTTGATGCAAGCTTTAACACCAATCCAGATGACTCTTAGTAGCAATCCGGATATGTATAGTGGAGCAGCCATTTGGAATAGCTCCAAGTGGAGTGTGGTAGTAGTGTCTACAGTCTGACATAGAGATTTGCAAAGTACACACGGATCTGAATGTCGCAGACCCATTGACTAAAAGACCTCTCTCACATGCAAAGCATGATCGAGCCCCAGAACTCATTGGGTGTTAGATTCATAACAATGAGAATCACATGGTGATGTGAACTAGATTATTGACTCTAGTGCAAGTGAGAGACTGTTGGAAAAATGCCCTAGAGGCAATAATAAATTAGTTATTATCATATTTACTTGTTCATGATAATCGTTTATTATCCATGCTAGAATTGTATTGATTGGAAACTCAGATACTTGTGTGGAGACATAGACAACACCATGTCCCTAGTATGCCTCTAATTGACTAGCTCGTTGATCAAAGATGATTAAGGTTTCCTAGTTGTCGTGGGTTTATAATGGCAGATGTTGTTGGGGAACGTCGCATGGGAAACAAAAAATTTCCTACGCACACGCAAACCTATCCATGGTGATGAGCATCTACGAGAGGGAGAGTGGATCTACATACCCTTGTAGATCGCTAAGCGGGAAGCATTAAGAAACGCGGTTGGTGTAGTCGAACATCTTCGCGATCCAAATCGCCGAGCGTCCCGCGATCTCATCACGATCCGTCCCGCGATCCAATCACGATCCGTCCCGTGAACTCATCACGATCCGTCCCGCGATCTCATCACGATCCGTCTCACGATCTTGATCACAATCTGTCCCACAAACTCATCACGATCCATTCCGCGATCTCATCACGAACTGTCTCGCGATCTCGATCACAGTCCTTCCGATCTAGCGTCGAACGGACGACACCTCCGCATTCAGCACACGTGCAGCTTGATGACGATCTCCACCGTCTTGATCCAGCAAGAGGAGGTGGAGAGGAGAGAGAGTTCACCGGCAGCGTGACGATGCTCCGGTGATGGTAGTGGAGTAATTCCGGCAGGGCTTCGCCTAAGCGCTGCGGAAAACCGATCTAGAGGAGAAACTGTGCACCGGTGAAACGGGTAGCACGTGGCCGGAAATTCTGTCCAAAAACCACCCAATCCACTAGTATATATAGGAGGAGAGGAGAGGAGAGCCAGCCAAGGCCTTTGGGTTGGCCTAAATAGGAGGTGGGAAGCAATCCTACTTCACCTCCAATCCTAGTTGGAGTAGGATTGCCTCCTATTGGCTGATTTTCCACCTTTTGCTTTAGGACTTTCTCTCCTGCGCCATGGGCCTTTGTGGCTGCTTTCCCAGCCCACTAAGGGCTGGTTAATATTCTCCCATAGCCCATGGACCTCTTGGGGTAGAAGTACCCCTCCCGGAGGTCTCCCGGTACACTACCGGCACTCCCGGTACACTACCGGCACTCCCGGTACATTACCGATGAGCCCGAAACTTTTCCGGAAACCAAACTGGGACTTCCTATATATGAATCTTTACCTCCGGACCATTCCGGAGCTCCTCATGACGTCCGGGATCTCATCCGGGACTCCGAACAAACTTCGGTCACCACCATACATAACTCTACACTACCAAAACGTCACCGAACCTTAAGTGTGCAGACCCTGCGGGTTCGAGAACTATGTAGACATGACCGAGACACCTCTATGGTCAATAACCAATGGCGGGACCTGGACGTCCACATTGGTTCCTACATATTCTACGAAGATCTTTATCGGTTGAACCTCTATGTCAAGGATTCAGTTAATCCCGTATGATGTTCCCTGTGTTCTTCGGTATGTTACTTGCCCGAGATTCGATCGTCGGTATCTCCATACCTAGTTCAACCTCATTACCGGTAAGTCTCTTTACTCGTTCCGTAATACAAGATCCCGCAGCTAACAATTAGTCACATTGCTTGCAAGGCTTATTGTGATGTTGCATTACCGAGTGGGCCCCAAGATACCTCTCCGTCACACGGAGTAACAAATCCCAGTCTCGATCCATGCCAACTCAACAGACACCATCGGAGATACCTGTAGAGCACCTTTATAGTCACCCAGTTACGTTGCGACATTTGATACACACAAGGCACTCCTCCGATATCTGTGAGTTGCACGATCTCATGGTCATAGGAACACATACTTGACATGCGGAAAACAGTAGCAATAAACTGACACGATCATATGCTATGTTTGTAGTTTGGGTCTTATCCATCACATCATTCTCCTAATGATGTGATCCTGTTATCAAATGACATCTCATGTCCATGGCTAGGAAACCTTAACCATCCTTTGATCAACGAGCTAGTCCATTAGAGGCATACTAGGGACATGATTTTGTCTATGTATCCACACATGCATTTAAGTCTCCGATCAATACAATTATAGCATGGATAATAAACGATTATCATGAACAAGGAAATATGATAATAACTAATTTATTATTGCCTCTAGGGCATATTTCCAACAGATGTCTGGGTGAACGGACTTAGGCTCGAGGCCATCGCTAACAGGGTGGACTCAAAGGGGTTAGTCGGGACGAAAGACACAGATTTACCCAGGTTCGGCCCCTCGAATCGAGGTAATAGCCTACGTCCTGCTTGTGTTTGTATTGCTTGCGTATCGATTACAAGGAGCTAAAAGCTTGACCTAGTTCTCGATTGCCCCATCTAAATCGCTCCGGGTCTGCCCTTATATAAAAGGCCAGGACCACCGGGTCGTTACAATTGCTAACCGAGTCTCTTTCTATCTTTCTGTCCAAGCCGTTTGCGAGTCGGCTTGCACGCCCGGGTCTTCTCCGTCCGGGCCGTTTGATCGGCCCACACCTTGAGCCGCCTATCTCCCTGGGCCGCCAGTCTTTACAGCTCACCTTTGGGCCGGTTCACGAGCTAGCAACATGACCCGGAGCCTCCGGGGCGGGTCATATCCCCAACATTAGGCCCCAGGTTGAATTGAGCTTTCTCACTTCATCCTTCTCTTCCACTTTTGGCGAGTCGCCCGGAAATGACCCGGCGTGACGTCATGAGATCTGCTGACGCATCACCAAATCTTTCATTAACTGTCATTCGAAAAATCGAGGCGTCCGCCTTGGCCAAACGGTGTCATCGCCTGGATTTTCGCGCCTTCCTTAACCCCCTTTTAAATGTGACCCGTGCGGGTCGGAGTTTCTATCCTCCTACTCGTGCCTTTTCTTCTTCGTCTTCTTCCTATCGCTGCCCCAGCGTCTTCGAGCTCTACTCCGGCGCCGTCCATACGTCGTCCCCAACCTGGCCGCTGCATCACCCTGAACATACCAGAGATTCATCCGCCTCCGCCGCGCCATCTCCGGTGAGTTCTCCTGTTCCATAGATAGCCGCTGCCGTATTAGGGTTTTCACCGGGGGCTCCGTCGCCGCCGCTCGGGCTCCGGCACCACCATCGCGAGTGTATCTCGACACCGCTAATACATTTAGAACGCGCTCTTGCTCCGCCGCCACGCGCGGGCCGGCCGCACGTAATGCGTGGACCACGATGGCTCCAGTTCGTTTCCTTTTTCTTCGGCTGTTCATCGCTAGGTCAGTTTAAAATTTATTTTCTCCGCTTTTGTAGATCCGTAGATATAGTAATATTTTGCGGAATCTGTTTTTAGGACTTCGCCAATTTTCAATCTTCCTTTCCTCTGTTGAGCCGCCAAGCCTCTCCGGCTCTAATCAGCCGGGTCTTCCACTTTAAACCTTTAAGCCGTCAAAAATATTTGCTTGCGCTTTAACTCATCGCGCCTTTTATCTTGCCCAGCACTTAAGCCGCCAATATGTCTCGTGCGTCCAACTCATGCAACTGGGTTGGGTCGTGCATCACAGAGGACATTTTGTCGGATTTTGTTCACGCGGGTACTCTTCCTCCCAAGGAAGTCATTAGCTGGCGGGTCCCGGGTGATGAGACACGGCCCAATCCTCAAGAAGGTGAAGTGGTGGTCTTTTCTGACCATATTGAATGAGGGTTCGTGCCTCCCGGCTCAAAATTCTTTCGGGACGTCCTTCACTATTATAATCTTCACCCGCAAGACTTGGCCCCCAACTCCGTCTCAAACATATGCAACTTCCAAGTGCTCTGTGAAGCTTACCTTCAAATCAGACCGTCTGTGGGGTTCTTTCGGGAGTTCTTTTATGCTAACCGGCAAAATGAAGTAAAAGCCGGTCCGAGCCTAGAGCTTGGAGGCATCTCCATCCAACGGCGTAGAGATATCATCTTTCCAGCCACGGAGATGCCGAGTCACCCCAAGGACTGGAACAAGACCTAGTTCTATTGCAAGGACACCTCTCCTGAGAACGAGTGTCCTTTGCCGGGTTATCATCCTTCCTGGCTCACAACAACATCAGAGCTTCCTGGCCAGCTATCAGCTTCAAAACGCGCAAGATATGAGCCAGCCCATTCCAAAATCAAGGCTCTCATGGCCAACGGCTTAATCGGGCTGGACCTGATCTGCTGCTGGATTTCGTGGCAGATTATGCCTTTGAGCCATAGAAGCTGACTCATGTGTGAATATAAAGGCAAGTATGATAGCTCATTATGCTTCAGCCGATCCACATTGACAGAGAATGACATTATCCTCACCATCCGGAGCCTTGTCCATGAAGCTTCCGGATCATGTAGCGAAATTGGCCTTGTGCCTTTTAGTGCCAACAATCCGGCTCCTGATGTAAGTTAATCTCTTCCCATCCGTCTCTTAGACATTGTTTGCACATTGTTGATTTGATATTCACTCTCCGGGTCATTCTTATAGGCCGACTCAGACTTCTGGAAGAAGGAATATGTTGCCCCTCCGACGAAATCCAGGAAGAAGGTCGCAACTAAGAAGGCTAAAAAATATGCCCCGCAAGATAATTTGCTTGACCCGCCACCATCATCCAGCTCAGAGGTAAAGTTTTAACTGTCTTGCTTGATCTTTTACCTTCCTGCTTTATTAATACTTACTTTACTTGCAGGATGAAGTGGAAACCAGTCGTGCCAATGCTCCTGAGGTAAATTACTTTTCTTCACCTTTCTGTTCTATTCTTTGTAGAAATATCCTTCCTCCGGCGACTCTTCGGAGTCAATTATACCACCGCCCAAGATTAATCCGCTGTAAGCATGATATCTGGATATCCGGCTATTAATATGATAGCAACACCTTGAACTGCTGACCCTTCTATTTTGCAGTGCTCAAGCTAAACGTTGCAAGACCAACAAGCCCTCCTCTGGCCCAGTTATCGAAGAGCCGGAGCCTGAACAACCGGAGGAGACTCAACTAGAAGAAAACCCGCCGGCTGCCTCCACTGAGCCGGCAGTCGAAGATGTCATCATGGAGAGCCCTCCAAGGGCTCCTTCAAGGCCGGCGACTCCTGCTAAGACCCCTGAAACTCCCGATGTTGTTATAACTGGGTCTGGTCATCAAACGCCTCTGGCTCACGTGTTTAACCAAACATACAGAGCCGGCTGAAGCCTCAAAGAAGTTGAACTTTGACTCTTCGTACGAGAAGATGACAGCTGAAGAGCTCCACGCCGGGTACATAAATTGGGTTACCACCAGCCAGGATCTGGAACTTCGGTTGGTTTCTTCAATGAAGACAAAATATGAGGTAACTTTCCTTCTTACCATATCCTTACTTAGCCCCCAAGAGCCGGTTTAACGTACTCAATTGTTGAGTCGGGTCTTTCTGTAACCTCTGTAGTTATCGTCATGCCAAATTCCCTTAGAGTAGCTTTAGCTTAGTACTGTAGATAAAGTGAACCGCCAATCGTAGCCCCTAAGGGCCGTCTCAGATTATATTTGAGCAGGGCCTTTAATGTAGACAGCTTGAAGATATAATCGTAGCCCCCATGGGCCGGCTCAAACTTGATCAAGTTGAGTCGGCGCTTCCATTATTAGTACATTGAAGAGCCATAGTGTAGCCCCCATGTTCCGGATTGGCTTCGAAGGAGATGAACCAGAACTGCATTGCATACTCTTTGAGAGATCAAATATACATTAGTCCCCAAGTGTCAAATATATTGCTTGCAATCTGTTTGAGACTTGCCTAAATTTGCTTTTAACACTTGTCCTGTATTTTGATGTATTATAGGAAGCTTTAAATGACGCCGGGTCTCAGTTGACGGATCTAAAGGCCAATCTGGCGGCTCAGCAAGAAGCCCGAAGCATTGCTGACGAAAAGTGTCAGCTTCTCTCTGAGGAGCTGGCCAATGTCACTGCTGAGCTTACCTCTTTAAAAGAGACGGCTGAATCTGAAAAGGCCGCACTGACCAAACAGGTGGACGACGCCAAGCAGCGGCTTACAGCTGTGGCGGAGGAACTTCAAGGCCTGAAGCAGCACATTGCGAAGATGCCAGCAGCCCTTTTTGGTAAGTTTCTGTTTTACTTTGTACTGTTTAACATTGCTAGTGAAAGACTAGCGACTCATTAATTTTATCTGACTTATCCAGGTCCCAGGAGCCGGCAGTTGGCTTCTGATAGCCTTCTGCCACTGAAGGCCATTTACACTCTTGCGGAACAGTTATACTACGGCGCCATCTTTATGATCAAGAGCATGCAATATAAGGAGAAGATCCCCACTGCTCTGAAAGGGGTCCTGGAACTCTTCTCCACAATGCCCAAGCAGATAGAAGAGCTAAAGAAGTCCGCCTTCCGCCAAGGAGCCGTCGCTGGATTGAGCCGGGCTCTGGCCTTCGCCCCCGAGCTAACGCCGGCTGAAATGATGGATGGTTACCCATCTAAAAGAGATGACGGATCAGAATTCACCGAAGAATATTACACCCGGTGTGTCAAAGAGTCGCGTTATCTGGCCTCTGTTCTGGCGGATGAAGCTGACTTGAGCACCTATCAGGCGGCTTATGACGTAGAGGAGAAGAGAATCTGCGGGCCTCTCTATGAGTGGAAAGATCTGACACCCACCCGCAGTAAGGATCTCTTTCCTTGTGAGCTTGACGCGTCTCCATTCCTTGAAGGGTATTTTGCTACTCTGGCTGACTGTAATTGGGACTTAGGCAATCTCCAGATAAAGCCAGCAGAAGACCCGGAGCTGGGTGAGCCGGCTGATAACTGAATTTTATTCTTTTAACCTTTCTGAGCACAGACTCATGTAATGACCCGCCGTGGGCGGTTTGACAATGCTTTTGCTCCTTCTGAGAGTAGTTTTTGTAATAGAGTAAACATGACTCTGTCGCTTGGCGACTGTATATATTTGCACCTCTCTGTGTGCACTTTCCTTCTCTCTGTGTTTCAATTTAATGTGTTGCCGGCTCTTCATGTATATACCTTGAGATTTTCTGATGAGCGGTGTGTCGTGGTTTTATGACGGCAGCTGTCCGGGTGAACGGACTTCGGTTCGAGGCCATCGCTAATGAGGTGGACTCAAAGGGGTTAGTCGGGACGAAAGACACGGGTTTTACCCAGGTTCGGCCCCTCTTATCGAGGTAACAGCCTACGTCCTGCTTGTGTTTGTATTACTTGCGTATCGATTACAAGGAGCTAAAGCTCGACCTAGTTCTCGATTACCTGCCCTCTAAGTCGCCCCGGGTCTGCCTTTATATAAGAGGTCAGAACATCCGGGTCGTTACAATTGCTAACCGAGTCTCTCTCTATCTTCTCGTGCAAGCCGTCTGTGAGTCGGCTTGCACGCTCGGGTCTTCTCAGTCCGGGCCGTCTTACGGCCCACACCGTGAGCCGCCTATCCTCTTGGGCCACTTAATATTATGACTCACCTTTGCGCTGTTTCACAAGACAATAACATGACCCGGAGCCTCTTCAGCAGGTCATATCCCCAACATTAGGCCCCAGGTTGAACTGAGCTTGCTCACTTCGTCCTTCTCTTCCACTTTGGGCGAGTCGGCCAGAAATGAACCTGCGTGACGTCATGAAATCTGCTGACGTGTCACCAAATCTTTCACTTAACTGTCATCCCAAGAATCGAGGCGTCCGCCTCGGTCGAACGGTGTCATCGCCTGGATTTTCGCGCCTTCCTTAACCCCCTTTTAAATATGATCCGTGCGGGTCGGGGTTTCCATTCTCCTGCCCGTGCCTCTGTTTCTTCGTCTTCTTCCTATCGCCGCCCCAGCGCCTTCGAGCTCTGCGCCGACGCCGTCCGTACATCGTCCCCGACCTTGGCTGCTGCGTCACCCTGAATGTACCAGAGATCCGTCCGCCTCTGCCGCGCCGTCTCCAGTAAGTTTTCCTGCTCCCTAGATGGTCGCCGTCGTAGTAGGGTTTTCACCGGTGCTCCGCCACCGTCGTTTGGGCTCCAGCACCGTTATCGCTAGTGCATCTCGCCGCCGCTAACGTCTTTAGGATGTGCTCTTGCTCCGCCATCGCACGCGGGCCGGTCGCGCGTAATGCACGGGCCTCGATGGCCCCAGTCCGTTTCTTTTTCCTCCGCTGCTCATCGCTAGGTCAGAAATAAAATTTATTTTCTCTGCTTTTGTAGATCCGTAGATATAGTGACATCTTGCGGAATATGTTTTTAGGACTTGGTCGATTTTTCGATCTTCCCTTTCCCTGTTGAGTTGCCAAGCTCCTCCGGCTCTTATCAGTCGGGTCTTCCGCTTTATCCGTAGAGCCCTTAAACTTCTAAGCCGTCAAAAATATTTGCTTGCGTTTCGACTCATCGCGCCTTTTATCTTGCACATCACTTAAGCCGCCAACATGTCTCGTGCGTCCAACTCATGCAATTGGGTTGGGTCATGCATTACGGAGGACTTTTTTTCGGATTTTGTTCACGCGAGTACTCTTCCTCCTAAGGAAGCCATTAGCTGGCGGGTCCCAGGTGATGAGACGCGGCCCAAACCTCAAGAAGGCGAAGTGGTGGTGTTCTCTGACCATATTGAATGAGGGTTCGTGCCTCCCGGATCCAAATTCTTTTGGGATGTCCTTCACTGTTATAAGGTTCACCCACAAGACTTGGCCCCCAATTCTGTCTCAAACATATGCAATTTCCAAGTGCTCTGTGAAGCTTACCTTCAAATCAAGCCGTCGGTGGGATTCTTTCGGGAGTTCTTTTACGCTAACCGGCAAACTGAAGTAAAAGCCGGCCCGAGCCTGGAACTTGGAGGCATATCCATCCAACGGCGTAGGGATATCATCTTTACAGCTACACAGATGTCGAGTCACCCCAAGGACTGGAACAGGACCTGGTTCTATTGCAAGGACACCTCTCCTGAAAACGAGCGTCCTTTGCCGGGTTATCGTCCTTCCGGCTCACAACAACATTAGAGCTTCCTGGTCGGCTATCAGCTTCAGAACGCGCAAGATATGAGCCGGCCCATTCCAAAATCAAGGCTCTCATGGCTAACGGCTTAATCGGGCTGGACCTGATCCGCTGCTGGATTTCGTGGCGGATTATGCCTTTGAGCCATAGAAGCCGGCTCATGTGCGAATATAAAGGCAAGTATGATAGCTCATTATGCTTCAGCCGATCTATGTTAACAGAGAATGACATTACCCTCACCATCCGGAGCCTTGTCCATGAAGCTTCCGGATCATGTAGCAAAATTGGTCTGGCCCCTTTTTGTGCCATCAATCCGGCTCCCGATGTAAGTTTGATCTCTTCCCTTCCGTCTCTTAGACGTTGTTTGCACTTTGTTGATTTGATATTCACTCTCCGGGTCATTATTATAGGCCGACTCAGACTTCTGGAAGAGGGAATATGTTGCCCCTCCAAAGAAATCCAGGAAGAAGGTCCCAACTAAAAATGCTAAGAAACATGCCCCGCAAGATAATTTGTTTGACCCGCCACCATCATCCAGCTCAGAGGTAAAGTTTCAACTGTCTTGCTTGATCTTTTACCATCCTATTTTAATACTTACTTTACTCGTAGGATGAAGTGTAAACCAGCCGTGCTAATGCTCCTGAGGTAAATTACTTTTCCTCCGGCTCAGAATGTTTCGTCCCCCGAAAGCCGCGGCGGGTTATCAGAAAAGTTCCTCTTTCTCACCCTCTTGCTTATCTGGCTCCTGATTTTTTCTTGAAAAAGCAACAGCAAATTGAGCATCGACAGACTCGAAGCACCGGCTCTACCGAGCTCATGTCCGGGTTGCCAAACTCTCCGGCTCCTAAGAAACGCCCCGCCGAGGTTTAAACCCCTTCTTTTCCTTTATCTTTCCTTTGTAAACTTGATACTCTCTTCACCTTTCTGTTTTATTTTTGCAAAAATCTCCTTCCTCCGGCGACTCTTCGGAGTCAATCATACCACCGCCCAAGATTAATCCGCTGTAAGCATCTAGACATCCGGTTGTTACTATGATAGCAATATCTTCAACTACCGACTCTTCTTCTTTTTTGCGGTGCTCAAGCTAAACGTCGCAAGGCCAACAAACCCTCCTCCGGCCCAGTTATTGAAGAACCGGAGCCCAAGCAACCGGAAGAAACTCAATCGGAAGAAAACCCGCCGGCTGCCTCCGCTGAGCCGGCCGCTGAAGATGTTATCATGGAGAGCCCTCCAAGGTCTCCTTCTAAGCCGGCAACTCCTGCCAAGACCCCTGACACCCCGGATGTTGTTATCACCGGGTCTGGTCATCAAACGCCTCCGGCTCATGTGTTGACCAAACATACAGAGCCGGCTGAAGCTTCAAAGAAACTGAACTTCGATTCTTCATACAAGAAGATGACCGTTGAAGAGCTACACGCTGGGTACATAAACCAGGTTACCACCAGCCGGGACTTGGAACTTCGGTTGATCTCTTCCATGAAGACCAAATATGAGGTACTTTTCCTTCTTTACTATATCCTTTCTTAACCCCCAAGATCCGGCTTAACGTATTGAATCGTTGATCCGGGTCTTTCTGTGACCTCTTGCAGAGATTGCCATGTCAAACTCCGTTAAAACTGCTTTAGCTTTGTACTGTAAGTAAATTGAACTGCTAATCATAGCTCCCAAGGGCCGTCTCAGATTACATTTGAGCCAGGCATGTAATGTAGATAACTTGAAGATGTAATCGTAGCCCCCAAGGGCCAGTTCAAACTTGATCAAGTTGAGTCGGTGCTTCCATTATTAGCACATTGAAGAGCCATTATATAGCCCCCAAGTTCCGGATCTACTCCGAAGGAAATGAACCGGAACTACATACTTGCAAGCTCAAATATACATTAGCCCTCAAGTGTCAAATATATTGCTTGCAATCTTTTTGAGACTTGTATTTGCTTTTAACACCCATCCTGCATTTTGGCGGCTTATCCTGTATTTATAGGAAGCTTTGAATGAAGCCGGGTATCAGCTGACGGATCTGAAGGCCAACTTGGCAGCTCAGCAAGAAGCTCGAAGTATCGCGGATGAAAAATGTCGGCTTCTCTCAGAGGAACTGGCCAGTGTCACCGGCGAGCTTACCTCTTTAAAAGAGACAACTGAATCAGAAAAGGCCGCTTTAACCAAACAGGCGGACGACGCTGAGCAGCGGCTTACAGCCGTGGCGGATGAACTTCAAGGTCTGAAACAGCATATTGCGAAGATGTCAGCCGCCCTATTTGGTAAGCTTTCTTGTTTACTTTGTATTTGTCTAACATTGTTAGTGAAAAAACTGGCGGCTCATTAATTTTATCCGACTCATCTAGGTCCCAGGAACCGGCAGTTGGCTTCTGATAGCCTTCTGCCACTGAAGGCCATTTATACTTTTGCAGAGCAATTATACTGCGGCGCCATCTTCACGATCAAGAGCATGTAGTACAAGGAGAAGATCCCCACTGCCCTGAAAGGGGTCTTGGAACTCTTCTCTACAATGCCTAAGCAGATTGAAGAGCTCAAGAAGTCCACCTTCCGCCAAGGAGCCGTTGCCGGTTTGAGCCGGGCTCTTGCCTTCGCTCCCGAGCTAACGCCGGCTGAAATGATGGATTGCTATCCGTCTAAAAGGGATGACAGCTCAGATTTCACCGAGGAAGATTATACTTAGCCTCTGTTCTAGCGGATGAAGCTGATTTGAGCACCTATCAGGCGGCTTATGACGTAGAGGAGAAGAGAATCCGCGGGCCTCTCTATGAGTGGAAAGATCTGACACCCGCCCGCAGTAAGGATCTCTTTCCTTATGAGCTTGACGCGTCTCCGTTCCTTGAGGGGTCATTTGCTGCTCTGGCTGACTGTAACTGGGACTTGGGCAATCTTCAGATAAAGCCAGCAGAAGACCCGGAGCAGGATGAGCCGCCAACAACTGAATTGTAATCTTTTAGCCTTTCTGAGGACAGACTTATGTAATGACCCGCCGTAGGCGGTTGACAATGCTTTTTTGCTCTTTTTGAGAGTATCTTTTGTAATAGAGTAACCATGACTCCGCCAATTGGTGGCCATATATATTTGCACCTCTCTATGTTTTGATGTGTTGTCGGCTCTTCAGGGACATACCTTTGAAATTTTCTGATGAGGGGCCTGTCCTTTAAGACGCCATTCCTTTCTCCAGAATATTACAGCCGGACAATCTCTTTGAGACCTTCAATTTTGTTGACCGAAGCCACATGGCTCCGGCTTTCATCAGACGGAGTTATTAAAGAGCCGGTTGTCCTTAGGATAATGTAAGCTATACCTGATGGTAAGAAGCCTCTATCGACAACTGCGGCTATTTATGAACCGGAACCTTTGAGGAGAGTTCGGTTGTGTAGCCCCCAAGTGTCGGGTAGTTTCGCCTGCGGCAACCCAGGACTTATAATTGCCCGGCTTTGATAAGCTGGCTTGATACCATACGCGATGATGATCTTTCCTTCCTCAAAAAACTCATATGACGGCTCTTCTGCATGGATCCGAACGGTTAAACTCATACCAGTTCAGGGTCTCTATCGAGATTGGCCGTCAATTATTTGAACCGGCTCAGGGTCTCTAGGCGAGATTGGCCGTCAATTTCTTGAACCAGCTCAGGGTCTCTAGGCGAGATTGGCCATCAATTTCTTGAACCGGCTCAGGGTCTCTAGGCGAGATTGACTGGTAAGAGTATAGTGATCACCGGCTATTAATGGGAGATGTAAGCTATACCCCAAGGCAAGAAGCCTCCATCGACAGCCGTGGCTAATAATTAGCCTGAGACGGCATAAAGCCGACTGTTTGAAAGGAGAAGTAAGCTATACCTGAAGGTAAGAAGCCTCTTTCAACAGCTATAGTTGATAAGCAACTGAATTTTGGCATAAACGCCGGTTGTTAGGGTGAGATAAGCGAACCCGTCGGTAAGAAGCCCCCTTCGATAACCGCGGTTAATAAGTAACCGGAAGTGGCATAAAGCCGGCCATTAGGGTGAGATAAGCGATACCCGTCGGTAAGAAGCCCCCTTCGATGGCCGCAGTTGATAAGCAACTGGAATTTGGTATACACACTGTTGTCTTAGGGCACTGTAAGCTATACCAAAAGGTAAGAAGCCTCCGTTAACAATCAGCGCTTAATGTATCCAAACTAGGCATAAAGCCAACTGTGCAAGGGAAAAGTAAGCTATACCCGGAGGCAAGAAGCCTCCTTGCAATAGTTTAATGATAGCTGCCTGTGCAAAGGAGAAGTAAGCTATACCCGAAGGCAAGAAGCCTCTTTGCAACAGTGTTTAATAGGGCATAAAGCCGGCTGCGCAAGGGAGAAGTAAGCTATACCCGAAGGCAAGAAGCCTCCTTGCCACAGCGCTAGATAGGGCATAAAGCCGAAGACCAGTCGTTTTGACGGTGAATAACCCTCTTCAACTCAAAAAAAAAATTGAACCGGAAGATTTTATCTTGAATGCACAAAGGTGTACATAAGAGCGGAGGCCCCAGTCTTGTGCGAGGATGCTAGCTTTTACTCATGTTCTCATGATATATACCATGATAGCGGCTTTCGACCCCTGTTAAGTAAAGTCCGGTCACAGAAGTGCGATATTCCAGGGCCGCAACGTCTCTTGTCCTGCGGTTTCCGACTCATCTCTGACATCCATGAGGTAATATGACCCATTGTTAAGGTTCCTGCTGACCACAAAAGGCCCCTCCCATGGTGGAGATAACTTATGCATTCCAGATTGGTCTTGAATCAACTAGAGCACCAGGTCACCTTCCTGGAATGTCCGGGTCTTTACCCTGCGGCTATGATAGCGTCGCAGGTCTTGTTGATAAATGGCCGACCTAGCTGCTGCTAACTCTCGTGCTTCATCCAAGGCGTCCAACGCATCTTGGCGAGCTACCTCATTGTCCATCTCAACATAAGCTGCCACCCTTGGTGAGTCGTGCCGGATGTCACTGGGTAGAACCGCCTCAGCACCGTACACCATGAAGAAAGGTGTAAAACCTGTAGATCTGTTAGGTGTAGTTCTAATGCTCCATAAGACGGAAGGCAACTCCTCAACCCAACATCCGGGTGTCCGTTTCAAAGGAACCATGAGCCGTGGCTTGACACCTCTCAAAATTTCCTGATTGGCTCGCTCTGCCTGACCATTAGACTATGGATGTGCCACATCTGAAACATCAAGCCGGATATGCTCTTTCTCACAGAACGTTTTCATAGCTCCTTAGGATAAATTTGTCCCATTGTCTGTAATAATACTGTGTGGGTAACCAAAGCGATAAATCAGCCTCTTAATAAATTGAACCGCCGTAGCTGCATCACATTTACTGATCGGCTCTGCCTCTACCCACTTAGTAAATTTATCAACCGCCACCAGAAGGTGCGTTTTCTTATCCTTAGATCGCTTGAAAGGTCCTACCATATCTAGCCCCCAGACCGAAAATGGCCAAGTGATTGGTATCATCCTCAACTCTTGAGCCGGAACGTGAGCATGCCGGCCGAATTTCTGACAGGCGTCACACTTGCGAACTAAGTCCTCTGCATCCTTATGAGCCATCAACCAGAAAAACCCATGTCGGAAAGCTTTAGCCACCAAAGATTTTGACCCGGCGTGATGCCCACAGTCGCCAGCATGAATTTCACTTAATATTTGCCAGCCCTCCTCTGGTGAGATGCAACGCTGAAAGACACCCGTCACACTACACTTATGTAACTCACCATTGACAATCGTCATAGACTTAGAATGCCGAGTGATCTTCCTGGCTAGATCCTCCTCTTGAGGTAACTCGCCGCATGTCAGATACGTCAAATAAGGAATAGTCCAGTCTGGGGTAGCATGTAGAGCTGCCACCAGTTCCGCCTCCGGGTCAGGAATAACCAGATCCTCCTCAGAAGGTATCTTGACAGTCGGATGATGCAATACATCCAGAAAAACATTAGGTGGTACCGGCTTTCGTTGAGAACCTAACCATGACAAGGCATCAACTACCTCATTCCTGCGACGATCCATGTGATCCACCTAGTACCCCTTGAAGTGACCGGCTATGATATCAACCGCCTGTCGATAAGCCGCCATCCGTGGATCCTTGGAATCCCAAGTGCCTGAAACTTGCTGAGCCACCAGATCTGAGTCGGCTAAACACCTGACCCGGCTTAAACTCATCTCTGTAGCGACTCTGAGACCATGGAGCAGCGCTTCATACTCAACTGCATTATTAGTACAAGGGAACATTAACCGGAGCACATAACAAAACTTGTCACCCTTGGGGGAGGCGAGGACAACTCCTGCTCCGGACCCTTCTAGCTGTTTGGATCCATCAAAGTGTATAGTCCAATACGTGTTATCCGGGTTCTCTTCGGGGGCTTGACATTCATTCCAATCATTTATGAAATCCACCAGAGCTTGAGACCTAATTGCTGTACGAGGAACATACTTGATGCCAAAAGGACTCAGCTCTAAGGCCCACTTGGCAATCCTCCCTGTAGCCTCTCTATTTTGAATGATATCCCCCAACGGGGCAGAACTGACCACTGTTATTTGGTGCCCCAAAAAGTAATGCTTTAACTTGCGATTAGCCATGAAAACTCCGTATACCAACTTCTGCCAATGCGGATACCTCTGTTTAGATTCTGCCAAAACTTCACTGATGTAATAAGCTGGCCTTTGCACAGGATACTCTTTCCCTGCCTCCTTGCGCTCAACCACAATTGCTACACTGATCGCTCTGTTGTTAGCCGCCACATAAAGGAGCAAAGGCTCTTTCTCAACCGGAGAGGCTAACACTGGCGGCTGAGTCAACTGCTTTTTAAGAGCTTCAAGTGCTTCGGCCGCTGCTGCGCTCCATTTAAACTTGTCTGTCTTCTTCATCATCTAGTATAAAGGAATAGCTTTCTCCCCAAGCCGGCTTATGAAGCGGCTCAACGCAGCAATCTGCCCTGCAAGGCGCTAAACATCATTAATACACGTCGGCTCACCCAAACAAGTGATGTCCTTGATCTTATCCGGGTTAGCCTCAATGCCCCGCTCAGAGACCAAGAAACCCAAAAGCTTTCCTGCTGGAACACCAAAGACACACTTCGTCTGGTTAAGAATCATCTTATAGACCCGGAGATTATCAAAGGTTTCTTTCAAATCCTCTAAAAGAGTTTCCTTCTTTCTGGACTTAACCACAATGTCGTCTACGTAAGCATGGACATTTCGGCCAATCTGACTATGGAGGCAATTCTGCACACAACATTGGTAAGTCGCCTGGGCACTCTTGAGCCCGAAAGGCATGGAAACATAGCAGAACGCCCCAAAAGGTGTAATAAACGCCGTCTTCTCCTGATCCTTCGTTGCCATTTTGATCTGATGATACCCTGAATAAGCGTCCAGGAAGCATAAACTTTCGCATCCGGCTGTTGCATCAATAATTTGATCGATACGAGGGAGCACAAAAGGATCAGCCGGACAAGCCTTGTTAAGGTCCGTGTAATCGATGCACATACGCCACGTGCCGTTCTTTTTTAATACTAGCACCGGGTTAGCTAACCACTCCGGGTGAAAAACTTCCACTATAAAGCCTGCGGCCAAGAGCCGAGCAACTTCATCCCCAATAGCTTTACGTCTCTCTTTGTTGAACCACCGTAGAAACTGTTTGATCGGCTTAAACTTTGGATCCACATTAAGATTGTGCTCAGCGAACTCTCTCGGTACACCCGGCATGTCAGAAGGTTTCCATGCAAAGATGTCCCGATTCTCACGGATGAATTTGATGAGCGTGCTTTCCTATTTGGGATCCATGTGAGCCCCAATGATGAACTGCTTAGATGAATCAGCCGGATTGAAATCTACTGCCTTGGTATCATCCGCTGAAAACTTGAGTGGCGGCTCAACTTCTATTGTAGGCTTCTTGAGCGGGGTCATATCCTCTGGATCAACATTCTCTTTGTAAAATTTCAGCTCCTCCTGAGCACAACTAGACTCTGCATAAGCTGCATCTCCTTCTTCACACTCAAGAGCCGTTTTCCTATTACCGTGAATGGTAATTGTGCCATTTAAGCCGGGCATTTTGAGTTGCAGATAAACATAACAAGGCCTAGCCATAAATTTAGAATAAGCCCGCCTCCCAAATAACACATTATAGGGACTTTTGATTTTGACCACTTCGAACCACAAAGACTCCACCCTGTAATTATGCTCATCACCAAAAGCTACTTCCAATGATATCCGGCCCACCGGGTATGCTGATTTACCCGGGACCACACCATGAAAGATAGTGGAGGACGGTTTAAGATCCTTGTCAAGCAACTTCATCCGCCGGAAAGTGTCATAGTAAAGGATGTTGATGCTGCTACCTCCATCCATGAGCACTTTATTCACCATATAGCCATTCACCTAAGGGGCCACAACCAGAGCCAGCCGGCCCGGGTCATCCACCCGTGGCGGGTGATCCCCCCGGCTCCACATTATATCATATTCAGACCACGGCAAATATCGCGGGAGAGGCGGAGCAAGCGTATTAACCGCTCGCCTCCGCAAGTTCTCATCTCGCTTACTGTGACCGGTCATAAATACGTGATACTGCCCAGAACTGAGCTGCTTTGGGTTACTATGAAACCCAGACTGATTGCGCTGCTGCTGATTGTTGTTATTGCCGTTGTTGCCGGAAGGCTGTTGGTGCCCCCCTTGGTTATTCTGATTCGGATGCCCGTTTCCTGAACCGCCAACGCTGAATCCAGCCCCTGACCCGCCGTGCCCTGAGCCGCCGGGCGGGCCACCGCCCTAGTTATTACGTGGTTGGGAATGCTGTTTTTTGAACCTCTGCATGATAAAGCAATCATCCCACGCATGCAACGCCAGCTTGTCAGGCATGCTGTGCTCCGGACAGGGCTTCCTAAGCGCCTCCTCTAAATTAAAGGGGCCCCTGTTCCTTGGTTGGAATCTTCCACCCCCCTTGGGATGATTCTGTCCTGTGTTAGTATTTGCCACTAGCTCGGATCCGCCATTAGCGTTCTTCCGCTTATTCTGATTCCCATTGTTCGCAAAACCTTTTCCTTCATTGTTTTTCTTCCCTTGATTGGCTTTCTCATCATCCGAACTCGGATCTTTGGTATTATCTGAGTCGGCATACTTCGTCAAGGCCGTCATGAGCTCTCCCATATCCTGACACGTGCGCTTGAGCCGCCCGAGCTTCTGCTTCAATGGAACAAAATGACAATTCTTCTCTAAGATAAGCACCGCTTGAGCTGCCGTGATCTGCTCTGAAGAGTGAATAATGGTCGACACCCGCCGGACCCAATGATGGGCCGACTCATTCTCCTGTTGAACACAGTGGTCCAGATCGACAATAGTCATAGGCTGCTTACAGGTACCCTGGAAATTCTTAATAAACTTTGTTCTCAGCTCCACCCATGAGCTTATCGTGTTAGGCGGCAGACCTTTCAGCCATGTACGGGCCGGACCCTCAAGCATCATGATGAAGTATTTTGCGCATACCGCCTCAATGACATCCAACATCTCCATGGCTAGCTCATAACTTTCAACCCACGCCTCCGGGGGTAGATCCATTGTGTAATTTGGAACCTTTTGAGGCCCCTTAAAGTCTTTGGGCAGCCGTTCACTCCTCAGAGCCAGAGTTAAACATGGCACCCCTACGGCTCTGGTACTAACTACTCCCATTGACACGGAAAGCACCGGCTCTGGACGGGCTGCAGCTATCTCCGCCTCTCGCCTGTCCCCTGCCTGGTCCATGACGGCTTGTGCATCTAAAGCCGCCCTATTGTCCTCCGGGAGTCCGCGGCGCAGGCGATTGCTGGAACCCGCTGGCGACTCATAACGTCGGCTGAAACTTCGACTAGGAAGGGGGTAGAGTGAACCTGGCTCCCGCCGTGCGTATACTTCTCTTGCTGGGCCATGGCCGTCTGTAAATATCCAATGGCGTTCCGCACTTACTCCGCAAAGGGTGCTTCATCTGGGATGGGGATTGTCTAAAGCCGGGCGGCCGCTGCTACCATGTTCTCGGACGGGTTAGAATAATGACCCGCTGGTGTTGGAAAAGCCCTAGGTGAGATTTGGTTATGCTGGGGTGGACGAGTGGCTGGGCGCTCCATCGGGCGGCTCTCCAGCACACCCGTAACCTGCCCTGCTCCAGGGGTGTTAAAAAGGTTCCTCGCTTCGTAACGTTCTGGCAGACGGGATTGATGCCTCCTTCGGTGCACCGCAGCTGCTGACCTCTGCTCCAGCTCCAATCGGAAAGCGTCTGCCTTGATATGCTCCGCTTCTTCCTCCATCTGGGCTTTCAGCTCGTCCATCCTTTGTCGTTCCTCTGCCATCCGGCCCTTGATCCGTGCCACCTCTAGATTCCTAGCTGCTTGATTATCCGGGGTTACCTCTGTGGCCATGAGAGCTGTGAGTTCATCCATCAATTCCACTAGAACCTGAACCGGTGGCGGCGGGCTATCACCTGCTGCGGCGGCTCCCGCAGCCGTGTCCCCGGCGGCCGAAGCCGATCCTGCCATGAACACCGCCGCGTGAACCGGGGGGCTTATAGCAGTCGTCTCAACGCCCTCTATCTCAGAATAGTCATCATAGTAGCCCCCAAGGCCATCGTTGCTGAGCCGATACACTGATTTTGTCTCCCCACTGGAAGACTCATCTTTCGAGCAAACGAGAGTTCCCTGTGACCCGGACGCTTCCAGGTCCAAGCCTTGAGTGAAGCCTACGAGAACGTGCTTCTGACCCAGACGGGCACGGGCAGACTGTGTAACACACGCATATTGCAGACGCCGAGCCGACTCGACGATGTTGGTGCAGACGTCCGGCCTGGGTGTAGATCCATCAACCTTTCTGATGAAAACCTGGATCCCGCCGAACGGAACCAGGAATCCATACACCACAGAACCAGCATCAAACCCCCAGCCGGCGTCATCGATGTAGAGCCGGCCGCGGCGACTCTTGCTCATCCTTCCAACCACATATCCTTCGAGCCCTAGGAGAGAGCCCTTTGAGAACTCAACACCACCAAGCGCGAGCCCCACGGTGGGCGCCAACTGTCGTGGTTTTATCACGGCAGATGTTCGGGTGAACGGACTTCGGTTCGAGGCCATCGCTAATGAGGTGGACTCAAAGGGGTTAGTCGGGACGAAAGACACGGGTTTACCCAGGTTCGGCCCCTCTTATCGAGGTAATAGCCTACGTCCTGCTTGTGTTTGTATTACTTGCGTATCGACTACAAGGAGCTAAAGCTCGACCTAGTTCTCGATTGCCTGCCCTCTAAGTCGCCCCGGGTCTGCCTTTATATAAGAGGTCAGAACATCCGGGTCGTTACAATTGCTAACCAAGTCTCTCTCTATCTTCTCATGCAAGCCGTCTGTGAGTCGGCTTGCATGCCCGGGTCTTCTCAGTCCGGGCCGTCTTACGGCCCACACCGTGAGCCGCCTATCCTCTTGGGCCACTTAATATTACGACTCACCTTTGGGCTGGTTCACGAGCCAATAACATGACCCGGAGCCTCTTCGGCGGGTCATATCCCCAACACGGTGTTTGTCTTTGAAGACACCATTCCTTTCTCCAGAATGATAGAGCCGGATAATCTCTTTGAAACCTTGAATTTTGTCGACCGGAGCAAAATGGCTCCAGCTCTTGTCGGACGAAGTCATTAAGGAGCCGGTTGTCTTTAGGATAATGTAAGCTATACCTGATGGTAAGAAGCCTCTATCGACAACTGCGGCTATTGATGAACCGGAACTTTTGAAGAGAATTGCGGCTGTCTAGCCCCCAAGTGCCGGGTAGTTATGCCTGCAGCAACCTAGGACTTATAATTGCCTTGCTCTGACCCGGCTTGATAAGCCTGCATGATACAATACGTGACGCTGATCTTTCCTTCCTCAAAAAACTCATATGACGGCTCTTCTGCGTGGATTCGAACGGTTAAACTCATACCAGTTCAGGTCTCTGTCGAGATTGGCCGTCAATTATTTGAACCGGCTCAGGGTCTCTAGGAGAGATTGGCCGTCAATTTCTTGAACCGGCTCAGTGTCTCTAGGGGAGATTGGCCGTCAATTTATTGAACCGGCTCAGGGTCTCTAGGCGAGATTGGCCGTCAATTTCTTGAACCGGCTCAGGGTCTCTAAGCGAGATTGGCCGTCAATTTCTTGAACCGGCTCAGGGTCTCTAGGTGAGATTGACTGGTAAGAGTACAGTGAACGCTGGCTGTCGATGGGAGATGTAAGCTATACCCCAAGGCAAGAAGCCTCCATTGACAGCCGTGGCTAACAATTAGCCTGAGATGGCATAAAGCCGGCTGTTTGAAAGGAGAAGTAAGCTATACCCGAAGGCAAGAAGCCTCTTTCAACAGCTACAGTTGATAAGCAACTGAATTTTGGCGTAAACGCCGGTTGTTAGGGTGAGATAAGTGAACCCATCGGTAAGAAGCCCTCTTCGACAACCGCGGTTAATAAGTAACCAGAAGTGCCATAAAGCCGGCCATTTGGGTGAGATAAGTGATACCCGTCGGTAAGAAGCCCCCTTCGATGGACACAGTTGATAAGCAACTGGAATTTGGTGTACACGCTGTTGTCTTAGGGTCCTGTAAGCTATACCAAAGGTAAGAAGCCTCCATCAACAACAACGCTTAATGTAACCAAACTAGGCATAAAGCCAACTGTGCAAGGGAGAAGTAAGCTATACCCGGAGGCAAGAAGCCTCCTTGCAACAGTTTAATAACAGCTGGCTGTGCAAAGGAGAAGTAAGCTATACCCGAAGGCAAGAAGCCTCTTTGCAACAGTGCTTAATTGGGTATATCGCTGGCTATGCAAGGGAGAAGTGAGCTATACCCGAAGGCAAGAAGCCTCCCTGCCACAGCGCTTGATAGGGCATAAAGCCGGATGATAGACCAACCGTTTTGACGGCTAACAAACCACTTCAACTCAAATTTTTGAGCTGGAATGATTTATCTTGATTGTATAATGGTATACATAAGAGCAGAGGCCCCTGTCTTTGTGGGGATGCTAGCTTTACTCATGTAAGCATGATAATGATAGTGGCTTTCAATGCCTGCTAAGTAAAGTATGGTCGCAAATGTGCGATATTCCATGGCCGCAATGTCTCTTGACCTGCGGTTTCCGATTCATCCCTGACATCAATGAGATAATATGACCCATTGTTAAGGTTCCTGCTGATCACAAAAGGTCCCTCCCATGGTGGAGATAACTTATGCATTCCAGATTGGTCTTGAATCAGCCGGAGCACCAGGTCACCCTCCTAGAACGTCCGGGTCTTTACCCTGCGGCTATGATAGCGTCCCAGGTCTTGTTGATAAATTGCCGACCTGGCTGCTGCTAACTCTCGTGCTTCATCCAAGGCGTCTAATGCATCTTGGCGTGCTACCTCATTGTCCGTCTCAACATAAGCCGCTACCCTTGCTGAGTCATGTCGGATGTCGCTGGGTAGAACCGCCTCAGCACCATATACCATGAAGAAAGGCATGAAACCTGTAGATCTGTTAGGGGTAGTTCTGATGCTCCATAAGACGGAAGGCAACTCCTCAACCCAACATCCGGGTGTCCGTTTCAAAGGAACCATGAGCGGTGGTTTGACTCCTCTTAAAATTTCCTGATTGGCTCGTTTCGCCTGACCATTAGACTGTGGATGTGCCATGGCTAAAACATCAAGCCGGATATGCTCCTTCTCACAGAACGCTTTCATAGCTCCTTTGGATAGATTTGTTCCATTGTCCGTAATGATACTGTGCGGGTAACCAAAGCGATAGATCAGCTTCTTAATAAATTGAACCGCTGTAGTTGCGTCACATTTGCCGACCGGCTCTGCCTCTACCCACTTAGTGAATTTATCAACTGCCACTAGAAGGTGTGTTTTCTTATCCTTGGATATCTTGAAAGGTCCTACCATATCGAGCCCCCAGACCGCAACCGACCAAGTAATTGGTATCATCCTCAACTCTTGAGCCGGAACATGAGCACGCCGGCCAAACTTCTGACAGCCGTCACACTTATGGACTAAGTCCTCTACATTCTTGTGAGCCGTCAACCAGAAAAACCCATGCCGAAAAGCTTTGGCCACTAAAGATTTTGACCCGGCATGATGTCCACAGTCGCCAGCATGAATTTCACTCAATATTTGCCGGCCCTCCTCTGGTGAGACGCAGCGCTGAAAGACACCCGTCACACTACACTTATGTAACTCACCATTGATAATCGTCATAGACTTAGACCGCCGAGTGATCTTCCTGGCCATATCCTCCTCTTGAGGTAACTCGCCGCGTGTCAGATACGCCAAATAAGGAATAGTCCAGTCTGGTTTAGCATGTAGAGCCGCCACCAATTCTGCCTCCGGGTCAGGAATAACCAGATCCTCCTCAGAGGGTATCTTGACAGTCGGATGATGCAATACATCCAGAAAAACATTAGGTGGTACCGGCTTTCGTTGAGAGCCTAATCGTGACAAAGCATCAGCCGCCTCATTTCTACGATGATCAATGTGATCCACTTGGTACCCCTTGAAGTGACCGGCAATGATATCAACCGCCTGTCGATAAGCCGCCATCCGCGGATCCTTGGAGTCCCAAGTACCTGATACTTGTTGAGCCACCAGATCTGAGTCGCCTAAACATCTGACCCGGCTTAAATTCATCTCTTTAGCGACTCTAAGACCATGGAGCAGTGCTTCATACTCAGCTACATTATTAGTACAAGGGAACATTAACCGGAGCACATAGCAAAACTTGTCACCCTTGGGGGAGGTGAGAACAACTCCTGCACCGGACCCTTCTAGCTGCTTGGACCCATCAAAGTGTATAGTCCAATATGTGTTATCTGGCTTCTCTTTGGGGGCTTGACATTCAGTCCAATCATTTATGAAATCCACCAAAGCTTGAGACTTAATTGTTGTACGAGGAACATACTTGATGCTAAGAGGACTCAGCTCTAAGGCCCACTTAGCAATCCTCCCTGTAGCTTCTCTATTTTGAATGATATCCCCCAACGGGGTAGAACTGACCACTGTTATTTGGTGCCCCAAAAAGTAATGTTTTAACTTGCGATTGGCCATGAAAACTTCGTATACTAACTTCTGCCAATGCGGATACCTCTGCTTAGACTCTGCCAAAACTTCACTAATGTAATAAACTGGCCTTTGCACAGGATACTCCTTCCCTGCCTCCTTGCGCTCAACCACAATTGCTACACTGACTGCTCTGTTGTTAGCCGCCACATAAAGGAGTAGCGGCTCTTTCTCGACCGGAGCAGCTAACACTGGCGGCTCAGTCAACTGCGTTTTAAGAGATTCAAGTGTTTCGGCCGCTGCTGCGCTCCAGTTAAACTTGTCTGTCCTCTTCATCATCTGGTATAAGGGAATGGCTTTCTCCCCAAGCCGGCTTATGAAGCGGCTTAACGCAGCAATTCGTCCTGCAAGGCGCTGAACGTCATTAATGCATGTCGGCTCCCCCAAAGAAGTGATAGCCTTAATCTTATCCGGGTTAGTCTCGATGCCCCGCTCAGAGACCAAAAAACCCAAAAGCTTTCCTGCTGGAACACCAAAGACACACTTCGTCGGGTTAAACATCATCTTGTAGACCCGGAGATTGTCAAAGGTTTCTTTCAAATCCTCTAAAAGAGTTTCCTTCCTTCTGGATATAACCATGATGTCATCTACGTAAGCATGAACATTTGGGCCGATCTGACTGTGGAGGCAATTCTGCACACAGCGTTGGTAAGTCGCCTGGGCACTCTTGAGCCCGAAAGGCATGGAGACGTAGCAGAACGACCCAAAAGGTGTAATAAACACCATCTTCTCCTGATCTTTTGTTGCCATCTTAATCTGATGATATCCTGAATATGCATCCAGGAAGCATAAACTTTCACATCCGGCTGTTGCATCAATAATTTGATCGATACGAGGGAGTGCAAAAGGGTCAGCTGAGCAAGCCTTGTTAAGGTCCGTGTAATCTATGCACATACGCCACATGCCGTTCTTTTTTAGCACTAGCACCGGGTTAGCCAACCACTCCGGGTGAAAAACTTCCACTATAAAGCCTGCGGCCAAGAGCCGGGCAACTTCCTCCCCAATAGCTTTACGTCTCTCTTCGTTGAACCGTCGTAGAAACTGTTTGATCGGCCTAAACTTTGGATCCACATTAAGATTGTGCTCAGCGAACTCTCTCGGTACACCCGGCATGTCAGAAGGCTTCCATGCAAAGATGTCCCGATTCTCACGGATGAATTTGATGAGCGCACTTTCCTATTTGGGATCCATGTGAGCCCCAATGATGAACTGCTTGGATGAGTCGCCCGGATTGAAACCTACCGCCTTGGTATCATCCGCTGAAAACTTGAGTGGCGGCTCAACTTCTGTCGTAGGCTTCTTTAGCGGGGTCATATCTTCCGGATCAATGTTCTCTTTGTAAAATTTCAGCTCCTCCTGAGCACAACTAGACTCTGCATAAGCCGCATCTCCTTCCTCACACTCAAGAGCCGTTTTCCTGTTACCGTGAATGGTAATTGTGCCATTTAAGCCGAGCATTTTGAGATGCAAATAGACATAGCAAGGCCTAGCCATAAATTTAGCATAAGGCGGCCTCCCAAATAGCGCATTATAGGGACTTTTGATTTTGACCACCTCGAACCACAAGGACTCCACCCTGTAATTATGCTCATCGCCAAAAGATACTTCCAATGAGATCCGGCCCACCGGGTATGCTGATTTACCCGGGACCACACCATGAAAGACGGTGGAGGAAGGTTTAAGATCCTTGTCAAGCAACTTCATCCGCCGAAAAGTGTCATAGTAAAGGATGTTGATGCTGCTACCTCCGTCCATAAGCACTTTATTCACCATATAGCCATTCTCCTAAGGGGCCACAACTAGGGCCAACCGGCCCGGGTCATCTATCCGCGGCGGGTGATCCTCCCGGCTCCACATTATGTCATATTCAGACCACGACAAATATTGCGGGAGAGCCGGAGCAACCGCATTAACTGCTCGCCTCCGCAACTTCTCGTCTCGTTTATTGTGACCGGTCGTGAATACATGATACTGTCCAGAACTGAGCTGCTTCGGGTTACTCTGAAACCCGGACTGATTGCGCTGCTACTGATTGTTGTTATTGCCAGGATGCTGTTGGTGTCCCCCTTGGTTATTCTGACCCGGATGCCCGTTTCCTGAACCATCGGCACCGAATCCAGCCCCTGACCCGCCGTGCCCTGAGCCGCCTTGCGGGCCACCGCCCTGGTGATTACGCGGTTGGGAATGCTGGTTTTTGAATCTCTGCATGATAAAGCAATCACCCCACGCATGCAACGCCGGCTTGTCAGGCGTGCTGTGCTCCGGACAAGGCTTCCTAAGCGCTTCCTCTAAATTAAAAGGGCCTCTGTTCCTTGGCCTGAATTTTCCACCCCCCTTGGGATGGTTCTGTCCTGTGTTGGTATTTTCCACTAGCTCGGATCCACTTTCCGCGCTCTTTTGCTTATTCTGATTCCCATTGTTCACAAACCCTTTTCCTTGATTGTTTTTCTTCCCTTGATTGGCTTTCTCATCATCCGAGCCTAGATCCTTGGTGTTATCTGAGTCAGCATACTTCGTCAAGGCTGTCATGAGCTCTCCCATATCCTGACACGTGCGCTTGAGCCGACCGAGCTTCTGCTTCAATGGAACGAAATGACAGTTCTTCTCTAGAATGAGCACCGCTTGAGCCGCTGTGATCTTCTCTGAAGAGTGAATAATGGTCGACACTCGCCGGACCCAATGATGGGCCAACTCATTCTCCTGTTGAACACAGTGGTCCAAATCGACAATAGTCATAGGCTGCTTATAGGTCCCCTGGAAATTCTTAATAAACTTCGCTCTCAGCTCCGCCCATGAGCGTATTGTGTTAGGCGGCAGACCTTTCATCCATGTACGGGCCGGACCCTCAAGCATCATGATGAAATATTTTGCGCATACCGCCTCACTGACATCCAGCATCTCCATGGACAATTCGTAACTTTCAATCCACGCCTCAGGGGGTAGATCAACTGTGTAATTCGGAACCTTTCGAGGCCCCTTAAAGTCTTTCGGTAGCTGTTCACTTCTCAGAGCCAGAGTTAAACATGGCACCCCTATGGCTCTGGTACTAACTACTCCCATTGACATGGAAAGCGCCGGCTCTGGACGGGTTGCCGCTATCTCCGCCTCTCGCCTGTCTCTCGCCTGGTCCATGAGGGCTTGTGCATCTAGAGCCACCCCTATTGTCCTCCAGTGGTCCGCGACGTGGGTGACTGCTGGAACACGCCGGCAACTCGTAGCGCCGGCTGAAACTTCGAATGGGGAGAGGGGTGGAGTGAACCCGGCCTCGGCTGTGAGCATACTTCTCTTGCTGGGCCATGGCCGTCTGTAAATATCCAATGGCGTTCCGCAAATCCTCCGCAAAGGGTGCCTCATCTGGGATGGGAATCGTCTCAAGCCGGGCAGCCACTGCCACCATGTTCTCGGCCGGGTTAGAGTAATGACCCGCTGGTGTTGGAAAAACCCTAGGTGAGATTTGGTTACCCCGGGGTGGATGAGTCATCGGGCGCTCCATCGGGCGGCTCTCCGATGCACCCATGACCCGCCCCGCACCAGGGGTAAAAAGGTTCCTCGCTTCGTATCGTTCTGGTAGACGGGATTGATGCCTCTTCCGGTGCACTGCAACCGCTGACCTCTGCTCCAGCTCCAGTCAGAAAGCATCAGCCTTGATACGCTCCGCTTCTTCCTCCATCCAGGTCTTCAGCTCGGCCATCCTTTGCCGTTCTTGTGCCATCCGGCCCTTGATCCGTGCCACCTCTAGATTCCTGGCTGCTTGATTATCCGGTGTTACCTCTGTGGCCATGAGAGCTATGAGTTCATCCATCAATTCCAACAGAACCTGAGTCGGCGGCAGCGGACTATCACCCGCTGCGGCGGCTCCCGCAGCTGTGTCACCTGCGGCTGAAGCCGATCCTGCCATGAACACCGCCGCATGAACCGGGGGGCTCAAAGCATCCGTCTCAACGCCCTCTACCTCAGAATGGTTGTTGTAGTAGACCCCAAGGCCACCGTTGCTGAGTCGATATACTGATTCTGTCTTCCCACTGGAGGACTCATCTTCCGAGCAAACGAGAGTTCCTTGTGACCCGGACGCTTCCAGGTCCATGCCTTGAGTGAAGCCCACGAGAATGTGCTTTTGACTCGGATGGGCACGGGCAGGCTGCATAACATGCGTAGATTGGAGACGGCGAGCCGGCTCGACGATGCCGGTGCAGACGTCCGGCCCGGGTGTAGATCCATCAACCCTTCCGATGAAAACCTGGATCCCGCCGAATGGAACCCGGAATCCATACTCCACAGAGCCAGCATCAAGCCCCCAGCCGGCGGCGTCGATGTAGAGCCGTCCGTGGCGACTCTTGCTCATCCTTCCAACCATGTATCCTTCGAGCCCTGGGAGAGAGCCCTTTGAGAACTCAACACCACCAAGCGCTGGCCCCACGGTGGGCGCCAACTGTCATGGGTTTATCATGGTAGATGTCTAGGTGAACGGACTTAGGTTCGAGGCCATCGCTAACGGGGTGGACTCAAAGGGGTTAGTCGGGATGAAAGACACGGATTTACCCAGGTTCGGCCCCTCGAATCGAGGTAATAGCCTACGTCCTGCTTGTGTTTGTATTGCTTGTGTATCGATTACAAGGAGCTAAAAGCTTGACCTAGTTCTCGATTGCCCCCTCTAAATTGCCTCGGGTCTGCCCTTATATAAGAGGTCAGGACCACCGGGTCGTTACAATTGCTAACCGAGTCTCTTTCTATCTTTCTGTCCAAGCCATCTGCGAGTCGGCTTGCACGCCCGGGTCTTCTCCGTCTGGGCCGTTTGATCGGCCCACACCTTGAGCCGCCTATCTCCCTGGGCCACTAGTCTTTGCAGCTCACCTTTGGGCCGGTTCACGAGCCAGCAACATGACCCGGAGCCTCCGGGGCGGGTCATATCCCCAACACTAGTCATGGACATGAGATGTCATTTGATAACGGGATCACATCATTAGGAGAATGATGTGATGGACAAGACCCAAACTACAAACGTAGCATATGATCGTGTCAGTTTATTGCTACTGTTTTTTGCATGTCAAGTATTTGTTCCTATGACCATGAGATCATGCAACTCACTGACACCGGAGGAGTACCTTGTGTGTATCAAACGTTGCAACATAACTGGGTGACTATAAAGGTGCTCTACAGGTATCTCTGAGGGTGTCTGTTGGGTTGGCATGGATCAAGACTGGGATTTGTTACTCCGTGTGACGGAGAGGTATCTTAGGGCCCACTCGGTAATACAACATCACAATAAGCCTTGCAAGCAATGTGACTAAGTGTTAGTCACGGGATCTTGTATTACGGAATGAGTAAAGAGACTTGCCGGTAACGAGATTGAACTAGGTATGGAGATACCGACGATCGAATCTCGGGCAAGTAACATACCAAAGAACAAAGGGAACATCATACGGGATTAACTGAATCCTTGACATAGAGGTTCGACCGATAAAGATCTTCATAGAATATGTAGGAACCAATATGGGCATCCAAGTCCCGCTATTGGTTATTGACCGTAGAGGTGTCTCGATCATGTCTACATAGTTCTTGAACCCGCAGGGTCTACACACTTAAGGTTCGGTGACGTTTCGATAGTATAGAGTTATGTATGGTGGTGACCGAAGGTTGTTCGGAGTCCTGGATGAGATCCTGGACGTCATGAGGAGCTCTGGAATGGTCCGGAGATAAAGATTGATATATAGGAAGTCCTGTTTTGGTCGTCGGAAAAGTTTTGGGCTCATTGGTAGTGTACCGGGAGTGTCGGTATTGTATCGGGGGACCATCGGGAGAGGTATTTCGACCCAAGAGGCTACATGGGATTTGGGAGGAGGTAAACCAGCCCTTGGTGGGCTGTCTGAATCCTCCTCTAAGGGCCCATGCGGCTGGAGTGGTTTGAGAAGGAAAAAATCCAAAGGTGAAGAGGTGGAAAGAGTTTCCAAGTGGAAAGGAGGAATCCTACTCCTAATAGGATTGGAGTAGGACTCCTCCACCTCCAATTTCGACCAAACCTTGAGGGTTTGAGGCTTTCTCCTCCCCTCCCTTCCTCCTATATATACTAGATGATTTAGAGGAAAAATCTAACCCTAATAGCCACGTGCTACCTCTCCTCTAGATCGCAGTTTCTCCTTTAGATCGGTTTTCAGCGGTGCTTAGGCGAAGCCCTTCTGGAATAGCTCCACCACCATCGTCGCAACGCCGTCGCGCTGCCGGAGAAATCATCTACCTATCCGCTCCCTCTTGCTGGATCAAGAAGGCGGAGATCGTCATCGAGCTGTACGTGTGCTGAATGCGGAGGTGCCGTCCGTTCGGCGCTAGATCGGAAGGACCGTGATCAAGATCGCGAGACGGATCATGATGAGATCACAAGACGGATCGTGATGAGTTCGTGGAACGGATCGTGATTGGATCGCGGGACGGATCGTGATGAGATCGCGGGATGCTTGGTGATTTGGATCACGAAGACGTTCGACTACACCAACCGCGTTTCTTAACGCTTCCCGCTTAGCGATCTACAAGGGTATGTAGATCCACTCTCCCTCTCGTAGATGCTCATCACCATGGATAGATCTTGCATGTGCGTAGGAATTTTTTTTCCCCATGCAACGTTCCCCAACACCTGCAACTCCTCCAACGTCAACTCCAACTCCATATAACCCTATTCGGAGAGGAAAAAATCAGAGAGAAGAGTTCATCGCGTTTCACGATATGAAGTCGCCGCCACCTTCTGTTCTTCCTCAAGAGGGCAGATCTGGAGTCCGTTTTGGACTCCGTAGAGGGGAAATCGACGCCATCATCATCACCAACCATCCTTCATCACCAATTTCATGATGCTCTCCGCCGGTCATGAGTAATCCCATCGTAGGCTTGCTGGATAGTGATGGGTTGGATGAGATTTACCATGTAATCGAGTTAGTTTTGTTAGGGTTTGATCCATAGTATCCACTATGTTCTGAGATTGATGTTGCTACGACTTTGCTATGCTTAATGCTTGTCACTAGGGCCTGAGTGCCATGATTACAGATCTGAACCTATTATGGTTTCATGAATATATATGTGTTCTTGGTCCTATCTTGCAAGTTGTAGACACCTATTACGAGTTATGATCCGCATCCCCCAGGGTGACAATAACTGGGATTCTTTCCGGTGATTACCGTAGTTTGAGGAGTTCATGTATTCACTAAGTGCTAATGCTTTGTTCCGGTTCTGTATTAAAAGGAGGCCTTAATATCCCTTAGTTTCCATTAGGACCCCGCTGCCACGGGAGGGTAGGACAAAAAATGTCATGCAAGTTCTTTTCCATAAGCACGTATGACTATATATGGAATACATGCCTACATTACATTGATGAATTGGAGCTAGTTCTGTGTCACCATATGTTATAACAGTTGCATGATGAACGCCATCCGACATAATTATCCATCACTGATCCATTACCTAGGAGCTTTTCACATATTGATCCTTGCTAAGTTACTTTTCTGTTGCTACTGTTACAATCACTACAAAACTGCTCTTGTCACTTTTGCCATCATTACCATTACTTCCATATTTCTTTGCTACTAAATACTTTGCTGCAGATATTAAGTCTTTCAGGTGTGGTTGAATTGACAACTCAGCTACTAATACTCGAGAATATTCTTTGGCTCCCCTTGTGTCGAATTAATAAATTTGGGTTGAATACTCTACCCTCGAAAACTGTTATGACCCCCTATACTTGTGGGTTATCACCGTGCACATCGTCTCTTTGTCCTTTGCCAGCCTCCTTCTATTCCATAGTTCCTGCTTTGAGTTGCAAATGTGAGCAACCGAACCGGTATCAAATACCCAGGCACTACAATGAGAGTTGGTAAGGTACACATTAATAACATGTATATTATATATACCTTATTTGGTGTTGGCCGCCTTCTTGTCGGTGAGATACTTGGGGCAGTTCCGCTTCCAGTGACCAATTCCCTTGCAATGAAAGCACTAAGTTTATGGCTTGGGTCCAGCCTTGGGTTTCTTCATAGGAGCGTCAACTGCTTTGCCACTCTTCTTGGAGTTTCCCTTCTTGTCCTTGCCATTCTTCTTGAAACTAGTGGTTTTATTGACCATCAACACTTGATGCTCCTTCTGGATTTTAGATTCAGCGACTTTCAGCATTGCAAACAGCTCGGCGACTGACTTGTTCATCCCTTGCATGTTATAGTTCAAGACGAAGCTTTTGTAGCTAGGTGGCAATGATTGAGGAACTTTGTCAGTGATCGCCTCTAGTGGGAGAAAAATTCGCAACTCAGCCAGACGGTTGGAATACCTAGACATTCTGAGCACGTGTTCACTGACAGACCCACTCTCCTCCATCTTGCAAGCATAGAACTTATCGGAGGTCTCATACCTCTCGATCCGGACATTCTTCTCAAAGATAAACTTCATCTCCTGGAACATCTCATATGATCCATGAGGTTCAAAATGCCTTTAAAGTCCTGGTTCTAAGCCATACAACATTGCACATTGAACTATTGATTAATCATTAGAACACGTCTGCCAGGCATTCACAATGTCTGAAGACGCTACTGGAGCGGGTGCTTCACTGAGCGGTGCATCAAGGACATAAGCCTTTTGGGAAGCCGTGAGGATAATCCTCAGATTACGGGCCGAGTCTACAAAGTTACTTCCATCATCTTTAAACTTGGCTTTCTCTAGGAATGCATTGAAATTCAGGGGAACTACTGCACGAGCCATTGATCTACAACATAAATTTGCAAAGGTTACTAATACTATTGTTCAAGATAATTAGTTTAATTAATCATATTACTTAAAAACTCCCACTCAAATTGGCATCCCTCCGGTCATCCGAGTGATACATGATCCAAATTCACCAACCCAAGTCCGATCATCACATGAGATGAGGTGATTTCAATGGTGAACATCTTCATGTTGCTCATATCTACTATATGACTCATGTTCGACCTTTCGCTCTCTTGTGTTCAGAGGCCATGTCTGTACATGCTAGGCTCGTCAAGTTTAACCCGAGTGTTTCGCATGTGCAACACTGGCTTGCACCCGTTGTATGTGAACGTAGAGTCTATCACACCCGATCATCACGTGGTGGCTTGAAACGACGAACTTCCGCAATGGTGCACACTCGGGGAGAACACAATTTTGTCTTGAAATTTTAGTGAGGGATCACCTCATAATGCTACCGTCGTCCTAATCATAATAATATCTATAAAAGGATTAACATCACATGCAAATCATAAGTGACATGATATGGCCATGATCTTGTGCTTTTGATCTTCATCCCCAAAGTATTGGCATGATCTCTATCGTCACCAGCATGACACCATGATCTCCATCATCTTGATCTCCGTCAACTTGTCGCCATGAGGTTGCCGCACCAACTATTGCTTCTACAACTATTGCTAACTCATAGCAATAAAGTAAAGCAAAACAATGACCCTATGGCTCCTGCCGGTTGCCGTACTCATTGATATGCAAGTCGTGATAATCTATACAAAACATGATCATCTCATAAATCACATATATCTCATCATGTCTTTGGCCATATCATATCACATCATACCCTGCAAAAACAAGTTAGACATCCTCTAATTTTTTGTTGCAAGTTTTACGTGGCTGCTACGGGTATCTAGCAACGATGATTCTTACCTAAGAAAACCACAACGGTGATACACAAATTGCTTTTCAACCTTCTAAAGGACCGCCTTTGTCGAATCCGACCCAACTAAAGTGGGAGAGACAAACATCCGCCATCCATCTTTATGCAACAAAGTCACATGTCAGTCGATGGAACTAGTCTCTCGTACTTGGATGAGTAAGGTTGGTCCGAGCCGCTTCATCCCACAATACCGCTGAATCAATAAAAGACAAAGGGAGGAAGCAATTTGAATATCAACACCCACAAATTCCTTTGTGTTCTACTCGAGATCTCATCTACGCATAGACCTAACTTAGTAGCTCATGATGCTACTGTTGGGGAACGTTGCATGGGAAACAAAAAAATTCTTACTTAGACGCAAGATCTATCCATGGTGATGAGCATCTACGAGAGGGAGAGTGGATCTACATAACCTTGTAGATTGCTAAGCGGGAAGCGTTAAGAAACGCGGTTGATGTAGTCAAACGTCTTTGCAATCCAAATCGCAAGCCATCCCGCGATCCGATCACGATCCGTCCGGTCTAGCGCCGAACCCGGATACCAGTGCGGTGCCCGCTCCTCTTTCGCCACCACCATCATCATATCATCCTCATTGAAGCTCTCCTACTCCAGTGACCTCAAAGGTTGCCCCACTTCCATGAGAGCCAGACACCTGGCATGCCATGTGTCCACCTCTGACACGATTTTGTGGTGGTACCATGGTGAAAAACTCTTCTACCACCCATGGTGGATCCCAGCCATCGGTCGGAACAGTGGAAGGAACGAAGTGAAGTAGTGGTACACTGGTAGCTAGGACGGAGGGGGATGGGGCTCGAAGGTGATGGGTGATACGTATTTGATGTATCTATGATTGTTTCATGCTATTATCGTACCCCTTTTACATATTGTTGGCATCAATTTATATTACTTTTCTTGACTAACCTATTAATCTAGTGCCCAATGCGAGTTCCTGTTTTTTGCATTTTTTTCTTTTACAGAAAATCAATATCTAGGAAGGTCAAAATACCCTGGTGATTTTTTTCTAGAATATATGTGCCTTTTTGGCAAAGTAATCAACACAAGACGATGCCCGAGGGCCCCACATGGCTAGGTGGCATGGTCACCCCCTACGTGCACCATTGGCATGTGTGGAGGTAGTTAATTTCGGTTGGAGCCCTTCTTTCGCCACAAGAAAAATAATTTTATGGAAAAAAAATCCCTCAAAATTTCAGCCTGATCGTAGTTACGAATCTCCGGTTATTTAAGAATGGTGTTCGACGAAAAAGTAGTACCGAAAAACATATAAACATAGAGAGAAGAGATCCAATCTCGGAGGGACCGGGTGACATGGAGGCCAAGTACCAGAGGGGGGAACCTCTCCCTTTCTAGGGGGGCCATGGAGGAGCAAGGGAGGCTCTCTCCCTCTCTATCCCGGTGGCGTCGGAGTGCCGCAGGGGGAACCATCATCACGAGATCGTGTTCATCAATGTCATCGTCTTCACCAACATCTTCATCACCTTGCTCATATCTTTAAGTGGTCCACACTCTAGCACAACCCACTCTAATCTCCTACTTGAAGATAGTGTTTTGGTGCTATGAATTATTATCTCATCGCTATTATGTCTGAGTAGATTCTTGTTGTTCTGTTGGTTAATTTATGAATTACTATGATTGATTTGAGTAGCATGATTAATTTTTTTTGTCCTTTGGTGACCATCATATGAGAATGCACGTGTATCACAACTTAGGTCTAGTAGTACATTGATAGTACTATGCTAGGTAGTCTAGAGTGACAAATAGTACTGCGGTTGAGTATAGAAATTGATGCATATGAGATCGAAGTGGGACCAATATATCTTAATGGTGTATTGGGTTTTACCTGAAGGAACTTGTTAGTATTTGTGGATGTTTGCTAATAGTTCCAATCATAGGTACATGAAATTTCAAGTAAAGGATAGTATGTTAGCAAAGGCCTTTCCCACATATAAAACTACAACGATGATGATCAGTTTAGTAACCTGGATGATTGCCTAGAGACAATTACACACACCATAACACCACTATTTCATACTAGTTATTTGTATTATATTGTATCTTTACTTGAGCAGCATCTCCATTATGTTGCAAAGCTGTCTCCCTATACCTGCAAAGTAGTTCGAGTTTTATTTCCTAGATAAAGCAAACGGTAGGTGTATGTAGGGTTGTATTAGTGTTAAATAGGACCTGAGAGAATATTGATCTTATCTTTAAATCCTTGTCGATTAGATATTCCATACTTACCACTTCCATTATTGGATAGTTCTACGATAATTTTTTGCACTTGTGGATTATCAGTGGTTTTTTTTACTGTGACCGATGCTCTTTAAGTAGCGAGCCTTTGTCATGGTAGAGCAACGACTTCAATGCATCCTCCCAAAGGCGTCTTCTCGTTCTCCATGTTGACCTGAATATCCAGTAGGTGGACGGACGGTTAATTAGTCCAATTGAATGCGGTGGGAAGCCTCCCCGTCCGCTCTGAACCGGCATTGATGTGTTGCAGAGAGAGCACATGCACAAGACGCGAGCGGCGATAGGACCAGGTTTCCATACCTCATCGGTGTGAACGCAATTTCTATATGCGGTTTCTATAGATTTTATGGTATATATCCCACACAATTTGGTCTTACCCGACAACAAGTGTTTTATAGCATGGCGAAGCGATCACGCATGCGAAGGAGAGGGTCGAGCATGCGGGAATGAGAGGGTCTGGCACACGGTTATCCTTATCCACTCGTGTGCAACACGACTAATATCGCACGGTTGGTTAGTGCAAACCATGAATGGCATCCCTCAAAATAAATACCCCAACCAACCCCTTTCTCCTTCCTCACCCACCTCGGCTGCTCTTCAAATGACCCATGTCCTCCGAGAGTCAAATTGTGGTTGCATGCACTGATGAGGCGGTTGCCACGTCGAAAGCTACATAGGTTCCCAGGCGGCACGCATGGATGATGTCGCAGCCTCTACCGCACAGGTAGATGAGGATGTAGTTGCGGCAGTGCGTTCAGATGCGGTCACAGTCGATGTGGCCGCACTCGAGGAAGATGTCGCAGCCTCACGGTTGCACGCGCGGATGATGTCGTTGTTGAGGCCCCACAAATGTAAGAGGCCACCATAGCTGCCACTCGCGCCGATGTCACTGTGAACGCCTCCATTGATGTGTGATGACATGAGGAGATTAATAATAGGGTATATGAAAGTATCAAGGACTTGATCTATCTGAAAAGGAAATTAATCCCTCCGTCCAAGAAAGGATCTTGCAAGGGGCTAGGAAACATTTCAATATCATGGCTATTGATCGAGCTCGATGAAGCACCGATAATGGAGAACTCTGACTACGAGTATTTCAATCATTGCTCCTCCTCCGACGGGGATGAGTGGTTCACCACTATCCATAGTTTAATGTTCGTAGTTTAGCTAGTTATGTAACAAGATATGCAATATAATGATTACTTACTTATGAAATGGATGTTTAGTTCGATTATGCAACAATGTTTTGAGTATATGTTATTGTTCTGAATACTAGAGCATGTTGTTCTTGGAAAAGAGCAAGTCATATCGCACATGATCCACATGACAAAATCGATACCGATGATTCTTAGTAGAGCACACAATCCTCACCACATAATCGTATGCGCTGTCATGAGTTATCACACACAAGTTCCCATCACATATTACACACATGGGTGTTACTTGCAATCATCGCAGACAATTAATTTTCTCAAATCGATTGCCAATAAAAACACACAGTTATAAAATCTCAATCATGTGCGTTATGATGGCTGATGGCACCCGTAATTTTATACCATAATGTTTGCCCCTTATCGCGCGTTGTTTGCATCTCAAAATCGTCCCCGATGGATATACCATTGCACACATTTTGTTTCCTGGCACAAGGGTATATTTTTCAAACGTGTGTGGTCCAATGTACGATATGTGTGTCTTCTTAGCCCCATTCACTAGTGTATGGTGCTTCAAAGGTAACCCCATACGAGCTGTGTATGGGAAAGAATTGTTTTGCCCGTAGAAGTAAATTTGAATGCTTTGAGATTAGCTAAACAAAACGATTTATCGGTGGTGGAATCTATCACTTGATGATGGACAATCCCGATGAATTCGTTGGTAGACGTTTGGCTGCTTTGAAGTCCATAAAGGGACAGAAGTCACGGGTGGTGAGAGCTTATAATAAAAAGGGTCAAGTTGAAAAAAAAGTTGGTGATCTGGTACGGAAGTTAATTATGTCAATTGGTTCAAAAGATAGAAATTTGGGAAGTGGTCTTCAAGCTCGGAAGTTCCTTTCACGATTACAAGAGTACTTCCCAAGAATTCATATTTGGTGGAATTCATACGAGGAACACCGGATTTTGGCATGAAAAACTTGCAGTTAAGATGAACTTAAATGAAAATGATATCATCATGAAAATTCCTTGTAGCATTGAAATATTCAAGTTTGATGCATAGGTAATCTCCACTCGAGCTCATCTTGAAGGACAAAACAGTGCTCGAAGTGCTGAGAGTTTGTGATCGGGGTACTGTTCGCCTGACTATGCCTCCAAGATGAGATGAAAAAGTGTTTTGCATGAAAATTCTTCGTCTCATCGAGGTGAACAATTTTATTTTTAGATCATCTCAATCCGAGGTCGTATGTGAAGTTACAACCAACGTAGTGCGGCCCGACCAGGACTAAAATATGGCGCCTAACACTAGACACATGTCTGATACATGGTGCGATTTATCACTTTTTGGGCACACGTAGTTTGGCATTTAAGATGGTCTCATATGGAAAATGTTTAACATGAATATTCTTTGTCTTATTGATACAAAAAACTTTGCTTTTTCTGGACCATTTTGATACGAGGTCGTATGCGGTTGTGGATCCTAAAAACCAAATTGTTGTCTCATGCCCACGTGTAATCCGAGGTTAAGTTTGAAAAGTTTGGACGGGATGTGAAATCCTCTTCTTCTTGTACGAGAAATTCAAACATCTCATATATAAATGAGAGGTGATGTCCGATTGAACAATACACAGTCATAAAATCCATCTACTACATTTTTGAGTATGTTTCATTTCTCTCTCGTTGTTGCTCCCTCATTCTTCCTTCGTTCTTCGTGTTGTAGAGTAACGATCTTTGAGGCTCTAGGTCCGGTTGGACCGAGCTAGGGCAGCCTATAGTCACCACACTCCGTGACGGGGTCCCTTCCGAGGGTGTGCGGTTTCGGGTTATCAAAAGTTCTCAACGGTGTGTCTTGCGCATCATACTCCCGGCGATGCTCCTTCCGTGACGTGTCCTGTGACATGTTCGTGTGCCAACAAATGTATACATAGAATATCTGCTCCATATATAATGCGTGCTCACATGCTTAAATATAGCACGAGATTAATAATGTTAAGGTCATTATCATGATTTATTTATTTCTGAATTAAATCAATCAGAGAATTGTTAATCTATCCATCACCTCTTCCATCCAAGCTTCCAATCCAAAGGTACTAATCCGTGCTTACGCGTCTCGCATTTCAGTTCAAATTAGGGTTTAATTTCTCGTGTCTGTATTTGGTGCAGGTTCTTATAATTTCCAGCGAGTTCGAGCAGTGGTATTAGGCGTGTCTGAGACTTCTGACAACTTCTAGGACACCACCACAAGATTCTAGCTTGGGAAGTGCACCACATCAATAACAACCATGCCGCCGCGTGACGACAACAAGGGCATCCACGGTAGGCCATGGAGGAAGTGAAGATCATGTTGTTGCTGCCCTACAATGAGGGCTTCATTGTGATGGTGAAGTTCCCACCGGACGTCTATGGTGACTTGCTTGCCTATAGTGTCAACCCTTATGGTGCGCTTAGGCGGCAGGGCCAAGCTTTCAACTCTTGTTCAGGCCCATCCATTCCTTTCCCAGGGAGGCACTAACTACCAGTACTCGTTCCGTTCTATAATGTAGTAGTATGCCCGTGCTTTTTTAATCTAAGTTTGACCATATATTAACCAAAAAAACCGATTTGTCGGTTAAATATATGGTTAAACTTAGATCTCGAAAAGCGTGGATGCACTATATTGTGAAACGGAAGGAATAGCAATGTTCGGGCCAACCAATGCTCTTGTTCCTACTACATACACAAATCCCCAAAAGTAGTCTTGTGATTAGATAGCCGAGGTCCCAACAGGATAACCGTGGAAGTCAAAGATCAGAATTTTGGCAAACAGTTCAACTCGATATGTTGCATTAACATTTGAGATTTGCATTGCGAGATGATACCAGCTAGACACTTGATTAAACTCTGAAGAAAATGGGTGTACGGCGACGGCCGTGCGCGCGACAGGCGGCTAGTTGTTACACTGTCACCACTCTGGCCTCACGCTTGCCTCATGACCGCACGTACGTGGCCGTGCGTACTAATCGATTGTCATTCAGCATGTTGGCTGCAAGCCCTGACGCTGAACATTCACGCTGAATATATCCAGTAAACTTTTGATATGCTTTTACATATTCTATCAAATGGATATTTTGCAATTTGATATGTTCATCATCATTGCTGTAACAACAATCATGTAAGGCTGGAGGTTGCACGTACTAGTGATAAATATACAAATGCTTGCATAAATCATGTGGTTATTACACACTCTACAATGCAGCACCAAAATCCTTGTGGTCTTGTGCTTATTAGTGATTGAGTGTTTCTCTTCGCATAGCTTTATACAAGTAAGTAATTTGCTGATTAGTGTGTATTTGCAGTTCGTTGTTCAATCACTCTCTGTGCTACCTCCGCTCGAACTTTAAGTGCTTGACAAAGATGAAGAACAAGAAGGCAAAGAGGGCGATGATGGCCAAGTGCAGGTAGGTGATAAGGTTGAAGTAGCGTCCCTCGATGCCAAGGTAGCCCTTGAGGAACTCCTGCACCGTTTGGTCCGGCTGCCCTGGCACACGGATCAGCTCCGTTCGATCACCCAATTGTGAGAACATGAGCCCGTATACTGTCCATGCCGCTGGGTTAGCCCAGTAGACCCATCTCCACCATATCGGGATCAGCTGCATCAACATTGCCACAATTTCGTTGTTGTTATGTTAGGCATGGACAAAATATCATGTCCTTCCAAAAATATTTTCCTTTCCAGGAAAGTTCAATCATGGGTTAAATTATCAGCATATGTGTGGTTTACTTGTGAATTCCATGAGGCCGTCATAATCAAAGTGACATGGTTAGGGTATATCAGCAGAGTGAGAGTAGTACCTCTCTTCCAATGATGAAGCCAGAGAAGACATTCCAAAATACATAGATAAGGAAGGACAATCCGGCAGCCATCTCAAGGTTAGGTGTTAGTGCCACTGTCATCATCCCGTAAAGTGTGTAGTACATGAAGCTTAGCACCATGTAGAGGATAAACCAAACGAACTTTACAGTGGTCATGTGGAACCCAATCATTGGGTATACAATCGAGGAAAAGACGAGTACTTGGACAAGGATGTAAGGCAATTCGATTGCCATCTAAATACAAAAGCCCATCATGAGAGTTCAGAAACATATGCCAATCATTTTGGGTTCAAATTTCTATTCTACTTTTGAACATGGCGACAAAGAAACATTACCTGAGCTATGGTGTAGGCCAATGTGGAGTACATGCCTGCCGCTTTTTCTCGATAAAGAACAACTCTCTCCATTATCACAACCGGCTGCAAACTGGTGCAATTATTGAAGCCCAGGAAAAGTGCTGATCCAAGTACAACTCCTAGTATGTTGAATACATCTTGTTCTTGTGTTCTGTTACACAGGAATGCCAAGTTATGATCAAATTAAGGCATGATAAGTTTGAATGAAATAAAATCATGAGGCTTGTCATCATTCCTTCTTACATGGTTGAGCCAATTTTCCAGAATACAACTCCAAACAAAATTGATACCACAAACGTGTTTAGAAACCGAACACCATTGTGTTCTAAGTTTTTCCAATATGCACATTTTTGTTTCCATAGGCACGCCATGCATTGTGCCATAAAATTTTGCCAGTATCCTGGGGGAAAATATAGATCCTCTGTGTTTGGTGTCCGGTGACCAAGCTCATCAATTAGAAGCATGTTGTCCCTACAAAAACAAGGTACACACTTGTGCTTCTTACCATTTTCCTATTCCTCAAACCAGTTAAAATAGAGTCGGTGTAGTTTTATGATCATATCATGCTTACCTATATAGGCAGGAGCTCTGGTAAATTTTTGCATAGTCCACTCCATATTCTGTTGTGTGTGAACTTATATCCAATACCCATGATGCTGGGTTTTGTCCCTCTTTTATTCTAGGAACACTAGGTATACCCTGTGACAAAGTAATTTTGGCATTTTGTTCTACATATTTTGTATAGAGATTTAATATGAGGCAATCTTACCTCGAAATACTTGATCATGTTGCTAGAGAGAGGACCTAATAAACCACTATATATGATTTGGCCACCTCTTTTCATAAGCAAAAGCTGCAATTAGTCAAATGGAATTCAAGTTGAGAAAGGGAAATTTGCAATATTTCTCATAATCATACAAAAGGCTAATTGGCTATCACTAGCAATTGTTTGCAAGATACTATTATAAACAAAAATATACCCGTGGGGTTAGGGCTAAGTGTATTTGATGCTTTATTTCGGAAAAAAATCATGGTTCACTTCTATGTAATAAATAGTCGGATTTTATTTTCTTGACACAACATGACCATTCTTTTTTTCCTTTATATTCTAGTAGAATTTGTTTTGATATATTAAAATATATAATTAACCATACCTCATCAAAAGACTCAAATATCTCGATGCTTGGCTGATGTATTGTGCATACAACAGTTCGTCCAGTGTCTACTGTCTTTCTTATTGTTCTCATGACAATTGCTGCAGCACGGGCATCTAAACCAGTAGTCGGCTCATCCATAAATATGATGGAAGGACTAGCTACTAGCTCCACGGCTATTGTTAGCCTTTTTCGATGCTCTGCTGATAGGCCGATTGCTCCTGCTTGACCCACCATGGCATTCTTCAATCCACTTAATTCAACTAGGTCCATTACTTCATCTATAAACATCTGAATAAGGTTTCAAGAGTAATCTTGTGAGACCTAAAGTTATATATTATCTTAAAATAATTAAAATGCAAGAGGTCAATGCTCATACATTTCTTTCATGAAATTTAACATCTGAAGGTAGTCGAAGCCATGCAGAGAACTGTAGTGACTCATGCACAGTGAGGTTAGGAGAGTGAATATCATTCTGTTCACAATAGCCCGAGATCCTTGAAAATGTGTTCTGCTTCTTTGGGTATCCTGCTATCCTAATACTACCTTCAATATATCCTCCAGTTTTTCTTCCAGCCAATACATCAAGCAATGTTGTCTTTCCAGCACCACTAATCCCCATGAGAGCTGTTAATACTCCTGGTCTAAAAACACCACTTACATCTTCTAGCAGTTGAAGCTTTTTCTCTGTTACTCCATACTTCATCATCTCCTGGTGTAAGATATGCATACATTTTGCCAACAAGTTACATGAATGGATGTTATTTAGTGGTGAGTGTAATGGTTTCATCTATTTAGTATGTCATGATATCCTTAAAATCTTACCTTAGGCATATCGACAAAATAGTTGATATGATTAAATACAATGGAAAGAGGCTGAAATGGAAGGACAACTTGACAAGTTGATGCATTGCCAGTTCCAATCTTATGGTTCTTGAAATTCATCTTTGACTTTGTTGCACTAGTGTTAACTTGATGCTTGTGTGGAGCTGCAAATCAATAAACAATTAGGATGATTTTTGTTTGCATTTGTGTTTCATCACTCATGAGGATTTTGATAGCTTGGTATACATACAATTCATAAACTCCAATGCAAATATGGTGAGGATGTTGAAGACCATCGAGAATGCAAATAAAATGCCAACACAAATCCAATACCAATGCCAGTTTATGAGCAACCCCCTAATCTTGAGGATAGCTTCACCAACTGTATTAGCATTTGCATAGTAAAATTCCTGTCAGCATGAAGGACCATCATCATCATGAGGTAAACGATAAACTATATGGGCTCTATATATTGGATAAGAAATGGTAAAATGACTGCTTACAGTAGCCCATCTTTCGTCGAGGAACTCATTTAGGGAAACAGCATTTTGTGCATAGGTGAATGGGGATGTCCAACACCCCCACTGCAACCATGGTTGAAGATTATCTATTTTGATGTGAAAAATAATGAGCATATTATCCCCACAAATGTATTCACATATGTATTGTTTTTAGGGTCGTCATGCATATTATTTATTCTTGCTAAACATCTAACCTTTGGATATGACAAAGCCTCCAAATATATACATTGCTATAAGAGCTGTGGTGCTTAACATGTTTGCCATTACTTGTGTCCTTCCTATTGCTGCTAAGAAACGATAGAGGCCCATTGACATTTGATGTGTGGCAAAAAGTACCAGAAACTGTTGGATAAATCTGCATGAAGCACGGGAACTCATTTTATTATTACAACCGACGTGTTGCCATCATTAGATACTAAAATGACCAACAGTAGTACCTGAGAAAGGAAGGTGCGTAGCCAATCACATAGTAGGTTAAACTGGTCCAAAGAAATGTCTCTACTAGTGACATTGGGATGCTGATGAGGAAAACAGAAGAAAGAAGTGCCCATCCCGGCAATGCTAGAAACTCCCTTTGCTTGTAGAAAGTGGGGAGTCGCTTTATTGTCATTGCAATCTCAGTCATGCCATTCATGTTTACTATCACAATAGATATAAAGAGGGACCCCATGTACTTGTTGGCATCAAGTACATTTTTATGGTTCATATTTGTTCGAAGGAAAATCGTTGAAATCACAAAAGCCAGAACAACTATTTGTACAGTCTTGAATATATGAAGTGGGGAGTTTCTTTTGAGAAGTAGTACTTCCCTTGAAAAGCATGCTTTGAAAATATTCCATTTGGAGATCCTATGAGTTTCACTTGTTTTAATCTCCTTGTGTTTTCCCATATTTTTTGGCATGTAGAGATTATCTTCTACAAGTCGAGGGAGATAAGACGAACGGAAGGATTCTACAAACTTTTCTATTGGCATGTATTGATAATTATGTTCATCACCAATCCAGTATTGCTTTTGACCCATCTTGGAGGTCACCTGGTGAGATGGTGAAAAGTTAATGTCATTCATTATTATGGTAAGACAAGAATATATAGATTGCTAAATTTTGCAGATGAAAATCTGACTCGTCTACTACATGTTATTCGGTGGTATTAATGTGCATTGTTATGTTTTTTTGAACATTACTTTGGTAAGAAATAAATTGTCAACACTACTGATTTATTTATTACTTCCTTATCACGAGTGTTAATAACCTAGTACCTCTTGAAGGAAATCTGCTACATTCTTCCTGTCGGGGCATTTGAATCCCATTATTCCAAAAAAATGGACAACATTTTCTCGAGGACCATGATACACAATTTGACCCTCGCATAATAGGATAATGTCATCAAATAATTCCAATGTCTCGGGTGGTGGTTGCAATAGCGAAATAACCATGGTGAGATCCATCAGATGAGTCATTTGTTGGACAAATTTTAAAATCTCGTATGTGGTGGAGCTATCTAAACCTGTTGATATATCATCCATAAAGAAGCATCTTGCTAGACCAACTAGCATCTCTCCTGCATGAAAAGGTCCATCTTAAAATGCAACGACAATGATAAATTGTAAAGAACAAGTATTAATTATTTAAAATATTTGTGTTTTTAAACTTTGGCACTACCATCATCAAACATATTTATTCTGTATAACTGCCATGTCAATAAGAATAATTGGATATGTTATTGTATTAATTTAGAGTTCATTATATATATAATCTAAATATTCCGAATGCAAAATGTTACAATGTGGAGACCTTGTAGTAGTGTAGAAGTATAATTTCTAGTTACATGTTTTTAATTGGTTCAAAAGAGAGCTTTACTAGTTCCAAAGTGTTTTCGATCATAAATGCTTACAAGCTTTTCCAACCAATTTCAAAATGAAACAAGTTTGTGCAATTGGGTCGAGCCTCATTGAGCTTAACTAACGTGGAAGAACATTTGGTCCACTTATGACCAAAAAAAATTCACCTTTTAGTGATGGTGATCAATTACATGACATGTAACATATTTAGGGTTGATCTATTTTAGTAGAATAAGTATCAAACCTAATATTGAAACATTGTTTTCCAGCAAACAATATGGAGTTCCATAGGAAGAGAATTATGCAGTATGCCATTGACTCACTACCAATATATTGTTTTCCTAGTCCACTTAATTGAACATATCAAGAACTTTATGGTGTCATTTTTTATTGTTGCTACTTTACAATGCGTTTGTGGTGGCCTAACTATTGTTGACTAAACAAGCAATATTGTGCACAATATGGAGGTTGTCGAGTGATAATTTTTTACCTATGCCAATTATAGGCATAAATTTGGATTGCAAATTTCACTCTAGGAAACGGGATAGAGGGTGACGCGAAGAACAATATACATAGTACAAAAGATAAAATGCATACCGATTGTGGCTCTTTTCTTTTGTCCTCCTGATATTCCCCTTCTCAGCTCATCCCCCACTAGGGTATCAGCGCAATCATACAAACCAAGTATCTGCATTTACACAACGTTTTTTTATTATGTCACCAAGACATATGTTAAATTGAGAGATTAAGAAGTTACCTTGATAATATAGTTTGTTGTAAGATTGCTTCCTTCTCCAAAGGTCGTAGTCTACAAACAAAATAGTTTAGTAATTGGGGAACTGGATTCTAGTTTTACCAATTTTGGCAAAAAATAAAATCATATGACCTTCATAAATGAGTCAATATCCTGTCCCACTTCGTTGATGAGACCATGTTTCCTTCTAAGTCCTTCTCCTAGAATACCTAAGGTGGACATTTCAAACAATAATTACGTATACGTATTTATGACAAATAGAAAAGGACTCCTTGAACATATTCAGGGGTACTTCTTGAGTTACATTGTGTGTATTTGTTATACATTAGCTCATTCATGTATATTGGAACTAAAATTATATCAGATTTGTAATACCAATAGCACACCATACGCAAAAGGGCACCTCACCAAATTCGTTATTGGTTCCCAACATCTTGGAAGAGAAATCAATCGTCTCCCTAACGGTCATCTCAGCATTGTGAAGATCATACTGGCTAATATAAGCATGCATGCATTGAGGTGTTGAGAAATTCACTTCTTCTCCATTGTACATGACCTTTCCTTTGAGCTATTAAGAGAAGTGACATAAAAAACATGCATTGTTGGTTAGCCAATGCTTTTTTTAGTAGTGGTTTTACTGGAAAGTAGATAACTTAGTCTACCTTCAAAGAAGAATCCAACTTCCCTGCAAGTGCTTTTAAAAAAGTTGTTTTCCCGGAGCCAGGTGCTCCTAGAAGAAGTGTCATCCTGATTATGTTGGATCACAAAATTTGAATGGTAGGTGAGTAAGTTAGTGAATGACGAACTTTGGATTTTTGGAATTTTATGAGATTACATGTATCCAATGGAACACTTAATCTTAGATAAATAGTTTCTATAGATAACCATTATTGGTTTAGTAAGAAGTAGGCATATGCTTACCGTGACGGACGAATTGTCCCACTCGCTCCATTTATAATTTTGATGGTTTTTTTCCTTGTAGCACACATGTGTGAATATGTTGCCAATTCCTACATAATAAAAATAGTAAGAATGATGGTTTTAAAAGTGATTAATATACATACTAAATGAAACATCTAGATTTACACATACATATGTGATACGATAGAGATGTTAAACCACATGAAAATGCATTGTCGTTTTATTCTAGAAATAAATGCATGGATATTTTTCGGTCATGTCATCGAAAATGGATGGAAGAGATGTACATTGTATGAATGATGTGGCACAACTGCATGCAATCATAATAGAAGGAAAATGAAATATAGAGTCTTAGTAGTACAACGAGGGGGACAAAACTAAAAAAATATAAAATGACCAACCATGGAGATCTAAAAGAAAAAATACAAAACCTACCATGCGGAAAGGAAAACAACTACTCAAACGCCCCCAACACAAAACAAGACCTTGTCACAAAGTAGCATTCAAGGCATTTATCGACGGCTCTCCTCCATTTAAAATTAGCACAACTGATATACTGAATAATGTACACTTATCTCCATCATGGTTAAACTTTGTTGACCAATTTTAACTAGGTTGACATACGCACCATCATTGTCACAAACTGTTAAATATTTTGTGATACCATACATCCTAGCCTAGTGCCAGAACTACTGTTTCACTAACTTTCACACATACTTGGTCATTTTCCTTTTTGTGGTTCACAAAAACTAACCGGTGCTTTTCATTTTGCATTACAGTTTCCAAATTTCAAAACTTCGAGTTTTCTACGACACCCTCTAGTAAATATATACCGCCTATTCTTATCAATCAGAAGGTCAAATTTAGTGTATACTGCTCTGATAGTCGAGCGGTATCAGCCGACATCACAAAGGAGACCTAAGCAGTATTGAGGGCTTTGAGGATAAAATTGGAAGTATGGGAAATTAATCCCTCAACTCGCCGGCAACATTGTGAGTTGGTACTCCTTTCCATCTCTTCACAAAGAAGTAGGCGTGTGCACAATGTGTGGTGAGATGGGGAACAAAGGTAGGACGGTGGTGCAGCATGCCACCACCATCTCATTGTTAGAACCTAATCACCATGCGGGTGGGGTGTGGATACCATTGGCTTTCAAGTGAACAGGGGCGTTTGATAAATTACAATTTCATGTAGACAAAAAATGTAGCATGAATACTTGATTTTGTAGACTGAACAATTTCCTCTCAAGTCAAAGAGAAATGCTTTTCTCTAAATTACTAGTGGACTCAAAACCTCATACATAGGCAAATCTAGAACATGGACAATTGGAAGCAACTCTACCTGCACTAAGTTACATGAACTTCCTCAAAAACTAAGCATAAGATCCACAATTGGATAAAGGCCCCATGCTTGTTTGTTGTTTAGTTGCTTCAGAATGCTTCATTGCTTGATGTCCTTCTTCGACGCACTTGATTTTCTATTCATTGGTGCTTACTCGACATCCGTAGTTGTATATTGGATGCAATTGTTATTAGATTGATTGATTCCCTAAATTTTCATTGTGCCTAATGCATATGTATTACGTGTGCAATGCATAAGTATTTCATGAGTCGTGAGTACCTGAACAGTAGCAGTGAGAGCCGGGAGAGCTAGTGCGAAAGCAATGAGTGCAGATATGGCTAGGGCGTAGCCGAGTAAACGTGTGCATCGCTTGACCGTGGACCGGCCTATTGTCCACTAATGCTCTATTATTCCCTTTTTGTCGTATTTCCTTTTTTTTTGCGACTTGCATACACGAGCAATGGGATAAGCGTATACAGAGTGGTCCTAGCAATGGGGTACGCCTATACGCTATTGGTGGGGGGGGGGGGGGGGGGGGGGAAGATCCGGCATGCACTCAGCGTTGTCCAAACTGAAGTGGAAGCTTGCCTCCAGGCGCTATCAACTGCTGTAGTATGGGGCATAGCAAACATAATGGTGGAATCAGACTGCCAAACACTTTTGCATGCCATACAAAGCTCTGAGCATGATCGAGCCAAGGAAGGTGTCCTCTTCATAGAAATTCGTCAATTTCTCCATCTTAATTTCAGCACTTTTATGTTTTCGTTTGTTGCCCGAGACTAATAAATTTGCCCACGTATTAGCTGTAAAAGGTACTAACGACATGGAACCCCACCGACTGTGGTTGGAGGTAATGCCGAATGATGTAACGGTGCTGATGGCCAGCGATCTTGCTGTGCCTGGTTAAATATCGGAACCTTAGTGGGGTTGGTCACTGGGTCCTCCTTATTCGCGAGATAAGTGGGCCTAGTGCAGATAAAGCTTGGACGGCCCATTGTTAAGCTTGTGTATTATCCCAATTTTTCTTCGATCCGGTACGACTCAGTGACGCATGGACGGGCCTTTTCCCCGTTTTCAGCCAGTATTTTAGAAGAAACAATATGAGCCAGATGCTGTTAGGCTGGAAAAGCCTAGTCGCCGCATTTTGGGAAGCAACTAATTAGCCAGTACTTCCTGGAAAGTCTTCCAACGATCACCCTCATGCTCCGTCACATGTCACGTTCTGAGCATTTTCTTCAGATTTTTTTATTTGTTCACGCGCGTTTTTGGCTTTTTAGAGTGGGTTTTTTCCGAGTTTTTTTTGGCGTTCCAGATTCTCATTGGTCTTCCTTAGCTTTTGGTCGAAAAACAAATTAACAAAAACACATTTTTTTTAAGAGGCACGGTTTTGCTATCGCAAGAGACACGGCCGTGCCACTCGGAAAGGGAAAAATACGCGTTTTCTGCTTTCTTTTTTGCGAGAGGCATGGCTTTGCTTTCGCGAGAGGCATGGTTTTGCCTTCGCAAAAGGCATGGCCGTGCCTCTCGGAAAGGAAAAAAATATGTGTTTTTTGCTCTCCTTTTTCCGTGAGAGGCACGGTTTTGCTTCCGCGAGAGGCACGGTTGTGCCTCTCAGAAAGAGAAAAAACGCGTTTTCTGCTTTTTTTTGTGAGAGGCACGATTTTGCTTCCACGAGAGGCACGGTTTTGCCTTCGGGAGAGGCACAACCTCAGAAAGAAAAAAAAACGTGTTTTCTGTTGTTTTTTTATCACACGAGGCACGGTTTTTTCGTCCGCTTTTTTTCATGAAAAAAAAGTTCGTCAAAACCTATCAACATGGGATCTAGTTTTGAAGATCTCGACGCGAGAAACCCAACGATGAAAATGGTTCAAGATTTGGATGCACGATTTAGGAGATAAAACATTTTGAAAATATGGATCTACGAAAAAGAAAAAAAAAACTCCCAGGTTGCGACAAGTGGCACACATGCAATGCACCACTTGTCGCAACCTGGGAAGGTGGGAGTAATCGTTGAAAGGTGTACTCCTTGTGATTTCGCACATTCTGTGCAAGGTGTCTACTTTTATTTCATTTTTCCCATTTCCATTTTATATTTTATTTTACTGTGGTAAAACAAGGTCCGCATGTAATTCAAAAATATTCATATTGTATTAAAAATGGCCCGCATGTACTAAAACAAGGTCATCGCATATCATAATAGTTCAATGTGCATCACAGAATGTTCCTCCTGTATTTTTCTAATGTTCGTCATGTATTAATAGAAATTCATCATGTATTCTAAAGAATGTTCATCCCTGTTCAAAAAATATTCAATTTATATTAAAAATGTCATGTATTTAAAAATGGTCACTTTTTATTAAAAAAACATCAACCATGTATTAAAAAAGATTCATAGTGTATTAAAAAATAATCTCATATCAAAAAAGCATTCAGTGTATTAGAACAAGTTCTTGCGGTATTTGAAAATACTTCACCATGTATTAAAAAATGTTGCTTGTGTAAAAAAATAGTCATCATGTATTTTAAAGAACGTCCGCGATTTTTTTAAATAATCTCCAGGGCGTATTAAATTGTGTATTTGAAAATTTTCATTGTGAATTCAAAAAATTAACCGCCTACTGAAAAATGCACATTGTGTACACAGAAATGTTCATCTTGTATTTTAAAATATTTAATGTGTATTAAAACAAATTCATGGTGTATCTGTAAAAAATGTTCATCACTTAGTGAAAAAAATCCTTGTGCTTTTGAAACATATTCATCATCCATTAAAAACTATTCATCATATATTTGAAAGAATGTTCACCACATATTTCGAAAACGTTAACATGTATTAAAAACCATAACTTATTTTTAATTTGTTCATTGCATATTAGAAAAAATTCACCATGTAATAACGAATATTCATCATGGGTTAAAAGTGTTGACCGAGTATTTTTAAAGTAATCATCCTGTATGAAAAATATGTCCTTCATGTATTTTTTGAAAATTTTCATGTAACTTAAAAAGTATTCACTCATTTGAAAAAAAGTCTCATATAAAATATAAAAATTATTTAGGCCAGGCATTCTGAAGAATCTTTGTGTATTTTGCAAATATAAGCTTAAAATAATCGTAAAATATATAAATTAATAATCAAAAGGCAAAAAGATATGATGGAAAACATGATATATGCATAGAAATTTAAGAAGTGCTCGCATATTTTTTCATATAATTTTAAAAGCTCTCCACTTATATGTTTAATACAAGATGAACACTGCAAAAGTGCACGACGAACATTTTTTGAAACATGATGCACATTTTTTTAGTGTGCTATGTACATTTTCAAAATAAAGGATGGGCTATTGCTAAATAAACTATGAACAAATTATAAACACATTGAACCTTTTCTAAAAACCAGACAAAAATAGATCAAATATTTTATTTTAATTAAAGAAATGAAGAATAAACAATAAAGTAATAAATAAATACAATTAAAAGAAATGATGAATATGAAAATAATTTAGATAATAATAAATAAAAAAGGAAACATGAAAATCAAAAAGATAAATGCATTTGAATTATATGTACACAGCTTGTAATATTCATTGCGTACATTTTTGAATAAATGTTGAAAAATATAAAACAGAAGAAAAGAAAAATGGTTGAAAAGGTAAAGCATAGAGTAGAAAATGAACAACAAAATAATGACCAAGAAAGAAAGCAGAAAAAAAAGAAAATATACAAAAAGAATCAGAAATACAAGACAAGTAGACTGGCGTACATGACCACCTGCCAGGGGAGCGAGTGTTGTACGAAATTTGAGAAAACCGGCTTAGACAGGTGAGGGTGCAACGGAAATGAGGGAAAGAAAACCATGTTGCTGGCCGCGACGCATCAATAAGTACACATATGCGGTGGGCTACTTGGAGCTCGCAATAACGGAGACAGTGTATATATGCGATCCAACATGATAAGTTCCTTCTCCACCCCTCCCTTAGCTGCTAGCACCATCGCACCCTTCTCCACTTGTAGGTTCCCCTTAGTTCCATTACTCAATTGGTTTCTCTGGTCCGATTGATTGATTTGGTTAGCGTTGACTCGCTCTTTCATGCCATTAATACCGAGTGAACTCACTCTCACAAGTGGTGATATATATTTGATTTTTTAGGGCCTGGTGATGATGGTCTTCTTAAGCGTGCGTGAACCTCTTGATGTTGATGGTCAAGAAGGCAATGGCCACACGACCAACAATGCGAACAAGTGAAACAGAGGCTCCTATTACGGACGCAATGCTTTTAGTAAATCCGAAAGAGCAATTTCCGCATTATGAGCTATTCATATTTTCTACTGTCTATTGTATTCTTAGTGGTCTTCTGATGGATGGTGATAATGTAAGTACATCCTTAAAGCTAATTAGGCATGAGGCAATACAAATCCTTTGCTTTTGTAAGGCCCTGATACCATTTACAAGTACGGAATTAAGCCTGGCTTTGTTTCTTTTCTTCTAGTGCTAGCATTTATCAGTTGTTTAAATCATTCAAAAGAAGGCAAAAACCATTTGCCTAGAAGGAATTAAAATTGATAGAATATACATGGTCATGAATCGTGATAAGAGGCAACTATTGATCAAACATTGCTCCTGTTACTGTTAGTTTCGAGCATCATCTGGAAATAAAATGGGATAGCTAAATACAAATGTTCCAGTCCTGTCTAATTCCTGTGTTTGCACGACATTCCTTCTGTAACAAAAGAATTTATTGAATACACAAGTAGACTTTTATTCTAAATCATGCAATGTATCACATTGCTCTCAATGCCACCTTTTGGAGAGGAGTGGGCGTGGGTGATCTTAATGATGCTTGAGGCATGATAAATCCCAACCTGTCTCTCGCTATTGTCGTTCCTGACCTGACAACCTCTTTAATTAAATCCCAACTTGGTTGGGTAGTTATTGCTACTTGTAATTAAAAAAAATCAATATGGTCTCTCTCTTCTACATGGATTACATTCCCCTTTTTTAATAAATGAAAAGAAAAATGGGAAAGCGTAAAGTACAACTCCTGGACCAACATTTTGTATTTTTTTCCTTTTTACGAAGTATATTTGGAATGCCATTCTTTGTATTGTCAGTTGTGCTGGTGGAGACTTGAAAATATATGAATATATTTGTCCTCTCTTTCTTTAAGGTTGCCTGTTGTAGAATATGTGCTGAATGGAGCTTTACATTCACAGAGGTATCTGATTTATTAGAATGGACTTTATAGACTGCTGTCAGTTTGTTGAAAGATAATACTATTATTTTTTGCGTGGGTGATAATGGCATTTTCAGTTACACAAGGAGCACTTCAGCCTTGCAGATGCAGGACTAGAAACGCTACTATTTTCTGCCATAACTATGCATGTAACTAAGATATATCTTTTTTTGTCCTTCTACTAAAAAATATATAACTAGTGTCGTTGATGTACCGTATAGTATCTGTTTCTTGTCATTGGCTCTTTAATACCAATAATATTTTTCAATCTGTCAGCTATATTTTGCATGCATCAAGTATCAGCTATTCTTGATTAACTACTATATTCTCTGTTGGCAAAATTTCTTGCATTTCCACAACACATGTATAGTCATGATCTGTTGAGGGAACTAGGATAGTTGTTTCAGACCTCGCTATCATTCTATGTTGGTCCACAGTCCACATGCTATAATTTGGATACACTTCTAATGTCTCTCCTACTGTAGTTACTCTATAGAATATCATTGTACAATCAAATTTAGGTGCTTTTGGAGGAAGATTACTCTGGCTTGATGCTTACATTATCACTTATATAAAAATTTACAACTATATATATTTGATTCATTAGTTCTATTTGGATTCAAAACTACGTATTTCGTCACAAATCTGCCAAGCGCAATGCCACAAAACTGTCTTCCCGTAACACCTATTTAATCTTGCTTCTTGGTCAATCTAATCCTGAAGATAAATTCATATGGATAAACCGGCGAGATAACATGTGACATGAAGGTTTGATTTGGGGTCCATGTGCAGTGCAAACAAATAAGTCCAAGAAAACGGTCAATGGAGACATGATTGAACTTACAGTCTGCTCTCTCTCATTTCAAAATAATTGGGACTCTATGTTTTACATAAATTTCTGACCCTATCATACTATATTCAAAATGGATAGCCGCAGCAACGCACACCATCAATGATCTAATACCTAACATAATCCCCACCCATCCTCGTTGTAGAGTTGAGGAGCCTCCATGTGATGCAGCTGGTTTAGGAGTTATGGCACCAGCTTAGGAGTCATTGAAATACACTGTAGGCATAAAATTTGTTGGTTTACTTGTGCTTTTCTCAATGATTCAAGGAGTCTTTTGGTTTATCTATGGTAGCGTGTGCTCTGTGCTGTACATTTTATTTTTTTGGCTCTGCATGTGCTGTACTTCTGTGCAAAGGGAAATGGATCATCGGTGATCAGGCGGAGGACCACATCACGTAAAGTGAGTTTACGGTACATCATACTACAGAAATTAAGGTGGTGTAGTACGAGTAATACCACGTCTACAAAAGGTTACTCTGTTGTTGCGGGGATTAGGAATGGTGACAGGACGATGAAGGGGCCCATCCAAGTTAGAATTTGTAGGTGTAGCATTATTAGTGTGGTAGTATTATTACGTTCTGTCGTCCAATGGTTAATATTGTTCGGCTCCGAGTTTGCCATGAGGATAGCTGGGTAGTTTCACAGGGCTCTATTACGGCAAAAACGATTATTATAATACTATCGGCGGAAATTGGCTTTGGCTCATAGGTGTATATGCATCCATTGTCTAAATACACATTTTGAAAATTTTGAAAATTACGAGAAAATATCCCGCGTGTAAATCCGGACATTATATGTGCGTGCACAAAGTTTCGGTGAAAAAAAGACATTTTTTGTAGTTTGTGTAAAAAAAAATTTGATGCTTGATTACAACTATTCACGAGGTATTTTTTGTCTTTTTTTACATGCCCAAAAAAGTATTTTATCACCGAAACTTTGTGCACGCGCATATAATATCTGAACGTACACGCGAGATTTTTTCTCTATTTGTTTTTACGTTTTAGAATGTGTTTTTTACATATATTTCATAATAGGTGTATATGCACCTATGAACCAAAACGCCATGTCGAAATTGGCTTTGACTCATAGGGTGTATATGCATCTATTGTTTAAATACACATTTCGAAAAGTTACGGCATGCACCTACTTGACCGAAATCAAGTCGTCGTTGCATCCGCTGCTGTCATTTGCTACTCTTATTAGAGTCGCTCCAATGCTCGAATTCACAACAGACTTGGCCTTCTTTCCTCTCGCCTTTCTTGTTTGTACGTACTTTACATCTCCATCCTTTTCTGTACTTGATAGCATCGACGCGGTTCAAGGGTTTGTATATCTCTTAACGGATCATATATTTTGGTTGGACTGATCTATGACAACTGATAATACCAAGCATCTCTATCATACTTTCATACTACCAAAGTGCCCCTGGCATCTAAATATACTACACCGTACAAGAATTTATGGTGTAGCATTGACTTATCTCGGCAGTTGGATGACAAAATTAAACGGCAAAAATGAAATGTCAAAATATAGAGTGGCATAAGAAAAACTGGGAAAATTTAGAATGGCAAAAACAAAATTTTGCCAATTCCTAATTGGCAAATTTTTTTGCCACAAAATCGTAATTGTGTTAATTGTCAAAAGTTAAGAGTGACAAAAGTGAAATGTCAAAATATATGGTGACATATTTCTTTTGCAAAATTTAGAGTGACAAAAACAAAATTTTCCCTACTGTAAAAGGTCTAGCAAAAATGAGTTTGGCTAAAATGGCAGAGGCACACTTCTCAGAGTCCCCATGATTGGATAATACTAACAGTTTCTTTTTCCAGCAATGCTATCGCCTTTCAATTTGAAGAAACGAGGGCGTTACAGATATTCAGTAGAAGTTTTTTTTTTCCTTCTTACGTATGTTGGACTTGTTGGCTGTGTGCATCTTGCTATGCAGAGACCGGGCATTCTTTCGATGCGGTTGTATCACCTCGATATATCAATTCAATAAAATGTCCTTTATCGAAAAAAAAACAATGACATCGGGACCACTCGTGGAAGAGAAAATAACTAGATCCGTGCATGCGAATATCCTCCCCGCTCGAACACAAGATGTGCCACTTCGTGGTATGTCATCCTCTTGCAACCAAGTTAATCTATCGTATAAACAATAACGGCTTTACTCGGCTATAAAAACAATAGAAAACAGTGCTTTATTGGAGAGACATAGTTGGATAATGTTTCTTTGTTTGGTAAGCCTTACCTATCAATCGATTCAACCAAGAAAACTCTGCCCACAATGCAGCTAAATAGCACTGTTTAAGGTAGGCCTTTTTAGTATTTGTGAATCATGTTTAAGGTAGAGCTAGCTGGCTGGGGCTAACCTCTTTATATCAACATTTATTTGAGCAACTACCTGGACCAACAAATGGTCATGTTTTCTGTTTTTTTTATGGACATATGGTCATTTTTTTTCATTTGATCTACATACGGTCATGTTTTGTATATTAGTGAATTACAACAAGCTGATAATCTGTCTTGTGCTTAAACAAGACTGCAAAATCCACGAGAGAGAAGGCGCTATGTCGAACCTCTCTTGGCTGCAACGCATTATGCATATATTGCCAAGCATCCGACTACATATCCACGCATAAAGCAACTGTTTTCTTTTTGCAAAAATAACAGCATAATACATATGTATGACCCGCAAAAAAAAATCATAATACATATGTATGTATACATGTATTGATGTATACCAGGGCAGCGTTGAGGACGCAGTTGAGCAGCGTCGGCAGCGTGCGGCGGCCCACGCGCACCTCGGCCTCCACGGTGAGCTCCTCGAACCGCACCTCCACCTTCTCCACGCCGACGCCCAGCCTGCGGAAATCTCAGCCCGAACTCTTCATCCAACAAAGCCGGCTGGCTGGCTCAATCGATCATTGCATGAGAGCGTTGCATGCATACCTTTCCTTCTTCTCGCGGAGCATCTCGAGGAAGCGGCGGTTGTCCTCATGGGTGAGCGGTGGCGGCGGCCTGACCCTCATCTCCGGCGCCTGCTCGGGCTCTCTGCTGTACTCCGTCATCCTCTCGGAGCCGGGGACGACGCCTCGTTTGGCCAACGGAGGCAGTGGCTGCTTGTCCTAGACGATGTGTCAATGGGTTTGCACGTGCTTGGACATATATTTGGTATAAGCAATGGAAGATATATTTGCGTTTAAAGATGTCGAGAGTACCGTCTCATATATAGAGTGGACTTCTACGCCGAAATGCGAGTTAAGAACAAACAGTACGGACGGAGGCGTGGGTATCTCCAACGGCTCAGTGTCTCTAAAATAATTGCCGTTTACGAGAAGTTTGGACAAAAAATAAATACATTTTCAACAGTTCTTATAAAATGGCCATAACTTTGCAGGATCCCGTAAAATTGGAATTGTTAGAGAAGCTATTTTTACCTCAACTTCATGTAAACATATCCACCCTCGCCATGCCGCCTCGCGCCGATGGCCATCACATCTATTTTTTGTCTAGCTAAAATATAATGGTTGAAAACTATTTCCAAACCCCCTCTTTGGCCCTCCGGGGCCACTGAGAATTTCTGAAAGGGATCCTTTCCTTTGGGAAGGGTAAAGCCCACAAAAAAATATATAATAAGATGGATTTAGGGAAAGTTTACAGAACTGACAAAAGTTGCTCTTCGACAACTTTTCCTAAATTTTACAGTCATCCCGTAGAAGTGGTTTTACGGGAAGTTTTTTTATTGAAGTTGTTGAAGTTGCTCTTATCCCCGTTAGGAAAAATGCTAAACATACAAAAAGTTACATACACTTACACACTGACCAGGGTTTTTTCTTTCTAACTAACCTCTTCCCCTTGATTTTCAAGGGGGTGGGGCCCTTATTCCCCTAATCTCCAATCAAAATCCACCTGCCTGTAAAACCCCTATAAACCTATGTATGTGTAGCATTACTTTCCCATTAGTCATAACTTGCTTTTCTCGCTCACACTTATTTACGACTCCCTCCCCCATCCTCCAATTTTCACCTTGCACCAACCACCCCATTCCGTAATATCCATTTGTAAAAAACATTTTGTATGTGTAGCATTACTCATCTGTACGTCGCTCTTAGTGAGGGTTAGGCCATCTCTAATAGGGGCACTACTGATAGGCGCTAGGAAAGAAAATCCTGCTTGATTTGCCAGCGTGACCTTCAATCTCGGTCCTTTACTTGGCGCCAATGACTAAGGACATGTATAGTGATTGATACGACAGTCTTCATCTAAGTCTTGCATGTAATTTAAAGATAACAATAAAAACATGTTTACAATAGGTTATTTCTTACTTTCTCCGTCATTGAAAGAGTGTACTTCCAACTTTGTTGGAGAGCTAAACTATCTCAAAGTTTGACCGAGTTTGTGCCAAAATATATCAATGTTTGTGGAATCAAATAGATATATGATGAAAATATATTTTATCATGAAACTAATGCTACTATTTTGATGGTATATATATTGGTGTATTATTGTGTGAATACGGTCATACATAAAAAAGTTTGACTTCCCAACAAAGTTTGGAGTACACTCTTTCAAGGACGGAAGGAGTAGCCTTATTTATAATAACTAGTTATTCCTTACAACATGTTGAGACATATTATGCTAAGAGATCATCTCCTAAATAATATTTTCTTATGAATTCTCTCTCCTTCACCTTAGAATTTATCATATGTGGCACTCTTAAGATATCATCATTGTACATGTCATAATGATGCGCTTGAGCGCTTCGCTAAAAGTACACGCATGAGCAAGTCAATTTTTAATTCTTCAACGCTTGCAAATGACTTTTTTCGTTGGGATTACAGACTTTTGCATGGACGCTATCTCATAAATATTTCAAGTTTTTTCTTTAAGCGCTTAAGAGCATCTATAGCCGGGCGCCCCAAACTCACCTTAAACACCGGGCCGCCCCAAACCCATCTTAAACGCCCGTGCGAATCGCTCGGGCACTGACCAATCACAAAAGTCGACTAAGACACGCTCCTTAAACGGGCCTCTGACGTTTGGGCTGACCGACGTCCCCCATATCCAGCTCAAATATGGGGCGGATATGGAGCGCTCAGGCGTGCCTGGGTGCATCCGCCACGTCGGACCCGACAGCCCGAGCCCACCATAATTTGCACCAAATCCTTCCTCCTCCTCCCGCCTCCCTCCTTCCATTATTGTGCCCGAGCCCTTGCCGCCTGCCACCCTTGCTCCACATCTTCGCCATCGGTCCCGATCCGCCACCGTAGATGTCGTCCAGCCCGTCCCTGACTGCCGTGACGGAGACTGCATCTGCCTCTTCCGTCGGCGTCGTGTCCCCAGCTTCGCCGTGCAAGACGGAGAACCTCACCCTTAAGATGTCATGATGCCAACAACGAAAGAGGGAAGCGGCAGTGGCTTTATAGGCAGGTGCGTACATGGACAAACAGCCCCCTGCCGCCTTTCGCTGCCAGAACCCTGCACCCCATCCATATGACCGCCGACCAAAAGGAATATGTGGAGCCGCACCCTATCGTGACCAACCGCAATGTGGCATATCTCCAACATCGATGGTGGATCATTCAAGCGGAAGTGAATAAGTACGTCGGCTACTACTCACAAGTGACCAAACACCCTCAAAGTGCGATGGGAGTGGCAACTCACGTAAGCTCAATAGCTTCATCTTGTCATCATTTGCATATACTTCTTGTGTTTGCATTAACATATGTTGTTTGCTAGTCGATGATGGCGGCCACTTTGTATCATAAAATGGAGAAGAAGTCTTTATCTTTTAGCCATTGGTGGATCATATTGAATGGAGTGCTAAAGTGGACATAGTTTGTGGCTGATCTCAGATCTGACAAGAAGAGAAATGATGGTTCAGGCTCCCACCAATCAATTGGGTTGGATGATCAAGAGGACAATATTTTCGTCGAGAATGGAAGAGCCACCGTGCCAAAGGATAACCGACAAGTCATGAGAAACAAGTGGAAGATGGCAAGGGCCTCCCGTGACACCGCGGCTACAAAAATGTCCTCCACATGGACGGGGCATTTTTTCGATGAGGGAGAACAAGAAGAGAATAAGTATAAGCTCATGTTGGATGCACAAAAAGAAAAGATGAATTGAGACTGGAAAAGGGCGGAGAATAAGCTGAAAATTGAGAGGATCAAATGGGAGCTCGAGAAGGCCAAGACATTTGAAGAGATTGAGCTTGAAAAGGACACGGAGGATGTGAAGATCATGTTGGTGGATGACACCCTTTTAGATGAGCATGCAAATAAGTGGCTTGAGGAGAAGAAGAACGACATCAACGAGCGTAGGGAGTACGAGGTGGCGAGGGCGGCATCGGAGCATACGACAACGATGCAGGCGGAGTATGCAGCTCGGATGCAAGTGGAGCAGGACGCAAGGATGGCCTCGAAGCAGGCGGAACGGATGGTATCCGGCCATCAAGTGAGGCATCTGTCATGCTCGGACACTCATTTCATTTTAGCATGTCCGAAATGTTGAACTATGATTTGCTTTGCTTTTTTTGCACTATTGAATTCAAACAATTTGTATCATATGATTGATGTGTATGGATTGTATGGATTTGAGGCTACGAATTTAAGGTATGCGGAGTGCGACAACCCATATAAGGAGACTACAGATGTTATCCACAAATGCATCCAAACACATCCGTAGGCATATTGAGGATCGGATTTGCTAAATCCGGTTGTAGATGTTCCAACCAAATGCTCATGCATTGGAGATGGCCTTAGCATTGACTCCCTACAGCGTTGCGTTATGGCCAGACCCACCCGCCTGGGGCGCCCATCTCCCATAGCAGTGACACGCGGTGAGCATGTTTTTTTTTATTTTCCTTTTTTTCTTTCCACAATTTTTCTATTTTATAAATATTATATAAAATGTATTGGGTAAGTATTTTTCTTAAGTACTCATTTTTTTAATCGTGGGTTTTGAATGTGTTCAAGTATTTTAAAAATGCCTACGTAAATTGAGAATTGTTCGCATTTTTTTATTAATTACACGATGAACATTTTGAAATGTTTTGTAAACATTTTGGAAATAGATAATAAGTACTTATGCACGCTAATCATTATATATTGCATGGAAATATTTAATAAATACCTGTGGATTTTTTAGAAAGTAATCTGATTTAATTTAAATATACAATGTACTTTTTAATGCATGATGAATAATTTTAAAACACCCAATGAACACAGTTTTAGAGCATAAACATTTTTTATATACAATGAATATATTTTTGAAATGATGAACAGTTTTACAACACCATAAATAGTTTTAACACAAATTGAACTTTTTAGAAATACATGACCAATAAATTTTAATACAAAGACATAAACGAACCAGCAAAATATAAAAAATAAATCAGAAGAAAAAATAATAGAAAAAAGTAAAGAAAAATAAGAATTAAATTAAAAGTTGAGAATAAATCCACATAACACAGTTCGCAAGTAGAACCACACAAAAGCCGTGTATGAAAAAGAGCACATGGTTATATAACAAAAAAGAACGTAAAGAGAAACCGTTCGTGCCTTCTGCTACTTTGTGGACCTACATTGGGACACTATGTAGGCAACCGAGCCATATGTCTCACAACAGGTGAATATAGGCCCCGTTCGGAACTCCTCCCGCTTCGCGTTTCTCGAACTCCACGAGCGAAGCCGGACCGAACGTCTGAGCTCCACGGAGTGAGCTTTGTGAAGTAATGCAGTCCTCTAGTGCAAAATACTGAAGCAGCTAAATCCCAGCTTCACGGACTGGAGAAGCAAGGAGTCCGGCACATTTACAAGGAGATGCCACCGTCAAGTTGTAAAAAACAATTCGCACAGCTCATGTTCCCTGAATTCGCTATGCAAAAAGCCTCCTCTTCCTCAACAGCTACTGTACATGTGCTGGGAGAAGCTGCCAAACGAGCCGAAGGCATTGAAATAACCAGGTGAAGTGAGAAGCTAGCTCAAGAAGCTGGATTTTAGAAGTTTTGAGAAGCTAGAGAGGTTCAGCACACACCCATAGTAAACTCTGAGGGTGTCCCCATCGTTTGAGTCCAATTCTCAAAATCTACCCCTGAGTGCACATGCACGTACACTCACCCTTTATTAATCTACATATTCCTATGATCACTTTTGAGATATTGTGTCGTTTCAATGTCTTGAGATTAACGAAGTCATCACATGTGATCGGAAAAATGTAAACACCAATGCCAAATCGAAGACTTGAACGCTAGTGGGTTGGTTCCCACCACAAGCAATCTACACATCGCTACGCTCAGTTTGTATATCGATTTGTTTTAAATATTACATGTGTTTGTCATATACTTATAAAGTTTTAATAAAAACATACTGAGAAAGAAATCAAGAGGCTGGGCGCGTTGAAAAATGTTTTTACTGAGTAAATTTCTATGGTTATAAATCTTACGGATCACTCTATAGAAAATTTCTAAAAACTATATCTAGCAAATTATACAAAAACATCAAAACTATTTCAAGTAATTTTTAATCCAAATCAAAGTACAAACATACTGATACATGTAAGTCTCACATTCTAGTGGATGGAGTAATGTATTACCTGATATTCTTATTAACTTGTCGTATTAGTGGTTGTTCTGAGACATGAATGAAGGCCGCCTTGATGGTTCACACTGGAAACAATAGATTTATCATTTAGTTGGCCCAAGTAAATGCTACGCTAGTACGAATACTGTATTTCACTTATTGAGATGCATGCATGTGATAGCCGGACACTAGCTTTTATTTGTGAGAAAACATTTGATATATTTAACAATTTTCATGACACTACAACAGAATTTGTGTTTTACGTTTAGATTTATAGACCACCAAACGAAGACTACAAGCACTGAAGCAAGCTAAAGGCATGCTGACGTCGTTGCCCCTCACTCGTCGGAGCCCGACAAAATTTATTGTGGTCGATTAGTCGAAAAGTCATCGTGCTAATACCTCAAAGGACCAGCGTACCAAAACTAGCTATTATTTACTCAATGGACAAAACCTAAAAGATCTAGCTTGAGCTACGTTACTTGTGCACCACCCCTCTCTAGCCTATTTTTAGGGATTGTCTGGTGTTGTGGAATTATAAAATGTAGAAAATCTTAACCAAAATTATTTGATTGAATCAAACGGTGAAATATTTTTGAATTATTATGTATTTGATGTAGTTTCTACAATAACAAGATAATCTCTCCAATGGGTTGGACTCAATGGATATATTTTCATGCATATTAGTAGAGAGTAAAAAATGATCATATGGGTCACCCTAGTATGTTTAACCCTTTAGGCATGTACAATGTAGCTAGGGTTGGGACGGCACACATAATAATTGGGAGAGAGAGAGGGGGGGGGGACTTGCATTATTTTCAGTTAAGAGATGATCTATCTCTCGGCATGAAAGATAAGATATTTGTCTACATTGTACGAGATATTATTCTCTTAATCACTTATTTTTCTAGTTTAATTATGATTTCATCGTAATTTTGTATCTCATAACATGAAATGCTAGAAACAACACTAAAAGATGATCAACTGAGCAATGTTTTATTGTCTTCTCTAAATGACCATAAGATAAGATTGTGCTCTCTCCGTTTCATATGTAGTGCAAATAGTTTTTTTTAAAATCAAACTTTGCGAACATTGATCAAGTTTATTTGTAGAGACAATTATTAGCACGTATGTAAAATCTGAAATTATATCTTATAATGAATCTAATGATATATACTCCCTTCATTCCTTTATATAAGATGTATTTGTTTTCTGATAAAATTCCAAAATGTAAGGTGCATTTCTCCTTATTCTCCACAATTCCCTTGTTAGCCCTATTAAAAATGGAAAGTATCTTTTTTCTAATTGTTTGTATCTCTCCTCATAGAAAAAGAAGAAAACTATCTCTTTGTCGATTGCATGTATCACATACTTTTCTACACTAATTGATTTACTTTTCACTAACCAACAAATTTACCAAGGGTAATTTAGTCTTAACATGTCTATAATTATGTGCTTTGATCACCGTGTCGAAAATAATACACCTTATATAAAGAGACGGAGGGAGTATTTGAGATTCTAACTTGAATAAAGTTTGTGAGATTTAACATTCAAAATAATAATGTATACGCACTGTATTATGAAATGAAGGAAGTATTATTTAGACAAAGTGTCACATCATACAAAATAGTGTGCCCCAATATAGTATTTCTTAAAGTAGTGCCACTCCTCTACAAATTGCTGCCATAAAAGCGAGACACGATCAGCGGCCATGCTTGCCCAACGCCTAACGTGTCTCATTTAATCACCGGCCTAGCCTTCACCTACAGCCACCTGCGCCATGATACACATGCCGGAGAGAGATCATTGCATGGGCAGTATTTATGGTCCATTGAAAATAAGGGCCCTCTGGTTTTTCGTTCTTAAATTAATTAGTCACCGTGCTATGCAAACGGCCCATGCCAGATGCATACGGTCCACGTGCTGGGCGAATGTTGAACAATGTACCGATCTCGCATAATGCGGCCCCGTTGTCACACTTAAATTTAGTCACCATATTAACGTGACACGCGACGCGGACATGGTCTCGTTTTCGGTGATGTACGGCGAGCTGCCCATCTCTCCCTCCCCCTCTCTTTCTCTCCTTTTCTGAATATAAAAGCGGGTCTGCCCCGCTCTCTCGTACACACACATCGCCCTATGTCACATTCAAATGGATGACTTTCGCCGAAACAAATCCATTCATGCCTTTTTTTAGTAGTTTGATGTAACAATCAGCGCAACCAGAGAATGTTTTTTTTTCGGCGAGGAACTAGAGTAGAGAATCTTGAACTGGTCTTACACACCATAATCCGCTCAGTGCCGATCATATGGGTGTACGGCAGGGCCCTTGAATACGTGGGGCGACCATCGACATTATGTTCACTGCACGCGGTAGCTCAGCCATCACCAAAACGTGATTAAACCACGCGATAAGGAAGCACTAACTAGGACGAAAAGTCTTGGGATTCGAGGGCCTACGTGTATATATCTGACATGCTTACTACTGTATACTCAGGGACAGGATTTCATAATTGTATGCACACCCAGTCCTTGCCGACATCTGAATCTGAATTATCAAAAGAAGAGGGCCTCGTCCCACATTTGTGTTTATTCCTTTTCTGTTTGTGTTTATTCTATGACTGCTTCCATCAAAACTGCATGGCGATATTCTGTCAAGAAAAATTCCGGTTCATAGGTTGCAATTATATACACAAATAATTTTTCCTTCGGATGTTGCAGACGATTGAAAGACTTTTTTAAGCCAACGCGCCGCTACATGCCTACATAGGAAGTTTCATCAAGTGCTAGGGCTAGTTGATTGATCTGCTTAGGCTCACAAAGGTTAATGGAGTTATTTTTATTATTTTGCTAACCTATTATAAAGGTTCATCGAAAGTACAAAGCAGTCCAAACATAATAAAAATTGTATAAAGACCCTTCCACCGAAAGATCATTGCCACCATCAAAATGAGCCGCCAACGTGTCACTATCACCGTTAATGCTTAAAGCAGTTGGCTCATGAAGTAGCTGCAACGTACATATAGAGGCAAACCAACTAACCATGGGTTTTCGATAGAATACCCCATTATTTTGGACGAAAGAATATGCTTATAGTGTGTGTGTGTTAAAACCTACCACCAAGTGGTAGTTCCCATCACTTGAATTTTGTATATTGTATGTAGTATCTATGAAATCGAAGAGTATATACACGTAGTGTAGTATAAAATAATGTTTAGGCAATGTATATACTACTTTTTAGGTAGCATGTATCGTATCTTAAGTATACTCCTTTTTACGTGTGTGTTTCACAAATATAATAAAAACTATGGGGCCAACTTGTGATTTTTTTCACGTAACTCACTTTGGAATGTCTCATATACTACCACGTGGAAGTATATACGCTACATTACCATTCTAAGTATGTTTATATATACTCCATTGCAAAAAAAATGTATGTTTATATACTATACCTAAGATATTTCAAAGAAAGTTACAAAAAATATTGCATATGAGCCTATAGTTTTTGTTATGTTTGTGAAATTCGTATATATTTATACGTAAAAATAGTATGTTTAAAATATAATACATATTACCTAAAATGTAGTATATATAGTAACTAATTATTCTTATATACTACATATTACATGTACATATTTTCGAGTTTGACAGATACTACATATAACATACAAGACTCATACGAGGGTAACTACTCCTGGATACTATGTATATATTGTGTACAACATAGGGGAAAATAGTTTGGCATAAAATAACAGGACATCACTTACTACGAAAGTGCGGCATTTCGGAGCTCATCCAAGTGAATAGTAAATTCAAAAATATACCAAATAAATTAAAAGAAATAACTTTTTTACACATCAAAGATGAGAGACTTTTGTATGTGCTTACAAATTATTGCTTTGATATGAAAGCAGAGGAGCTTGGTAAAAAAACAAAATCTAAGCTCAAAATATGTTCAAAGCTGCAAACAATTCGAGCTTTAACTTTGTTTCTTAGCGAACTCGTCGGATGTCATCTCACTGCTAAAATTACAAACACCTAGAAAACTCTTACATCTCTGATATGTAAAAACTTCATTTTTTAAATGTGATCGTATTTTATTAGAACCATATATCTTATATTCTATATACTTAAGTAGTTGATCGTTACTATTTCTATTTATCTCAACATGCACACATGGCACATCATTACACATCTGAGCTCATCATCGACTACTTTTAATTCTCTTAACATGCATGGGAGATGTTACTTAAATATCCAATACTTGTATTTATGTTAACACGCAAACATGTTACCTCATCTCTTAGCATGCATAAAAAGTTTACTTAGAGTATCTTCAACAACCGCCCAACACGTCGCGTGCTAAAAACTACTTTGCCGTGCGCCATTCGTCTGGTTTGGCGCGGCTGGCAGCGCTGGCTCCAACAGCCGTGCTAAAATGCAGCGCGCGCCGCTCTAGCAACAGTGCAAAAATGCAGCGCGCGCGACTCGCCGGGGCATGCCATATATTGCATTTTGGACACAAAATGGATTTCAAACATTCAAAATGCAATGAATATGACATATAAATTTCACACAAACAAGTTGATGAATAAAAGTTCATGCCCACAACTTCAAAATCATGCCCACAAGTTCAAAATCATGCTCGGAGGAGCTCCGACGGAGGCGAGGCCAACGCTCCCCGCGCTAGGGTTTGCGGCGACGGCGGCAATGGAGGGGTCGCGGCTATAGGATGGGGTGAGCAGGGTGTCGGCGCGTGTCCATCGGGTCCAGTTCGCCGGTGTCGACGCGCGCGGGGCGAAGGTGGCGCGAAGGAGAAAGTGCGGCGCGAGCGCTTGTGTGTGCCGCGCGCGGAAGCGGGCGTCCCAAATACACAGCGCGCGTTGGCGATTCGGACCGTGCGCTCAACTCCATATGCCACGCGCACGATTATTACGCGCCCGCTGAAGCCACTCTACCGGTTGCCCGCGTGCTAAAATGGCCAAATTTGCGGCGCGGCGCTTGTTTAGCGCGGCTGTTGGAGATGCTCTTATACTCCCTCCATTCCATAATATAATGCGTCCTCGATTTTTGAGCTTTAAGTTCGATCATAAATTTAACCAACGAGACAAATTACGGCATGAGTAAAAATTGTACCGTCGAAACTTCATTCGAATACGAATTCAATGATATATTTTTACTCCCGCCGCAATCGGTCTCGTTGGTTAAATTTATGGTCAAACTTAGATTTTGGAAAGCGTGTGCACACTACATTATGGAATGAAAGGAGTATTATGTATCTCCACATGCACACATCCCACTTCATCAATCCATTTTTTTTTAAGCAGAGTACAATCGAAGTCGTTCATATATATGAGCATACAATTCACTACTATGAACGCACGCACGCATATCCTATCTCTATGAGCATCTTCGAGAGACTTGAACTCTGATGGGCACGAAATACCACTGTCTTCCGAACCATCCAACCACAGGTTGGTTTGCCACACACCATACATGAGAAATACTACTTGTATTCTACAAATATTTTAGAACTATATAATAATCAAATAAAGTAAATCATATATAGTTTTAGTCTTAATTCTCATATTCAAATTTCAGAAAACCAGATCTCATAAAAAATAATAAGTTGCAACCAACTCTCGGGATATCTTCTAACTTACTATTCATAGGTTGGACTAGTAGGCGGAGGCACGAAAGCACGCCGCCCCGTCGATGAAGCTTGTGTACGTGGGCTGCGTTGTTATTCTTATAGAAGAAAAGAAAGCATGGGTACAAAACTAGCAGTTGGTAATGTGCAAATCAATTTAACTTCAAGAAATACCAAAAGATACCAAAACAGTTCACTTATGGTTACATATACTTACCTATATATTTTAAATGTCCCGGTCAAAGCTGTTCGTACCAACATAGACGAAGTTTGAAAATCGTCTAATGCAACCAAAAGTTATACAGAATGAAGCATCCTTCGAACCGAAGGAAAATTGCTTTGGTATAGAGTTTAAAGATCACATTTTACACATAATACTCCATCCTATAATAGATGAAAATTTATATCAGTGAATGAAGCAAGATACAAAAGATGGAAAAAACAACAAAAAGATGAATTAGAAAATAGAAAGGATCAAACTTTAGACGAAGTCTACTCTTTTAGGCTCGGTATAGGTAGCCCAGTTACAAACCCAACGATGTCATTGTTTTCTGTAATGCATACAAATATTAGTTCACAAAACAGCAAAAATCGAACGAAGATACTCTAGTAAAAAGATAGAACCTTTGGCATTATAGTGCAATGATGATTTCTTTATACATGATATTTTGAATAATATATGTTGCAACCCATAACTCTTAGTTGTGAAAAATAGCATGCATGATCGAACGAATTAGAGATGCATTATCAGTCAACCTAACTCTTACAGTTTAAATGGTATTAACCTGGATGCTCTAAGGCACATAATTTTCTTTAATTTGCTTATCCTACGATGTCCTACACAAAAAGCTGCTAGGCATTGCATCATAACTAACCTAACTTTACATAGAAGATAGAATAAGAAAAACTGCTACAGTTTATACTACAAACAATGTTATAGGGTTGGGTGTGTGTGCGCGTTTATATGGGTGAGTGTAAGAGCATATCCAGCCGTTCGACGCCCCAAGGGGCTGAAATACCGCCGCTTGGGGGTCAACCGACAATTAAAAACAGCGTGCCCCGACGCTTTTTGAACAAAAAAACCGACAAAATTCAGCCAAAACGACACAAGTTTGAACGAAGTTCAGGCCATTCATCGATATTTGTATAAAAACTAAAATAAAAACATAATGTAAAAACTAAAATACTACTACTACTACGTGACTACTACGTCGTAGCCGCCGCCTTCTACATGCCGAGGAGACTGTAGAAGGTGGTATAGTTGCCGCCGTCATCGTTGCCGTCCTCCGCGCTACCGCCGTCCTTGCTACAACCGTGCCCTGGGTCGCCAGGCGATGCAACTCGGGGTTGTACGTCCCGAGCGCCTTCTCGTCGCTGTCATCGAGGATAATGACGCCACCCTCCTCGCGACCGCGGCGGCAAGCGGCGATCTCCTCGAGGGCGCGACGCTGACGCACCATTTCCATGTGGACGTAATTGTCCCGCAGCCATTTGAGGGAGGTCTCGTCGGCGGCGGCCATCTCGAGGTGCTCCTGCTCTACGGCGACTGGCGTCGCCGCTGCGTCCGGCTCCATCTTTGGCCTGACAAGGCGGAGGTGGCCGCGGGAAGGGGGGAGGCTAGCGGCGGCGGCCCTCGCTGATGGTGATGCCGCCACTATGCCGGAGCGACGTCTCGCGGGGCTCTTCCTTCATGGCGGCGAGCGGCGTCCGTGCGCCGGAGGAGTGGGAGTGGAAGCTGGACACCGGCAACGACGTCCCGAGCATGCGCCTTGGCTGCCACGAGTAGCCGCTCCAGTGTGAGATGGATGACGTCAGATACTCAAGGCACGGCAAGTTGCCGCCCTCGATGTGCTCGACGACGGCTTCGAGTGTGCGTCCGGCGCCGCCCCACCATCGCCGTCGCCCCTCAGAGCTGTGGCGCCTGCGGCTTTGTTGGAGCGTTGTTCGTGGAGGCGAGCTGCTCCTCGTTGTGGCGCTCGAAATACGTCGTCCACAGGTTATGGCTGTCTGGGGCGTACCTCGGCTATTGGCGCGCCGTCTCCGACAGCGACGACCGCATCCTGGCGATCTAGGAGCGCCGCTCAGCACCAGTGGGCACTGGAGGCACCAGGACATCGCCAGCCCTAAGTCTCCACGAGCCCGCCGCATGTCAGGCGGCGCCGGGTACTCTACCTCGTACAGGAGGTGAACCTCCGCCTCGTGCAGGCGGCGACGGCCGAAGCCTTTGACCGCCGCATTGTCACCTGGGAAGCGCTCGGCCATGGCGAAGAAGGGGCAAAGGGCGTCGGCCGCGAGAGTGAGAGAGAGGAGGCGAGGGGTGTTCTGCCACCGGCGAGGAAGGGCGGCTTTTATAGCAGGCTGAGGCGATGAGCGGGCCATCCGTGTGGCCGTGTGGTGGGAAAGGTCTGGACATGCGTCGGCGCGCGTTCACTTCGCCGCCCATGACGAATCAATGGAAGGCTAACCGGCAGCATCCTTCGCATTGATTCCCACGAAAAACCGAGGCGATGAGGACAACGAAGCACCCGGTCACTAACTCGGCAGACCCACACATTTTTGTGCCAAAAACGTTTCCTCGACGCCCTCAAGCTCCCCCAGCATGCCGGGTTCGGCCTGGGTCGTCCGTCGGTGCCAATTTCGACCCTAACCGGCAAAATTTGGGCTCCTGAGGGCGCGATTGGGCCAATTTTCCCCATGCGGCGATAAAAAAAGTGGCCTCGGGGGTTGTTGGGGCATTTTCCTGAATTTATTTCAGTCTCTCCTGACAGCGTTATATGGGTTGGGTGTGCGGGTGCATTCATAGAAGTGAGTGTATGTGATCATCTACGGTGTACTCTGTTGGCCCCGTCACTCCCACTTTCCTGGATTTATTTAAGCTTGTTTGGTATATTCATTCAGTTGGAGGAGACGTCCCCGTCAACCACGAAAGCATGTGTGGTGACTTCGTCGGTCTCAAAAGGTAGTCCCGGCTCAGTATCTCAAATGTTCTCATAAAGATAGAGTATGCTTGCCTGTGTTCATAGGGATGAGTCTATGACGCTGGTGCTCGCGTATATGTGAGCATGGGCATTATACTGTGTTAAAAACAGTAGAAAACACAAAAAGAAAAACCTAATAGAATTAAATAAAAACCAACACGTGTCACGTAGGGAAGCACTAAAGGTAGAGTACTTCAAATGCATGATAGTGGAGCTAGCTTAACAGCTTCAATTATTTACTATATACATCCAAACACTCGATATCGATGGCGGCAAGCCACGACATCCACTGTCGGTCCTCACTTTCGCATGCATTTCTCCTCACGGAATAGACCCCATGTTTAGGTCGTTGGGACAATGGAGCAACAACAGCAGTATGAGGAGGAAGAAAGATAGACATGGGTAAAGAAAGTTGGACTGTCACTGCCGCTTTTGATGCAACGTGTGCCGAAGGGAGAGAAATATCTCGTGAGAAGTGATGGAATGATTCACGAAGGGTCGGGCGAAGGGACGGGAGATGAGGATAGATAAAACGGTGGGCAAGTAACAAACGCAAGTGGTTAACCAATTTGTGGTTGGATGATCAGGAGGACAGTGGTATCCTAGCTGATGGAGTCCGGGACTAAGGGGTCCTCGAGTCGTCGACTCGTTCCTCATGGGTCGACCTGTTGGGCTGATCTGCTGAAGACCGAATTACGAATGATCTTGTATCCAAGAAGGAAGACTCTGAACAATGACGTGGCCTCCAAGTTCATATAGGATCTGCGTATCTATCCCTTGTAAAAGGTCGGTTGAGTGTAACCCTAGGGACTCCTGGTGTCTATATAAACCGGAGGATCTCCATTCGTAGAGGACAAGTGAACTCATCTAGGGTTTAGCTTAGACGATCTAGAGATAGATCAACTCTGTAATCTCTATACACAATAATACAATCAAGCAGGACGTGAAGGTTTACCTCCTCACGAGGGCCCGAACTGGGTAAATATTGTCCCCTTTGTTCCCTGTTACCCATCGATCTAAGGCTCACAGCTCGGGACCCACTACTCGAGATCTTCCGGTTTTGACACCGACATCAGCCCATGAGAGTTCAAGTTCTAGACTTGACAATGATGCTCATCTTTTTAAATTTATTTCATCCCTTCATGCGAGGTGCATTCAGTGAGAGGAGACGTTATCGTCGGCTACGAAGGTGTCTGTAACGACTTCATCAATCTTAAGAGAATGTACCGGCTCAGTCTTTGAAAGATGCTCATAGGGATATGATGTGTGTGTGCGCGCATTTATAGGAATGGATATATGTACATACATATGAGCATCTACATCTGCACTGTGTAAAAAAAATGCCATCAACGGTAATTCTCAAGCAGTGTGACTTTTTTTCTTTTCAAAAAAGTGAGGCTAAGTCAATACGTGGCAAAACAGAGCGTGATTTTTTTCTTTTCAAGAAAATAAGGCTCAGTCAATACGTGGCAAACAGATAAATATGAAGATGTGTCAAGCAGCAAGAGATCCACAACCCAACACTTGAAATGCATAGGAGGGCTGCTTGATTAGCAGCTTTAGCTTAGACGATCTAGAGGTAGATCAACTCTGTAATCTCTATACACATCAATACAATCAAGCAGGACGTGAGGGTTTACCTCCTCACGAGGGCCCGAACTGGATAAATATTGTCCCCTTTGTTCCCTGTTACCCATCGATCTAAGGCTCACAGCTCGAGACCCACTACACGAGATCTGTCGGTTTTGACACTGACACCAGTCCATGAGAGTTCAAGTTCTAGACTTGACAATGATGCTCATCTTTTTAAATTTATTTCATCCCTTTATGCGAGGTGCATTCAGTGAGAAGAGACGTTATCGTCGGCTACGAAGGTGTGTGTAACGACTTCATCAATCTTAAGAGAATGTACCGGCTCAGTCTTTGAAAGATGCTCATAGGGATATGATGTGCGTATGTGCATTTATAGGAATGGATATATGTACATACATATGAGCATCTGCGTCTGTGTAAAAAAATGCCATCAACGGTAATTCTCAAGCAGTGTGACTTTTTTCTTTTAAAAAAAATGAGGCTAAATCAATACGTGGCAAACAAAGCGTGATTTTTTCTTTTCAAGAAAATAAAGCCCAGTCAATACGTGGCAAACAGATAAATGTGAAGACGATGTCAAGCAGCAAGAGAGCCATCGCCCAGCACTTGAAACGCACAGGAGGGCTGCTTGCTTAGCAGCTTTAATATTGTAGTATTTTTGTTACTGTGATCAGTATATAGGGCTTGCCTACAGTTGTTGTTCGTGGGCCGCGGCCCAGAAAACAATTGTTGCATTTTTTTCTTAGACGGGCAGGTTTTCATACGTACGTTATACTTTAGTCTGTTCTGTAGGTATATGTTTTGTCATCTGTTCCGTACATGCATGTAATGTCGTCTGTTTTGTACATACGTGTGATGTCTTTTGCTGTATAAAATATGTCAGCGTGTCCATATTTTTTTCCTTTGTAATATTCTTTTAATTTTTCTTTTCTTTTTCCAATTTCTGTTATGTTCTTTTTTCCTTTTACTTTCGTTTTGCTTCATTTTTTTTCTTATTTTATTTTTCAGTTATATTTCATTTAGTTTCTTCCTGTTTTTATTTTATTTTGTTCATCACATATAAGGAAAATGTTAGTAGCATTTTTCCAAAAGAGGCCCACAGCGTATTAAAAACATTTTCAGCATTATATTAAAAATGCTCATCGTGTCCTATAAAATGGTTGATTGTACATTATTAAAATATGTGCCACTTTTACAGATTTTTTCATCATGCCTTACAATGTTCAACGTATATGTAAAAAAAGTTCATCCAGTATCTAAAAATACTCATCGTTTCTTTGAAAATGTTAATACTGTAATTTTTAAATTTCCATTGTGTATTTGTAAAACATATTATTGAAAACATTTCCAGCAAATTTTTAAATACATGCATATTTTTTCAAAGTTTAAAATACACAATGATTAACAATTTTTAAATACATGCATATTTTTTCAAAGTTTAAAATACACAATATATGGGAAAAATATTTTAAACACTTAATTATTTATTTTGGTACGCTCATTAACAATTTTCTGAATTCCATGAACAAATTTATATACATGATGATTTTTCTAAATACAGGTTGAACTTTCTGAAATTCTCGATGATCATTTTTTAATATGTAATATACATTTTTTCTAACACATGAAAAACTTTTGGGACAAACATGGTAGTATAAAAATGTATTTCTAAATTTATATATGAAGAATATTTCTAATGTAAATAAAAACAAATTAACTTGAACACGAGGGACTTTTTTGACTGATGCGAGAAAAATGAAAACTGTAAACTTAGCCATGTGAGGGATGAGTTTATGGGCCAGCCCATGTGATAATGTTGCAGGCGACGCAATTGATGTGTTTGCTAGAAGTGAGGTATAGCATCTATCCAAAATAAGATCCTGCGAAATCTCTGGCTCACCACTCAGCCATAGCCCATCGACCAAATTTAGAACCTCTAGCCTAATTAGGGAACTCCATCCTCTTGTGCATGTGGCATTTCTATGTATCGCTTCATATGAGACAGACGTCCGCGGGCGGTGATATGTATCGCTCTTTGTGAGCGATACAACCGCATTGCCCACGTTGCTCCTTGGTGGGTCAACTGAGAACCCTCTAACATGCTATCATTGTGGACTCATTTCCTTTTATTCCTCTTGATATTTAATGCTTTTTATATGGGACTCACTTTTTAGTGTTGCGACGTGGGGAAAAATGTCAATCGGTCTTTTCAGCTTCTGGAAAGTTAATGCAAATAAAAGATTATTCATGGATTAGAAATTTTCTATGGTTTAATAAAGTATTTTTCAACCTGACAAAAGTAATGCATTTGAAAAAATATTTGAGAATATGAAAAAAAACATGAATTTAAATTCGTGAATTGTCTTTTTAAAAAATTTAAAGCTTTTGGTGAATGTGCAAAAAACATTACTTGATATTAAAAAAATGCTAATATTATATTTGAAAAGTTCACCATATATTAGCAAAAATTGAACGTATATTGAAAAAATTCTCAGTATATTATAAAATTATAATCATATATTAAAAAAATTAACTATATAATTGAAATTTTGAGTGCATTTATATCTCCGAAAATTTGCATCATAACTGAATTTATTTGACTATATATTGAAAAATACTAATCGTATATTAATTAACTGTTCACCATGTCTATTTAATAAGAAAAGTAAAAACACCAAAAGAAAGGGAAAATACTAAACCGAAAAAGGAAGAAAAGGAAATACAAAATAGGAAAACTTTGCAAGCAAAACTATAGAAAAAACTGGAGAAAAGCTTCAACAACTGATGGAAGTTTCCCAAAACCAGAATACCTATTGGACTGGCCGTTTAGACGTTCGCCAGAAGCAACAGATATTAATTGTGGACGTCCACCTCGCCTGCAACTGTCCAGATTGGGTCGGCCCACTAAGCTACGGTAGTTTTGGTTTTTCACGTTTCTAGCGCTGTTAGTGGTTCCCCAGCCGAAGTAAATTTCGAATGTGAACATGTAAGTAGCACAGTTATGTCACACACCTAGACAGAAGTTTTCCAAAATTGCTTCATGTGTTTAAGTTTTATTTATAATAGTGTATTAATAAATATACACCGCATATTTAGAAAATGTTCATGGCTGTGTGCATCACTTTATGCAGGGGTTGGGAGTAATACTCCTTTTTGATTTTGTATTTAGAAAATTTTCAATGTCATAGCGTGATTAAATTGTTCATATAATTTTAAACAATGTTATTAAAAGTTAATAAATGTTGACATGTTTTAATAAAAAGTTCAAGGCATTTATGAAAAATGTTCAATGTGTGCTTAAAACATGTTCATCATGCATCTCTATGAAAAGTGCATTTTTAAATATGCGGTTAACATTTTTTTAAGAAAGAATGGACTACTGGCATTGGTATTACCCTGCAGGTAGATAAAGAAAGAGAAAAAAAGTAAAACAATATAAAACAATACTAAGGAAAAATGAACAAAGAAAAAAACTTGCACACAACTTTGCCCTAGAATTGGACTTTGTGTAATATGCAAGAATTGCACATATAATTGTGCAATTTCAGAATCTAGTATAATTTACACACAAGTTGTTTTAGACCATGTGTGCATACTTACACACAGTAATAATAATACAAATAATAAATGACATTCTATAAGAAATAATGAATTATTTGCCTTTGTATCATCATTAAAAATAAAATAAAATAACAAAAACTTCCACATAATTAACACAAAATGTAGTTTTTATAATATGTAAGAATAAACATATAATAGTGGCATTTGCACACTCTAGTATAAGTTGTACACATATTTGTATAGTACTTGCTCCTACATGTACACACACTCTACATCCAAAGATACACATAAAGAAAAAAAAATACTAAGATGACAAATAAATGAAGCAGACATAAAGCACAAGGGAAAAAACATATGCGCACAAAAATTGACATGCATTCCGTCCATGCATGTGCATGCAAATCGTCGTGAGCTGGAGACATGCATGCATGAAGAGGTTACGTCATGCACTCAGCAAGAAAAGACATGAAATCAACGGAACAAAAAAACGGGTCAGTCAAATCCTTGGTGAGCATCCACACTTGTACCACAAAGCACCTTGAATCAAGGGCTACAAATTTGACTGACCGGAAAGGAAAATTCCATCGCCGGAGATATAGGTAGAGCGAAGAAAGCGTGACAAATAATCTTTCTTTAGACAATTGTGACAAATAATCTTTCTTAGGCAAGTGTGTCAAATAATCTAATCCCTGACAACTATACCCTTCAGATTTTGTTTGAAAAAGAAAATCTCCACATACCACCTATTTTTTTAGGGAATCTCCACATACCATGTTTCCGCCTCCAACGCTCCTGCGACGCGTTGCCCCGGTGCCCGCAGCCACCTCTGCCCCCGCTGCCGTCGGCGTTGCAGGGAGCAGCAGGGGTTGCCCGCAAGGTGAGCTTCGACTTCAATGCAACCCTGCTGGACTCAACTCCTCCCCTGGCCATTCAAGGCGCTCACCGGCCTTGCATCAAGAAGGCAACTGCTAGGCCATTCAATTTGGTGCAGCCGAGTCCGGCATCGAGCCCAGCGCCGCCCACTCCCTCCGCTCCCGCTGACCCAAGCGACGGTGTGGGGTGGACTACTGTCCGCGCGCCGTACTGGTGGCGGGCCAACAACCGGAGACCCCTGCATTCAAGACGGAGGACAGGTTGCTCTTATTCCCCTCCTGCCTTTGCTAAGTTCGTGAAGCCGAAGAAGCGCATTTGCCATCGCTGTTTGGACAAAGGACACTGCATAGCCTCCTGCCGAAATCCTCTTAAGTGCTGGCGATGCAAGCAGTGTGGGCATCGTGTGCGCTACTGCACCACCTCCCCATCGCCTCTGGCCCCTCGCGCTCCCCGCCCTCTCGCCTGCAGTCGCTGGAGCTGCGACTGGTCGCCCCCCGCCTCCCCTACCGAGGTCCTGTGCGGCAGCCATGGTGCGCATCGGGGATCCGTCCCTCCGCCTTGTGGAGAGGCACGTCATGGTCACTACAACCCAAGACATGGACGTGCAAGCTGCAAGCCTAGCCACGCTCGCTGTGGTCGTCTGGCTGGGTGGCACCCGCCCGCGTGTCACCGCGGACGAGATGCGGTCGGCCATCGCCGCGCACTTCTACCTCGACCACAACTGCTTCAAGGTCAAGCCGCACCTGCCGAAAGATTTCCTGGTCACCTTCGACTTCCTGCACCACCGCGACCTTATGGCTACGTCCCCTGGCAGGTTCGAGTAGAATGGCCTCGACGTCCATGTCGCCAAGTGGCGTCTCTGTGCTCATGCAGAGGTTGTCAACGCCTTCCACCATGTGCGTCTCTGCATCGAGAATGTGGCGCTGAACGCCTGGAATGACAAGATTGCTATTCTCGGCCACGAGACGATGCTTCACTACTTCGAGCCAGCCACGATCATGAGGGAGGATGCCACCTCGCTCAACCTTTGAGCCTGGTCAGCGAACCCGTCGAGCAACCCCAAGGTCGTGCAGCTCACGGTGGGGGACAACCAGCCCATGGGTGTGCTCGCAGGTCCCTCTGGGATCACTGGACGGCGTGGACTACGTTGACGTGTCCTTATCCACCTCAACCTCCATGAGGACTTCACCCCTGACGCCAACGGCACTGTGCCGCGCCGCCCCCACTACTCCAACCACTTCGACTGGTCCTTCCGCTCGGTGGACGACGAGCCATGGCCTCGAGCACGCGACGACTCGGCTGAGCATCGTCGCAAAGACAGAGATAGGCGAGAGGACAAGTACGACGACGACAATCGTCGTGGTAGGCAGGGTGACAGGCAGCCTTCCTGGCATGACCACCTCTTCCGTAGCCGCTCCAGGGCCCCGCGAAGGAGCAACGACGAAGATCGCCGTGAATACAGGAGGGACGATCGCCACGACTCTGGGTGTGACGAGGGCCGACAGCGCAGGGCCTCGACCCCGGAGCCGTTTGTCAACGGCTCTGCTCCTGCTGCGATGCGGCGCCCCCTCGTAGCGCAGCCGATCGGCGGACCGTCCTGTGGTTTGCGACATGGACCAACGTGGGTGCTCCCCGCCGCCTTCGCCGCGGACGACCTCCTGCGACATCATCGAGCTCTGGCCCTCATCTGCAAGCCCAGTATGGCTGCGCTGGGCGATGTCCTGCTTCGGAACGCAGGTCCAACCATCCCTGACTCTTGAAGAGGTGGCTGCGATGCCCACTAACGCTGCTGCTGGCCTGAGCCCTGCTCCTGGTTCGGTTGAACCTCGCACGCCGGTCTTCGTGCCACGCCCTTTGATGTCCCCAGTGGCCAGTCTCGTCAGGGATGATGGGGTGCCTGTCTCGCTGACTGCGGATGCCACCCCATTGTTCCTGCCGGTGGTGTCGCCCCTGCTTGAGGCTCCGGCCTCACCGCCGCCTCGGCGGGCCACTTCCCAAAGGAAAACGCTCGCGGGCGTCACCGGGTTTGACCTCAGCAGGCGTAGCCCCCGGCTATGTGCTAAGCAGCTGGCTATGCCCATCGCACAACTGGCTGAGCAGTTGCTCTGCTAGAGGATGGGAATCGTGAGCGAAGGAGAGAAGGTCACCCAGGAGGCGCTGAACCGCTACATTGACATGTTCAACGGGTAGCTGCCAAATTCTGCTGTCGCCGCCCTACGGGCCCTCTTCAGGATGGATTGCGACCTGGTGACTGCGGTTGAAGAGGCGCTGTTGCAGCATGGTGGTGATGCAGGCCTGGAGATGCCTACCCCGGTGGCGGATGATGCTGTGGATGCCACATGATCAAAGACGCATCCCTGAAGAAGTTAGTTAGTTTCCAATGTTAGTAGATTGTAATAGTCCTGGGTTACGCCTGTTTGTGGCTGAGCAACTCAGCTGCTTTTTGTTGCCTTGGCGAGGCATGTCAAACCTTATTCAGCTTGTGGCTGCTATCAATATGAAGTTGTCCATTGTCAACAATGAATAGTCACAACCTTAGTATACTGAACTGGAATGTTAGAGGATTAAATTGCCCGAATCGCAAAGCTGTCGTCAATGAAACTGTCGTTGCCTCGACCTGTCACTTGGCATGCTTCCAAGAAACAAAGGTAGAGGTGGTTCACTCATTCACCACTGTCTTTCTGGGCGGCCACAAACTCAAAGGTTTTGCGCAAAGACCCGCCTTTGGCACTAGGGGCGGCATCCTCCTTCTTTGGGATGATGATCAGCTAAAGATTGCAAATGTGCACTTTGGAACATACACCCTCTCGGCTGTGATGACCATCCTCTCCTCCAACACACCCTTCAACTTCACAACGGTCTATGGACCGACAAGAAATAACCTTAAGGAGGAATTCTACAACGAGCTTAAAGCAGAGAAGACGCCTGTAGGACCGAAAGTATGTCTAGAGGGGGGGTGATTAGACTACTTGACCAAATAAAAGTTTTGCCTATACCAATTTTTAGGGTTGACAATTTTTAGCATTTCATGGCAAGTCAAGTACACCCTACATATGCAAGTCTAAGAGTATATAGCAACGGAAAGTAACAACAAGCATGTATAGAAGGGATAGGGTAGGAAGATCAAATGCAGTTGTAGACACGATGATTTTTCCCGTGGTTCCGATAGGTGGCGCTATCGTACATCCACGTTTATGGAGTCTTCAACCCACGAAGGGTAACAGTCGCGAGAGTCCACGGAGGGCTCCACCCAAAAGGGTCCACGAAGTAGCAACCTTGACTATTCCATAACGGCTTCCGTCCACGAAGGACTAGCCTCACTATGGGTAGATCCTCATGAAGTAGGCGATCTCCATGCCCTTACAAACTTCTTGTTTCACTCCACAAAACGAAGTAGGAGGCTCCCAAGCGACACCTAACCAATCTAGGAGGCACCACCCTCCAAAAGGTAATAGGCTCGGTAACGACGATGAACTCCTTGCTCTTGTGCTTCAAGATGATAGACTCCTCAGCACTCAATCACTCTCTCACAGATTTGGCATGGTGGAAGAGATGGGATTGGTGGAAAGCTACTTGGGGAGGCTAGAGATCAAGATCCATATGATTGGAGTGGAAGATCTTGATGTCAACACAAGGGTAGGTGGTTCTCTCTCAGAAAATCTGATAGGATAGGTATGGAATAGTTCTGAATGCTTCTCTCTCGAGTAGGTGGTGGTGAAGGGGTATATATAGGCATCCCCAAAAATCCAACCGTTACACACAAAATGACCAACTCGGTGACACCGATGTGTTAATCTCGGTGGTACCGAAGTGACCAAAAGGTGGCAACTTTTGAATCTCGGTGAGACCGATATAGGAAACTCGTTGCACCGATAAGGTGACCAACGATCAGATTTACAATCTCGGTGATGCCGATCCAACATTCTCGGTGGTACCGATAATGTGAATTTGCATAACAGAAAGTTGGCAACCTAAATTCGGTGGCACCGGTATGGAATCGGTTGCACCGAAGTGGCTAGGGTTTGGCTGAGTCTGTCTAGGTTCTGGAACCGGTGGCAGCGGTATGGGTAAGTTGGTTGCACCGATTTTGAGTGTTAGGTATAGAACAGACTTTGGTGGGAGAGTTTGTGGATGTTTTTGGCGACTATCACTTGTGCATGTTTGAGCATATTGTTCACCAACAAAACCTTACCCCCTTTTAATAGTATTGGCTTTCCTATGGACTCAAAGTGATTTCTCACAAATATAAAATGTAGAGTCCTGTTGCGTGAAGCTTGGCCAATCTATTTCCTTGCATCTTGGGGTATGTCCACAATCTCATTTTGCCAATCCTACCACTGAACATTTCCTGAAATATACTTGGTGGAAACATTAGTTCAATGACTTATATGTTGTTATTAATTACCAAAACCACCAAGGGAGCAAATGTGCTTTCAATCTCCCTCTTTTTGGTAATTGATGACAACATATAGATCAAAGCTTCGACATATGATAAGATCAATGAATATAATCGTCGCTTTGAGAGGTATGTGATAAGCAAGAGCTCCCCCTAAATTTGTGCATTATTTTGAATTTGCGTTTGAATGCAAATGCACAATCAATTAGGTATGTGGGGCACTTCTTCCATGTCACATACAACTGGGTGGTGTGCGAGAATAATTAGAATGAATAACAATGCACAACACAATCAAGCAAAGGTGAATGATCATCTCATAAGCATTAAGATGATAGGAAATAGTAGTATCACACATAACAACGTATGATCACACATAAACACAAAAGTATCTCACGTCAAACCACAAGAACCGAATGTTTTTGAAAAGCAACAAACACCAAAACGCTCTCTCGCTCAAAGCCTAAAGATCTATATACACTTCCCCCCTTTGGCAACAAGTTACCAAGTAGTTCAAAGGCATACATCTAAACGTTCTTGGGCGGATCTCCTCTGGTTATTGATGAAGGAGTCGAGAGAACAACGTCGGCGAAGATCTCAGCAGATGTCGTGGATGGAGTTGGAGTGGCAGCTGGAGGAACTGGAACAGATGGAGTAGGAGTTGAGGTGATAACAGCAGGAGCTGATGAAGAGGGCCTCAAGTCTGAAGCTGGCACAATGGCTGATCTGGCCTGGGTAGGAAACTGTGTGCCTGTCGTGAGAGGTGATTCATCCTCCTCCTCCTCCTCATCATCATCATATGAATAAGTGGTGTGAGGAAGTGGCACTGAGTCAACTTCCTTCTGGAGCTCTGTGACTGTCTTAGTCAGCTTGTCCACCTTATCATTAAGGGTCTTGATCCTAGTTTCAAAGATCCTGACAAGACTGTTCTGGTTGTTCAGAGTCCCCTTAATGTCCTTCTGCATACCCTAAACTGATGATATCAATAGATCCATTTGCTCATTGCAGGACCTAGGGACTTGAGCACTAGTGGCTCTAACTGCCTCTGCTTCTGCGTGAGCTGTAGCTGAAGTGGGATGATCATCATCCATCACCACAACATTTTCCTCAAGATCTGGCTGTAGGGGTAAATGTGGATGATCTAGAGCAAAAATGTGCTTCTCCAACTTTGAATTGATAATCATCTGGATGTAGGGTGCATAACAACAAGAGCGCTTCTGGTCAGCAGCAACCCTCTTGATTGTCTCAACAATCAAATCCATGACTCTGATCCTGGTGTGTCTGTCAAGGTGGATCAACATATTGATGGAGTGGCCTCGGATCATCTTGTCATCTCCTGACTTGGGCATCAAAGTATGCCTCAGAATGGTGTTCATTGTGCGGAGGCCAGCCTGAAGAAAGTAGATAGATCCTAGCCTGTGAGACTTCACATTGGCAGCAGACATCTCCTTGTACATATTTGCCATATCATTGTGGCTCTCCTTGAATTCTGAGTATACATCCAAGTCACCATCCTGTGCTTCTGTAACTCCTAAGATAGTAGCCCATTCTTCAACAGTTGATTCATACCTTGCACCTTCAGTCATCCATACAATTCTACCATCTCCATAGAAATGTGCAGTGGAGTAGAATTGCATGATCATCTCATCGTTCCAAGCAGTGAATTCTCTGCCAATAAACTCATCCAAACCTATGCAGTGGAAATTGTCTTGGACACTTGGAAAGTAGTCCTCATTCTCCTTAATGAATCTCCAATCAACGTATCGCATATCACTCATAGCTAGACTCTTGTCAAAAAGCACAGTCTCATAGAAATCCTGTTGCTCTTTGGTATAAAATATGTAGTCCACAACTGTCTTCTTCCTCTAGGCATATGGATCTATAGCTCTCCAAGCTCTCAATCCCGAATCCTTCCTCTTCTTCATATCTTCAGCTAGTGGGTAGCTGGCATTGTGTACTGGAAGATGTGGTCTGAGCTTCATCAAAGTTGTCAAGTCATCAGCTCTGGAAGCAGTCCCTTTGTTCTTGGATGTGCTAGTCTTTGGCATAGCATCAGCCATAAGCTTCTTTGCCTTCTTCTTGGGAGGAGCCTTTGTAGCTGGCTCATCCTCCTCTTCCTCAGCAGTAGCACCAGTTGCTTCCTCTGGATCTTCATACATGGAAGTAGGCCTGCCAGTCACATGAATAATCCTCTTCCTGGACTTTTTCTCCCCTGCCTTCTTAGGCATAGCTTTCTTGGGGACCTAAACTGAAATAGTTACTCTGGCAGTCTCATGAGCCTTCAAGGTTGAAGCAGGTGCATAGATGTTGCTGACAACTCTCCTGGAAGAAGTGGCTTCAGTAGCAGACTTCTTAGCAGCTTTCTCTTGCTTCTTAGCAAGAATCTCCTCAGGGATAAAGTCTGAATCCTCTTCATCTGAGTTCAGCTTCTTTCTGGTCCTTGTAGCAGCCTTGGGCAACCCATGGGAGCTGGGGGTGTCTATATCTGAAAATGAGCTGGACTCTGCGCTTGTGCCTGAACTCATGTCAGCACCCTGCTCTAGCATGTTCTGACTGTCCTCTGCATCTGACATACTGACCCTATGAGTGGAATATAGATGAGCAGAAGTAGATGAGTCATCACAAAATTATCAGCTGGTTTTTGAAATTTTGAACAAGAGATTTTCAAAGTTTTGCATTCTGTCAGAAACAAATCGGTAAGGCCGAAGCAAAGTTTTTGGTGACACCAAGACTGACTGTCTCTTTTAACAAAAACTTGGCATCCTTTTCGGTGAGACCGAAAAGGAGTGCTCGGTTTCACCGAGACAGTTCTCAGCTACATAGAAACGAAAATGGGTGGTACCGATTTTCTTGATTCGGTTCTACCGAGTTGCGTCGGGAGAAAGGCAAAACCTAGAAAATCAATGGTTCACTGGCCTATGGGATTTCTTGATGGATAGGAATACATGCAATGAGTGGCATAAGAAGAAAAGTAGATCCAATGCGCAAGAATCAGAGGGGAGCGCAAAGGAGGTCGAATCCATACCCTAACTTGGTGCAGATCCGCTACGGCGGCGACGATGGAGCATATTTCGTCGACGGCGGCGATTCCCAGTGGCGGAGGAGCGCAGGAAAACAAGGGCGATGACCAGGGGTCTTGAGGCGGTAGCTTAGGGTTCTGAGGCGCGACGTTTGAAGATAGAATTTCAAAGCGTCGTTGTCCACAACATATATACCCTCTACTGTCGGTGATATCGATTTTATGTTTTCGGTGTCACCGAGTTCCACAACTGTCAGCTGACAGGGAAACTCGGTGTAACCGAGAATATGAAATCGGTAGTACCGAGATTGAAAACCAGATCAACCCTAGGCATTCGGTGAGACCGAGATTGTGGGGTTGGTTCCACCGAGATGCACTTGGGAGGTTTTAATGGTCAGTCCTTGTCGATACGGAACTCCGAGTGCTCCACACACAGAGGGATCGAAAAGCACTTGTTCAAATTTTGTGATGCAGCATGAATGGAATATGAGGTGCGAAAGCATAGATGGATAAAGAGTGGTCCTAGTCATTCTTGTCCATCCAATTGGCAAAAGAGAAAATCAATAACCAAATAGAAACAATTGGATGTCCTCGGATGAGAAAATAAATGCAGACCAACATGGTCACACAATAAGATGTCAAAAGAAATCATGACAAACATGCACAAACACTAGCATCTAACAAGCACTTGGGCGATGACGAAGTCATCTATATATGAGTATTTGACTTAGGAGCCAAGTAAGAGTACTTGATCATAGGTCATACTCATCGTTTAAGCACAAGTAGGGTTACCACTTTTACATAAAGTATTTAATGTTGTCACATACTAAGAGATGCTTTGACTCAAGTCTTAGAGTAAATCTCCCCCTTGATGTTACATCCCCCCATAAGAGGGATAAACTAACCTTGGGTTTTGTCGATGAAGACTTCATGTTGGTGAGGTAGTTGTGGATGCTCAATGTTGATGAAGATCACCAAGAGTTGGGAGCATCCTTGTTGTTTCCTTACTCCTCTCACCTACATGGGTTAGTCCCAACACACAAGATACAAATACAAGGATATCTATGGACATGGAGTGCAAAGCATATGTTATGATGTCCATTGATTAGTTGATTACCTTGTCCCTTGCTTACCTTTGAGGGAATGTGTGACTCCTTGAACTATTGCATTGAGTTGATGTTGAGTGCAAAAAGTCCTTGCCAATAATGAATGTGAGTGGATTTCATTGGCGGAGTCACCCCTCAAGAACTTACTAGTTCTTCTTCTTGGGGACCCACATCAAGTTGATGGGGATCCTTGGTGTTGAAATAGCCTTGGGAACCCACTCCACCAAAGCTAGGGGTTCATCTTCATATGAGTCAATGTCCTCTTGAAGCTTGTTCTTGCCCTTGAGCTTGTGGTCTTGTGGTGGAAGGTCATCTTGAGTGTTTGTCCCCTTGGGAAGAGTATTTTCATACTTCTCCTTTTGAGGAACAAACTTGGGCTTGGGATATTGACCTTCTTCCCACTCAACTCTATTTGCGTTGAAGTATCCAACACCACGATTCTTCTGGTATCCTTCGTGCTTGCGTACAATTTCCTCAAATTGCTTACATCCGGCAAGACTCTTGTAGATACCTTTTTCTATAATTCCTTTCAATAAAGTAGTTTCTTGCTCAAGTGTAACTTGGCTAAGAGAATCATCATTAGTGGAATCAATAGAACTACTAGAAGCAACATCATTGGGTTTAGCATTTTTATTGTTGCTACTAGATGAAGAACCTTTCTTGCCTTTGTTACTAGATTTCTTAGTTTTAACTTGAGGCATGAAAGTAGACAAGAGTAGTCGTTTGGCTAGATAAGATGAAGTCTTCTTTCGGTGATCGTCATTGATAGCTTTGAGAAACTCATGCTCTTGCTCCAAGTTGAGCTTCTTGAAGCGTAGCTTCTCATGAGTTCTCACAAGCTCTCTATGATCTTCGAGAGTAGATTCATGAGCTAACTTAAGAGTGTTTAGTTCTTAAGTTATTTGTTCTATTTTCATATTATCATCATCAAATGACTCATCTTGACTAGGATGAGAATTATCAAGTTTATTTTGATCAACATCACTAGTTTTATCACACAACAAGTCATCATCACAAAGCAAATCATCTTCATCACTATCAAAATCAAGATACTCGGGGTGTGATACCTTGGGGCCTTTAGCCATGAAGCAACTTCCACTCCCTTCGTTTGGTGAATCAAATAGATCATAGGAGTTGGTAGTCACTAGAGCAATTCCGGCAACCCCATCATCTTGACTATAGTCGGAGTCAGAGTGATAGCTTCTCTCAGAGTTGTTGTTGGAGTCAGAGCCGGAAACCCATTCACCAACATGAGCTTGATGTTTTCTTCTTGTGTAGCTCTTGGTGTACTTGTCCTTCTTCTCCGAATCTCTACTTCTCCTTGAGTGTCTTTGTTCATAACGATCATCTCTACTGCTTCTGTCTCTTTGTGGTGATTCATTTCTTGAGATTCGTCTTCGAGGTGACTCTTCTCTTCTTTTGTAGGGAGCCGTGCACTCATTTGAGTAGTGTCCGGGCTTCCCACAATTGTAGCAATTGTGGTCACAACTTGACGAACGCTTCTCTTCATATCTTGAGTTGGAGTTTCTTTGTTTGCCTCTATTCTTGTCGAACTTGTTGAATATCTTGACCATGATGCTTATATCTTCATTGGTGACAAGGTTGTTGCTTGAAGTTGCGGGAGCATCACTTGTGGCTTTGTAAGCACTGCTAGACTTGTGATGAAGTTCTTCCTTATCTTTGAGTGTCATCTCATGAGCAACAATCCTTCCAATGACTTTCGTAGGCTTGAGATCTTTGTAGTTTGGCATCATTTGGATCAATGTGCACACGGTGTCGTATCTCTCATCCAAAGCTCTAAGTATCTTCTTGATGATGAATTTGTCGGTCATTTCTTTGCTTCCTAAGCCGGCAATCTCATTTGTGATGAGAGCTAGCCTAGAGTACATCTCTGCGACTCCTTCACCATCCTTAAACTTGAACTTGTCAAGCTGACCTTGAAGAACATCTAACTTGGATTCTCTCACGGACTCGGTTCCTTCGTGCATATCAACCAAAGTATCCCAAATCTCTTTTGCATTCTCAAGACGGCTGATTTTGTTGAATTCTTCGGGACATAAGCAGTTGAAGAGAATGTCGCATGCTTGAGCATTGAGTTGTAACATCTTCAACTCATCCGCGGTCGCTTCACAATCCGGTTCCCGTCCATCCACAAAGAACTCACCTTGCAAGCCAACACAAACAACAGCCCAAACGGCGGGGTTATGACCAAGAATATGCATTTTCATTTTGTGCTTCCAACTAGCAAAATTAGTATCATCAAAGTACGGACCTCTACGGTGATAACTTCCCTCACTAGATGCCATACTCTCCTAGGTTGTGAGACCTAAGCAATGGAGACCAAAGCTCCGATACCACTTGTAGGACCGAAAGTATGTCTAGAGGGGGGGGTGATTAGACTACTTGACCAATTTTTTTTACCTATATCAATTTTTAGGGTTGACAGTTTTTAGCATTTCATGGCAAGTCAAGTACACCCTACACATGCAAGTCTAAGAGTATATAGCAGCGGAAAGTAACAACAAGCATGCATAGAAGGGATAGGGTAGGAAGATCAAACGCAGTTGTAGACACGATGATGTTTCCCGTGGTTCCGATAGGTGGCGCAATCGTACATCCACGTTTATGGAGTCTTCAACCCACGAAGGGTAACGATCGCGAGAGTCCACGGAGGGCTCCACCCAAAAGGGTCCACGAAGTAGCAACCTTGAGTATTCCATAATTGCTTCCATCCACGAAGGACTAGCCTCACTATGGGTAGATCTTCACGAAGTAGGCGATATCCTTTCCCTTACAAACTTCTTGGTTCACTCCACAACACAAAGTAGGAGGCTCCCAAGCGACACCTAACCAATCTAGGAGGCACCACCCTCCAAAAGGTAATAGGCTCGGTAATGACGATGAACTCCTTGCTCTTGTGCTTCAAGATGATAGACTCCTCAGCACCCAATCACTCTCTCACAGATTTGGCATGGTGGAAGAGATGGGATTGGTGGAAAGCTACTTGGGGAGGCTAGAGATCAAGATCCATATGATTGGAGTGGAAGATCTTGACCTTAACACAAGGGTAGGTGGTTCTCTCTCAGAAAATCTGATAGGATAGGTATGGAATAGTTCTGAGTGCTTCTCTGTCGAGTAGGTGGTGGTGAAGGGGTATATATAGGCATCCCCAAAAATCCAACCATTACACACAAAATGACTAACTCGGTGACACCGATGTGTTAATCTCGGTGGTACCGAAGTGACCAAAAGGGGCAACTTTTGAATCTTGGTGAGACCGATATAGGAAACTCGGTTGCACCGATAAGGTGACCAACGGTCATATTTCCAATCTCGGTGACGCCGATCCAACATTCTCGGTGGTACCGATAATGTGAATTTGCGTAACAGAAAGTTGGCAACCTAAACTCGGTGGCACCGGTATGGAATCAGTTGCACCGAAGTGTATAGGGTTTGGCTGAGTCTTTCTAGGTTCTGGAATCGGTGGCACCGGTATGGGAAAGTTGATTGCACCGATTTTGAGTGTTAGGTATAGAATAATATTTGGTGGGAGAGTTTGTGGATGTTTTTGGCGACTATCACTTGTGCACGTTTGAGCATATTGTTCACCAACAAAACCTTACCCCCTTTTAATAGTATTGGCTTTCCTATGGACTCAAAGTGATTTCTCACAAATATAAAATGTAGAGTGCTCTTGCTTGAAGCTTATCCAATCTATTTCCTTGCATCTTGGGATATGTCCACAATCTCCTTTTGCCAATCCTATCATTGAACATTTCCTGAAATATACTTGGTGGAAACATTAGTTCAATGACTTATATGTTGTTATTAATTACCAAAACCACCAAGGGAGCAAATGTGCTTTCACCGCCCCTCGGGGTGGGTTGGCTGCTTGCGGGCGATTTTAACCAAATCTATCGTGCCACTTACAAGAACCGCTCAAACGCGAACCGCGGTCGCATTGCTCGGTTCCGAAATGCCCTCAATTTCTGCGAGCTAAAAGAAATACACTTCCAAAACAGGAAGTTTACTTGGAGCAATGAGCAAAACAACCCGACCATGTCCAAGCTGGATGGCTTCTTCTGCAACGAGGATTGGGACATCACTTTTGATAAGCATATTCTCTAGGCGCTCTCATCTTGTCTATCAGATCACCGCCCTCTAATCTTGGCGAATGATGATGGTCCCAGACGGCTGAAGACATTCCGCTTTGAGAACTTCTAGACGGGCATGCCTGGCTTTCACCAAACAGACCAGGATGCCTGGACTGTACCCTGCGTGCACTCGAAGCCGTATCAAAGGCTATTCCATAAGCTCGAACACACTAGTCATAAGCTTAGTACTTGGAGCAAGACGCTCTTCTCTCAAGCCAAGGTCCAACTACATATGGCACTAGATATCATCTTACGTCTTGACGAGGCACAAGATTTCAGAGAGCTTAGTGCAGCCGAAGCGGACCTTCGAAAGAGGCTAAAAAAAGAGTCATTGGGCTGGCTGTGTTGGAGCGCGCGAGGAAAAGGCAAAATTCGAGGATTACAAATGTCAAAGAAGGAGACGCCAACACGCGTTTCTTTCATCTCAGAATCAATGGAAGGCCTCGGAAAAACCTCATTCATAAGCTGAAGCATGGAAGTGGTTGGGTTACAAGTCATGAGCATAAAAGTAGCATTGTCCAGGCGCACTTTGCTAGCATCATCAAAAAGGGTACACCGCGTCCCAAGACCATCAACTGGGCTGCTATCCCCGCTTCGGGCCATGACCTGTCTGACCTTAGAGAAGCCATAATGGAGGATGAGGTCAAGGCTGCTATTTCTGCCCTCCCTGGGGACAAGGCTCCGGGCCCAGATGGATTCATTAGCAAGTTCTTCAAGGTCTGTTGGGACATCATCAAGGATGATTTCATGCTTGTGATCAACAAGTTCTCCTCCTTACACGCAGAAAATTTTCACTGGCTCAACTCGGCGAACATCGCCCTCATCCCCAAGAAAGACGGAGCTGAAAACATCTCAGACTTCAGGCCAATCAGCCTAATACACGCCATTGCAAAGCTCATCGCCAAAATCCTTGCGACTAGGCTAGCCCGTCACATGAACAGTCTCGTCTCCGCTGTGCAAAGCGCTTTCATCAAAACGCGAAGTATTCATGATAACTTTCTGTATGTCAGAAACTTGGCCAGGAATTTTCACCGTAAAAAAAGACCAATGCTCCTATTCAAACTGGATATCAAGAAGGCTTTTGAATCCGTCAAATGGGACTACATCATGGAGTTCCTTTCTCACCATGGCTTCCCGACTCGATTTAGAGGTTGGGTGTCAGCCCTCCTTTCCACGACCTCCTCCAGAGTCTTGCTGAATGGGATTGCTGGGGACCCGATCAAGCATGGATGCGGGCTACGACCAGGTGATCCTCTCTCGCCATTTCTCTTTGTTCTTGCTATTGATCCTTTGCACCACATCTTGGCTAAGGCCACCTCCCAAGGAATGTTGCACCCACTCGGCAGCCGATTCACGGGCATCAGGGCCTCTCTTTATGCTGATGATGCAACGGTTTTCTGTGCTCCAATCAAAGAGGATGTCAGTTTCATCGCCAACATGCTCTCCTCCTTTGGTGATTCCATCGGGCTAGTCACTAAATGCGCAAAGAGTGTGGTCACCCCCATTCAATGCGCCAACGTGGACCTTGATGACATCCTGCAACACTTCCCGGCTGAGCAGACTTCCTTCCCTTTCTGCTATCTGTGACTCCCGCTTGCGATTCGATGGCTAAAAAAGATCCATCTACAACACCTCGAAGACAAAGCGGCTGCAAAGCTGGCACCTTGGCGAGGGAAACATGTGGCTATTGCGGGCCGAATGGCGCTGGTCAAAGCAGTCCTTAAAGCGGTGGTCATTATGTGAGAGCCTGACTTAATAGGAATGATAAACTACTCATATCAACAAGGAATTCCTTCTTTTCTGGGAGCCCACTCGAAAAGAACTCCAAAGTTAAGCGTGCTTGGCTTGGAGCGATTCTAGGATGGGTGGCCGACCGAGAAGTTGGTCCCGGGTGCGCATGAGTGAGGACAAAGTGCGTAGAAAAGACTAGTGTTGGTCTGTGGGGCCAGTCTAGACCCCGCCAGGCGTAACGGGGTGTTACAATTGGTATCAGAGCCAACCCTTGTGGCTACACAAGCATGCATGGGTCAGGTGCACGGGCATGTGGCGCATGGCGTGTGTGGCCCGTCGTGGCACACAACATAGCACATGTGCCGGACTGGACATGCATACGTGTGCCAAAAGGGAACGTTCCTCATGGGCCGACAAGGACGTCGGTTCCTTTGAGTGGGGGTGTATGTGAGAGCCTGGCTTAATAGGAATGATAGACTACTCATATCAACAAGGAATTCCTTCTTTTCCGGGAGCCCACTCAAAAAGAACTCCAAAGTTAAGTGTGCTTGGCTTGGAGGGATTCTAGGATGGGTGACCGACCGAGAAGTTGGTCCCGGGTGCGCACGAGTGAGGACAAAGTGCGCAGGAAAGACTAGTGTTGGTCTGTGGGTCCAGTCTAGATCCCTCCAGGCGTAACGGGGTGTTACATCCCGAGATTCTGGAGTCGACGAGAAAAGAGCCGGATACTCAAATCGAAGACGATCTTCACGCTCCCAGGTAGCTTCATTCTCAGAATGACGCGACCACTGAACCTTCAGAAACTTGATATTCCGACGTCGGGTTACACACTTAGCTTGATCGACAATGCCAACAGGATATTCTCGATATGAAAGATCATCTTGAAGATCAAGCGTTTCATGGTCCACTTCACGGACAGGATCCTTGAAGCAATGCCCGAGTTGAGAAACGTGGAAGACATCATGAACTCGGGAAAGATGCGGGGTAGATCCAATTGGTAGGCAACCTCTCCTCGTTTACAAAAAAATTCAAAAAGGACCAATGTAACGAGGAGCCAATTTGCCCTTGATACCGAAACGATGGGTACCCTTCAGAGGAGTAACCCGAAGGTAAGCCTTTTCATCCACCTTATAAGTTACTTCCTTATGATGGCGATCATACTGACTCTTCTGACGAGACTGAGCTGTCTTGAGATTCTCGCAAATAACGCGAACTTGCTCTTCTGCTTCCTGGATTATATCTGGGCCAAAGAATTGTCTTTCCCCGGTCTCTGACCAGTTCAAAGGTGTTCATCATCTTCGTGCATAAAAAAATTCAAAAGGAGCTTTGCTCAGGCTGGATTGGTAGCTGTTGTTATACGCAAACTCGGCAAATGGAAGACACTTCTCTCAGTTCATTCCGAATGAGATGACACAAGCTCTGAGCATGTCTTCGAGAATCTGATTGACTCTTTCAACCTGTCCACTTGACTGAGGGCGAAAAGCAGTGCTAAAGGAGAGATGGGTTCCCATAGCATTCTGGAAACTTTCCCAAAATCGAGAGGTGAAAAGACTTCCACGGTCTAAATTGATTTCCAATGGAACACCATGCAAGGACACTATTCGAGAGACATACAAGTCCGCCAACTGACTAGCGGTGATACTCTCTCGGACAGGAAGGAAATGAGCCACTTTGGAAAGACGATCAATAACCACGAAGATTGCATTATTTCCTTTCTTGGTCTTGGGAAATCCGGTGATGAAATCCATTTCAACTTTATCCCATTTCCATTCAGGAATGGCTAAAGGCTAAAGGGTGCCGGCAGGTCTCTGATGCTCTGCCTTCACGCGACGACAAACATCGCAATTAGCAATGAATTGAGCGATTTCCCTCTTCATTCTGGTCCACCAGAACCTTTGGCGTAGATCCTGATACATCTTGGTGCTGCCAGGATGAATGGTGAGAGGAGATTCATGAGCCTCCTTAAGGATCAACTCTCGAAGTTGTTGCTTTTTAGGAACTACCAACCGATTCCCAAAATATACTGCACCTCTATCATCAATGGTGAAACTACCAGCAATTCCCTTTTCAACATTATCCCTGATCCGGGTAATACCCGCATCATATTGTTGGCTTGTTATAATCTGATCCTCCAGAGTAGGTTTTGCAACCAAGGTTGAAAGGGATCCGCGAGGAACAATGTGGAGGTTAAGCTTGCAAAATTCCTCATGAAGAAGGGGTTGACCTTGTTGCAGCATAAGATTGTTGCAATAGGATTTATGACTTAACGCATCCTCCATGACATTTGCCTTGCCTGGGGTGTAAGTAATTCCTAAGTCGTAATCCGTAATCAGTTCCAACCATCGTCTTTGTCTGAGATTCAGATCTGGTTGAGTGAATATATACTTCAGGCTTTGGTGGTCTGTGTAAATCTTGCAATTATTACCCAGAAGGTAATGTCGCCATACCTTGAGTGCATGGACTACTGCTGCAAGATCCAAATCATGTGTTGGATAATTTTCCTCATGTGGGTGCAACTGTCGGGATGCATAGGTGATCACCTGTCGGTCTTGCATAAGAACACATCTAAGTCCTTGTCTGGAGGTGTCATAATAGATGACGAAGTCCTTGGAGAAATCAGGTGGCACAAGCACGGGAGCAGAGGTCAAACGTCTCTTCAGTTCCTGGAAACTGTGCTCACATTATGGGGTCCACTCAAACTTCTTATCTTTCTTAAGGAGTTCCGTCAGAGGCTTGGCAACTTTGGAGAAGTTCTCAATGAAGCGGCGACAATAGCTCGCTAAACCAAGGAAACTTCTAACTTGCTTAATTGTTCCAGGTGGAGTCCAGTCGAGAATGGCCTGAACTCTTTCAGGATTCATTGCGATGCCCTTTCCGAAGATCACATGACCTAGATAGGTCACTTCAGGTAACCAAAATTCACACTTGGAGAACTTGGCATAAAGGCGGTGCTCTCAGAGTTTCTCTAGCACAACTCTGAGGTGCTCAGCATGTTCTTCTTCATTCTTCGAATAAATTAAAATATCATCGAGGTAAACCACGACGAACTTATCTAGGTATTCCATGAAGATTGAATTCATCAAACGAGAAAATGTTGCTGGAGCATTGATTAGTCCAAAGGACATGACTGTGTACTCGTACTGGCCATAACGAGTGACGAACGCCGTCTTGGGAATGTCTCCCTTCTTAATCTTGATTTGATGGTAGCCTAACCTCAAATCCATCTTGGAGAACACTGAAGATCCAGCAAGTTGACCATACAAATCATTGATCCTGGCCACATCACTCCCTTGGACCTTCCGGCCGAGGTGCTACAAAAACTTGACAAGCTCGGAAGGGCCTATCTCTGGGATGGTACGGACACAGTGACGGGAGGCAAATGCAAAATTAATTGGGAACATGTCTGTAGGCCAAAGGAGTATGGGGGCTTGGGAATTCTCAATCTCCAAAAGTTCGCCACTGCGCTAAGGATTAGATGGCTATGGTTGGAATGGGATGACCCGCCAAGAGCTTGGTGCGGCACCGAGGTCCCCTATAGCAAGAAAGACCGCGACTTATTTGCGACAACCACTAAGGTGACGATCGGCGATGGCTCCAAGGCCAAGTTTTGAGAATCTTCGTGGCTGGATGGCGCCCGCCCCAAAGACATAGCACGCCGAAAATCTTTGAGCTCTCAAGGAAGAAGTGTGGCACCGTTGCCTCTGCTCTCTCGAATGACCATTGGGTAACCCTCATTGACACATTTGCAGGCTTATCACCTGCCCATTTGGAGCAATTTGTTGATCTCTGGAGCAAGCTCTCCCATGTCACCATCTAGTCGGGCGTCCAAGACACCATCCTTTGGAAGCTTTCCAACGATGGGACCTACTCGGCCAAATCGGCCTACCTCGCACAATTTGCAGGCCTTATCCATTCCAACCTACAAAACATTGTGTGGAAGGCATGCCCCCCCCCCCAAGTGCATTTTTTTTGCATGGTTGGTCACGCAAAATAGGATCTGAACGGTTGACAGACTTCAACGTCGTGGATGGCCCAACTGCGACCACTGCCCCCTGTGCAACCAGGTGCAGGAGTTTGCGGGGCACCTCCTATTCAAGTGTCGCTTCTCCATCCGGGTCTGGAATGAGGTTCTGACGTGGCTGCATCTACATGCTGATATCGGACCTTGGACTGGCATTGGGACGGTTAGAGCATGGTGGGACGACATCGCCAACAACAGCGTGCTGTCGAGGAAGGCTATGGCCTCCCTACTCCACCTTGTGAGCTGGAAGATTTGGAAGGAGCGGAATGCCAGATTGTTCAGATCCAAGGCGGCGCCGATGGCGGTGATTGTGAGGGCGATTAAGGATGAAGCGTCCATATGGGCTTTGGCGGGTGCTAAGCATTTGTGTAATTTGATGCTGCGAGAGTAGGCTTGTGTAATAAGGCCGCTTAGCGAGCCTACAAACTGAAACTCTATCTCCTTCTTATTCAATGAAATGGCAAGTCTTTTGCCTCGTTTCAAAAAAAAAGAAGTAATCTCTACATACCACCTAAAAGTCCATTCACACTATCATCCGTGGCCCAGCCCATTTTATCCCTTCCACTTTTAATCACTTTACTGAGAATATTGGTTATCTTTCTGCCTGGGGTAGCTGCATACGACGGCGCACCTAACATTCCCAAGGTTGGAAGGCCGGCTATGCAAAGTAGCTTAGGTGGTTAGGATCGAGTCAGCATGTTAATCCCCTGGACACATTTTTTTCTTCAACGTAACCCATACCTTAAAGTAAAATATAGTAAGTACAAACGACGCCCTGAAAAAACGAGAGCTCTAACCAAGTTCCACGTCCGGTCCGTCCCATACATAATGCCCATACGGCACCACTGGATCGCACTCGGGGAATTGGCAGATTCTATAGCATGCATGGTACAGTACCGACCGCCACGAGCGGCGCGCACACAACGCCCACACGCACCACGATGTTCTGTTTGCATGGCACCCCACCCCAAGCCCACAATCAGTCTAGGTATCTACCCTCGAGACGACCACAAGGATGAGCGTGCGTGCGTGCATGTGCGCGCCTAACAAATCATGCGGAGACAGGGCAATCAAGCACGGCGCCGAGCAGTGTCGTCTAGCGTCACCAAATCGATCCCCAACCCCGCTCCGACATGGACACGGCAACCACCAGTCCACCACCACCACCGTCGACTCCATTGATCCGCCCATGCACGCAAACCACCCCGCCTTTTCCCCGAAGGAGAGGACGGCATGTGCGGACGAGCCCACGTCAGGAGCGTGTGGAAAGGCATGGTGCACGGGTGGTGACCGTGTGCGTCGGTTTGGGATCCTGCGCCCACCAGTCGGCTCGGCTCATGGTCCCGTCGTCCCTCGCCTGAAGGCCATATATACACAGTCACGCTCCCACCACCCTCGTGTCCTCGATCGCGCTCCTTCCACTGCCCACACAGGCCCTACAATCACAGAGCAGGTGAAGGAACCAGAGGGTGAGCCCAGCTGCAGCCGTGGGGGAGAGGTCAATCAGCGAGCCCTGTACGTAGCAAGCAGCTGAGGGGCATGGCGGACTGGGCGCCGGTGTTCATCGGCCTGGTGCTCTTCATCCTCCTCTCGCCGGGGCTGCTGCTCCAGATCCCCGGCAAGGGCAGGATGGTGGAGTTCGGTAACTTCCAGACAAGCGGCATCTCCATACTCGTCCACGCCGTCATCTACTTCGCCCTCATCGCCATCCTCATCCTCGCCGTCAACGTCCACGTCTTCATCGGCTGACCGGGAGACGCCGCGCGCTAGCTGCTTCCTGATCGATCAACAGTTAGGTATCGTGGGGCATCGAGAGGAATACACCGTTACCGTCGCGTTCATCTTCAGGCTTCCTGATGGTTTAGCTTCTAGGAGACTAGGAGGGCGGGGAGGCACAGTATCATGTTCATTGGGCAACTTAGTTGATGATTTGATCTTTTATCAGGAATGTGTAGCTTCAACTTCTATGTACACTGCTTCTTCTGACGGTTGACGGTGCATGATCTAAGGCTGTGTGCATCAATGGATGCTAGCCGAGAACCAGTTGCAAGCTGAACTATGTTTAGGAATCTCATCTTTGGAGAGAAAGCATATGTGACTGTGAGCATTCCATATGAACTCTAATCATTGATCAATGCTCGGACCAACTGTCTGTCCCATTTTTACACTTATTAATCTCCCAAACCGAGGCCACCTAACCATCTTGTTGGTACTTGCAACTGTTCTCTTTCGTACGTTTCTTCTTTGTGTACTTATTATTTCTTTGTTCTTTTACTGGAGTTATTATTCTATGATTTGATCTCCTTGGACAAGTACTCCCTCTGTAAGGATCTAAACCTTTTATATTTTTTATAGAGGGAGTAATAACCTCAATTATGTTTTTTTGGAAGGAGGAACGGAGACCCATCAATCAATGTATGCAGTCATCTTATTAAAATAGTACGAAAATAGGTCTTAGATCCACAAGGCGCTCATGCGCTTTAACAAAAATAAAATTACAGTACCGTATTTGGCACAACTGAGAATAGACTATGATGCCTATACACCTAGTCTATTGTTAGCACGTCATCCAAACCAGTTGAAGATAACCCGTGCGACCATCTCCCACCGGTTGCACCCAATATCCATACGCTCCATGGCCTCCGCATTGCTGAGTAACGATCACGTACGGATCCAAGACGTTGCTCTCAAAATAACCTGCAGAAAATTGTTGAGCTTCTTTCCATTAAAAACCATATCATTCATGGTGTTCCAGATAACCCAAAATAAAGCACAAATCCCAAGTTTGCTATGGCAACATCTACTCCATCAAGCCACATTCCAAATAACAAGCTAATACATGTTGGTGGATTAATATTAAAAGCTATCTGAATAGTTCGCCATAATAATTTTGCAAGAGGGCAATCTAGAAAGAGGTGTCTTATGATTTCATTATGATCGCAATAGCAACAATTAGGCCTTCCCACCCATCTTCGTTTAATCAAGTTATCATTGGTCAATACCACACCCTTGTGTATGAACCACATGAAAATCTTGATTCGAAGAGGTATTTTGATTTTCCAAATATGCAAAGAAGTAGAAATGGGTCCAATATTTATTAAATCCATGTACATGGACTTTACAGAGAATATTCCATTCGTTGCTAAAGTCCAATGAATTTTATCTGGCTGGTTAGAAAGCTGAACATGCATCAATCTCCTAACCAGATGTAACCAGGAATTCCATCGTGCTCCCACTAAAGCTCTCCGGAATTGCATATTTAGGGGTACCGAATGTAAAACATTGGCCACAAGGTTTTCCTTATGTTGTGCAATGTTATACAAATTGGGATACTGAAGTGCTAACAGGGTATCTCCAAGCCATGTATCTTCCCAAAATCACATAGTGGAACCGTTTCCGACTAAGAATTTCACCCTCTGAAAGAAAGTTACCTTCATCTTCATTAACCCTTTCTAGAAAGGTGAGTCATTTGGTCTGGCTGTGACCTGGGCTAATGTTTTGGATTGTAGGTATTTATTCTTCAATATTTGCAGCCACATACCTTCGGTCTCTGTAGATAGCCTGTATAGCCATTTGCTAAGCAAGCATCTGTTTTTGACTTCTAGGTTTTCAATGCCAAGACCCCCTTGATCTTTGGGTCTGCATATAATATCCCACCGTGCCAATCTATATTTCTTCTTAGCTTCCTCACTTTGCCAGAAGAAACGTGATCGGTAAAAATCTAGCCTTTTCCACACCCCTTTTGGTATTTCAAAAAAGGACAAGAGGAACATCGGCAAGCTTGTTAAATCTGAATTAATTAACACTAGCCTCCCCCCATATGACATAAGCTTTCCTTTCCAGCAGCTTAATCTTTTTTAAAACATTTCTCTATACATTTCCATTCCTTATTCGTCAACCTTCTATGATGAATAGGAATCCCAAGGTAACAAAATGGGAGTGATCCCATTTCACATCCAAATAGTTGCCTGTAAGCATCTTGCTCCTCCTTGGCCTTCCCAAAGCAGAACAATTCGCTTTTTTTAAAATTAATTTTTAACCCCGATAGCTGTTCAAATAAGCAAAGAACTAGTTTCATATTCCTTGCCTTTACCATATCATGTTCCATGAAAATTATCGTATCATCAGCGTATTGTAGTATGGATATGTTGGAAATATGCCCTAGAGGCAATAATAAATTAGTTATTATCATATTTCCTTGTTCATGATAATCGTTTATTATCCATGCTATAATTGTATTGATCGGAGACTTAAATGCATGTGTGGATACATAGACAAAACCATGTCCCTAGTATGCCTCTAATAGACTAGCTAGTTGATCAAAAGATGGTTAAGGTTTCCTAGCCATGGACATGAGATGTCATTTGATAACGGGGTCACATCATTAGGAGAATGATGTGATGGACAAGACCCAAACTGCAAACGTAGCATATGATCGTGTCAGTTTATTGCTACTGTTTTCCGCATGTCAAGTATGTGTTCCTATGACCATGAGGTCGTGCAACTCACAGATATCGGAGGAGTGCCTTGTGTGTATCAAACGTCGCAATGTAACTGGGTGACTATAAAGGTGCTCTACAGGTATCTCCGATGGTGTCTGTTGAGTTGGCATGGATCGAGACTGGGATTTGTTACTCCGTGTGACGGAGAGGTATCTCGGGGCCCACTCGGTAATGCAACATCACAATAAGCCTTGCAAGCAATGTGACTAATTGTTAGTTGCGGGATCTTGTATTACGGAACGAGTAAAGAGACTTGCCGGTAACGAGGTTGAACTAGGTATGGAGATACCGACGATCGAATCTCGGGCAAGTAACATACCGAAGAACAAAGGGAACGTTATACGGGATTAACTGAATCCTTGACATAGAGGTTCGACCGATAAAGATCTTCGTAGAATATGTAGGAACCAATGTGGACGTCCAGGTCCCGCCATTGGTTATTGACCGTAGAGGTGTCTCGGTCATGTCTACATAGTTCTCGAACCCGCAGGGTCTGCACACTTAAGGTTCGGTGACGTTTCAGTAGTGTAGAGTTATGTATGGTGGTGACCGAAGTTTGTTCGGAGTCCCGGATGAGATCCCGGACGTCACGAGGAGCTCCGTAATGGTCTGGAGGTAAAGATTCATATATAGGAAGTCCCAGTTTGGTTTCCGGAAAAGTTTCGGGCTCATCGGTAGTGTACCGGGAGTGCCGGTAGTGTACCGGGAGTGCCGGTAGTGTACCGGTAGTGTACCGGGAGGGGTATTTCGACCCCAAGAGGTCCATGGGCTGTGGGAGAATAATAACCAGCCCTTAGTGGGCTGGGAAAACAGCCACAAAGGCCCATGGCGCAGGAGAGAAAGTCCTAAAGCAAAAAGTGGAAAATCAGCCAATAGGAGGCAATCCTACTCCAACTAGGATTGGAGGTGAAGTAGGATTGCTTCCCACCTCCTATTTCGGCCGACCCAAAGTCCTTGGATGCCTCTCCTCTCCTCTCATCCTATATATACTAGTGGATTGGGTGGTTTTTGGACAGAATTTCCGGCCACGTGCTACCCGTTACACCGGTGCATAGTTTCTCCTCTAGATCGGTTTTCTGCAGCGCTTAGGCGAAGCCCTGCCGGAATTGCTCCACCACCATCACCGGAGCGCCTTCACGCTGCCGGTGAACTCTCTCTACTCTCCACCTCCTCTCGCTGGATCGAGACGGTGGAGATCGTCATCAAGCTACACGTGTGCTGAACGCGGAGGTGCCGTCCGTTCGGCGCTAGATCGGAAGGACCGTGATCGAGATCGCGAGACGGTTCGTGATGTGATCACGGAACGGATCGTGATGAGTTCGCGGGACAGATCGTGATCAATATCGTGAGACGGATCGTGATGAGTTCGCGGGATGGATCATGATGTGTTCGCGGGACGGTTCGTGATTGGATCGCGGGACGCTCGGCGATTTGGATCGCGAAGAAGTTTGACTACACCAACCGCGTTTCTTAACGCTTCCCGCTTAGCGATCTACAAGGGTACGTAGATCCACTCTCCCTCTCGTAGATTCTCATCACCATGGATAGGTTTGCGTGTGCGTAGGAAAATTTTTGTTTCCCATGCGACGTTCCCCAACAGTGGCATCATGAGCTAGGTTGATGGTTCGATGAGATCTCGAGTAGAACACAAAAGGTTTGTGGGCGTTGATGCTTAGATTGCTTCCTCCCTTGGTCGGATTTTGGTTCAGCGGGATTGTGAGATGAAGTGGCCCGGACCAACATTACTCGTACGCTTACGAGAGACCGGTTCCCTCGACGCAACTTGTTGCTTAGATGGCTTGCGGGTGACAGTTTCTCTCACTTTAGTTGGATCGGATCCGACAAAGGCGGTCCTTGAGAAGGTTGAAAAGCAATCTATGTATCACCGTTGTGGTTTATGCGTAGGTGAGAATCATTCTTGCTAGATACCCGTAGCAGCCACGTAAAACATGCAACAACAATTAGAGGACGTCTAACTTGTTTTTGCAGGGTATGTTGTGATGTGATATGGCCAATTACATGATGAGATATATGTGATGTATGAGATGATCATGTGATGTATAGAATTTCACGACTTGCATGTCGTTGAGTACGGCAACCGGCAGGAGCCATAGGGTTGTCTTTAATTATTGTATGACCTGCGTGTCAATCATTAAGCGCTATGTAATGCTTTACTTTATCGCTAAGCGGTAGCAATAGAAGTAGAAGCAGGGCTGGCGCCACAACCCCAATGGAAACACATTGATGGAGATCAAGATGATGGAGATCATGGTGTTGTGCCAGTGATGATGGAGATCATGCCGGTGTTTCAAAGATGGAGATCTTAAACACAAGTTCATGGCCATATCATGTCACTTATGAATTGCATGAGATGTTAATCCTTTTATGCACCTTGTTTTGCTTAGTACGGCGGTAGCATTATAAGGTGATCCCTCACTTGAATTTCAAGATGAACTGTGTTCTCCCCGAGTGTGCACCATTGCGAAAGTTCGTCGTGTTGAGACACCACGTGATGATCGGGTGTGATAGACTCTACGTTCACATACAACGGGTGCTAGCCAGATTTTCACGCGCAGAACACTCGGGTTAAACTTGACGAGCCTAGCATGTACAGACATGGCCTCGGAACACGAGAGACCGAAAGGTCGAACATGAGTCATATAGTAGATATGATCAACATAATGATGTTCACCATTGCAGCCACCTCAACTCACGTGATGATCGGACTTGAGTTGGTGAATTTGGATCATGTATCACTCAAATGATCGGAGGGATGTCAATTTGAGTGGGAGTTCTTAAGTAATATGATTAATTGAACTCATTATCATGAACATAGTCAATAGTGTCTTTGCAAATTATGTTGTAGATTACTAGCTCGCACTGTAGCTCCCTTAATTTTTATGTTCCTAGAGAAATAGAGTTGAAAGATGTTGGTAGCAATATTGCGGACTGGGTCCGTGATCTGAGGATTGTCCTCTTTGCTGCACAGAAGGCTTATGTCAATAATGCACCGCTCAGTGCGCCACCCCCTCTAGCATCGTCTGTAGATGTTGTGAATATCTGATAGGCATGTTCGATGACTACTTGATAGTTTAGTGCGTCATGCATTACGGCTTAGAATTGAGGCTCCGAAACGTTTTGAACGTCACGGAACATATGAGATGTTCTAGGAGCTGAGATTGTGATCTCAGGCTCGTGCCCGTGTTGCGAGATATGAGATCTCCAACAAGATTCTTTGCATGTAAGATGAAGGGGAATAGCTCAATCGTTGAGCATGTACTCGGATTGTCTGGGTACTACAATCGCTTGAATCAAGTGGGAGTTGATCTTCCAGATAAGATAGTGATTGATATAGTTCTCCAAGTCACTGTCACTAAGCTACTAGAACTTGGTGATGAACTATAAATTGCCAGGGATAGAAATAATGATTCCTGAGCTGTTCGCGATGTTTGACACCGCGAAGGTAGAAATCAATAAGGAGCGTCAAGTGTTGATGGTTAATCAAAACCACTAGTTTCGAGAAGGGCAAGAGCAAGGAGGGAAACTTCATGGATAGCAAGTCAGTTGCTGCTCCAGTGAAGCAACCCAAAGTTGAAGTCAAACCCGAGACTAAGTGCTTCTGTTATGAGGTGAGCGGTCGCTGAAGCGGAACAACCCTAGATACTTGGTAGAAAAGAAGGCTGGCAACATCGACAGAAGTATATTTGATATACGAGTTATTGATGTGTACCTTGCTAGTACTCCTAGTAGCACCTGGGTATTGGATACCGGTTCGGTTGCTAAATGTTAGTAACTCGAAATAAAAGCTACGCAATAAACGGAGAACTAGCTAAGGGTGAGGTGACGATGTGTGTTGGAAATGTTTCCAAGGTTGATGTGATCAACATCGCACGCTCTCTCTACCTTCAGGATTAGTGACGAACCTAAGTAAATGTTATTTGGTGTTTTGCGTTGAGCATGAACATGATTAGATCATGTTTGTTGCAATACGGTTATTCATTTAAGTCAGAGAATAATAGTTATTCTATTTACATGAATAATACCTTCAATGGTCATGCACCCAGTGAGAATGGTTTGTTGAAATCTTGATCGTAGTAATACACATGTTCATAACATTGATGTCAAAAGATACAAAGTTAAATAATGATAGTACCACATACTTGTGGCACTGCCGCAAAATGTCATATTGGTATAAAGCGCATGAAGAAACTCCATGGTGATGGATATTTGGACTCATTCGATTTCGAATCAGTTGAGACATGCGAACCATGCCTCTTGGGCAAGATGACTAAAGGACCCCGTTGGATGGAGCGGGCAAGTGATTCATTGGAAATGATACATGTTGATGTATGCAATCTAGTGAGTCTTGTAGCGTGCAGTGGATATCGTTATTTTCTTACCTTCACTGATGATTTGAGTAGATATAGTGTATATTTACTTAATGAAACACAAGTCTGAATCGTTTGAAAGGTTCAAGCAAATTCAGAGTGAAGTTTAAAGATCATCGTGACAAGAAGATAAAAATGACTGCGATATGATCGTGGAGGTGAATATCTGAGTCACGAGTTTGGCATACAACTTAAGACAATGTGAAAGTTGTTTCACAACTAAACGCCACCTAGAACACCATAGTGTGATGGTGTGTCCGAACATCATAGTCATGCTCTATTGGATATGGTGCATACTGTGATGTCTCTTATCGTTTTACTACTGTAATTTTGGGGTTATGCATTAGAGACAACTACATTCACTTTAAATAGGGCATCATCTAAATCCGTTGAGATGACACCGTGTGAATTATGGTTTGATAGAAACCTAAGCTGTCATTTCTTAATATTTGGGGCTGCGACACTTGTGTGGAAAATGTTTTCGCCTAATGAGGTCGAACCCAAGGCGGACAAATGCATCTTCATAGAATACCCTAAGATCAGTTGGGTGAACCTTCAATCTCAGATCCTAGTGCAAAGTGTTTGTTGCTTAAACGGATCTTTTCTCGAGGAAATGTTTCTCTCGAAAGAATTGAGTGGCAGGAAGATAGAACTTGATGAGGTTGTTAAACCTTTGTTCAACCAGAGAGTGGCGCAACGCAGAAAGATGTTTCTGTGAAGCCTACGTTAGTTGAAGAGGAAGTTAATGATGATGATCATGAAGCTTCAGGATCAAGTTACTATCAAACTTCGTAGGTCAACAAGGATGTGTACTGCTCCTAAGCGGTACGACAACCCTGTCTTGGAGGTCATGTTGTTGGAAAAACGATGAACCTACGAGCTATGGAGAAGCGATGATGGGCCCGGATTCCGACAAATGGTTGGAGGCCATGAAATCCGAGATAGGATCCATGTATGAAAACCAAGTGTAGACTTTGGTAGACTTGCTCGTTGGACGGCAGGTCGTTGAGTACAAATGGATCTTTAAAATGAAGACAGACACTGATGGTGAATGTCACTATTTGTAAAGCTCTACTTGTTGCAAAGATGTTTGTGACAAGTTCAAGGAGTTGACTACGATGAGACTTTCTCACTCGTGGTGGTGCTAAAGTCTGTTGGAATTATGTTAGGAGTTGCTGTGTTTTCAATTATGAAATCTGGCAGATGGATGTCAAAACATCGTTTCCTTAACGGTTTACTTGAGGAAAGGTTGTATGTGATACAACCAGAAGGTTTTGTCAGGCCTAAGGATGCTAAAAGGTGTGCAAGCTTCGGTGATCCTACCATGGACTGAAGCAAGCATCTCGGAGTTGGAATATACGCTTTGATGAGGTGATCAAAGTTTTGATGTTTATACAAAGTTTACGAGAAACTTGTATTTGCAATAAAGTGAGTGGGAGCACTATAGAATTTCTGATAAGTATATGTGGATGACATATTGTTGATCAGAAATAATGTAGAGTTTCTGGAAAGCATAAAACGGTCATTTGGAAAGTGATTTTCAAAGGAAGACCTGGATGAAGCTACCTAATTGTTGAGCATCAAGATCTATAGAGATAGATCAAAGATGACTCGATGAGACATTCAATGAGTGCATACCTTGACAAGATTTTGAAAGAGTTCAAAATGGATCAGTCAGAGAAAGAGTTCTCGCCTGATTTGTAAGGTGTGAAAGTTGAGTGAGACTCAAAGCTCGACAACGGCAGAAGAAAGAGAAAGGACGAACGTCGTCCCCTATGCCTTAGGCATAGGCTCTATATAATGCCATGTTGTGTACCGCACCTATGTGTGCCTTGCCATGAGTCCGTCATGGGGTACAAGAGTGAACCAGGAGTGGATCACTGGATAGCGGTCAAGATTATCCTCAGTAACTAAGAGACCGAGGAGATGTTTCTCGATTATGGAGGTGATAAAGAGTTCGTCGTAAGGAGTTACGTCGATACAAGCTTTAACACTAATCCGGATGACTCGTAGTAGCAATCTGGATACGTATAGTGGAGCAGCCATTTGGAATAGTACTGAGCGGAGTGTGGTAGCAGTGTCTATAGTTTGACATAGGTATTTGCAAAGTGCACACGGATCTGAATGTTACAGACCCGTTGACTATAAGACCTCTCTCACATGCAAAGCATGATCGAGCCCCAGAACTCATTGGATGTTAGATTCATAACAATGCGAATCACATGGTGATGTGAACTAGATTATTGACTCTAGTGCAAGTGGGAGACTGTTGGAAATATGCCCGAGAGGCAATAATAAATTAGTTATTATCATATTTCCTTGTTCATGATAATCGTTTATTATCCATGCTATAATTGTATTGATCGGAGACTTAGATGCATGTGTGGATACATAGACAAAACCATGTCCCTAGTATGCCTCTAATAGACTAGCTAGTTGATCAAAAGATGGTTAAGGTTTCCTAGCCATGGACATGAGATGTCATTTGATAACGGGGTCACATCATTAGGAGAATGATGTGATGGACAAGACCCAAACTGCAAACGTAGCATATGATCGTGTCAGTTTATTGCTACTGTTTTCCGCATGTCAAGTATGTGTTCCTATGACCATGAGATCGTGCAACTCACAGATATCGGAGGAGTGCCTTGTGTGTATCAAACGTCGCAACGTAACTGGGTGACTATAAAGGTGCTCTACAGGTATCTCCGATGGTGTCTATTGAGTTGGCATGGATCGAGACTGGGATTTGTTACTCCGTGTGACGGAGAGGTATCTCGGGGCCCACTCGGTAATGCAACATCACAATAAGCCTTGCAAGCAATGTGACTAATTGTTAGTTGCGGGATCTTGTATTACGGAACGAGTAAAGAGACTTGCCGGTAACAAGGTTGAACTAGGTATGGAGATACCGACGATCGAATCTCGGGCAAGTAACATACCGAAGAACAAAGGGAACGTTATACGGGATTAACTGAATCCTTGACATAGAGGTTCGACCCATAAAGATCTTCGTAGAATATGTAGGAACCAATGTGGACGTCCAGGTCCCGCCATTGGTTATTGACCGTAGAGGTGTCTCGGTCATGTCTACATAGTTCTCGAACCCGCAGGGTCTGCACACTTAAGGTTCGGTGACGTTTCAGTAGTGTAGAGTTATGTATGGTGGTGACCGAAGTTTGTTCGGAGTCCCGGATGAGATCCCGGACGTCACGAGGAGCTCCGTAATGGTCTGGAGGTAAAGATTCATATATAGGAAGTCCCAGTTTGGTTTCCGAAAAAGTTTCGGGCTCATCGGTAGTGTACCGGGAGTGCCGGTAGTGTACCGGGAGTGCCGGTAGTGTACCGGTAGTGTACCGGGAGGGGTATTTCGACCCCAAGAGGTCCATGGGCTGTGGGAGAATAATAACCAGCCCTTAGTGGGCTGGGAAAACAGCCACAAAGGCCCATGGCGCAGGAGAGAAAGTCCTAAAGCAAAAAGTGGAAAATCAGCCAATAGGAGGCAATCCTACTCCAACTAGGATTGGAGGTGAAGTAGGATTGCTTCCCACCTCCTATTTCGGCCGACCCAAAGTCCTTGGATGCCTCTCCTCTCCTCTCCTCCTATATATACTAGTGGATTGGGTGGTTTTTGGACAGAATTTCCGGCCACGTGCTACCCGTTACACCGGTGCATAGTTTCTCCTCTAGATCGGTTTTCTGCAGCGCTTAGGCGAAGCCCTGCCGGAATTGCTCCACCACCATCACCGGAGCGCCTTCACGCTGCCGGTGAACTCTCTCTACTCTCCACCTCCTCTCGCTGGATCGAGACGGTGGAGATCGTCATCAAGCTACACGTGTGCTGAACGCGGAGGTGCCGTCCGTTCGGCGCTAGATCGGAAGGACCGTGATCGAGATCGCGAGACGGTTCGTGATGTGATCACGGAACGGATCGTGATGAGTTCGCGGGACAGATCGTGATCAATATCGTGAGACGGATCGTGATGAGTTCGCGGGATGGATCATGATGTGTTCGTGGGACGGTTCGTGATTGGATCGCGGGACGCTCGGCGATTTGGATCGCGAAGAAGTTTGACTACACCAACCGCGTTTCTTAACGCTTCCCGCTTAGCGATCTACAAGGGTACGTAGATCCACTCTCCCTCTCGTAGATTCTCATCACCATGGATAGGTTTGCGTGTGCGTAGGAAAATTTTTGTTTCCCATGCGACGTTCCCCAACAGTGGCATCATGAGCTAGGTTGATGGTTCGATGAGATCTCGAGTAGAACACAAAAGGTTTGTGGGCGTTGATGCTTAGATTGCTTCCTCCCTTGGTCGGATTTTGGTTCAGCGGGATTGTGAGATGAAGTGGCCCGGACCAACATTACTCGTACGCTTACGAGAGACCGGTTCCCTCGACGCAACTTGTTGCTTAGATGGCTTGCGGGTGACAGTTTCTCTCACTTTAGTTGGATCGGATCCGACAAAGGCGGTCCTTGAGAAGGTTGAAAAGCAATCTATGTATCACCGTTGTGGTTTATGCGTAGGTGAGAATCATTCTTGCTAGATACCCGTAGCAGCCACGTAAAACATGCAACAACAATTAGAGGACGTCTAACTTGTTTTTGCAGGGTATGTTGTGATGTGATATGGCCAATTACATGATGAGATATATGTGATGTATGAGATGATCATGTGATGTATAGAATTTCACGACTTGCATGTCGTTGAGTACGGCAACCGGCAGGAGCCATAGGGTTGTCTTTAATTATTGTATGACCTGCGTGTCAATCATTAAGCGCTATGTAATGCTTTACTTTATCGCTAAGCGGTAGCAATAGAAGTAGAAGCAGGGCTGGCGCCACAACCCCAATGGAAACACATTGATGGAGATCAAGATGATGGAGATCATGGTGTTGTGCCAGTGACGATGGAGATCATGCCGGTGTTTCAAAGATGGAGATCTTAAACACAAGTTCATGGCCATATCATGTCACTTATGAATTGCATGAGATGTTAATCCTTTTATGCACCTTGTTTTGCTTAGTACGGCGGTAGCATTATAAGGTGATCCCTCACTTGAATTTCAAGATGAACTGTGTTCTCCCCGAGTGTGCACCATTGCGAAAGTTCGTCGTGTTGAGACACCACGTGATGATCGGGTGTGATAGACTCTACGTTCACATACAACGGGTGCTAGCCAGATTTTCACGCGCAGAACACTCGGGTTAAACTTGACGAGCCTAGCATGTACAGACATGGCCTCGGAACACGAGAGACCGAAAGGTCGAACATGAGTCATATAGTAGATATGATCAACATAATGATGTTCACCATTGCAGCCACCTCAACTCACGTGATGATCGGACTTGAGTTGGTGAATTTGGATCATGTATCACTCAAATGATCGGAGGGATGTCAATTTGAGTGGGAGTTCTTAATTAATATGATTAATTGAACTCATTATCATGAACATAGTCAATAGTGTCTTTGCAAATTATGTTGTAGATTACTAGCTCGCGCTGTAGCTCCCTTAATTTTTATGTTCCTAGAGAAATAGAGTTGAAAGATGTTGGTAGCAATATTGCGGACTGGGTCCGTGATCTGAGGATTGTCCTCTTTGCTGCACAGAAGGCTTATGTCAATAATGCACCGCTCAGTGCGCCACCCCCTCTAGCATCGTCTGTAGATGTTGTGAATATCTGATAGGCATGTTCGATGACTACTTGATAGTTTAGTGCGTCATGCATTACGGCTTAGAATTGAGGCTCCGAAACGTTTTGAACGTCACGGAACATATGAGATGTTCTAGGAGCTGAGATTGTGATCTCAGGCTCGTGCCCGTGTTGCGAGATATGAGATCTCCAACAAGATTCTTTGCATGTAAGATGAAGGGGAATAGCTCAATCGTTGAGCATGTACTCGGATTGTCTGGGTACTACAATCGCTTGAATCAAGTGGGAGTTGATCTTCCAGATAAGATAGTGATTGATATAGTTCTCCAAGTCACTGTCACTAAGCTACTAGAACTTGGTGATGAACTATAAATTGCCAGGGATAGAAATAATGATTCCTGAGCTGTTCGCGATGTTTGACACCGCGAAGGTAGAAATCAATAAGGAGCGTCAAGTGTTGATGGTTAATCAAAACCACTAGTTTCGAGAAGGGCAAGAGCAAGGAGGGAAACTTCATGGATAGCAAGTCAGTTGCTGCTCCAGTGAAGCAACCCAAAGTTGAAGTCAAACCCGAGACTAAGTGCTTCTGTTATGAGGTGAGCGGTCGCTGAAGCGGAACAACCCTAGATACTTGGTAGAAAAGAAGGCTGGCAACATCGACAGAAGTATATTTGATATACGAGTTATTGATGTGTACCTTGCTAGTACTCCTAGTAGCACCTGGGTATTGGATACCGGTTCGGTTGCTAAATGTTAGTAACTCGAAATAAAAGCTACGCAATAAACGGAGAACTAGCTAAGGGTGAGGTGACGATGTGTGTTGGAAATGTTTCCAAGGTTGATGTGATCAACATCGCACGCTCTCTCTACCTTCAGGATTAGTGACGAACCTAAGTAAATGTTATTTGGTGTTTTGCGTTGAGCATGAACATGATTAGATCATGTTTGTTGCAATACGGTTATTCATTTAAGTCAGAGAATAATAGTTATTCTATTTACATGAATAATACCTTCAATGGTCATGCACCCAGTGAGAATGGTTTGTTGAAATCTTGATCGTAGTAATACACATGTTCATAACATTGATGTCAAAAGATACAAAGTTAAATAATGATAGTACCACATACTTGTGGCACTGCCGCAAAATGTCATATTGGTATAAAGCGCATGAAGAAACTCCATGGTGATGGATATTTGGACTCATTCGATTTCGAATCAGTTGAGACATGCGAACCATGCCTCTTGGGCAAGATGACTAAAGGACCCCGTTGGATGGAGCGGGCAAGTGATTCATTGGAAATGATACATGTTGATGTATGCAATCTAGTGAGTCTTGTAGCGTGCAGTGGATATCGTTATTTTCTTACCTTCACTGATGATTTGAGTAGATATAGTGTATATTTACTTAATGAAACACAAGTCTGAATCGTTTGAAAGGTTCAAGCAAATTCAGAGTGAAGTTTAAAGATCATCGTGACAAGAAGATAAAAATGACTGCGATATGATCGTGGAGGTGAATATCTGAGTCACGAGTTTGGCATACAACTTAAGACAATGTGAAAGTTGTTTCACAACTAAACGCCACCTAGAACACCATAGTGTGATGGTGTGTCCGAACATCATAGTCATGCTCTATTGGATATGGTGCATACTGTGATGTCTCTTATCGTTTTACTACTGTAATTTTGGGGTTATGCATTAGAGACAACTACATTCACTTTAAATAGGGCATCATCTAAATCCGTTGAGATGACACCGTGTGAATTATGGTTTGATAGAAACCTAAGCTGTCATTTCTTAATATTTGGGGCTGCGACACTTGTGTGGAAAATGTTTTCGCCTAATGAGGTCGAACCCAAGGCGGACAAATGCATCTTCATAGAATACCCTAAGATCAGTTGGGTGAACCTTCAATCTCAGATCCTAGTGCAAAGTGTTTGTTGCTTAAACGGATCTTTTCTCGAGGAAATGTTTCTCTCGAAAGAATTGAGTGGCAGGAAGATAGAACTTGATGAGGTTGTTAAACCTTTGTTCAACCAGAGAGTGGCGCAACGCAGAAAGATGTTTCTGTGAAGCCTACGTTAGTTGAAGAGGAAGTTAATGATGATGATCATGAAGCTTCAGGATCAAGTTACTATCAAACTTCGTAGGTCAACAAGGATGTGTACTGCTCCTAAGCGGTACGACAACCCTGTCTTGGAGGTCATGTTGTTGGAAAAACGATGAACCTACGAGCTATGGAGAAGCGATGATGGGCCCGGATTCCGACAAATGGTTGGAGGCCATGAAATCCGAGATAGGATCCATGTATGAAAACCAAGTGTAGACTTTGGTAGACTTGCTCGTTGGACGGCAGGTCGTTGAGTACAAATGGATCTTTAAAATGAAGACAGACACTGATGGTGAATGTCACTATTTGTAAAGCTCTACTTGTTGCAAAGATGTTTGTGACAAGTTCAAGGAGTTGACTACGATGAGACTTTCTCACTCGTGGTGGTGCTAAAGTCTGTTGGAATTATGTTAGGAGTTGCTGTGTTTTCAATTATGAAATCTGGCAGATGGATGTCAAAACATCGTTTCCTTAACGGTTTACTTGAGGAAAGGTTGTATGTGATACAACCAGAAGGTTTTGTCAGGCCTAAGGATGCTAAAAGGTGTGCAAGCTTCGGTGATCCTACCATGGACTGAAGCAAGCATCTCGGAGTTGGAATATACGCTTTGATGAGGTGATCAAAGTTTTGATGTTTATACAAAGTTTACGAGAAACTTGTATTTGCAATAAAGTGAGTGGGAGCACTATAGAATTTCTGATAAGTATATGTGGATGACATATTGTTGATCAGAAATAATGTAGAGTTTCTGGAAAGCATAAAACGGTCATTTGGAAAGTGATTTTCAAAGGAAGACCTGGATGAAGCTACCTAATTGTTGAGCATCAAGATCTATAGAGATAGATCAAAGATGACTCGATGAGACATTCAATGAGTGCATACCTTGACAAGATTTTGAAAGAGTTCAAAATGGATCAGTCAGAGAAAGAGTTCTCGCCTGATTTGTAAGGTGTGAAAGTTGAGTGAGACTCAAAGCTCGACAACGGCAGAAGAAAGAGAAAGGACGAACGTCGTCCCCTATGCCTTAGGCATAGGCTCTATATAATGCCATGTTGTGTACCGCACCTATGTGTGCCTTGCCATGAGTCCGTCATGGGGTACAAGAGTGAACCAGGAGTGGATCACTGGATAGCGGTCAAGATTATCCTCAGTAACTAAGAGACCGAGGAGATGTTTCTCGATTATGGAGGTGATAAAGAGTTCGTCGTAAGGAGTTACGTCGATACAAGCTTTAACACTAATCCGGATGACTCGTAGTAGCAATCTGGATACGTATAGTGGAGCAGCCATTTGGAATAGTACTGAGCGGAGTGTGGTAGCAGTGTCTATAGTTTGACATAGGTATTTGCAAAGTGCACACGGATCTGAATGTTACAGACCCGTTGACTATAAGACCTCTCTCACATGCAAAGCATGATCGAGCCCCAGAACTCATTGGATGTTAGATTCATAACAATGCGAATCACATGGTGATGTGAACTAGATTATTGACTCTAGTGCAAGTGGGAGACTGTTGGAAATATGCCCGAGAGGCAATAATAAATTAGTTATTATCATATTTCCTTGTTCATGATAATCGTTTATTATCCATGCTATAATTGTATTGATCGGAGACTTAGATGCATGTGTGGATACATAGACAAAACCATGTCCCTAGTATGCCTCTAATAGACTAGCTAGTTGATCAAAAGATGGTTAAGGTTTCCTAGCCATGGACATGAGATGTCATTTGATAACGGGGTCACATCATTAGGAGAATGATGTGATGGACAAGACCCAAACTGCAAACGTAGCATATGATCGTGTCAGTTTATTGCTACTGTTTTCCGCATGTCAAGTATGTGTTCCTATGACCATGAGATCGTGCAACTCACAGATATCGGAGGAGTGCCTTGTGTGTATCAAACGTCGCAACGTAACTGGGTGACTATAAAGGTGCTCTACAGGTATCTCCGATGGTGTCTATTGAGTTGGCATGGATCGAGACTGGGATTTGTTACTCCGTGTGACGGAGAGGTATCTCGGGGCCCACTCGGTAATGCAACATCACAATAAGCCTTGAAAGCAATGTGACTAATTGTTAGTTGCGGGATCTTGTATTACGGAACGAGTAAAGAGACTTGCCGGTAACAAGGTTGAACTAGGTATGGAGATACCGACGATCGAATCTCGGGCAAGTAACATACCGAAGAACAAAGGGAACGTTATACGGGATTAACTGAATCCTTGACATAGAGGTTCGACCCATAAAGATCTTCGTATAATATGTAGGAACCAATGTGGAGTCCAGGTCCCGCCATTGGTTATTGACCGTAGAGGTGTCTCGGTCATGTCTACATAGTTCTCGAACCCGCAGGGTCTGCACACTTAAGGTTCGGTGACATTTCAGTAGTGTAGAGTTATGTATGGTGGTGACCGAAGTTTGTTCGGAGTCCCGGATGAGATCCCGGACGTCACGAGGAGCTCCGTAATGGTCTGGAGGTAAAGATTCATATATAGGAAGTCCCAGTTTGGTTTCCGGAAAAGTTTCGGGCTCATCGGTAGTGTACCGGGAGTGCCGGTAGTGTACCGGGAGTGCCGGTAGTGTACCGGTAGTGTACCGGGAGGGGTATTTCGACCCCAAGAGGTCCATGGGCTGTGGGAGAATAATAACCAGCCCTTAGTGGGCTGGGAAAACAGCCACAAAGGCCCATGGCGCAGGAGAGAAAGTCCTAAAGCAAAAAGTGGAAAATCAGCCAATAGGAGGCAATCCTACTCCAACTAGGATTGGAGGTGAAGTAGGATTGCTTCCCACCTCCTATTTCGGCCGACCCAAAGTCCTTGGATGCCTCTCCTCTCCTCTCCTCCTATATATACTAGTGGATTGGGTGGTTTTTGGACAGAATTTCCGGCCACGTGCTACCCGTTACACCGGTGCATAGTTTCTCCTCTAGATCGGTTTTCTGCAGCGCTTAGGCGAAGCCCTGCCGGAATTGCTCCACCACCATCACCGGAGCGCCTTCACGCTGCCGGTGAACTCTCTCTACTCTCCACCTCCTCTCGCTGGATCGAGACGGTGGAGATCGTCATCAAGCTACACGTGTGCTGAACGCGGAGGTGCCGTCCGTTCGGCGCTAGATCGGAAGGACCGTGATCGAGATCGCGAGACGGTTCGTGATGTGATCACGGAACGGATCGTGATGAGTTCGCGGGACAGATCGTGATCAATATCGTGAGACGGATCGTGATGAGTTCGCGGGATGGATCATGATGTGTTCGCGGGACGGTTCGTGATTGGATCGCGGGACGCTCGGCGATTTGGATCGCGAAGAAGTTTGACTACACCAACCGCGTTTCTTAACGCTTCCCGCTTAGCGATCTACAAGGGTACGTAGATCCACTCTCCCTCTCGTAGATTCTCATCACCATGGATAGGTTTGCGTGTGCGTAGGAAAATTTTTGTTTCCCATGCGACGTTCCCCAACAGTGGCATCATGAGCTAGGTTGATGGTTCGATGAGATCTCGAGTAGAACACAAAAGGTTTGTGGGAGTTGATGCTTAGATTGCTTCCTCCCTTGGTCGGATTTTGGTTCAGCGGGATTGTGAGATGAAGTGGCCCGGACCAACATTACTCGTACGCTTACGAGAGACCGGTTCCCTCGACGCAACTTGTTGCTTAGATGGCTTGCGGGTGACAGTTTCTCTCACTTTAGTTGGATCGGATCCGACAAAGGCGGTCCTTGAGAAGGTTGAAAAGCAATCTATGTATCACCGTTGTGGTTTATGCGTAGGTGAGAATCATTCTTGCTAGATACCCGTAGCAGCCACGTAAAACATGCAACAACAATTAGAGGACGTCTAACTTGTTTTTGCAGGGTATGTTGTGATGTGATATGGCCAATTACATGATGAGATATATGTGATGTATGAGATGATCATGTGATGTATAGAATTTCACGACTTGCATGTCGTTGAGTACGGCAACCGGCAGGAGCCATAGGGTTGTCTTTAATTATTGTATGACCTGCGTGTCAATCATTAAGCGCTATGTAATGCTTTACTTTATCGCTAAGCGGTAGCAATAGAAGTAGAAGCAGGGCTGGCGCCACAACCCCAATGGAAACACATTGATGGAGATCAAGATGATGGAGATCATGGTGTTGTGCCAGTGACGATGGAGATCATGCCGGTGTTTCAAAGATGGAGATCTTAAACACAAGTTCATGGCCATATCATGTCACTTATGAATTGCATGAGATGTTAATCCTTTTATGCACCTTGTTTTGCTTAGTACGGCGGTAGCATTATAAGGTGATCCCTCACTTGAATTTCAAGATGAACTGTGTTCTCCCCGAGTGTGCACCATTGCGAAAGTTCGTCGTGTTGAGACACCACGTGATGATCGGGTGTGATAGACTCTACGTTCACATACAACGGGTGCTAGCCAGATTTTCACGCGCAGAACACTCGGGTTAAACTTGACGAGCCTAGCATGTACAGACATGGCCTCGGAACACGAGAGACCGAAAGGTCGAACATGAGTCATATAGTAGATATGATCAACATAATGATGTTCACCATTGCAGCCACCTCAACTCACGTGATGATCGGACTTGAGTTGGTGAATTTGGATCATGTATCACTCAAATGATCGGAGGGATGTCAATTTGAGTGGGAGTTCTTAATTAATATGATTAATTGAACTCATTATCATGAACATAGTCAATAGTGTCTTTGCAAATTATGTTGTAGATTACTAGCTCGCGCTGTAGCTCCCTTAATTTTTATGTTCCTAGAGAAATAGAGTTGAAAGATGTTGGTAGCAATATTGCGGACTGGGTCCGTGATCTGAGGATTGTCCTCTTTGCTGCACAGAAGGCTTATGTCAATAATGCACCGCTCAGTGCGCCACCCCCTCTAGCATCGTCTGTAGATGTTGTGAATATCTGATAGGCATGTTCGATGACTACTTGATAGTTTAGTGCGTCATGCATTACGGCTTAGAATTGAGGCTCCGAAACGTTTTGAACGTCACGGAACATATGAGATGTTCTAGGAGCTGAGATTGTGATCTCAGGCTCGTGCCCGTGTTGCGAGATATGAGATCTCCAACAAGATTCTTTGCATGTAAGATGAAGGGGAATAGCTCAATCGTTGAGCATGTACTCGGATTGTCTGGGTACTACAATCGCTTGAATCAAGTGGGAGTTGATCTTCCAGATAAGATAGTGATTGATATAGTTCTCCAAGTCACTGTCACTAAGCTACTAGAACTTGGTGATGAACTATAAATTGCCAGGGATAGAAATAATGATTCCTGAGCTGTTCGCGATGTTTGACACCGCGAAGGTAGAAATCAATAAGGAGCGTCAAGTGTTGATGGTTAATCAAAACCACTAGTTTCGAGAAGGGCAAGAGCAAGGAGGGAAACTTCATGGATAGCAAGTCAGTTGCTGCTCCAGTGAAGCAACCCAAAGTTGAAGTCAAACCCGAGACTAAGTGCTTCTGTTATGAGGTGAGCGGTCGCTGAAGCGGAACAACCCTAGATACTTGGTAGAAAAGAAGGCTGGCAACATCGACAGAAGTATATTTGATATACGAGTTATTGATGTGTACCTTGCTAGTACTCCTAGTAGCACCTGGGTATTGGATACCGGTTCGGTTGCTAAATGTTAGTAACTCGAAATAAAAGCTACGCAATAAACGGAGAACTAGCTAAGGGTGAGGTGACGATGTGTGTTGGAAATGTTTCCAAGGTTGATGTGATCAACATCGCACGCTCTCTCTACCTTCAGGATTAGTGACGAACCTAAGTAAATGTTATTTGGTGTTTTGCGTTGAGCATGAACATGATTAGATCATGTTTGTTGCAATACGGTTATTCATTTAAGTCAGAGAATAATAGTTATTCTATTTACATGAATAATACCTTCAATGGTCATGCACCCAGTGAGAATGGTTTGTTGAAATCTTGATCGTAGTAATACACATGTTCATAACATTGATGTCAAAAGATACAAAGTTAAATAATGATAGTACCACATACTTGTGGCACTGCCGCAAAATGTCATATTGGTATAAAGCGCATGAAGAAACTCCATGGTGATGGATATTTGGACTCATTCGATTTCGAATCAGTTGAGACATGCGAACCATGCCTCTTGGGCAAGATGACTAAAGGACCCCGTTGGATGGAGCGGGCAAGTGATTCATTGGAAATGATACATGTTGATGTATGCAATCTAGTGAGTCTTGTAGCGTGCAGTGGATATCGTTATTTTCTTACCTTCACTGATGATTTGAGTAGATATAGTGTATATTTACTTAATGAAACACAAGTCTGAATCGTTTGAAAGGTTCAAGCAAATTCAGAGTGAAGTTTAAAGATCATCGTGACAAGAAGATAAAAATGACTGCGATATGATCGTGGAGGTGAATATCTGAGTCACGAGTTTGGCATACAACTTAAGACAATGTGAAAGTTGTTTCACAACTAAACGCCACCTAGAACACCATAGTGTGATGGTGTGTCCGAACATCATAGTCATGCTCTATTGGATATGGTGCATACTGTGATGTCTCTTATCGTTTTACTACTGTAATTTTGGGGTTATGCATTAGAGACAACTACATTCACTTTAAATAGGGCATCATCTAAATCCGTTGAGATGACACCGTGTGAATTATGGTTTGATAGAAACCTAAGCTGTCATTTCTTAATATTTGGGGCTGCGACACTTGTGTGGAAAATGTTTTCGCCTAATGAGGTCGAACCCAAGGCGGACAAATGCATCTTCATAGAATACCCTAAGATCAGTTGGGTGAACCTTCAATCTCAGATCCTAGTGCAAAGTGTTTGTTGCTTAAACGAATCTTTTCTCGAGGAAATGTTTCTCTCGAAAGAATTGAGTGGCAGGAAGATAGAACTTGATGAGGTTGTTAAACCTTTGTTCAACCAGAGAGTGGCGCAACGCAGAAAGATGTTTCTGTGAAGCCTACGTTAGTTGAAGAGGAAGTTAATGATGATGATCATGAAGCTTCAGGATCAAGTTACTATCAAACTTCGTAGGTCAACAAGGATGTGTACTGCTCCTAAGCGGTACGACAACCCTGTCTTGGAGGTCATGTTGTTGGAAAAACGATGAACCTACGAGCTATGGAGAAGCGATGATGGGCCCGGATTCCGACAAATGGTTGGAGGCCATGAAATCCGAGATAGGATCCATGTATGAAAACCAAGTGTAGACTTTGGTAGACTTGCTCGTTGGACGGCAGGTCGTTGAGTACAAATGGATCTTTAAAATGAAGACAGACACTGATGGTGAATGTCACTATTTGTAAAGCTCTACTTGTTGCAAAGATGTTTGTGACAAGTTCAAGGAGTTGACTACGATGAGACTTTCTCACTCGTGGTGGTGCTAAAGTCTGTTGGAATTATGTTAGGAGTTGCTGTGTTTTCAATTATGAAATCTGGCAGATGGATGTCAAAACATCGTTTCCTTAACGGTTTACTTGAGGAAAGGTTGTATGTGATACAACCAGAAGGTTTTGTCAGGCCTAAGGATGCTAAAAGGTGTGCAAGCTTCGGTGATCCTACCATGGACTGAAGCAAGCATCTCGGAGTTGGAATATACGCTTTGATGAGGTGATCAAAGTTTTGATGTTTATACAAAGTTTACGAGAAACTTGTATTTGCAATAAAGTGAGTGGGAGCACTATAGAATTTCTGATAAGTATATGTGGATGACATATTGTTGATCAGAAATAATGTAGAGTTTCTGGAAAGCATAAAACGGTCATTTGGAAAGTGATTTTCAAAGGAAGACCTGGATGAAGCTACCTAATTGTTGAGCATCAAGATCTATAGAGATAGATCAAAGATGACTCGATGAGACATTCAATGAGTGCATACCTTGACAAGATTTTGAAAGAGTTCAAAATGGATCAGTCAGAGAAAGAGTTCTCGCCTGATTTGTAAGGTGTGAAAGTTGAGTGAGACTCAAAGCTCGACAACGGCAGAAGAAAGAGAAAGGACGAACGTCGTCCCCTATGCCTTAGGCATAGGCTCTATATAATGCCATGTTGTGTACCGCACCTATGTGTGCCTTGCCATGAGTCCGTCATGGGGTACAAGAGTGAACCAGGAGTGGATCACTGGATAGCGGTCAAGATTATCCTCAGTAACTAAGAGACCGAGGAGATGTTTCTCGATTATGGAGGTGATAAAGAGTTCGTCGTAAGGAGTTACGTCGATACAAGCTTTAACACTAATCCGGATGACTCGTAGTAGCAATCTGGATACGTATAGTGGAGCAGCCATTTGGAATAGTACTGAGCGGAGTGTGGTAGCAGTGTCTATAGTTTGACATAGGTATTTGCAAAGTGCACACGGATCTGAATGTTACAGACCCGTTGACTATAAGACCTCTCTCACATGCAAAGCATGATCGAGCCCCAGAACTCATTGGATGTTAGATTCATAACAATGCGAATCACATGGTGATGTGAACTAGATTATTGACTCTAGTGCAAGTGGGAGACTGTTGGAAATATGCCCGAGAGGCAATAATAAATTAGTTATTATCATATTTCCTTGTTCATGATAATCGTTTATTATCCATGCTATAATTGTATTGATCGGAGACTTAGATGCATGTGTGGATACATAGACAAAACCATGTCCCTAGTATGCCTCTAATAGACTAGCTCGTTGATCAAAAGATGGTTAAGGTTTCCTAGCCATGGACATGAGATGTCATTTGATAACGGGGTCACATCATTAGGAGAATGATGTGATGGACAAGACCCAAACTGCAAACGTAGCATATGATCGTGTCAGTTTATTGCTACTGTTTTCCGCATGTCAAGTATGTGTTCCTATGACCATGAGATCGTGCAACTCACAGATATCGGAGGAGTGCCTTGTGTGTATCAAACGTCGCAACGTAACTGGGTGACTATAAAGGTGCTCTACAGGTATCTCCGATGGTGTCTATTGAGTTGGCATGGATCGAGACTGGGATTTGTTACTCCGTGTGACGGAGAGGTATCTCGGGGCCCACTCGGTAATGCAACATCACAATAAGCCTTGCAAGCAATGTGACTAATTGTTAGTTGCGGGATCTTGTATTACGGAACGAGTAAAGAGACTTGCCGGTAACAAGGTTGAACTAGGTATGGAGATACCGACGATCGAATCTCGGGCAAGTAACATACCGAAGAACAAAGGGAACGTTATACGGGATTAACTGAATCCTTGACATAGAGGTTCGACCCATAAAGATCTTCGTATAATATGTAGGAACCAATGTGGAGTCCAGGTCCCGCCATTGGTTATTGACCGTAGAGGTGTCTCGGTCATGTCTACATAGTTCTCGAACCCGCAGGGTCTGCACACTTAAGGTTCGGTGACGTTTCGGTAGTGTAGTGTTATGTATGGTGGTGATCGAAGTTTGTTCGGAGTCCCGTATGAGATCCCGGATGTCACGAGGAGCTCCGGAATGGTTTGGAGGTAAAGATTCATATATAGGAAGTCCCAGTTTGGTTTCCGGAAAAGTTTCGGGCTCATCGGTAGTGTACCGGGAGTGCCGGTAGTGTACCGGGAGGGGTATTTCGACCCCAAGAGGTCCATGGGCTGTTGGAGAATAATAACCAGCCCTTAGTGGGCTGGGAAAACATCCACAAAGGCCCATGGCGCAGGAGAGAAAGTCCTAAAGCAAAAAGTGGAAAATCAGCCAATAGGAGGCAATCCTACTCCAACTAGGATTGGAGGTGAAGTAGGATTGCTTCCCACCTCCTATTTTGGCCGACCCAAAGGCCTTGGCTGCCTCTCCTCTCCTCTCCTCCTATATATACTAGTGGATTGGGTGGTTTTTGGACAGAATTTCCGGCCACGTGCTACCCGTTACACCGGTGCATAGTTTCTCCTCTAGATCGGTTTTCTGCAGCGCTTAGGCGAAGCCCTGCCGGAATTGCTCCACCACCATCACCGGAGCGCCGTCACGCTGCCGGTGAACTCTCTATCCTCTCCACCTCCTCTCGCTGGATCGAGACGGTGGAGATCGTCATCAAGCTGCACGTGTGCTGAACGCGGAGGTGCCGTCCGTTCGGCGCTAGATCGGAAGGACCGTGATTGAGATCGCGAGACGGTTCATGATGTGATCACGGAACGGATCGTGATGAGTTCGCGGGACAGATCGTGAGACGGATCATGATGAGTTCACGGGACGGATCATGATGTGTTCGCGGGACGGTTCGTGATTGGATCGCGGGACGCTCGGCGATTTGGATCGCGAAGAAGTTTGACTACACCAACCGCGTTTCTTAACGCTTCCCGCTTAGCGATCTACAAGGGTATGTAGATCCACTCTCCCTCTCGTAGATGCTCATCACCATGGATAGGTTTGCGTGTGCGTAGGAAATTTTTTGTTTCCCATGTGACGTTCCCCAACAGGATACTCCTCCCTCTACGAGGTGCGGGACAAGTCATCCTACATGGCCCATTTCTTTAGCCCTACCAATAAGTATTGCCAACATATCTGCTACTATGTTGAGCAAAATTGGGGACATGGAGTCTCCCTGTCTCAGTCCCTTATGTGTTGTGAAGAAGTGACCTATGTCATCATTGACTGTAACCCCCACACTACCTTTCTGTATGAAAGCATCCACCAGATCCCTCTAGGCTTCGTTGAACCCCTTCATACGTAGGGCCTGTTGAAGAAATTCCCATTTGACTTTAACATACGCTTTCTCAAAATCCACTTTAAAGACAACCCCATCAAGTTTCTTTGTATGGATTTCATGCAAAGTTTCATGTAGGACCACAACCCCCTCTAAGATGTGTCTCCCAGGCATGAAAGCTGTTTGTGTTGGCTGGACAACCAAATGAGCTATCTGTGTCAATCTATTCGTGCCCACTTTTGTAAAGATTTTGAAGCTGACATTGAGCAAACAGATAGGTCTGAACTGCTCAATACGAACAACCTCCACCTTCTTTGGCAACAAAGTAATAGTTACAAAGTTAATGTGGAATAACTGTAACTGGCCATTAAATAAATCATGGAACATGGGCAAAAGGTCATCTTTTATAATATGCCAGCATTTTTGTAGAATTCTGCCAGAAATCCATCTGGCCCTGGAGCCTTGTTTTGTTTCATTTGTGCTATTGCTTAGAACACCTCTTTTTGTGTAAAAGGAGCTGATAGAATCTCGTTCTCATCTGCATTCATCTGAGGTATGTCATGAGTTGTGCTCTCATCCAAAGAAACAAAATTCTCTTCAGGAGCACCAAATAGTTTCTTATAATACTCAGATATATACATTTTGAGGTTCTCATGTCCTACAATTGTACCCTCATCTTGTTCGAGTTGAATTATCTTCTTCTTCCTGTGTTTGCCATTTGCAATCATATGGAAGAATTGTGTGTTGTCATCTCCTTGAAAAACCTTCGTCACTTTAGCTCTAAACGCCCATTTCATCTCTTCCTCTCTCAGAAGAGTTTGTAGTTTTTTCTCAGCCTCAGCCTTCTGATTCCGCTCTGATTGGCTAAGGAGATTAGACTCCGTTTTCACATCTAGCACATCAATCAGGTGAATAAGTCTGCCTTTTTCCACTTTATAAATTCCGCTTTGATTCTTGGCCTAGCCTCTCAAGAACTGGCGCAAGTGACGGATTTTGTTTTGCCATCTTTCCATGTTGGAAGATCCACCCAAATCCCTAGCCCATTTGTTTGCTATGAGATCCATGAACCCCTCTCTCTCAAACCAACTTAATTCAAAATAGAAGGAGTTTCTATTACCCACATGATTAGCTCCCCCCGAGTCAACCATGAGTGGTGTGTGATCTGAGATGGCTCTTTGCAATGCATGTACTAAGACCAGCGGGTATTTTTGTTCCCATTCCAAGTCAGTACCTGGTCCAACTTCTCATATGTTGGTACCGATAGCGAGTTTGCCCATGTGAATTGTCTACCAGTGAGGTCAATCTCCCCAAATCAAGACTCTCGATAACCATGTTAAACATAAGTGACCACCTTCCATCAAAGTTGTCACTATTCTTTTCTTCTTGTCTTCTAATGATATTAAAGTCTCCCCCAACCAAAATTGGAAGCCTTTCCTCACCACAAATTCTCACTAGGTCTGCGAGAAACTCAGATTTCAGCTCTTGTTGGGCCGCCCCATAAATGGCCACCAAAGCCCACCTGAATCCATCAACTTTCGATCTCACTCGAAACTTGACGGAGAACTCTCCATATACCACATTCAATACCTCAAGTGTTTCACATTTCACCCCAAGTAAGATCCCTCCAGATCTACCCCGTGGCGGTAAACAATGCCAATCAAAATCTACACCTCCTGATAAGGTGCTGAGAAATTGTGATGTGAAGTTTTCTCTACCTGTCTCTTGTAGAGCCATGAAATCAAGCTTATGTTCTAACGATAAATCTCTAAGGAACCTCCTTTTAGCCAATTCCTCTAGACCTCTGCTATTCCAAAAGATTCCTTTCATTTCTCATCATGGAATTTTTTATTTTGCTTCACTCTCGCGCTTCTGCACACTGCCGATACCGGATATACCTTTCTTTTCCAAGGTCTTTTAGGTTTATCCTGTATGTTTTCTGTGTTATTGTGTGTGATTGTTTCATGTGGATGACTATAAGCAATCAAAGGGGCTATATACCCCTCTGATTCCATGTCTTCCTCATCTTCATCTACCCCTTCTATGCATAAAAGATCATCACATAAACTCTGTAAGGCTGAACTTCCCAAGTTATTGATATCTGCTTCATTCATAGGTTTAACCACTGCTAAATTTTCAATGATCTCTATGGCTCTATCCGTTTCTAAATCTAGCATATCATTAATTGATTTTGCTATTTGTTTGCTACTACTACCAAGAGAAGTACCTAGGTCGCTAGCATTTTGAAGAATTTCTGTATCATCATAATGGAGAATAGAACAACTAGTATTAACGGACATACCTGTAGTTGCCTCAACATCTCATAGCTTGGCGGCCCTCATAGCATGTCCTAGCTGCAAGTCATCAGCATCCGGCTGCTCCTGGATGTGGTGGCTAAAGCAACGATCACCAGAAGTTGGGTCCGGGATCCCACCATATGAGATCACGTCCTCCATGGATATCTCTGTAGGGTTTCGGCCGCCTGCCTTAGCCCCGACAGTGTACACCAGAGATTCAATTGCTGTCATCTGCATCTGCTGCCTCTCCAATATCTTGCTAGCGCCCGGTGAAGATGGTGATGTCGGCGCACGGGCCTCCTGCCCGTTGTTGTGGAGTCCCATTTGAAGCTGATCAAATTGGCTGCCCTCCTGGCCGCTGTGATACGGACTGCTAGCCCCCTCCTTAGGGGCCATGAGCGCCGTCTGAGAAGTAGTTGGGGACCGAGGTGCCCGGTGAGTCTCATACCCACTGTCACCACAGGTCCCTCCAGTGCTAGTCGGTGAGATAGGTGCGCCACAGTCATGCCCTTCCACTCTCCCAACCTCGGTCATTGGCCGAGCTAGCTGGCCATACACCCTAGCATCCTGAGATCTCTGATCCTGAATAGGACTAGCATCGAGAATCGGAATGGCACCAAAGTCCTCGATCTCCACCCTGTCACCCCATAGACGACTGGGTGCGGATACCGCCTGGAAAGAACCAAAACGGAGAGAGGCCATAGGTGTCGAAGGTGGTGTAGTCCCTTATCTTGTTTCATATCCGCATCTGTAGAACACGGTGGAGTTTGGCCCTTATGTGCAGACCCGTTATCATGCTCATCGGTTTTTTATCTCCATGGTTCCCGCTCCCATCACCGCCATCTATCATATCCACATCATCATCATGTGCCTCCCGCTGAATTTCCTCCTCAATTACTACATCGAGGTCATAATGCAAACCATCATAATACCAAGGAACGTAGTCAGGCACAAACTCAATATCAAGCACACTCACTAGCAATCTAGCAATCCCCTGCTTGCGCGTGAACGACATATCGACCTTCTCAGTCTTGCCCAACAATGACCCAAGGCTCCAAACGATGAGGTAGTCATTCAAAAGAGTCTCTGGTACGCCTGAAAATCTGATCCATACCTTCTGCAAGGTTGTTCCTGTTGGAGCAGGTTTTATACATTCCTCAAATTCTAGGATGCATTTGCTGCCATTCACTTTGGTTACCCCAAAAGTTAGCAACTGGTGTAGGTCCTCTCTCCTAGAAACTCCACCCGGAATACATGCTCTTCTACTTTGACTAGATTCCACTGATATGACTCAGATACTAACCTCCTGAGCTGCTGGGAGACTTGATCCTCCGTGAGCGTACCATTGGTGACCTTCACCAGTCCTGTCCTCGAGCTCTCATGGCACGGAGGTACAATAGCTATAGTAGAGTGGAGTGTCTCAAAAACATGAGTCTACTCTGGCAAACCCCGTAGATGTTAATCACCGGCTTAGGTGCCTGCAGCAATGGACAAGCAGTATCGTTGTGACATGGTTTGAGACAAATCTCGCACAACTCCGTTGTGCAGTCCATCACAAAGTGTCCAAGCACACCACATCTGTAACACGTCAATTCTGTTTTTTACGTGCTGCTTTATTTGCCCGCACAATCTCTGATTTGTCACTGTCCTTTTCGCTGCTCTTGTCTTTTTCAGTGGTTGTTGGGACGACCAGTACCTCGACCGCCTCTAGGGCTTTAATAGCCAAGGTGGCAGCCTCAGTGAGTACATCTTGTTTGATTCCGGAGTTGGCTGCTCCTCCGTTGCTCGTCATCGGGGTGTCACCCACACCCTGAGCTTGCAAAGCATGTCGAGGGGGTTTCCGTCCAAAGTACCGACCACCCCCCTCCACGTCTGCCATGGTATCGGTTTGGTGGTCCAGTTGCTCCCTCAACAAAATCACCTCAATTATGTATCAGAGTAACATACCCATTTGGCATTTTTGGGTGATGTACGCCATCGGGCGCATAAGGTCAAGAGGTTTAGCTAGTCTGTGCCGACTCAGCCCAAAAAAAAGTTAACAATGAACCTAAATGATAAGTGTCACACATCAGGTATTTAGGATTTGGCATTGAACATGCTGATCACCGTTCATTGATTTGCATAGATCTTAAAGGGTGGTTGGAGGCCATGTCAGCCGATGAATACGTTCATTCCACAAGACGAACAGAGCGAACGAGAATCTCGACACGTCCTTCACCGTTTTCCCTTCTCTTCACTCCTCTTTTTTCCCGAGCGGTTAAAGCAACTCCAACAAGGCGACCCATTTCGTCCGTGCATATTTGTTTGGGTCGCGGTGGACAGAAAACACAACCCAACGTGTCGACCTAAACGGACGCGCGTCCGTTTTTTGTCCGCTCGCGACCCATTTTAGGTTCAAATTTGGGTCGAATTTGCGTCGACGCGGAAACAGGACGGACGTACGCGTCGCCCGCCCTTCTCTTCCCCCTGGCCCGCTAGTGGGTGGCATGTATGCCAGTCTCCTCTTCCTCCTTCCCCTCCAACTCTCCCTTCCACCCCGCCGCCCACTTCCGTCGTCGCCGCCAGCCAACCGCCCATAGACTCACCCTCCCGATAGCCCCCCATCTCCCGCCGCCACCACCGCCGCCCAGCTTCGCTACTTTGTCTCGATGAGGCGCGAGGCTCCTCACCGGTCAGATTCTTTCAGGACGCCCGCAAGATGTTCGATGTTTTTCTCGCAAGGTACAAATGGACAACGACGGTGCATTTTTGTCTACAACGTTCGTTGTGATTCGGATGACTCTTCATCTGACAATGAGGAGATCGTGCTAGCTGCGTTGGTCGTCCATGACCACCAAAGTATAGAGCGTCCACAGTTTAGGGGCTCCATACAGGGGCACGCGCCAACAATAAATCGCAACCGGGAGTGTGACCATTTCCTACTCTGGAATGACTACTTCGAGACCTGAAACTCGCTCTTCAAACATCACATGTTCCGACGCCGTTTTCGTATGGCTAGGCATGTGTTCAAGCGTATTCGGGAGGGGATGGTGGAATACAATAACTATTTCGAGTGCAAGAGGGATGCCCTTTGGAAAGATTGGCTTCTCCTCTTATCAGAAATGCACTTCTGGCATTCGGATGCTTGCATACGGAGTTTCCGGTTATCTCATTGATGAGCATGTCCGGATCAGTGAGTCCACGTATAGGTTTTGCAAAGCTGTCATAGCTATGTTTGGACCAGAGTACTTGAGTGAGCCAATAGCTGCTTATACAGCACGGTTACTGGCGATGAATGCTAGCAGGGGGTTCCGGTGATACTTGGTAGCATAGACTATATGCATTAGGAGTGAAAAAACTGTCCTTCTGCTTGGCAGGGCCAGTATAAGGGCCACTGTCCAAGCTTGTGTTGTCATACTTAGGCCGTGGCTTCCCAAGATCTTTGGATTTGGCACTCTTTCTTCGGCATGGACGGATCTCACAACGATATCAATGTGTCCCAGTGCTCTCCGGTGTTTGCTAGGATGGCAAAAGGCAATTGTCCGTAGGTCAATGTTGAGATCAATGGCCAGCAATACAACAATGAATACTATCTAGCTAATGATATATATCTATCCACAGTGGTTTACTCTTGCGAAAACAATCTCCAACCCTGTAGGAGAGAAGAGAAAGAGATTTGCCCAAGAGCAGGAGAGTGTTATAAAAGATGTAGAGCGTGACTTTTGCGTTCTTCAATCTCGATGGGGCATTGTTCGGTATCACGCCAGACTTGGAGCACCAAAAAGTTGTGGCAGATGATGAAAACTTATATGATCATGCACAACATGATCGTAGAGGATGAGAGCCCAAAATGTCTCTGTGATCAAGGATTTCAGTTTTAAGGTGACAATTTTGTGTCTGAGCATGTAGAAGTGGCAACGTTTGCATTGTTTGTCGAGTTTTATCATAAGATGCATGATTGAGAAACTCACATGCAGCTGCAAAATGATTTGGTTGAGCATATATGGATTCATATCGACAACCAATAGATGTATCGGCAATTTTTTTTTAAATTGTATTTGAGATAATTTAATGTTTATTTAGCTTGTAAACTATGAGATATTTATGTGCTTCTCAAACTATGCAATATTTATATTGTTATTGAACTTTTAAATGTATTTAAGACAATTTAATGTTTATTTGTATTTTTATTTAAAAATATATAACAAAATGATTAAAAAATTACCGCAAGTCTGCCGTGCGATCGAAAAATGAATCGGCCTACCTAAAGGAAAAACAAAACGGACACGCCGACCTAAACGGATATACCGCGCGATTCGTTGTCCGGTTGGAGTTGCTCTTGCAGCGGCCCGGCCGGGGGTGGGGTGTTGCATCGACGAGCACGGAACAATGTGATGGCACGGCGAGGAAGAGGACTGGCGTGGAAGAAATGCGGGGTAGCCGTGGCGCGGGGATTGAAGGGGTCGGCATTGACGATGGTCCTCCTGCTGCACGCAATCGCTATCTCGGCACTACGGCGAGAGCCTTACCGATGGGCATATGGAACACCGCCGCCTTCTGCTGATCGCCGGTGAGGCCTCGCCACCCCCTATTTTTTCCTTTCTCCTCCTCCTCCCTTCTCTCCATGCCATACGGGCGGCAAGATTTTGTGAGATCAAAGGGGAAAAGCAGCTCGAGTGGGAGGCGCTCGATTCCCGTCGCCGTCGCGGTGCTTGCTCTTTTTGTCTCTTTCTTCCTCCACGTGCTCTCTCACTGTTTCTCTCGTATGCACATGGGCGCCGCATTGGAGCTCTGGTCTGGTGCGAACCACCATCGTCCGTCGTCAGGAACGCTCTGCCGGCTAGCTCTCCATCGGATCCGCCTTCCCTGCCGCATTCAAGTCGCTAGACGCCTGCCGCTGTCCTCCACATCCGATGCGCCGCTGCGAGGCACATGCGCAACCTCGCGTTGACCAGAGCCACGCCTAGTGCGGGAGCTGTGTCGTGCCGCAACTACTAGCCTGGGCCATACATCGCCATGCATTTTCAGCCTGGTGAGTTGCACACAGATGGAAACTCGAATTGTATTCAATTGCCAAATTTTCTGTGTTTTTTTTGAAAAAAAACAAACCTATGCTAAATTCCCACATGTCCCGTACAGTTTTTGCGTTGTATGCACGTGCACACCCAAATTGCTTTTCTATAGTATCTTCCACGCTCATCACTGAAATTTATCTAATGTTAGCCAAATGACCATTTTTAATAGTAGCATGAGAAATTTAATAAGTATACATATCATGGTATTTTTAGCTCTGTTTGCCAACTGAAGATACTTTTTATGCCATGGCAACAAGTAGAGTTCTTTTTTGTTGCATGGCTTCTGAAGTACGGCAACTAAAAACCTACACATGTGTTTGCCATGTCCATTGAAGTTATTATTTTTTATTGCGACAACAGTTGAAGATATGTTAGGATGGCAAATTAGTTTCTCAAATTGTAATAATGTAGTAGTTTTAGATCAAGATCAGGCAAGCCATTATGTATACCCAATGGCAAGTTAGTCACATTTTTGTCCATGGCATTTTTTGTCACTTCCTGGAGGCACGTGACTGGGGGGGGGGGGGGGGGGGGGGGTGAGGGGAAGGCCATGGAAAATTCCATTACGACTCTGCCATGACATTATTTTGTTCTCAATTTTATGTTTTTGCAACGTTCAAACTATTTTCCATGGCAATTTTCCAAACAAAGGATGGCAATGTTAACTAAACCACCATGGAAAATTTACAATGCATTTGCCATGTCAACTTTGTTCATACTTTTGTATTTTACATAATCGGTACTTTTCTCATGCGGAACATGGCAATTTAAATTGGAATACCATGTGAAATTTCAATATAAATCTGCCACGGCAACTTTCATGTTCATAAATTGTGTTTTGTATTGTTCATTATATTTTACACGGCAATTTCAATACAAACCACGGGAATTTCAACTAAAACCCCATGATTTTTTTAATTCCGTATCATGGAAATTTTAATTGAAACTCCATGGCAATTTTAGTTAAAACCACATGGCAAATTCCACAATGGCAAACTAAAAGCATATGTTGCCATGATGGAACTTGTTGTATGGTCACTGAAATATCCATTCCAAGATTGTTGCCATGATGGAACTTGTTGTATGGTCATTGACATATCCATTCCAAGATCGTTGCCATGATGGAACTTGTTGTATGGTCATTGACATATCCATTCCAAGATTGTTGCCATGGTTACTCAAAAAGAAAATCATCAAACTTGGGATCACTAGGCTTCATTTTGTGGAATGCAACAGTTATATGAAGAATTTCATCAAGATTCTTTAAAGAGAAATTTGGGTATCACGTTTCCAAATCTTTCCACAAAGTGTAGGCACAAGTAAAGTTTTGCATGGAATCAAGCACGGTATTAGGTAATCCTCTAATGATGAGATTGATAGTCCTTAGATTACGAAGCATGTCAATTTCTTCCTCGTGAGTAGGATGCAAGGGATCAATGGAGGGCACATATGGAGTATAAACATACTTGTTCAAGTTAAATTCATCAAATATATCAAGCATTTCATCTCTCCAATGAACATAGTACCCCCATTCAGAATAGTCACTCTACATCTAATACTCCCAAAAGTAGACATATCCATCTTCCTTCAATGGTGATAAAAACAAAGCAATGGAGACCAAAGCTATGATACCAATTGTGGGATCGAGAAGAGGCGTATAGAGGGGTGAATAGACACTTAAGAAGACAAATGAGCAATGTTTAGTTCACTTGAAGTTTAGGCAGATTTTGCACAAGTTAAGTTGCATCCAATTATTCGTACACATGCATATCTAGAGATTAAGTAGCGGAAAGTAAACATCATGCATTTTCAATAAACATACATGACGATAGAGTAGAAAGATCGAACGCAATGAAGACTCAAAGATTTTCCCGTGGTCTCGATAGGTGGTTCTATCGTACGTCCACGTTGATGGAGGCTTCAACCCACGGAGGGTAATGGTTGCACGAGTCCACAGAGGGCTCCACCCATGAAGGGTCCATGAAGAAGCAACCTTGCCTATTCCATCATGGCTTACGTCCATGAAGGACTAGCCTCACCTGGGGTAGATGTTCACGAAGTAGGTGATCTCCTTGCCCTTAATTACAAACTTCTTGGTTCAACTCCACACGATCCGGAGGCTCCCAAGCGACACCTAACCAATCTAGGAGACACCACTCTCCAAAAGGTGATAAACAGTGTATAGATGATGAACTCCTTGCTCTTGTGCTTCAAAAGATAGTCTACTCAACACTCAATCACTCTCTCACATGATTTGGCTTGGTGGAAGAAGGTGATTGGGTGGAAAGCAACTTGGGGAGGCTAGAAATCAAGATTCATATGGTTGGAGTGGAAGATCTTGATCTCAACACATGATAGATGGTTCTCTCTCGAAAAATGGATGGTGGAAGTGTTGGCTTGTTCTGAGTGCTCTTTCTACGAATGAGAGGGGGGATGGAGGGTTATAAATAGGCTTATCCAAAATCCAACCTTTACAACATTATCGCCCAACTCAGTAGAACCGAAGTAAAAACTCGGTTACACCGACTAGTGCAAAAGGCTGTAACCTTGGGGTTCTCGGTGAGACCGATAGGAACAACTTGGTGAGACCGACTCTGGTAACCTAGGGCAGATCCAAAACTCGATGGCGCTAAAATGATAAATTCGGGAATTCTGAAGTTTAACACTTCGATTACAGAGAGTTGGCAACCACTTTTCGGCGCGGTACCGAACCAAGTCTCGGTGTTACCGAGATACTAGGGTTTTGGCTCTCGGTTCTGTCTTGGCAAACTCAGTGGCTCCGATATGGAAAACTAGATGGCACCGATTTGGGGATTTTGGGTTTTGGACATGATATTTTTGTGAGAGTTTGGTGAGGCTTTTGGTGGCAAATCTCTAAGCACTTGAGAAACTAGATCATTATCAATACCTCATCCCCTTTTAATAGTATTGACTTTTTCCTATGGACTCAATTGTGATTTCTCACGTAAAAGAAAATGTTGAGTCTTGTGGTTTGAAGCTCTTGCCAATTCCATTCCTTTCCATCTTGGAGACCCTTCCCACAATTCCTAGCCATTCCTCTCTTTGGACTTCATCTGAAATAAACTAGATAAAACTGTTAGTCCGAGACACAATGTATGTTGTAATTAATTATTAAAACCTCTAAGGGAGCATATGTGCTTTCAATGTTCGTAAGAATAAAGTGTCACTCCTAATAAAAGGAATGAATATCTTAAAATTATTAGTGTGCACCCAAACTTCATAGATATAATAAAGGAACCTACTATTAAAAACAAACCTACTCATTTTGTTCCTAGGAGTGTGATTATCAATAACCTATGTTCTAGACCTCCTAGGAAGCATGGTTTCATAATTGAGGAGTTGGATGTCAAGGATGATACTTGAAACAATGCATTATGCCTAGCTAGGGGCATAAAACAATAATGCTTGTTGGGAGGCAACCCAATAGCTATGTTTAAATTTGTTGTTTATTGTCATGCCCAAAATGTGGTACTATCCTTGCGACGTCTTGAGTGCTTCGATAAGGATATAAGCGCATTTTGGGTTGCTTCGCAAGAATGGAAATCGTCACAATGCATGTAAAGAAAAGATGAGTATATGGTGCTACAACATAAATATCTCAAATACATTCATCCATAACAATCATCATACAGAAGAGTAGGACCCGTCTATTGATAAAATCAAACGAAAAAGACGACGATCATCATGCTAAGCCCAGGCTGTCGACCAAGGCGACTACCACTACTCGTCGGGATACGTCACGTACATACAACCACGTTCTTCGTCGTACTCCCACTGGAGTCATGTGGAATCATCTGCTTCAAGAAGATCGTCTGTGCCTGCATCTGTTGTTGTAGCAATTTGTGAGCCCGGGACTCAGCAATATCATCATGTAGGGTACCAAGACTAGCTAAGCTTATATGTATGGCATGGTTAGGTGGTGAGGTTGCAGCAAGCACTAAGCATTTTATTTGGCTAACTTATGAGTAAGAATAAGATGAGTGTTCTATGCATAACAGCCGTGAACTAGTTATGATCAAGAAGTGATCCTAAATATCAACTTAAGAGTTAAACATAATGCCACTGTGTTCTCTTCCTGAACCCCTCAAAAAGAGACGATCAATTACGCACACAGTTGGTGTATTTTAATTGTATTTACTTCAAGTTTTCAATAACCTGGTATTATAAATTTCTAAGTTGCCACATAACCGCGGACATGACTTTCAGAAAGATTTAACCTTGCAGGGGTGCTCTAACTCATCCATCACAAACTAACCACAAACTGCAGTGGAAAACCTCAACCGTGGGATAGCCCGAAGTGTTCTCGAAACCCTAGTGCACAAGACATTCGTTAAAGGTAAAATAATTCTAGCAAGACCTCCTGGCAGGCAAGATCCAGATAGGAGACGCATGTATCTCGTTTTCCGAGCACTACCGGATGAGCAGTATTTACAGTGGCCAAATTAAATACCCAAGTTTCCCCAGGATGGCCTCCCAAGTGGCTCTAGTTTGGAGCAACACCCAAGAGAAGCACCAGCCCGGTTTGTTGATTAATTAGCCAACGCGGTAGCTATTCCATGTGCAAGTGTTAATTAGTTATGCAAATTTTAACACCAAAGTTGGGCCTTGCCGAAAGAGTTTTATCCCAAAACAAATTATCAAGAGGGAATAACCCCAAGCATGTTAGGAGCGCTAAATATGGAACATAAAACCGATAATCGGAAACTAAGGCCGCATGAGTGGAGCAAAACACCAAGCAAAAGACCGAGCCTTCCACCCTTTACAAAGTATATAGATGAATTAATTAAATAGCAAGAATAGTGTGATATCACAAGATATTAATGTTATCGCATGGATCACCCTGCACCTAGAACTAGAAATGCTATAAGCGGGGTAGAGCAAGCGGCAACTTAGTCAAACAACGATTATTAGGATGTGGAGGGTTAGAGGCTTATCATGTTATTTTGGGAGGCTTAATAGACAAGTGGTAGGAAGAGAGACATAACGGTAGCAACGAGATAACTAGCATGGTAATCCTACACTAGTACTATTAAATGAAGCTTTGATCCATGGGAAGCATGGATAAAGCAACACTTTACATGATAAGCTATTGGTTTTAACATTCTGTACAACACAACAATATTAATTATTTTGACATGCATTAATATGCCAAAATGGAACCTACACATGGAATCGATGCAAATGCATATAAAGATCATCGCAATCGGAGGTACGGTTCTCTTAGTACACTCATGACAAGTTAGAGAAGTAATCAGTGAGAGAACAGGAGATAAGGAAGGATAGAGGCAAAATCTTGGCATCTCAAGCATGTCACCAAATAGGATATGGAATTTTAGATTGAATGGTTATAAAGATCATGAAAACAAATGCATAGAACTATCATGGTGATCAAAACATTATTGCAATGCAATCTGCCACAAACAGCAACATGACACTTTGCAACCATCAAAATAGCAAGCTACAGGAATCTAAAATGCTCATTTATGAAATGAGCCTATAGTATGTTTAATGCACAACATTTCATCCGAAAGGATCAAATTTATTAGAGACATTGATTCATTGGAAATGAGCTCAAAACATGCAAAGATGATGTTAGAGATTACAAATTAGTGAAAATCACAGTTTATCACATAGCAGAGTTAACGTGATGGTAGGGTTTAAATATGCTAGATGACTTATCATGGCATAAAAATGCACACCATGGTAGTAGACAACATGGACTACACATCATTCAACACGAGCATCTTCACATGAAGCATAGATTCATGGCATTCATAAGGAACAAATGCAATGTTGTTGTAACTATTTCAGACTTGGTAGAATTTGAATAGTTCAAAAATGACAACATTGACATGGCATGTTTATGTTGGGGAACATTGCATGGGAAAGAAAAAAAATTCCTACGCACACGCAAGATCTATCCATGGTGATGAGCATCTATGAGAGGGAGAGTGGATCTACATACCCTTGTAGATTGCTAAGCGGAAAGCGTTAAGAAACGCGGTTGATGTAGGCGAACTTATTCATGATCCAAATCGCTGAGCGTCCCGCGATCCAATCACGATCCGTCCCGATCTAGCGCCGAACGGAAGGCACCTCCGCGTTCAGCACACGTACAGCTCGATGATGATCTCCGCCTTCTTGATCCAGCAAGATGGAGCAGAGAGGTATATGAGTTCTGCGGCAGCGTGATGGCACGACGGCTGTGGTGGTGGAACTATTCTAGGAGGGCTTCACCTAAGCACCGTTGAAAACTAGAGGAATTAATCTATCGGGAGAGAGGGCTGCACTATGGCCTTTTGGGTTGAAGTGCTTTTCCCCTCTCTCTCTCCAGTATATATATAGGAGGGAGGGGAGGGAGGCATGTTCCCTAGGGCTGCCCCTTTGGTGCGGCCGAAATGGGGGAGGGAGGAGCCTACTCCAATCGTACTAGGAGTAGGATTTCTGCGCCCACATGGAAACATTTTCCACCTCTTCAATCTTTGGGTTTCTCCACCCCAGCTGCATGGGCCTTAGTGGGGGCTTCGACCAGCCCACAAGGGGCTGGTTTTCCTCCTCCCACAGCCCATGAGGCCCTTTGGGGCGAGAGGCCCCTCCTGATACCCTCCTGGCACTCCCCATAAACTAGAAGTACCCAAAACTTTTCCGGTGACCAAAACGGGACTTCTTATATATCAATCTTTACCTCCGGACCATTTCGGAGCTCCTCGTGACATCCGGGATCTCATCCATGACTCTGAACAACCTTCGATCACCACCATATATAACTCTATACTACTGAAACGCCACCAAACCTTAAGTGTGCAGACCCTGCGGGTTCGAGAACTATGTAGACATGACCGAGACACCTCTACGGTCAATACTAATAGTAGGACCTGGACACTGATATTGGTTCCTACATATTCTACGAAGATATTTATCGGTTGAACCTCTATGTCAAGGATTCAGTTAATCTCGTATGTTGTTCCCTTTGTTCTTCGGTATGTTACTTGCCCGAGATTCGATCATCGGTATTTGTATACCTAGTTCAATCTCGTTACTGGCAAGTCTCTTTACTCGTTTCGTACTACAAGATCCTGTCACTAACATTTTAGTCACATTGCTTGCAAGGCTTGTTGTGATGTTGTATTACTGAGTGGGCCGTGAGATACCTCTCCGTCAGACGGAGCAACAAATCCCAGTCTTGATTCATGCCCACTAAACAAACACCCTCGGAGATACCTGTAGAGCACCTTTATAGTCACCCAGTTACGTTGAGATGTTTGATACACACAAGGTACTGCTCCGGTGTCAGTGAGTTGCATGATCTGATGGTCATAGGAACATATACTTGACATGTAGAAAACTATAGCAATAAACTGACACGATCATATGCTATGTTTATAGTTTGGGTCTTGTCCATCACATCATTCTCCCAATGATGTGATCCCTTTATCAAATGATATCTCATGTCAATGGCTAGGAAACCTTGACCATCTTTTATCAACGACCTAGTCTACCTGAGGCATACTAGGGACACCGTGTTGTCTATATATCCACACATGCAATGTGTTGCCAATCAATACAATTATAGCATGGATAATAAAAAATTATCATGAACAAGGAAATATAATAATAACTATTTATTATTGCCTCTAGGGCATATTTCCAAAAGTCTCCCACTTGCACTAGAGTTAATAATCTAGCTCACATCACTATGTGATTTACATTGTAATGAATCTAACACCCACACAGTTCTGGTGTTGATCATGTTTATCCCTTGGAAAAGGTTTAGTCAACGGGTCTACAACATTCAAATCTATGTGCACTTTGCAAATATTTATGTCCTCCTCCTCGATGTACTCGTAGATGGAATTGAAGCGTCATTTTATGTGTCTGGTCCTCTTGTGAAACCTTGGTTCCTTGGCTAGAGCAATGACACTAGTGTTGTCATAGAAGATATCCATTAGATTCAGTGCACTGGGCACTACTCCAAGATCTGTCATGAACTCCTTCATCCAGACACCTTCCTTCACTGCCTCCGAGGCTGCGATGTACTCCGCTTCGCATGTAGAATCGGCTACCAAGCTCTGCTTGGAACTGCACCAACTTACCACTCCGCCATTGAGAATAAATACGTATCCGGTTTGTGACTTAGAGTCATCCGGATTAGTGTCAAAGTTTGCATCAATGTAACCCTTTATGAAGAGCTCTTGATCACCTCCATAAACGAGAAATATTTCCTTAGTCCTTTTCAGGTACTTAAGGATATTCTTGACCGTCGTCTAGTGCTCCATTCCTGGATCACTTTGAAACCTTTCGGCCATACTTATGGCAAGGCTGGCATCAGGTCTTGTGCACAACATTGCATACATGATAGAGCCTATGGCTGAAGCATACGAGATGACACTCATATTTTCTCTATCTTCTGCAGTCACTGGGCATTGAGTCTTACTCAACTTCACACCTTGTAACATAGGCAAGAATCCCTTCTTGGACTGATCCATTTTGAACTTCTTCAAAACTTTGTCAAGGTATGTGCTGTGTGAAATTCCAATTAAGCGTCTCGATCTATCTCTATAGATCTTAATGTCTAGTATGAAAGCAGCTTCTCCTAGGTCCTTCATTGAAAAACTCTTGTTCAAATACTCATTCACGCTTTCCAGCATTTCTATATTGTTTTCAATCAGCAATATGTCATCAACATATAATATTAGAAACTCTATAGATCTCCCACTCACTTTCTTGTAAATACAAGCTTCTCCGTAAACTTGTATAAACCCGAACGCTTTGATCACCTCATCAAAATGCAGATTCCAACTCTGAGATGCTTGCACCATTCCATAAATGGATCGCTGGAGTTTGCAAACTTTGTTAGCATTCTCTAGATCGACAAAACCTTCCGGTTGTATCATATACAACTCTTCCTTAAGGAAACCATTAAGGAACGCTGTTTTGACATCCATCTGCCAAATTTCATAGTTGAAATATGCAGCTAGTGCTAAAATGATTCTTATGGAATTAAGCATCGCTACATGTGAGAAGGTCTCATCGTAGTCAACTCCTTGAACTTGTGAAAAACCCTTTGCCACAAGTCGAGCTTTATAGACGGTGATATTACCGTCCGTGTTCGTCTTCCTCTTAAAGATCCATTTGTTCTGAATGGCCTTTCGCCCTTCAGGTAATACTTCCAAAGTCGATACTTTGTTTTCATACATGGATCCCATCTCGGATTTCATGGCCTCTAACCATTTCTTGGAATTTGGTCCCATCATCACTTCTCCATAGCTCGTAGGTTCATCGTTGTCTAACAACATGACCTCTAAGACAGGGTTGTCGTACCACTATGGAGCAGTACGCACCCTTGTCGACCTACGAGGTTCGATAGTAACTTGATCTGAAGCTTCATGATCATCATCATTAACTTCCTCTTCAACCGATGCAGGCTCTACAGAAACATCTTTCTGTGCTGCGCTGCTCTCTGGTTGAATTAAAGGTTCAATAAGCTCATCAAGTTCTATTTTCCTCCCACTCAATTCTTTCGAGAGAAACTCTTTCTCACGAAATGTTCTGTTTTTAGTGACAAATGCTTTGCCTTTGGATATGACATAGAAGGTATACCCAACTGTCTCTTTTGGGTATCCTATGAAGACGCATTTCTCCGCTTTGGGTTCTAGCATTTGAAGCTGAAGCTTTTTGACATAAGCATCACATCCCCAAACTTTAAGAAACGACAACTTTGGCTTCTTTCCAAACCATAGTTCATATGGCGTCATCTCAATGGATTTCTATGGTGCCCTATTTAAAGTGAATGCAGTTGTCTCTAATGCATAACCCCAAAATGATAGTGACAAATCGGTAAGAGACATCATAAAACGCACCATATCTAATAAGGTTCGATTACGACGTTCGGACACACCATTACGCTCTGGTGTTCTAGGCAGTGTCAGTTGTGAACAATGTTTTAAATAGCGGGCTATGACAAATAGCGGCTATTTAAAACTATGGTTGTGAAACAATTCCACATTGTCTTAAGTGACTGCCAAACTCATAACTCACATATTCTCCTCAATCAGATTGTAGGAATTTAATCTTCTTTTTACGATGATTCTCAAGTTCACTCTAAAATTGCTTGAACTTTTCAAACGGTTCAGACTTGTGCTTCAATAAGTGAATATACCCATATCTACTTAAGTCATCAGTGAAGGTGAGAAAATAACGATATCCACCGCACGGCTCAATGCTCATTGGACCACACACAACAGTATGTATGATTTCCAACAAGTCACTTGCCCGTTCCATTGTTCCAGAGAACGGGGTTTTAGCCATCTTGCCCATGAGGCATGGTTCACATGTGTCAAGTGATTCAAAATCAAGTGACTCCAAAAGTCCATCAGCATGGAGCTTCTTCATGCGTTTTACACCAATATGACCTAAACAACAGTGCCACAAGAAAGTGGTACTATCATTATCAACTCTACATCTTTTGGCATCAATGTTATGAACATGTGTATCGTCACTATCGAGATTCAATAGGAACAAATCCCTCACATTGGGTGCATGACCATAAAATATATTACTCATATAAATAGAACAACCATTATTCTTTGATTTAAATGAGTAACCATCTCGCAATAAAGAAGATCCAGATATAATGTTCATGCTTAACACAGGCACCAAATAACATTTATTTAGGTTCATAACTAATCCCGATGGTAATCGAAGAGCGAGCGTGCCGACGGCGATAACATCAACCTTGGAACCATTTCCCACGCACATCGTCACTTCGTCCTTAGCCAGCCTTTGTCTGTTCTGTAGCTCCCGTTTTGAGTTGCAAATGTGAGCAACCAAACCGGTATCAAATACCCAGGCACTACAACGAGAATTTGTAAGGTACACATCAATAACATGTATATCATATATACCTTGTTTGGTATTGGCCGCCTTCTTGTCGGCGAGATACTTGGGGCAGTTCCACTTCCAGTGACCAGTTCCCTTGCAATGAAAGCACTCATTTAATGGTTTGGGTCCAATCTTTGGTTTCTTCACGGGAGAGGCAACTGCTTTGCCACTCTTCTTGGAGTTACCCTTCTTGCCCTTGCCATTCTTCTTGAAACTAGTGGTTTTATTTACCATCAACACTTGATGCTCTTTCTGGATTTAAGACTCAATGATTTTCAGCATCGCGAACAGCTCTGCGACCGACTTGTTCATCCCGTGCATGTTATAGTTCATCATGAAGCTCTTGTAGCTAGGTGGCAATGATTGAAGAAATCTGTCTGTGATCGCCTCCAGTGGAAGGGGCATCCCTAAATCAGCTAGACAGTTCAAATACCCAGACATTCTGGGTATATGTTCACTGACAGACCCGTTCTCCTCCATCTTGCAAGCATAGAACTTATCAGAGGTCTCATACCTCTCGATCCAGGCATTCTTCTCAAAGATAAACTTTAACTCATGGAACATCTCATATGCTCCATGACGTTCAAAACGTCTTTGTAGTCCCGGTTCTAAGCCATACAACATTGCGCATTGAATTATTGAGTGATCTCCAGGATGTGTATCCCAAGCGTTCTTAACGTCTGATACGTCTCCAACGTATCTGTAATTTTTGATTGTTCCATGCTATTATATTATCTGTTTTCGATGTTTTATATGCATTAATACGCTATTTTATATTATTTTTGGGACTAACCTATTAATCTAGAGCCTAATGTCAGTTTCTGTTTTTCCTTGTTTTTGAGTTTCATAGATAAGGAATATTAAACGGAGTCCAAACGGAATAAAACCTCAGGAAAGATTTTTTCTGGAAAATATGGAAGCCACGAGACTTGAGAACCAAGGCAGAGGAGCTGCCACAGGGCCACAAGCCCGCTTGCCGCGGCTAGGGGGCACCAGCGCCAGGCAGGCTTGTGGGCCCCTAGCACCTCCTCTAACCCTAATATTTGTCCTAGAAATACCCAAATATTCCATCATTATCAGAATGAGCCACAAAAACACTTTTCCGTCGCCAGAAGCCTCCATTCCTGAGAGATCCAATCTTGGAGCCTTTTTCGGTAATCTGTCGGAGGGGGATTCAATCACGGAGGGCATCTACATCAACTCCATTCCCCTCCGATGATGCATGAGTAGTTCACCACAGACCTACGGGTCCATAGCTAGTATCTATATGGCTTCTTCTCTCTCTTTGCTTCTCAATACCATGTTTTTCATGATCTTCATGGAGATCTATCCGATGTAATACTCTTTTGCGGTGTGTTTGTCGAGATCCAATGAATTGCAGGATTATGTCCAGATTATCCATGATTATTATTTGAGTCTTCCTTGAATTCTTATATGCATGATTTCATATTTTTGCAAGTCTGTTCAAATTATTGGTTTGGTTTGGCCAACTAGATTGGTAATTCTTGCAATAGGAGAAGTGCTTAGTTTTGGGTTCAATCTTGCGGTGTCCTCACCCAGTGACATAGTAGGGGTAGCGAGGCACGTATTGTATTGTTGCCATCAAGGGTAAAAATATGGGGTTTTCATCATATTGCTTGAGTTTATCCCTCTACATCATGTCATCTTACTTAATGTGTTACTCTGTTCTTCACGAACTTAATACTCTAGATGCAGGCAGGAGTCGGTCAATGTGTGGAGTAATAGTAGTAGATGCAGAATTGTTTTGGTCTACTTGATACGGATGTGATGCCTATATGCATAATCATTGCCTTGGATATCTTCATAACTATTCACTTTTCTATCAATTGCTTGACAGTAATTTGTTCACCCAGTGTAATACTTGCCATCATGAGAGAAACCATCTATAGCCCCCCCCCCCCGGGTCTATTTTCCATATTATATTCTCAGATCTAAAACCAAAAACACCAAAAATACTTGATGCCTTGTTTTTAATTTTAGTTTTACTTTCTGTTCAAGCATCCTATTATATCTACCTCTACTAGATCGCATCCTTGCAAATAACCATCAAGGGATTGACAACCCCTTTATAGCGTTGGGTGCAAGAGTTTGATTCCTTGTGCAGGTATATCTATTGGTGGCTCGCTTGTGTCTCCTACTGGATTGATACCTTGGTTCTCAAAAACTGAGGGAAATACTTATCTACTTTGCTGCATCAAACCGTTCCTCTTCACGGGAAACCAGCGCATGCTCGAGAAGTAGCAAGAAGGGTTTTTGGCCCCTTTGCCGGGGAGATACATAGCAAGTCAAGAGACCAAGTACCCATCGCAAACTCATCTCTTGCATTTACATTATTTGCCATTTGCCTCTCATTTTCCTCTCCCCCACTTCTAAAACAATTTTCAAACAGATTTGCCTTTCGCCCTCCTTTCGTTTGCCTTTTGTTTGCTTGTGTTGCCATGTGCCTTCTATTTGCTTGCATCTTCACTTGCTAAAAATCTATTGATATGGATCCTCATCCACTTTCTAATCTTTTCAAAAGACCAAATTATGATGAACCAATTGCTAGTGAGTTGAGTGCACTTGATTATCTCTATGAAGTTTTGCTTGAACATCATGGAAATTTTGATGAAGTGTTGAAAGAAGAAAATTATAAAGTGATTCATGATATCCACTTGAATGAGAAACATGATTGCCATGTTGTTAGTATGAATTATATGAATATCATTTATGCTAATGATATGCAAAACCACAATCTTGGGGATGCTATGCTTGATGAAGATGATATTTTTTGTTCCCCAAGTTTTGGTGATGACACATATGCTATAATTGGTCATGAAAAGAATGCTTTATGTGATAGTTATATTGTGAGATTCCTTCATTATGTTACTGAAAATTACTATTAGAGAGGAACATATGCTTTTACATATTGCAATAATATCAAGTTTCCTCTCTATGTGTTCAAGGTTTGGAAGTTATGCTTGCCTTGACTTCCTATGGTAGTTGATTTTTGTTTCCATAATTTGTTTGCTCACAAAATACCTATGCATAGGAAGTGGATTGACTTAAATATACTTGCCATGTGATTCATTATATTACTATTGTTGCAAATAGGAATTATGTGCCCGTAGATTTCATTGTTCTTGATATAGAATGCAATCCTACATGTCCTATTATTCTTGGTAGACTTTTCCTTAGAACGATTGGTGCAATTATTGACATGAAAGAAGGAAATATTAGATTCCAATCTCCATTAGGGAAAGACATAGAACAATTTCCTAGAAATATAATAATATTTCCTTATATGAGATCTACTTTTCGATTACATACCAAAGATGACAATACCTAGATCTATTGCGTTTTGCCTAGCTAGGGGCGTTAAACAATAACGCTTGTTGGGAGGCAACCCAATTTTATTTTGCTTCAGTTTTTCGCTTATGTTTTGGTGTGTTTGGAAAATTCTTACATATGTAGTAATTGTGTTTTTGTGTTTAAATTAGTGTTTGAGCCAAGTAAAACCTTTTTGGTGATCTATGGTAGTTGTTGATTTGATCTTGCTGGAAAACTGAAACTTTTGCGCTCAGTCCAGCATTTTTCTGAATTTTGAAGAGCATCAAATTGATATGAAATTTTTAAAAAGGATTTATATACAAATTTCCCTCGTTGTTCTATTTTTTCGGAATTTGTACAGTTCCAGAAGTATTCAAAATTTACATGTTGCTACAGACTGTTCTGTTTTTGACAGCTTCTGTTTTCTTTGTGTGGTTTGCTTATTTTGATGTATCTATGGGTCGTATCGGGGGGTATGAGTCTTGTAGAAGTTAGAATACAGTATGTATTACACAAATATAAATAAATAATGAGTTCACAACAGTACCTAAAGTGGTGATTTATTTTTCTTGTACTAACGGATCTCATGAGTTTTCTTTTGAGTTTTGTGTTGTGAAGTTTTCAAGTTTTGAGTGAAGATTTTGTTGGAAATATGCCCTAGAGGCAATAATAAAATGGTTATTATTGTATTTCCTTGTTCATGATAATTGTCTATTGTTCATGCTATAATTGTATTAACCAGAAACCGTAATGCATGTGTGAATACATAGACCACAACATGTCCCTAGTGAGCCTCTAGTTGGCTAGCTTGTTGATCAATAGATGGTCACGGTTTCATGACCATGGAAATTGGATGCCATTGATAACGGGATCACATCATTAGGAGAATGATGTGATGGACAAGACCCAATCCTAAGCATAGCACAAGATTGTGTAGTTCGTCTGCTAAAGCTTTTCAATGTCAAGTATCATTTCCTTAGACCATGAGATTGTGTAACTCCCGGATACCGTAGGAATGCTTTGGGTGTGCCAAACGTCACAACGTAACTGGGTGGCTATAAAGGTGCACTACGGGTATCTCCGAAAGTGTCTGTTGGGTTGGCACGAATCGAGACTGGGATTTGTCACTCCGTGTGACGGAGAGGTATCTCTGGGCCCACTTGGTAAGACATCATCATAATGAGCTTAATGTGACTAAGGAGTTAGCCACGGGATGATGTATTACGGAATGAGTAAAGAGACTTCCCGGTAACGAGATTGAACAAGGTATAGAGATATCGACGATCGAATCTCGGGCAAGTATCATACCGATAGACAAAGGGAATTGTATACGGGATTGACTAAATCCCCGACATCGTGGTTCATCCGATGAGATCATCGTGGAGCATGTGGGAGACAACATGAGTATCCAGGTCCCGCTATTGGTTATTGACCGGAGAGGTGTCTCGGTCATGTCTACGTGTCTCCCGAACCTGTAGGGTCTACACACTTAAGGTTCTATGACGCTAGGGTTATAGGGAAATGGTATACGTGATTACCGAAGGTTGTTTGGAGTCTCGGATGAGATCCCGGACTTCATGAGGAGCTTCGGAATGGTCCGGAGGTAAAGATTGATATATAGGAAGTCCAGTTTTGGTCACTGGAAAGTTTTTGGGCTCATCGGTAGTATACCGGGAGTGCCGGGAGGGTGCCGGAGGACCCCCGGGAGGGGTGCGAAGACCAAAGGACTTTGTGGGCTGTTAGAGGAGGTGTACCAGCCCTTATTTTGCTAGCCAAGTCCTTCCGGAAAGGCCCATGCGGCTAGGGATAAAGAGATAAGGCTGATGGAGATTCAAAAGAAAGAGATCCACCTCCCTTGTGGGAGGTGGACTCCTCCCTAGCTTCGGCCGAAGCTCTCCTCCTTGGAGGAGGGGCCAAGGGAGCCCTCCCTCTCCCTCCTCCTATATATACTTGAGGTTTTGGCTGTTTTGAGACAATATTTGATCTCTCTCCCACGACGCAGCCCTACCTCTCTTCTTCCTCCTCCACAGTGCTTAGGCGAAGCCCTGCCGGAATACCTTGCTGCTCCACCACCACCACGACGTCATGCTGCTGTTGGAGCTCTTCCCCAACCTCTCCTTCCTCCTTGCTGGATCAAGGCATAGGAGACGTCACCGGGCTGCACGTGTGTTGAACGTGGAGGTGCCGTTGTTCGGTGCTAAGATCGGAGTCCATCGCGATCTGAATCGCTACGAGTACGACTCCACCAACCGCGTTCTTGTAATGCTTCCGCTTAGCAATCTTCAAAGGTATGAAGATGCAATCTCTCCTCACTTGTTGCTGGTTTCTCCATAGATAGATCTTGGTGACACTTAGGAATTTTTTTGATTTACTTCTACGTCTCCCAACAAAAGACGCCTCACCTCTGCTCCAGTGCTGGTGCCACGAGACTTCTCTAAGGACTTTGTTATCTATTACGATGCCTCGCGACTAGGATTAGGTTGCATTCTCATGCAAGATCGTCATGTGATTGCATACGCATCTCGATAGTTGCGTCCACATGAGGATAATCATCCAACACATGATCTTGAGCTTGCATCTATAGTCCATGCACTGAAAACCTGGTGACATTACCTTCTGGGTAATCGTTGCGAAATTTACACTGATCACCAAAGTTTGAAATATATTTCCACCTAGCTGGATTTGAATCTCAGGCAAAGACGATGGATTGAGTTGACTACAGATTACGACATAGGGATAACTTACACCCCGAGGAAAGCCAATGTCATTACTAATGCACTAAGTCGTAGGTCTTATTGTAACAACCTGATGTTACAACAATGTCAACCACTTCTCTATGAGGAATTTCGGAAGTTGAATCTTCACATTGTTCCTCAAGGATTCCTTTCCAACCTGGTGGCGAAACCTACTCTTAAGGATCAAATCATAGCTGGCCAAAAGCATGATAAGGGTATATCCCGGATCAAAGAGAACCTCATTAGCGGTATCGCTAAGGATTTCTCTATCGATGATCAAGGTGTGGTGTTCTTTTAGAACCATTTGGTGGTTCCCAAGAACCAACATTTTCGGCAGCTGATCCTTAAGGAGGCTCATGATTCTCCTCTCACAATTCATCTGGGTAGTACCAAGATGTATCAGGACCTACACCAGAGGTTCTGGTGGACTAGGATGAAGAGAGAAATTGCTCAGTTCATTGCCAACTGTGACGTCTGTCATCGTGTTAAGGCAGAACATGAAAGGCCTGCTGGCACCCTTCAACCTTTAGCTATTCCTGAATGGAAATGGGATAAGGTCGGTATGGATTTCATTACCAGATTTCCCAGGACCAAGAGAGGGAATAATTCTATCTTTGTGGTCATAGACCGTCTTTCCAAGGTGGCTCATTTTCTTCCTGTTCGGGAGAGTATAACTGCTAGCCAGCTAGCGGAGTTATACGTTTCTCGAATAGTTTCTCTTCATGGTGTTCCTTTGGAGATTAACTCATACCGTGGAAGTATCTTTACTTCCCGATTCTGGGAAAGTTTCCAAACTGCTATGGGGACTCATCTATACTTTAGCACTGCTTTCCACCCGCAATCAAGTGGTCAAGTTGAGCGAGTCAATCAAATCCTCGAAGACATGCTCCGAGCTTGTGTTATATCCTTCCGTATGAATTGGGAGAAATGTCTTCCATTTGCCGAATTTGCTTATAACAATAGTTATCAATCAAGCTTGGGCAAAGCCCGTTTTGAAGTTCTCTATGGACAAAGGTGTCGAACACCTCTTAATTGGTCAGAAACCGGAGAGAGGCAACTCTTTGGCCCGGATATGATCCAGGATGCAGAGGAGCAAGTTCGCATTATTCGTGAAAAGTTGAAAATAGCCCAATCTCGTCAAAAGAGCCAATATGATCGTCATCATAAGGCTGTGACCTATGAAGTTGACGAGAAGGCTTATCTTCGGGTTACACCTCTAAAGGGTACCCATCGATTCGGTATGAAGGGCAAGTTGGCTCCTCGTTACATTTGAACTTTTTGCATTCTTGCTAAACGAGGAGAGGTTGCCTACCAATTGGAACTTCCATCGCATCTTTCCAAGGTTCATGATGTCTTCCACGTCTCGCAACTCAGGCGTTGCTTCTCGAACCCTGTCCGCGAAGTGGACCACGAAGCGTTTGATCTCCAAGATAACCTTACATATCGAGAATACCATGTTCGTATTCTTGATCAAGCTGAGCGTACCACTCGGCGTCAGAACATCAAGTTTCTCAAGGTTCAGTGGTCACACCATTCCAAGAAGGAAGCCACATGGGAAAGAGAGGATCGTCTTCGACTAGAGTACCCCGTGCTCTTCCCGACGACTTCCAAATCTCGGGACGAGATTCTTTTGAGTGGGGGTGAGTTGTCACATCCCTAGTTAGTTTACTTAGGTCATGTGTGTGCATCATGTTTCCACCTTTTGCATCAACTTGAAATAGGGATTAACGGAAACCCTAACACCTCACTTGAATCAAACGAATTCAATAGTTGTGAAAAACCAACAAATTCAAAATGCCCATAAAAAATGTCCCCTATGTCTGATAAATGAGGGCATAAATATATCAGGGGTCATTCTAAATGTTGAATCTATATAATATTTCAAAAATAAATATTAAAGCTACTGAAAATGCCAAATAAAGAATTATAATTATTTCAGTATTCAAAATATTCTAAAACTTTTTGTAAAGGTTTGAAATATTCAAACTAAGCCCTATAAAATATTTGGAGTATTTTGCGCCTAGCATTTGTGCCTAAATAAAAATAAAACAAATCTCAAAAAAGAAAAACAGAAACTGGAATTCTTTTTAAAAAAGAGAAGGAAGCCTGCCTCAGCCCACATCGCCAAAGCCCCTGGAGCGATGACCCCGTCCCCTTCTTCCTCCTCGGACCTGACGGTCCGCCACCGACGATCCGCCACCTCCAAGCCTTCCCCGAGTGCGCTATCGACGGCTCTGCGCCCGCAGTGAGCCCCCGGATCGATCCCCTCTCTTCCACGGTCGTTTCCCCTTTTGTAGGCCTCGGTTCTGTCAGCACCCGAAGTGCTCCGTCACACGATCTCATCGCTGGTGTTGCTCCGGTGATCAGCTAGTCCTTCTGAGGCCACCACCAAGCTCGTGGGGCCACGTAGAGGCCGTAGGTGCCAAGCTCCGGTCTTTTTGCGCCCTCGATCGACGAACCCGTGCTCGCCCGAGCTCGGACAACCACCGAGCTCGTCGCCGGCGTCGATTCTGTCCGTCTCAACCTGTGAGAGGTGTCGGGATGGATGCACGCATGAGCATAGGTTTGCCTGGTGCCTTCCGCCAGCGAAATGGTCGCCAAAGGAGGGAACCCAATTCCTCCGCCGTCTCTGGAGTCACCGACGGCTCAACGCCGGTGAGTCTGGCCGGTGTTGACCATGGGGGTTTGACCCCAGGGTCAACTAGCAAGTGGGGCCGGGTCTTGTTTAATTAGAATTAGTTTAAGAAAATTAATTAACTGAATTAATTAAGTTAATGACTCACTGACCAGTGGCCCCTTTCCTAGTAATTAATAATTAGTGGTTAATTGCTTCTGTTAGTGGCTAGGTCACTGACCAGTGGACCCCACTGGTCAGGTTTGACCTGTCAACGGTCATTTGACCAGCTGAGGTCATGCTGATGTCATGCTGATGCAATAAAAGAATTTCTGAATTAAATTAATTCTGGAAATTATTTAAAACTTAGAAAATTCATAGAAATTAATCTATAACTCAGATTGAAATAATTTATATATGAAAATTTACTAGAAAAATTCAATGAATCCAATGGTGATGTTATCATGCATGTTAGAGAAACCTATGTAGATGAACATTGACATTTAGTAATAGGTCAATATATGGAATATGAAAGGGAGAACGATTTTGAACGTATATTCAAAATTCCTTCATTTAACTTGGATAATTGTTGCATTAGCTCATCCATCCATGTTGCCACGCCATGATCTTGCATCATATTGCTACACTTGCCGTGTGTTGATTTTTACTTATCTGCATTGCGGTATGCCTTGTTTCTAAGGATACCCTCAAGTATTCTAACGAAGGAGAATACCTTCCCGCTTCCCAGCAAGGCAAGCAACCCCATTGATCATTCCGATAACATCCCATTCTCTCGCTCCTGCTCTTGTTTATTGCATTAGGACAAACGTTCAATTACCTGTCATATGCGGTAGATGAACCCATTCCTTTGCATGACCTGTCATTGTCATAGTAAATAGCTAAACCTTGCAATCTAGCATACCTGGTAGATGCTTGAGCCATTATGTGCTTTACCTACTTTGCCTACTATGCTTAGAGTTGTGCCAGGTCTGATTCATCTGGGTGATGAACTGGAGTGAAACATATTGTCCTAATGTGATAAGCTTAATGATGAACTCGGTTGGTAAAGGTAGCGATGACAGGCTATGTAGGAGTACATAGCGGGTTGTCTCATTGGGACCGTTCCTAGGAATTGAGTTCCGTGTTTGTGATCCAAGTTTAGTTACTACCACATGCCGAGCCCTGAAATATGACCCCACTCGACTTATCAACCACCTAGTCCTTGGACCAGGTGTTGCAAGTAGTTTCTGGTGTTCATAGTATGTTGGAGTCCATGCGTAGCGCTGACCCTAGAGGTGGGTTACGACGTGGTAGGCAGTGGCACGGTGTACCAAGGGTCACCCGAATTGTGGGCTTGGAAACTTTGCGCACATCGTTTGGGGCCGTAGCGGAAACTTCGGCCGGACTTCCGTGTGGGTTCAGTCTCAAGTGGGCGATAGCCTGGACTAGAGGTCTTGTGTGATTGACGGTCGTGGCCGACCCCCTCGCTGGGCTTCCGCCTGAAGGTTGCCGAGGTGAATGGTTTTATGAGCACACAACGATAAGTGGCGAGACCGTGTGTAAAGAAGTACACCCCTGCAGGGTATGAATCTTTCGAATAGCCACGTCCTCGGATATGGACTACTTGGAGAACTTATGCTGTTCATAGATAATTTAATGGATACTCATAAAAATCTCAAGACAAGTGTGAGTACCATGGATGGCATTCTCGTAGATGACAAAAGTGAATCCATGGTGGTGTATTGATGTGGAGTTAGTGGACTCGTATGCAATATCTAAACTTTGAATAAAGAGTTAAAAAAGTGTAGTATAGGTTAGCCAAGAGTCAAAGCTGGCATTGCTGCATAAACTCCACCACTCCCCTTGTTGATACATGAGCATGAAAGTCTAGGTCTGCTTTAAAGACTTGCTGAGTATGTTTGTACTCATGTTTGCTTAATAAATGTTGCAGATGAGACTTAGGACCCATCAGGTGGGTTCTACCTAGATGTCAACGACGTTGAATAGCTGGTGTCCCAGCTACGACCTTATAACCTCTGGCGGGCTGTAGATAGTCAGGCCATGTGCCTTTTTACCCTTTCAACTGTCTATACTCAGATAGATTTATGCTTCCGCTAGGTTGGTATGAACTTGCTTGTATGACTTGAGTGTCGGGTCATGTGACCCCTATCTATAAGAACATATTATGCAAGGCTCCTCTGAGCCTCTTAAATAAAAGTTGTGTTGTTGTATGGTTATGTTGTGATGCCATAGTTGTATCTATGCATATCGGGCATGTCATGCGTACGTGTGACGTGCAATGGTATGTATGGGATCCGACACCTAGTCATGTGCCTTTAGTAGTACTCTTTACGAGAAACTGCCTCTTTGTGCTTCCAACGAGCCCTAGTAGCTTGCTACTGCTCCGGACACATTGGTTGACCGACATGTATCCTTCTTTTTGCTGTGTCTGTCCCTTCGGGTAAATGTCTCGCAGTGTAATGGAGTCCCTGTAGCCTGCTATGACTCGTCTACGTCCAGTGAGGACATTTATGTCCCACGGCGTAATGGAGTACTTGTAGCTGGCAAAGACTCGTCTACACACGCTTGAGACCGACACCTGCGTTGTTGGGTTACGTATGCCTGTTTCCCTACAGATGTGCCACTTAGGTTCTATGACTAGTCATGTCGGCCCGGGTTCTCTATCGTTTGAATGCTAGCGACATATTCACATACATGAGCCAAAAGGCACAAACGGTCCCGGCTAAGGTAAGGCTGCAGCCGTGGAGTTACCATGCGTGAGGCCGCAAAGTGATGTGATGTGTTACAGGCTGGATTCTTATGACTTAGGATCGGGGTCCCGACAGGCTTGTGGGCTCCTGGCACCTCCTCTCACCCTAATCTTCATCCTATAACTACCCAAATATTCCATCATTATCAGAACGAACCACGAAAACACTTTTCCATCCCTAGAAGCCTCCGTTCCCGAGAGATCCAATCTTGGAGCCTTTTCCGGTAATCTACCGGAGGGGGATTCGATCACGGAGGGCATCGACATCAACTTCATTACCCCTCCGATGATGCGTGAGTAGTTCACCATAGACCTATGGGTCCATAGCTAGTAGCTAGATGGCTTCTTCTCTCTCTTTGCTTCTCAATACCATGTTCTTCATGATCTTCATGGAGATCCATCCGATTTAATACTCTTTTGCGGTGTGTTTGTCGAGATCCGATGAATTGTGGGTTTATGTCCAGATTATCCATGAATATTATTTGAGACTTTCCTGAATTCTTATATGCATGATTTCATATCTTTGCAAGTCTCTTCAAATTATTGGTTTGGTTTGGCCAACTAGATTGGTAATTCTTGCAATAGGAGAAGTGCTTAGTTTTGGGTTCAATCTTGCGATGTCCTCACCCAGTGACATAGTAGGGGTAGCGAGGCACATATTGTATTGTTGCCATTAAGGGTAAAAAGTGGGGTTTTCATCATATGGCTCGAGTTTATCCGTCTACATCATGTCATCTTACTTAATGTGTTACTCTTTTCTTCATGAACTTAATACTCTAGATGTAGGCAGGAGTCGGTCGATGTGTGGAGTAATAGTAGTAGATGTTGAATCGTTTCGGTCTACTTGACACAGACGTGAGGCCTATATGCATCATCATTGTCTTGGATATCTTCATAACTATTCGCTTTTGTATCAATGGCTCGACAGTAATTTGTTCACCCACCGTAATACTTGCCACCATGAGAGAAGCCATCTAGTGAAACCTATGGCCCCCAGGTCTATTTTCCACATTATATTTTCAGATCTAAAACCAAAAACACCAAAAATACTTGCTTCCTTGTTTTTACTTTTAGTTTTACTTTCCGTTCAAGCATCCTATTATATCTATCTCTACTAGATCTCATCCTTGCAAATAACCGTGAAGGGATTGATAACCCCTTTATAGCGTTGGGTGCAAGAGTTTGATTCCTTGTGCAGGTATATCTATTGGTGGCTCTCTTGTGTCTCCTACTGGATTGATACCTTGGTTCTCAAAAACTGAGGGAAATACTTATCTACTTTGCTGCATCAAACCGTTCCTCTTCACGGGAAACCAACGCATGCTCGAGAAGTAGCAACGTCTTTGGACGACACGAGAGCGGGTGGGTCACCAAGCGATGCATCAAGGACATAAGCCTTCTGGGAAGCCGTGAGGATACTTCTCAAATTACAGGCCCAGTCCTCAAAGTTACTTCCATCATCTTTCAACTTGGCTTTCTCTTGGAACGCATTAAAATTCAGGGGAACTACTATGCGAGCCATTGATCTACAACATAAATATGCGAAGGTTACTAAGACTATTGTGCAAGATAATGAGTTTAGTTAATCAAATTACTAAAGCTCCCACTCAAATTGACATCCCTCTGGTCATCTGAGTGATACATGATCCAAATTCACCAACTCAAGTCCGATCATCACGTGAGTTGAGGTGGTTTCAATGGTGAACATCATCATGTTGATCATATCTACTATATGACTCATGTTTGACCTTTTGGTCTCTTTTGTTTTGAGGCCCTTTGTGTACATGCTATGCTCATCAAGTTTAACCCGAGTGTTCTACACGTGCAACACTGGCTTGCACCCGTTGTATGTGAACGTAGAGTCTATCACACCCAATCATCACGTCTCGACACGAAAAACTTTCGCAACGGTGCACACTCGGGGAGAGCACAATTTTATCCTTAAATTTAAGGGAGGGATCACCTTATAATGCTACCGTCGTCCTAAGAAAAATAAGATGCATAAAAGGATTAACATCACATGCAAATCATAAGTGACATGATATGGCCATGAACTTGTGCTTTTGATCTCCATCTCCAAAGCACCGACATGATCTCCATCTTCACCGGCACGACACCATGATCTGCATCATCTTGATCTCCATCAATGTGTCGCCATGAAGTTGTCGCGCCAACTGTTGCTTCTACGACTATTGGTAACTCATAGCAATAAAGTAAAGCAAAAACGGCAAAAATAATTAAAGACAACCCTATGGCTCATACCGGTTGCCGCACTCATCGGCATGCAAGTCATGATATTCTATACAAAACATGATCATCTCATATATCGCATATATCACACCATGTAATTGGCCATATCACATCACAATATACCCTGCAAAAACAAGTTAGACATCCTCTAATTGTTGTTGCATGTTTTACGTGGCTGCTATGGCTATCTAGCAAGAATAATTCTCACCTACTATATTATATTTCCTAGAGGCAATAAATAAAGTGTTTATTATTATATTTCCTTGTTCATGATAATTGTTTATTATCCATGCTATAATTGAATTGATTGGAAACACATTGGATGTGTGGATATATAGACAACACTTTGTCCCTAGTGTGCCTCTAGTAAACTAGATTGTTTGTCAAAGATGTTCAAGGTTTCCTAGCCATTGACATGATATGTCATTTGATAACGGGATCACATCATTAGGAGAATGATGGGATAGACAAGACCCAAACTATAAACGTAGCATATGATTGTGTCAGTTTATTGCTACAGTTTTTTGCATGTCAAGTATATGTTCCTATGACCATGAGATCATGCAACTCACGGACACCGGAGGAGTGCCTTGTGTCTATCAAACGTCGCAACATAACTGGGTGACTATAAAGGTGCTCTACAGGTATCTCCGAGGGTTACTGCTGGGTTGGCATGGATCAACACTGGGATTTGTTACTCCGTGTGACGGAGAGGTATCTGAGGGCCCACTCGGTAATACAACATCAGAATAAGCCTTGCAAGCAATGTGACTAAGTGTTAGCCATGGGATCTTGTATTACGGAAATAGTAAAGAGACTTGCCTGTAACGAGGTTGAACTAGGTATGGAGATACCGACGACCGAATCTCGGGCAAGTAACATACCGAAGAACAAAGGGAACATCATACGGGATTAACTGAATCCTTGACATTATGGTTCGACCGATAAAGATCTTCGTATAATATGTAGGAATCAATATGGGCATCCAGGTCCCGCTATTGGTTATTGACTGTAGAGGTGTCTCGGTCATGTCTAAATAGTTCTCGAACCCGTAGGGTCTGCACACTTCAGGTTCGGTGACATTTCGATAGTATAGAGTTATGTATGGTGGTGACCGAAGGTTGTTAGGAGTCCTGGATGAGATCTCGGACGTCACGAGGATCTCTGGAATGGTCCGGAGGTAATGATTGATATATAGGAAAGTGGTATTTGAACCCCAGAAAAGTTTTGGGCATTTCCGGTAGTGTACCGGGAGTGACGAATGGGTTTCGAGGACCACCAAGTGGGGCCCACATACCCCAAGGGGGCACATGGGCCTTAGAGGTGGCACACCAGCCCTTGGTGAGCTGGGCAAGCCAGCCCAAAAGGCCCTATGCGCATAGAGTAGGAGATAGAGTAGGGGCCATGTTTGGGAAAGAGTCCCACTTGGAATCCACCTCCCTTGTGGGAAGTGGACTCCTCCCCTTTGGTTCGGCTGAACCTCTCCTTGGAGGAGAGGCTAGGGCTGCCTCCTCTCCCCTCCCTCCTATATATACTAGAGGATTCTGAGGGCAGCCCCAACCCTAATTCTGCCAAGTGCTACCCTCTTCTTCCTCTAGATCGTTCTCTCCTCTAGATCGGTTTTTTGTAGTTCTTAGGCGAAACCCTAATTCTCACCTACCGCTCTCTCTCTTTCTAGATCAATAAGGCGGAGATCTTCACCGAGCTGCATGTGTGCTGAACGTGGAGGTGCCGTTCGTTCGGTACTTGATCGGGAGTTCGTGGGACGGCTTGCGATTTGGTTCGCGGAGACGTACCACTACATCAACCGCGTTCTTTAACGCTTCCGCTTAGCGATCTACAAGGGTACATAGATCCAATCTCTTGTCTCATAGATGCTCATCTCCTAGATTCATCTTGGCGAAACGTAGGAATTTTTTTGTTTCCCATGCAACGTTCCCCAACAGTGGCATCATGAGCTAGGTCTATGCATAGATGAGATCTTGAGTAGAACACAAAGACTTTGTGGGTGTTGATATTCATATTGTTTCCTTCCTTAGTCTTTTCTTGGTTCAGCAGTATTGTGGGATGAAGCGGCTCGGACCGACTTTACTCGTACACTTACGAGAGACCGTGTTCCATCGACTGACATGTGACTTCGTCACATAAAGATGGTTGGCGGGTGTCTGTCTCTCCCACTTTAGTTGGATCGGATTTGATTAAGGCGGTCCTTGTAGAAGGTTGAAAAGCAATCTTCATATCACCGTTGTGGTTTTCCGTAGGTAAGAATCGTTCTTGCTACATACCCATAGCAGCCACGTAAAACATGCAACAACAATTAGAGGACATCTAACTTGTTTTTGCAGGGTATGTTGTGATGTGATATGGCCAATTGCATGATGTGATATATGTGATGTATGAGATGAGCGTGTTTTTGTATAGAGTATCATGACTTGCATGTCGATGAGTACAGGAGCCATAGGGTTGTCTTTGATTATTGTATGACCTGCGTGTCAGTCTTTAAGCTCTATGTAATGCTTTAATTTATCGCTAAATGGTAGCAATAGTAGTAGAAGCATGGTGGGCGCGACAACCCCGATGGTGACACGTTGATGGAGATCAAGATGATGGAGATCATGGTGTCATGCCGGTGACGATGGAGATCATGCCGGTGCTTTCAAGATGGAGATCAAAAGCACAAGTTCATGGCCATATCATGTCACTTATGAATTGCATGTGATGTTAATCCTTTTATGCACCTTGTTTTGATTAGGACGACGGTAGCATTATAAGGTGATCACTCACTTAAATTTCAAGATGAACTGTGTTCTCCCCTGAGTGTGCACCATTGCGAAAGTTCGTCGTGTCGAGACACCACATGATGATCGGGTATGATAGACTCTACGTTCACATACAACGGGTGTAAGCCAGTGTTGCACATGCAGAACACTCGGGTTAAACTTGATGAGCCTAGCATGTACAGACGTGGCCTCGGAACACAAGAGACCAAAAGGTCGAGCATGAGTCATATAGTAGATATGATCAACATGATGATGTTCACCATTGAAACCACCTTAACTCACGTGATGATCGGACTTGAGTTGGTGAATATGGATCATGTGTCACTCAGATGACCTAAGGGATGTCAATTTGAGTGGGAGCTTTAGTAATTTGATTAACTAAACTCATTATCTTGAACAATAGTCTTAGTAACCTTTGCTCATTTATGTTCTAGATCAATGGCTTGCGCAGTAGCACCCCTGAATTTTAATGCATTCCTAGAGAAAGCTAAGTTGAAAGATGATGGAAGTAGCTTTTTGGACTAGGCCCGTAATCTGAGGATTATCCTCACGGCTTCCCAGAAGGCATATGTCCTTGATGCACCACTTGGTAACCAACCCGCAAACTTGTCATCCGAAGACATTAAGAATGCTTGGGAGGCACGTTCTGGAGATTACTCAATAGTTCAGTGTGCAATATTGTATGGCTTAGAACCAGGACTTCGAAGATGTTTTGAATGTCATGGAGCATATGAGATGTTCCAAGAGTTGGAGCTTATCTTTAAGAAGAATGCCCAGATCGAGAGGTATGAGACCTCCGATAAGTTCTATGCTTGCAAAATGGAGGAGAACGGGTCTATCAGTGAACATATACTCAAAATGTCTGGGTATTCGACTCATCTGGCCGAGTTAGGGATGCCTCTTTTGCTAGAGGCGATCACTGACAGAGTTCTTCAATCACTACCACCTAGCTACAAGAGCTTCGTGCTGAACTATAACATGCACGGGATGTCATTTTATAACGGGATCACATCATTAGGAGAATGATGGGATGGACAAGACCCAAACTATAAACGTAGCATATGATCGTGTCAGTTTATTGCTACAGTTTTCTGCATGTCAAGTATATGTTCCTATGACAATGAGATCATGCAACTCACGGACATCAGAGGAGTGACTTGTGTGTATCAAACATTGCAACATAACTGGGTGGCTATAAAGGTGCTCTACAAGTATCTTCGAGGGTGTCTGCTGGGTTGGCATGGATCAACACTGAGATTTGTTACTCCGTGTGACGGATAGGTATCTCAGGGCCCACTCGGTAATACAACATCACAATAAGCCTTGCAAGCAATGTGACTAAGTGTTATCCACGAGATCTTTTATTACGGAACGAGTAAAGAGACTTGCCGGTAACGAGGTTGAACTAGGTATGGAGATACCGACGATCGAATCTCGGGCAAGTAATATACTGAAGAACAAAAGGAACATCATACGGGATTAGCTGAATCTTTGACATAGAGGTTCGACCGATTAAGATCTTCATAGAATATGTAGGAATCAATATGGGCATCCAGGTCCCGCTATTGTTTATTGACTGTAGACGTGTCTCGGTCATGTCTACATAGTTCTCGAACCCGCAGGGTCTACACACTTAAGGTTCGGTGACGTTTCGGTGGTATAGAGTTATGTATGGTGGTGACCGAAGGTTGTTTGGAGTCCCGGATGAGATCTCGGACATCACGAGGAGCTCCAGAATGGTCCGAAGGTAAAGATTGATATATAGGAAAGTGGTATTTGAACTCCGGAAAAGTTTTGGGCATTTCCGGTAGTGTACCGGGAGTGGCGAATTGGTTCCGGGGACCACCAAGTGGGGCCCACATACCCCAAGGGGTCACATGGGCCTTAGGGGTGGCGCACCAGCCACTGGTGGGCTGGGAAAGCCAGCCCAAAAGGCCCTATGCGCATGGAGGAAGAGATAGAGTAGGGGCCAAGTTATGGAAAGAGTCCCACTTGGAATCCACCTCCCTCGTGGGAGGTGGACTCCTCCTCTTTGGTTCGGTCGAACCTATCCTTGGAGTAGAGTCTAGGGCTCCCTCCTCTCCCCTCCCTCCTATATATACTAGAGGATTTTGAGGGCAGCCCCAACCCTAATTCTGCCAAGTGCTGCCCTCTTGTTCCTCTAGATCGCTCTCTCCTCTAGATCGGTTCTCAGCAGGGCTTAGGCGAAGCCCTGCTGGAATTGCTCCACCACCATCGCCGCAATGCCATCGTGCTATCGGAGAACTCGTCTACCTCTCCTCTCTCTCTTGCTAGATCAAGAAGATGGAGATCTTCACCGAGCTGCATGTGTGCTGAACGCGGAGGTGCCGTCCGTTCGGTACTTAATCGGGAGTTCGTGGGACGGCTTGCGATTTGGATCGCGGAGACGTAACCGTGTTCTTTAATGCTTCGTCTTAGCGATCTACAAGGGTACGTAGATCCAATCTCTCCTCTCATAGATGCTCATCTCCTAGATTGATCTTGGTGAAACATAGGAAATTTTTTGTTTCCCATGCAACATTCCCCAACAAGAACCACAACGGTGATACACAAGTTGCTATTCAACCTTCTCAAGGACCGCCTTTGTCGAATCCGATCCAAGTAGAGTAGGAGAGACAGACACCCGCCAGACATCTTTATGGAACAAAGTCACATGTTAGTTGATGGAACCAGTCTCTCGTAAGTGTATGAGTAAGATTGATCCGGGATGCTTCATCCCACAATACCACTGAATCAAAACACAACCAAGGGAGGACGCCATCTGAGCATCATCGCCCACAAACTCCTTTGTGTTCTACTCGTGATCTCATCTACACATAGACCTAGCTCATGATGCCACTGATGGGGAACGTTGCATGGGAAACAAAACATTTCCTACGCACATGCAAGATCTATCCATGATGATGAGCATCTACGAGAGGGAGAGTGGATCTACATACCCTTGTATATCGCTAAGTGGGAAGCGTTAAGAAACGCGGTTGATGTAGTCGAACGTCTTCGCGATCCAAATCGTCGAGCGTCTCACGATCCAATCATGATCCGTCCTGATCTAGCTCCGAAGGAACGGCACCTCCTCATTCAGCACACGTACAACTTGATGACGATCTTCGCCTTCTTGATCTAGCAAGAGGGAGCGGAGAGGTAGATGAGTTCTCCAGTAGCGTGATGACATGGCGGCGGTGTTGGTGGAACTATTCCAATAGGTGACGAGGATATGTACCTAGGGTAGGGTCCTATGCCTAACCTACATACCCTACCTAAGAACACTGCATTGAAGGACTTAAGGATTACAAGGAAGACTCCTACTTAAGTCACCATGGTGCATGAGTCACTCAACATAATCCACTCGGGGATTTCTCCCTCTACTTGACAGTAGCTATTCACTCGGAAGAGCTAAAAGCCAGTCGACAAGTAGAAGACCAGAAGGCACCCCAGGGAGGCCAATAGGCAGGCGTTCAACCACTCTCAAGTAGTAGCATTTATTGCATACATTATCAGTAACGTATCCCTTCATTACCATGATTGAACCCTTGGTTTCCTGGCATTCATGAGGGGCAGCGCACTCTATATAAGCCACCCCTCCCCTCTGGCAGAAGGGTTCGCACCCCTGTAACACTCATATTCCACATGACAGAAAGCTCCCGAGCATTGAAACGTAGGGTTGTTACCTCCATGAGAGGGGCTGAACTCATACATTCGTGTGTACATCCTCATCGTAGCTAGGACTCTGCCCTCTCCTTACGTACCCCTATCTTCTACTGTCAGGCTTGTTCCCATGACAGTTGGCGTCCACCGTGGGGCAGGCGTCTAAGCGACTTCCGGCGAGGTTGCAATTTTCTTTTTCGTCATGTCTTCCGGCGGCGGTTTGTTCCTTGTCCACGAGATCCATCTCAGAGCGCTCAGCTTCGTCGCCGATGACTCGGCCTGGCTTCAGGAGGCATCTATAGACATTGAGACGCTCCTGATCCCCGGGGCTACGCACTTCCGTGCATGTTCCTGCAGTGTTCTTCTCTGGCAGCCGTCAACTCCATACTAGTCGGCTCTCCCCACTATTCATCACTACAAGCGATCCGGTCACTCGAGACTCCAACGTTGGGTGAGGCACGACGGCTCGCCACGCTGCATCTCTGCAGATCGTGGCTATCGAGCCCGCCGAATCACTTCACGGCGTGTTCGACTTGGCGTGGGATCAGTCTGACATCCCTTCCGAGTGTGAGAGCTGCGATCTAGCAGCGGTGGTTCTTATGGCTGGTTCTCATCAAAGCCCGTCACCCGGCTTTGGCTGTGGCAGACGCGAGACTGGGGGACCGTCGAGTGAGCAGCAGCGCCGAGAACAGGAGGTCCTCCATACCCCCATTGTCGATGTGACTGCCGAGGCTCGGGCCTTGGAGGCCACGCGCCTTCGGCTCGAAGAGATGCAGAGAGAACTCGACGAGCACGCTTGCCAACGTCCACCCGCTCCCAGTCGATGTCAGTGACAGTTGTTTTCGAGTGGATCTCAAAACAACGTCGAGGTATTCCGTACTCCAGTTCTTAATGTTGCAGCCATTGCTACGATTGCGGATTCCATCCAGCCGTCGCGTTCAGAGGCAGCCAGAGGTTTGCACCAGATTCGAGCATTGCTTGATGCAGCGCAACAGCAGAATTCAGTTGTTTCTCAGTCGCACAATAGATTACACAGCAATTCGCCCAAGGCAGATACAGTTCAGTCGGCACATAGTGTAAATGCATCTAGTGCCCCTTAGTGATTTTGGTGTATTGAAGACTTATAGGTTAAGGAACTAATGTGTTTGTGACCGTACACATGCTCTATAAGTTGATGAGGAGTTTGATATATTCGGAGATTACCAAGCCCTAAAAATGTATGTCTTCAACCAAAGACTTTGGTGAAAACTTTGCTGAAGACTTTGGAATTCCCTAAAGACTTTGAAAATGAACAAGTTGGTGTGACCTTGAAGATATGAACAAGGACTATGAAGCGTCAAGACTTTTGTTTTCGTAGTTTCATTTCCTTTCTTTGAGTCATAGGAAACATCGTACTGTTAAAGGGGGTTGAGGTAATACTAAGGAAAATTTCCAACTAATGCTCAACTCCAAAAGCCTCAACCTATCCAATCCTTCGAGTGAAGCCTTTGGAAATCTCTTGCAGTTCAGTCAAGTTCTTCAGTGACAGAGATGATGTTCTTCTGGTCTCTGATGAAATTGATCTTACTAAGGAGTTAGGATTTCGCCAGTGCAAATTGCCTAAAGTGAGGAACATGATAAGCCTGAGGACTTTCATAGTTCGAAATTCCTACCGTTGTTGTGCTTAGCGCCAGCTGTCCCCAATCATCACATCCACATAACGGTCATATCATTGGGGGCATTTATGTCTTATCATGTGAGGTTGCACCCTGGCTATAAATAGCCACCCCCACAACCACTAGTTGGTTGGTTGCTCCCAGAGAGAACTGACACTTGTCATTTGAGAGAAACCCATCCTCCGAGGACTTTGAGAGAAATCATCAGTGAGGGAAAACCCAAATCCAAACCACCAAACCCAAAGTGATTGAGCATCACTGGAGAGATTGTTCCTGTGTGGAATCGACGCTTGTTACCTTTGAGGACTGTGTATCCTCTACACGGTTAGGCGTCATAGTCTACTGCATCCTGCAATCAATTGGGGATCACGGAGTGACCTTGGTCTAGAGCATCCAAGAGTCAATTGTGGATCGTCGGGTGACCAGTTTGTGAGGGTTTTGGAAGTCTACCCTGAAGACTTACCACGAGTGTTGCGCGAGGACTTTGTGACCTTAGCTCAAGGAGAATGCGGTAAGGACAGTGTGTCCTGGGATTGTGTGTCCTCTGGTTTAAATACTAGGCTGCTCCAAACCAGACATATGACTGTCACAGCGGTTGGAACTGGGTCATCAAACCATTATCTTCATCGAGCCACCTGGTTCTATTTCCTCAACCCCTCTATTCTTCGTATACTTGTTGATGAAATTGATCATTACTGTTTGAAGAATTTGACTGAAGACTTTCACAATTTCCTCACCTCAAATTCTTTAAGTTACCTTGTTCCTCACCTGCTTATCCTGTATCACTACTTGTAATCTGTGCATGTTTCATTTCATCATGATGACTATGATGTTGCTATGTTTCCCATGCACTTGAGTACTTAATCCGTTGCTAGTTATTCATCACATTTCAAATTCCTCAAGTTGAAATTCCTCAAGTGATGAATTTGTAAAAATCGCCTATTCACCCCCCTCTAGTCGATATAACGCACTTTCAATTGGTATCAGAGCAAGGTACTCCCTTGTTCTGTGTGATTTTGGTTAATCCATCAGGAGTTCTAGTTATGTCGACTGTAGGTATGATCAAGGTTTCTGCAGGATGTCCTGCCTTCGATGGGATGGACTATCCCTAGTGAAAGAACAAGATGCACATGCATCTTGAGGTAATTGACAACGATCTCTAGTACATTGGGGAAAATGGTGTTCCCCGCATTTCTCCGACTGTCACTGCTGCTGATACAAAGAAATTCAAGCAAGTCGATTCTCAAGCGAAGAATATCATATGTGGCCATCTGAGCAAAGGCCAGTATGGCAGAGTGAGTGCTTTGAAGTCTGCTAAGCTTATTCGGGATACGCTATCCTAAGTCAACGAAGGTGTTTCCACTCAACGTGACTCTCGTGTTGATGTTCTTTGCAATCTCGTCAACTGCTTCAAGAGACTCGACAATGAAAATGTTCAGCAAACTTTTGATCATCTTACTGATATCTCCAATGAGCTTCAAGAACTGGGTGCCACCGATATCACCGGCCATGAAGTGGTGAAGAAACTGCTAAGATCTGTTGATTAATCAATCGATACTCGGGCTTTGATGATTCAAGAACGTGGAGACTACAAGTCACTTGATCCTGTTGATATTCTTGAGAGACTCAATACTCATGAATTCCAACAAGCTGAGAAGAGAGACCTCTATGGTCCAATCTATGGAAGATCTCGTGCGCTGAAGGCAAAAGCAATTTCCTCATCTGAAGGTGAAGATTCTGATAGTAGCCTTGGTGATCCTAAAGAACCAAGTCAGGAGCTAGCAATGCTCGTGAGGAAATTCCAGAAGTTCTCAAGGAGAGGTGGATTTGGAAAGTCATCAAAAAGTGGTTTGAGGAAATCAGATTCCTCAGATGACTACAAGAAAATAACTTGTCACAAATGCAAGAAATCTGGTCACTTCATCTCAGACTGTCCTCTCTGGGAAAACAATCAAAGAAGAAGAAGAAGAAGTACAAGGACGATAGTTTTGATGACTCAAAGAAAAAGAAGAAATCTTCAAAGTCCTCATCTACAAAGTCCTCAATGCAAAAGAAGAATAGTTCCAGAAAGGCTCGGGCTTTCATTGGCAAGGAAATGGACTCAGAAGAAGAGTCTGAAGAATATGAAGAAGAGGAAGAATCTAAGGTGGAATCTGAATCTGGTGTCGCTAGCCTTGCTCTCACTACTGCTTTCGTCGGCAAGTCCATCTTCAATGATAAATAAAATGACTACTCCAATGACTTTGACGTCAGCAATGATGATTACGCTCCCACCTATTGCTTCATGGCTAAAGGTTCCAAGGTACATAAGCATCACTCATCCTCTGAATCAAGTGATGATGAATCTAATGAATATGTGAAACCTAGCTATGCCAAACTTGCTAATATTGCTACTAGGCAACAAAGTGCACTTGAAAAGCTCCAGAAAATGCTAGAAAAAGTGATGATCTATTGAATGAGGAAGTGGACCGGACTCAAACTCTGTCTAACAATCTCAAAAGTCTTCAGACAAAGTATGATCACCTTCAGAGTCATCATAATGCTCTCTTAGCCGATCATGAGAAGCTTTCTTATGAATTTCTTCAAAGAAAGCAAGATATTGAGAAACTAAGGGTGTCACATGAAGATCTCCAAAGGGAAAACGATTCCTTACTGGCTCAATAGATCAGTACCGCTCAGGAAGAATTTGTTCCACCTTGTTTGAAATGCATCGAACGTGAAACTGCTAATTCTTCACCTGAATGTTCAAATGCTTCTATTGCTGCAAATTCTTCAACTATTCCTATGGTCACAAATTCCTCATCGGAGGATACCACAAGTATCACTGACGAAAATGCGGGGTTGAAGGAATTGTATGTGATAGGCATGTACAAAAGTCTCAAAGGGCATCAAACCCTTTGTGATGTCCTCAAAAAGCATATTCTGAACAGGAACCCTAGGAAAGAGGGTATTGCCTTTGTGAGGGAACTCAACACTGATGGATCCTACTGGACACCTGAGGAGTACCACAAACCCTCATGGGTTGCTGCAAAAGGACCTCCTGTAGATCCATCCACTTTATCTGGCTTTACTTGTGAAATTCATATTCCTCTAATGAGTCACTTGACTCCAACTACAAATTCTTCAAAAATTAGAAAGGTGAAGTATTTGCCAGATTAGTTGGAACTAACTGCAGGAATGGCTCTCCTATGAAGAAAATCTAGGTTCTCAAGAGCTACCTACAAAATCTTCAAGTGAATGTCCTCATGACACCACTCATGAAGAACAGGAACCCCAGATCAAATTTCTCATATGGACCAAAGTCTTCATTTGGACCAAATTCCTCAAATGGTCAAAAATATCATTCTCGTGCTAATGTATCTGTTTCGTAGGGAAAATCTAAGAGTTCTGAATATGTGCATTATTCTTGAAATCATTATGTTCATAAGTCCTCGAAGAATTTCTCTTCTTATTCATATGAGTAATCTAGCCCTCGCCCTATGAAACAAAGCACACTTGCTTCAATGCCTCCCTTCTCATATGGTGCTCGCGGAATGATGAACTCTTTGCCACCCCTCTAGATGTGGGTGGTGAAGAAATTGAACTAATTTCTTATGCAGGGTCAGGTTTCCAAATGACTTGAACATCTGGTGAATTTGCTGGAGACCTGAGGAAATGCTTGAAAGTATGCAAGCTAACCATGTAGAAATGAATTCCTCATTTCTCACGTCCTCACACTACTCGCTTACTATATTGTGTGATGAAATTCTGTCTGATGAAATTGATGTCATATTCTTCACTCTGAAGCATATGAGTTCATAAGTTGTACTAATTCATCTGCAGGATGAACCTCCAAAACCTACTGAGTGGGTCCTCGATAGTGGATGCACAAACCACATGACGGGTGACAAGAATCTACTGATGAATTTGCCACTTGCTTCATCTCGTCTAAAGCATATCACTTACGCGGACAAAGAAAAAAGCAAGGTATTGGGTCTCGGTAAGGTTGCAATCTCAAAGGACCGAACCATGGACAAGGTGATGTTAGTCGAATCCCTCGGGTTCAACCTTATGTCTATCTCAATGCTTTGTGATCTTGATATGGTTGTCGTATTTGGAAAATATCGTTGTGTTGTCATCATGGAATCTGACAATTCCAAAGTCTTCAAAGGCTTTAGGAGAGGTGACATGTCTATTGTTGATTTCTCTACAGGTCCTCAGCCTGCTGCATGCCTACTTGCAAAGTCCTCAGAAGGCTGGTTGTGGCATCGACGACTTGGACATGCTGGTATGAGGAACTTGCACACGCTCGTGAAGAAAAAGCATGTCATTGGCATTGAAGGTGTCAAATTCCTCAAGGACCACCTTTGTGGTGCATGTGAGTCTGGGAAGATGACCAGATCCAAGCATCCCTCGAAGACAATCATGACTACGACTTGACCCTTTGAATTGCTTCACATGGATCTCTTTGGCCCCACTCATAAATCCACAATACCAAATTCTTCAAGTTTGTATGGCTTTGTCATTGTTGATGATTACTCTCATTACACTTGGGTGCATATTATTCTGTACAAGTCAGAAGTGCAGGATGTCTTCAGACGATTTGCTTCAAGGGCCGCCACAAACTGCGACGTCAAGATCAAGCATATCAGGAGTTCAAGAACACCAATCTTGATGAACTTGGTATTACTCATGAGCTATCTTCCCCTTATACTCCTCAGCAGAATAGCGTTGTGGAGTGCAAGAACATGACTCTTGTTGAGATGGCTCGCACCATGCTTGATGAATACAAGACTCCTCGTCGCTTCTGGCCTGAGGCAATTGATATTGCATGCCACATCATCAATAGGGTATATCTTCAAAAATTCTTCAAGAAGACTTCGTATGAACTTATGACTAGCAAGAAACCCAATGTAAGTTATCTAAAAGTCTTCGGTGCAAAATGTTGGATTAGAGATCCTCACCATAGTTCTAAATTTGCACCGAAAGCACATGAAGGTTTTATGCTTGGTTACGGAAAGGACTCACACACCTACAGAGTCTTCAACACCTACCACCACAAGGTTGTTGAACCTGTAGATGTGCGGTTCGATGAAACTGACGGCTCACAAAGAGAGCACATGCCTTCTGTGCTAGATGAATAGTCTCCTGAGGAATCCATTAAGCTGAAGGCTACTAAAGACGTCATACCCACTGAGGAAGTCACTCCAACGAATGAAGACATTCATGCTTATACACCTGAAGAAAATGGTGCTGAAGAAACTCCTCAGCCACGTCAACCTGCTCACCCAAGAGTTGCAAATGAAGTGCAGATTGACAAAATCATCGATGACATCAATGCACCAGGTCCCCTCACTCGCTCAAGAGCTTCACATCTGACTAACTTTTGCGGGCACTTTGCCTTTGTCTCAATCATAGAGCCTACCAAAGTTGATGAAGCATTCAAGGAGCTTGAGTGGATTCAAGCTATGCAAGAGGAATTGCATCAATTCAAGCTCAACAACGTGTGGGAACTTGTCAAGCGGCCAGATCCTCGCAAGCATAACATCATAGGTACCAAGTGGATCTATCGCAACAAGCAAGATGAACATGTCCTTGTGGTAAGGAATAAGGCTTGTCTTGTAGCTCAAGGCTACACACAAGTTGAAGGAATTGACTTTGAGGAAATTTTTGCACCTGTTGCTAGATTTGAAGCTATTCACATATTGCTTGCTTATGCTAACCATCATGATATCATCTTATATCAAATGGATGTGAAAAGTGCATTCCTCAATGTTAAGCTTGAGGAAGAAGTATATGTTTCTCAACCCCCAGGTTTTGAAGACCCTAATCCTGACAAAGTCTTCAGACTCAACAAGGCCCTCTATGGCCTCAAGCAGGCCCCCTCGGGCGTGGTACGATACTCTGAAGGAGTTCCTCATGAAGGAAGTCTTCAAACCCGGTTCACTCGACCCAACTCTTTTCACAAAATCCTATGACAATGAACTGTTCATATGCCAAATATACGTAGATGATATTATCTTTGGTTGTACTAACAAACGTTACAATGATGAATTTGCCTATATGATGAGTGAAGAATATCAAATGTCTATGATGGGAGAGTTGAAATTCTTCTTAGGTCTTCAAATTCGTCAGCAAGACAATGGCATCTTCATATCTCAAGCGAAATACCTCAAGGATGTTCTGAGGAAATTCAACATGCAAGATTGCAAAGGCGTCAAAACTCTAATGCCTTCGAAATGCCACCTCTGCACTGACGAAAATGGTAAAGATTTCGATCAGAAGGTATATCGCTCCATGATTGGCTCATTATTGTATCTATGTGCATCTAGGCCTGATATTATGCTAAGTGTTTACATGTGTGCCCGATTCCAAGCAACACTGAAGGAATCACACCATAAGGCTGTGAAACATATTCTTCGATACTTAGCTCACACACCAACGCTTGGATTATGGTATCCCAAGGGCTCAAATCTTCACCTCGTCGGATACTCTAATGCTGACTATGCTGGTGATCGTGTGGATCGCAAGTCAACCTTAAGCACATGTCATTTCTTCGGATGATCCTTAGACTATTGGTCCTCAAAGAAGTAGAACTACGTGTCACTATCTACTGCTGAAGCTAAGTACATTGTTGCTGGTTCATGTTGCGCTCAGTTGCTGTGGATGAAGCAAACCCTCAAGGACTATGGCATCAAGTTGAAGAATGTGCCTCTCTACCGAGACAACGAGAGTGCCATCAAGATTGCTTACAACCCAGTTCAGCATTCCAAGACCAAGCACATCCAGATTCGTCATCACTTTCTTCAAGATCATGTACTCAAGGGAGACATCTTCATCGACCACATCCCCACTGAAGAACAACTAGCCGATATCTTCACAAAGCCCTTGGATGAAAATAGATTTTCCAAGTTGCGGTTGAAAGGACCACAATGTCGCCTAGAGGGGGTGAATAGGCGTTTTGAAATCTTTTACTGATTTGGCTATATCCTAATGCGGAAATAAACTAAGTGGATACTTTTCCAGCACAAATCCTAAATATACTAGGCTCACTAAGTGCACCAACAACATAGGATAAATAAGATGAGAACAACAAGGACATGAGTAAGCACAAGTAAGTTACACAAACTTACTCAATGTATATCACAAGATATGGAAATGAATGTTACAAGCTAGCAATTCACACTAAGCACAAGATATATCAATAGTAGCAAGTATGAATTGCGGACTATAAAGTGTTAGCCTAAATAATCTCTATGATATGGTAACCAACACAATATAATGAGGACAACAATATATATAGTGAATGCAAGGTCAAGTGCAAAGTAAACCACAAGTAGTGGCTAGGAATAGAAATAACCGAAGACACGCAGACAAGGATGTATCCTGATGTTCACTTCCTTGGAGGGAAGCTAGTCACCATTAGAGAGGTGGATGTTACCATGAAGGCACACCAACACCACGAAGGCTCACCCTTTTCTCCCCTTGAGATATCACCACGAAGGCGATTCTCAACCACTAGTGGTAGACCTTGAGGCGGCCTCCAAACCTTCACAAACTTTCCGGGGGACAAATCACAAGTTGATTCCTCATCGGAGCACTCCTAGCGCATAGGAGTCTCTAACCTCCAAGAGTAACAAGATCAAGGGGGAAATGCTCAAGACTTGCTCAAATCACGAATTCCTTTGGTCAAGAGAGGGAGAGGGAGTGGATCTATCACTTGACTGGAAAATCTCTCAATAACTCTCACTAATCTCTCTGAGATCTAAGATTTTGTGTAGGAGAAGTGAGAGGGAGCCACTTTGGTGTTCTAGGGTTCTTTTGGATTGAGTGGTAAACCCCTCCACGAAGTGGTGAAGGGGTATATATAGCGTGGGTGAAATATGGCCTTTGTAGTGTAAGTGCCTGTGTCGGGCCGGACATCCGGGCCAAGGGCCGGACATCCGGTGGCTCTGAAGTGTGCACATGAACACAAAAACAAAACAGAGTCAAGGTACAGGGCCCAGACATCTGGCCAAGTCCCCGGACATCTGGACAAAGTTGAGGCCCCGGACATCTGGGGGGACACAAACAACATTTCGTTATAGTTTCTGGACATCGGCGGCCCGGATTTCCAGGGAAGATCCTGGATATCCGGGGGACAGAAAAACTGTAGGCACCCCAAAAGTAAACATGCATAACTTTCTCATATGGACTCCGATTTTGATGATCTTGGGCTCGTTTTGAAGTTAGTGAAAAACTCCAGGTCCTCACATAAAGAACCACCCAAGATAAGACAAAATGGAAGGTGCAAAGTATGCACATGTTAGATCATATACTTTGGGGAACCTAGTTGGCTATGTATTGCTTCGGTAAATAGGATAGGAGTGGAATTGTGTATAGAAGATGTTGACTTGAGCAAGTCCATCACGAACCCCTTTGATCCCCTCTTAATAGTGCGGGGTCCCTATAACTCGAGAATCATAAAAGATCTACACTACATATCTATCGAGAATCCATACTTGAGTGTATATGTTTCTTCGGTGGTCATCACCCCACAACACTAATGCCAAAGTAACTAATACCTTTGACTCAAGCCTTTTAGTTGAGCTTGATGTTGATGTTTCTTCTTGGCTCAAGTTGAAAGCAAGACATTGGTGAAGTATTCAAGTAGCTCTTCCATACACAATGTGGGAAGCTTTGCTTTGTATTCATCTTCACTTTGTCCATCATGTGATCATCCACAAGCTTCAAGCATGGGATCCTTCGGGATGGTTATCTTGAACTTGCCCTTGTCAACCATGATCATGAACACTTGATGTCATCCTCTCATGGACACTTGGAATCTCTCTTGATGCGAGCTCATGAGAATAACCTAACCCTCATAAACATAGACAACACATAGCATGGGTTAGTACACAAAGTGCAATTGACAATTTGTTATCATACCACAAGATCCTATGTGATGCATCGTTTGCACTTGTGTGTTGACCATTTAAAGTTTGATTCTTTGATCTTTATCTTGGTCAACATTTATCTTTACTCCATGCTTAATCTTGATGCTTTGAAGGCCATATTGAATTCTTCACTATGCTTCATTTCTTCAAGACATGATTACCCATATCTCAATTATCATATGACCATATAGAGTTTATCCATACATACCATATTGGTCATCATTTGTTATCCTTCATGCTCCATCACAATCTCTTGAGAGGCACAACAAATTCTTCACATGAATTACTTGCTTCAAGACATAACCATCCATGACTCAACATATGAGCACGTCATGATCCTATCTTCAAGCCATATGTAGAATTCTTCTCTTTAATCATACTCTCAAGATCATGATCCATCATGGCTCAACCTTGATGCACAACTATATGTATATGGCATTCATTCTGAATCCATTCAATCTCCTTCTTGCATCAACCATGGAACAAACATCTTTCAGTTCATCCAATATTCTTCATGCATTGCAAATGGAACTTTCCTTCAAATGTATAACTTAATGCAAACATTAGTCCACTAGGATTGTCATCAATTACCAAAACCACACATGGGGACTACATGCACTTTCAGCGGTGTGAGCTAAATATCTTAGAATCTTTGAATGTTCTTTGAAAAAGGACACACAACCTAACACTTATGCAAAATTTATGACTTAGCAACACACAAAGTAATGTTTTTCTTCAATCAATGAACAATAACCCTCTAAGTGTGAAGAAATTAATGAAGAATTTGATTCTCAGAACCCTACGACAATTGTACGCAGTGTTTGAAGTCATCATTCTTATACGGTGGGTCACGCCACCAACCATAGTTGAAATTCTTCAAAGTTGAGTTTTTCGACATTTTGCAAATTCTTCAAATTTCCAAATTCCTCAAGTTTCCAAATTCCTCAACTTTTCAAATTCTTCAACTGTTCAAATTCTTCAACTTTGAAACTCATGTTCTTCATTGACTATATATATATGTGTGAGTTTTCATTGTCCTCTACAACATTCACTTATTGCTAATTCTTCGAGTTAATCTTCATCTAAGTGAATGTGATCGGACCCTTTCCCCCTCTATGCTAAACTCAACCTAGTTTGTTCACAAATTCTTCATATGCGTTCTACTTTGAAACTCATTCAAAGTCTTCACTGTGTCCTTGACAGCTGAAGAATTTGCGAATGGAAACTTTAAAATTTTCACTATCAAAATTTTCGGCGTTTCCCGCTCAAACTGTTCTGATTCCCACGACTGGATAACCCACAACCCCCCACTATCGCCACTTCTCAGTACGTGGGTGACACATGTCGCATGGAGAGCAAGGGTTAGGGGCAATCTTGTCGAAAATCTTCAGATGGATTGATTTTCACCTTCGATATAAATACCCCTCCCCTTACACAGTGCTCGGTTACTACTCACTCCTACTCTCTCCCAAGCTCAACCCTAGCGCCCCCGCTAAAATCATCACTGCCGGTGTGGAAGAGCTTCACTGCCTCAACCTCATTGTCATCGTACTCGCAATGGCCGCAGAAGTCTTCACCCGGCCGCTGCTATAGTTGTTTCCCTCTGCCAAGCTAGGGCGTGGGAGATCTGGACTGACGAACTTCCTCGATTTCTTCTCACAGTTCGTCATGTTCTTCATCAGGGTAAATAAAATATATTTATACTACCCTTGTTTGATCTTCATGTTATTCCTCAATTCTCTCAAAGGTGTTTATTCTTCAAGAATCTCATTCTAAAGCACCTTACATGTTCATAAACTTGATATTTTTCCCTAAGATATGATTTTCTTCAAGATTCCTCAATTGTGTGGATCCTTAAAATTTTCACAACTCTGGAACCTAAGACAAAGAACACTTAGTGAAAATCCTCAAGACACCCATGGTCAAATTCCTCACACTTGATTTTATTGAAAAACTTCTGAGAACGCATATGACCTCTTCAAATTCCTCGCACCTATACTCTGTTCACAGGTACAAACATGTCTGCTGATGAATCACTAGGTTCTCATCAACTTAACTCATTTGCAGCGTTTCTTGAGGAAAAAACTGTGCACCTCTTCAGAATCTTCAAGAGTTCAGATTCCTCAACCAAAGAAAATGGCTGATGGAAAGAAGCCACAGAAAGGTGGAAAGAAACCAGATGTGCAGACTACTTTTGAAATACCTGACCTGTATGAGGAATATTGCATGCCAGATGAAGAAATTCATGGCAAAGAAACAACTAAGCAGAGGAAGATCCACTTATAGAAAATTGAGAGAAGATGGGCAAATGAGTGGAAAGAATATCTCTATGTCACTCCTAAGTATATGATGAAATTCGCAGTTAAACCCCCTTGTAGCAGGCCACCCTTGGCTCCAAATCAAATTGCTGATCCCACTAGTCTCAAGACTGGAAATGACTTTCCTCATGAATGGGAGAAACAACAAGCCAAGCTTGCAAAGAAAGCAAAAGAGTCTGTGAAGAAATTAAATGAAGACTCTGCTGCTGCTGCCTCTGTCGGAGCCTTTGTCAGTGCTCTGAAGAAACTCACTATGAAGAAGTCCGCTGTGAAGTTAAAATCCTCAACTTCAAAATCGTCACAACAAATTCCTCAAGCACAGCCTTCAAAGGCCTCAGCCGCTGGTTCAGTAGCTGCTCAGTCCTCTGCTGCTGCTGCTAAGTCCTCAACTCCTATGCACCTTGCATCATGTTAGAGGACATAAGGATTCTCAATTGCTTCAGGGGCATCAGCAAGTTCTTCAGCCCAAGCACATTCCTCAACCAGTGCCTCTCTAATGAAAATGAAAGCAACTGCTGGACGAGGTACTCGACCAAGTCCTCAACCGAAGAAAGTGGTGTTCAAAATACCATCAGAATCTTCAGATGAAGATGATGATGAGGAATTTAAGGCAATCATCAGAAACAAGCAGGAACGAGTGGCTCAAGCGAAGGGCACTCAAATTCCTCTTTGGCTAGATCCAAAAAAGGTGCTGAACTTCATTGATATCTGGCACAAGGATCCCAAAACGCCAATTGATGAATTGAAGTTGCCTCCTAGTCCTGATCATGTCCTCACTGCTTTCATAGTTGAAGAAAAATGGAAGTACGAGAAGGCCAGACAAACCAAGAAGGCTCAGTACAAGAAAGAGCATTTCTTGATGAAGCTTTCTCCTGACGAACTTGTGAAGACGCAGTCTGAGATCAAAAACCTCAATGAGGAATTTAATAGATACTATGTTGATTGGCAAGGCGCCAAGGTTTGCTTCGTCAATATAACTGACAAAGTCATCAATGATCACAACTCAAGGGTTGCAGCTCGTTCGCAACCACAAATTCCTCAGGCTGAAGAATCTGCTCAGCCTACTAAAGAAACTGGCAACACAACAGAAGAAAGTTAGACTGCTAAAGAACCTGCCAGGGCAACCTCCACTGTTGCGCCTGATGAAACTGAACCCACAAGGACAACTGCATTAGTCGTACCTGAAGAAACTGCTACCCTTCACCCTCTGCTGAAATCAAAAAATCTTCAAGGGTGAAGACAATCAACCTTCCTTCTGCATCAGAAGCGAAGAAGACCAAGGTTGCTGAGAATAAGGCACTGAAATGGAAAGCATCAACTTCAGATTCCTGAGCTGCGAAGAAATTGAAGGCACAACCAAGTTCTTCAACATAACTGTTTCATGCAACCCCTATCAGCTCCGTGCCAACCTATGAAATAGTTCCATTCGGCGTTGACTACGTCATCCCGAATGATGATCAAGGAGAAAAGGATCAATCTATTGCTACTTCAGAGCAGATTGATGAGGAAATTCAAGTAGAAGCAAATGCCTCAACTCCAAAGGTATCATCGCCCCAGCCTCAGTTAACTGCTGAAGAGGTCGGCGTTGAAGAAATTGATGAGGATGTGGACATTGGCAATACAACTCCTGTCATCATCGATGAATATTGGGAAGCTTCTCACCCAAATTCCCCAATGACCACTCCTCTGTCATAGATTCCTCAGTCCCCAGCCTAGACTGAAGAAATTCACGAAGGATCTGATGACTTGGCCGCTAAAGCCACTGAAGAAATTCTAGCTGCGTCAGCTGACGATATTGTTGCTCCAACTGCCACTGAGGAAACTGCTCCACAAATTCCTCAGTCTGAGGAAATTCCTCCTATGCCTTAGGAGATTGTGGGTCGGTTCAAGCCAAACCTTCAGCCCAAGCCGAGGATGCCATTGAAAGGCTCAAAGCACCCCAAATTTCTCAAGTCAAATTTCTTCAATGAGCACATTTTCTTCACTAGACCCAATCCATATGACTCACCAAGGGCCGGTCGCACCAGATTCTGGACTCCAATACAGATGAATTATTATGCATCAGTGCTATTTGACAAGAAGAAAGTCTTCGAGCACCATCAAATTCCTCATGCGGATATGGAAACAATTCCATCCTTCACACCGGTGCTCGCAGTTCTTCACGGTGCAGGACTTCTTCCCTTCTGTTTGGACATCTGCAATTGGAATGAAGAGCTAATTCTTCAATTCTATGCCACTCTGCACATCATAGGTGATGCTTCTGACATCAACTCCTGGGTCTTGGACTCGATGACCGGATCTACTCACCTCACTGCTCCAGCATCTGAATTGCTTCGGTCAGTCCCAGTTCCAATTCCTTCAGAAGAAGCTCGCTGCCTGTTTGTTGAACCTGCTCTACCCAACCAACTGATGCAAGTGCTGATGAAACCGTTGGCTCCTGGAAAACCTCAACGGACAACCTTCCTTGTGAAGGATTTGCTCTATGTGCCTAGGACGGTCTATCGCATTCTCACCAACACCCTATGTCCTCAGAAGGGCCACAACTCTGAAGAATAAGAAGTGGAGGGAGTCATGAAGAACATGCTATTCAACATCATTCATGGGATTCCCATCAACTTCCATGATTTATTCATGAGGACATTGGAGAATGCAGCACTAGCCCCATTTGAACTGAAGCCTTATGCTCCCTGGATCATGAAGTTTGATCAAGGTCTTCAGTTCCCTTCAAGGTGGACTTCCAGAATCACTTCTGGCCCCCACTTGAAGTCCTCAAGAGCACAATTGCCTCAGTTGAAGGAAAAGGCAAAGCTGTCATTGATGAAGGTACTCGTCCATTGGATGGTCAGTTTCGCAAAACTGCATCTTACTCAACCAATGATGACACTGCTACCCAGGACTCTACTGCAAAAGCCTCAGCGCAAAAGCCTCAAGAGTCTGCCCCTCGTGTGATGACTGATCGTGAACTGCTCATAAGTCTTCATCAGAAGGTTGATCGCAATCACAAGTGGGTGAAGCGTCAGTTGGCTTCCATTGTTCAGAACATGACTGTGACGCAAAACTCTGTGAGGAAAAATCACTACTATGTGCATGAAATCTTCAATCGTGCATGGCCCATTCTCGCACACCTCAAGACTCCTGAGGAACTCAAGGACATGGACTTTCAACAAAACTTTGACTGGTCTCATCCTCCTTAGAAGAAATTCAAGAAGGTTCAAGTTCCTCAGATGGTTAAAAGTTCATATTCTTCATCGCGTGAGACAGATGAAGCTAAGGACATTGATGACACTGCGCAGGCCCTGCATCGACAAACGACCCCAACAACGTTGGCGCTCCTTCCTCACCAACAAGATGAAATTCTTCATGGGGCGTTAGTCCTTACTTTTTCATCCCTTTTGGTCTTCGATGACAAAGGGGGAGAAAAATTGAGTTAGTCTTCAAGCGGGTCTCTATATATGGGCTGTGTTTTTTTGTTTAAGTTACAACTCTCGCTCTTCTGAAGCTTTTGTTGGTTGAGTTGTAAAATTAAGTCCGATGGTGGTCTGACTCTTTTGAACTGCTTTCCGCATGCTTATTTCCTCAAGCACCTTAATGCATGCATGCTGAATTTCGTTAGATACCATTTTCATCATGCATTTCAAATTCTTCATATCATATGTTAAATGCGTGTATGAATTACAAGATATAGGGGGAATTCTCCATGTTTTTAACCTGCCATGAGCATTTGCAGTCCAAAGTAAATTCCTCAAATATGCCCATCTTCAGGGGGAGTTCTTCTATATCTTGCAATCAAATTCCTCAAACTCAGTATTTACACTTCATAGTATTATCCCCGTTGAAAACTTAACCTATTTGTCATCAATCACCAAAAAGGGGAAGATTGCAAGTGCATCCAGTGCCCCTTAGTGATTTTGGTGTATTGAACACTTATAGGTTAAGGAACTAATGTGTTTGTGAGTGTACACAGGCTCTATAAGTTGATGAGGAGTTTTATATATTCGGAGATTATCGACCCCTAAAAATGTATGTCTTCAACTGAAGACTTTTGTGAAGACTTTGGTATTCCCTCAAGACTTTGAAAATGAAGAAGTTGGTGTGACCTTGAAGATATGAATGAGGACTATGAAGCGTGAAGAATTTTGTTTTCGTAGTTTAATTTCCTTTCTTTGAGTCATAGGAAACACCGTACTATTAAAGGGGGCTGAGGTAATACTAAGGAAAATTTCCAACTGATGCTCAACTCCAAAAGCCTCGACCTATCCAATCCTTCGAGTGAAGCCTTTGGAAATCTCTTGTAGTTCAGTCAAGTTCTTGAGTGACAGAGACGATGTTCTTCTTGTCTCTGATGAAATTGATCTATTGGGGAGTTAGGATTTCGCCAGTGCGAATTGCCTACAAGTGAGGAACATGATAAGCCTGAGGACTTTCATAGTTCGAAATTCTAACCATTGCTGTGCTTAGCACCAGCTATCCCCAATCATCACATCCACATAACGGTCATATCATTGGGGCATTTATGTCTTATCATGTCAGGTTGCACCTTGGCTATAAATAGCCACCCCCATAACCACTAGTTGGTTGGCTGCTCCGAGAGAGAACTGACACTTGTCATTTGAGAGCAACATCCTTCGAGGACTTTGAGAGAAAATCATTAGTGAGGAAAAACCACAATCCAAACCACCAAACCCAAAGTGATTGAGCATCACTAAAGAGATTATTCCTGTGCGGAACCAACGCTTGTTACCTTTCAGGATTGTGTATCCTCTAGACGGTGAGGTGTCATGGTCTAGTGCATCCTACAGTCAATTGGGGATCACGGAGTGACCTTGGTCTAGAGCATCCAGCAGTTAATTGTGGATCGTCAGGTGACCAGTTTGTGAGGGTTTTGGAAGTCTACCCTGAAGACTTGCCACGAGTGTTGGGCGAGGACTTTGTGACCTTAGCTCAAGGAGAATACGGTAAGGAGTGTGTGTCCTGGGGCTGTGTGTCCTCTGGTTTAAATACCGGGCCGCTCTAAACTAGACGTACGACTATCACAGCAGTTGGAACTGGGTCATCAAACGATTATCTTCATCGAGCCACCTGGTTCTATTTCCTCAACCCCTCTATTCCTCGTATACTTGTTGATGAAATTGATCATTACTGTTTGAAGAATTTGACTGAAGACTTTCACAATTTCCTCACCTCAAATTCTTCAAGTTACCTTGTTCCTCACTTGCTTATCCTGTATCACGCTACTTGTAATCTGTGCATGTTTCATTTAATCATGATGACTATGCTGTTGCTATGTTTCCCATGCACTTGAGTACTTAGTCCGCTGCTAGTTATTCATCACATTTCAAATTCCTCAAGTGATGAATTTGTAAAAATCGCCTATTCACCCCCCTCTAGTCGATATAATGCACTTTCACATAGCCCTGGATTGCCTCTACGTCACAGGGGCAGAGGTTACCGTGAAGATAAGTATAAATGTCAGGGACGAGATCAGTTTGCTCCTCGTTTTCACTATGATGACCACCGTCGAGTGGTTCATATGTGCCCCGGCACTATGATGATAGGCGCCCGTTTGGTGACGAGTGGAATCCTGGATTTGATGCGAGGGATATCCTTGCACAGAGGCGGATTAACAGAGGTAGGGCTCACAGGGATGATTACGAAAGAGGCTATCCGAGTGGAAGTGGTGTCGTCGTCTCTGGCCCCAAGTGTTTCACCAGAGCCATTTGCTCTGCTGAGATTCCCCCCAACTTCAGGTTGGCGGCTGGAATTAGCAAGTTCACGGGAGAGTCGAAGCCTGAAACATGGTTAGACTATTACCGAGTGGCGGTACAGATTGGTGGAGGAAACGACAACATAGCCGTGAAGCATTTGTCTTTGATGTTGGATGGTTCAGCGCAAGCATGGTTGAATCGACTGGCTCCTTCTAGCATCTATTGCTGGGAAGATCTTGCCCGAGTGTTCATCAGAACTTTTGAGGGCACATGCAAGCGTCCAGCTGGTTTGATTGACGTACATCACTGTGTCCAGAAGCCCAATGAATCTTTGAGGGATTACATTCAGCATTGGTCCACTCTACATCACACATTGGAAAATGTTTCTGAGCACCAAGTTGTTTGCGCCTTCAAGGCTGGTGTTAAGTACAGAGAGCTTTACCTGAAGTTTGGTCGTATAGGAGATATTTAACTGAGCAAGATGATGGAGATTGCCACTTAGTATTCCAATGGAGAAGGGGAAGACCGCCTCCGCAGCGGCAAGGGAAAAGCAGTTGACAATGATGCCAGTGGCAATTCTAGTGAGAAACAAAAGCGCAAAGTTGATGGCCCTGCTCAGGCAGAGGCGGCCGCTCTGGCGGCACGAGGAAAGAACAAGGGGAAGCCCAAAGGACATTTTACCCCCAAGAAAGTAAAGAATCAGTCGAGAAATGATGTTATGGATTTACCGTGTGCAATCCACAAAAAGAAAGATGAGGAAGGCAATTTGATATTGCCAAAACATACCAGACAGTGCAGATTGCTGATCCAATAGTTCAAACAAGGTCAGTCGAGTGAGAAATCTCCTAGGAAGGAGGATGATGAGGACAAAGAGGAAATCCCTAAGTACAATGCCACTTTGATGATTTTTGTCGATGTAGAAAGCAAGAGTCGACTGAAAGTTATTAACAAAGAGTTCAACATGGTTGTTCCTACAACCCCCACATACCTCATATGGTCTCAGACTGCTATAACATTTGACCAGTCGGACCATCCTTCTCATGCCACTACTCCTGGTCGACAAGCTCTGGTGGTAGATCCTATTGTGGGAGGCACTCGACTCCGCAAGGTTCTCATGGACTGAGGGAGTGGTATAAACATCCTGTATGCGGATACCCTAAAGGGGATGGGCATTCCGATGTCCCGTCTCAGCGAAAGCAACATGCAGTTCCACGGAGTCATTCCCGACCCAAAGGTGTGATCACAGTCACACGGAATCGACAAACGGCTGAGGAGTGCCTTGTAACGCCCCAGACGTCCTCACTCATGCGCACCCGAGACCAACTTCCCGGTCGGTCACCCATCCTAGAACTACTCCAAGCCAAGAACGCTTAACTTGAGAGTTCTGTTTGAATGGGCTCCCGGAAAAGAAGGAATTCCTTATTGATATTAGTAGTCTATCATCCCTAATATGCCAGGCTATCACATACACCACCACTCAGAGGAACCGACGTCCTCGTCGGGTCACAGGAACGTTCCCTCTTGGCACAAACGTCTGTGCTTCCAGTCCGATACATGTGTCATTCCGTGTGCCACGACGGGTCACCAACTTCGTGAACAACATGACCGCGCACCTGTCGGCAAACATCCGTGTAACCGCGAGGGTCAGCTCTGATACCAACTTGTAACGCCCCAGACACACCCGACGGTAGTCGTTACTCCTGGCGGGATCTAGACTGACCTCACAGATCAATACTAGTCTTTTCTACGCACTTTGTCCTCACTCATGCGCACCCGGGACCAACTTTCCGGTCGGTCACCCATCCTAGAACTACTCCAAGCCAAGCACGCTTAACTTGAGAGTTCTGTTTGAATGGGCTCCCGGAAAAGAAGGAATTCCTTACTGATATGAGTAGTCTATCATCCCTAATATGCCAGGCTATCACATGCCTTCAGCAGGGCTCCAAAATCTCCGACCATCAAATGGCCGTGGTTGAATTGGAAGAGTACAAGAAGAGTGTTGATCCTGCTGACCTACTGTGTGCCAAGAAGCCTGCCTTAGAGTCTGCTTTTCAGTCAGGAGGCGAAGTGAAGAAAGTACACATTCACTCGACAGATTCTAATGCTGCCCGGACCAACATTTCGATGACACTCGACAACAAATAGGAAGCTGAGTTCATCTAGTTCCTCCGTGAGAACTGGGACATCTTCGCATGGAAGCCTGCTAACATGCCGGGTGTACCTAGGGAAATGGCTGAGCACCAACTGAGAGTTGACTCGAAGGACAAGCCTGTGAAACAGCACTTACGACTGTCGGTAGTAGAGAAGCACAAGGCAATCGACGAGGAGGTGGCTAGACTCTTGGCATCCAAGTTCATTCGGGAGATTTACCACTCCGAGTGGATCTTGAACGTTGGAAGCCAAGAAAGATAAGTCACTCCGCATGTGTATTGATTTCAAACATATCAATTGGATCTGCCCGAAAGATCATTTTCCGCTCCCTCGCATCGATCAGATTGTCGACTCGACGGCGGGATGCGAGCATTTATCCTTTCTCGATGCTTACTCTAGCTATCATCAGATCCGTCTGTATGGTCCAGATGAAATAAAGACAGCCTTCATCACCCCCTTTCGGGTGTTTTTGTTATATCACCATGCCTTTTGGTTTGAAGAATGCTAGCGCTACTTTCATGCGCAGGATTCAGCAATGCCTGCTCGACCAAATCCCTCGGAATGTCGAGGCCTTTATGGATGATATTGTTGTCAAGTCTCGCAAAGGTTCTGACCTGTTGACTTACTTGGTAGAAACATTCACTAATCTAAGGAAGTATGATATCAAGTTAAACCCGTCCAAGTGCACTTTCAGTGTTCCTGGTGGCAAGTTGCTCGGTTTCCTCGTTTCCAAACGGGGAATCGACATCAATCCCGAGAAGATCAGCGCCATCCAAAAGGTCATGGGTTTCTTGGCGGCGTTGAGTAGATTTATTTCTCGTCTCAGTGAGAAGGCATTGCCTTTATACCGACTGATGAAGAAGTCTGATACATTTGAGTGGACTCCCGAAGATGAAGCAACGTTTGTCGAGCTCAAAGCCCTGCTTTCCACCCAGCCGGTGCTTGCTGCTCCGCACAGCAAAGAACCCTTGCTCCTGTACATTGCAGGCACTAATCAAGTCATCAGTATGGTTCTCACTGTCGAGCGAGAAGAGGAGGGCAAGGCATATAAAGTCCAACGTCTAGTTTATTATATCACCAAAGTGTTTACTCCTTCAAAGCAAAGGTACCCACATTACCAGAAGCTCGTCTATGGTATATATCTATCAGCGAAGAAGGTGGCACACAACTTTCAGGCTCACTCAATTTCAGTCATCAGTGATGCTCCATTGTCTGAGATCCGCAACAATCAAGATGCGACTAGTCGAGTGGCCAAATGGGCTATTGAGCTCCTCTAATTTGATATAAAGTTTGAAGCAAAAAAGGCAATCAAACCTCAAGCACTCATTGATTTAATGGCCGAGTGGATGGAACAGTAGCAGCCAATTCAAATCCCTCGAAACACTGGACCATGTTCTTTGATGGCTCTAAAATGCTGAATGGTTCTGATGCCGGCGTCGTATTGGTATCTCCAAAAGGCGACAAGCTCATTTATGTCCTTCAAATTTACTTTGATTCCTCCAATAATGAAGCTGAATACGAAGCACTCCTATACGGGTTGCTTATGGCTATCTCCCTCGGTGTCTGGCGCCTGATGGTATATGATGACTCTGATTTGGTGGTCAACCAAGAGATGAAAGAGTGAGATGTCAGGAACCCTTCTATGACCGGATATTGTAATGTGGTGAGAAAGCTTGAGAAGAAGTTTGAAGGTTTGGAACTCCACCATATTCCCCGAGTGAAGAATCAAGCAGCTGATGAGTTGGCAAAGATTGGATCCACTCGGAAGCCTGTACCTAGCAATGTGTTTTTGGAACATCTGCATTCTCCCTCGGTACAAGAAGATCCGTTCACTTAAGATCCCCCACAAGCAATAAGCGCCTCAAATCCGACTGAAGTAGATATCCCGACAGTCATACATCTGGTCATCGAGATTCTGGTGATCATACCCGATTGGACGGTGCCATATATTGTGTACATACTGAGGCAAGAACTCCCAGAAGATGAGGTTGAAGCCCGACAGATTGTCCGGAGATCCAAGGCCTTTATAGTGATGGATGATCAACTTTTCAGAGAAAGCATAACTGGCGTGACTCAGTGGTGTATTTCCCCTGAGGAAGGTCGACTGATTCTAGAAGAAATTCACTCGGGAACTTATGGTCATCATGCGTCCTCTCAGACGATTGTTGCCAAAGCATACCGAGTTGGTTTCTTCTGGACGCGCACCAACGAAATGGCTAAACATATTGTCGATCGCTGTGAAGGATGTCAGTTCTACTCAAACTTGTCGCACAAGCCTGCAACTTCCTTGAAAACTATTCACTCGTCTAGCCGTTCGTTGTATGGGGCTTGGATATGGTCGGCCCTTTCCGAATGGGTCAGAGTGGATTTACTCACCTGCTTGTAGCAGTCGACAAGTTCGCTAAGTGGATTGAAGCTAAGCACATAAAGAAGTTGAACTCATGCACTGCAATAAAATTCATGAGAGATGTTACGATCCGGTATGGAGTTCCCATAGTATCATTACAGACAATGACTCAAACTTCGACTCAAAAGAGTTCAGACACTTTTTCTTCACCCAAGGCAATCTAGTGGATTACGCATCCGTTGCGCATCCTCAGACTAATGGTCAAGATGAGCGAGCAAATGTCTTATCCTTCAAGGATTGAAGCCTCGACTCATGCGGGACCTTGAACATGCAGCTGGAGCTTGGGTGACTGAATTGCCGTTTGTACTGTGGGGCTTGAGGACGGCTCCTAATCGGTCGACTGGGCGCACTCCTTTCTTCTTGGTGTATGGATCTGAAGCTGTTTTGCCGAGTGATCTCCTTCACAATTCTCCTCGTGTAGAACTTTACTCTGAGGCTAAGGCTGAACAAGCATGACAAGACGGCATGGATCTCCTAGAAGAAGAGCGCGAGATGGCTCTGATTCGGTCGACTGTGTGTCAGCAAGATTAGCGTCGCTTCCATGCAAGGCACGTCAAGAATCGGTGGTTCCATGTGGGTGATCTGGTGCTCCGGGTGGATCAGCAGCGGCCACACAAGCTCGCCCCCAGGTGGGAAGGTCCTTTCATCGTCACCAAAGTACTGAACAATGAGTCGTGCGCCTCTACCCCTTTATAGCGTTGGGTGGAAGAGTTTGATTCTTTTTGTAGGTACACCTATTGAGGACTTGCTTGTATCTCCTACTAGATTGATACCTTGGTTCTCAACAACTGAGGGAAATACTTATCTACTTTGCTGCATCACCCGTTCCTCTTCACAGAAACCAACGCATGCTCGAGAAGTAGCAAGAAGGATTTCTGGCGTCGTTGCCCGGGAGATCTACATCAAGCCTACCAAGTACCTATCACAAACTCATCTCTTGCATTTACTTTATTTGCCATTTGCCTCTCGTTTTCCTCTCCCCCTCTTTTAAAATGATTTTCCAAAAAGATTTGCCTTTTTATTCTCCCTTCTTTCGTTTGCCTTTCGTTTGCTTGTGTTGCCATGTGCCTTCTTTTTGCTTGCATCTTCGCTTGCTAGAAATCTATTGATATGGATCCTCATCCACTTTCTAATCTTTTCAAAAGACCAAATTATGATGAACTAATTGCTAGTGAGTTGAGTGCACTTGATTAACTCTATGAAATTTTGTTTGAAAATCATGAATCTGAAATTTTTGATGAAGTGTGGAAAGAAGAAATTTGTAAGGAGATTCATGATAGTTCCTTGAATGAAAAGCATGATTGCCATGTTGTTAGTATGAATTCTCTAAATATCCATGATACTAATGATATGCAAAACCACAAGCTTGGGGATGCTATGCTTGATGAAGGTGATATTTTTTGTTCCCCAAGTTTTGGTGATGACACATATGCTATAATTGATCATGAAAAGAATTATTTGTGTGATAGTTATATTGTGAGAATTCTTCATGATGTTACTGGAAATTACTATGAGAGAGTAACATATGCTTTTACATATTGCAATAATATCAAGTTTCATCTCTATGTGTTCAAAGTTTGGAAGTTATGCTTGTTTTGCCTTCCTATGGTAGTTGATTTTTGTTCCCATAATTTGTTTGCTCACAAAATCCCTATGCATAGGAAGTGGGTTAGACTTAAATATACTTGCCATGTGATTCATGATGTTCCTATTGTTGAAATAGGAATTATGTGCCCGTAGATTTCATTGTTCTTGATATAGAATGCAATCCTACATGTCCTATCATTCTTGGTAGACCTTTCCTTAGAACGATTGGTGCAATTATTGATATGAAGGAAGGGAATATTAGATTCCTATTCCATTAGGAAAGACATGGAACACTTTCATAGAAATAAAATAAAATAACTTATGAATCTATCATGTGAGCTACTTATGGATTGCATGCCAAAGATGACAATACATAGATCTATTGTGTTTTGCCTAGCTAGGGGCGTTAAACAATAGCGCTTGTTGGGAGGCAACCCAATTTTATTTTTATTTATGCTTTTAGCTTCTGTTTTGATGTGTTTTGAAAATTATTGCTTTTGTAGTAATTGTTTTTTGGTTTTTTTAATTTGTGTTTGAGCCAAGTAAAACCTTTGGGGTGATCTATGGTAGTTGTTGATTTGATCTTGCTAAAAAATAGAAACTTTTGCGCTCAGTCCGGGAATTTTATAAATTTTTCAGAGCGTCGAATTAATCTAAAGTTTTCACATAAGATCGATATACAAATTGCCCCGTCCTAATCTTTTCATAATTTTTAGAGTTTTAGAAGTATTCAAAGTTTACAGATTGCTACAGACGGTTCTATTTTTGACAGATTCTGTTTTCTTTGTGTTGTTTGCTTATTTTGATGTATCCATGGGTCGTATCGGGGGGTATGAGCCATGGAAAAGCTAGAATACAGTAGGTATTACACAAATACAAATAAAGAGTGAGTTCACAACAGTACCTAAAGTGGTGATTTATTTTTCTTATACTAACGGATCTCATGAGTTTTCTGTTGTGAAGTTTTAAAGTTTTGGGTGAAGATTTGATGGACTATGGAATAAAGAGTGGCAAGAGCCTAAGATTGGGGATGCCCAAGTCACCCCAAGCCATATTGAAGGATACCAAAAATTCTATGCTTGGGGATGCCCCGGAAGGCATCCCCTCTTTCGTCTTCAATCCATCGGTAAATTTACTTGAGGCTATATTTTTATTCATCACATGATATGTGTTTTGCTTGGAGCGTCTTGTATGATATGAGTCTTTTCTTTTTAGTTTGCCACAATCATCCTTCCTGCACACATATTTGAGAGAGACACGCTGAATCATGAATTTATTAGAATACTCTATGTGCTTCACTTATATCTTTTGAGCTAGGCAATGTTGCTCTAGTGCTTCACTTATATCTTTTTAGAGCATGGTGGTGTTATATTTTGTAGAAATTATTGAACTCTCGTTCCTCACTTATATTATTTTGAGAGTTTCTTAAAACAGCATGGTAATTTGTTTAGGTTATGAATTTAATCCTAATATAATGGGAATCCAAGAGGGATATAATAAAAACTTTCATATTAAGTGCATTAAATACTATGAGAAGTTTGATTCCTTGCATATAGTTTTGAGATAAAAGAGATGGTAATATGAGAGTCATGCTAGTGAGTAGTTGTGAATTGGGAGATATACTTGTGTTCAAGTTTGTGATTCCCATAGCATGCACGTATGGTGAACTGTTATGTAACAAAGTCGAAGCATGATTTGTTTAATGATTGTCAACCTTTGTGTGAGGGTCGGGAGCACGCGATGGTTAACTCCTACCAACCTCTCCCCTAGGAGCATGCGTCTAATGCTTTGTTTGATAACTAATAGACTTTTGCAAGAAGTATGTGAGTTCTTTCTGACTAATGTTGAATCCATGGATTATACACACTCTCACCCTTCCATCTTTGCTAGCCTCTCTAGTACTGTGCAACTTCCGCCGGCACATCAAACCCTCCTTCCTCAAAACAGCCACCATATATTTTCCTCAAAACAGCCACCATACCTACCTATTATGGCATTTCCATAGCCATTCCGAGATATATTGCCATGCAACTTCCACCATGTAGTTTTTCATGACATGCACCATCACTTTCATCTTGCATATAGAGTCATACTTTGTCATAGGTATTGAGTTGTAATTTTATTTTTGAGTTATAAATAAATAAAAGTGTGATGATTTTTCATTAATAGAGCATTGTTTCGTGAGAGAAAAGGATGATGGAAGCCATGACTCCCTCACAAGTTGGGGTGAGTCTCCGGACATTACAAATAATAAAAGAGGCCAGTGAAGCCCAAACAAAAAAGAGAGGCCAAAGATGCCCACCAAAATAAAAAAATGAGAGAAAGAGAGAAGGGAAAATTGCTACTATCTTTTTCCACACTTGTGCTTCAAAGTAGCACCATGATCTTCATGATACAGAGTCTCCTACTTTGTCACTTTCATATAACTAGTGGGTATTCATCTTGCATGACCACTTAGTTTTCTTTTTGAGCTTTCATACACTTATAGCTCTAAGTGCATTTGTTGCATGGCAATCCCTACTCACTCACATTGATATCTATTGATGGGCATCTCCATAGCCCATTGATATGCCTAGTTGATGCGAGACTATCTTCTCCCTTTTTCCTTGCACCTCCTCCATATTCTATTCCACCTATAGTGCTATATCTATGGCTCACGCTCACGTATTGCGTGAGAGTTGAAAAGGTTTGAGAACACCAAAAGTGTGAAACAATTCCTTGACTTGTTCATCGGGGTTGTGCATGATTCAGATACTTTGTGTGGGGAAGATGGAGCATACCCAGACCATATGATTTTCTAGGAATAACTTTCTAAGGCCATGTTATTTCAAAAGGACACGACTACCTTGTTGGTGTGCTCGAAGTATTACTGTTTTTATGTCAATATTAGACTATTGTTTTGACTTACAGATCTTAATATTCATGCCACAATAAAGAGTATTACATGGATAAATAAGTTAGGTAGCATTCCACATCAAAAATTCTGTTTTTATCATTTACCTACTCGAGGACGAGCAGGAATTAAGCTTGGGGATGCTGATACGTCTCCAACGTATCAATAATTTTTTATTTTTCCATGCTATTATATTATCTGTTTTGGATGTTTTATATGCATTAATATGCTATTTTATATTATTTTTGGGACTAACCTATTAATCTAGAGCGTAGTGCCAGTTTATGTTTTTCCTTGTTTTTTGAGTTTCGCAGATAAGGAATATTAAACGGAGTTCAAACGGAATAAAACCTCCAGAAAGATTTTTTCTGGAAAATATGGAAGCCATGAGACTTGAGAACCAAGGCAGAGGAGCTGCCACGGGGCCACAAGCCCGCTTGCCGTGCCCAGGGAGGCACCCGCGCCGGGCAGGCTTGTGGGCCCCTGGCACCTCCTCTAACCCTAATCTTCGTCCTATAAATACCCAAATATTCCATCAATATCAGAACGAGTCACGAAAACACTTTTCCCCGCTAGAAGCCTCCGTTCCCGAGAGACCCAATCTTGGAGCCTTTTCCGGTAATCTGCCGGAGGGGGATTCGATCACGGAAGGCATCTACATCAACTCCATTGCCCCTCTGATGATGCGTGAGTAGTTCACCACAGACCTTCGGGTCCATAGCTACTAGCTAGATGGCTTCTTCTCTCTCTTTTCTATTCAATACCATGTTCTTCATGATCTTCATGGAGATCTATCCGATGTAATACTCTTTTGCGGTGTGTTTGTCGAGATCCGATGAATTGTGGGTTTATGTTCAGATTATCCATGAATATTATTTGAGTCTTTTCTGAATTCTTATATGCATGATTTCATATCTTTGCAAGTATCTTCGAGTTATTGGTTTGGTTTGGCCAACTAGATTGGTAATTCTTGCAATGGGAGAAGTGCTTAGTTTTGGGTTCAATCTTGTGGTGTCCTCACCCAGTGACAAAGTAGGGGTAGCTAGGCACGTATTGTATTGTTTCCATCAAGGATAAAAAGATGGGGTTTTCATCATATTGCTTGAGTTTATCCCTCTACATCATGTCATCTTACCTAATGCGTTACCCTGTTCTTCATGAACTTAATACTCTAGATGCAGGCAGGAGTCGGTCGATGTGTGGAGTAATAGTAGTAGATGCAGAGTCGTTTCGATCTACTTGACACGGACGTGATGCCTATATACATATCATTTCCTTGGATATCTTCATAATTATTCGCTTTTCTATCAATTGCTCGATAGTAATTTGTTCACCCACCGTAATACTTGCTATCATGAGAGAAGCCTCTAGTGAAACCTATGACCCCCGGGTCTATTTTCCATCTTCTACTTTCAGATTTAAAACCAAAAATACCAAAAATACATTGTTGCATTATTTTTACCTTTTGTTGTACTTTCCGTTCAAGCAATCTATCTCTACCAGATCTCATCCTTGCAAGTAACCGTGAAGGGGTTGACAACCCCTTTATAGCTTTGGGTGTAAGAGTTTGATTCTTTGTGTAGGTACACCTATTGGGGGCTTGCTTGTATCTCCCACTCGATTGATACCTTGGTTCTCAACAACTGAGGGAAATACTTATCTACTTTGCTGCATCACCCGTTCCTCTTCACTGAAACCAACGCATGCTCGAGAAGTAGCATCAGTCTTCGTCTAAGTTCAAAACTTCTCCAAGTGATGAGCAATCCTCTCACTCGGGGGCTTAGCTGCGAATCTGTTTTCACCTAAGTAAAAACCCCTGCCGAGTGGATAGAATTATATTCACTAAGAAACTTAGCCGCGAATCAACCGTCGTCTAAGATCAAATCTTCTCCGAGTGACGAGCGATCCTCTCACTCGGGGGCTTAGATGCGAACCAGTTTTCGCCTAAGGGTGGATACCATAATGTCCACTCGGAAATTTAGATGTGAATCAGTCTTCGCCTAAGTTAAAAACCCTCCCGAGTGACGAACATTCTTCTCACTCAGGGACTTAGCTGCGAACCAGTTTTTCGCCTAACTTCGAAATTCTTCCGAGTGATGAACATTCATTCCATTCTGAAACAAAACAAAATCAGCCAAGCAAAGGATTGAAAGCAAGATGCAAATAAATCCAAAATTCCTAGCATGGATAAAAGTTGTTTGCGTCAACGGAAGTACTCAGGCCTAAGGCCTGGATGAAGTTTAAAAACAGTTACACCATCACTCGGCATAGCGAGGCAAATAAAGTTTTAACTGTGATTAAAGTATCATCAAGCACCTATGGGACTCGCAGGATCGACAAAAGTGTCCAGATCAATCTCATCAGCAATCCGAGTGGCGACGTCGATGAAGGTCTCCATGAAGTCCTCGAATTGAAGTTTCTTAGTGTTGATCACCTGGAGAGTCTTCAGCTTGTCCTCCTTGGCTTCCTTGCAATGGACTCAGACGAGTGATAGCACCATGTCGGCTCCGCAACGAGCAGCAGATTTCTTCCATGCTTGCACTCGACTGGGAATATCATCGAGACGAGTCATCATCGACTCGAGGTTAGTTTGGAGGGTGTCTTCAGGCCACAGTTCTTTGTCAATCTTCTCCAGTGCAGCCCTTAGTCGAGTGATATACTCCTGGACTCTTTTAAGACGAAAACGAGCTGAAACATGTTCATGGCCAGTGCGTCCCCGACAGGTGACTTGACAGGGTCCAGATTTGGCCCAATCTCTTCAGTCTACTTGTCAACGTCTTGGCAGAATTCTACGCGAAGGGAGAATGGAAAGATGGTCATGCTATTGTCCTATAAGAATTGAGGAAACTCACTCGACGAAAGAAAGTTAGCTTCGAGCATGCTGAACATCTTCTTCGTGAAGTCTCCCAAGTATTAGTCCAGACCATTGCTCCTCTTGCTCAGTTGTTTAGTCTTCTTGATCAAGTCGGCCCACTCCTGCTTAAGCTTGTTGTTTTCGTCTTCCAACTTTTTGGCTGCGGCGAGTTTCTTCTCAGCAGCCTCGGTTTTCTCTCTCGTCACCTTCTGGGCATCAGCGAGTGATTTGTCCTTGTCTTCAAGCGCTTTCTTCATGGTATATAAAGAAATAACATTGTTGAGTCGCGCTTGGAGTTGGCGGTTCTCATCATGCACGTCTGTTCAAGTGAGAACACTCGGTTCAAAGGATGGAAGATGAGAGGGATAGTGCAGTTGGTCGACAAAGATTACCTCCCAGGGTCCTTAGCTCAGTCTGTGCGCAGTCCAGATTGTTCTTGGACACCTCCAGATCCAGTTGAAGCTGATTCTTCTCCTTCTCCAGGTCGACGTACCGAGGCCCAAGTTCATAGGCTTTCTGAAATCAACAAAGAAGTAATTCAGTCAACATTAATATTTCTCCACTCCCAAGTGGAAAGGTGCAAGTGCAGTCGAGTGGATGGCGGCTTGCCGCCCCACCCCACTCTCCTGCAAAACATCATATCATGGTTGATAGAAATGATGTCCATGAAACCTGCGTCATATCATGGTTGATGGCAATGATGTCCATGAAACCTGCAGGATAGGTTCTGACCTCTTCATCTCTAAGATAAGCATTCAGAAGCACTCGGCGAACTAAGTTACAAGCATACTCCGCGTACGAAAAGGGATCCCGAGCCCAAGTTCTTAAGAGTACTGCCCATCGTAAACAATCGGCAGTAGTCTCGGGGACTACACCCAATGGGTGCACTCAGCATGCCCCCACTAGATACAACTCCAATCAACCAGGTTTGTCCTGTCTAAAAAAACTTTGTCTCTATCAGACCCTCGCCGATGCAAGCACTCGACAGTGGTCCCGGGGACTACACCCAGTGGGTGCACTCAGCGTGCCCCCACTGAACCTACTAACACTCGACCAGGTCCGGCCTGTCGAATGTGAAGAGATTATCAAAACAATTCTAAGACCCTTGCCGATGTTATCACCATTCGACAACGGTCTCGGGGACTACACCCAGTGGGTGCACTCAGCGTGCCCCCACTAGACCAGAAACCACTCGACTAAGACCTGATCTACTCGAGAGCAAAAAAAAGCAAATGTGCATCAAAAGAAAACAACTAGTGGGTGTAGAATCAAAATGGACAAGAATTTAATCGGAAATTAACTTACAGTCGCACTTACTTGGACATTGGCACGAAGCGTTGAGATGGCATCATAAGCTGATTTGCTCGCCTCGTACGCCTCCTTCGTACGCAGCATCATCTGCTCAGCCTGGATCATGGCCTCTTTGCCAGCTCCAGTCTGGTCTTCTAGGACGTGATACCGAGGGAAGGCAGGTGTCGGGTGAGTTGGTGCCGCAGCTAGAGTAACAGGAGTTACTGGAGGTTGCCCGATTGGTGTCGAGGCCACACAGTTGAAGTGGCTGGCAGAGCACTCGACAGTGGGACTGCATGTTCAGTTCTTGATCGAGTTGATTCGCCAAGTCCTGGAGTTGGTGATGTAGTCGACTTACGAGGCGTCTACCCTGATGGTGTTCGCCGAGCGCGTACGCATGGGGTACCGAAGGTCATACCTTCACCCCCGTACCCTGCTGCACCTCTTCATCATCCTCCAACTAGATGATGTCTGCAACTACCAATCGACAATGCTAGCCTAGTCAATCGACGAGTTATTCTCGAAGAAAAACATCAGAGTGAAGGTTTTTTATGCCTCGCTGAGAGGTGGCCACGTCAGCAGTATCCACGTCCATGTGCTCCTCTTCATCTCTTGGAGGCGACATCACCGAAGTAGCGGCTCTGATAGACAAATTCCACTCGCTCAGCAAAGATATGAAGTTCCGTAATAGCAAAAGGAAAAAGAAAACGAACACTCACATTGAAACGATAGGTACATCAATCTTCATACGGGGTAGAGCCTTCCAAGGTTTTGGCATGTTAGACTTGGGCTGTTTTGCGGCCCGCTCACTCGACTCAACTGTTGAAGCTCGGTCGCGCTTCGGGTTCCTGCTGCTCGACGTCAAGGTTTTGCTTGGGGCAGCCACTGGGTCTTGGCGCTACTTATAATGATGCTGGATGTGCGGGGGAGACTTAGCCTCTTCCTCGCTCTCACCCGAGCCCACAAAATTGCCTTCGTTGTCTTCGACATAATCAACGTCTACGCTGCCGCCCTCGCTCTCCTCTCCGTCATCGGGCTGATCTCCATTCGGCATGGGCGAGTACATGTTCATAAACTCCTGTGAGATACAAACAATAAAGTCAGTCGATGGATGACCCAATCACTTGACGAAACATGAAAGCATTCGACAAAGATATAACTTACCAGATTCGACGGGTTCTCAGCAGAGAAGGGCAAGATTCGCTTGGCTCCTAGAGGGTTGTCACAAGCTCCAGTGATGCTTCGAAGCCACTGTGTAACAATATCTTCAGAGACTTCCTATGGGTGTGTCCGAGTGGTGTCCTCAGCGCTTGAATAATGCCACATGGCGTGGTCCCTCGCTTGAAGGGGCTGGATTCGTCGACTAAGGAATGTCTCCGACAGATCCATACCAGTCACTCCACCATGAATCAGGTTCACTATGGCGTTCACTAATATTCCTACCTAGACTTTATCTCCTTAGATCACTGTCAGTGATTTGGGAGTTGTGGGTCACTCTGGTCTGAAAGGAGGAAGACCAATCGACATATTGGGAGGTGCAAGGTCATTACAATAAAACCAAGTCGACTGCCAGCCTCGAACAGATTTAGGAAAAGTCATCGACGGGAACGCACTCCTGGCTCTCTTTTGGAGTCCCAGGCCGCCACATAACTGGATGACATGGGTCTTGCTATCATCTGGGTTGGCGTTTTTGACTGACTGGGATCAGGTAGTGAAGATATATTTAAACAAACCCCAATGGGGAGAACTGCCCAAGAAGCACTCGCACAATGTTATGAAAGCGGCAAGATACAAAATGGCATTCGGAGGAAAGTGGTGAAGTTGCGCTCTGATAAAATGTCCAAACATCCGCGGATGAATGGGTGGGGAGGCAGAGAAAAACCTCGCTCGACGTGGGTGAGGAGGAGGACTCGCTCCCCCTCGCACGGCTCCGGCTCGATCTCCCCCTCCTACAGCCTGCACGAGTCGTCGACTACCAGCCCGTCGGTGACGAGGTTCTCGACGTCCCTCACCGTGACCGTCGACGGGAGAAAATTTCCCTCGATCAACCCCGACGGCGCCGTGAATCGCGCGCCCAACGGCTTCTTCACCTTGGTTGCCCCCTTCTTGGCGCGCTCGAGTGAGCCGCTGACCTGCGGGCCCATCGTATCTCTGTGAATCCCAGCTGTAGAGGAGGCACTATATGTGGCGTAAAAGACAACACGGAGATCGAGGCCTCATACCCCAACTTGCCCCAGTCGTTGTGTTATCTTCGCACGGCGCACGCTTCCCAAATTTTTGAATCTCGTGAAACCCAGACCTGACGAAGTGACCCGTCACATCGAAAGATCTTCTTGATTCACTTGGAACCGAATCTGTGCTCAAGTTCACTCGGACACTTATCAAGGCTGAATCGATCAGGGCGAATGATAAAGATTCCGGTCGACGCAGATTTCCATAAAGCCGTGGGATGCATTCGAAATTTTTGTGCCTTATCAGAATCAGCATTGATCCCTTTTTCACTCGAACCCCGATCCATTCGGGGGCTAATGATGAGGATATGTACCTAGGGTAGGGTCCTATGCCTGACCTAGATACCCTACCTAAGGACACTACATTGAAGGACTTAAGGATTACAAGGAAGACTCCGACTAAAGTCACCATGGCGCATGAGTCACTCGACAGATAATCTACTCGGGATTTCTCCCTCCACTCGACAGTAGCTATTCACTCGAAAGAGCTAAAATCCAGTCGACAAGCGGAACACCAGAAGGCACCCCAGGGAGGCCAATAGGCACGCGTTCAACGAGTCGCCATTAGTTGCATTTATTACATACGTTATCACTAATGTATCCCTTCATTACCACGATCGAACCCTTGGTTGCCTGGCATTCATGAGGGGCAGTGCACTCTATATAAGCCGCCCCCTCTGGCACAAGGGTTCGCACCCCCTGTAACACTCATATTCCACACGATAGAAAGCTCCCGAGCACTGAGACGTAGGGTTGTTACCTTCACGAGAGGGGCCTGGACTCATACATTCGTGTGTACATCCTTGCCGTAGCTAGGAATCTACCCTCTCCTTACGTACCCCTATATTCTACTGTCACGCTTGTTCCCACGAAAGTAGGGCTTCGCCTAAGCACCGCTGAAAACTAGAGGAACTAATCTATCGGGAGAGAGGGCTGCACTATGGGCTTTTGGGTTGAAGTGCAGTATATATAGGAGGGAGGGGAGGGAGGCCTGCGCCCTAGGGTTGCCCCATTGGTACGGACTAAGTGGAGGAGGGAGGAGTCCTACTCCGATCCTACTAGGAGTAGGATTCCTTCCCCCACATGGAAACCTTTTCCACCTCTTCCATCTTTGGGTTTCTCCACCCCAGCCGCATGGGCCTTAGTGGGGGCTTCCCCCAGCCCACCAGGGGCTAGTTTGCCTTCTCCCATAGCCCATGAGGCCCTTTAGAGCGAGAGGCCCCTCCCGATGGTCCCCCGATACCCTTCCGGCACTCCTGGTACACTACCGAAGTGCCCGAAACTTTTCCGGTGACCAAAACATGACTTCCTATATATCAATATTTACCGCTAGACCATTTCAGAGCTCCTCGAGACGTCCAGTATCTCATCCGGGACTCCGAACAATCTTCGGTCACCACCATACATAACTCTATACTACCGAAACGCCACTGAACCTTAAGTGTGTAGACCCTGTGGGTTCGAGAACTATGTAGACATGACCGAGACACCTCTACGGTAAATAACTAATAGCGGGACCTGGATGCCCATATTGGTTCCTACATATTCTACGAAGATCTTTATCGGTTGAACCTCTATGTCAAGGATTTAGTTAATCTTGTATGATGTTCCCTTTGTTGTTCGATATGTTACTTGCCCGAGATTCGATCGTCGGTATCTGTATACCTAGTTCAATCTCGTTACCGGCAAGTCTCTTTACTCGTTCCGTACTACAAGATCCCGTCACTAACATTTTAGTCACATTGCTTGCAAGGCTTGTTATGATGTTGTATTACCGAGTGGGCCCTGAGATACCTTTCCGTCACACGGAGCAACAAATCCTAGTCTTGATTCATGCCCACTCAATAGACACCCTCGGAGATACCCGTAGAGCACCTTTATAGTCATCCAGTTACGTTGCGACGTTTGATACACACAAGGTACTCCTCCGGTGTCAGTGAGTTGCATGATCTCATGGTCATAGAAACAGATATTTGACATGCAGAAAACTATAGCAATAAACTGACACGATCATATGCTATGTTTATAGTTTGGGTCTTGTCCATCACATAATTCTTCCAATGATGTGATCCCGTTATCAAATGACATCTCATATCAATGGCTAGGAAACCTTGACCATCTTTGATCAACGAGCTAGCCTACTAGAGGTATACTAGGGACACAGTGTTGTCTATATATCCACACATTCAATGTGTTTCCAATCAATACAATTATAGCATGGATAATAAATGATTATCATGAATAAGGAAATATAATAATATTTATTTATTATTGCCTCTAGGGCATATTTCCAACAGTTTATATAATGAAAACATTTGCTGAACATGGTTTTCATGGCATGGCAAAACTACCAATAGCAAGTATATGTGCTAATGCTCCTAACTCATGTTCAAAGTTTATTTATATGATGCATGGATTAAATCACACAAAATACACGAAATGCAACATTTTGTTAGAATGACATGTAGAAAAACTTGCTCAAAATGCAGAATTAATACCACAGACGGATTATTTTGATTTTCTTAAGAACAAAATGTCACATTGTAGAAAAAACACAAAAGTGCCTAAAATGGAAATCGAGGATATGCCAAAGGCATATCCCAAATTTGGCTAAAGAAGGTATAAGAGGGAAATGCTATGGCTACACGTGGGTTTCTAGCCACTAAGGATGACATGTGGGGCCTCGGGCCACTTGTCGAGGTGCACATTTTGTAGACAGTAAAGAGGGGAATTCCCTAAAAAGCGCTAACTACGCCCGTTAAAGGCATCGGTGCAAACGGGCGCATATTTTCATGGACGGGCCCAATTTTACCTCAATGATTTTTTTATCAAATTCCAAAAAATAAAACTTCAAGGGGTTGATTAGAACACAAAAAGAATTCTTCGCAAAGAAAGACAATAACCACTAGGACCACTCCATGGCTTGTGACCATATACTGCATTTTTGCCGTATTATTCATTGTTCGGTTCGCAAAAGCGTTTTTATCGTTTTTTTTTCTTGACCGGTTTTTGTTTGTTTTTTCATTTCTTTCCAAAAACCATTACATTTTCTCAAAATTGATGTACATTTTTCGCCATTTTAGTGAACCTTTTCGAAATTGATGAACTTTTTCAAATTTCAATGACCTTTTTTCGAAATGGATTAAAGTTTTTCGAAATTGATAAACTTTTTCTAGAATTTATGAACTTTTTTCAAAATCGGTAAACTTTTTTGAAAATCAATGAACTGTTTCCATTTTTCTGAACTTTATTGATAATTGATGATTTAAAAAAAACGATGAACTTATTCTGAGAAGCGATGAACTTGTTTTGAACATCGATTTAAAAAAAATTAACCTCTTTTTAAAATAAAGGATCTTTTTTTAGATTTTTGTTTTTTTAAATTTATGAACTTTTTTCAATTTTCATGAACTTTTTTGAATTCGTGAAATATTTAATATACAAACTTTTTTCTAATTGGCGATTCTTTTTAAATCTGTGGACTTTCAAATTTTGTTTACATGTTTTCAAAAGAAATCAAGTTTTTCTATAATGTTCTCAAATAATCCAAAAATCTACATGGTAATGTAGGTTCAATAGATAGTGTGGCTACAATTAATTTGCTCTTATAATGTGTCGCATTGCAATATTTCACAAGTACCCGGTAGCTGGGGAAATATCAGGTGCTCCCATCCTTGGGGTGCTACCCACCCTCCAATTTTAAATCATCAATTTAAAATGTTTCAAAAATTCTAGAAAAAAATGTGAACATTTATAAGGATCGTGACCGGAACCCCTAAAAATTCAGCTCCAGAATCTAAATGTACATTTAGAAACAACAAAAAGGACATATTCAGATGTGAATAGGGTCAAATGTTGCTTTTATCTTTTTATGACCCTATTTATGCTAGATTCCACCTTTTTGTTACTCAATGTTCATTTAGAGTCTGGACCTTGATTTTTTAGGAGTTATAGTCATATTTGTTGTGAACTTGACATTTTCCCAGAATTTTTGAAACATTTAAATTGTTATTTTTGAAATTCGAGCATGGGGAGCACCCCAAGAATGGGAGCACATGATATTTCCCCCCCAGTAGATCTAGTGGTTAGCCAACCACGTACTTGAGACAAGGGGCGCGAGTTCGATTCAACACTAGAACCTTACTTTTTAGGACTTTTTTCGCGCTATACATACATTGCATTGTTGCGTCTTCGTGGATCGCCCACGAGGGTATTGTATTGCGTGCCCATTGCATCAAATGGCGCATAAGGCGCCCTATAGGAGCTCCCGTAGAGAAGTATTATGTGTCTTATGTGCTCAATGGTAGGTCCAGTAATAGGACCCCATTTTGCACAGGGCACCCAGTAATGGGTCGACCCGTTATATTGCCAAAATGCACTTTTCCTACCAACACGAAATTATCTATGCATTATGCGCTAAATAGAAAGACCCCAATTCGCACAGGGCACCAAAAGATGGTCCATCCCATATGGCAGTATCGGTGAGTTTTTTTTATGTATGTGCATTCTGTTTGTCATTTCTTTGTCCGTTCTTTTGTTTAATGTATTATTTCTTTTCATTTTAACTTTTTTTGTTATTAGTTTTTATTTTGTCTATTTTTATAATTATTATTTTTGTTCTTTCTAAAGCATGATTTTTATGCATGAATATACTTTAACAAGTGATTTTCTTTACATGCATTAACATTTTATTCAAAATAAGTTAAACATTTTTAGAACATATAATCGCTTTTAGAATGAATGCACATTTTATTTAGTACACATGAAACTTCTTAACCCCCCCCCCCCCCCCCTAAATGTATCAAATAAAGGGGCTAAAAGTTAAATGGGTCGGGCTATACAATCAGCCTTGAGGCGATTTGTCGACTATTCCCGATCCAAGGGAAAAGACGTATAAGCCTTGTGCCACTGGACACAACAGACAACCCACGAGTGCGGGGCTTATCGATGGATGGATCGGGGATCAGCTCAACGGAGGCTAAACTGCGGCAGTCTAGGCGGAGGAGCTAGCATTAAACGGCGGCGAGGCGGACATGTGTGTGATAACGGAAGAGAAGACGTGTTCTATGACTGTGGCGCTAATATTTAGGGGATGTAGGACACCCTATATCGTCTCACTCAACCACCAAATATTAAGGCCCATGGGTTCAAAATTGGAGAGGCCTCTGAAAATTATGTCGATCGAGCACATGTTGCTGATTTTGCTAGAGCAATTTTTTTGTTTAAAATCATCATATGGATGACTATTATTGTGATCGATCCAGTATGACGATTCTACTAAAGTTGCTCTAACTATTTTTTTTAATTGGATCACATGAGCCTGCCAGACCCTTCGGATTAATAAGCCGAGTATTGTGCTCCAAACCCTGTTCTACACTTTAAGCAAATAACATGGGACCAATTATTTCCACTAGCACTTATATCTCTGGATGCTTTTTCTTGTGGGTAATATCTCCGGACACTCCACTAATCATAAAAGGCATGAACCACTGGAAAATAACAAGTCGGCCCATGACTCCATCTTCAGTTTTTCTTCATTCTTTTGCTGGTTTAACCTATTTTCGTTTGTTTCCCTTTTGCTTTTTCTTATTCTTTTAATTGGCAATTCATGAATGCTTTTGAAATTAATGCATATTCCTAATTTCATGAAGTTTTTTACAAGTTCTCGGATATTTTTAAATTAAATTTTGAACATTTTCTATATTTCATGAATGTTTCTAAATTCTATAATATTTTTGAAATTTTAATACACTTTGTAAATTCATGAAACTATATATAAATTAGTTTATATTTCCTGTTTTTTGAACATTTAAAAATATTTGAGTTCAAGATTTGGAATTATCATGACCATTTATGAAATTTATTAACATATTTAAAATTCAGTAACTTTTCAAATTCATGAATATATATTTATAATCCTAGAATGTCTAAAAAAGTTGCAAAACCAAATCTGATTTCATGAAGTTTTTTCAAATCTATAAGGACATGATAGCGGAGTTTTTTTCCTGAACTAGTAGGTGATGTTTTGTTTTCTAGAAGAATGAGCGAGAAAGAAAGAGGGGTGAGGCAAGCTAGTGTAGCAAACGAGCGACCAACTATTATTGGGTCGACATTAGCTTTTCGGGAGTGCGGGTTTTCCTATCAATGGGGTAGATTTTGCTTCTTATCCGCTAAGTAGGAGGTCCCAAGAATATAACCCCATTTCTCACAGGGCATGCAGTGATGGGTCATCCCATTAGCTTCTCAAGGTATGCATTTCGTACCAAAAGGGAAGTACTATGTCTTATGCGCTAAATAGGAGGCCCAAATAATATGACCCGGTATTGCACAGAGCACCCGGTGATGGGCCAGCCCGGCAGATTCCCAAAATGCGTGTTTCCTGAAATGCTGGGTTGGCCCATGTACCACGCTATCAGTGAATTATTTTTATGTAGGTGCACTTTATTCATTGGTTTTCTACTGGTATATCATTCCTCTGTCGGTTCTTCTAATTTATTTTCTTTATTTTTTTCTTGTTATTTTTTTCATTTTCTATTCTTTTTATTTTTTCTATTATTTGCCTTCTTTTCTAATGCACGATTATTTTAAAAGGAATGATTGGATGAACATTTTTATTGAAATAAGATAAGCATTTTTAAAACACATAAACACTTTTAAAATGAATGCACCCGAAGATTTGATTAAACACCCCTCCCCCCTAAATGTTTCGAATAAAAGGGACTAAAAGTTAAATTGGTCGGGCCATATAATCACCCTTGAGGCAATTTTCTTGCTATTCATGATGCTACGACACATAAGCAGAGGTTGCACGGCAACGGAAACATCAGACAACACACACACGCACGCACACACGCATGCGCGCGCAGGGCACGTCGATGGGTGGATGGGTAGATGGATCAATATGGCCGTCTCGGATCGGCTCAACGAAGGTGGCCCTAGCCAAATTTCAATGCTTCAGGCCGAGGAGGTGGCACCAAAAGGCAGCAAGGCCGGCATGTGGGTGACGGGCGTAAGAGAGCGTGTATCCTAAAATGTCTATGATGCCAATATTTGGGTGGATGTAGGGCGTGCTATTGCCCGTCACCCAACTACCAAATATGAAGGCTTGCGGGATCGATATGGCGTGTCCCGCTGAAATTATGCCATAGCAATCTTTTGTTGAAAATCGTCATATTAGTGATTATTATGGTAATCGATGAATTTGCTAAAGCAGTTCTAACTATTTTTCTACTCGGGGCTCATGACACCGCGTGACCCTTTGATTGATAGACTAGGACATGTGCTCCAAATTCTATTCTACACTTTAAACTAAGAATATGGGACAAAAGAAAAGAATCCTATTTAGCACTTATAACTCCGAATACTCTTTTTTAGATTAACACCCCGCTTTATTTGAAATTCAACAACGTCATCAATACAAGTAATGTCTGGGGTGTTTAAAAACCACACATGACAACCAACGGGAAGTGTGTTTGCTGCCTTAGCTAACCTATCTATTTCATGATTTCCTTCACGTCCTTCGTGTGCAATCTCCACTTCATGAAGATTTAGTAGCTCCAGATACTTCAGTAATGTAAAAGGCACCCACCCTTAGAATGTAACTGGCCGGCCCATGACACCATTGTATGTATATTTTTATAATTCTTTTACCTGTTTTACTGACTTTTTTCTTGCTTGCTTTTTTGTTTTTCCATTTCGGTTCTTATTTCTTTATATATTTTTAATTCATGAAATTTGTTAAATTTATGAAGATTTTCATTTTCATAAAGTTTTTCAAGTTCATGGATATTTTAAATTTCATGAAAATTTTATTAAATTTCAAACATTTTTATATTTCAGGAATATTGTGTAAATACAGGAATATTCTGGGAATTTACAAAATCTTTTTAAATTCATGAATATTTTTAAAACGAATGAGGTTATTTATAAATTCTTGAATATTTTTAATTGCGTGCATAATTTAAAATGTGTGAGGTGACTATTTTCTAGTTTTGTGAATTTTTTGTATGTTCATGATTTATTTAGATTTATGAACATCTTTAAAATTCATGCACTTATTAAATTCATGAACATATAATTTTAATACTCCCTTCATTTTTATATACAAGGCCACAAACTCATATTACAGGTACCAAACTAAAATTTAATGTCTTGCTTTGTAAAACGGCTTTTGCATAGGGCACTCGAGGTGCACATTTCATGTTCATCGTCTTATGCACTAAATAGGAGGTCCCAATAATAAAACCCCATTTTGCACTGGCCACCCAGTGGTGTCTTGGCCCGTTAGATTTGGTTCTACGCCCTACGCACTTAATAGAACGACCCCATTATGCACAGAGCACCAAAAGATGTTCCAATCCATGTGTCGGCATCGGTGAGTTTTTTATTAAGGTGGCCTATGTTTGTCAGTTTTCTATTGGTGTATCATTTCTTTGTCGGTTTTTTGTTTAGTTTATCTTATTATTATATTTTCATGTTCTATCTTTTTAAATTTTTGTATTATTTTGTTCTTTTCTAATGCATGATTCATTTTGAACACAATATTTTTTAAATGCATGAACATTTTATTGACAATAAGATCAACATTTTTAACCCCCGCCCCCCTAAATGTGGTAAATAACGGGAAACATTTGCTGGGGGGGGGGGGGGGAGTGAAACAATTTTTGTTTTAGAATTTAGTTTGCAAGCATGACAAATCCTAGATAAAAACTGAACCGTGTCGGATCTACCATGCTTACCGACTAAACTTACCATCTTTGGCCAATATAATCTGAAATGCAAATCGTTTGCAATTGCCATGCTTCCCAAACCATATTCACTGGTTAAGAGGATCCTAAATAAAAAAGACTAAAAGTTTAATGGGTCGTGCCATACAATCACCCTTGAGTCGACTAGGGCAACTCTAACTGATTCCCTATGAATAAAGGAGGATCCGGCAGAGTAAACCCTTAATACGGTGTTTTTACTTCACTAAGTTTTGACCGGACCTAGCTGTCCCCCTATATATAACGGAATAAATTTTTGTTTTCTCTAAACTTATGTGACTCTTGAATACATTAGAGCTACATATTAGCACACATATAGAAATAAACATAAATATGAATGTTCAAGCAAATCACGAATACTGTTTAAATTCCAAATCCAAAGTTTGCAAACCGAACTATTCAAATTTGAACATGCTAGGTGGTCCAAGTGTAGCAAATAAAATGTGATAGAATAAGTAGGAAGCGTTATGACATTGCGAGTGATGCTCAATAAGATCATCTTGGAGCCGAGCATGGACTTGTCGGTTCTCAATCTTGCGATGATCTTCAAGGCATGCCAGGATTCTATTTGGATCATACACTTGCACTAGTAGAAAACATGTCACTAGTCCGAGTTGGGAAGGGCCTTTAGTCACGGTTTCCCAACTTAGAGTAAAGTACAGAGACTAAAGTGTCTAAGGCTTTAGTCCCGGTTGGCTACAAACCTGGACTAAACCCTGACCACGTGGGCGGCAGAGCGCGCCAAGGCATTGGGACATTTGGTCCCGGTTGGTAACACCATCCGGGACTAAAGGTATATGGGTTTAGGGGTTTAGGGGTTTAATGTTTATTGTTTATTTTTCCTTTTCATTTTGTGTTTTCCATTTAATTCTTTTTCATTTCAAACATATTTTACGCTACTACATTATGCATATATAATAGAATTTCTCGTAGAACCGATCATATATCATAAATTTCTTGTACAACCATATATCATAGAATTTCTCGTATGACCACATACATAAACATATATATATTTGGTATATACAATTTCTCGTATAATTTGCAGATCATTCGGGGATCGGGTAATGGTATTCTCCGTCGGGAGATATCACTAGTAGAAAGCAGACCTTTCGTCCGCCTCATTAGTCGCGGTTGGCTTTTGAACCGGCACTAATATGCCCATTAGTCCCGGTTCGTGACGAGCATCATTAGTGCCACTTCGTTCCGGACCTTTAGTCCCGGTTCGTGCCACGAACCAGCACTAAAGGTGTGGTGGCAGGCCGGCATCAGTCTGGGGCCCCACGCGAACCTTTAGTCCCGGTTGGTGGCTCCAACCGCGACTATAGGCTAACCTTTAGTCGCGGTTGGAGCCACCAACCGAGACTAAAGGTTCTCCTATATTGAAACCCTTCGGCGCTAGCCCGAGCAGAGTCCTCTGTTCTTCCCCTTTCCTCTCCTCTCTGTTCTTCCTCTCTTCCTAGAGCTCATTCTCCATTTTTGCCAAAAATTTGTCAAGATTTGGAGGCATCCCATCCATCCAAGTGTTCACAAAGGTTAGCAACTTTGTCCTTTCATCCCCCATTGCTAGATGAGCTCTTGCAATGCTCTATAAGTATAGTAATTTGTGGGTTTTAGTTTGTATGTGGTAGTTTATTTGATTTATGCAATTTGAGCTCAAATTAACTTCTTACTTTGCATTTGTAGGTGTTGTTTACTTAGTGCCTTCCCGTCCCCGTCTTAACCACCGTTGATCGCCCACACCGTCCCGTCACCGGCACCACCTTGGTGAGCCTCTTGTTCTTATCCTTTTAATAATAAAAAAACCATGTTTGTAAGATTTAGTTAGTTACTTGTATAGTTTTCTTACCTATATGGTTGTTTGTTATACATAGTGGCATGGTTTTGAAATCTGTCCCCGTCGGCCCTCATCCGGTTTATGATGCGGATGTGGTATATACTCTCTTTTATAACTCTTTGTTGCATTTCGTGTTCATGACAATTATGCCAATCAAGTTGACATAGATGTTTTTATCTAGGAGGTATGTGAACCGGAGATTTCAACCGACATAGATATTCTTGTCAAGAAGTTAAATTTAATTGAAAAAGAAAACGAGTATTTGAAAGAAAAATTGAAAAGAGTTGAAGAAGAGAAGATGAAACTAGAGTTGTATGTTGTCGATGTCATCGATGATCACAAGATCAAGATGCGCGCAATGCGCTTGAAGATTAGAAAATTTATAAGATATGCCATTGATAGTGAGGCTTGGTATCACTATGTTGTTGGATCAATTGTTACCTTAGTTGCGATGTTGATCACATTTGTTGTTGCATTTAAATGCTTTAGCTAGAGAGTTTGTATGTTGTTTTATGAGAACAAGTGTGTATGAACTTTATGTACGAACTTGTATTAATTTGGTCTTTTCGGTGTTGTGATGAGCCAACAATGGATGCACGAGGACTGATGTTCTCCCCAGTTCATTAATGGTGTGAATACTTTTCTAGTTGCGGTTGAGGCAAACAAGCGGCCGGATGGTTCTATGTATTGTCCATGTGCTGGTTGTAAGAATGATCGAAATTACTCTAACTCAAGAACCATTCATGTCCACCTGTTTGAGTCCGGTTTCATGTCCGGCTATAACTGTTAGACCAAGCACGGAGAAAGAGGGGTCCTAATGGAAGAGAATGAAGAAGAAGAGGATGACGACAGCTATCCTGGCCATGGGTTCCATGAATAAGATGGTACAACAATGGGGGAGGAAGCTAAGCCGACAATGCAGGAAGGAGCTGAAGAAGAGGCATCAGATGAGCCCACTGATGATCTTGGTCGGGCCATTGCCGATGCAAAGAGAAACTGCGCAAGTGAAAAGGAGAAGCTGAAGTTGTAGCGCATGTTAGAGGATCACAAAAAAGGGTTGTACCCAAATTGCAAAGATGACAATAAAAAGCTGGGTACCACACTGGAATTGCTACAATGGAAGGCAAATAATGGTGTATCTGACAAGGCATTTCAAAAGTTGCTGATAATGTTAAAGAAGAAGCTACCAAAGGATAACGAATTGCCAGAGAGTATGTACGAAGCAAGGAAGGCTGTCTGCCCTCTAGGATTAGAGGTCGAGAAGATACATGCATGCCCTAATGACTGCATCCTCTACCGCGGTGAGTACGAGGATTTGAATGCATGCCCGGTATGCTATGCATTGCGCTATAAGATCGGCCACGATGACCCTGGTGATGTTGAGGGCGAGCGCCCCAGGAAGAAGATTCCTGCCAAGGTGATGTGGTATGTGTTGCGAGACGTAGTAGTAAATCAAAAAAATTCCTACGTGTCACCAAGATCTATCTATGAAGAAACCAGCAACGAGTGGGGAGAGATTGCATCTTCATACCTTTGAAGATCGCTAAGCGGAAGCGTTACAAGAACGCGGTTGGTGGAGTCGTACTCGTAGTGATTCAGATCGTAGTGGACTCCAATGTAAGAGCCGAACAATGGCGCCTCCGCGTTCAACACACGTGCAGCCCCATGACGTCTCCTACGCCTTGATCCAGCAAGGAGGAAGGAGAGGTTGAGGGAGAGCTCTGGCAGCACAACGGCGTGGTGATGGTGGAGCTACGTGGACTCCGGCAGCACTTCGCCAAGCGCTACGGAGAACGAGGAAGAGGAAGGGTAGGGCTGCGCCGAGAGAGAGAGAAGTCGTGTCTCAAATCAGCCCAAAACCTTGGGTATATATAGGAGGAGGGAGAGGGAGGGCTGCCTTGGCCCCTCCTCCAAGGAGGAGAGGTTCGGCCGAACCTAGGGAGGAGTCCACCTCCCACAAGGGAGGTGGATCTCTTCCTTTTGAATCCTTTTCAGCCTTATCTCTTATCCCTAGCCACATGGGCCCTTCCGGAAGGTCTTGGCCAGCCCTATAAGGGCTGGTACACCTCCTCTAAGTCCCACAAAGTCCTTTGGTCGTCACACCCCTCCCGGGGGTCCTCCGGCACCCTCCCGGTACACTACCGATGAGCCCGAAAACTTTCCTGTGACCAAAACTAGACTTCCTATAAATCAACCTTTACCTCCGGACCATTCCGGAGCTCCTCGTGACGTCCGGGATCTCATCCGAGACTCCGAACAACCTTCGGTAATCACGTATACCATTTCCCTATAACCCTAGCGTCATCGAACCTTAAGTGTGTAGACCCTACGGGTTCGGGAGACACGTAGACATGACCGAGACACCTCTCCGGTCAATAACCAACATCGGGATCTGGATACCCATGTTGGCTCCCACATGCTCCACGATGATCTCATCGAATGAACCATGATGTCAGGGATTCAGTCAATCCCGTATACAATTCCCTTTGTCTATCGGTATGATACTTGCCCGAGATTCGACCGTCGGTATCTCTATACCTTGTTCAATCTCGTTACCGGCAAGTCTCTTTACTCGTTCCGTAATACATCATCCCATGGCTAACTCCTTAGTCACATTGAGCTCATTGTGATGATGTCTTACCGAGTGGGCCCAGAGATACCTCTCCGTCACACGGAGTGACAAATCCCAGTCTCGATTCGTGCCAACCCAACAGACACTTTCGGAGATACCCGTAGTGCACCTTTATAGACACCCAGTTACGTTGTGACGTTTGGCACACCCAAAGCATTACTACGGTATCCGGGAGTTGCACAATCTCATGGTCTAAGGAAACGATACTTGACATTGAAAAGCTTTAGCAGATGAACTACATGATCTTGTGCTATGGTTAGGATTGGGTCTTGTCCATCACATCATTCTCCTAATGATGTGATCCTGTTATCAATGACATCCAATGTCCATGGTCATGAAACCGTGACCATCTATTGATCAACGAGCTAGCCAACTAGAGGCTCACTAGGGACATGTTGTGGTCTATGTATTCACACATGTATTATGGTTTCCGGTTAACACAATTATAGCATGAACAATAGACAATTATCATGAACAAGGAAATACAATAATAACCATTTTATTATTGCCTCTAGGGCATATTTCCAACAGTCTCCCACTTGCACTAGAGTCAATAATCTAGTTACATTGTGATGAATCGAACACCCATAGCATTCTGGTGTTGATCATGTTTTGCTCGTGGGAGAGCTTTAGTCAACGGATCTGCGACATTCAGATCCGTATGCACTTTACAAATATCTATATCTCCCTCCTAAATGTAATCACGGATGGAGTTGAAGCGGCGCTTGATGTAGCTTGTCTTCTTGTGAAACATGGGCTCCTTCGCAAGGGCAATAGCTCCAGGGTTGTCACAGAATAGAGTCATCGGGCCCGACGCAGTTGGAATTACTTATAGGTCGGTGATGAACTCCTTCATCCAGACTCCTTCCTTTGCTCCTTCCGAAGCAGCTATGTACTCCGCTTCACATGTAGATGACGCCACGACGCTTTGCTTGCTGCTGCACCAGCTGACTGCCCCTCCGTTCAAAATATACACGTATCCGGTTTGCGACTTGGAGTCGTCTGGATCTGTGTCGAAGCTAGCATCGACGTCACCCTTTACGACGAGCTCTTCGGCACCTCCATATATGAGAAACATGTCCTTTGTCCTTTTCAGGTACTTCAGGATATTCTTGACCGTTGTCCAGTGTTCCGCTCCGGGATCACTTCGATACCTCCCTACCAAACTTATGGCAAGATTCACATCGGGTCTGGTAAACAACATGGCATACATAATAGAGCCTATGGCTGAAGCATAGGGGATGACACTCATCTCTTCTCTATCCTTTGCTGTAGGTGGGCATTGAGTCATACTCAATCTCACACCTTGTAACACAGGCAAGAACCCCTTCTTGGACTGATCCATATTGAACTTCTTCAATATCTTTTCAAGGTATGTGCTTTGTGAAAGACCTATGAGGCGTCTCAATCTATCTCTATAGATCTTAATACCTAATATGCAAGCAGCTTCTCCAAGGTCCTTCATTGAAAAACATTTATTCAAGTAGGCCTTTACACTTTCCAAAAGTTCTATGTCATTTCCCATTATCAATATGTCATCCACATATAATATGAGAAATGCTAGAGAGCTCTCACTCACTTTCTTGTAAATACAGGGTTTTCCATAAACCTGTACAAACCCAAATGCTTTAATCACCTCATTAAAGCGAATGTTCCGACTCCGAGATGCTTGCACCAGCCCATAGATGGAGCGCTGGAGCTTGCATACTTTGTTAGCATCTTTAGGATCAACAAAACCTTCTAGCTGCATCATATACAGTTCTTCCTTAAGGAAGCCATTAAGGAATGCCGTTTTGACGTCCATTTGCCAGATCTCATAATCATAAAATGCGGCAATTGCTAACATGATTCAGACAAACTTTAGCATCGCTACAGGTTGGAAAGTCTCATCGTAGTCAACTCCTTGAACTTGTCGATAACCCTTAGCAACAAGCCGAGCCTTATAGACGGCCACATTACCATCTGCGTCAGTCTTCTTAAAGATCCATTTATTTTCAATGGCTCGCTTATCATCAGGCAAGTCCACCAAAGTCCACACTTTGTTCTCATACATGGATCCTATCTCGGATTTCATGGCTTCAAGCCGTTTGTTGGAATCCGGGCCCGCCGTTGCTTCTTCATAGTTCGAATGTTCACCGTTGTCTAACAACATGATCTCCAGGATAGGGTTGCCGTACCACTCTGGTGCGGAACGTGTCCTAGTGGACCTTCGACGTTAAATAGTAACTTGATCTGAAGTTTCATGATCATCATCATTAACTTCCTCTCTAGCCAGTGTAGGCTCCACAGAAACAACTTCCTGTGCTGCGCTACTCTCCGGTTCGAGAGGAGGTACAATTATCTCATCAAGTTCTATTTTCCTCCCACTTACTTCTTTCGAGTGAAACTCTTTCTCGAGAAAGGATCCATTCTTAGAAACAAAGACTTTGCCTTCGGATCTGAGGTAGAAGGTATACCCAATAGTCTCTTTGGGATATCCTATGAAGACGCACTTTTCCACTTTGGGTTCGAGCTTCTCAGGTTGAAGTTTCTTCACATAAGCATCACATCCCCAAACTTTTAGAAACGAAATCTTAGGTTTCTTTCCAAACCATAATTCATACGGTGTCGTCTCAACGGGTTTTGACGGTGCCCTATTTAAAGTGAATGCGGTAGTCTTTAATGCATATCCCCCAAATGATAGCGATAAGTCGGTAAGAGACATCATAGATCGCTCCATATCCAATAGAGTGCGATTATGACGTTCAGACACACCATTTCGCTGAGGTGTGCCAGGCGGCGTGAGTTGTGAAACAATTCCACATTTCCTTAGGTGTGTGCCAAACTCGTGACTCAAATATTCTCCGCCACGATCAGATCGTAGGCACTTTATTTTCCTGTCACCTTGATTCTCTACCTCACTCTAAAATTCCTTGAACCTTTCAAAGGTTTCAGACTTGTGTTTCATTAAGTAGACATACCCATATCTGCTCAAGTCATCAGTGAGGGTGAGAACATAACGGTAGCCAACGCGAGCCTTGACGCTCATTGGACCGCATACATCGGTATGTATTATCTCCAATAAGCCAGTTGCTCGCTCCATTGTTCTGGAGAACGGAGTCTTGGTCATCTTGCCGATGAGGCATGGTTCCGATGTGTCAAATGTTTCGAAATCAATAGACTCCAAAAGTCCATTAGGATGGAGCTTCTTCATATGTTTGACACCAATATGACCAAGGCGGCAGTGCCACATGTAAGTGGGACTATCGTTATCAACCTTACATCTTTTGGTACTCACACTATGGACATGTGTAACATCACGTTCGAGATTCATCAAGAATAAACCATTGACCAGTGGGGCATGACCATAAAACATTTCTCTCGTATAAATAGAACAACCATTATTCTCAGATTTAAATGAGTAGCCATCTCGTATCAAGCGAGATCCAGATACAATGTTCATGCTCAAAGCTGGTACTAAATAACAATTATTAAGGTTTAAAACTAATCCCGAAGGTAGATGCAGAGGTAGCGTGCCGACGGCGATCACATCGACCTTGGAACCATTCCCGACGCGCATCATCACCTCGTCCTTCGCCAGTCTCCGCTTATTCCGCAGCTCCTGCTTGGAGTTACAAATGTGAGCAACTGCACCGGTATCAAATACCCAGGAGCTACTATGAGCGCTGGTTAGGTACACATCAATAACAAGTATATCACATATACCTTTAACGTTGCTGGCCTTCTTATCCGCTAAGTACTTGGGGCAGGTCCGCTTCCAGTGACCGGTACCCTTGCAATAAAAGCACTCAGTCTCAGGCTTGGGTCCATTCTTGTTCTTCTTCTCGGCAACTTGTTTACCGTGCGCGACACTAGATTTGTCGTCCTTCTTGAAGTTCTTCTTACCCTTGCCTTTCTTGAAACTAGTGGTCTTATTTACCATCAACAGTTGATGCTCCTTTTTGATCTTGACCTCCGCTGATTTCAGCATCGAGTACAACTCAGGAATGGACTTCTCCATCCCTTGCATGTTGTAGTTCATCACAAAGCTCTTGTATCTAGGTGGAAGCGACTGGAGGATTCTGTCAATGACCGAGTCATCCGGGAGATTAACTCCCAGCTAAGTCAAGCGGTTGTGTAGCCCAGACATCTTGAGGATGTGCTCACTGACAGAACTGTTCTCCTCCATCTTACAGTTGAAGAACTTGTCGGAGACGTCATATCTCTTGACCCGGGCATGAGCTTGGAAAACCAGTTTCAGCTCTTGGAACATCTCATATGCTTCGTGTTGCTCAAAACACTTTTGGAGCCCCGGTTCTAAACTGTAAAGCATGCCGCACTGAACAAGGGAGTAATCATCACAACATGAATGCCAAGCGTTCGCAACGTCTTCCTCTGCTGGGAGAATGGGTGCGTCACCTAGAGGTGCATCAAGGACATACAATCTTTTGGAAGCTATGAGGATGATCCTCAAGCTACGGACCCAGTCCGCATAGTTGCTTCCATCATCTTTCAGCTTGGTTTTCTCTAGGAATGCGTTGAAGTTGAGGTTGGCATTAGCGTTGGCCATTGGATCTACAATATAGATTGTAAAGACAATTTTAGACTAAGTTCATGATAATTAAGTTCACATAATCAAATTATTTAATGAACTCCCACTTATATAGACATCTCTCTAGTCATCCAAGTGACACATGATCCATGTCAACTAGCCCGTGTCCGATCATCACATGAGACGGACTAGTCATCCATGGTAAACATCTCCATGTTGATCGTATCTTCTATACAACTCATGTTCGACCTTTCGGTCTTTCGTGTTCTGAGGCCATGTTTGTACATGCTAGGCTCGTCCAGTCAACCTGAGTGTTTCGTGTGTGTAAATCTAGCTTACACCGATTGTATGCGAACGTTAGAACCTATCACACCCGATCATCACGTGGTGCTTCGGAACAACGATCCTTAGCAACGTGCACAGTTAGGGTGAACACATTTCTTGAAATTTTATTGAGAGATCATCTTATTTACTACCATCGTTCTAAGCAAATAAGATGTAAACATGATAAACATCACATGCAATCAATATAGTGACATGATATGGCCAATATCATCTTGCTCCTTTGATCTCCATCTTCGGGGCACCATGATCATCACTGTCACCGACACGACACCCTGATCTCCATCATCGTGTCTTCATGAACTTGTCTCGCTAACTATTACTTCTACTACTATGGCTAACGTTTAGCAATAAAGTAAAGTAATTACATGGCGTTTATGATTGACACGGAGGTCATACAATAAAATAAGACAACTCCTATGGCTCCCGCCGGTTGTCATACTCATCGACATGCAAGTCGTGAATCCTATTACAAGAACATGATCAATCTCATACATCACAATGCATCACATCACATCCTTTTGGCCATATCACATCACAAGGCACATGCTGCAAAAACAAGTTAGACGTCCTCTAATTTGTAGTTGCAAGTTTTTACGTGGCTGCTATAGGTTTCTAGCAAGAACGTTTCTTACCTACGCCAAAACCACAACATGATATGCCAATTGCTATTTACGCTTCATAAGGACCCTTTTCATCGAATCCAATCCGACTAAGGTGGAAGAGACAGACACCCACTAGCCACCTTATGCAACAAGTGCATGTCAGGCGGTGGAACCGGTCTCACGTAAGCGTATGTGTAAAGTTGGTCCGGGCCGCTTCATCCCACAATACCGCCGAATCAAGATAATACTAGTAGTGGTAAGCAAATTAACAAGATCGACGCCCAGAACTGCTTTGTGTTCTACTCGTGCATAGATTCTACGCATAGACCTAGCTCATGATGCCACTGTTGGGAGACGTAGTAGTAAATCAAAAAATTTCCTACGTGTCACCAAGATCTATCTATGAAGAAACCAGCAACGAGTGGGGAGAGATTGCATCTTCATACCTTTGAAGATTGCTAAGCAGAAGCGTTACAAGAACACGGTTAGTGCAGTCGTACTCGTAGCGATTCAGATCGCAGTGGACTCCGATCTAAGCGCCGAACAACGGCGCCTCCGCATTCAACACACGTGCAACCCGATGACGTCTCCTATGCCTTGATCCAGCAAGGAGGAAGGAGAGGTTGAGGGAGAGCTCCAGCAGCACGACGGCGTGGTGACGGTGGAGCTACGTGGACTCCGGCAGGGCTTCGCCAAGCACTACGGAGAACGAGGAAGAGGAAGGGTAGGGCTGCACCGAGAGAGAGAGAGAGAGAAGTCATGTCTCAAATCAGCCCAAAACCTTGGGTATATATAGGAGGAGGGAGAGGGAGGGCTTCCTTGGCCCCTCCTCCAAGGAGGAGAGGTTCGGCCGAACCTAGGGAGGAGTCCACCTCCCACAAGGGAGGTGGATCTCTTCCTTTTGAATCCTTTTCAGCCTTATCTCTTATCCCTAGCCGCATGGGCCCTTCTGGAAGGTCTTGTACAGCCCAAGAAGGGATGGTACACCTCCTCTAAGGGCCCACGAAGTCCTTTGGTCGTCACACCCCTCCCGGGGGTCCTCCGGCACCCTCCCCGCACTCCCGGTACACTACCGATGAGCCCGAAAACTTTCCGGTGACCAAAACTGGACTTCCTATATATCAATCTTTACCTCCGGACCATTCCGGAGCTCCTCGTGATGTCTGGGATCTCATCCGAGACTCTGAACAACCTTCGGTAATCATATATACCATTTCCCTATAACCCTAGCGTCATCGAACCTTAAGTATGTAGACCCTACGGGTTCGGGAGACACGTAGACATGACCGAGACACCTCTCCGGTCAATAACCAACAGCGGGATCTGGATACCCATGTTGGCTCTCACATGCTCCACGATGATCTCATCGGATGAACCGCGATGTCGGGGATTCAGTCAATCCCGTATACAATTCCCTTTGTCTATCGGTATGATACTTGCCCGAGATTCGATCGTCGGTATCTCTATAACTTGTTCAATCTTGTTACTCGTAAGTCTCTTTACTCATTCCGTAATACATCATCCTGTGGCTAACTCCTTAGTCACATTGAGCTCATTATGATGATGTCTTACCGAGTGGGCCCAGAGATACCTCTCCATCAAACGCCAACCCAACAGACACTTTCGGAGATACCTGTAGTGCACCTTTGTAGCCATCGAGTTACGTTGTGACGTTTGGCACACCCAAAGCATTTCTACAGTATCCGAGAGCTGCACAATCTCATGGTCTAAGGAAACGATACTTGACATTAGAAAAGCTTTAGCAGACGAACTACATGATCTTGTGCTATGCTTAGGATTGGGTCTTGTCCATCACATCATTCTCCTAATGATGTGATCCCGTTATTAATGACATCCAATGTCCATGGTCATGAAACCGTGACCATCTATTGATCAACGAGCAAGCCAACTAGAGGCTCACTAGGGACATGTTGTGGTCTATGTATTCACACATGTATTATGGTTTCCGGTTAACACAATTGTAGCATGCACAATAGACAATTATCATGAACAAGGAAATACAATAGTAACCATTTGATTATTGCCTCTAGGGCATATGTCCAACAGTATGCTCCTATAATACCACGGTTGAAACGTTTGTTCCAAAACAAAGAGCATGCCAAGTTGATGCGATGACACAACAGAGACCGTAAGAAAGACGGGAAGTTGAGAGTGCCTATTGACGGGTCACAGTGGAAAAATCGAAGCAAAGTGGAAGGACTTTGCAAAGGATGCAAGGAACATATGGTTTGGTTTAAGTGCAGATGGCATTAATCCTTTTGGGGAGCAGAACAGCAATCATAGCACATGGCTTGTGACTATGTATCTATAACCTTCCTCCTTGGTTGTGCATGAAGCGGAAGTTCATTATGATGCCAGTGCTCATACAAGGCCCCAAGCAACCCGGCAACGACATTGATGTGTACCTAAGGCCATTGGTTCAAGAACTTTTACAGCTGTGGAATGGAAAAGGTGTACGTGTGTGGGATGCGAAAGAACAGGAGGAATTTGACCTACATGCGTTGCTGTTTGTAATCATCAATGATTGGCCTACTCTCAGTAACCTTTCAGGACAGACAAACAAGGGATACCATGCATGCACGCACTATTTAGATGATACCGACAGTATATATTTGGATAAATGTAAGAAGAATGTGTATCTGGGGCATCGTCGATTTCTTTAGAGCAGGCATCCCGTAAGAAAGAAAGGCAAGCATTTCAAAGGTGAGGCAGATCACCGGAACAAGTCTGGCCACCGTACGGGTGATGAAATACTTGATATGGTCAAGGATTTAAAAGTAATCTTTGGCAAGGGTCCTGGTGCACAATCTGTTCCGAATGATGCTGACAAACGCGCACCCATGTGGAAGAAGAAATCTATATTTTGGGACCTACCGTATTGGAAAGACCTCGAGGTCCGCTCTGCAATCGATGTGATGCACATGATGAAGAATCTTTGCATGAACCTGCTAGGCTTCTTGGGCGTGTATGGGAAGACAAAAGATACGTCAGAGGCATGGGAGGACCAGCAACGTATGCACAGAAAAGACGACATGGATCGAAAGCAGTTTCAGGGTCATGTCAGCTACGCCCTTACCAAAGAAGAGAAGGAAATCTTCTTCGAATGCCTGCTCAGTATGAAGGTCCCATCTGGCTTCTCGTCGAATATAAAGGGAATAATAAATATGGAAGAGAAAAAGTTCCAGATCCTAAAGTCTCATGACTGCCACGTGATTATGATACTATTGCTTCCGGTTGCATTGAGGGGGCTTCTACCGGAAAACGTTCGATTAGCCATTGTGAAGCTATGTGCATTCCTGAATGCAATCTCTCAGAAGGTAATCAATCCAGAAATCCTACCAAGGTTAGAGAATGATTTGGTGCAATGTCTTGTCAGTTTCGAGTTGGTGTTCCCACCATCCTTCTTCAATATCATGACGCATGTCCTAGTTCACCTAGTCGAGGGGATTGCCATTCTCGGTCCTGTACTTCTACACAATATGTTCCCCTTTAAGAGGTTCATAGGAGTCTTAAAGAAATATGTTCATAATCGTGCTAGGCCAGAAGGAAGCATCTCCAAGGTCCATGAAACAGAGGAGGTCATTGAGTTTTGTGTTGACTTTATTCCTGACAGTAAGCCGATAGGTGTTCCTAAATCGCGGCATGAGGGCAGACTGGGTGGAAAAGGCATGCTAGGAAAGAATTCACTAATACGCCAGGACGGTCATTATTTGGCGCAAGCACACTACACAGTTCTACAAAGTTCTGCCTGGGTGGCTCCATATATCGAGCAACACAAGAATATTCGACGCTCCAAACACCCGGAGAAGTTTGACAACTGGATTACACATGAACAAACGGTGACTTTCGCTGGTTAGTTGCAAACACGTCTCATGCATGATGACACTGTTGAAGATGACATGTACTTGCTGTCCAAGTTACCATCTTCGACTATATTTACTTTCAAAGGGTACGAGATAAATGGGAATACATTTTACACGATCGCCCAAGATAAAAAGAGCGCCAACCAAAACAGTGGTGTCCGCTTTGATGCAGCAAATAACAATGGGCCAAAGGACACATACTATGGTTACATAGAGGAGATATGGGAACTTGACTATGGACTTGATTTTAAGGTCCCTTTGTTTAGGTGCAAATGGGTCAATCTGACAGGAGGCGGGGTAAAGGAATACCCGCAGTATGGAATGACAAAAGTGGATCTCAACAATCTTGGGTACGCAGACGAACCATTCGTCCTAGCCAATGATGTGGCGTAGGTTTTCTATGTGAAGGACATGTCTACCAAGCCGAGAAAAAGAAAAAGATAAGGAAGCAAATACATCATGCGATGAGCCAAAGCACCACATAGTTCTTTCAGGGAAAAGAAACATCGTGGGCGTGGAGGACAAGACAGACATGTCAGAAGATTATGAAAAGTTTCATGAAATTGCTCCCTTCATAGTGAATGTTGACCCGAGCATCAAGTTAAACAATGAAGATTGTCCATGGTTACGACGCAAAGGGACACACGTGAAGAAAAAGTTTTACACCCAAAGATCCCACTCTAGGGTGACCGGCTTCTCTAGTTAGTTTTCGGACTTATATATCTAGAAAGTCCCACTTCGGACAAACCAAAGGGACTCTTTGTAATAGTAGTGTACTTATGTGTTTTGTGCGTTCAATATGCACCATTCGAAGGGAGGCCATCAATTTTCAACCCTTTCCGACTTCATTTGCTATTTTGCATGCATTTACAGATTTTTTTAGCTAAATGACCCTGAAATTGATAAGCACTACAAATGAACTCTGAAAAGGTTGAAAGTTGGCATGGTATCATCATTTCACCCACATAGCATGTGCTAAAAAGTTGAGAAGGTTATGGCAAAAACTGGATGCACTTTGTGTACAAAATGGACAATCTCTTTCGAAGTATCAGGGTTTCAGACGAAAACTCGCATGGTACAAAGGCATTTCATTTTTAAATTATTTCAACTCCAGACTTTTTCTGCGTTCAGTATGCACCATTCGAAGGGAGGTCGTCAATTTTCAACCCTTTCTGACTTCATTTGATATTTTTCATGCATTTACTGATTTTTTTGAGCTAAATGACCCTGAAATTGATAAGCACTACAAATAAACTCTGAAAAGGTTGAAAGTTGGCATAGTATCATTATTTCACCCACATTGCATGTGCTAAAAAGTTGAGAGGGTTTCATGTACGAAATGGACAGTCTCTTTCGAAGTATCACTGTTTCAGACGAAAACTCGCCTGTTACAAAGGCATTTCATTTTTTAAATAACCTAAGAATTACCAAATTGGATATAACGATAAAACACGATAATATTAAACAGTAGAAAAAAGAATCACTGGAAAATCTATTTTTAAAGGGAAGTTATTCACATACTAGTGATTCACACAAATTTCAAATAATTCAAATTTAAACTATTCGAATTTGAAAACTACTGTCACTAACAGAAAGTTTATATTTTTTTGACCTAACGCAAAAAGATTCACTCATTAACTCTCAATAAAGCACAAAAAACTGATAAACAAAAGAAAATAAATAAAGCAAAAAATGAAAAAAATGAAAAATGAAAAATAAATAGGCCGCCTACTGGGCCGCCACGACCTGCATACGACCAGAAACCCAACCTTGGCTAGGATGCAGTCCCGCAAGGCCCAGTAGGCCCAATAGGGTCACACAAGTTCAATAGGCCCACATAGGCCTGCTTAGAGAGGAGCTCAAGGGAGCAGCCGCAGCGGGGCTTATAAACCATTGCGCCTGCCCCTCGCTTGGCGAGGTGGGACTAAAGTTCCCCTGCACCATGCCTGCGTGAGCACTACCTTTAGTCACGGTTGGTGGCTCCAACCGCGACTAAAGACCCCCCCTTTACTCGTAGTTGGAGCCACCAACCGCGACTAAATGGTTTCGCTTCCCGCCGCCCGTGCCCGCTGAAATTCACCTTTAGTCGCGGTTGGTGGCTCCAACCGCGACTAAAGGGGGGGGTCTTTAGTCGCGGTTGGAGCCAACAACCGCGACTAAAGGCCTTCTTATATATACAACACTTCAAAAAAAATCAGATACTCTGCATTCTTCTCCTCTTTGCGACATCACCGCGCCGTCGCGGTCTCGCCTCCCCGACGCCGGAGCTCGAAGCCGCCCCCGACGCTGGCCGCCCACACCTCCTCGCGCCGATCTCCGACGCCGCCCACGCCCGTTCCTCCCCGAGCCCGGCCTGACGTCGCCCGGGATGCCGCCCGCGCCCGCTCCTCCGGCCCCGAGCTCCTCACCGTCGCCGCCCCCGACTCGCCTCGCCTCGCCGTCGCCCTGTTGCCCCGCTGTGAGCTCCCACCTCTCCCCCCTCTCCCTCGCCCCCTGTGCCGCCATGGCGGCCATTAGCCCCTCCCCGGCCCGAACGCTCCCCCCTCCACCCCCAATTTTGATGAACACACACACACACACAATTTTGATAATTAGATGATTAATTAGATGTATAGATGATTAGATGATTAGATGCAAGAATTTTGATGTATAGAAAAAGTTAAGGAATTTTGACATTTGACAAATTTTGACATAGATGCATGAATTTTGACATTTTTTTCACTAGATGATTAGTTAGATGTATACAAAAAAAGTGAAGGAATTTTTACATTTTGATCCAATATATGTATAGAAAAAAGTCAATGAATTTTAACATTTGATCCAATGTATAGCAATTAGTATTTGCAAAAGTTGCATATTTTAATATTGTATTTGCAAAAGTTTGTTATGTATTAATTTGCAAGTAGTATTTGTTATGTATTTGCAAAAGTCACGGGTCGTAAGATTAAGAGATTCCGTTAGGATTCTGAAGGTTCCTCGTATATAAGAAATCACAATCAAGAATTTAAAAAATGTTTAATTTGCATAGAATTTCTTCTCGGAGTCAACGATGCCTGGCCCCCATCCTCATCGTCGACTCGTTCGCGACGATGTCCTACTTCAGAGGGGCAACGTTCAGGACTGGGCCCTGCCGAGATGGCACTGGTAGGTGCTACCTTCAGGGGCATGCAGCTTGGTGAGGAACCCGGGTCCCGTCGTCCACCCGGATCTTCTTTGGTGGCGTTCGCGTGGGCCACTTTCGGTGCGGAGGCAGCCGGCCCCACCGGAGGTGGTACGCCATCGTGTCAGGGAGGAGGACGAGCATGTTTGTCGATACCTGGATGCGTTGGACGTCAGGTTCTCCAATACTTGGCAGGTTCTTGAGGGATCTCACCCGAGCTATGATCCTGTCATAGTTCCTTCTCTTTGGGTGTCCACCGCCTGCCGCGCGAGACGTCAACTGGATCTGTAGTAGTGATATTATATAATTAATAATATCCGATATGTATTCGTGATAATATTCGAGATGTATTCGAGATTATATTCGAGACGATTTATTCGAGATTATATTCGATGATGCATATTATGTACTATGATTCACTTTTCCTTATTGATTGCATGCATTCTAATTTGAATACTAAATTGTTTTATCTTTCTTCTGGGTTAGTTAAATAAAAGCTATGGACAATACCGGCATAGAAGGAGAAGCGGCTCTGTTCAACATCATATGCTCCACGAGCCTAGAGCATGAAGATGTAGATGACGACGGCTCGCAATATCTGAAAAATTCTGGTGAGGGTTGTATGTTTGATGAAGACGAGAGAATAGATGAATTCGACAACGATGTTGACGAAGAAAATGTTCTTCAAATAACAAAGACCGGCGAGGTATATTTATTATATAAGCCATCCGGTGATCATTACATGTCTTAATTGAGTTGTATATGTATTAACGAATCAATGTTTCTTCTTTTAGGCCTTCGGATCGAGAAAATCTTCTACAAGCGACGGGGTAGTTCGAGGCCCAGCCAAAAAGTTGGACCCTGGCGTAAAGTTCAGCATCGATTCCATCAATACATCAACTAGCGAACCGCTTGAACCTAATAAAGATGCGACCAAGTTCAAGAATCAATGCGGAGTTATTGTCAGGGACCAAATCCTGATCTCCACACAAGAATGGAAAACGGCAGCAAAGGGAGATCGAGAAGGAGTTACTTTTGTCGATGAAAGAGCAAAAGATGTGCTTTGGACCGAGCTGATGTCACATTTCACACTACCAGATAATTTGACAAATGCACATATGAAGAAAGTCCAAAACTATGCTCTTAAAAATATGGCAATCGCATTCAGCACCTTCAAGAAAAATGCATGGGAAGCGTACGTCAAAGCAAACAAGACGACTCCAAAATTCGAGGGAGCACTGGTGAAGGCAAAAGATCACGGGGACGAGGAACCGGAACTAGCTAAGGAACGGTCGAGAAAGAACAAGATTAATGCTGCGAAAAATCAGTGGCACCATACTCTGGGGCCAGGTGGCTACCAGACGGCCCTGCCTAATTGGGATCAATGCCAAAAATATATGATTAGTGTAGGGGTCACTCGAGTTATAGTGACCTGGCCCTCGAGGTGCAGGACATGGTTTTATGCACATGGGGGGAAGTTGGACCCAAAGACAGAGGCTATTATGGTGAAGGCAAGTCTTAAAAAAGTAACAGACGAAATTCTGATGAAAATCGAAGAAGCTCGAACGGGGGGTGTTCACGCCCAACAGAGAGGACAACGAGCTTACGTGCGACCTGAAGAATCCTGAACACCCGGGAAAAACACGAGGGAAAGGGGTTGTTCCGTGGTTTGAGGGGTTTGCTGGTTGGAACGACGACTATAGAAGCCGTGTGAGAAAGAAGATGCAGGAGGAGCGGAAGAATAAGGAGGAAGCACTCCGCCTTAAAGGCCTTGAATCAAAGCACCTAGAGTTGGAATCCAGAGTCAGGCGGCAGCAGGAGCAGATCGACTCACTCAGCCAGGAAAGGGCGTCTCAGCGGCAGCATGAGCAGATCAATCTAGCATTGGATACCACCGTCCCATGTATGCCGAGAAGCAGCGTGGGTTCCGCCCTGGCCGATATCAATGACGATGCAATGCTAGCTAGCTACCCTATGGATGATATCAAAGACAGGACTAACTGTGAGCTACACATGAAAGTGAAGAACTTATCCATGAAGGTGGCGGACGGCTATGCTTTAGCAAATCCCCTAGAAGCAACCCTCCATTGCAATCCCATTCCAGCTGGCTATGCTCGTGTCGGGGTTGATGAAGTGATGTCAGCATATCACGAGCTACAACTTGACATTCCTGGAGGTGACGAGGAGAGAACACTAGGAGAGGCCATACATCGTATCATTCTATGGAAAAAGGATTGCATCGTCTTTCCAAGGCCACCGACTCCTCCTCCTCCAAGTCCACCGCCATGTCAGTCGAATCCTCCTCCCAGTCCGGCACGATGTCTACCAACTGCTCCTCCTCCAAGTCCGGCACCGCGTCAGCCGACTCCTCTAGGTCCGGTACGGCATCAGCATGCTCCGTCGACTCAATGTGCTCCGTTGCCTAAGCAACAACGGAAGAGAGAGGCTATAGCTATGATGACTAGTGGTACAACAGGCAAGAAATACAAATATGGTCCAAGCCTCAAGCCTCTTCCGAAGTTGCCTTGCCACCTGAGCGACGAGGAACTGGACAGCGTGGTGGATGCCAATTTGAAGGCCCATTTTGGACCGAAACCGCCCCAGTCGTCAAAGGAGAAAGTACCTGAGCATGTCTCACAACACTTCATTGATATGGCTCGACCGGTTCGGAAGGACAGTGACTATGTGCGGTCTATCAAGAAGTCATATCTTGCAGGACAAAAGGAGTCGAGCTCGAGCTCGAGCCAAAGGAGTTGGCAAACAAAGCGGGAAAACTATCCCCCAACTGGGAGAACAGGCAGTGCAATCGACCCCCCCACTCATTGTACAAGCACCTGTGAGTAATGCCGGTTGGCCAGAAGTAACCAAAGAACATATTAGGATGGCTAAAGAGGCCGGTGTCACTGTTGAACAACTCCTAGGCCTTGAGGAAATCCCCAAGCTTAAAGAGTTAGAAGTAAAATATCAATATGCCCACGGCAAACCTCTGGTCAAGCCTGAAGATGTCAAGCTTCTACCAACGAGAATATACGATTTGCGTACGTGGTACATGCAAATAACAGCAAATACCAATGAAGACTCCCTCATGGTGAGAGTCAAGAAGAGGCATTACTTCCATAAAACAGATCTGTCGATTCATTATGCAGAGTTGTTTCAGTTATTCAATCAAGACGCACTCGACAAATCTTTAGTCAGTTGCTATTGTCTGTAAGTGATTTCTTTCTGTAATTTAAGTCTCTAGCTAGCTGTGCTCTCGTTCATTACCTGTAATTATCCTTACTATATTTGTTTCTATGGTATTATGCAGAATGAAGATGTATGAAATGAAACACGTTGGACGCTATAGCATTGGGTTCATTGACCCAAATACGATTAATCAAAAGATATGGGAAACTTCATATTTGAGAAAAGACATGGAGAAAGCCATGCTAGAATTTTTGAAGCATCTAAACACCCAACCAGAAATACTACTTCCTTACAACTTCGGATGAGTGTTACTATATATATATATATATCTTGTACTACAAATTCTATTTTTTGCTTACTAGATGTTAATAAGTGTTGTTGATGAGTTATGCAGTTACCACTAGATCTTGTTAATCATTGAAGTTGACAAGGGAAAAGTTGAAGTACTCGACTCGCTATTAAAGGATCCATCCGAATACGAAATCATGAGGAGGCTGCTTGACAGGTAATTTCAATCATTATCGCACTATGTCGACCTCTTTGATTACTTCATTTCCTGATATCAACTAGTTAATAAATCATTTATTAATTTTCTTTGCCGGCGGGCAGGGCTTGGACCAAGTTCATCAAACAGGTCATAGGCGACTGGGCACAATAACTGAAATGGGTGCGACCTGAGGTAATTAAGTACTACTAGCTAGCTAGCTACGTCCATGCATCTCTTTAATTCTAGTTTCAATACCATTATCATGCTTGATTAATTATTACCTGATTGAATTTTATTCTCGTAAAGTGCATGAGACAGGAGCAAGGGACTAGTTTATGCGCATACTACGTTTGCGAGAACATTCGCATGATAACGTCTGAATGGAGTAGAAACGAAAGAAATCTTTGGGTACATTTTCCAGAACACTATCCATAATTTTTTTTATCATGATCTAGCTAATATATACACACACAACTAATATATTCATCTTGATCTCCATCTTGTAGCTGACGGAGATGCGGGGCTAGCTCATACCAGAGGCTCAGGTACGAGCAATTCAAGAGGAATTAGCTGGATTTCTGGTCGACCAGGTGATAGATCCTAAAGGAGAATACCATTACAAGATCAAGAACAAGAAGCAGTAATGCCTGCATATGTATGTAATGATCCTAAAAATTTAGGAGAAATTGGATATATATATATATATGATCGGTTCTACGAGAAATTCTATTTATATTTATATATATGCACAACGTCTGTACAATATGTAGTAGCGTAATATATGTTTGAAATGAAAATCAATTAAAAGAAAAACACAAAATTAAAAGGAAAATTAAACCATAATTAATTCACAAACCCCTGAAGAATTAAAAGGAAAAATAAAACAAAACTTAAAAAACTAAATACTTTTAGTCCCGGTTACCAACCGGGACTAAAGGTCCCCGAGCCCACGGCGCCGTCGGATGCCACGTGGAGGGCCTTTGGTGTCGGGCCATGTTGAACCGGCACTAAAGGGGGGGGTAGACTTTAGTCCCCACCCTTTAGTGCCGGTTTGAGAACCGGCACTAAAGGCCCTTGCGACCCACGACTATAGGCCAGTTCTGCACTAGTGTATGACCTGCTAAAGCAAAAATCCCGCAATTTCCTCTTGAATTGCTCATATGCGGTCCGTTGGTAGGAGTTGATCTTGCATCTGCGACATCTACATATAAAGAAGGAGATCAATATGAATATGCATGTTAGTTGTGTGTATACGTATTTTATTAGATCATGATAAAAAATATGAATGGTGTTTACGTACCCAAAGATCTCTTGCACTCTTGCTTCTTTCGGTCATAAAGCGAATGTTCTTGCAAATGTAATATGCACATAGTTCAGTCCCATGTGCCTGCCTCATGCACTTTAGGAGACTAGAATTCAGTCAGATAATAATGAAGCATGACAATGATACTGAAACTAGAATTAAAGAGATGCGCGGATGTAGCTAGTACTATTTAATTACCCTCGGCTTTTGCCATCTCAACTCTGGTTTCCATTCATCGGTGACCTCTTTGATGAAACGTTTCCAAACCCTGCCCGACAAACAAATTGAATAAATGAGTTACTAATTACTTCATATCAGGAAATGAACTAATAAAGAAGTCGACATAGTGCGTAATGATTGAAATTACCTTTCGAGCAAAGAATGCAAGCTTATGTAATCTTTGGGGTCTTTACTTAGCGAGTCCAGTACTTCAACACTTCCATCATCAACTCTAATTATTAGAAGGATCCAGTGGTAGCTGCGCACACAATTTGTATAAGCGGGCATGCATAACTCATCAACTACACTTAACATCGAGTATATATATATATATGTATATATATAAGCAAAAATAGGATTTGTAGTACAAGGCACTAACACTCACTGGAAGTTCTAAGGTAAAAGTATTTCTGCTTTGTACTTTAGGGCCTTCAAAAACCTTAGAAGCATTTTCTCCGTGTCTTTAAGGTCCGTTCTGAACACTTATTCATTAACGGTATTTGGGCCAACGAACCCAATGTCATAGACTCCAGCTCTTTTCGATTCAAAAATCTTCATTCTGCATAATACCACACAAAAGAATATAGTGAGTATAATAACAGGTAATGAACAAGCTGAGCTAGAGACTTAAATTACAGAAAGAAATCACTTACAGATAATAGAAACTGGCGATAGACTTGTCGAGTGCTCTTTGATTGAATAACTGGAAAAATTATGCATGATCAATCCACAAAGCATTTTCGCACGACCTTTACTTCTCTCATGTACCAGTCATGCAAGTTGCGCATTTGCGTTGTTAGAAGCTTCTCGTCATCAGGAGTGACCAAAGGTTTCCCGGGGACATGTTGTTATGCTATTTCCTTCAGATCTAATGGTGGAAATTCCTCAATCTCTAGGAATTGTTCAACGGTGATATCGAGCATTCTAGCATTCTCTCTATCAACGTCGGTTATTACCACCTTATTGGCACTCACCTTGAGCAGGCTGATCGTTTGGACGAGTTGTTCTCCGAGATGGGGAACAGTTTTCCCGCATTTACTGCTACCGCTCAATGTCTTCTGTTTGCTGCGGGATTTAAAGGACTTGGTAATACATCATTCATAGTCTGATACCGGCCTTTTCTCCGCCGGTTTAACTGCATCAATAAAGTGTTGTACGATCTTGTTGGGTACTTTGTCCTTTGGCGGCGGGGGCGGTTTCGGTCCAAAATGGGCGTTCAATTCGATAGCCACTTGTTCATCGGTTTCCTCGTAAGTTAACTTCTTTTTGATAGGAGGCTCGGGTTTCTTGTTTGGTGTTGATCTCTTCTGCTTTGGAGATGGAGGATATCGATATTGCGGACTCTTCGTGCTAGGCTCCGTCTCAGGGTGGGATGAACTATGCTGACGTGGCGGAGCTTGATATGGCGGACTCACCATGTGCTCCGTCTCGGCGTGGGATGGATTCGGTTGGCGCAGAGGAGATGGATATGGCGGACTCACCCTGCGCACCGTCTCGGAGAGGGTTGGAGTTTGCTGACGCGGCGGACTTGGAGGAGGAGTCGGTGGCCTTGGCATCGAGTTTGCAAACACAATGCATTCCTTTTTTCCATAAAATGACACAATGTCTGGCTTCTCCCAGTGTCCGCTCCCCTTCACCTCCAAGGTAGTCAAGATCTAGTGTTTCATATGAATGCGCATTTGCTCCCTTGGTGGTTTTGGTAATTAATAACAACATATAAGTCATTGAACTAATGTTTCCACCAAGTATATTTCAGGAAAAGTTCAATGATATGGATGGCAAAAGGATTGTGGAGATTGTGGGATTACCCCAAGATGCAAGGAAATAGGTTGGCCAAGCTTCAAGCAAGAGGAATCTACATTTTATATTTGTGAGAAATCACTTTGAGTCCATAGGAAAGCCAATACTATTAAAAGGGGGTAAGGTTTTGTTGCTGAACAAAATGCTCATACGTGCACAAGTGATAGTCACCAAAAACATCCACAAGCTCTCCCACCAAAGTTTGTTTATATCCGAACATTCAAAATTGGTGCAACCAACATTCCTATCCCGGTGCCACCGATTCCAGAACCTAGACAGACTCAGCCGAACCCTAGCCACTTCGGTGCAACCGATTCCATACCGGTGCCACCGAGTTTAGGTTGCCAACTTTTTATTACTCAAATTCACATTTTTGGTCCCACTGAGAATGTTGGGTCGGTGTCACCGAGATTGGAAATTTGACCGTTGGTCAACTTATCGGTGCAACCGAGATTCGTATATCGGTCCCTCCGAGATTCAAAAGTTGCCACCTTTTGGTAGCTTCAGTACCACCGAGATTAACACATCGGTGTCACCGAATTGGTCATTTTGTGTGTAACTGTTGGAGTTTTGGGGATGCCTATATATACCCCTCCACCACTACCTACTCGAAAGAGAAGCACTCAGAACTATTCCATACCTATCGTATCAGATTTTCTGAGAGAGAACCACCTACCCAAGGTTGTCAGAATCGCGATTCTATTAGAAGATTCTAAGACTTACCGATCCAAACTAACCCCTCTTATTCTACAATTTTAGTTCATAGAATCTACGTTTCTACGATCCTAATAGTGAAGATTCTATGATTTACGATCCTGCCATTAGAGTTCCAATCCGATTCAAAATCACGATTCTGACAACCTTGCACCTACCCTTGTGTTGAGATCAAGATCTTCCACTCCAACCATATGGATCTTGATTTCTAGCCTCCCCAAGTTGCGTTCCACCAATCCCATCTCTTTCAACAAGCAAATCTGTGAGAGAGTGATTGTGTGTTGAGGGGTCTATCATGTTGAAGCACAAGAGCAAGGAGTTCATCGTCATTATCGAGCCTATTACCTTTTATAGGGTGGTGCCTCCTAGATTGGTTAGGTGTTTCTTGTGGGCCTCCTACTTCGTGTAGTGGAGTGAACCAAGAAGTTTGTAAGGGCAAGGAGGTCGCCTACTTCGTGAAGATCTACCCATAGTGAGGCCAGTCCTTCGTGGACGGAAGCAATATGGAATAGTCAAGGTTGCTACATCGTGGATCCTTATGGGTGGAGCCCTCCGTGGACTCTCGTGGCCGTTACCTTCCATGGGTTGAATACTCCATAAATGTGGATGTACGATAGCACCACCTATCAGAACCATGGGAAAATCATTGTGTCTACAATTACGTTTGATCTTCCTACCCTATCCCTTTTACTCATGCTTGTTGTTGCTTTCCGCTGCTATACTCTTAGAAAAACACTAAAATTGGGAAAAGGCAAAACTTTTATTGGTCAAGTAGTCTAATCAACCCCCCCTCTAGACCTACTTTCGATCCTACAAGTGGTATCAGAGCTTTGGTCTCCATTGCATTGGTTTCACAACCTAGGAGAAGTATGGCATCTAGTGAGGGAAATTATCACTGTAGAGGTCCGTATTTTGATGGCACAAATTTTGCTAGTTGGAAGCACAAAATGAAGATGCATTTGCTTGGTCATAATCTTGCCATTTGGGCTGTTGTTCATGTTGGCTTGCAAGGTGAATTCTTTGCGGAAGGAAAGGAACCCGATCGTGAAGCGACTACGGATGAATTGAAGATGTTGCAACTCAATGCTCAAGCATGTGACATTCTCTTCAACTGCCTATGCCCCGAAGAATTCAACAAAATCAGCCGTCTTGAACACGCAAAAGAGATTTGGGATACTTTGGTTGATATGCACGAAGGAATTGAGTCCGTGAGAGAATCCAAGTTAGATGTTCTTCAAGGTCAGCTTGACAAGTTCAAGATGAAGCATGGTGAAGGAGTCGCTGAGATGTACTCTAGGCTAGCTCTCATCACCAATGAGATTGCCGGTTTAGGAAGCAAAGAAATGATAGACAAATTCATCATCAAGAAGATACTTAGAGCTTTGGATGATCGATATGACACCATTTGCACATTTATCCAAATGATGCCCAACTACAAAGATCTCAAACCAAAGGAAGTGATTGGTAGAATTGTTGCTCATGAAATGACACTCAAAGACAAGGAAGAGCTTCACCACAAGTCTAGCGGTGCTTACAAAGCCACAAGCGATGCTCCCGCTACCTCAAGCGACAACCTTGTCACAAATGAAGAGATAAGCCTCATGGTCAAGAAATTCAACAAGTTCTACAAGAATAGAAGCAAAGATCATAGCTCCAACTCAATACATGAGGAGAAGTGTTCGTCAAGTCATGACCGAAACTACTACAATTGTGGGAAGCCCGGACACTACTCCAATGAGTGCATGACTCCCTACAAACGAAGAGAAGAGTCACCAAGAAGACAAAGCTCAAGAGATGCATCACCTCGAAGAGAGAGAAGGAGTAGAGATGATCGTTATGAATGAAGACCCTCAAGGAGAAGTAGAGATTCGGAGAAGAAGGACGAGTACACCAAGAGCTACTCAAGAAGGAAACATCAAGCTCATGTTGGTGAATGGGTTTCCGACTCCGAATCCAACAATCACTCCGAGAGAAGCTATCACTCCAACTCCGACTATAGTCAAGATGAAGGTGTTGCCAGAATTGCACTAGTGACTACCAACTCCTATGATCTATTTGATTCACCAAATGAAGGGAGTGGAAGTTGCTTCATGGATAAAGGCCCCAAGGTATCACACCCCGAATATATTGATTTCGATAGTGATGAAGATGATTTACTTTGTGATGATGATTTGCTATGTGACAAAACTAGTGATGTTGATCAAAATGAACTTGATAATTCTCATGCTAGTCAAGATAGGTCGATTGACGATGATAAGATGAAAATAGAAGAACTAACTAAAGAACTCAACACTCTTAAGTTAGCCCAGGAATCTACTCTCGAATATCATAGAGAGCTTGTAAGAACTCATGAGAAGCTACGCTTCGAGAAGCTCAATTTGGAGCAAGAACATGAATTTCCTAAAGCTATCAATGACAATCTCCGAAAGAAGACTTCATCTTATCTTGCCAAACGACTACTCTTGTCTACATTCATGCCACAAGTTAAATCTAAGCAAACTAGTAACAAAGGCAAGAAAGGTTCTTTATCTAGTGGAAACAATAAAAATGCTAAACCAAATGATGTTGCTCCTAGTAGTTCTATTGATCCCACTAATGATGATTCTCTTAGCCAAGTTACACTTGAGCAAGAAAATGCTTTATTGAAAGGAATTATAGAGAAGGGTATCTACAAGAGTCTTGCCGGGTGTAAGCAATTTGAGGAAATTGTACGCAAGCATGGAGGATACCGGAAGAATCATGGTGTTGGCTACTTCAATGCTAATGGAGTTGAGTGGGAAGAAGGTCAATATCCCAATCCTAAGGTTGTTCCTCAAAAGGAGAAGTATGAAACTACTCATGCCAAGGGAACAAAGGCTCAAGATGACCTTCCACCACAAGATACCAAGCTCAAGGGCAAGAAGAGCTTCAAGAGGACTTTGACTCATATGAATATGAATCCCAAGCTTTGGTGAAGTGGGTTCCCGAGGATACTACAAGCTCAACTTCTACAAGTTCTACTTCAACACCGAGGATCCCCATCAACTTGATGTGGCTCCCCAAGAAGAAGAACTAGAAAGTTCTTGAGGGGTGACTCCGCCAATGAAATTCGCTCACATTCATTATTGGCAAGATCTATTTGCAATCAACATCAACCCTATGCAATCAATGGAGTCACACATTCCCTCAAAGGTAAGCAAGGAACAAGGTAATCAACAAATCAATGGACATCATCACACATGCTTTGCACTCCATGTCCATAGATATCCTTGTATTTGTCTCTTGTGTGTTGGGACTAACCCATGTAGGTGAGTAGAGTAAGGAAACAACAAGGATGCTCCCAACTCTTGGTGATCTTCATCAACTTTAAGCATCTACCACTACCTCACCAACATGAAGTCTTCATCGACAAAAGCCAATGTTAGTTTATCCCTCTTATGGGGGATGTCACATCAAGGGGGAGCTTTACTCTAAGACTTGAGTCAAAGCATCTCTTAGTATGTGACAACATTAAATGCTTTATGTAAAAGTGGTAACCCCACTTGTGCTTAAACGATGAGTATGACCTATGATCAAGTATTCTTACTTGGCTCCTAAGTCAAATACTCATATATAGATGACTTCATCATCGCCCAAGTGCTTGTTAAATGCTAGAGTGTTTGTGCATGTTTGTCATGATTTCATTTGACATTTTATTGTGTGAGCATGTTGGTCTGCATTTATTTTCTCATTCGAGGACATCCAATTGTTGCTATTTGGTCTTTGATTTATCTTTTGCCAATTGGATGGACAAGAATGCCTAGGACCACTCTTTAGCTATCTATGCTTTCTCACCTCATACTCTATTCATGCTGCATCACAAAATTTGAACAAGTGCTTTTCGATCCCTCTGTGTGTGAAGCACTCGGAGTTCCGTATCGACAAGGACTGACCATTAAAACCTCCCAAGTACATCTCGGTGGAACCAACCCCAAAATCTCAGTCTCACCGAATGCCTAGGGTTGATCTGGTTTTCTATCTCAGTACTACCCATTCCATATTCTCGGTTACACCGAGTTTCCTTGTCAACTAACAGTTCAGGAACTCAGTGACAGCAAAAATTTAGAATCGGTATCACCGACAGTGGTGGGTATATATACTGTGGACCCCGATGCTTTGAAATTCATCCTCAAATTGTCATGTCTCAAGACCCTAAGCTGCCGATTTCAAGACCCCTGGTCATCGCCCTTGTCCCCCTAAGCTCCTCCCCTACCGGGAATCGCCGATGGCGACGATATCAGCTCTGTCATCGCCGCCGAGTTAGGGTACGAATTTGACCTCCTTCATGCTCCACGTCTGATTCTTGCACATTGGATTTGTTTTTATCTATGAGCCACCTATTGCACATCTTTCTATCCACAAAAGGAATCTCGTAGATTAGAGAACCGTGGAATTTTAGGGTTTTGCCGTCTGCCCGATGAATCTCGGTGGAACCGAAGCAGGCAAATCGGTGTCACCGATTTGGACATCTGGAGTACTGAGAACTTTCTCGGTGAAACCAGGTGCACCGTTCAGTCTCACCGAAAGGGGTGCCAAGTTTCGGCTAAGGAGGAAGTCTGTCTCGGTAGCTCCGATAACTTTGCTTCAGCTGTACCGATATTCATTTGACAGAATGCAAACTTTGAAAATCTATTGTTCAAACTTTCAAAAACCAGCCTCATTTTGTGATGTCGCATCTACTTCTGCTCTTCTATACTCTATTCACAGGTTCAGTATGTCAGATGCTGAGGACAGTCAGAATTTGCCAGAGCAGGGTGTTGACATGAGTTCAGGCACAAGCCTAGAGTCTAGTTCATTTTCAGATCCAGGCACCCCCAGCTCCCATGGGTTGCCCAAAGCTTCTACCAGGACCACAAAGAAGCTGAATTCAGATGAGGAGGATTCAGACTTTATCCCTGAGGAGATTCTTGCCGAGAAGTAAGAAAAAGCTGCTAAGAAGTCTTCTACTGAAGCCACTTCTTCCAGGAGAGTTGTCAGCAAGATCTATGCTAGCTCTGAAACTATAAAAGCACATGAGAGTGCTAGGGCTACAATGTCCATTGATCCCCCAAGGAAGTCTATGCCTAAGAAGGCAGGGGAGAAGAAAGCCAGAAAGAGGATTATTCATGTGGTTGGCAGGCCTACATCCATGTATGAAGATCCAGAGGAGGCTACTGGTGTTGTTGCTGAGGAAGAGGAGGAACATGTTGAGAAGGCTCCTCCAAACAAGAAGGCCAAGAAGCTTATGACTGATGCTATTCCAAAGACTGGCACATCCAAGGGCACTAAATCTGCATCCAAAAAGGCTGCTGCTGAAAAGCCTAAGAGGACATCTAGGCAGATTCCAGCTTCTGAAAAGAACAAGGGAAATACTTCCAGAGTTCAAGATGATGATGACTTTACAACCTTGTTGAAGCTTAGACCACATCTTCCATTACATGATGTCAGCCACCTAGTTGTCGAAGATATGAAGAAGAGGAAAGACTCAGGTTTGAGGGCATGGAGAGCTATAGATCCATATGCCCAGAGGAAGAAGACTGTTGTGGACTACAGATTCTACACCAGAGAGCTACAAGACTTTTATGAGACAGTGCTGCTAGACAAGAGCCCAGAAGTCAGTGATATGAGATATGTTGATTGGAAATTCATTAAGGAGAATGAGGACTACTTTCCAAGTGTCCAAGACAATTTCCACTGCATTGGTCAGGATGAGTTCATTGGCGGAGAGCTTACTGCATGTAATGATGAGATGATCATGCAATTCTACTCCACTGCACATTTCTATGGAGATGGTAGGATTGTATGGATGATTGAAGGAGCAAGATATGAATCCACTGTTCATGAATGGGCTGCACTTCTAGGAGTCCCTGAGGTTCAGGATGGTGACTTGGATGTATACTCAGAATCCAAGGCGAGCCACAATGCCATGAAGGATATGTATACTCCTATCCCTGCAGACAAAGTGCAATCTCACAAGCTAGGATCCATCTACTATCTGCAAGCTGGCCTCCGCACCATGAACACTATTCCGAGGCATACTTTAATGCCCGAGTCAGGAGATGACAAGATGATCCGAGGCTACTCCATCAACATGTTGATTCACCTTGAGAGACGCACCAGGATCAGAGTCATGGACTTGATTGTTGAGACAGTTAAGAGGATTGCTGCTGATAAGAAGTGCTCTTGCTGCTATGCACCCTACATCCAGATGCTTATCAACTCTCAGTTGGAAAAGCACATATTTGCTCTTGACAGTCCACATTTGCCCCTACAGCCAGATCTCGAGGATAATGTTGTGGTGATGGACCCAGATCATCCCACATCAGCTGCAGCTCAGACAGAGGCAGAGGCAGCTAGAGCCACTAGTGCTCATGTCCCTAGATCCAGAAATGAGTAAATAGATCTTTTGATCTCAACAGTTCAAGGCATGCAGAAGGACATTAAGGGGATTCTGGACAACCAGAACATTCTTGTGAGGATCTTTGAAACAAGGATCAAGACTCTTATGATAAGGTGGACAAGGTGACTAAGACAGTTATAGAGCTTCAGATGGAAGTTGACTCAGTGCAGATCCCTCGGGTATCTTCTACTTCTTCAGATGATGATGATGGTGATGATGAGGATGGATGGATCACCTCTCATGCCGAGCACATAGTTCACTACTTAGGCTAGATCAGCCACAATGCCTGCTCCAGAGTTGAGGCCCTCTGCATCAGCTCCTGCTACTGTCACTTCAGCTCCTGCTCCATCAGCTCCAGTTCCTCTAGTATCCTCTAGTATCCGACGCTGTTCTCTCGACTCCGTCATCAACAACTGGAGGAGATCAGCCCAAGAACGCTTAGATATATGCCTTTGAACTTTTTGGTAACTTGTTGCCAAAGGGGGAGAAGTGTATATAGATCTTTAGGCTTCGAGTGAGAGAGCGTTTCGTGTTTGTTGCTTTTTTCAAAAACAATTGATTTTGGTTGCTGTGATACTCTTTTGGTTGCTTGTGATACATGCTTGATCATATTTGATCATACACTTTAATGTGTGATGCTACTATTTCCTATCATCTTAATGCTTATGTGATGATCATTCATCTTTGCTTGATTGTGTTGTGCTATGATGTTCATTCTAATTATTCTCGCACACCACCAAGTGGTATGTGACATGTAAGAAGTGACCCATGTACCTAATCGATTGTGCGCTTGCATTCAAACGCAAATTTAAAATAATGCACAAATTTAGGGGGAGCTCTTGGTTATCACATACTTCTCAAAGCAACGATTATATTCATTGATTATATCTTTGTTGAAGCTTTGATCTGTATGTTATCATCAATTACCAAAAAGGGGGAGATTGAAAGCACATTTGCTCCCTTGGTGGTTTTGGTAAATAATAAAAACATATAAGTCATTGAACTAATGTTTCCACCAAGTATATTTCAGGAAAAATTCAATGATAAGGATGGCAAAAGGATTGTGGAGATTGTGGGATTACCCCAAGATGCAAGGAAATAGGTTCGCCAAGCTTCAAGCAAGAGGACTCTACATTTTACATTTCTGAGAAATCACTTTGAGTCCATAGGAAAGCCAATACTATTAAAATGGGGCAAGGTGTTGTTGGTGAACAAAATGCTCATATGTGCACAAGTGATAGTCACCAAAAACATCCACAAGCTCTCCCACCAAAGTTTGTCTATAGCCAAACATTCAAAATCGCTGCAACCAACATTCCTATCCCAGTGCCACTGATTCCAGAACCTAGACAGACTCAACCAAACCCTAGCCACTTCGGAGCAACCAATTCCATACCGGTGCCACCGAGTTTAGGTTGCCAACTTTTTGTTACGCAAACTCACATTCTCGGTCCCATCGAGAATGTTGGGCCGGTGTCATCGAGATTGGAAATCTAACCAGTGGTCACCTTATTGGTGCAACCGAGATTCATATATCGGTCCCTCTGAGATTCAAAAGTTTCCACCTTTTGGTCGCTTCGGTACCACCGAGATTAACACATCGGTGTCACCGAATTGGTCATTTTGTGTGTAATGGTTGGATTTTGGGGATGCCTATATATACCCCTCCACCACTACCTACTCGAAAGATAAGCACTCAGAACTATTCCACACCTATCCTATCAGATTTTCCGAGAGAGAACCACCTACCCTTGTGTTGAGATCAAGATCTTCCACTCCAACCATATGGATCTTGATTTCTAGCCTCCCCAAGTTTCTTTCCACCCATCCCATCTCTTCCACCAAACCAAATCTGTGAGAGAGTGATTGTGTGTTGACGAGTCTATCATCTGGAAGCATAAGAGCAAGGAGTTCATCGTCATTACCAAGCCTATTACCTTTTGGAGGGTGGTACCTCCTAGATTGGTTAGGTATCGCTTGGGAGCCTCCTACTTCATGTTGTGGAGTGAACCAAGAAGTTTGTAAGGCCAAGGAGATCACCTAATTCGTGAAGATCTACCCATAGTGATGCTAGTCCTTCGTGGATGGAAGCCATATGGAATATTCAAGGTTGCTACTTCGTGGACCCTTATGGGTGGAGCCCTGCATGGACTCTCGCGACCGTTACCCTCCATGGGTTGAAGACTCCATAAACGTGGATGTACAATAGCACCACCTATCGGAACCACGGGAAAAATCATCGTGTCTACAATTGCATTTGATCTTCCTACCCTATCCCTTTTACTCATGCTTGTTGCTACTTTCCGCTGTTATACTCTTAGACATGCATGTGTAGGGTGAAATTGACTTGCCATGAATGCTAAAACTGCAAACACTAAAATTGGTAAAAAGGCAAAACTTTTATTTGGTCAAGTAGTCTAATCACCCCCCTCTAGACCTACTTTCGATCCTACATCATATGCCGACACAACTTGATCCACCCCGACACGAGCATAGGCAGGTAGAATCGGATTGTCGTGGAAAGTTGCTTCAGGTCCACATGGTAAAGAAAAGTAGTCCGCCGCCTTCATGGATATGTTCTTCGGTTTCACGTGTAGCTCACAAGGTGTTGACTCAAAGATATCATCCATGGGGTAGCGAGCTAGCAGTGCATCATCAGCCAGGACCTCCGTGGAACCCATGCTGCTTTTCAGCATACATGATGGAATGGTACCATCCAATGCTGGATCTGGTTGTTGTTGCTGCTGAGACGCACCTTGCTAGCTAAGTTTGCTGATTTTCTCCTGCTCCATGTTACATTTGTGTTCCAAGTCCTGGATCCGATCTACTTCATGCTTCTTCTTTCTGTCACGACTTCTGTAGTTGTAGTTCCAATTCGCAAGCCCCAGATACCATGGAACCATGCCTTTGCCTCGTGTTCATCCCAGGTGTTCAGGATTCTTGAGGGCGCACGAAAGCTCGTCATTCTCTCTATCTGGCTCGTACACACCCGCTCGAGCTTCTTCTATTGCTTAAATTATCTCATCTGTGGCATCATTAAGACTGGTCTATTCAAGAACCTGGCCTTTCTTTGGGTCCAATTTTCCTGCATGTGCATAAAACCAAGTCCTGCACCTCTCGGGCCAAGTATCCTTTACTGGAGAGACCCCTATAGCCCTCATGTTTCGCTCAGATTCATCCCACTTAGGAAACCCAGACTTGTAGCTGCCTGGCCTGCGATGATGGTGACACATTTTTCGGCATTTTTCTTGTTTATTCTAGACCATTTCTTAGATTCTTATGATTCCTTGAACTTCACAAATTAGTCCCAGTCATCTGCTAACTTCACATATTCTCCTTTGAATTCCGGAGTCTTCTTTTCTCCTTCCAACTAATTGTTCCATAATCTTTTCTTCCAAGACTGGAATTGTGTGGCCATCTTCTTAAGAGCACACTTCTTGACTTTCTCCCGTTGGACATCTGTCAGGCCCTCTGGTAGGGTGAAATGTTTCATCAGCTCCTCCCAAAGCAGATCTTTTGCTCTTTGGCTGACAAAAGGAACTCCGCGATCCTTTGGCTGATTCCATTCTTGAGTGGTGATTGGGATTTGGTCCCGAACGATAACTCCGCATTGACATATAAATTTGTTTGCATTCTCTTTAGCAACAATCGGTTCGCCATCTACTCTAAGTTGATCGATGTTACACTTCGCGCCTTGTTTCAACTTTCTTGTTGGGACACGTTTAACCCTTGTAGAAGATTTGCTTGATCCAGAGGGCTAAAAGGAAGAAAGATTCGTTAATATATACAAATAAATCAATACATCTGATGATCACCAGAGGGCAAATTAATACCTCGCCGGATTATGTTAAATGGACAAAAATTTCTTCGCCATCGTCATTGTCAGCTGGTTCGCCTTCGTCTCAATTCCCTCAATTCCCTCAGTTCCCTCACTGGATGGGTTAAGGTATTGTGAGCCATCATCTACTTCATTCTCTTCGTTTTCGTAGCGTATCAGGTCGTACATGGAATTCTCTTGATCACGGTCATCCATAACTTAACTAATCCAGAACAAATATAAAACAATTAGAATGCATCCATAGCTTAATTAACTAATCGTCGAATAGAATCAAGCGAACAAAATTTAACAAAGTTTTTTAGGTTTTGATAAACTAAAACCAAACAGACAAAATTTAACAAAGCTCCAACTAAATTTAACATTTTCAAATTGGTTTCAAATATGTTTTGATTAAAGATAGCAAGTGTACCTAACTAGGAGACACCTTGCAACATTCACACTTGGAATGTTCATACTTGGAATGTTCAGACTCTATTCAATCAAACTATGAAACACTACAAAAAAGATTGATTGTGTATGGACAAAATTGAGCATGAGATCTACACAGGTTACAAAAAATGAGAATTTTCTTAACAGTTCAAAAGTTCAGACTTGAACAAAATGCTTGTGTTTCCAGTCCTAAAGTCACTACATCCTCTCCAAATTTAGTAAGTGCACAAATTGTGATGCACTCCAAATTGATGTCAATTTGGACTAATTGAAGTGTTCAATGTTGAAAATTCAGGGATGGGGATGGGGACGGAGGAGGAGAGTCTCACCGACCGAAGACAGCGATGTCGAGGGCACGAGTGTGGGCTCGGGGACAGTGGAGGAGAGGCTCACTGGCCGGAGACGGTGACATCGAGGACGCGAGCGCGGGCTCAGGGATGTAGGAGGACGCCGGAGGCAGGGAGGAGCGAGCCAGCATGGATCGAGGCAGGCGCGTAGAGGAGCAGCAGCGGCAGGCAGCATGGCAGTGCCGGCGCGAGCTCAGGGGCGCTTGCGAGCAGAGCGGCTGGACGACAACGTTGAGGGTGCGCATGGGGCAGCCTGGCAGCATCATCGAGCGGGCGTGAAGACGGACTGATTTGGGGAGGAAGAAGGAGGGCTAAAATACCCCAGGACCTTTAGTCCTGGTTGGTGGCTCCAACCGGGACCAAATACACTTTAGTCCCAGTTGGTGGCTCCAACCGGGACTACAGACCCTTTAGTCCCAGCTGCTACCACCAACCAGGACTAAAGGGAGGCCTTTAGTCCCGGTTAGATCCACCAACCGGGACTAAAGGTCCATATTTTCGGCGGCCCAAATTTCACACGGGAAGGGACCTTTTGTTGGGGAACGTTGCATGGAAAAAAAATCCTACGCACACGCAAGATCTATCAATGGTGATGAGCATCTACGAGAGGGAGAGTGGATCTACATACCCTTGTAGTGTTGGGAGACATAGTAGTAAATCAAAAAATTCTACATGTTCACCAAGATCTATCTACGGAGAAACCAGCAATGAGTAAGGGGAGACTGCATCTTCATACCTTTGAAGATCGCTAAGCGGAAGCGTTACAAGAACGCGGTTGGTGGAGTCGTACTCGTAGCGATTCAGATCACGGTGGACTCCGATCTCATCGCCAAACAACGACGCCTTCGCGTTCAACACACATACAGCCCGGTGATGTATCCTACGCCTTGATCCAGCAAGTAGGAAGGAGAGGTTGGGAAAGAGCTCCGGCAGCACGACAGTGTGGTGACGGTGGAGCATCGTGGTCTCTAGCAGGGCTTCGCCAAGCGCTATGGAGAACGAGGAGAGGGAGGAGTAGGGCTGCGCCGAGAGGAGAGGAACTCGTGTGTTGGCAGCCCCCAAAACCCCCACTATATATAGGAGGAGGGGAGAAGGGTGCGCATCCCCTACGGTTCCCACCCTAGGGTGGTGCAGCAGCCCTAGATGGCCTTTGGTCGGTGGCCAAGAGGGGAGAGGGGGAGGGCGTAGCCCTAGTGGGCCTTAGGCCCATCTGGGTCTAGGGTTTCCCCTCCCTCCCACCTTTCCTGTGCCTTGGGCCAGGGTGGAGGGCGCACCAGCCCACTCTGGGGCTGGTCCCTTCCACTCTCGGCCCACGCAGCCCTCTGGGGCTGGTGGCCCCACTTGGTGGACCCCCGGAACCCTTTCGGTGGTCCCGGTACGTTACCGGTAATTCCAAAACCACTTCCGGAGGCCAAATCCTCACTTCCTATATATCATTCTTTACCTCCGGACCATTCCGGAACTCCTCGTGACGTCCGGGATCTCATCCGGGACTCCAAACTGCCTTCAGTAACCACGTACACTATTTCCCTATTTCCCTACGGGTTCGGGAGACACGTAGACATGACCGAGACACCTCTCCAGTCAATAACCAACAGCGGGATCTGGATACCAATGCTGGCTCCCACATGCTCCACGATGATCTCATCAGATGAACCATGATGTTGGGGATTCAATCAATCCCGTATACAATTCCCTTTGTCTACCAGTATGATACTTTCCCGAGATTCGATCGTCGGTATCCCTATACCTTGTTCAATCTCGTTACCGGCAAGTCTCTTTACTCGTTCCATAATACATCATCCCGTGGCTAACTCCTTAGTCACATTGAGCTCATTATGATGATGTCTTATCGAGTGGGCCCAGAGATACCTCTCCATCATACGGAGTGACAAATCCTAGTCTCGATTCGTGCCAAGCCAATAGACACTTTCGGAGATACCCGTAGTGCACCTTTATAGCCACCCAGTTATGTTTTGATTTTTGGCACATGCAAAGCATTCCTACAGTATCCAGGAGTTGCACAATCTCGTGGCCTAGGGAAACGATACTTGATATTAGAAAAGCTTTAGTAGACGAACTACACGATCTTGTGCTATGCTTAGGATTGGGTCTTGCCCATCACATCATTCTCCTAATGATGTGATCCCGTTATCAACGACATCCAACGTCCATGGTCATGAAACCGTGACCATCTATTGATCAACAAGCTAGCCAACTAGAGGCTTACTAGGGACACGTTGTGGTCTATGTATTCACACATGCATTCGGTTTCCGGTTAACACAATTATAGCATGAACAATAGACAATTATCATGAACAAGGAAGTACAATAATAACCATTTTATTATTGCCTCTAGGGCATATTTTCAACAGTCTCCCACTTGCACTAGAGTCAATAATCTAGTTACATTGTGATGAATCGAACACCCATAGCATTCTGGTGTTGATCATGTTTTGCTCGTGAGAGAGGTTTAGTCAACGGATCTGCGACATTCAGATCCGTATGCACTTTACAAATATCTATATCTCCCTCCTGAATGTAATCACGGATGGAGTTGAAGCGGCGCTTGATGTGTCTTGTCTTCTTGTGAAACTGGGCTCCTTCGCAAGGGCAATACCTCTAGTGTTGTCACAGAATAGAGTCATCGGGCCCGATGCATTGGGAATAAATCCTAGGTCGGTGATGAACTCCTTCATCCAGACTCCTTCCTTTGCTGCTTCCGAAGCAGCTATGTACTCTACTTAACATGTAGATGCCACCGCGACGCTTTGCTTGCTGCTGCACCAGCTGACTGCCCCTCCGTTCAAAATAAACACGTATCCAGTTTGCGACTTGGTCTTGTCCGGATCTGTGTCGAAGCTGGCATCAACGTAACCCTTTACGATGAGCTCTTCGGCACCTCCATATACGAGAAACATGTCCTTTGTCATTTTCAGGTACTTCAGGATATTCTTGACCACTCTCCAGTGTTCCGCTCTGGGATCACTTTGGTACCTCCCTACCAAACTTATGGCAAGGCTCACATCAGGTCTGGTACACAGCATGGCATACATAATAGAGCCTATGGCTGAAGCATAGGGGATGACACTCATCTCTTCTCTATCCTTTGGCGTGGTCGGGCATTGAGTCGTACTCAATCTCACACCCTGTAACACAGGCAAGAATCTATCTTGGACTGATCCATATTGAACTTCTTCAATATCTTTTCAAGGTATGTGCTTTGTGAAAGACCTATGAGGCGTTTCGATCTATCTCTATAGACCTTAATACCTAATATGTAAGCAGCTTCTCCAAGGTCCTTCATTGAAAAACCTTTATTCAAGTAGGCCTTTACACTTTCCAAAAGTTCTATATCATTTCCCATCAACAATATGTCATGCACATATAATATGAGAAATGCTACACAACTCCCACTCACTTTCTTGTAAATACAAGGTTCTCCATAAACCTGCATAAATCCAAACGCTTTAATCACCTCATTAAAGCGAATGTTCCAACTCCGAGATGCTTGCACCAGCCCATAGATGGAGAGCTAGAGCTTGCATACCGTGTTAGCATCTTTAGGATCGACAAAACCTTGGCTGCATCATATACAGTTCTTCCTTAAGGAAGCCATTAAGGAATGCCATTTTGACTTCCATTTGCCAGATCTCATAATCATAAAATGCGGCAATTTCTAACATGATTCGGACAGACTTCAGCATCGCTACGGGTGAGAAAATCTCATCGTAGTCAACTCCTTGAACTTGTCGATAACCCTTAGCGATAAGCCGAGCCTTATAGACGGTCACATTACCATCTGCATTAGTCTTCTTCTTAAAGATCCATTTATTTTCAATGGCTCGCTTATCATCAGGCAAGTCCACCAAAGTCCATACTTTGTTCTCATACATGGATCCTATCTCGAATTTCATGGCTTCGAGCCATTTGTTGCAATCCAGGCCCGCCATCACTTCTTCATAGTTCGAAGGTTCACCGTTGTCCAATAACATGATCTCCAGGACAGGGTTGTCGTACCACTCTGGTGCGGAACGTGTCCTAGTGGACCTTCGACGTTCAATAGTAACTTGATCTGAAGCTTCATGATCATCATCATTAACTTCCTCTCCAGCTGGTGTAGGCTCCACAGAAACAACTTCTTGTGCTGCGCTACTCTCCAGTTCGAGTGGAGGTACAATTACCTCATCAAGTTCTATTTTCCTCCCACTTACTTCTTTTGAGATAAACTCTTTCTCGAGAAAGGATCCATTCATGGCAACAAAGACTTTGCCTTCGGATCTGAGGTAGAAGATATACCCAATAGTCTCTTTGGGATATCCTATGAAGACGCACTTTTCCGCTTTGGGTTCGAGCTTCTTAGGTTGAAGTTTCTTCACTCAAGCATCACATCCCCAAACTTTTAGAAACGATAGCTTAGGTTTCTTCCCAAACCATAATTCATACGGTGTCGTCTCAACGGACTTTGACAATGCCCTATTTAAAGTGAGTGCGGCAGTCTCTAATGCAAATCCCCAAAATGATAGCGGTAAGTCGGTAAGAGACATCATAGATCGCACCATATCCAATAGAGTGAGATTACGACGTTCATACACACCATTTCGCTGAGGTGTGCCAGGCGGCGTGAGTTGTGAAACAATTCCACATTTCCTTAGGTGCGTGTCAAACTCGTGACTCAAATATTCTCCGCCATGATCAGATCGTAGGCACTTTATTTTCCTGTCACCTTGATTCTCTACCTCACTCTGAAATTCCTTGAACCTTTCAAAGGTTTCAGACTTGTGTTTCATTAAGTAGACATACCCATATCTGCTCAAGTCATCAGTGAGGGTGAGAACATAACGGAAGCCAACGCGAGCCTCGACGCTCATTGGACCGCATACATCAGTATGTATTATCTCCAATAAGTCAGTTGCTCGCTCCATTGTTCTGGAGAACGGAGTCTTGGTCATCTTGCCGATGAGGCATGGTTCCGATGTGTCAAATGATTCGAAATCAAGAGACTCCAAAAGTCCATCAGGATGGAGCTTCTTCATGTGTTTGACACCAATATGACCAAGGCGGCAGTGCCACATGTAAGTGGGACTATCGTTATCAACCTTACATCTTTTGGTACTCACACTATGGACATGTGTAACATCACGTTCGAGATTCATAAAAAATAAACCATTGACCAACGAGGCATGACCATAAAACTTTTCTCTCATATAAATAGAACAACCATTATTCTCAGATTTAAATGAGTAGCCATCTCACATCAAGCGAGATCCAGATACAATGTTCATGCTCAAAGCTGGTACTAAATAACAATTATTGAGGTTTAAAACTAATCCCGAAGGTAGATGTAGAGGTAGTGTGCCGACGGCGATCACATCGACCTTGGAACCATTCCCGACGCGCATCGTCACCTCGTCCTTTGCCAGCCTTCGCTTATTCCGCAGATCCTGCTTGGAGTTACAAATGTGAGCAACTGCACCGGTATCAAATACCCAGGAGCTACTACGAGCACTAGTTAGGTACACATCAGTAACAAGTATATCACATATACCTTTAACGTTGCTGGCCTTCTTATCCGCTAAGTACTTGGGGCAGTTCCGCTTCCAGTGACCGATACCCTTGCAATAAAAGCACTCAGCCTCAGGCTTGGTCCATTCTTGTTCTTATTACTGGCAACTTGCTTACCGGGCGTGGCAATAGCTTTGCCGTCATTCTTGAAGTTCTTTTTACCCTTGCCTTTCTTGAAACTAGTGGTCTTATTGACCATCAACACTTGATGCTCGTTTTTGATCTCGACCTCCACTGATTTCAGCATCGAGTACAACTCAGGAATGGACTTCTCCATCCCTTGCATGTTGTTGTTCATCACAAAGCTCTTGTAGCTAGGTGGAAGCGACTGGAGGATTCTGTCAATAACTGAGTCACCCGGGAGATTAACTCCCAGCTGAGTCAAGCGGTTGCGCAACCCAGACATTTTGAGTATGTGCTCACTAACAGAACTATTCTCCTCCATCTTACAGCTGGAGAACTTGTCGGAGACTTCATATCTCTCGACACGGGCATGAGCTTGGAAAACCAGTTTCAGCTCTTGGAACATCTCATATTCTCTGTGTTGCTCAAAACACTTTTGGAGCCCCAGTTCTAAACTGTAAAGCATGCCGCTCTGAACAAGGGAGTAATCATCACAGCGTGACTGCCAAGCGTTCTGTCTTGGTCCGCAGGGAAAATGGGTGGGTCACCTAGCGGTGCATCAAGGACATACAATCTTTTGGAAGCTATGAGGATGATCCTCAAGCCATGGACCCAGTCCGCATAGTTGCTTCCATCATCTTTCAGCTTGGTTTTCTCTAGGAACGCGTTGAAGTTGAGGGTGACATTAGCGTTGGCCATTGGATCTACAATATAGATTGTAAAGAAAATTTTAGACTAAGTTCATGATAATTAACTTCACATAATCAAATTATTTAATGAACTCCCACTTAGATAGACATCTCTCTAGTCATCCAAGAGTTACATGATCCATGTCAACTAGCCCGTGTCCGATCATCACGTGAGACGGACTAGTCATCCATGGTGAACATCTCCATGTTGATCGTATCTTCTATACGGCTCATGTTTAACCTTTCGGTCTTCCGTGTTCCGAGGCCATGTCTGTACATGCTAGGCTCGTCAAGTCAACATAAGTGTTTCATGTGTGTAAATCTGGCTTACACCCGTTGTATGCGAATGTTAGACCCTATCAAACCCGATTATCATGTGGTGCTTCGGAACAACGATCCTTAGCAATGGTGCACAGTTAGGGTGAACACCTTTCTTGAAATTTTATTGAGAGATCATCTTATTTACTACCGTTGTTCTAAGGAAATTAGATGTAAACATGATAAACATCACATGCAATCAATATAGTGACATGATTGGCCAATATCATCTTGCTCCTTTGAACTCCATCTTCGGGGCACCATGATCATCACTGTCACCGGCACGACACCATGATCTCCATCATCGTGTCTTCATGAAGTTGTCTCGCCAACTATTACTTCTACTACTATTGCTAACGTTTAGCAATAAAGTAAAGTAATTACAGGGCGTTTATGATTGACATGCAGGTCATACAATAAAATAAGACAACTCCTATGGCTCCTGCCGGTTGTCATACTCATCGACATGCAAGTCGTGAATCCTATTACAACAACATGATCAATCTCATACATCACAATGCATCACATCACATCCTTTTGACCATATCACATCACAAGGCATATGCTGCAAAAACAAGTTAGACGTCCTCTAATTTGTAGTTGCAAGTTTTTACGTGGCTGCTATAGGTTTCTAGCAAGAACGTTTCTTACCTACGCCAAAACCAAAAAGTGATATGCCAATTGCTATTTACCCTTCATAAGGACCCTTTTCGTCGAATCCAATTCGACTAAGGTGGGAGAGACAGACACCCGCTAGCCATCTTATGCAACAAGTGCATGTCAGGTGGTGGAACTGGTCTCACGTAAGCTTACGTGTAAAGTGGGTCCGGGCCGCTTCATCCCACAATACCGCTGAATCAAGATAAGACTAGTAGTGGTAAGAATATTAACAAGATCGACGCCCACAACAACTTTGTGTTCTACTCGTTCATAGATTCTACACATAGACCTAGCTCATGATGCCAGTGTTGGGAGACGTAGTAGTAAATCAAAAAAATTCTATGTGTTCACCAAGATCTATCTATGGAGAAACCAGCAATGAGTAAGGGGAGAGTGCATCTTCATACCTTTGAAGATTGCTAAGCGGAAGCGTTACAAGAACGCGGTTGGTGGAGTCGTACTCGTAGCGATTCAGATCGCGGTGGACTCCGATCTCAGCGTCGAACAACGACGCCTCCGCGTTCAACACACGGACAACTGTCGGGACCCCGATCCTAAGTCATATGAATCCAGACTGTACCATATCACATCACTTTGCGGCCTCACGCACGGTAAGTTCCACGGCTGCAGCCTTACCTTAGCCGGGACCGTTTGCGTCTTTTGGCTCCCGTATGTGAACATGTCGCTGGCAATCAAATGATAGAGAACCCGGGCCGACATGACTAGTCATAGAACCCAAGTGGCACATCCGTACGGAAACAGGCATACATAACCGAGCAATGCAGGTGTCGGCCTCAAGCGTGTGTAGACGAGACGTAGCAAGCTACAAGAACTCCATTACACTACAAGGCATTTCCCCGAAGGGACAGACACAACAGCAAAGAAGGATACATGTCGGTCAATCAATGTGTCCGGAGCAGTAGCAAGCTACCATGTCTCGGTGGAAGCACAAAGAGGCAGTTTCCCGTAAAGAGCACTACTAAAGGCACACAACTAGGTTTCGGATCCCATACATACCGTTGCACGTCACACGTACGCACGACATGCCCGATATGCATAGATACAACCATGGCATCACAACATAACCATACAACAACATGACTTTTATTTAAGAGGCTCAGACGAGCCTTGAATAATATGTTCTTACAGATAGGGGTCACATGACCCGACACTCAAGTCATACAAACAAGTTCATACAAACCAAGCGGAAGCATAAAGCTATCTGAGTACAGACAGATGAAAGGGGTAAAAAGGCACATGGCCTGACTATCTATATACCGCCACAAGGAAAAGGACGTAGCTGGGACACCAGCTATTCGGCATCGTCGACATCTAGAAAGAACCCAACCAAAGGGTCCTGGGTCTCATCGGCAACATTTATTAAGCAATCACGAGTACAAATGTACTCAGCAAGTCTTTAAAGCAGACCTAGTCTATTCATGCTCGTGTATCAACAATGGGGGAGGTGCATTTTATGCAGCAATGACATCTTTGACTCATGGCTAACCTACACTACTCAATTTTAACTCTCTATTCACATTTTAAATATCGCACACGACCACTAACTCCATAGCAATACACCACCATAGATTCACTTCCCTCTCCTGGGAGAGTGCCATCTACGGTACTCACACTTGTCTTGATATTTTTATGAGTATCCATTTGATTATCTATGAACAGCATAAGCTTTCCAAGTAGTCCATATCTGAGGACGCGGCTATTCGAATAGTTTCGTACCCTGCAGGGGTGTACTGCTTCACACACGCTCTCGCCACTTATCGTTGTGTGCTCATAAAACCATGCACCTCGGCAACCTTCAAGTGGAAGCCCAGCGAGGGAGTCGGCCACGACCGTCAATCACATAAGACCTCTAGTCCAGGCTATCGCCTATTTGAGACCGAACCCGCACGGAAGTCCGGCCGAAGTTTCCGCTACGGCCCCAAACGATGTGCGCAGGGTTCCCAAGCCCACCATTCGGGTGACCCTTGGTACACCGTGCCACTGCCTACCGCGTCGTAACCCACCCCTAGGGTCAACGCTACGCACGGCCTCCAGCATGCTATAAACACCAGAAACTACTTGCAACTCCTGGACTCAGGACTAAACGACTGATAAGTCGAGAGGGTCAATTAAGTATCCCAACGTGTGGTAGTATCTATTCTTGGATCACAAACACGAAACTCAGTTCCTAAGAACGATCCCAATGAGACAACCCGCTATGTACTCCTACATAGCCTCTCATCGCTACCTTTACCAAATCAAGTTCATCATAACATCATCACATCAGAACAACATCGTTTCACTCAGTTCATCACCTAGATGAATCCGACCTGACACAACTCTAAGCATAGCAAGCATAGCAGGCAAAGTAAGCTAAGCACATCATGGCACAAGCATCTACCAGGTATGCTAGGTTGCAAGGTTTAGCTATTTACTGTGACAATGTCAGGTTATGCAACAGAATAGGATCATCTACCGTGTATGACTGACATGTGATCAATTGTCCTAATGCAATAATCAAGAGCAGGAGCGAGAGAGTGGGATATTATCAGAATGATCAAAGGGGTTGCTTGCCTTGCTGGGTAGCTGAAAGATTCTCTCCTTCGTCGGGATACTCAAGGGTATCCTCAGGAGCAAGGCCTACCGCAATGCAGATAAGAAATAATCAACACACGCAAGTGCAACAATATGACGCATGATCATGGCATGATAGCATGTATGGATGAGCTAATACAACTAGTGTTCATGTTGATTTGAAATGAATTTAAATATAGGTTCAAAATTGTTCTTCATTTCAAATTCCATTTACTAACCTATTAATAAATGTCAATGTTCACCTATTTAGATTGATCTAACATGCATGACAACAGCACCATTGAATTCATTCGATTTTTTTGATACATTTTCATCTGACTTACAGATTAATTTATATGAATTTTTGAAGTTTTGAATAATTTCTGGAATTTATTTTAAACCCAAAATTGAATTTATTGTGCCAGCCTGACGTCATGATGACGTCAGCAGGTCAAAGGCGCCATCCCAGGTCAAACCTGGCGGCTGGGCCCCACCTGTCAATGACTTATTAAACTAACTGTTTTATTTTTTTAATTAAACTAACTAATTAACAGGCTGGGCCCATACGTCAGTGGCTCAGGGGTTAATTAACCCAGGGATTAGCCCACCTGACAAGGGGGTCCCACCTGCAGGGCTCAGGCGACGGGCTCGTCGCCGGCGACCTCTGGTCGCGGCGGCATCCGCGCTGCCGTCCACGGGAGCGGCAGCCGGAGGCACTGGGGCGAAGCCCCTGCTCGCCCGCACCCAGGGGAGCTAGCAAAGGGCGCGGGGGACGCTGGAGGCGGCGGCCAAAGCTCGGCCAAGGGAGGCCTCAGCGCTAGCTCCTGCGGGAGGGGGCGCTGGAGGTCGGGGCGGCACCTACGGGCCCATGCAAGCACGCCGGGATGCTCATCTGAGCACGGTGGGTGCTCTAGCCGTGGTGGCCATTAACACCGGTGGCGGGGAGCTTCGGGCGCGTCGGGAACGGCGGCTAAGGTATCTAGACGGCAAGGAGAAGGAGGGGAATCGACGGAGGGGCTCACAGCGTAGCTGATAACGTAGCTCGCGGGCTCGGGGAGGCGCCGGAGTGATGAATCGGCGGCGCGACGGCTTCGATTGCTAACGGGAGAGAAGAACAGAGAGAGGGATAGGGGGAGCAAGAGGGAGAGCGGCGGCCGAGAGAGAGGGAGGGGAAAAGGGCCACGGCAATGAGGGAAGGGGGGCACTGGCGCTCCTAGGGGGCTCCATGGCAGCCAGGCAAGCAGGAGCTGGCCAGCGCGCCGCGGTCACACGCCCTCCTGCCTATTGGCAGGAGCTTGAAGACGGTGGGGCTGGCTAGGCGAGCTGGGCCAGCTCCACGTGGGACTCCTCTTCTTATTTTTCTCTTTTTTTCCCTTCTGTTAAATGATCTGAAATTTGTTTATTCTATTTGCAGGTACAAATGACTTTGTAAAATATCCAAGACATTTTATATATTGAAGTTTGAATATTTCAGACCTATCTGAAAAGTTTCAAAATAATTTGAAATCAGAAATAATGATAGTACTTTATTTGTCATTTTGAGGGGCTTTATCATTTATTTCTACATGGCTTTAGGTGTTCAAATAATTAAAATGATCCCTGTTATAATCATGTCCAAATTTACCAGACCTAGGGAACATTTTTAGTGGGCATTTTGGATTTGTTGAATTTTCACCAAGTTTGAATTGCTTGGATTCAAAGTGAGCTTGGGGTTTCTTTTGTTCCCCATTTTATGTTGATGCAATAGGATGAAACATCATGCAAACACATGCTATACTATGACACCTAGCTAGGGATGTGACAACTCACCCCACTCAAAAGAATCTCGTCCCGAGATTTTGAAGTCGTCGGGAAGAGTGCATGGTACTCTAGTCGAAGACGATCTTCTCTTTCCCATGTCGCCTCCTTTTCCGAATGGTGTGACCACTGAACCTTGAGAAACTTGATGTTCCGATGCCGAGTGGTACGCTCAACTTGATCAAGAATACGAACAGGGTATTCTCGATATGTAAGGTTATCTTGGAGATCAAGCGCTTCGTGGTCTACTTCACAGACAGGATCCAAGAAGCAATGCCTGAGTTGCGAGACGTGGAAGACATCATGAACCTTGGAAAGATGCGGTGGAAGTTCCTGCCCTTAATACCGAATCGATGGGTACCCTTCAGAGGTGTAACTCGAAGGTAAGCCTTCTCGTCAACTTCATAGGTCACAACCTTATGACGGCGATCATATTGGCTCTTTTGACGAGATTGGGCTGTTTTCAACTTTTCACGAATAATGCAAACTTGCTCCTCTGCATCCTGGATCATATCCGGACCAAAGAGTTGCCTCTCTCCGGTTTCCGACCAGTTAAGAGTTGTTCGACACCTTCGTCCATAGAGAACTTCAAAAGGGCTTTGCCCAGGCTTAATTGATAACTATTGTTATAAGCAAATTCGGCAAATGGAAGACACTTCTCCCAATTCATACCGAAATATATAACACAAGCTCGGAGCATGTCTTCAAGGATTTGATTGACTCGCTCAACTTGACCACTTGATTGCGGGTGGAAAGCAGTGCTAAAGGATAGATGAGTCCCCATAGCGGTTTGAAAACTTTCCCAAAATTGGGAAGTGAAGATACTTCCACGGTCTGAGTTAATATCCAAAGGAACACCATGAAGAGAAACTATTCGGGAAACATACAATTCCGCTAGCTGGCTAGCAGTTATACTTTCCCGAACAAGAAGAAAATGAGCCACTTTGGAAAGACGGTCGATGACCACAAATATAGCATTATTCCCTCTCTTGGTCCTGGGAAATCCGGTAATGAAATCCATACCGACTTTATCCCATTTCCATTCAGGAATACCTAAAGGTTGAAGGGTGCCAGCAGGCCTTTGATGTTCTTCTTTCACGTGACGACAAACGTCGCAGTTAGCAACATACTGAGCAATTTCTCTCTTCATCCTAGTCCACCAGAACCTCTGGCGTAGGTCCTGATACATTTTGGTACTACCCGGATGAATTGTGAGAGGAGAATCATGAGCCTCCTTAAGGATCAGTTGTCTTAGGTGTGTGCTCTTGGGAATCACCAACCGGTTCTGACAAAACACAACACCTTCATCGTCCTTGGAGAAATCTTTAGCGTTTCCGCTAGCAATATTCCCCTTGATCCGGGATATACCCTTATCATATTTCTGGACAGCTACTATTTGATCCTTAAGAGTAGGTTCGCCACTAGGTTGGACAGGAATCCTTGAGGAACAATGTGGAGGTTTAACTTCCGAAATTCCTCATGGAGAAGTGGTTGACCTCATTGTAACATCAGATTGTTACAATAAGACTTACGACTTAGTGCATCAGCCATGCCATTGGCTTTCCCCGGGGTGTAAGTTATCCCTAAGTCGTAATCTGTAATCAACTCTAACCACCATCTTTGCCTGAGATTCAAATCCGGCTGGGTGAATATATATTTTAGACTTTGGTGATCAGTGTAAATTTCGCAACGATTACCCAGAAGGTAATGTCGCCAGGTTTTCAGTGCATGGACTATAGCTGCAAGCTCAAGATCATGTGTTGGATAATTATCCTCATGTGGACGCAACTTTCAAGATGCGTATGCAATCACATGACGATCTTGCATGAGAATGCAACCTAATCCTTGTCGCGAGGCGTCGCAATAAATAACAAAGTCCTTAGAGAAATCAGGTGGCAGCAGAATGGGAGCAGAGGCCAGTCGTCATTTCAACTCCTGAAAACTATGCTCGCATTGTGGGGTCCACTCGAACTTTTTATCTTTCTTGAGGAGTTTAGTCAGAGGTTTTGCAACCTTGGAGAAATCTTGACAAAGCGGCGACAATAGCTCGCTAAGCCAAGGAAACTCCGAACTTGCTTAACCGATTCAGGTTGAGTCCAATCGAGGACGGCCTGAACTATCTCGGGATTGACAGCAATACCTTTACCAGATATCACGTGGCCCAGATAGGTCACTTCTGGCAACCAAAAATCACACTTGGAGAATTTGGCATACAGGCGGTGCTCTTGAAGTTTCATCAATACCAGCCTTAGATGCTCGGCATGTTCATGTTCGTTCTTCGAGTAGATGAGAATATCATCGAGGTAAACCACGACGAATTTATCTAAATACTCCATGAAGATCGAATTCATCAAGCGAGAGAAGGTGGCTGGGGCATTGGTTAAACCAAAGGACATGATGGTGTACTCGTATTGGCCATAATGAGTAATCAAAAGCCGTTTTTGGAATGTCCCCATTCCTAATTCTGATTTGATGGTATCCCAACCTCAAATCCATTTTCGAAAAGACAGAGGATCCAGCGAGTTGATCATACAAATCATCGATCCTGGGGAGCGGATACTTGTTCTTTATGGTGACCAGATTCACTGGCCGATAATCCACAACCATCCGATCCGAACCATCCTTTTTCTTGACGAAGAGGAGGGGACAAGCCCAAGGAGATGAACTGGGACGGATGAAACCTTTCTTCAAAGCCTCATCGAGTTGGATCTTAAGTTCAGCTAGTTCTAAGGGTGCCATCTTATAGGGCCTTCTAGCTATTGGGACAGTCCCTGGGATGAGCTCTATTACAAACTCAACATCTCTGACAGGAGGAATTCCTGGCAGTTCTTCTGGAAAGACATCCGGAAAGTCACGGACTACCGAAACATCTTCTAACTCTGGAAGAGGGCTAGCATTGAGGGAATAGAGTTGGCGCTTGGTTGTTCGAGTGGAGACATTAACTATCTCACCCGATGGATGTGTAAGTTGAACATTCCTGGAATGAGTATCAATCTTGGCATAGTGGGCTTTCATCCAATCCATACCTAGAATGATATTGATGTCCGAAGACTTGAGGGCTATCAAAGATGCTAGGAAGACTAATCTATCCACCAAAATCTCATTATCATGGCTCACTCTAGAAGTTTGCCATTTTGAACCTGGAGTCTGCACTACTAAAGGAGTAGGCATATCACAAAAAGACATGTTATGCAACTGTGCATAACTTTCTGAGATGAAGGAATGAGATGCACCAGTATCAAATAGAACAGATGCTGGATGACTATTGACAAGGAGCATACCTAGAATAACATCAGGATCCTCAAGAGCTTCCTCAGCAGACACATAGTTCACTCGTCCACGAGCAGGAGTTGGCTTCACAAAGAAGGCTTTTCCTGGCATTCCACGTCCAGCGGGCTTGGCATTATTCTGGGGACACTCACGGGAGTAGTGTCCTAGTTCTCCACACTTATAGCAGACCACGGTGGCACGGGGTGCAACATTTGCAGGCGGACCTCCAAATGGTCTGACTGGAGGGTTGGGCTGAACTGGGCGAGGCGCCTGGAAGGATGGCCTCGCATTGTATCTTGGCGGTAGGGCCGCGTTGGGCACCCAGACCCAGCATTTATTAAGGCCCGAGCCAGATGCGGGGTTGAAGTCACGGTTGTGCTTTCTCGTGGCCTCATAATCAGTATGTCCAGCCTCGGCATTGATAGCCTTGTTGACGAGAGCCTGGAAAGTGGTGCACTCAAGAAGGTGCAGGTCTCGATGGATCTCAGGGTTAAGTCCCTTGCGGAACATGGACTGTTTCTTGGTATCAGTAGAAACTTCCTCAGGAGCATAGCAAGCAAGGTTTCCAAACTCGTGACTATAAGCATCCACTAACAGTCTACCCTGGGTGAAGGCATAGAATTCCTCTCTCTTATGATCCATCAGCCCTTCCGGGATGTGATGGGTATGTAATGCGGCACTGAACTCTGCCCAAGTTGGTGCAGGGCCTGCGGGACGCATGGCTTCAAAGTTATCCCACCACAGGTTGGCGGGTCCTTCCAGAAAGTAAGTTGCAAAGGTCACCTTGTTGGCCTCAGACACATTGGCAGCCCGGATCTTGCGATACATGCTAGTCAGCCAGTCATCTGCGTCGAGTGGGTCGACCGAATGATGATACTTGGGTGGGCTTAGTCTGATGAAATCACCAAGTGATACGCCATCGTTGAGGTCATTGCGGGGAGCACGTGTTGTGTTCTGCTCGATTCTTTCCAACAGCCTGTTGGTCTCCCTCTTGTTCCTTTCAGCTTCTAGCATCACTTCCACCAAATAAGACGCATGTGGCAGATCTTCTTGCCTTGGCTGGCTTCCCTCGCCCTGCTCGGGGGCAGGCACGGGTTTATTCCTAGTTTCCACCATCCTAGAAAACAACTCACAGCTTAATCATAGGGGACAATAACTCTAAGACATGAGATAAGGAATGTACTGGACAACATGGCATGCAGGGTAAACACCAATCAACATGGTAAAACAACTGCCATATGAACACCATGACTCCTACACACCATGACATAGTTCAGTACAAACCAAGCTGAAACACAACTACGGGAGATGACACAACTCATCGGAGGCATTACAAGCTTCCTATACATTATCTATCTACACCTCCGGAACTCAACTCTCAACCTCAGTCATATCCCACAAGACACGCATGACTGTGGCGATACGATGACTACCATACTAGAACTAACATCCACGTACTCAAGCATCGCCGTAGAATGCCTCATACAGGTTACCGCCATGACACGGGAGCTGAACCTGAGGATCTGGAAACACTCTAGCCTGTGATCCCTGGGAGCCATAAGGACACGGGTGTGGCCTTGGTCCCCTTGTTGGTGGCAACAGCGATCCTCGAAAAGGGGTGATGCCTCCAACATCGGGCCAGTCTACGTGTGCTGGCAGATGAGTCCGCGATGGGGTCAGCATCTCCAAATCTCAATAGCATGTCCGCACGAGAGGTGCCAACTGCGTTAGGGTTGTCCAAAGACGTGCACGGGTAGCATAAAGCTCCATGCGAAGGGCACCTGCATCACGATCCCGGTTCTCCAACAACTGAGCGGTCACCTGCAGTCTAGGATCCTCATGGGAATGATCATAGTAGGTTGTGCTAAGATATCCATCCTCTCCTCCCATGGAAGTAGGAACATAGCAGAACTCTGTGTTCTGGAGCAGACCATGATGAAACCTCATGATAGTCAACATGGTGTAGGCGGCCTCCTGAACTGCCATGTCTATAGTGACACCTAATCCATAAGTCCAGTGAAGCGGCTATGCAGCTCCAGGATATGAAGGATAAATCTTGACGGTACACAGATACTGACTCTAGTGGAAATCTCGATACTGTTCCTCCACTGTGTACTCTGGGTACCAATGGTAGCCAGCCTCCATCATAACTCTAACCAACATGGCCGTGTGACCTGGTACATCGATGCACCTGGTCAGACAGACCACCTGACGGGAAGGACGACGGGGCATCTGAAACAGAGAATGATGCAAAGACATTAGAGACTCTAGCAGAAATTGGACAGCATAACGACTGTAATTGCTCAAAAAGGATTTTGGGACAACTGCAAAAGATTGGAAAGGCATAACCACTCGACTTTCTAGACTCAAATCTCTTCTCCATCTGTTTGTCACACCAACAATACTTGAGTAACTACACTCACTTGCAAACAAGCTAGCTATTGGTCCATGGTTAGTAACTCGTCATCCTAAGCAATAGATGAGAAGCCTAGCTCTTATCCCCGTAGAAAAAATGAGAATGACTCAGAATACGATAACTTGGGAAGAGGAGTAAAAAGAGCCTTACGTTCCCTTCCACAATCAATTCCCCTATTTTTCTATAGTGTTTCTAAACTCAACTTCGACCGGTTCGGCTTGGTAGTCCTACAGTCAGTCATGCTCTGATACCAACACTGTCGAGACCCCAATCCTAAGTTATATGAATCCAGACTGTAACATATCACATCACTTTGCGGCCTCACGCACGGTAAGTTCCATGGCTGCAGCCTTACCTTAGCCGGGACCATTTGCGTCTTTTGGCTCACGTATGTGAACATGTCGCTGGCAATCAAAAGATAGAGAACCCGGGCCGACATGACTAGTCATAGAACCCAAGTGGCACATCCGTACGGAAACAGGCATACATAACCCAGCAATGCAGGCGTCGGCCTCAAGCATGTGTAGACGAGTCGTAGCAAGCTATAAGGACTCCATTACACTGCAAGACATTTCCCCGAAGGGACAGACATAGCAGCAAAGAAGGATACATGCCGGTCAATCAATGTGTCCGGAGTAGTAGCAAGCTACCATGGCTCGGTGGAAGCACAAAGAGGCAGTTTCCCATAAAGAGAACTACTAAAGGCACACAACTAGGTGTCGGATCCCATACATACCGTTGCACGTCACACGTACGCACGACATGCCCGATATGCATAGATACAACCATGGCATCACAACATAACCATACAACAACATGACTTTTATTTAAGAGGCTTAGACGAGCCATGCATAATATGTTCTTACAGATAGGGGTCACATGACTCGACACTCAAGTCATACAAACAAGTTCATACAAACCAAGTGGAAGCATAAAGTTGTCTGAGTACAGATAGATGAAAGGGGTAAAAAGGCACATGGCCTGACTATCTACAGCCCGCCACAGGGCAAAGGTCGTAGCTGGGACACCAGCTATTCGGCATCGTCGACATCTAGAAAGAACCCACCCGAAGGGTCCTGGGTCTCATCTACAACATTTATTAAGCAATCATGAGTACAAATGTAGTCAGCAAGTCTTTAAAGCAGACCTAGTCTATTCATGCTCGTGTATCAACAAAGGGGGAGGTGGAGTTTATGCAGCAATGCCAGCTTTGACTCATGGCTAACCTACACTACTCAATTTTAACTCTTTGTTCGCATTTTAAATATCGCACACGAGTCCACTAACTCCATAGCAATACACCACCATAGATTCACTTCCCTCTCTTGGGAGAGTGCCATCTACGATACTCACACTTGTCTTGATATTTTTATGAGTATCCATTTGATTATCTATGAATAGCATAAGCTTTCCAAGTAGTCCATATCCGAGGACGCGGCTATTCGAATAGTTTTGTACCCTGCAGGGGTGTACTGCTTCACACACGCTCTCGCCACTTATCGCTGTGTGCTCATAAAACCATGCACCTCGGCAACCTTCAAGCGGAAGCCCAGCGAGGGAGTCGGCCACAACCGTCAATCACATAAGACCTCTAGTCCAGGCTATCGCCTATTTGAGACTGAACCCGCACGGAAGTCCGGCCGAAGTTTCCGCTACGGCCCCAAACGAACCATTCGGGTGACCCTTGGTACACCGTGCCACTGCCTACCGCGTCGTAACCCACCCCTAGGGTCAGCGCTACGCACGGCCTCCAGCATGCTATAAACACCAGAAACTACTTGCAACTCCTGGACTCAGGACTAAGCGACTGATAAGTCGAGAGGGTCAATTAAGTATCCCAACGTGTGGTAGTATCTAGTCTTGGATCACAAACACGGAACTCAGTTCCTAAGAACGGTCCCAATGAGACAACCCGCTATGTACTCCTACATAGCATCTCATCGCTACCTTTACCAAATCGAGTTCATCATAACATCATCACATCAGAACAACATCATTTCACTCAGTTCATCACCCAGATGAATCCGACCTGACACAACTCTAAGCATAACAAGCATAGCAGGCAAAGTAAGCTAAGCACACCATGGCACAAACATCTACCAGGTATGCTAGGTTGCAAGGTTTAGCTATTTACTGTGACAATGTTAGGTTATGCAACAGAATAGGATCATCTACCGTGTATGACTGACATGTGATCGATTGTCCTAATGCAATAATCAAGAGCAGGAGCGAGAGAGTGGGATATTATCGGAATGATCAAAGGGGTTGCTTGCCTTGCTGGGTAGCGGAAAGATTCTCTCCTTCGTCAGGATAATCGGGGGTATCCTCAGGAGCAGGGCCTACCGCAACGCAGATAAGAAATAATCAACACACGCAAGTGCAACAATATGATGCATGATCATGGCATGATAGCATGTATGGATGAGCTAATACAACTAGTGTTCATGTTGATTTGAAATGGATTTTAATATAGGTTCAAAATTGTTGTTCATTTCAAATTCCATTTACTAACCTATTAATAAATGTCAATGTTCACCTATTTAGATTGATCTAACATGCATGACAACAGCACCATTGAATTCATTCGATTTTTTTGATAAATTTTCATATATAAATTATTTTCATCTGACTTACAAATTAATTTATATGAACTTTTGAAGTTTTGAATAATTTCTGGAATTTATTTTAAACCCAAAATTGAATTTATTATGCCAGCCTGACGTCATGATGACGTTAGCAGGTCAAAGGCGCCATCCCAGGTCAAACCTGGCGGCTGGGCCCCACCTGTCAATGACTTATTAAACTAATTGTTTTATTTTTTTAATTAAACTAACTAATTAACAGGCTGGGCCCATACGTCAGTCGCTCAGGGGTTAATTAACCCAGGGATTAGCCCACCTGACGAGGGGGTCCCACCTGCAGGGCTCAGGCGACGGGCTCGTCGCCGGCGACCTCTGGTCGCGGCGGCATCCACGCTGCCGGCCACGGGAGCGGCAGCCGGAGGCACTGGGTCGAAGCCCCTGCTCGCCCGCACCCAGGGGAGCTAGCAAATGGCACGGGGGACGCCGGAGCTCGCGGCTACGACGCTGGAGGTGGCGGCCAGAGCTCGGCCAAGGGAGGCCTCAGCGCTAGCGCCTGCGGGAGGGGGCGCTGGAGGTCGGGGCGGCACCTACGGGCCCGCGCAAGCATGCCGGGATGCTCATCTGAGCACGGAGGGTGCTCTGGCCGTGGTGGCCACTAACGAAGGCGGCAGGGAGCTTCGGGCGCGTCGAGAACGGCGGCTAAGGCATCTAGACGGCAAGGAGAAGGAGGGGAATCGACGGAGGGGCTCACGGCGTAGCTGATGACGGAGCTCGCGGGCTCGGGGAGGCGCCGAAGTGATGAATTGGTGGCGTGACGACTTCGGTTGCCGACGGGAGAGAAGAACAGAGAGGGGGAGAGGGGGAGCGAGAGGGAGAGCGGCAGCCGAGAGAGAGGGAGGGGAAAAGGGCCACGGCGATGAGGGTCCTGGCGCTCCCAGGGGGCTCCACGGCAGCAGGGCAAGCAGGAGCTGGCCGGCGTGCCGCGGCCACACGCACTCCTGCCTACTGGGAGGAGGTTGAGGTGGGGCTGGCTGGGCCAGCTGGGCCAGCTCCACCTAGGCCTCCTCTTCTTCTTTTTCTTTTTTTCCTTTCTGTTAAATGATCTGACATTTGTTTATTTTATTTGCAGGTACAAATGACTTTGTAAAATATCCAAGACATTTTATATATTTAAGTTTGAATATTTCGGACCTATCTAAAAAGTTTCAAAATAATTTGAAATCGGAAATAATGATAGTACTTTATTTGTCATTTTCAGGGGCTTTATCATTTATTTCTAAATGGCTTTAGGTGTTCAAATAATTAAAATGATCCCTGTTATAATCATGTCCAAAATTACCAAACATAGGGAACATTTTTAGTGGGCATTTTGGATTTTTTGAATTTTCACCAAGTTTGAATTGCTTGGATTCAAAGTGAGCTTGGGGTTTCTTTTGTTCCCCATTTCATGTTGATGCAATAGGATGAAACATGATCCAAACACATGCTATACTATGACACCTAGCTAGGGATGTGACAACAACCCGATGACGTCTCCTACGCCTTGATCCAGCAAGGACGAAGGAGATGTTGGGGAAGACCTCCGGCAGCATGATGGCATGGTGACGGTGGAGCAGCATGGTCTCCGGCAGGGCTTCGCTAAGCTCTACGAAGAACGAGGAGAGGGAGGAGTAGGGCTGCACCGAGAGGAGAGGAACTCGTGTGTTGGTAGCCCCCAAAACCCCCACTATGTATAGGATGAGGGGAGGAGGGTGTGCAGCCCCTACGGTGGTGCGGCAGCCCTAGATGGTCTTTGGCCGGCGGCCAAGAGGGGAGACGGGGAGGGCGCAGCCCTAGTGGGCCTTAGGCCCATCTCGTTCTAGGGTTTCCCCTCCCTCCCACCTTTCCTATGCCTTGGGCCAGGGTGGAGGGTGCACCAGCCCGCTCTGGGGCTGCTCCCTTCCACTCTCGGCCCACGCAGCCCTCTGGCACTGGTGGCCCCACTTGGTGGACCCCCGGAACCCTTCCGGTGGTCCCGATACGTTACCGGTAATTCCCAAAACACTTCCGATGGCCAAATCCTCACTTCCTATATATCATTCTTTACCTCCGGACCATTCCAGAACTCCTCGTGATGTCCGGGATCTCATCCGGGACTCCGAACTACCTTCGGTAACCACGTACACTATTTCCCTATAACCCTAGCATCATCGAACCTTAAGTGTGTAGACCCTACGGGTTCGGGAGGCACGTAGACATGACCGAGACACCTCTTCGGTCAATAACCAATAGAGGCATCTGGATACCCATGTTGGCTCCCACATGCTCCACGATGATCTCATCGGATGAACCACGATGTCGGGGATTCAATCAATCCCGTATACAATTCCCTTTGTCTACCAGTATGATACTTGCCCGAGATTCGATCGTCGGTATCCCTATACCTTGTTCAATCTCGTTATCAGCAATTCTCTTTACTCGTTCCGTAATACATCATCCTGTGGCTAACTCCTTAGTCACATTGAGCTCATTATGATGATGTCTTACCAAGTGGGCCCAGAGATACCTCTCTGTCATACGGAGTGACAAATCCCAGTATCGATTCGTGCCAACCCAACATAAACTTTTGGAGATACCCGTAGTGCACCTTTATAGCAACCCAGTTACGTTGTGACGTTTGGCACACCCAAAGAATTCCTACAGTATCCGAGAGCTGCACAATCTCATGGTCTAGGGAAACGATACTTGACATTAGAAAAGCTTTAGCAGACAAACTACACGATCTTGTGCTATGCTTAGGATTGGGTCTTGTCGATCACATCATTCTCCTAATGATGCGATCCCGTTATCAACGACATCCAATGTCCATGGTCATGAAATCATGACCATCTATTGATCAACGAGCTAGCCAACTAGAGGCTCACTAGGGACACGTTGTGTTCTATGTATTCACACATGCATTACGGTTTCCGGTTAACACAATTATAGCATGAACAATAGACAATTATCATGAAAAAGGGAATCCAATAATAACCATTTTTATTGCCTCTAGGGCATATTTCCAACATGTAGATCGCAAAACGGGAAGAGTTAACAAACGCGGCTCATGTGTCAAACGTCTTCGCGATCCAAATCGCCGAGCGTCCCGCGATCTCATCACGATCCGTCCCGCGATCCAATTACGGTCTGTCCCGCGATCTCATCATGATTTGTCCCGCGATCCAATCACGAATTGTCTCGAGATCTTGATCACGGTCCTTCCGATCTAGCGCCGAACGGACAACACCTCCGCGTTCAGCACACGTACAGCTCGATGACGATCTCCGCCTTCTTGATCTAGCAAGAGGGTGCAGAGAGGTAGACGAGTTCTCCGGCAGCATGACGACGTTGCGGCGATGGTGGTGGAGCTATTCCAATAGGGCTTCCCCTAAGCACCGCTGAAACCAATCTAGAGGAGAAACTACGATCTAGAGAAGAGGGCAGCACGTGGTTGTTTTTCTATGTCCCAAAACCCTCAAAACCTCTAGTATATATAGGAGGAGAGAGGGAGGAGGCTGGCGCACAAGGGCCAGCCCTTTGTCCTTTGGCGCAAGGAAGAGAGGAGGAGTCCTCCTTCAATCCAAGTAGGATTAGGACTCCTTCCTTATTTTCACTTGGAAACTCTTTCCACCTTGGCCTTTTTCCTTTTCCTTCCACTCCAGCCGCATGGGAATCTTGTGGGACTTAGGCCAGCCCACTAAGGGCTGGTATACCTCTTCCCACAGCCCATGTAGCCTCTTGGGTCGAAATACCCCTCCCGATGGTCCCCCGGTACACTACCAGCACGCCCGATACACTACCGATGAGCCCGAAACTTTTCCGGTGACCTAAACAGGACTTCCTATATATAAATCCTTACCTCCAGACCATTCTGGAGCTCCTCGTGACGTCCGGGATCTCATCCGGAACTCCGAACAACCTTCGGTCACCACCATACATAACTCTATACTACCGAAACGTCACCGAACCTTAAGTGTGTAGACCCTGCGGGTTCGAGAACTATGTAGACATGATCGAGATACCTCTACGGTCAATAACCAATAGCAAGACCTGGATGCCCATATTGGTTCCTACATATTCTACAAAGATCATTATGGGTCGAACCTCTATGTCAAAGATTCAGTTAATCCCGTATGTTGTTCCCTTTGTTCTTCGGTATGTTACTTGCCCGAGATTCGATCATCGGTATCTCCATACCTAGTTGAACCTCGTTACCGGAAAGTCTCTTTACTCGTTCCGTAATACAAGATCCCATGGCTAACACTTAGTCACATTGCCTGCAAGGCTTATTGTGATGTTGTATTACCGAGTGAGGCCTGAGATACCTCTCCGTCACACGGAGTAACAAATCCCAGTCTTGATCCTGGCCAACCCGACAGACACCCTCGAAGATTCCTATAGAGCACCTTTATAGTCACCCAGTTACGTTGCGATGTTTGATACACACAAGGTACTCTTCCGGTGTCAGTGAGTTGCATGATCTCATGGTCAAACGAACATATACTTGACATGTAGAAAACTGTAGCAATAAACTGACACGATCATATGCTATGTTTTTAGTTTGGGTCTTGTCCATCACATCATTCTCCTAATGATGTGATCCCATTACCAAATGATATCTCATGTCCATGACTAGGAAACCATAGCCATCTTTGATCAGCGAGCTAGTCTATTAGAGGCATACTAGGGACATGGTGTTTTCTATGTATCCACACATGTATCTGAGTTTCCGATCAACACAATTCTAGCATGGATAATAAACGATTATCATGAACAAGGAAATATGATAATAACTAATTTATTATTGCCTCTAGGGCATATTTCCAATAGTATCCCACTTGCACTAGAGTCAATAATCTAGTTCACATCACCATGTGATTCACATCGTTATGAATCTAACACCCAATGAGTTCTGGGGCTCGATCATGATTTGCATGTGAGAGAGGTTTTTTAGTCAACGGGTCTGCGACATTCAGATTCGTGTGTACTTTGCAAATCTCTGTGTCTTACTGTAGACACTACTACCACACTCCACTTGGAGCTATTCCAAATGGCTGCTCTACTATACGTATCCGGATTGCTACTAAGAGTCATCCGGATTAGTGTTAAAGCTTGCATCGACGTAACTCTTTACGACGAACTCTTTATCACCTCCATAATCGAGAAACATCTCCTTAGTCCTCTGGTTACTCAGGATAATTTTGACCGCTGTCCAGTGATCCACTCCTGGATCACTCTTGTACCCCTTGACAGACTCATGGCAAGGCACACACCAGGTGTGGTACACGGCATGGCATAATATAGAGCCTATGGCTAAAGCATGGGGGACGACATTCCTCCTTTCTCTTTCTTCTGTCGTGGTCGAGCTTTGAGTCTCACTCAACTTCCACCTTACAAATCAGGCAAGAACTCTTTCTTTGACTGATCCATTTTGAACTCTTTCAAAATCTTGTCAAGGTATGTACTCATTGAAAGTCTTATTAGACGTCTTGATCTATCTCTATAGATCTCGATGCCCAACAGTTAAGTAGCTTTATCCAGGTCTTCCTTTGAAAAACTCTTTTCAAACAACCCTTTATGCTTTCCAGAAATTCTACATCATTTCCGATCAACAATATGCCATCCGCATATGCTTATCAGAAACTCGATAGTGTTCCCACTCACTTTATTGTAAATACAAGTTTCTCATAAACTTTGCATAGACTCAAAAACTTTGACCACCTCATCAAAGCGTATATTCCAACTTCGAGATGCTTGCTTCAGTCCATAGAAGGATCACTGAAGCTTGCACACCTTTTAGCATCCTTAGGACTAACAAAACCTTCTGGTTGTATCTCATACAACCTTTCCTCAAGGAAGGAAAGGATGTTTTGACATCCATCTGCCAGATTTCATAATTGAAAAACGCAGCAACTGCTAACATAATTCCAACAGACTTTAGCATCGCTATGAATGAGAAAGTCTCATTGAAGTCAACTCCTTGAACTTGTCGGAAACTTCTTTGCAACAAGTCAAGCTTTATAAATGGTGACATTCACCATCAGCGTCTTTCTTCATTTTAAAGATCCATTTGTACTCAACGACCTACCGTCCAACAAGCAAGTCTACCAAAGTCTACACTTGGTTTTCATGCGTGGATACTTTCTCGGATTTCATGGCCTCTAACCATTTGTCGAAATCCGGGCCCATCATTGCTTCTCCATATCTCGTAGGTTCATCGGGTGTCCAACAACATGACCTCTAAGACAGAGTTGTCGTACCACTCAGGAGTAGTGTGCGTCCTTGTCGACCTACGAGGTTTGATAGTAACTTGATCTGAAGCTTCATCATCATCATCATTAACTTCCTCTTCAACTAACGTAGGCTCCATAGAAACATCTTTCTGCGCTGCGTTACTCTCTGGTTGAAACAAAGGTTCAACAACCTCATCAAGTTCTATCTTCCTCCCACTCAATTCTTTCGAGAGAAACTTTTTTTCGAGAAAGGACCCAGTTTTAGAAACAAACACTTTATGCTTGGATCTGGGATAGAAGGTTCACCCAACTGTTCTTAGGGTATTCTATGAAGATGCATTTGTCCGCTTTGGGTTCGAGCATATCAAACATATGTGTCGCATTCCCAAACTCTAAGAAATGACAACTTTAGGTTTCTGCCAAACCATATGGTGTCATCTAACGGATTTAGATGGTGCCCCTTTTAAAGTGAATTTAGTTGTCTCTAATGCATAACCCGAAAAACGATAGTGGCAAAACGATAAGAGACGTCATAGTTCGCACCATATCCAATAGAGCCCGACTATGACATTTGAACACACCATCACACTATGGTGTTCCAGGTGGCGTGAGTTGTGAAACAACTTTCACATTGTCTAAAATTGTATTCTAAACTCGTAACTCATATATTCACCTCCACGATCATATTGTAGACATTTTATCTTCTCGTCACGATGATCTCAAACTTCACTCTGATTCTGTTTGAACTTTTCAAACGATTCAGACTTGTGTTTCATTAAGTAAATATACACTATATCTACTCAAATCAACAGTGAAGGTAATAAAATAACAATATCCACCGCACGCTACAACACTTATTGGACCACACACATCAACATGTATCATTTCCAATAAGTTACTTGCCCGTTCGATCAAGTCGGAAAACGGGGTTTTAGTCATCTTGCCCAAGAGTCATGGTCCGCATGTCTCAACCGATTCAAAATCGAATGAGTCCAAAGATACATTGGCTTGGAGTTTTCTTCATGCGCTTTACACCATTATGACATTCAGCGGCAGTGCCACAAGTATGTGGTACTATCATTATTAACTTTGTATCCTTTCTCATCTATGTTATGAACATGTGTACTACTACGATCAAGATTCAACAAACCATTCATCGGGTGCATGACCATTGAAGGTATTACTCATGTAAACAGAATAACCATTATTCTCTAACTTAAATGAATAACTGTATTGCAATAAACACGATCTAATCACGTTCATGCTCAACGCAAACACCAAATAACATTTATTTAGGTTCGTCACTAATCCCGAAGGTAGGGAGAGTATGCGATGTTGATCACATCAACCTTGGAAACATTTCCGACACACATCGTCACCTCACACTTAGCTACTCTCCGTTTATTCCGTAGCTTTTATTTCAAGTTACTAACATTTAGCAACCGAACCGGTATCCAATACCCAGGTGCTACTAGGAGTACTAGCAAGGTACACATCAATAACATGTATATCAAATATACTTCTGTCGACGTTGCCAGCCTTCTTATCTACCAAGTATCTAGGGTTGTTCCACTTTAGTGACCGCTCTCCTCATAATAAAAGCACTTAGTCTCGGGTTTGGGTTCAACCTTGGTCTGCTTCACTGGAGCAGCAATTGTCTTGCCGTCCATGAAGTTTCCCTCCTTGCCCTTGCCCTTCTCGAAACTAGTGGTTTTACTAACCATCAACACTTGATGCTCCTTATTGATTTCTACCTTTGCGGTGTCAAACATTGCGAATAGCTCAGGGATCATCATTTCTAGCCCTGGCATTTCATAGTTCATCATGAAGCTCTAGTAGCTTGGTGACTATGACTTTGAGAACTATATCAATCACTATCTTATCTGGAAGATTAACTGCCGATTCAAGCAATTGTAGTACCCAGACAATCTGAGCACATGCTCAACGATTGAGAGATTCTCCTTCATCTTGCAGGCAAAGAATCTTGTTGGAGATCTCATATCTCACAACACGGGCATGAGCCTGAGATCCCAATTTCAGCTCTTAGAACATCTCATATGTTCCACGACGTTCAAAACGTTTTGGATCCTCAAGTCAAAGCCGTAAAGCATGATGCACTAAACTATCAAGTAGTCATCGGAACGTTCCTGTCAGATGTTCACAACATCTATAGACGATGCTAGAGGGGGTGGCGCACCAAGCAGTGCATTAAGGACATAAGCCTTCTGTGCAGCAATGAGGACAATCCTCAGATCACGGACCCAGTCCGCAATATTGCTACCATCATCTTTCAACTCTATTTCTCTAGGAACATATACAAATTCAAGGGAGCTACAGCGTGACCTAGTAATCTACAACATAATCTGCAAAGACACTACTAACTATGTTCATGATAATGAGTTCAGTTAATCATATTACTTAAGAACTCCCACTCAAATAGACATCCCTTCGGTCTTTTGAGTGATACATGATCCAAATTCACCAACTCAAGTCTGGTCATCACGTGAGTTGAGGTGGTTTCAATGGTGAACATCATCATGTTGGTCATATCTACTATATGACTCATGTTCGAACTTTCGGCTCTTGTGTTCCGAGGCCATGTCTATACATGCTAGGCTCGTCAAGTTTAACCCGAGTGTTCTGCATGTGCAACACTGGCTTGCACCCGTTGTATGTGAACGTAGAGTCTATCACACCCGATCATCACGTGGTAGATCGATAAGCGGGAAGCGTTAAGAAACGTGGTTGGTGTAGTCGAACGTCTTTGCGATCCAAATCGCCGAGCGTCTCGCGATCTCATCACGATCCGTCTCGTGATCCAATCACAATCCGTCCCACGATCTCATCACAATTCGTCCTGCGATCCAATCACGAATCGTCTCGTGATCTTGATCACGGTCCTTCCGATCTAGCGCCGAACGGACGGCACCTCCGCGTTCAGCACACGTACAACTCGATGATGATCTCCGCCTTCTTGAGCCAGCAAGAGGGAGCGAAGAGGTAGACGAGTTCTCTGGCAGTGCGATGGCATTGCAGTGATGGTGGTGGAGCTATTCCAGTAGGGCTTTGCCTAAGCACCGCTGAAACCAATCTAGAGGAGAGACTACGATCTAGAGAAGAGGGCAGCACGTGGCTGTTTTTCTGTGTCCCCAAACCCTCAAAACATCTAGTATATATAGGAGGAGAGAGGGAGGAGGCTGGCGCACAAGGGCCAGCCCTTTGGCCTTTGGTGCAAGGAAGAGAGGAGGAGTCCTCCTCCAATCCAAGTAGGATTAGGACTCCTTCCTTATTTTCACTTGGAAACTCTTTCCACCTTGGCCTTTTTCCTTTTCCTTCCACTCCAGCTGCATGGGCCTCTTGTGGGACTTAGGCCAGCCCACTAAGGGCTAGTATACCTCTTCCCACAGACCATGTAGCCTCTTGGGTCGAAATACCCCTCCCGATGGTCCCCCGGTACACTACCGGCACTCCTGGTACACTATCGATGAGCCCGAAACTTTTCCGGTGACCTAAACAGGACTTCCTATATATCAATCTTTACCTCCGGACCATTTCGGAGCTCCTCGCGACGTCCAGGATCTCATCCGGGACTCCGAACAACCTTCGGTCACCACCATACATAACTCTATACTACCGAAATGTCATCGAACCTTAAGTGTGCAGACCCTGCGGGTTCGAGAACTATGTAGACATGACCGAGACACCTCTACGGTCAATAACCAATAGCGGGACCTGGATGCCCATATTGGTTCCTACGGAATCTACGAAGATATTTATCGGTCGAAACTCCATGTCAACGATTCAGTTAATCCCGTATGTTCTTCCCTTTGTTCTTCGGTATGTTACTTGCCCGAGATTCGATCGTCGGTATCTCTATACCTAGTTCAATCTCGTTCCCGGCAAATCTCTTTACTCATTCCATAATAAAAGATCATGTGGCTAACACTTAGTCACATTGCTTGCAAGGCTTATTGTGATGTTGCATTACCGAGTGGGCCCTGAGATACCTCTCCGTCACACGGAGTAACAAATCCCAGTCTTGATCCATGCCAACCCAACAGACACCCTCGGAGATACCTGTAGAGCACCTTTATAGTCACCCAGTTACGTTGCGACGTTTGATACACACAAGGTACTTCTCCGGTGTCAGTGAGTTGCTTGATCTCATGGTCATAGGAACAAATACTTGACATGCAGAAAACTGTAGCAATAAACTGACATGATCATATGCTACGTTTATAGTTTGGGTCTTGTCCATCACATGATTCTCCTAATGATGTGATCCCGTTATCAAATGACATCTCATGCCCATGGCTCGGAAACCTTAACCATCTTTGATCAACGAGCTAGTCTATTAGAGGCATACTAGGGACATGGTGTTGTCTATGTATCCACACAGTATTTGAGTTTCCGATCAATACAATTCTAGCATGGATAATAAACGATTATCATGAACAAGGAAATATGATAATAACTAATTTATTATTGCCTCTAGGGCATATTTCCAACACCTTTAGTCCCGGTTGGTAGTTGGTAGCACCAACCGGGACTAAAGTTGTATTTTCTCTTTTTTGTTTTGTTTTGTTTTTCTAATTTATGTTTTTATATTTGGAATAACTGTTAGAATATTTATAGTTTTTAATGAATCTTCTTTAGGTCAAAAAAATTACAAACTTTCTGTTAGTGCCAGTAGTTTTCAAATTGAAATAGTTTAAATTTGAATCCATTTGAAATTTGTGTGAAAAAGTAATTTGTGAATAACTTTAGTTTAAAAATAGATTTTTGAGTGATTATTTTTCCTGTTGTTTAATATTAGTATGTTTTATCATTATGTTAAAGTTGGGAAATTTTTAGGATAATTTGAATAGGTGTTTTAATCAAAACCAGATTCTCTTTAACTCTTTTAGATTTATACCTTCATTTGTTTTAATCAAAATCACTATTAATGAACTCTGAAAAGGTTGAAACTTGGCATGGTATCACAATTTCACCCACATAGAATGTGCTAAAAAGTTGAGAGGGTTACGGCTAAAACTGGGTGCACTTCGTGTACAAAATGGACAATCTCCTTCGAAATATCAGGATTTCGGACGAAAGTTCATCTGTTACAAAAGGATTTCAATTTTTTTAACTTAACTCCAGAATTTTTGCGCATTCAATATGAACCATTATAAGCCACATCCTAGAATTTCAACCCTAACTAACTTCATTTGCTATTTTTCATGCATTTAATGAATTGTTTTGAGCTAAATGACCTTGAAATTAAAAAGCACCACAAATGAACTCTGAAATGGTTGAAACATGGCATGGTATCATAATTTCACCCACATAGCATGTGCTAAAAAGTTAAGAGGGTTACGGCAAAAACTGGATGCACTTCGTGTACAAAATGGACAATCTCTTTCGAAGTATCGGGGTTTCAAACGAAAACTCGTCTGTTACAAAAGGATTTCAATTTTCTAACTTATTTCAACTCCAGACTTTTTGTGCATTTAATACGAACCATTAGAAGCCACACCCTTAAATTTAAACTCTATCTAACTTCATTTGTTATTTTTCATGCATTTAATGAATTATTTTGAGCTAAATGACCCTGAAATTGAAAAGCACCATAAATGAACTCTGAAATGGTTGAAACTTGGCATGGTATCATCATTTAACCCACATAGAATGTGCTAAAAAGTTGAGAGGGTTACAGCAAACAATGGATGCACTTCGTCTACAAAATGGACAATCTCCTTCGAAGTATCGGTGTTTCGGACGAAAACTCATGTGTTACAAAAGGATTTCAATTTTTTTAAATTATTTCAACTCTAGACTTTTTATGCATTCAATATGAACCTTAAAAGCCACATCCTAAAATTCCAACCCTATCTAACTTCATTTGCTATTTTGCATGCATTGAATGAATTGTTTTGAGCTAAATGACCCTAAAATTAAAAAACACCACAAATTAACTCTGAAATGGTTGAAACTTGGCATGGTATCATCATTTCACCCACATAGCATCTGCTAAAAAGTTGAGAGGGTTATGGCAAAAACTGGATGCACTTCGTGTACAAAATGGACAATCTCTTTCGAAGTATCGGGGTTTCGGACGAAAACTCGTTTGTTACAAAAGGATTTCAATTTTTGTAACTTATTTTTAACTCCAAACTTTTTGTGCATTAAATGTGAACCATTAGAATCCACATACTAAAAATTCAACCCTATCTAACTTCATTTTCTATTTTTCATGCATTGAATGAATTGTTTTGAGCTAAATGACCCTGAAATTAAAAACACCACAAATGAACTCTGAAATGGTTAAAACTTGGCATGGCATCATCATTTCACTCACATAGCATGTGCTAAAACATTGAGAGGGTTACGAACTGGATGCACTTCGTGTACAAAATGGACAATCTCCTTCGAAGTATCGGTGTTTCGGACGAAAACTCGTGTGTTACAAAAGGATTTCAATTTTTGTAACTTATTTCAACTCCGGACATTTTGTGCTAAAAATGTGAACCATCATAAGCCACATACTAAAATTTTAACCCTAGCTAACTTCATTTGCTATTTTTTCATGCAGTGAATGAATTGTTTTGAGCTAAATGACCCTGAAATTAAAACGCACCACAAACGAACTCTGAAATGGTTGAAACTTGGCATGGTGTCATAATTTCACCCACATAGCATGTGCTAAAAAGTTGAGAGGGTTACGGCAAAAACTGGATGCACTTCGTGTACAAAATGGACAATCTCCTTCGGAGTATCGGTGTTTCGGACAAAAAATCGTGTGTTACAAAAGGATTTCAAAAGGATTTTTTTTGACCTAAATGACCATGAAATTTATAAGCACTACAAATGAACTCTGAAATTGTTGAAAGTTGGCATGGTGTCATCATTTCACGCACATAACATGTGCTAAAAAGTTGAAAGGGTTACGGCAAAAACTGGATGCACTTCGTGTACAAAATGGACAATCTCCTTCGAAGTATTAGGGTTTCAAATGAAAACTCGTCTGTTACAAAAGGTTTAATTTTTTAACTTATTTCAACTGCAGACTTTTTGTGCATTCAATATGAACCATTAGAAGCCACATACTAAAATTACAACTCTATCTAACTTCATTTGCTATTTTTCATGCATTTAATGAATTGTTTTGAGCTAAATGACCCTGAAATACTTCAGAAAGGACAATTTTTCATGCATTTAATGAATTGTTTTGAGCTAAATCATCCTAAAATATTTCATGCATCAGGGTTTCAGACGAAAACTCGTCTGTTACAAAAGGACAATTTTCATCACATACATCACAATGCTTTAGAAAGCTTGCTCACATCATACTAAATATTCTTAAACACACAAACCGTACTTAAACAGGGACAAAATAGAAATAATAGTTCAGATATCCATTACAGAAAGTACTGCATAATTGAAGATACCAATCCTACAAAAAGTAACAACACTACTTGTTGTCCGGATCAGAATACCCCCAAGCAGGAGACCCATGGGGCACTGGTGGTGGTACTAGTGGTACGAGGTGACGCTGCCCATAATTGAAGATTCTAATCCTGCGGTACAACTCGTATGCAACGTACCCATCTTTTGTTGCATACTCAATGTTGATAGGGTCAAGTGGGGTCTTCTCCCAAAGTTTGTGCCCTCACTTGGGGAATTTGTTTTTCATATCAGCGTAGTCCTCATCGATTAGGGCGGCTGCCATATCAACCATTGAAGTCTTGTCAAATTCAAGCCTGAACCTGCCCTGAAGATCAATGTGGCATTTAGCTGGTATCTCAATACCCCAGGTGCGCCTCATCTTGATCTTGTCATTCGTTATATCAACGCTAGCAAAATATATGCCACTGCGAAGGAACTCCATGAGTTTTGGACAGTGCTTGTCACTACTGCAACAATAAAATGGAACAAATGTGTTATATACTGCTCCAACAAGTATATTTTAAAACAAGTATAATAAGAATCATAACAAGTATAATTCGGCACAAGTATAATAAGAATCACAACAAGTATAATAAGAATCATAGCAAGTTTCCTATTCCTATGCATTTCCTATCCTATGAATCAAAAGAAGCCCCTAACATAATTAAACTATGACATGTTCTCCCACGATGGCCAATATATAACTACAAGGAAAATGCTTATGCAATTTTCCTATCCTATTCGTCCTATCCTCCTATTCCTATTCCTATGCAATTTTCTTAATTCTCCTATTCCTATGCAATTTTTCTATTCCTATGCAATCTTCCTATGAATCAAAGAAAAGCCCCAATTTTCCTATGAATCAAAGAAAAGCCCCAATTTTCCCATGCATTTTTCATATGAATCAAGGAAACTATGACATGTTCTTGACATTCCCAATCCTTCTATTGCTATGCAATTTTCCTATCTATTAATCAAAAGAAAAGCCCCAATTAAAACTATGACAAGTTTCGTATTACCTTGCCCACTGGAAGACCATGACACGTTGCATGAAACAAAGTTGGACGATGGCAACATCATGACCATCGGTCCTGTACTTGAGATCGAGGCCCAAGACTTGTGTTCCTCCTCTTGAAGCCATTCCTCGAGTATGGAAAGAAAAACCTTCACTTTGGCGCTGTTGTTCGTGTAGACGACATGGAGATTGGTCGTTCCATGTGCGAGCATTGTCCCGTAGCGAGTGATTGGATTCATGGTGGAGGATGGGGAAGAAGAAAGGAGAGGGACACGAACAGAAATGGAGGCGCTGGTCCTAGTTACTGTAGCGTCGTGTGGCATTTGATCTCGAGCGGAAGAACTTCTCCAAGGCGCGGGAATTGAACGGTTTGGACCTTTACTCCTGGTTTGATCCACGAACCGGGACTAAAAGGGCTCGCGCTAGGCGAACGGTTGCCACCACCCCTTTAGTCCCGGTTGGTGTCAACTGGGACTAAAGGGTCCTCACGAATCGGGACTAATGCTTAGCCTCACGAACCGGGACTAATGGTCACATTAGTCCCGGTCCAAAATGCGACCGGGACTAATGCTCCGGTCGAAAGGCTTGTTTTCTACTAGTGTGGCTGAACCGGAGTCCCGGTGGTGATGTACCGAAAATTCTCACGCATCTCCCTCTCGTCTTCAATTATCACAAGTCATGATCTGCCATAAAACCTGGAAGCTCCATACTCAGTAGGGCCACGAACAATTGCAAGGCGCTTTTGAAGCACAACGAAGGCTCTCTCCATATCTTTTCTAGCAGCTTCTTGACATTGGGAAACGTGAATATTTTTGTTATCGTTTGGACGAGGAATTGTTTTGACTAATGTGGCCCATGGTGGATAGATGCCATCCACAAGGTAGTAACTCATCGAGTAGTTGTGACTTTTAACGAGTAGTTGCAAGCAGGAGCATCTCCTGTAATAAGCCTTGAAAAGAGTGATGATCCCGACAACACATTAAAGTCATTGTGAGAGTGAGGAAAACCAAAGAATGAATGTCATATTCAAAAATCTTTCATTGCAACTGGCTCAAAAATGATCGTTGGATCGTTGCAGCGACCTTTGTACTCAACCTTCCACCCAGCATGACAATTTTTTCATGTCTAGTGCTTATAGTCAAGTGATTCAAGCATCCCTGGCCATCCTTTTGCTTCACTCTCTATCATCAGACTCTAGGTCTCTTCCTCGTTAGGTGTTCTCAAGTACTTAGGTCCAAAAACATCGATCGCTGCTTTAATAAACCTTCGAACGGACTCCAAGATTTGCGTCTTCACCAATGCGGACATGGTCATCAACGACATTGGCCGAACACCCATATGTCAAGACTCGAACAACCGCAATTTACTTCATCAGAGGGCTTGCACTTATCTCTCCACTTGCATTTCTTCGAAGCTTGAACCAGTCATCATACTTCTCAAAGGATTGTGCAATGGTCAGAAAAATACTTGTGTGCATCTAAAAGCGCCGGTGAAAGTACTTCTTTGGATAGGTTGGCTTTGGAGCAAAGTAGTCTCTCATGATCTTGGGTTGGCCCTCCACTCAATCACGGTTGACGTGTATGCATCCAAACTATGATCCTCTCCTAGGCCGCCGATTATCATCACTGAAAATCATGCCTAAAATGGTTCCAAAGTCTTCATCGTCTTCTTCCTCTTCAGATACGATGAGTCCTCGAAGACAATCTTCCTCAACCTTTCCATCTACAATTAAAATGGCTAGGTTCAATCCAAACAGCTAGTTTCAATCCAAATGACTCGGTTCAAAAAGAAACGAACAAAACAAAACTCACCTAGACAATCTGTTGAACACTTGCAATGCGGTAGTGATGCACAGGCCATTTGCCATCGTTTCGACCAAAGCGGCAGACGACGAAGGATGTAAATGATTTGCAACGACGCGGAAGCAAGGTCAGGAGTGGAGGCTGCCAAAGAGGAAGAAAATACAAATCAATGTGACGAATCGGTTATGGAGACGACGACAATGTTTCACATCGATTCCAGCAATGGTGATAGGGACGAATGGGCTCGACGTCGGGCAAAACAAAGGCAAGGGCCAAGGGAGGTAACCACGTAGCGATGGGGGCGGCGGACGATCGCCGGCAAAGACCTAGTGGCGGGGGAGAGGCGAGAGTTTACCTCCGAACGGTAGATGTCAAGTAAATTTAGGGCGAGAGAGGCGCCGAAGGATAAATTATTCTCTCTTATTTGATTTGGGGAATCCGCTAGGTGCCGGTTAGAGGAGAAAAACTAAAATGATCATAATCTAAGGTGGGATAGGGGATTATTTAGAGTTGCCCTTAGGGCATCTCCAACGGCGACACGCAAACCGCTCACATACCTCCGGACAACACGGTTTAGACTTGTTGTGCTAACCAATGCAAGCCGGTATCAGTCCGCAGGGCGGTCTGGGCGTTTTTTCTCCTGCAACCAGAGACAAACGTGGGGGCAAGGGGATTTGCAGGCGTTAGAACAACACCCAAGCCCGCGTCTGACCGCCCTGGCCCACCAAAACCCCCCTCCCTCGCCCGCTCACGCTCCCACCTAGCGCCAGCTGCCCGCATTCATGCCGTTGTAGAGCGCGCCGCTCCACATTGAAGATGCCTCCGGCTGAACGCGATCTCTCGCTGCCTCTACCATTGAAGCGGCACATCGTCTGAGGGCATGCGCTAGCTGCACGCCCGGCTGAATACGTCTCCTCGCAATAGTCAACCGCCTCTATTAAATCCATGTGGAAGCCGAGAAACCAACTCCGGCCACGGGTCCGTTCATGAGCAGGAGGCATTAAACACAACGTGGGTAAGCTCCTCCCGTCTGCTCTCTATGGAAAGAATGTCTGACGTCGGGAAAGAATCGTACCACTCCGCCACTCCTCATCTCCTCCTTTCACCATTTTCTCCACCCTTTCGATAGCATTCGACGAGCAGGAAGAGCAGTTCTTCGACATAAAAGTCGTCCGGGTGGCACGCAAAGCCCGCCAGAGACGAGCCAGGCCGCTTGCTGCTCCACCTCCCTTGCCTAGCCCGACGGAGCAAGTTGCCGCACCACGCCGGCGCGTGGTTCAGCAACTCTTCGCTCCAACCCAGCTCGCGGAGGAGTGGCGAGTTGCTTTACAGAGGCACGCACGGGAGCACGGTGGAGTGGCCATCGTGACTGGCATGGAGGATGCCAGACAGTGTGCCATCCGCCATCAACGTTGGTGAAACAATGCCCAGTCAATGGAAAAAGAAATTGGTTATGCGGATCTCTCTATTAATACTGCCAACGACACCGAGAAAATGTAGAACACGGGAGGCCGCCGTCACTGTGTTCCCAAGATGGCCACCGCATGCGAGTCACTTGCGTCCACAGCCGGTGTTTCATCCTCCCTCGCCGACCATTGTTCCTTGCCCCAAGAACAAGCACGGATCCGTGCTTCACCGAAGCAGATGCAACCCCTTTCCTCTGGCTGAAGCACCCTTTTTCCACCTGGGTGAGTAGCCAGAGATAGGGAAAGGGGGGAGAATATGCCTCCGGGGCTCCCGACAGTCCGTCGGACACGAGGGAAGACAAATGGATCCGTCACGGACTGCCGTAGAGTAGTGTAGTGTATCCGTAGGAATGAAGTTTCGCGCGGCTGGCCATGTGCATGGTTTTGCCTTTTCAGTTAAATTTTCCAAAATGTACATGTTTTCGTCTAGTTTATATGCAATCCATCCAGTTTGAACGAATTTCGTTCGGTCAGTTTAAATTATTGCTCGGATGTATACAAATAGTGTTGGACGACGGCCTCTCTTGCATTCGTGTCCGTATACTGATCCCTTGTGTCGGCGTACAAATGCTGGTCGCGGTTGGAGATGTCTTTAGCCCACCATTGTCGATCCAAGGGCACACACGTAGAGGCCGCGCGGCAACAGACACAGCGACAGCAAACACGCGCGGGGATGGACGGACGGACCGGCATGGCCGTCCGGCCGGCGACTGACGCATTTACGGCGGTGGCAGCAGGGCAAAGATTCCCGGCATTAACCACCCCCGCCTGCATCCGCAACCGCAGCTCGCTAGCACGGACCCCGCCTCCCCATCAACCTCCTCCGCCGTGCACCTGCATGCAGCGCAACGAGGGACCATCACCACCATCACGGCGAGCGCGCGCCACCGTGATGCCGGCCCGTCCTGCCAGCGCCAGCGCCCCCGCCTTTGTCTCTTCCTCCTCGCCGCGCCGTCTACGCACACGCAACAGTATATATCGGCGCAACCTCAACGACGTCGCGCGTACGGGGGTCTCGACCGTGGCATGCATGCATGCATTCATGGTGTACGTACGTACGTACGTACACTGTGCGTGGTACTGTTGACGAGAGCCATGGCATGGAAGGCATGGCGTGGCGTACGCAGCCGGTCGGGGCTCTATAGCCTCTACGTACGTACGTGTACGTATAAGTGCCACTCTCTCGCCTGCAAGCACTGTTGCTACCTGTTGGTTGCTTGGTTGGGTGGGTGGGTTCTCCCGCTAGCCGCTGTACTCGTACGTACGTACTGCCTGTTTTCGTATAAAGCGGCAGGCAGCGCGCTAGCGTGAATTAACTACGGTACGTATCAACCACATCGGTCGTTGCATGCAGTACGCACTCAATCTACTCTAATAGTAATCGATTTCGCCATCGGTTTTTGAGACCCTCGATCGATCTTTATGTCGCTCTGCGACGGCACGTGCAACATAATTCACGGCGATCGATCACCAGCTAGCAGCTCTCAACCCACATGCCAGTTCTGGAACATGTCTGAATAATTGCTCGTTTGAATTGCCCGCCCAGCTCCTTGGCACTCCACTGGTAGCCGCGTGCCCAGCTCCTTGGTACTAGTACATCTCGCCAACGATTTCGAAATCACCCATCTTTACGTGTGTCGTTCACTTAGATGCGACGGCACATGCACACTGACACTACTCGATCCTGTCCTGCATTATTTTTTCAGACGCGCATACACATATTCATCCTTATAAACGCATACACAAATCTTAATTATCTCTATAAGCATCTACGAGACTGAGCCAATACAACATCTTAAAATTAATGAAGTCGTTATAGACACCTTCTCGGATGACAAGAACATCTCCTTTCACTAAACACATCACGAAGGGCTAAAACAAATTCATAAAAATCGAAGCACCAGTGTAAGTCTATCACTATTTTGATGTCAAAAATTGACAGCCAAAAATTTAGCAAATGTGAAATATCGGCTAGTGATCGGTTGGTTACCAACCTTTCTTGTCAATCTCATGAAATGTTGCAAAAGATTGGTAATTTCTGATTTTGCCAAATAGGATAAGCAATGCCAAATGTTGGCATCAAATCATTAGTCTCTATGCACCCCACGCACGTACTACTACTCTACTGTGGTAATTAAATGCCGTAACCATCGATATGTCACTCGGGAGATCAATCGAATTAAAGCCCACCACGCACCAGCTCGTCCTCATCCATCCATCTCCGATCTCCCTCCCGTCCAGCTCAAAAAGGAAGAGGGAAAATCCCATGGAGAAGAACTCGAGAGATTGAAAACACGCCGGTCGCTTCCGTGCCACATTTATTCCTCCTCCCCCAGGACATGGTAGCATGCCTCCCGCTTCTTCGTCTCCCCCATGACTTCGCACTTATGGCTAGCTAGCTTTCACGTACTCCATCAATGCTCACGTAATCTTCTATTTCTAAATAGCTACATCTCACTAGCTATTTTTTCTAAACATGCAACTATATGTCACATGAGCAAGTCATGCATGTAAGTCATAAATTACATTGTTTTCCCTTTGCCATGGTCATGGCCATGGAGCTCTAGGTCACTCCACCTATTCATGGTTAGCTACTCTCTCTCTCTCTCGTTCGCTCTAGGCCTGTAGGAGCAATTCATGTCAAATATTGCTGGCCCGGCATTGCACACAAAAACACCACACACATGCAGCGCGCTGGGCAGGGCAGGGCAGGGCCGGGAATCTCAATTTATGTCGTTGCACCTACATATGCACCGAGCGTGGATGTACTCCTCCTCCTCTCCTCTGCTCGGCTCGATATGCATGCTTGGTGCTAGAGGCTAGAGAGAGAGAGAGACAGACAGGGACGACAGAGAGAGGGCCGTGTTTCCATTAATGCTGCAGCCTGTCTTTACTCATTTGGTAGCCGGGGGACTTGAATGCCCCTCCCACCCACACCGCACCACCGGAGCTGAGCTCGCTGCATAAAGCTGGACGCCTCCCTCCACTTCATTCCACTCCATCGCCTCCCCTCTCTCTTCTCCAATCGTCCCTCCTCCTTGCAATTGCAAACCAATTGAGAGCAACTCCGAGAAGAGGAGGATGAAATGGTCACTATGATGTTGGCTCGACTCACTCAGACCACGCCGGCCGGCCGGCCGGCCGGAGCCACCTGCGGCGGCGGTTCTGATTGAGCCGTGCCAATATCTCAGTGCTCTTTCATGCGTGCATGTGTTCTTCGTTCGTTCGTTGTGCGGTCGCCATACCTAGCTAGCTCCTCCGCCATGGCGCCGGCCGGCCGCCCGGCCGCCCGGCCAGTACGTGCGTCGTCATCCGCGTCGCAGGTATGAACGTATCGGTCCGTTCAGTGCATGCATGCATCGTGCAACATGCATGCAATGCGAAGGGGTCTTATATTATCATCGGATCTTGTGGCTGCTCCAGGTTTGCCTGGTGTGTCTTCGAGCTATGCATGCATTCATGCGGCTTGATTCATCCTTTCTGAGTAGTCTGGAGTACTCCACTTTTGCATGCATACGAGGGTGTGAGACATTTGAGTTGCATGCTTATATGAGTTATAGGTTGATAGAAGTACTACTGCTCTGGTGCATCTTGTGCAAATTCCATGCATGCCATAATGATAATCTTCTCATATGAACTAATAGGTGTTACTCCACTGATCCACTGGCAGGCTAACTCCCAGGAAGGGTCGTTGGATTAGGGAACAGATAAATGTACAACGTGTATCAAAAACTTCCAGCGCTTCTGCATGCATGATCGGTCCACTGGAGGGCAAGGAGGTGGAGTATCCTGAACTGAAGATATGCCAGCCCGGAGAAGTTCAGTTTCGAGGCCCTCCCTTCAGATGGTTGCAGTTTGAACGTACGTGGAGATGTTGTGTGTGTATGTGTGTGTGAGAGAGAGAGAGAGACATGCACGCGTATGTACGTGCTCCAATGTTTTGTACACGGACATCATTGTCTTTCAAAGAAGATGATGTACTCCTGACTGTATTTCTAGACTGCGTTCCTGAGTGTAATCCCCACGCCTTCACGCAAAGATGGCCAAATCTCTGTTGCAATCATTTAGTAAGTGCAGCATGTACCATTACATTACTGCAAAAAGTCTACTCCTCCTGTCAAACCTCTGCTTTACTTCCTTTTCCTCCCTAAAAACAATCCTTTCTCCTTCAATTTTCAGAATTGGAGTACAAAGAAAATGGAATCAACTCTACTGCTATGTGCTCATCACGAGACGTGCACATAGAGTAGTCCCGTGGACGGATGGGTCGATCTCCTCGTGTATTAATAACTGTAGAGCGTATTAACTAGGCAGGCAGCAGCTTCCAACTTGCACTGGTGCCACGATGAAATGCAAATAAATGCTCCAGCTCCTCTCCCTCCGTGCCGTGTATACTCTTTTCCCCTACTTTGTTGTATTCCCATTCAATTCGAAACCCTAAACCAAAGAACAAGAACAAGGAGAGAGAGAGGGGGGGGGGGGGGGCACTAGTAGTGCGCACTGTTGATCATCATGGTGTCCAACCTCCTTGTGCTCAGAGATGGAACCGGCCGCCTGGTGCTGGTGGTAGAGCAGCAGATGCAGAAACCAGATGCTGCTGGAGCTGGACACTCCGCCATTGGGGTCCTTCTGCTCCATGCTGCTTGCCCCTGTGGAAGTTTCCATAGGAAATGAAGATTTTGAAACCCAGGGTTTCCGAATTCCCGGTCCATTTTCTCCCAACTAATCAATTACTAACTGCAGAGATCTGAAAGCGTTCAGCTCTGGTTCTCAGCCTTTTTCTTTTGTCTTTGAAAAGGACAAAAGGCTTGCCACATTCATTAATTATTAAGAGAGAGTTAAGAACAAGTTTGAGAGGTCTAGGGCAAGTAAGCTGTCACACAAAAGCCTACTTACACAACTGAGTTGCACCCATTATTTTTTCGCGAATACGCAAAGCTTGCGTATCTTTCATTGATAGAACAAATTAGAATGGATACAAAGTTAGGCACAACACATGACACAAACAGAAGGTGCGAACATATGGTGCCCGGAGCCAGAGGAACAACGGATGCTCGGCCTGGAACAGAGGATACACACAACTAAACCCACCAAGACCCAACAAGAGAGGTAGAAGGAACAAGCAATGTTTTTGTTACGGCCTCAACTACTACCACTACACCAGCCCACAAGGACCAAGTCCAGAAGAGCACAAGAGCCCGCAAGCCCAGCAAGCAAGCGCTATGCTGGCCCGGAATGGACGACCTAGCTACTTATGCTGTCGACGCACGCGGAGAAAAGGCAGGCAGTGAGACAACGAAGGTGACGGAGGCTCCCATTCCCCTTTCCCCTTCCTCTGTATCTGATGAACCCTAGCTCGAATCCTCCAATTCCTCTGTAATCAGACTGTTGTGATCTCTAATATCTAGCGGGAGCGTAACATTTGGTATCAGCAGCCTTTCCCCACCACCACCACAACCCTGGCCGGCCGATTTCCCTCGATCATCCAAACCCGCCGAGGCAAGACCACCGCCATGGAAGAAACCAACAAAGCCCTGGCCGATCTGACGGCGGCAATCAGCGCCATGTCGGCCCAGATCGGCGAGGTTCACCCCATCGTCCTCGAGCTCCAGGGGTGGTGACCAGCAGTCGAGCGCTCGGTGGAGGACTTGCGCGCGGAGGTGGGCGAGCTGCGGCAGCAGCTCAAGGAGGTGCGGCCCGGACCCGTGCCAGGGCCTGATCCGGCACCGGCGACGGCTTCGGAGCCGGCCAGGCCGGTCCGCCTCGCGGAACTGCCTCCGCTCCTTCCATCGATGGTAGCAGCACCGCCGCTCAGGTTTCCGCTGACGGCGGCCGCGAGTCATCCCCAACCCAGCGAGCACATCTTGCCTCGCGGTGGCGACGGCCACGAGCCCGATGGCCACGACAGGACTCAAGATCATCAGGGGATGTCGCCGGGGGAACGAACCCCGAGGGCACCTCCTCTCACGGGTATGGCCGAATCCCACCCTTTCGTAGCAGAGAGTTCGTGGATGGGGGAGCATCATTTTGGATACAGTCGATTTCCACCTCCACCATGTTTTGAATTTCCTCTGTTTGATGGTGATGGGCCACGAGCATGGCGTCTTAAGTGTGAGGCGTATTTTAGAGTGTGCACTCTTAGTCCGGACACTTGGGTGAGTTGCGTCGCGATGTACTTCATCGACGGGGCATTATCTTGGTTGTAGTCCACCAAGGCACACCTGATCTACACAGATTGGGGTTTGTTTGCAGAGGCTGTTTGTGTGCAATTTGGGAGGGAAGAATTTCAATCTCTTCTACGGCAATTCAATCGCCTACAGCAGAGTGGCACGGTGACAGAATATTCGGACAAATTCACTCAGTTTATGCACAACTTAGTGGCACATCATGACTCATGGGAGCCATCATATTTTATCACACACTTTATAGATGGACTGCAGAAAGATATTAGAGCTGCAGTAGTTTTATATCGACCCAAGACTCTCGATACTACCGTGGATCTTGCTTGTTTACAGGAGGAGGTTCTAGAAGCAATGCGCAGAGAGGACAAGCAGGATGATCGCCGGTATTCGATGCCGGTGGCGTCTCGAGGGGTGCCACCCACAGCCCTACCGCTACCGCCGCCGCCATCAACAGCGTTGGCCAAGCCAGCGCTGCCCACGGAGGGGTGCAACACAGATCGCCGGGCGCTGGAGGCGGCGCATCCTCAACCAATGGTGTGTTGGAAATATGTCCTCGAGGCAATAATAAATTGGTTATTATCATATTTCCTTGTTCATGATAATCGTTTATTATCCATGCTATAATTGTGTTGATCGAAAACTCAAATACATGTGTGGATACATAGACAACACCATGTCCCTAGTATGCCTCTAATAGACTAGCTCGTTGATCAAAGATGGCTATGGTGTCCTAGTCATGGACATGAGATGTCATTTGGTAACGGGATCACATCATTAGGAGAATGATGTGATGGACAAGACCCAAACTACAAACGTAGCATATGATCGTGTCAGTTTATTGCTACTATTTTCTGCATGTCAAGTATATGTTCCTATGACCATGAGATCATGCAACTCACTGACAACGGAGGAGTACCTTGTGTGTATCAAACGTCGCAACATAACTGGGTGATTATAAAGGTGCTCTACAGGTATCTCCAAGGGTGTCTATCGGGTTGGCATGGATCAAGACTGGGATTTGTTATTCCGTGTGACGGAGAGGTATCTTAGGGCCCACTCGGTAATACAACATCACAATAAGCCTTGAAAGCAATGTGACTAAGTGTTAGCCACGAGATCTTGTATTACGGAATGAGTAAAGAGACTTTTCGGTAACGAGGTTGAACTAGGTATGGAGATACCGATGATAGAATCTCGGGCAAGTAACATACTGAAGAACAAAGGGAACATCATACGGGATTAACTGAATCCTTGACATAGAGGTTCGACCGATAAAGATCTTCGTAGAATATGTAGGAACCAATATGGGCATCCAGATCCCACTATTGGTTATTGACCGTAGAGGTGTCTCGATCATGTCTACATAGTTCTCGAACCCGCAGGGTCTGCACACTTAAGGTTCGGTGACGTTTCGGTAGTATAGAGTTATGTATGGTGGTGACCGAAGGTTGTTCGGAGTCCCGGATGAGATCCCGGACATCATGAGGAGCTCCGGAATGGTTTGGAGGTAAATATTGATATATAGGAAGTCCTATTTTGGTCGCCGGAAAAGTTTCGGGCTCATCGGTAGTGTACCGAGAGTGCCGGTAGTGTACCGGGAGACCATCGGGAGGGGTATTTCGACCCAAGAGGCTACATGGGCTGTGGGAGGATGAATACCAGACCTTATTGGGTTGGAGGAAGTCCCACAAAGGTCCCATGGGACTGGGAAGAAAAAGGCCAAAAGGAAAAAGGTGGAAAAGGGCAAAAAGGCTAAATTAGGAAGGAGTCCTAATCCTACTAGGAGTGGAGGAGGACTCCTCCCTCCTGGTTCGGCCGACCCAAGGGCTGGCTCCTTGGGAGCCAAGCCTCCTCCTCCTCTCCTCCTATATTTACTAGAGGGTTTTAGGGTTTTGGCACAAGATTTTCAGCCACGTGCTACCCGTTCCTCCAGTGCATAGTTTCTCCTCTAGATCGGATTTCTGCAGTGCTTAGGCGAAGCCTTGCCGGAATAGCTCCACCACCATCGCCGCAGCGTCGTCGAGCTGCCGGAGAACTCTTCTACCTCTCCGCTCCCTCTTGCTGGATCAAGAAGGCAGAGATCATCATCGAGCTGTACGTGTGCTGAACGCGGAGGTGTCGTCCGTTCGGCGCTAGATCGGAAGGACCGTGATCAAGATCGCGAGACGGATCGTGATGAGATCGCGGGACGTATCGTGATTAGATTGCAGGACGGATCGTGATTGGATCGCGGGACGGATCGTGATGAGATCATGGGATGCTCGGCGATTTAGATCGCGAAGACGTTCGACTACACCAACCGTGTTTCTTAACGCTTCCCGCTTAGCGATCTACAAGGGTATATAGATCCACTCTCCCTCTCGTAGATGCTCATCACCATGGATAGATCTTGCGTGTGCGTAGGAAATTTTTTCTTTCCCATGCAACGTTCCCCAACAGAGGCATCAATAGCTAGGTCTATGTGTAGATGAGATCTCGAGTAGAACACAAAGAGTTTGTGGGCGTTGATGCTTAGATTGCTTCCTCCCTTGGTTGTGTTTTGGTTCAGTGGTATTGTGGGATGAAGCGGCCCGGACCAACCTTACTCATACGCTTATGAGAGACCGGTTCCATCGACCGACGTGTAACCTCGTTGCACAAAGATGGCTGGCGGGTGTCTGTTTCTCCTACTTTAGTTGGATCAGATTCGACAAAGGCGGTCCTTGAGAAGGTTGAAAAGCAACTTATGTATCATCATTGTGGTTTTTGTGTATGTGAGAATTGTTCTTGCTAGATACCCATAGCAGCCACGTAAAACATGTAACAACAATTAGAGGACGTCTAACTTGTTTTTGCAGGGTATGTTGTGATGTGATATGGCCAATTACATGATGAGATATATGTGATGTATGAGATGATCATGTTTTGTATAGAATATCACGACTTGCATGTCGATGAGTACGACAACCGGCAGGAGCCATAGGGTTGTCTTTAATTATTGTATGACATACGTGTCAATCATTAAGCGCTATGTAATACTTTACTTTATCGCTAAACGGTAGCAATAGTAGTAGAAGCATGGTGGGCACGACAACCCCGATGGCGACACGTTGATGGAGATCAAGATGATGGAGATCATGGTGTCATGCCGGTGACGATGGAGATCATGCCGGTGCTTTCAAGATGAAGATCAAAAGCACAATTTCATGGCCATATCATGTCACTTATGATTTGCATGTGATGTTAATCCTTTTATGCACCTTGTTTTGCTTAGGACGACGGTAGCATTATAAGGTGATCTCTCACTTAATTTCAAGATAAATTGTGTTCTCCCCGAGTGTGCACCGTGGCGAAAGTTCGTCGTGTCGAGACACCACGTGATGATCGGGTGTGATAGACTCTACGTTCACATACAACGGGTGCAAGCCAGTGTTGCACATGCAGAACACTCGGGTTAAATTTGATGAGCCTAGCATGTACAGACATGGCCTCCGAACACAAGAGACCGAAAGGTCGAACATGAGTCATATAATAGATATGATCAACATGATGATGTTCACCATTGAAACCACCACAACTCACGTGATGATCGGACTTGAGTGGGTGAATTTGGATCATGTATCACTCGAATGACCGGAGGGATGTCAATTTGAGTGGGAGTTCTTCAGTAATATGATTAATTGAACTCATTATCATGAACATAGTCAGTAGTGTCTTTGCAAATTATGTTGTAGATTACTTGCTCACGCTATAGCTCCCTTGAATTTTTATATGTTCCTAGATAAATAGAGTTGAAAGATGATGGTAGCAATATTGCGGACTGGGTCCGTGATCTGAGGATTGTCCCCATTGTTGCATAGAAGGCTTATGTCCTTAATGCACCGCTCGGTGCGCCAACCCCTCTAGCGTCGTCTATAGATGTTGTGAGCATCTGACAGGCACGTTCTGATGACTACTTGATAGTTTAGTGTGTCATGCATTACGGCTTAGAATTGAGGCTCCGAAACATTTTGAACGTCACGGAGCATATGAGATGTTCTAAGAGCTGAAATTAGGATCTCAGGCTTGTGTCCATGTTGTGAGATATGAGATCTCCAACAAGATTCTTTGCCTGCAAGATGAAAGAGAATAGCTCAATCGTTGAGCATGTGCTCAGATTGTCTGGGTGCTACAATCGCTTGAATCGAGTGGGAGTTGATCTTCCAGATAAGATAGTGATTGATATAGTTCTTCAAGTCACTGTCACTAAGCTACTAGAACTTGGTGATGAATTATAAAATGCCAGGGATAGAAATAATGATCCCTGAGCTGTACGCGATGTTTGACACCGCGAAGATAGAAATCAAGAAGGAGCATCAAGTGTTGATGGTTAGTCAAACCACCAGTTTTGAGAAGGGCAAGAGCAAGGAGGGAAACTTCATGGATAGCAAGTCAGTTGCTGCTCCAATGAAGCAATCCAAAGTTGAACCCAAACATGAGACTAAGTGCTTCGATTATGAGGAGAGCGGTCGCTGAAGCGGAACAACCCTAGATACTTGGTAGATAAGAAGGCTGGCAACGTCGATAGAAATATATTTGATATACGTGTTATTGATGTGTACCTTGCTAGTACTCCTAGTAGCACCTGGGTATAGGATACCGGTTCAGTTGCTAAATGTTAGTAACTCGAAGTAAAAGCTACGGAATAAACGGAGACTAGCTAGGTGTGAGGTGACGATGTGTGTTGGAAATGTTTCCAAAGTTGATGTGATCAACATCGCACGCTCTCTCTACCTTCGGGATTAGTGACAAACCTAAATAAATGTAATTTGGTGTTTGTGTTAAGCATGCACATGATTAGATCGTGTTTATTGCAACACGGTTATTCATTTAAGATAGAGAATATTGATTATTCTGTTTACATGAATAACACCTTCAATGGTCATGCACCCAGTGAGAATGGTTTGTTGAATCTTGATCGTAGTAATACACATGTTCATAACATTTATGCCAAAAGATACAAAGTTAATAATGATAGTACCACATGCTTGTGGCACTGCCACTAAATGTCATATTGGTATAAATCGCATGAAGAAACTCCATGCTAATGGATCTTTGGACTCATTCGATTTTGAATCGGTTGAGACATGCGGACCATGCCTCTTGGGCAAGATGAATAAAACCCCGTTTTCCGGAACGGGCAAGTGATTTATTGGAAATGATACATGTTGATGTATGCAATCCAATGAGTCTTGTAGCGTGCGGTGGATATAGTTATTTTCTTACCTTCACTAATGATTTGAGTAGATATAGTGTTTGTTTACTTAATGACACACAAGTCTGAATCGTTTGAAAGGTTCAAGCAAATTCAGAGTGAAGTTTAAGATCATCGTGACAAGAAGATAAAAATGTCTGCGATATGATCGTGGAGGTGAATATCTGAGTTACGAGTTTGGCATACAACTTTAGACAATGTGAAAGTCGTTTCACAACTCACGCCACCTGGAACACCATAGTGTGATGGTGTGTCCGAACGTCATAGTCGTGCTCTATTGGATATGGTGCGGGCTATGATGTCTCTTGTCATTTTTCTACTATAGTTTTGGGGTTATGCATTAGAGACAACTACATTTACTTTGACTAGGGCACCATCTAAATCCGTTGAGATGACATCGTGTGAATTATGGTTTGATAGAAACCTAAGTTGTCATTTCTAAATGTTTGGGGCTGCGACGTTTGTGTGGAAAAATGTTTTCACCTAATGAGCTCGAACCCAAAGCGGACAAATGCATCTTCATAGATTATCCTAAGAATAGTTGGGTGAACCTTCTATCTCAGATCCAAGCATAAAGTGTTTGTTGCTAAAACGGGTCCTTTCCCAAGAAAAAGTTTCTCTCGAAAGAATTGAGTGGGAGGAAGATAGAACTTGATGAGGTTATTGAACCTTTGTTTCAACGAGAGAGTAGCGTAGCGCAGGAAGATGTTTCTGTGAAGCCTACGTTAGTTGAAGAGGAAGTTAATGATGATGATCATGAAGCTTCGGATCAAGTTACTATCGAACCTCATAGGTCGACAAGGACGTGTACTGCTCCTGAGTGGTACGACAACCCTGTCTTGGAGGTCATGTTGTTGGACAACGATGAACCTACGAGCTGTGGAGAAGCGATGATGGGCCCGGATTCCAACAAATGGTTAGAGGCCATGAAATCCGAGAAAGGATCCATGTATGAAAACCAAGTATAGACTTTGGTAGACTTGCTCGTTGGACGCAGGTCGTCGAGTACAAATGGACCTTTGAGATGATGATAGTCGCTGATGGTAAATGTCACCATTTATAGAGCTCGACTTGTCGCAAAGAAGTTTTCGACAAGTTCAAGGAGTTGACTGTGATGAGACTTTCTCACTCGTAGCGATGCTAAAGCCTGTTGGAATTATGTTAGCAGTTGCTACATTTTTCAATTATGAAATCTGGCAGATGGATGTCAAAACATCGTTTCCTTCCTTAAGGAAAGGTTGTATGAGATACAACCACAAGGTTTTGTCAGTCCTAAGGATGCTAAAAGGTGTGCAAGCTTCAGTGATCCTTCTATGGACTGAAGCAAGCATCTCGGATTTGGAATATACACTTTGATGAGATGGTCAAAGTTTTGTAGTTTATACAAAGTTTACGAGAAACTTGTATTTACAATAAAGTAAGTGGGAGCACTATAGAATTTCTGATAAGTATATGTGGATGCCATATTGTTGATCGGAAATAATGTAGAATTTCTGGAAAGCATAAAGGGTTGTTTGAAAAGAGTTTTTCAAAGGAAGACCTGGATAAAGCTACCTAATTGTTGAGCATCAAGATCTATAGAGATAGATCAAGATGCTTGATGAGACTTTGAATGAGTACATACCTTGAGAAGATTTTGAAAGAGTTCAAAATGGATTAGTCAGAGAGAAGTGTTCTCGCCTGCTTTGTAAGGTGTGAAGTTGAGTGAGACTCAAAGCTCGACCACGGTAGAAAAAAGAGAAAGGACAATTGTCGTCCCCTCTGCCTTAGCCATAGGCTCTCTATAGTATGCCATGTTGTGTATCGCACCTATGTGTGCCTTGTCATGAGTCCGTCAAGGGGTACAAGAGTGATCCAGGAGTGGATCACTGGACAGTGGTCAAGATCATCCTTAGTAACTAAAAGACTAAGGTAATGTTTCTCGATTATGGAGGTAAGAAAGAGTTCGTCGTAAAGAGTTACGTCGATGCAAGCTTTGACACCAATCCAGATGACTCTTAGTAGCAATCCGGATACGTATAGTAGAGCAGCCATTTGGAATAGCTCCAAGTGGAGTGTGGTAGCAGTGTTTACGGTTTGACATAGAGATTTGCAAAGTACACATGGATCTGAATGTCACACACCCGTTGACTATAAGACCTCTCTCACATGCGAAGCATGATCGAACCCTAGAACTCATTGGGTGTTAGATTCATAACAATGCGAATCACATGGTGATGTGAACTAGATTATTGACTCTAGTGCAAGTGGGAGACTGTTGGAAATATGCCCTAGAGGCAATAATAAATTGGTTATTATCATATTTCCTTGTTCATGATAATCGTTTATCATCCATGCTATAATTGTGTTGATCGGAAACTCAGATACATGTGTGGATACATAGAAAACACCATGTCCCTAGTATGCCTCTAATAGACTAGCTCATTGATCAAAGATGGCTATGGTTTCCTAGTCATGGACATGAGATGTCATTTGGTAACGGGATCACATCATTAGGAGAATGATGTGATGGATAAGATCCAAACTACAAACATAGCATATGATCGTGTCAGTTTATTGCTACTGTTTTCTCCATGTCAAGTATATGTTCCTATGACCATGAGATCATGCAACTCACTAACACCGGAGGAGTACCTTGTGTGTATCAAACGTCGCAACGTAACTAGGTGACTATAAAGGTGCTCTACAGGTATCTCCGAGGGTGTCTGTCAGGTTGGCATGGATCAAGACTGGGATTTGTTACTCCGTGTGACGGAGAGGTATCTCAGGGCCCACTCGGTACTACAACATCATAATAAGCCTTGCAAGCAATATGACTAAGTGTTAGCCACGGGATCTTGTATTACGGAAGGAGTAAAGAGACTTGCCGGTAATGAGGTTGAACTAGGTATGGAGATACCGACGATCGAATCTCGGGCAAGTAACATACCGAAGAACAAAGGGAACATCATACGGGATTAACTGAATCCTTGACATAGAGGTTCGACCGATAAAGATCTTCGTAGAATATGTAGGAACCAATATGGGCATCCAGGTCCCACTATTGGTTATTGATCGTAGAGGTGTCTCGGTCATGTCTACATAGTTCTCGAACCCGCAGGGTTTACACACTTAAGGTTCGGTGATGTTTCGGCAGTGAGTTATGTATGGTGGTGACCGAAGGTTGTTCGGAGTCCCGGATGAGATCCCGGACGTCACGAGGAGCTCCGGAATGGTCTGGAGGTAAAGATTGATATATAGGAAGTCCTATTTTGGTCGTCGGAAAAGTTTCGGGCTCATCGGTAGTGTACCGAGAGTGCTGGTAGTGTACCGGGAGACCATCGGGAGGGGTATTTCGACCCAAGAGGCTACATGGGCTGTGGGAGGATGAATACCAGACCTTAGTGGGTTGGAGGATGTCCCACAAAGGTCCCATGGGACTGGGAAGAAAAAGGCCAAAAGGAAAAAGGTGGAAAAGGGCAAAAAGGCTAAATTAGGAAGGAGTCCTAATCCTACTAGGAGTGGAGGAGGAGGACTCCTCCCTCCTGGTTCGGCCGACCCAAGGGCTGGCTCCTTGGGAATCAAGCCTCCTCCTCCTCTCCTCCTATATATACTAGAGGGTTTTAGGGTTTTGACACAAGATTTTCAGCCACGTGCTACCCGTTCCTCCAGTGCATAGTCTCTCCTCTAGATCAGATTTCTGTAGTGCTTAGGTGAAGCCCTGCCGGAATAGCTCCACCACCATCGCCGCAGCGCTGTCGCGCTGCCAAAGAACTCTTCTACCTCTCTGCTCCCTCTTGCTGGATCAATAAGGCGAAGATCGTCATCAAGCTGTAAGTGTGCTGAATGCGGAGGTGTCGTCCGTTCGGTGCTAGATCGGAAGGACCGTGATCAAGATCGCGAGACGGATCGTGATGAGATCGCGGGATGGATCGTGATGAGTTCGCGAGACGGATCATGATTGGATCGTGGGATGGATCGTGATGAGATCACGGGATGCTCGGCGATTTGGATCGCGAAGACGTTCGACTACACCAACCGCGTTTCTTAACGCTTCCCGCTTAGCGATCTACAAGGGTATGTAGATCCACTCTCCCTCTCGTAGATGCTCATCACCATGGATAGATCCTGCGTGTGCGTAGGAAAACTTTTGTTTCCCATGCAACGTTCCCCAACACGGTGGACAAGGTGGCAGCACTCCGCGCGTACCGACGCGCTCACGGGCTTTGTTTCACCTGCGGCGAGCACTCGGCGCGCGACCACTGTTGTGGGCCGACTGTCCAGCTGCACGTGGTCGAAGAACTGCTGGCCATGATGCACAACGAACCGGTGGATACCGCCGACCTGAAAACACAAGACGACATGGCCAGTGACCGGGGGGCAGACTGCTGCGTTCTCTCCAAGGAGGCCCTCGACGGAGGGGAGTCTCCCACCACCATGCGCCTGCACGGTTGGGTTCAAGGGCGAGAAGTTTTGATGCTCGTCGACTCGGGCTCATCACACAGCTTCATCTATGAGTCCCTCGCCCTCTAGCTGCAAGGTGTGGTCAAGGCCAAACAACCGCTGGCAGTGCGCGTGGCCAACAGCTGGGTCATGCGCTGTAATCAAGAATTGCCGGAGTGTCAATGGCAAACTCACGGAATCAACTTCGACACCAATCTTAAGGTGCTTCCGTTGGGGTGCTACGACTTCATATTGGGCATCGACTGGCTTGGGCAACACAGTCCCATGAATGTGCATTGGCTCGACAAGACTATGACTTTTGACTACAACGGCGCCACGATCCACCTCAAGGTTGCACGGGGAAATGTCAGTCAGTGCCAGCAGCTCTCGGGAGAGGAGCTGACCGAGCTGCTGCAGCGATCTGTAGTCGCGCACACGGTTCAGCTGTGTACTACGGAGCAGGGGGAGCCAATTATAAATGCGGTTCTGGTGCCTTCCGAGATAGATGCCTTGATCAGCGAGTTTGGGCACCTGTTCGCAGAGCCTAAAGGACTACCACCGCGGTGTTCGTTCGACCACACCATCCCCCTTCTTCCGGGGGCGAGACCAGTCAACGTTCGACACTACCGCTACAGTCCAGCCCAAAAAGATGAGATCGAGAAGCAAGTTGCTAACATGCTTGCGCAAGGTATTATTGTGCCCAGGTCCAGCCCCTTTGCCTCACCAGTGTTGCTAGTTCAGAAGAAGGATTTGTCTTAGCGTTTCTGTGTGGACTACCGACAACTCAATGTTGTGACAGTTAAAAACCGCTATCCTCTACCAGTCATTGATGAGCTCCTCGACGAGCTGGCTGGGTCCAGATTATTCACCAGTTTGGACCTTCGGGCTGGATACCATCAAATACGTATGAAGCCTGAGGATGAACACAAGACCGCTTTCAACACTCACCACGACCACTTTGAGTTCAAGGTGTTGGTGTATGGTCTCACGGGCGGGCCATCAACTTTCCAGGGAGGAATGGACATAGTTTTGGCCCCGGTGAATCGTAAGGGAGTGCTGGTTTTCATTGACGATATTTTGGTGCATAGTGCCACTTTGGAACAACACTGCGAGCTGCTGCATCAAGTTTTCCAATTGCTCGATAAGCACCAGCTGAAGATTAAGATGAGAAAATGCACGTTTGCTCGACCAAGCCTGCTGTACTTGGGGCACGAGATCAATGGAGACAGTGTACGCATGAATAACAAGAACATTGCCATGGTGGCAAAGTGGCCAACTCCGGCCACGGTCAAGGACGTACGCGGCTTCCTCGGTCTAGCTGGATACTATCGCAAGTTTGTGAGGAACTTTGGCATCACCAGCCGCCCCTTGAAAGACTTGCTCAAGAAAAATACCGTGTTTCGCTGGACAGAGTTGGAGGAAGCAGCCTTCCAGGAACTTAAAAAAGCACTAATCACTGCGCCCGTCTTAGTGTTGCCAGATTTCAAGGTTCCATTTGAACTAGAAATGGATGCTTCTGATAAGGGCATTGGAGCAGTTCTCAGGCAAGGAAAACACCCAGTGGCCTTTTTGAGCAAAGCTTTGGGCCCTCGTAATAGCGCCTTGTCCACGTACGAGAAGGAAGGGCTCGCAATTGTCTTGGCGGTCGAGCACTGGCGACAGTACTTGCAGCATGATGAGTTCCTCATTCACACGGACCAGCGAAGCTTGGTCCACCTCGAGGACCAACGGTTAGCGACTCCGTGGCAGCAGAAGATAATGTCCAAGCTGCTTGGCATGCGCTATCACATCGTCTACAAGCGTGGCGTGGACAACCGCGTGGCTGATGCGCTATCCAGACGCCCAGGACCCCCACAAGGCGACCTCGCCTCTATCACAGCGGCAGTTCCAGCTTGGTTAGACTTAGTTCAGCAAGGATACAGTGAGGATCCCGTGGCGCAAAAGTGACTGAGCCGCCTAGCTACGGGGACAGCAAACAAGGACGGATTCACCCTGGACTCGGGCATCATCAAGCAACACGGGCGTGTCTGGCTAGGTAACAATGTGGCCCTTCAAAAGCAGGTTTTGTCCGCACTGCATGCGAGTGCCATTGGAGGACACTCCGGTTTCAATGTCACCTACCAGCGAGTACGCGGGCTGTTCACTTGGCCGCGGATGAAGCAACATGTCAGGCTGTTCATGAAGGAATGTCAGACTTGCAAGCAAGCAAAACCAGAGCGGGTTTGTTATCCCGGGCTCCTGGAGCCTTTGGCAGTGCCCACACAGGCTTGGGAGGTCATTACCATGGACTTTGTGAAGGGGTTGCCGCAGTCGACCAGATACAACAGTATATTGGTAGTGGTGGACAAATTCTTGCGGTACGCCCATTTCATTCCGTTATCACACCCTTTCACAGCATTTCAAATTGCTCAGGCTTTTGTCAACAACATCTACAAGCTCCACCGATTGCCAGCAGCTATAGTCTCAGATGGAGATCCTATCTTCACAAGTATCATGTGGAAGGAAATGTTTCGGGTGACTCACACTGAACTTCGCATGAGAACGGCTCGTCACCGACAAACGGATGGACAATCTGAAAGAGTCAACCAATGCTTGGAGACCTACTTGAGGTGTATTGTCCATGCCTGCCCAGCCAAGTGGTCTCAATGGCTTGCCCTTGCCAAATTCTGGTATAACATCTCATCTCACTCTGCCTTGGGGACATCTCCTTTTGAAGCTCTGTACGGGCATGCCCCAAGGCATTTTGGCATCATTGACCCCTTGTCTTGCGCGGCGCCGGATCTGGAGGATTGGCTGCAAGACCGAGCGCAGATGGAGGCCTTGCTATGACAGAATCTCGTTCGCGCGCGCCAACACATGAAGGACTCGGCAGGACAAGAAGCGATCATTACGCGTCTTCGCGGTGGATGACTGGGTGTTCCTCAAGATCCAACCCTACATCTAGCGATCACTAACCACGAGAGCTAACCAAAAACTATCTTTCAGGTATTTTGGCCCATTTCAGGTGGTGCAGCGCGTCGGCCAAGTCGCCTACAAACTCCAGCTCCCCGCCTCGTGCAGCATTCATCCGGTGTTCCACATGTCTCAACTGCGCTGGGCACTACCGCCGACGGAGCAGGCGCTGGCAGACCTGCCAGCGGAGGCGGCGCCCAGTCCTGAACCAGTGGAAATCCTCGGCAACCAACTACACCGTCGTGGCACGACTCAAGTCCCACAAGTGCTTGTCCGCTAGACGGATCAACCAATGTCGGAGGCGACCTGGGAGGACTGGGACGAGCTGCAGCCCCATTACCCAACGGCTCCAGCTTGGGGACAAGTTGGTTTTCAAGATGGGGGGAATGTTACGGCCTCAACTACTACCACTACACCAGCCCACAAGGGGGACCAACGCCAGGAGAAGAGCACAAGAGCCCGCAAGCCCAGCAAGCGCTATGCTGGCCCGGAATGGACAACCTAGCTACTTATGCCGTCAACGCACGCGGAGAAAAGGCAGACAGTGAGACAACGAAGGCGACGGCAGATCCCATTCCCCTTTCCCCTTCCTCTGTATCTGATGAACCCTAGTTCGAATCCTCCAATTCCTCTGTAATCAGACTGTTGTGATCTCTAATACCTAGCGGGAGCGTAACATTTGTTATCAGCAGCCTTTCCCCACCACCACCACAACCCTGGCCGGCCGATTTCCCTTGATCATCCAAACCCGTCGAGGCAAGACCACCGCCATGGAAGAAACCAACAAAGCCCTGGCCGATCTGATGGCGGCGATCAGCGCCATGTCGGCCTAGATCGGCGAGATTCAACCCATCGTCCTCGAGCTCCAGGGGTGGCGACCAGCAGTTGAGCGCTCCATGGAGGACTTGCGCGCGGAGGTGGGTGAGCTGTGGCAGCAGCTCAAGGAGGTGCGGCCCGGACCCACGCCAGGGCCTGATCCGGCACCAGCGGCGGCTTTGAAGCCTACCAGGCCGGTCCACCTCGCCAAACAGCCTCTGCTCCTTCCATCGACGGCAGCGACACCGCCTCTCAGGTTTCCGTTGATGGCGGCCGCGCGTCATCCCCAACCCAGCGAGCACATCTTGCCTCGTGGTGGCGACGGCCACGGGCCCGATGGCCACGACAGGACTCAAGATCACAGGGGGATGTCGCCGAGGGAACGAACCCCGAGGGCACCTCCGGTCACGGGTATGGCCGAATCCCACCCTTTCATAGCAGAAAGTTCGTGGATGAGGGAGCGTCATTTTGGATACAGTCGATTTCCACCTCCACCATGTTTTGAATTTCCTCTATTTGATGGCGATGGGCCACGAGCATGGCGTCTTAAGTGTGAGGCGTATTTTAGAGTGTGCACTCTTAGTCCGGTCACTTGGGTGAGTTGTGCCGCGATGTACTTCATCGACGGGGCATTATCTTGGTTGCAGTCCACCAAGGCACACCTGATCTACACAGATTGGGGTTCGTTTGCAGAGGCTATTTGTGTGCAATTTGGGAGGGAAGAATTTCAATCTCTGCTATGGCAATTCAATCGCCTGCAGCAGAGTGGCACGGTGACAGAATATTCGGACAAATTCACTCAGTTTATGCACAACTTAGTGGCACATCATGACTCGTGGGAGCCATCCTATTTTATCACACACTTTATTGATGGACTGCAAAAAGATATTAGAGCTGCAGTAGTTTTACATCGACCCAAGACTCTCGATACTGCCGTGGATCTTGCTTGTTTACAGGAGGAGGTTCTAGAAGCAATGCACAGAGAGGACAAGCGGGATGATCACCGGTATTCGACGCCGGTGGCGTCTCGAGGGGTGCCACCCACAGCCCTACCGCTACCACTGCTGCCATCAACAGTGTTGGCCAAGCCAGCACTGCCCACGGAGGGGCGCAACGCAGATCGCCGGGCACTGGAGGCGGCGCATCCTCAACCAACGGTGGACAAGCTGGTAGCACTCCGCGTGTACCGACGTGCTCGCGTGCTTTGTTTCACCTATGGCGAGCGCTGGGCACGCGACCACCGCTGTGTGCCGACTGCCCAGCTGCACGTGGTCGAAGAACTGCTGGCCATGATGCACAGCGAACCGTGGATACCGCCGACCTGAACACACAAGACGATGTGGCCAGCGACCGGGGGGCAGACTGTTGCGTTCTCTCCAAGGAGGCCCTTGACGAAGGGGAGTCTCCCACCACCATGCGCCTACACGGTTGGGTTCAAGGGCGAGAATTTTTTATGCTTGTCGACTCGGGCTCATCACACAGCTTCATCTGTGAGTCCCTCGCCCTCCAGCTGCAAGGTGTGGTCAAGGCCAAACAACCGCTGGCAGTGCGCGTGGCCAATGGCGGGGTCATGCGATGTGATCAAGAATTGCCGGAGTGTCAATGGCAAACTCACGGAATCACCTTCGACACCAATCTTAAGGTGCTTCCGTTGGGGTGCTACGACGTCATATTGGGCATCGACTGGCTTGGGCAACACAGTCCCATGAATGTGCATTGGCTCGACAAGACTGACTTTTGACTACAACGGCGCCACGATCCACCTCCAGGGTGCACGGGAAAATGTCAGTCAGTGCCAGCAACTCTCGGGAGAGGAGCTGACCGAGCTGCTATAGCGATCTGGAGTCGCGCGCATGGTTCAGCTGTGTGCTACGGAGTAGGGGAGCCAATTATAAGTGCGGTTTCGGTGCCTGCCGAGATAGATGCCTTGATCAACGAGTTTGGGCACCTGTTCGCAGAGCCTAAAGGACTACCACCGCGGCGTTCGTTCGACCACACCATCCCTCTTCTTCCGGGGACGAGACCAGTCAATGTTTGACCCTACCGCTACAGTCCAGCCCAAAAAGATGAGATCGAGAAGCAAGTTGCTGACATGCTTGCGCAGGGTATTGTTGTGCCCAGGTCCAACCCCTTTGCCTCACCAGTGCTACTAGTTCAGAAGAAGGATTTGTCTTGGTGTTTCTGTGTGGACTACCGACAACTCAATGCTGTGACAGTTAAAAACCGCTATCCTCTACCAGTCATTGATGAGCTCCTAGACGAGCTGGCTGGGTCCAGATTATTCACCAGTTTGAACCTTCGGGCTGGATACCATCAAATACGTATGAAGCCTAAGGATGAACACCAGACCGCTTTCAAGACTCACCACAGCCACTTTGAGTTCAAGGTGTTGGCGTAGGGTCTCATGGGCGGGCCAGCAACTTTCCAGGGAGGAATGAACATAGTTTTGGCCCCGGTGAATCGTAAGGGAGTGCTAGTTTTCATTGACGATATCTTGGTGCACAGTGCCACTTTGGAACAACACTGCAAGCTGTTGCGTCAAGTTTTCCAGTTGCTCGATAAGCACCAGCTGAAAATTAAGATGAGCAAATGCATGTTCGCCTGACCAAGCCTGCTGTACTTGGGGCATGAGATCAGTGGAGACGGTGTACGCACGAATAACAAGAACATTGCAGCGGTGGCAAAGTGGCCAACTCCGGCCACGGTTAAGGACGTACGCGGCTTCCTCGGTCTAGCTGGATACTATCGCAAGTTTGTGAGGAACTTTGGCATCACCAGCCGCCCCTTGACAGACTTGCTCAAGAAATATAATGTGTTTCACTGGACAGAGTTGGAGGAAGCAGCCTTCCAGGAACTTAAAAAAGCACTAATCACTGCGCCCGTCTTAGCGTTGCCAGATTTCAAGGTTCCATTCGAACTAGAAACGGATGCTTCTAATAAGGGCATTGGAGCAGTTCTCAGGCAAGGTAAACACCTAGTGGCCTTTTTGAGCAAAGCTTTGGGCCCCCATAACAGCGCCTTGTCCACGTACGAGAAGGAAGGGCTCGCAATTGTCTTGGCGGTCGAGCACTGGCGACAGTACTTGCAGCATGATGAGTTTCTCATTCACACTGACCAGCGGAGCTTGGTCCACCTCGAGGACCAACGGTTAGCGACTCCCCGGTAGTAGAAGATAATGTCCAAGCTGCTCGGCCTGCGCTATCGCATCGTCTACAAGCGTGGCATGGACAACTGCGTGGCTGATGCGCTATCCAGACGCCCAGGACCCCCACAAGGCGACCTCGCGTCTATCACAGTGGTAGTTCCAGCTTGGTTAGAGTCGGTTCGGCAAGGATACAGTGAGGATCCCATGGCGCAAAAGTGACTGACCCACCTAGCTACGGGGACAGCAAACAAGGACGGATTCACCCTGGACTCGGGCATCATCAAGCAACACGGGCGCGTCTGACTGGGTAACAATGCGGCCCTTCAAAAGCAGGTTTTGTCCGCACTGCATGCGAGTGCCATTGGAGGACACTCCGGTTTCAATGTCACCTACCAGCGAGTACGCATGTTGTTCACTTGGCCGGGGATGAAGCAACATGTCAGGCTGTTCATGGAGGAATGTCAGACTTGCAAGAAAGCAAAACCCGAGCGGGTTCAGTATCCCGGGCTCCTGGAGCCTTTGGCAGTGCCCACACAAGCTTGGGAGGTCATTACCATGGACTTTGTGGAGGGGTTGCCACAGTCGACCAGATACAACAACATATTGGTAGTGGTGGACAAATTCTCGCGGTACGCCCATTTCATTCCGTTATCACACCTTTCATAGCATTTCAAGTTGCTCGGGCTTTTGTCAACAACATCTACAAGCTCCACGAATTGCCAGCAGCTATAGTCTCGGATCGAGATCCCATCTTCACAAGTATCATGTGGAAGGAAATGTTTCAGCTGACTCACACTGAACTTCGCATGAGCACGGCTCGTCACCCACAGACGGATGGACAGTCTGAAAGAGTCAACCAATGCTTGGAGACCTACTTGAGGTGTTTTGTCCATGCCTGCCCAGCCAAGTGGTCTCAATGGCTTGCCCTTGCCGAATTCTGGTATAACACCTCATCTCACTCTACCTTGGGGACATCTCCTTTTGAAGCTCTGTATGGGCATGCCCCAAGGCATTTTGGCATCATTGACCCCTTGTCTTGCGCGGCGCCGGATCTGGAGGATTGGCTGCAAGACCGAGCGCAGATGGAGGCCTTGCTATGACAACATCTCCTTCGCGCGTGCCAACACATGAAGGACTCAGCAGACAAGAAGCGATCACTACACGTCTTCACGGTAGATGACTGGGTGTTCCTCAAGATCCAACCCTACATCCAGCGATCACTAGCCACGAGAGCTAACCAAAAACTGTCTTTCAGGAATTTTGGCCCATTTCAGGTGGTGCAACGCATCGGCCAAGTCGCCTACAAACTCCAGCTCCCTGCCTCGTGCAGCATTCATCCGGTGTTCCACGTGTCTCAGCTGCGCCGAGCACTACCGCCGACGGAGCAGGCGCTGGCAGACCTACCAGCGGAGGCGGCGCCCAGTCCTGGACCAGTGGAAATCCTCGGCAACCGACTACACCGCCGTGGCATGACTCAAGTCCCACAAGTGCTTGTCCGCTGGACGGATCAACCAGCGTCGATGGTGACCTGGGAGGACCGCGATGAGCTGCAGCACCATTACCCGACGGCTCCAGCTTGGGGACAAGCTGGTTCTCAAGATGAGGGGAATGTTACGGCCTCAACTACTACCACTACACCAGCCCACAAGGGGTACCAAGCCCATGAGAAGAGCACAAGAGCCCGCAAGCCCAGCAAGCGCTATGCTGGCCCGAAATGGACGACCTAGCTACTTATGCTGTCGACGCACGCGGAGAAAAGGCAGGCAATGAGACAACGAAGGTGGCGGCGGCTCCCATTCCCCTTTCCCCTTCCTCTGTATCTGATGAACCCTAGCTCGAATCCTCCAATTCCTCTGTAATCAGACTGTTGTGATCTCTAATACCTAGCGGGAGCGTAACAGTTTTCAACATCAGCAAAGTCATCACCGGGGACACCGTAAGTGAACAAGATAGCGCCTTCATGAAGGAGAACAATGCCGATAGGCCATCACCATCTGATACGGAGAACCAGGCCTAGGGTTTCCCCTGAGCTCGAAGAGGGGCATAGATGGAGGCCATGGCAGCACCTTCAAGAAGGGAAAACGACACCCCGTGAGTGACGCCGCTACCAGCACTGACTAGCCAAGCAAGGATTTCTCCTTGGCCCGAGTCTAAGCAATCCCATAGCGAGCGAACCTAGACGCTATGATGAGGAAGCCATTGCTGGTCAAAACTGTCACGTCGAGAAGAGGGTTGATGGTGCTGCACCTGTGGTCGGAGGGTGGTACTGGGCGCCATCAGACACCCATTTGATCTCATTCAAGGCGAGGTGTGGATGTAAACAGGGTTGGGAGGCGAGGAGGCAGTGAGAAACCTGCGCAGGATAGTCATCGGCAACCGTCGACGCCGACAAGCTTGGAGCCAGAGGAACGCAGATCCAAACTATCGGGGCCGTAGCGGACAAGACACTAACAAGCAGAGTGAGATGGAGGAGAACACAACTACTTGCTCGTTGGGGTCAAAGTCGCGGCAACAAAGGCACTGCAAGCCACGAACACCGGAGAACGTAGGTCCAAGGTCGTCAGGGCCGGAACAGTGCTAGCAAACCCCACTGTAGGGTGCCACTCGCCCACCATGCTGCCAAGCCGGCATGCCTCCAAAGGCTGCAGCCGCTGGGGATGGAACCATTGTAACCTCAACATGCCACCACACCGGAGCCGTCACTGCAACACTTGGGAGGGCGGAGCGCCGCCGGAGACGAGGACCAGCCATACGACGCCAGCCCACACCCAGACGCAGACCACACCAGCCTGGCCCAACAACAGTGCCAACGGATTTGCCAAAAAGTATGTTGACACACAAACACATCACCGTGTACCCACGACGCCGGGGGTGATGCCCCGTAGCTCATGTCGAAGGAGGTCCGACCGGCAGCATGATACGCAAGACAGTCGGTGGACGCTTTTGCACACCCGAAAACCCGCACGCTCAGGAAGGACCCCGTCAGGGAGTGCGACGGCTATGGGCTGCCCTAGTTCGATTCGCTCGCCCCTAGAGCCTCGGTATTCGCAGCTCTCAAACTTGAGGAACAACAAAGAATGAGAGAGAAAAACAATGGAGAGATAAAACGTGGATTAAAACGTAGTATAGTGATGTTTCGATTGTGTGTTTTTTCAACCGGCCGTCACCTTCACTATATATAAGAGGCGGCTGGACTTCCTTGGAGGATTCATCTAGGCTTTTCTTATAAAAAATTACATCAATTCACATCCTAGAGTTTTAGTTCTAGTCTAACTCGGATTCAACTCGAATCTGGCCCAAACTTCTGTCTTGCTCCTTGTGTGTGCCACATAATCTGTACATGACCTCAGATTGAAATGTTTTTATATCAAAATCAATCGTTTCAACGATACGAACAATTCTTGTGTTGACCACTTTTCCAAATAAGGCCATCTTGAATACTCCACGAGGTCATCTTTAACTTCTGGTCGGATTCGGTCCCATGGCTGACTAGGCGGTCCGAGTTTTGTAGAGATTTTGCAGGCCGTATATTATCTCAAAGGTTGATGACTTCAAAATCAAAGTTGACCGTTTAGACGATACACACAACTTTTGTGTAGAATACTTTTCCATATGAGGCCATATAGATAATTTTACGAGTCCATCTTTAGCTTTTACCAAACAAGCCTATCACTCGGCCGGCAACCTCTTGGCCAGCAAGCTTTCACCCGGCAAGCTTTTCACCCGGCACACCCGTCATCCAGCTGGCAACCTCTTTGCCGGAAAGCTCTCACCTGACAAGCTTTTCACCCGACAAGCCCTTGATCTAGCCGGCAACCTCTTTGCCGGAAAGCTCACACCCGTCAAGCCTTTCTCACAGCCGGCAACCTCTTTGCCGGCAAGCCTTTTTATTCAGATTTTCCGACTCGAACTTTAACCAAGTCTTGTTTTGTCTCTCCAAGTTGCATATGAACTAGGATTGGAACAATTTATATATCACAATCGATCAGCTCGACGAAACAGAACTTTAAGTGTTGTAAGTTTTTCCATTCGATGCCGTCTTGAGGGTCGAACAGCTCATGCGACCCATCAGACATCACCTAGGTGGTTGTTTGATCCATCACGTCACTTTTTGCCTCGTGATAGGGCCGTACCGATCCTAATTTTTTCATACGACCTCGGATTGAGATGATTCTTATAACAAAATCGATCATTTCGACGAGACGAAGAAAATTCGTGTCTTAATCGGCCAAACAGTACTCTGAATATGAAATCTTAGCACTCTGAGCACAATTTCGGCCTTCGAGATGAGATCGGACAGCGATGGCCCAAACTTCAAAGATGTTCATGTCAACACTAGGAAACTTTTTCATGTAGAGCGCTTGTTCATTTGAATCCATCTTAATGATGTTTTCTTCCGTATCAAAATCCGGTGTCAACAGTTTTGTGGAGGGTGAACACCACAAACACCAGCTTACAGTTTTGTGGAGGGTGAACACCACAAACACCAGCTTACAGTCCCTGACGATAGGATGCGTTCTGAAGTTGGTTGTGGGCCATGATCTCTATGGCTTTCTTCGTGTAAATCGGGGGGTGTGACCCCTTTTATCGAAAAATTAAAAAAAAACACCCACAAAATCGGAACTTGCGACTTCACCGCGGTCGGCGGAGCGAATCAAGGAGCAGCCTCGCCGGCGGAAATCAAAAAGGGCGACGGCCACGGGTGGTTGGGGCTTTGCGAAGGAGTAACGACGCAAGTTAATGATACGGGGGGAGTAAATGAGGTGGCAGGCAGCGAAAAGCAGCATCAAGCAAGAGAGACGGGACGACGGTGGAAGAGAGCGGAGAGAATATGGGGCATGGTCACTTTGGCCAGGGCCCTCCCCTGCCCTGCCACCGCATTTACGTTACACGACCGTGGCTGTGGACGAGATGCTCGGACCCGGCCGGCCTGGCCTCGGCGTCGTCAGACAAAGATTCCCACATTCACTCCTCCACTCCGATCCAACGCCCAGCGCCCAGCCCAGGCCAGGCCAGCGTCTCCGGCCTCCCCGTCGCTAAACTGTCAACTCGTCACACACCATCCACTTCAAATCTTCAATTCTCTCATCGTGGAGGTGTAGTAATGCCGCTCTGACGCGTCAATGGAGCTAGCTTTTTGCCAGTCGGGTCTCATCTAGGCCTGGCCGTCTTGGGTCTGGTCACCTTGCTGCGAGTTGAGCGCTCCCTGTGCAGCTTGCGCCGGGAGAAGCAGACCCGGCTCAACATGCGGTTCTGCTCGTATGTTTTCACAGTTTGAAGCGTGCTGCTGCTGCTGGATAGGCGAACGCGCTCTGAGATGCTTCAAATTACAGCGCACTGATGCACTGCAAAGAGAAGCAAATAGCACTACTAGTAACATGCTCCGCTTAAAGGATCTGCACAAACGGGTCCTTTTACCCTGGACGGACCAAGCAACGGTCGGCACAGGGACCAGCCACGCGAGCCACGCCCACGCATATATAGTACGTACTATATATAAAAAAAGTTCAAATTAGAAGAAACCGCCGTGGCTCCGCACGTGTCATATCTGAAATCTCTGACGGCGACGACACGATGGCCTGTCAAGTATAGTGATCATCAGGATGCATCATGCATGCATCTCTCGAGGTACTATCTTCTATAAGAACCTCTTCAACTTTGAATCTAGATCAGGTTTCTTCCTCTGGCACTGATTTTCTTCTCTAATGACAAGAAGATCACTACCGAGAATGAGCTCCTTCGAGCTCCCCTCCTGTGTAGTTTGACGACAGAATTCTCTGTTCATAATGACATAGATCCCTCCTGTGTAGTTTGATGACAGAATTCTCTGTTCATAATGACATAGATCTTGCAACAAACTTGAAACTTGTCCTGACATGCTTCCAACATGTGTCTGGGATGAGAATTACCTAAGAGTACCATAAAGGTGAACTCATCCCAATTCACTTGGAGGAGTTGGAGGTGCAACC